>OW052182.1:56169709-57475111 GCA_932526625.1 Rhingia campestris | reverse complement strand
TTGCTAGCGGCAAAACCTCCTCGGAAAGGAATGATTTTATTGTTGACGACCCTGCTAAACGAAAAACGGAAAACGACGTTCATATCTGCACCTAGAATGTGAGAACATTAAACAGGAGAGGTGCAGGCGAACAACTAGCGGAAGCCCTAAACTGCACAAAGCAGACATTACTGCCATCCAGGAAATACGATGGGATGGGCCGGGCAAAAAGAGGATGAAAAACTGTGACATCTACTACGGACCGTGTTATGGTGAGCAGAAACACCGACTATTCGTATGCGGATTTGTTATAAGTGCCAGACTTAGGCAAGAAGTCTTATGTTTCCAAGACATTAGCGAATGCATTTTAACAATCCGCATCAAGGCCAAATTTGTCAACATAAGGCTTAAATGCGCTCATGCTCTGACGGAGGAAAAAGATGATACAACTAAGGACTGCTTTTACGAGCTCCTTGATAAAACCTATGAGCGACTACCAAAGTACGATGTTAAAATCGTGCTGGGAGATTTTAAAGCAAAGGTAGGAAGAAAAGACATCTTTAGCAATATCGTCGGAAAACAGAGCCTGCACGAAAACACTTCTGGCAATGGACTTAGGCAAATTGACTTCGCTATAGAACGAAATGCCAGTATAGCCATCACATGGTTTCCTGACCTCGATATACATAAGGGTACATGGGGATCTCCAGATCAACGAACATTCAACCAAATTGATCACATTGCGATAGACAAGAGGCACGCATCCAGTATTTTGGATTTCCGAACATTCCGAGGGCTAACTTCGAATCGGACTACTACCTTGTTGCAGCGAAGGTAAGAATGCGGATATCCACTACGTCACAACAAAACACAAATAATTTAATGTCGAAAGACTGCAATCGCCAGAGACCGCCAAGGCATTCGAGCACTGCGAGCACCGAGCATCGAATGTCGAAGAACAATGGCAACGACGCCATAAAGCCATCAGACCAGCCCTGGTTTGATGAGGAATGCCGACAGATGCTCGTAACCAAATACGAGGCCTACAAGGCTAAGCTGCAGGTGAAGACGAGAGCTGCCATTGAGCTCTATAGGCAGAGAAGAAGGGAAGAACATCGGCCTTTCAGAAAGAAGAAAAAGAGAAAGAAAATCGCGTGATCGAGGATATATAGAGGTGCCACTCCACGAACGATGTACGCAAGTTTTACCAAGTTTTACCACATGGCCCGAACAGAATCCTGTCGAGATGAACAAGGAAATATCGTAGTTGAGACACAGTGGATGCTGAGGATATGGAAGAACCACTTCTGCAGACTGTTAAACGGCGATGTCGAACAACATTTCGCTGTCAGACAGAACGAACCTTTCAATATTGAAGACGACAGCGAAAAATAAAAACCAAACGACCTAAGTGAAGTGATAACTTTTACATAACAAATCTACCGGAAATGATGGCCATAAAGCCGGTTGAGATGACTTGGTATCCACCAACTCATAAGCCAAATCTGGTCGGATGGTATCGATTGCCCGATACACAAAATAGGAGACCCTGAGGACTGCGATAACAACGGAGGCATAAGTCTATACAACATCGTCTACAAGATCCTGTCTGCCGTAATATCTGCACGCCTGAAACTGTTTACCAAAAACTTGATCGGCCCTTATCAGTGCTGTTTTAAGCCTGGAAAGTCGACAACTTAGCACACTTCGGCAGATCCTGGAAAAAAAACCCAAGAAGTCCAAATCGATACCCACCACCTATTTATCGATTTCAAAGCCGCATACGACAGCATTTATAGAGACGAACTACACAGAGCCATGGCTAGTTTTGGTATACCGCCCGTGCGTCTGTGCACTATGACGATGGAGAATTCACGCTGCTCCATCAGGGTTGGAAACGACCTAACCGACACATTCAATACCAAGGCGATGCGCTGTCATGTCTTTAATTTGATTCTCGAGTGGATTATACAAAACTCCCGAGACAACACCAGATGCACAATCTTCCAAAATCGGTGTAACTACTAGCATATGCCGACGATATTGACATCATTGGTAGGACTCAAGGTGATGGCATAGCCACTTTTGCTAGTATAGATAGGGATGCTGCAAAAATGGGTTTAGCTGTAAATGAGGGTAAGACTAAGTATATGCTGTCATCACGAAAGGACTCACAACATCAACGAATAGGACAGAACGGCCACCATTGACAGATATAACTTTGAGGTGGTACGGGACTTTTTCTACCTCGGCTCCGCTCTTAGCTCTGACAACAAAGGAGAATTATTCTTGCCAACCGCTGTTTCTTTGAGCTAAGAAGGCAATTTAGTTGTAAAGCCCTCACTAGAACTACTAAGGAAATCCTATATAAGACCCTGATCAACCCAGTCATGCTCTTTGGTGCTGAAGCATGGACCGTATATAAAAAGTGGATGAAGAAATCCTTGGCCGATTCGAGAGGAAAATTCTCGGAAAAATCGTCGGTCCCGTTTGCGTTGACGGGCTATGAAGACGAAGATTCAACCAAGAACTAAATGAGCTATACATCGACATGCTCCTAGTCAAAAAAAATACTCCGAATTGGACGTTTTAAGTGGCTAGGGCATGTAGAACGAATGGACACCAATGCTCCGGCTCACAGAATATTCGATTCCCAGCCGGACGACGCGACGTACGCAGTAGATGAATCCCTCGCCTTAAGTGGCGCGCACAAGTAGAAACCGACCACAACCAACTTGGAGCAGCTGGATGCAGTTAGCTAAGGACCGGCCTAATTGGAGAGGCATGTTGGTTTAGGTCCTGGTTAATTCCGGGCTGTAGCGCCACGTAAGTAAGTTGATTTGATCTTAGCGTAGATTAAGGCTGTAAATTGAAAGGCAGCAAGTGGAATTCTTGAATTGGCCGCCATATACAACTGCTTCGAATGTTTGAGGATGCCTAACCTAAAGTATACGAACGGTGGAAGCTGTACGCCATTGAAGAATCTCTTCTCCGAGCATTAAGTCACCTTGGGCAGAAATATCGTTTAATTCCAAATAATTTTACCATGTCTCACTGTCCGTCCGCATGTGATTCTTGAAGGCTGTACGAAGACGTTTCCGTAATGAATTTTTTTTTTTTCGTAATGAATACTACATCCAAGTGGTCTTAGAGGCCAGGGTCATGTTTGATGCTTAGATATATGATTTTCGAACTCGCACCAATGTTGTCCTGCATTGGGGTATTAATTAACACTTTTCTAAGGTTCTGATATTGTGAGTAGGCCCAGTTCTCACTATTGGCGCAGTACTGCGTATCAACAACCAACAAGCTGCAGCCTGCGTAAGACTGAAGTGTAAGGAAGGCTGCCATATGCCATTTAGCAGACACTCTCCACGGTTCTATAACCCAATAATTAAGTAACAATTTTATTATATAAATTGCATTGAAATTCATTGCAACAAAGTACCACCGCATGTTTAGAAACCCATTCTGGAAGTGAGAGAAAAAAAATCGACGAGTCATTCGGGTAAACAAAGAGGAAAACCCCTTTTACGAATACAAACGGAACACCTGTAAAAATATCGATAAATCACATAAAACCGAGTGATTTAAAAATGGGCAACTGTTCATTAATAATTGAGCGCATAAACACCTCCGCAATGACCAACAACCCCATCGATGGAGTGCGCTGCTTATTCAAAGTCTTCGATTTATAATATGCACCCTATCGACGCAATGGGAGGGCTAACTCCTCAAAGTCAACAATACCGCTCGGCAATTGCATGTCGACGGTCTATTTTCCTTTCTATTTCCCAATTGAAGTGGTGTAGCCCCGAGGTGCACTTGCTGCAATAACAACAGCTCTGTGTCATCCCCGCATGGAATGGCAAATCCTTTATGACCACTCCGGCACCACTCATATGGCATTTCATCGTTGGCGGACTGCGTGATTCTGGAATGCGTAATCGATGACAGTTATTAAATAATTGCTCCCGAATGGCCACTCCATGCCATCGAGGGAGTTCTTAAACGTATGGACATGTATATATCGAGAAGGACCGTAGTCCATTCAGTAAATTACCGTAATATGCATCACGCGATACTTGAACTAATTCGGTAATCACGGGGGTTGTTTATTTTTTTGATTTTTGTGTTTCCATATTTCCAGATATCATTTTACGTCAAAGTGTGGTAGTGTGGGTGAAGGATATTCAATTTGGACATGTTTTGTTTGAAAAGGCCGTCTATGGATGTTAAAAATAGAACGGAAAATAATTGTGTCCAGTCAGATTAGGTGTGCGCTTTCTAGGAAACAGTCGCTTGCCCCCGTATTAGATGGACTAATGTGGTTTCAATGTTTCATACGCTCATCCTGCATCATTTATCATTGCCAACCATTTTATAAATCATGCATTGCTGTGGACGCATGTGACAGGTTTATTAACCGAACCCACTTCATTGGTGAGCAGTTGGACATGGATCTTTGGAGACAGTTTCCACATAACAATCAGAATCGGAGATGCCGTATACCTATGCAATGAACCATATAGGCGACATCCTGTATGGACATCTCTCTTCCTCGGTGGAGGGTATCATCAACGGGCATGTGATTGAAATTGATTGGTTTTGTTGGAGGAGGGGAGCTGATTCTGATGACATTTTTGCGAGCAAATGAAGAGGAGTGACTGTTAGACATTTATTTTTAAATATTCTTTGTAACGAAACAATTACGTATAACAGCATATTTTCGATATGGATTTAGTCTTATGCCTTTACCCTATATATCTCTCCAGATATATGCCCTTTTTTGAGACGTTATACCGTCCTGAATGTACCTGAGCCTAAACAGACTTGCCAATTAGACCGATATTTAGCCTCCAGTTGTCCACTTTAAGTCGGTTGATGTCGGTTTATACTTCTGTGCGCCTCTTAAGGCGAGGTATTCATCGACTGCGTCCGAGATCTGGATAAAAATAGAAGACTCTGCAAATCCAATTATTGGTGCCCATTCGCTCTACATTTCCCATCCATTTGAAGCGTCCAACGAGGAGAGTTTTTGGACTAGGTCTCTGTCGATGTACACCTCGTGGTTAAATATTCGTATTTTATACTCCATTTGTCCACTTTTAGTCGATAGAGGTCGTCCGACATCTGGCTAAAAATCGGAGACTCCGCAAACCGAATTATTGGTAGTTATTGGTACCCATCCTATCCACTAGTCCAACTGTTCCAAGCTATCTCAAAAAAAAAAAAAAAAAAAAACAGATGACACTTGGACGACCTCAAGCGAAGAATACATAGAGCTACTAATGGACACCCAAAGAATATACGCTAGCAGCCTTTCTAGATATAGAAGGAGCCTTCAACAACGTTAAAACTGAAGCAATTGCTGAGGCACTTACCAAAGCTGAAATAGGAACGGTTTCTAGCAATTGGATCTTAACCATGCTCAATAACCCACTCCTATGGCTACTAGTAGTCAACGAAGCACTTAAGAAGCTGTATATCACTGCAATAAAAAAACAGTGGCATACGCTGATGACGTGGTCCTCATGGCGTGCGGAAAATTCCCACCGACACTGAGTGAAATTATGCAAAGAAGTCTCAATATACTCAGCAAGTGGGCAAAGTCTTGCGGGCTGGGTGTAAACCCAAACAAAACAGAAATGGTTCTCTTTACTAACTTAGCTTATTCTGTCGTCGGTATTGTGTTTTTTAATGTATGTGTTCTAATGGAAAGGAAATTTAGAGTGGACGTTTGCAATGTTCGTGGGTTAAAGTCGAATCTTTTTTCTGCATACGTCCACATTTGTAAATACAAACCAGCTGTTTTGGCACTAAGTGAAACACAGGTGGGGGTGAATACTGACTTATCAGAATTAACCCTACCTGGATATAATTTAGTGCCATTATTCATTTCTCATCGCGGTCTCGCCATATATATAAGTAGTGACGTAGCCTACCAAATTCAACATCAATACGGCCAATGTTCCAATCCGGAATTCATTTTATATGGCTGAAATTCCATGTCCGTAGGCATTTAATCCACTACTGTTTCATTTATAGAAGCCCAAACCTTGACAGTAATTCAACCCTTAATGAGTTTGATACACTGTCTGACTCCATCTCTAGAATTGTATCCCTGCATCCTCACACTGAAACCGTCATTGCGGGCGATTTCAATGTACACAATTCTACGTGGCTTCAACATTCTGGACAGACAACACCCGAAGGAAGGTATGTTGAGATCTTTGCTGAGCTTAACAACCTAACCCAGCTTGTAAATGAGCCGACACGCATACCGGATATTAACAGTCAAGCCGCCAACACCCTGGACTTGTTTCTTACCTCTCACCCTGATAAATACACCATCAATGTATTATCGCCTCTAGGTTCGTCAGACCATATCAACAAATTTCTCCAACCACACAGTTAAAGAGCAAATTCCGAAAAAACTGTATGGCAATACGAAAAAGCCAATTGGGAAGCATTAAACAGTTTTTTTAGGAATTTTAACTGGTCGCTATGTTTCCTCGATATCAAATATCATTCTCCTTGGTATGAGATCTTTTATTCCCAACAGAATTAAGAGTATCAGACCAAAGGCAAAAGGGTGGTATGACTTGAGCTGCAAAGAAGCTATCAGGTTGAGAGAGACAAACTTTCGGTTGTACAAGACCAACCCAACAGAGGAAAACCGAGCAAAGTTCAAACAAGCCAGAAATGACTGTAATGCCCATTTAAAGCGTGTCAAATTCCTCTATGACCAAAAGTTGAGGCAAAAAATTCTACAATGTCCCAGAGGTAGTAAAAACTTTTGGTCATTTGTTAAAAATATAAAAAATTCGGCCTCATCATCAATTCCGACGCTCATTCACAATGACATTCCAGTTGTCAGCTCTTTAGACAAAGCCAATCTGCTTGCTGCGCATTTTGCAGCCAATTCTACATTGCCAGATTGTGTTCAGTCTCCTCCTGTACTTGAGAACGTAGATCAGTCTATGGGACAAATTCACTTTCGTACTCGTACAGTTGCAAGAGTTTTATTTGATCTTGACATACACAAATCCGCTGGTCCAGATGGTATATCCCCCATCATTCTGAAGAGGTGTTCTTCTACGCTAGCAAAACCACTGCGTAAGCTTTTCTATCTATCCTACTCATCAGGACTCTTTCCGAGTAGATGGAAAACAGCATTTGTCCAGCCTGTACCAAAAAATGGCGAATCTTCTTCTCTCTCCAACTACCGACCAATTGCACTTACGTCCCTTCTTTCCAAGGTCAGGGAAACGCTGATAAATCGTCAGCTTATGAAATATCTCGAAACACGAAAACTTCTCAATGACCGGCAGTATGGTTTTCGGAGCAACAGGTCTACTGGTGATTTGATGACATATCTCACCGAAAAGTGGAACCAATCAATCCACCATGGTGGCGAAAGCAAGATTGTTGCGCTTGATATTTCAAAGGCATTTGACAGGGTTTGGCATCAAGCCCTTTTGTCGAAAATGCGTGCATTTGGAATCGACGAAAAACTTCTTCTATGGATTAGACATTATCTTTTGAAACGTTCAATTCAAGTTGTTTTGGATGGTTTCAAGTCTGTAACTCAACAAATAAATGCTGGTGTCCCTCAAGGCTCAGTTTTGTCTCCGACTCTCTTTCTCATTTTTATAAATGATCTCCTGTCTGCAACTTCTAATCCAATTCATTCCTTCGCTGATGACAGTACCCTCAGCTTCTCATATTCGTTTACAGGTCCTCGTCCCTCACCTTCGAACGTGGACTCTAAACGCCAAAATATGTTAAGCTCATTGAATTCCGACCTTGACAGCATTATCAAATGGGGTAAATCTAATAGAGTGGAATTCAATGCTTCCAAAACACAATGCTGTCTTCTGTCATTAAAGCGAAACCAAAATCTAGAGCCATTATCCATGAATGGCACTTACGTCGAAGAAACCGAAAAGCTTTCCATGCTAGGTATGTGTATTAGTAACGACTTCATTTGGAACGACCACTTATTCGAAGTCGCTAAAAACGCAGCGAAATGTCTAGGTTTCCTAAATCGATGTAAGAAATATTTCACCCCCTCTGATCTGGCCACAATATATAAAGCGTTTATACGCCCAGAACTTGAATTCAACGCCCACGTCTGGTCAGGTGCACCAAAATCAACATTGCACCTACTAGATAGGTTTCAAACGCGTGCGAAAAAACTTAAAGGAGACATAAGAATAGCGAACTCCTTAGCTTCGCTTGAACACCGTCGAAACATCTCCTGCCTTACCTTGTTTTATCGCTATTTTAACAACCAATGTTCAAATGAAATAGCCAGCTGCATTCCTCCCATTCAACAATTCAGCCGCAATACTCGTTACGCAATGAATGCAAATCAGTTTACTCTCAAGCCTATCTTCGGACGTACGCTGAAATACAGAGATTCGTACATAAACCGAACAACACGAATGTGGAATGCTCTACCAAACTCTGTTTTTCCTTTCCATTATAACTTACAGACATTTAAAACCAATGTGCATCGGTATCTCCTTTCTTCTTATCCCTAATTTCCTTAACGCCCGCACTGTGCTAAAACATATAAAGGGTATTCATAACCCCTTGAGTGCGCGCAAATTATAAAAAAAAAAAAAAACAGGAGATCGATCCCAACATTTCCGACACCGTCTTTGGAACATTCAACCCTCTCAATGTCAGCAAGCGCAAAATATCTGAGGGTGGTACTTGATGGTAAACTGAACTGGAATCTATACGTCGAAGAAAGAGTAAAGAAAGCAAATATTGCCCTCTATAGCTGCAATAAAATCTGCGGCAAAAATGGGGCCCATCCCAGAAGGTCACAAAATGGCTATACACAGCTATTGCCAGGCCAATCCTAACATACGGTTGCTTGGTCTGGTGGAATGCTATGAAAAAAGCAAAACATATGACCAAACTAACGAAACTTCAAAGGACTGCATGCATACTCACGACAGGAGCCATGCGCACTAGCCCCACAGTAGGTTTAGAAACAATCCTAAAGATAGCACCGTTTGACTTGCAAATCAATGACATAGCAGCAAATAGCGCAGCAAGGCTTAAAGAAACGAGCCTTTTGGCCATAGCTCAATATTAAACTCAGTGACATATGTGGATGCAGCATCTGACTATATTACCCCATACCACGACTTTGATATTAATTATTCTATCAGAATACCAAGCAGAAACGAATGGTCTTCATAGAAATAGCAATTTATACCGACGGATCTAAAATGGAAGTCGGAGTGGGCTCTGGTGTCTACTCTGAAAAGATCGGGCTAGCTACATCCCTGAGATTAGCAAACTCGTGTAGTGTATTCTAAGCTGAGATCCTGGCCATACTCGAAGCTGCCGAATCGGCTAGGGTATTGGACACATCACATGAGGATATCTCCATCTACGTGGATAGTCAAGCGGCCATTAAAGCTCTGGCATCGAATATAGTAAAATCACGGGTAGTTGGACGCTGCCGCGAAGAGCTGAAGGCTCTTTGTAACCAGAAGAAAGTCCAAATTATCTGGGTGCCAGGACATATGGCATTATAGGAAATGAGAAAGCAGACGAGCTAGCTAGACTAGGATCGTCCAGTTGCATTTTCCTAGCTGATGAAAGGGTCCATCCCCCTCTAGCATCTAAAAAACATGAAATAACTAAGCACACTCAAAAAGCAACCACAACAAGATGGCAAAATACAATCACTTGTATACACACAAAATCTCTCAGGCCGGAGTTAAGCGGCACCAAATCGAACAAGCTAATAAGCTTTGAACAGAACAGAGCATCCATTTCTAGAGCGGTGAGAGTGATAACAGGTCACAACCTCTTGGGTAAGCACTCCAATAAGATAAAACTGACTGGTGCGAACCAACTTTGCAGGAAATGCAGACCCAGACGTCGAAGAAGAGGTCTCACACCTACAGTGACATGCCCTGCGAACAGTAGCAACCGTTTAAAAATACTAGGCAGCCTATACTTTGAAGACCTAAGAGACCTAACGACTATCCCAATAGCGCAGATAGTCCGCTTTTGTAGCGGATGAGGATGGAGCAACTACCTCTTTGAGGCTGAAGGAGCAACACAGACCAGTACCGCATAAGTATCACTATCGAACTTAACCAGGTATCCTCTTTCTCTATTTCAGGGTACTTTCTTCGAAGGGTATCGCTATGGGCCCACGTAGGCCTATGCGAGCTTGACGACTCACTCGAGCGTCAACAGCCCATCTAACCTAACCTAATGGACACCCATTTCCCATGTAGCTCACAGGAAGCTTTCCAAAACGGCATCGATAGAACCAATCTATTGACCGGCAACTTACAAGATCTTATCACAAAAGATAAAATACTTTGGGGAATACATAGCTTCAAACATTTTAAATTCGCGGGACCTGATGGCATTGTACCAGCCGAGCTGCAGCGCACTTAGGATCTCATCCTACCATGAGTAGAAGCCATCCTTAGGGGCTGCATTGAGCTGATCTACATTCCCAAGGTTTGGGGAGAAGTTAAAGTAGTATTCATACCCAAAGCCGGTAAAAGTTCTCACGTCAATCCGAAAGACCTAAGATCGATTAGCTTATCATCATTCTTTCTGAAAACCCTGGGAAAGATCGGTTGATATTCATCTTCGCAGTAGCATTGATGTAAATCAGCTATCTGCATCCCAACATTCGTACTGCAAGGGAAAATCTGTAGAAACAGCCCATAACACATAGTGCGTATTATCGAAAAGTCGTTTTGCTGCAAGGAGTATACTATGGTTGCATTCCTGGACATTGAAGATGCTTTTAACAACTTTAATTCGGAGGCGATCATTAAGGTACTAAAATTTCTGAAAGTCGATCACTCACTTGGAATGCTGATTAGTTGCTATTAAATAGCCGGATTATCAACACAGCACAAGGTGGTGCTTCGACCAGAAAACATGTTAGTAGACGGACCCCGCAAGGTGGGGTACTGTCCATTCTTCTTTGCAATCTATAGCTTTAAACAGCAAAAAACTAGCCAAAGTGCAGAGAACTGCGTGTCTGTTTATTGGTGGTGCACTCCGTATAACACCCTCACCGGCACTAGACATTCTTTTTCACCTGCTACTCCTAGAAATTTTCGGCAAGCAAATGGCAGCTAACACAGCCATACGTTTTAAAGCCATCCAACAGTGGTCAAATATTTAATATTAAGTGGTCTTAGTAAGATTTATGAAAAAGTACTAAAAGAAAAAATATTGAAAATTATCGATGAACACAAAATTTACCCAGACGAACAATTTGGTTTTAGGCGGAATCATAGTACTTCTCATCAGGTACTTAGAATATCGAATAGTATCAAAAGAAATCGAGAAATAGGAAATTCAACAGGTATGATATTGCTTGATATCGAAAAAGCATTTGACTCCGTTTGGCACACTGGTCTTACATATAAAATGTTAAATTTTAATTTTCCACCATTTCTTTGTAAAATTGTTCAAAGTTTTTTGTCAAATCGTTGTTTTAAAGTGTATGTCAATAGTAGCGCGTCCGAAGTAAATATAATTAGTGCTGGTGTACCTCAAGGCTCTGTCCTTGGACCAGTTTTGTACAATCTGTATACGTCTGATTTTCCAAATTTACCTGAATGCGAAGCAGCAATTTATGCTGATGACACAGCAATATTTTCATCGCATCAATTTGGTCTTAACATTGAGACCAATTTAAAAAATGCAGCTGAAATATTGAACGAATATTACACAAAATGGAAAATAAAATTAAATGTCGGAAAAATACAAGCTATCTTTTTTACCAGAAAAAGAAAGCCTTGCTTTCTTCCGGCTAACCAGCTAGCAATTAACGGACACCAAATAACATGGGCTTCTTCTGTTAAGTATTTGGGCATACACCTTGACTCAAGATTAACATTTAAAGAGCACAATGCCCAAACACTTAATAAAATAAATATTGCTATAAAGATGCTTTATCCCTTTATAAATCGAAAATCAAAACTGTCAAATGATAATAAAATAATTTTACACAAAGTTATTTTCCAAGCTATTTTTCTGTACGGGTGTCAAGTTTGGGGTAGTTGTGCTGAATGTCACATCAAAAAATTACAAATATCGCAAAATAAAATTTTAAAAATTATGTTGAATCTCCCCTGGCATCACTCAACTTCGGACCTACATATAAGGGCAAATGTTAAATTGATCTCTAATAGAATCCGAAAACTTAATAACACATTTATGATCAGATGTGACTTCCCTGAAAACCCTCTAATAAATCAATTAAATGTTGTGTAACATGCTGTAAATATATGTTTGTTTTCTTTTGCAATAAAAAACAAAATTAATTGTTAATTTATTTTTTGTATCTAGATGTTAATTTATATTTAATTTATTTTTGTATCTCTATATTAATTTATATTTAACTTATTCTTGTACATCTATGTTAATTTATTTATAATTTATATTTTGTTAATTATGTTCTTAAAATTATTTATTTTTTGTTTCATTTAAATTTGATTTTTATTAATTTATTACTAACTGTTCTAACTTATTTATTTTTATTTGTATATACTTTTGTTAATTTATAACTTATTTGTTTATTTGTTTAATTGTTATTTTATTTATTTAATTCAAAAATAATTTATATTATTTATATTGTATATGCATATTTTTTATCTAGTTTTAAGTAATTATATTCATTTTATTAGTTAAAATTCTATTGTTTATTATGTATTACATATTTTTGTTTATATTTTTTTTTTTTTGTAATTTGAGGTTTTTGCTTTCGTTGTTTTCCTCACAAAAATGTTTATATAATTATTAATAAATTAAATTTATAAATATATATTAATTTTTCAGTAGAAAGATATTTATTCATATCATATCTCTTTAATTGTAAATTGTGCGATAACACAGTGTATATCATGAACGAAATAAAATATTCTATTCTATTTAATATGGTCACTCAAAAATTCTAAACGAACATACAAATAGTCATGAAAACACCGATTACACCCTTACCAGGTTTGATAAGAGTTTCCGGGTCACAATCCCAGACAGAACGTCATGGTCGAGCAACGAACCTGTGAAAAACGACTCGATCCACTTTTATACCGATGGTTCCAAAACAAATGACGGAGTGGGTGCTGGTGTCTTCTCCGACAGCCTAAATCTCAGCCTATCTTTCCTTCTTTCGGAACATTGCAGCGTGTTCCAGGCGGAACTCATGGCGATCAAAGAAGCCTTAACCTGGCTGAAAGAGAATGTAATATCCGTCAAGGATATTAGCATTTTCTCGGATCAAATCCCTGGAATCAGTCTCAACAAATTCAAAGACAACCCTAGATTACCGATCATCTCAGCAGGAGATGTCAACTAATTTTAACATTCACCTATACTAGGTGCCTGGGCATAGTGATATTCCAGGGAACTGTAAAGCTGATGAACTCGCCAGAAATGGAACCAAATTACCATTCGTACCCGACACAGGCGCACTAGGTATTCCTATCGCTGCATGCAAAGCTTACTAGCGCAACATGCTAACAGCAAATCAAACCTCAGATGGAGCCTTGGCACGACGCACGTGCCAAATAACCAAACAAATTTGGCCAAAGCTAAATTTGATCAAAGGGACTGATTTCACTTGATAGACCGTATATTTGCGCCACCATAGGTATCACCACGGGATACTGCTTAATAGGTAGGCACGCAGAAAGGCTAGGCCTCTTCCCATGTTCTTCTGTAGGAGCTGCATGGGTGAAGAAGAAGAGGGAACCATTCTTCATCTCCTTTATAACTTCCCAGCCCTATCGAACAAAAGGAAGCTACATCTTGGAGCTTTCTATTTTCAAAATCTCAGTGATTTGCCAAAAACGGAAGTGAAAAGCCTCCTCCGCTTCATCGAAAGCACAGAATGGTTTTCCCACGGATAGTACGGAGAATGGACAAGATCCACGTGGTATCACACTGGACTAAGATGGTGTGAGTGTGCTGGCTAACGCTGGCGACCACTCTAACCTAACCTAACCTATTGGTACCCATTTGCTCTACATGTCCCAGCCATTTTAATCCGCCAACGAGGAGTTTTTAGACTAGGTCTACGTCGATGTCCAGCTCGTGGTTGAATTTTCGTCACCATATAGGCCGTCAACGCAAACGGGACCGAAAATTTGTGAAAGATTTCTTGCTCAAGGATTTCTTCATCCATTTTTGTAACGGTCTATGATTCAGCGCCGTAGAGCAGGACTGGGATGATCAGGGTCTTATATAGGATCCCCTTAGTAGTTTGAGTGAGAACTTTACTACTGAATTGCCTTCTTAACCTGAAGAAATAGCGGTTGGCAAGAGTAATTCTTCGTTTAGTTTCTGACGAGATGCTGTTGTCAGAATTAAGAGCGGAGCAGAGGTAGACAAAGTCCCGTACCACCTCAATGTTATATCTGTCAATGGTGACGTTCTGTCCAATTCGTCGATGTTGTGTGTTGACAGCATATACTTAGTCTTACCCTCATTTACTGCTAAACCCATTTCTGCCGCTTTCTTCTCTAAATTAGCCAACGGGGTTATGAAATCGTTGAGTCCTGACAAAGTTGTCAATATTGTCGGCGTATGCTAGTAGTTGCACCGATTTTTGGAAGATTTTACCTCTGGTGTTGCCTCGGGAGTTTTGCACAATCCTTTCAGAAATCAGATTAAAAAAGTGAGATGACAGCGCATAGCTCTTGACTAAATCCTTTTTTGGTATCTAATGTGTCCATGAGGTCTTCTGTGAGAATTCTCCATCTTCATCATGCACAGACGGACGAGTTTGTTAGGGATACCGAAGAACCGAAACTAGATATCTGTATCTGTATAGTTCGTCTGTCCTATGCGGCTTTGAAATCCATGAGTAGGTGCTGGGTATCGATTTGTATTTCTTGGGTTTTTTCCAGGATCTGCCGAAGTTTGAAAATTTGATCAGTTGTGGGTTTTCATGGCCTAAAATCACACTAATAGGGGCTGATCAGGTTGTTGGTAAACGGTTTCAGGCGTTCACATCTTACGGAAGATAGGATCTTGTAGGCGATGTTGAGGAGACTTATGCCTCTGTAGTTTTCGCAGTTTTGTGGATCGCGCATACGATGCTAAGGTTCCATTCTTCAGGCTACCATATGACCGCCATATTTTATATTTCATGTTAAAATTTTGTAATTTTCGCTTGAATCCTTCAAAGCCACTGTAAAGCATTTGACTCTGGCCAACCAGAGTTTAATGGAATTTCCTTTCATTCAACTCAAAGCAAACGAACCCAGATTTCTGGACAAAATAGAAATCAGCACCAAGAAAGAATTTTATGCTGTGACGATATGCGGTAATTAAATCAGGAAAATTCACGCTATTGCCACCGTCACAGATTCACAACACCATGGTGACCAGCGCGACGGTCGACTCCCTAGAAGCAATTAAAGTTTCACTCGGTAGTATCGTCATCGTAGCCTTCGTCTCATCAGAAGGAAAACGGTCACAAAAATTAATTAAAACCCGCAATGTGATTTACTCCAGACAGGACGAGATGTGAACACTTCACGTTGGTGTTTGTCAATCAGATTTGCGTGTGTATAACCTTTTTGGCGGAGGGATAATAACTATAATCCACTGCAGATTGCAAAAATTAAATGGTTTACCTATAAGGATGTTGGAACGTGCGATATAGGAAATTCGTCAAGTTTTGCATTTTAAAATATCTCTATGTATAGATATTTAAGGAAGTTTATAGAACCATTGGTCGATATAAAAGACGTCACATGTTGAAGCCGTACATTTATAAAAAAAATCCAAGAGGAGAATGAAATTATGCAACCTATGCGCTAGGTTGGAAGTAAAATTCATTCAGCCTAGGGTAGACCTGAACTTAGGCTCTTTCATATAGATCTTCTCTATATGAAAGAGGCTATGTTTGACAGCCGATTTTATTTACAATTTTTTTCATTCAAATTATTTTTTTTACCTATCAGATGCCTATCAACTCGTACTCTCAGCCTCCTCATGGCGACTGCTGAATACAGATAGGGTGTCAATCTTTGCGGTATTTTTTCTTAAAAAAAATTAAAATTCCTTATGTCATGGGGGATCCTGGGGGATTCAATTTATTTACTTACTCGACAAGTCCTAGCCATCTTAAACGTCCAATTGGAATTTGTGTCACCAGGGTATGTTGCTATAAGAAAAAGTTAATTATTGCATCTTTTATCCATAGGCCGAAAATTTCCTCAAACGCTCAAAACTACCAATGATTTCTTTATCCGCTTTCGATACTGACCATGCTTTGGTGCTGTAGACCCGGGCTAGAATGAGTGAAGCCTTATTATTACACTGACTTTTTAAGTCGAAGAAACAGAGGTTGTCAAGAGTAAATGAAAAATCATTTGATTTTCGAGGGAATGTCATTCATTGTCAGAGTTAATAGCGGAGCCGAGGTAGACAAAGTCCCTCACAACGTCAAAGTTTTGTCATTATTTGGGACAAATAACAAAACTGAACGATAGACATCACTTAAAATTCCAAAATTATAACTTCATACGGACAGACAAACGAGACTCAGTACAAGGAGGTGGTACGGCAGTACTCATTCGTAAGCCCCTTCGTTATTCCCACATCAACCAAAGTGATATACGAAGCTTCAGTTGTCTAGAGACAACCATTATCTCTCTGCCTTTAAGGGATAATGGTTGTCTGTATTTAATATCGGCGTACGCTCCGCCAGCATCCGCTAGTCAGTTTAACGTTGAAATCGAAAAATTGTTCCAAATACTAAGGTTAAATAGTTTAAACAACTATTTCATCTTAGCCGGGGATTTGAACGCGAAAACCCGGCCTGGTTGGACACGATGGCGAACGGAAGAGGCAGGTTCTTAAATCGCATTATCGAAGACAACCAGGTCGAGTACAGATTAAAATTCTACAGCCCAGTTACGCCAAGTTTCCCCTCTGGAAATTCATATCTTGATCTTGGCATCGCGGACGCTCGATTGCAAATTGAAACGGTCCAAAATAATAAAAATTCTTTATTGCCTTTTGATAGCAACCATAATGCAATAGTAATGCAGATTAAGTTTGTTGACGACTCTACGTTTAGCTTCGCTACGTAGCAGGATGTCCCTAAATTAAATTTTAGGCAGACTGATTGGTGCCGATTTCAGCGTTGCGCCACCAGAAAATATAGAAATTGTCCTTCCTCTTCTAGTATTCCTAGCAATAGGATTCTTTCCGACGAGGAGTGTGATTCCTATATCGGGAACATAAACACGGTGGTATTACAAGCTATGGAGTCGTCAATTCCGAAAATTAAATCGAACAATTCCATTGAATATTATCTAAGCAGTGACATTAAGACCCTACAGACACACAAAATCTTTGATTTTCGCACAATGCGGAGCTACAAAGATTAAAATCTCTTCTGAGGATTGTGAAGTCTCTGTTAAGCCAGCAGTTTAAGAATAGTGTCAACGATTACTGGAAAAAACGTGCTGAAAGCATATTAAAATCAGACGTCAGGAACATGTTTCCAAAAATAAATAAAATGTCTAAGCCACGTAATGTTGTCGAAATTCCAAAACTGAAGATACCACTGTCTTCTCAGATGCTTCTATCCCAGTTAGGGATTAATATCTCAGGTTATCCCATCATCAATAACCACTTTGTTATAGATAGTGGAGCAGACAAGCTCAAAGTAATTGGCTCTCATTTTGAGGCGGTTCACGCCAGGGAACTTCCCACCTTCAAATCGGTCGAAGTTAGAGATGAACTGTGGAGATTTCACAATAGCGAGATACCTGCTTTATCGACAGTTTCTGGTTAAAATCTGACGAACTGACAGATGAACAGACTTATAATTACTTCACGACCCTCGACGACTTGACTGACATATTTAGGAAACTAAATACTAAAAGGTCAAGTGGTTTGGATAACATCCCAAACATCGTGCTTAAGCATATATTATTGATATCATACAGCAATACTGCGTTATCTTTAACAGTCTACTAAATAACTACTACTTGCCTAGTTGCTGGAAAATATCAAAGGTGTTTCCAATAATTAAGAAAAAGAAGGATCCTTCTGATCCTTCTAACTATAGGCCTATAAGTCGGGATGATTTTTGAGGTAGTTATTAGTAAGTCTATTTTGTTCGTTTGTAATGAAAAGGAAATTATACCGCGGAATCAATTTTGGTTCAAAAGAAATCACTCGGCAGTGCATGCTATTACAAAACTGATTTCGGGTGTTAATTGGAATCTCAACGCCAAAAGATGTACAGGTGCCTGCCTAGTGGATATCGAAAAAGCCTTTGACACGGTTTGGATTGACTGGTTAATTTACAAACTTATTCGATATGAATTTCCATCTCATCTTACAAAGATGATAGCATACATGCTATACGGAAAGAAATTTGTCGTAACAGATAGAGAATACTCGACGGCTGAAGTTTTTAATGTCCATAATGATCTACTACAAGGCACAGTAACTGCTCCATAACTCTTCAATCTAAATGGCCCGCCAACTAACTTTTTTTTTCAAAATGCTATAAAAAAAAACTACTGAATATTTTCTCAAATTTTTGCAGTAGCCTACACGATCGGTCCAATTTTTAAGCACATTATCGATTGTGTGCAGCTGTATTTCACCAATGGCTTCACGAATATTGTCCTTTGAAGCGTCAATTGTCTCTGGCTTATCGGAGTAACACTAACTTTTACGGCACCCACAAATAATAGTCCAACGGTGTCAAATCGCAGCTCCGAGGTGGCCAAACGACATCAGCTCTGCGGCTGATAATGCGATCTTCAAAAACAGGGCGCAAAACATCGAGTGTAGCTTCTGCTGTGTGGCACGTAGCGCCATCCTGTTGAAGCCAAATGTTGCCAATATCCTCCTCTTCAATTTTTGTGAACAAAAATTCGTTCAACATGGCCCGATAACGATCGCCATTGACTGTAACGGCCACTCCTTGCTCATTTTCGAAGAAAAATGGCCCAATTATGCCTCTGAACCAAAATCCGCACCAAACAGTGACTCGTTTTGGGTGTATCGGCTTTTCAATGTATGCGTGCGGGTTTTCTGTGCCCCAAATGCGACAATTTTGCTTGTTTACATGCCCGCCAAGATCAAAATGAGCTTCATCTGAAAAGATGATTTTTTTTGGCAAAATCGGCTTCTTCTCTAAGTCGATCGCAGACCCACTTAGCGAAGCGAAAACGCATTGGATTGGTTTCAACTCCTGAACCAATTGGACTTTGTATGACGTCATACAAAGGTCTTTATGCAAAATTCGTCTCAATGATGTCTCCGAAATGTTCAATTGTTGAGAACGACGGTGAATTGATGTTTATGGCGCTTCACGCACACTTTCTGCCACAGCAGCAATATTCTCGGGTGTACGCACTGTTTTTGGCCTTTCACGCTTTGGTTTATTGATGAGGATGCCAGTTCCTTTCACTTTTTTCACAAGATAACGAACTTACGGAGCTGACGGTGCTTCTCTTCTTCCAAAATCCGTACGCAATTTTCGCACACATTCTGCAACATAACCATGATTTTCAAGGTAATGTCGCAATATTTCCCAGCGTTGTTCAAGCATATATACATATTCGTTCAGCGGAAGGATAAAACTAATGATCTGTCAAATCAGACATGAGCTAAGTGTTACCATTCACGAAATAAGCACTAGTTGAAAAAAAACGTTAGATGGCGGACCCGTTACATTTCTGATATACTTAGGGAACTCGACAATTCATTAGCATTTGCCGACGACGCTACACTGTATACAAGCGGCTCAAAAATTGAAGACATTCAAATCCAACTTCAAAGCAAGTTTGATAGCTTCCAAGCTTTCTTCTCCGAATGGAAGCTTAAAATAAACTATACGAAATGTGAAACCATACTGTTCCGCACCCCAATAAGACGCGGTAATTCAAATTTGAGACGCAACTGAAGAAATCTCAAAATAACGAGTTCAAGTGGTCTTCGGATCGAGTCGAGGACCGTGGTAAAATATTTAGGTGTTCATTTGGACATGTTTCTGTATTACAATGAGCACATAAATATTCAATTAGACAAGGCAAGAGCGGCATTCATGTCGCTAAAAAGCTTGATTTATTTCAACTATCTTCGATGTGAAGATAAATTGTTACCTAGCATTCGTTCGTCCAATTCTGACTTATGCGAGTCCAGTGTGGTGGAACATTAACAGTCTCAGAGCCTGTACACAGATGTATAGGAGTGCACATTCCGATTATAGGCATTACGTCTCAAACAAAAGACTTCTGGATGCTTCCGGTGTGTCCAGAATTGACAATGTCATTCTAGATCTTGTAAGGAATCACTTTGTTCGTTCGGAAAGTGTAAGCGAAAACGAATTAATCTCTGGATTATTCTATCCGAATCCTGGGTATTTCAGAAATGCTTTCGGATTCAACGAACGTTCCAATAATATACCATGCTGAAAGGAAAGCAACAGATAAAAGGATCCTTTACGAGCCTTTTGAGTCGGGGGACGGGAATACTGATCAAATGAGATACTGCATTAGCATACCTGAACGCGATAAAAGTAACACTAACAGGTTAAATAGAGACCGATACTGGTGGCTAGACTGGGCTGAAGCCGATACTTAGGTTAAGTAAAACTAGGCCCTGACATGTGATCTCTGGTCTAACGATGACTTGTTAGTCGATGGAATAGAGATCACATGACAGGGCCTAGGCGCAAAAGTTGTCACCCGTCGCAAAAGTTGTCACCCGATGATTCTTGGCCGTCATTTTTTTAAGTGTTTTGCAAAAAAATCGAAACAATTATTATAGGTGGCGCATAGGACATGAATCGTGGAATAAATTTTTCTACTTTTTTTGCGGAAGAATTCAAATATTTGCAACCAAAAAACATTGGGTGACAGCTTTTGCGACGGGTGACAACTTTTGCGCCACCTTGTAGTTTTATATAAAAAAGCGACTGTCTTCTAGTAGGTTTTGACTCACATTTTCCTATTTTAAAAAAAAAAATAGTACATAACAATTATGCAAAAATTCACAAAAAATATAAAAATTGAATTAAACACACAAAAAAATATAAAATGTACTGCGAACCATAATGGTCTTTTAAGTTGGCAAGATTCAAAAAAGTCTAGTCTCTAAGTTTATTTAGGCTATTAAATAGTATTACAGAAATTGTGAATAAATAAACGTTAAAAAAAAACAGAAGGTTCCGGTTCCACTCGCCGATGAAAGAAAGGACTGTGCCTTTGAGGATACAAAAATTAATCCAACTTTGCCATAATGTTGTAATCATGATCTTCCTGGACCTGCAAAAATGTGTATTTTACCCTCGATGTAGGTGAATAATCTTTGTGGTTTAAACCCTTGATTGCATATTTTATAAAAAATTCCGAAAATCTGAATCAGCATTTAATAAAATGAAATCCTCACATCATACAATCTGTGTAACGAAATACCAACATCACTAAGAACCAACATGAGAATAGTTGCAAATTAACTGATCCAATTACCATATGGTAGAAATCGAGCTACTCCCGAGGGTTAGAACTGTGTTCCTTTCATTTGAGAACATAATACCTCAACCAGTGACAGTTGCAACCAATCAGAGAAATTACCAAGGGTGTCTGCGGCCAGCCACTCGGAAGGATTTATTCAAATTATTTATTCGAAAGGAATTTTGATGATTATTAAATTACTCTATTAGTCAAGAGCAAGGAGGGAGGACCGGTCGGCTTTTCCCATTAATCAGACCACATATGCTTCAATATTTCAATGCAATGGCTTTGCTACTAAATTTCTTAAAAAGACGCATAAGTGTGTTCAAACCGTGCGAAAGTTTGTCAATTTTTACTAAAGTTATTCATGCCAACCTCAGCATCCTACAACCGTCCTATCGATTCGAAAACTGTGAGAAAAATTCACCTAAATGAGCATCTAAAGTGGACAACTTTAAGGATTCAAAATCCACTCGAAATTACCTCGATTTTCAATTGCGAATCGCAAAAGTTGCAAGAATGTTCATTTTTAAAAAAAAAACAAAAATTATTGTGTCGAGTATTATTTTGGAAAACACTTCAAAAAAATTGTCAAGGGTACTTTGAAACTTTTGACTCTCGCTGGCTTGGGTATACAGAATGGAATGGTAACCGTCGTTATATTGCTTGAAGGGATTTTCATCTTAACACCCCTAATTCGAATGCTGGCAGAAATATACACTCGAGTTGAGGGAAATCGCATAAAGGACTTCTTTTTGATTGGTATTTTCAATTGTGTGTTTGGCTATTGTTTTGGGGGATGATTGTTAGTTTACGGTTAATGCCATCATTGGATTTTTATTCCTGATGAGGAAGGCTGGGAAGGGTGAGTTTGTTAACAGTATTATTTTCCCTAAGTGGTCCTCTAATGTGACTTAAATTATTTCAAATTAACCCAAATGCCTAGGGAAATAAAAATGACAAATGGGACTAGTGAAGGGAGGAAATGGAAATGAAACGGATATTTGATTTACACAAATATGTGGCACATAGAAAAAGTTTATAATTTTGTTTAAGAATTAAATTAGTTAAATTTCTTAAGATTGCGCTCTTTGGAATTTATTTATTTACCTTAGTTTAAAAAAAGAGTCAACACAACTCGAACAAAGTTCCCCAGGAATGCAGAACATTATTGTGTTTGATAAGGAGTTTTACAAAATCCACTTTCGTTAATAGGCTATTTGCCACTTGAGAAAATTAAGTGATTTTACATATAACTTTTCATATAACGGGTGATTTTTTAAGAGGTTTAGAACTTTTTTAAAAAAAAAAATACAAAAAATTCGAAAAAATGAATGAAATATTTATTTGAATCGATAGTTTAAACCTTGTAATTTAATGCTTAAAGATAATTTCATGCAAATGTTGACCGCGGCTGCGTCTCAGGTAGCCCATCCGCTGAGTCCAATTTTGGCATACTCTTTCACACATATCGGCCGGTATCTCACGAATGAATGCATGGATGTTGGCTTCTAGTGCGTCAATCGAAGCGGGCTTGTCCCTATAGACATTAGCCTTGACATACCCCCACAAAAAATAATCTAATGGTGTCAAATCGCACGATCTAGGCGGCCAATTGACCGGCCCGAAACGTGAAATTAACTGTTCACCAAACTCGCCTCGCAATTGCGCCATTGTTTCGCGTGCTGTGTGGCATGTGGCACCGTCTTGTTGAAACCACATATCATGCAAGTCAAGAACTTCCATTTCGGGCAAAAAAAAGTTTGTTATCATCGCTCGGTAGCGTTCACCATTGACAGTAACGCTGCGATTCGCATCATCTTTGAAGAAATATGGCCCAATAATGCCGCCGGCCCATAAACCGCACCAAACAGTGGCTTTTTCGGGATGCATTGGTAGCTGTTGCAATGCTTCTGGCTGATCTTCACTCCAAATGCGGCAATTTTGCTTATTTACGTACCCATTCAACCAAAAATGAGCCTCATCGCTGAACACAATTTTTCGATAAAAAAGCGGATCCTCGGCCAGCTTTCCAAGAGCCCATTCACCAAAAATTCGGCGTTGTGGTAGGTCGGCTGGCTTTAGTTCTTGCACCAGCTGTATCTTAAAAGGCTTTACGCCCAAATCCTTCCGCAAAATTTTCCACGTAGTGCTGTAACAAAGGCCTAACTGCTGGGAACGGCGCCGAATCGACATTTCGCGGTCTTCTGTCACACTAGCTGATACGGCCGCAATATTTTCTTCACTACGCACAGTACGTAAACGTGTTGGTGGTTTAATGTCCAACAAAGTAAATTTGGTGCGAAATTTGGTCACAATCTTCCGAATAGACTGCTCAGAAGGTCGAGAATGCCGATCATAAAATGGAAGCAGCGCGCGATGAACATTTCGAACCGAGCACGAATTTTGATAGTAAAATTCAATAATTTGCAAGCGTCGTTCATTTGTAAGATGATCCATGACGATCCATCCAATTGCAAACCAAACTGAAGCTGTTTGACAGTGACACAAGGTACTAAACACACGTCAGCTGTCAAAACCAGTGTTGCCAAAACCAAACCAGCTAAAAAATCACCCGTTAGCTAGTTCGATTCGGTGCCGCTTAACTCCGTCCAGAGAGATTTTGTGTGTATACAAGTGATTGTATTTTGAATACACTACACGAGTTTGCTAATCTCAGGGATGTAGCTAGCCCGATCTTTTCAGAGTAGACACCAGAGCCCACTCCGACTTCCATTTTAGATCCGTCGGTATAAATTGCTATTTCTATGAAGACCATTCGTTTCTGCTTGGTATTCTGATAGAATAATTAATATAAAAGTCGTGGTATGGGGTAATATAGTCAGATGCTGCATCCACATATGTCATTGAGTTTAATATTGAGCTATGGCCAAAAGGCTCGTTTCTTTGAGTCTTGGTGCGCTTTTTGCTGCTATGTCATTGATTTGCAAGTCAATTGGTGTTATGTTTAGGATTGTTTCTAAACCTACTGTGGGGCTAGTGCGCATGGCTCCTGTCGTGAGTATGCATGCTGTCCTTTGAACTTTCGTTAGTTTGGTCATATGTTTTGCTTTTTTCATAGCATTCCACCAGACCAAGCAACCGTATGTTAGG
Organism: Rhingia campestris; assembly: GCA_932526625.1. Classification (NCBI taxonomy): domain Eukaryota; kingdom Metazoa; phylum Arthropoda; class Insecta; order Diptera; family Syrphidae; genus Rhingia; species Rhingia campestris. Next base: position 57,450,506 of record OW052182.1, on the reverse strand, counting down.
ATTGGCCTGACAATAGCTGTGTATAGCCATTCTGTGACCTTCGGGGATGGGCCCCATTTTTTGCCGCAGATTCTGTTGCAGCTATAGAGGACAATATTTGCTTTCTTTACTCTTTCTTCAACGTTTAGATTCCAGTTCAGTTTACTATCAAGTACCACCCCCAGATATTACGTCATCAGCATATGCCACTGTTTTTATTGCAGTGATATCCAGCTTCTTTAGTGCTTTGTTGACTACTAAAAGCCAGAGGAGTGGGAATAGTACGCCTCCCTGAGGGGTACCTCTTGACGTTGTGATCCTTTTGGTACAGTCCGGTTTTTGAGCATGGTTAAGATCCAATTGCTAGAAACCGTTCCTATTTCAGCTTTGGCAAGTGCCTCAGGAATTGCTTCAGTTTTAACGTTGTGGAAGGTTCCTTCTATATCCAGAAAGGCTGCTAACGTATAATCTTTGTAGTGCAGTGAATTTTCTACTGTGCGAACTACTTCGTATAGAGCCGTTTCCACCGATTTGCCCTTTATATAGGCGTGTTGGCTTACAGATAGGTAACCTGGATTCATGTTGCTACGTATTTGGATGTCGAGTAATCGTTCCATCGTTTTCAGTAGGATGGAAGACAGGCTTATGGGTCTGAAATCTTTTGCTACGGTGTGGCTGCATTTATCTGCTTTCGGTATGAATATAACTTTAACTTCACGCCACGCTTGTGGTATGTGGCTTAGTTTTAGACATCCACGGAAGATGGTAAGCAGTGTTGGCATTATGTGATTAGCAGTTTTTTGTAGCATGATAGGTGTTATGTCGTCAGGGCCCGATAATTTATGGGGCTTGAATGAATTAATGGCCCATGCAATTTTTTCCTTGCATACTATCGTATTAATGAGGGAGTTGTCACCCATGTTGTCCGATGTGTGGTCTGTTTTTGTACTTGCGATTATATTTTCCTCTACAGTCTTACAGTTCGGAAAGTGTGTGCTTAAAAGAAGGTTCAGGGTTTCAGCGATTGATTCTGTCCATTCATTTGCTGAAGTTTTGAGAAAACCTGGGCTGCTTGCTTCTTTTGATAGTATCATCCTCAATCTGGCAGATTCATTGTTTTCCTCGATACTGCTGCAGAATTCTTTCCAAGCCTTTCTTTTGGCGGTTCTGATCTCTTTTTTGAATTTGCAGAGGCTCTCTCGTTGCGCTGTGTTGGCTGGCCAGTTCCCTAGACCACCAGTGGCTTTGTTTCTTTTTCTTTTTTGTATTTTTGCTAAGTGGGTACGCTGTCAACATCTGTTTGGTTTCGTGCGACACAACTAAAGTTGTGCTCGGAGACTCTGGAGATGAAGATGTCCCAGTTTGTCTTTCTGGGGTTACGAAACGGAGCTAACGTTTCAAGTAATGAGAATTGTGTAATTCTGTGATCTGAAAGGCTAGATTGATTTGATACCCTCAAGTCTGAGACTGATAGGGTGACAGAGTTAGAGGAAAGTGATAGGTCTAAGACTTCCCTGCAATTTTTTATGATGAAAGTGGGTTCATTTCCACGATTATGAATTAATAAACTATGTTTAATAATATATTAGAATAGGGACTCACCTCTAGTATTTGTGTCACTACTGCCCCAGCTGGTGTTATGAGCATTAGCGTCGCATCCTATGTAAGCAGATTTATTAAAATCATTCCCAAATACCAACGGCAAAACATGTCAAATATCCAGGCAACTCTGGCCTAACTTCAACCAGAAGCCCTCCATCTGCTTGACAATGCTGAACAGATTAAACTCAGCACCATAATCGGTGTCCTTACCACTGTCCCACTGACCTACGAGCACAAAGTCCAGGCCTCTTCAGCAATGACTTCTGTAGAAGGTGCTTGGGCGAAGAAGAGGATGAAATTATTACTCACATTCTATGCTCTTGTCTAGGAAGCTTCATCTGGGGGAGTACTTCTTCGATAATCTAGACGAGCTGGCTAATGTTAATGTCAGAAACCTCCTACGCTACATTGTTAGCTCAGAACGGTTCAATTAGGCGAAGTCTCGTGCCCAGTGAAGCGAAGTAAAAAAACACTTTCCCCGTGGTGCAATGGAGATCTCTCTAATCTAAGACAGATGACCAGATCGATCTTCAATATCTGCCACAGAGACAACTTCTGGCAGCCTTATAAGGATTGTTTAAGTTTGTATAAGAAAGCCATAAAAACATCCAAAAGAGAGGCCTGGATGGATTATTGCCATTCTATTGAAATCCTCAAGATTCCGCCAGGCTAAGCAAAATTCTGTTTAAGGAACACTCCAACCCTTCTTTTCTGTTAAGAACAGATGGAGGGTGGACAGAATCCTCCGTGGAGACACTGGAACTCCTGTTAAATACAAACTTTCCGGGATATAAATATAGTAGTACGGAACCCGGGAGATCTCGGCAAGCACAAACTGCACAGCACGGCAATATCACATCAATAATTTCCTAGGAAAAGATTTCCTGAGCTATTAAAAGCTTCTCTCCGTTTAAATCTCAGGGACTTGACGGCATATTGCCAGTTATGCTACAGAGAACGCGAGACCTAACAGTGCCATATGGATGGCGTCAATTTTTAGAAGCTGCTTAATACAAAACCACGTATCACGGAGCGCCTTCTAGGCATCCACATGCGAAGATTTCTGTCTTCGCTATCAAAATTACAGCACGCCTACCTCAAGCCCAGATCCATGGAAACAGCTTTCCACGAGGTAGTGCGGATAATCGAAAAATCCTTACACTATAAGGAATACACTCTAGCCTCCTTCTTAGATATAAAGGGAGCTTTTAACAACGTCCTCACTGGAGCTATTCTTGAATCTCTGCTCGAGCTAGGTATAGAGGAATCTATGAGGAATCTATGCTCGGAACAAGAATTATCCACGCAACAAATGGAAATAGCCTCTAAACCAAATTTGCTCATAGAGGAACGCCACAGAGCGGCGTCATCTCTCTTCTACTTTGGCTAATGGTTATAAACAAAATTCTAGTTAAACTAGACCAGGAACGGTTCAAAGTTGTCGCATATGCGGATGACGTGGTAATACTAGTGTCAGGAAAATTCCCCTACGGGATAAGCGAAATCATGGCAGCTGCTCTAGACAAGGTTCAGGTACTAACCTGTGGCCTCGGTTGTAACCCGAGCAAAACGGAATTGGTGTTATTCACCACCGAAACCAAAATACCTTATTTTACCCTCCCCCGTCTAAATGGCCAACCACTCACACTATCTTCCAGCTCTGGAAACACAACATCGAACACAGAGTGAGGAAGGCATGTGTTGCCTTCTATGTCTGCAGCAAAGCTTTTGGAAAGAAGTGGGGACTTCAACCATAGATGACCTTGTGGATGTACACAGCAGTGGTACTAAAAATACTCAGATACGGCTCACTAGTAAGGTGACCCGCATTGAGTACAGGCTACAACCTAACAAAACTAAAAAGTTTGCAAAGAATAGCTAGTAAGGCACAACGGGCGCTCTGAGGTCGGCGCCAACGGATGCCCTTAGTGTGATATTGCATCTCTTGCCTCTCGACCTATACATTAAAGATACCGCTTTATGGAGTCAGGATGCTGGAATGGAATATGGCCAAAGTAATATCCTGGACTCGTTACCAAATGGCATGGTCACGTTTCCAACAGACTACATAACACCTATACTTAGCTTCAAGAAAGGCTTGCAAGTAGGATTTCCTACGAGAGCTCAGTGGAAGAGGAAAGATTTCGACACGGTCGTCTATACCGACGGATCTAAGATGAACTGTGGTATGGGGTCCGGAGTCTACTCGGAATCATCGAAAATATCAGTATCATACCGTCTACCGTATTTTGCCAGCGTATTCCAGGCGGAACTACTGGCTATCAGAGAGGCTTGCACGCTACAGGGGAGTAACACTACGGAAAAGCAAAATATTGCTATTTGCATAGATATCCAAGCGGCCATAAAGGCCATAAACTCGGCTACCATATCCTCCAAACTGGTACAATAATGCCGGAACGAACTTGCCCACCTTGGCGAACGCTTCAGGGTCACACTTCTCTGGGTTCCATGGCAAAGTGACATTGAAGGAAACGAGCGTGCAGACGAGCTGGCCAGGTAAGGCTCAGCTCTTCACGGCTCACTTGCGGCAAGGGTCCGTATCCCACTAGGTGCGGTTAAGGACATACACTCATACTTCCTGAAAAAGGCTGACTCCAAATGCAGAAGGTTAACAAATTGCGTCATAACGAGGTGGATATGGCCTTCCCACGAGAAGAATAGAACAAATGACCTACTAAATAGAACCCGCCCAGAGATAGCAAGAATTCCAGTGATAGTCACAGGACACTGGCCAATTGGAGACCATGCGACCAAACTAGTGATCCCATGCAACCCTCGATGCCAAATCACAAATGAACACAAATGAGAGAGAATCCCTCTCCCATTTCATCTTCCAATGTCCGGCACTAGCAAGAGATAGATCGCGTGCATTGGACCAACCATTCTTCGACAACCTTAGCGACATCTCGGGTAAAAGGATACAAGATCTTATCCTTTTTCTAAACCTCACAGGCTGGATCTAGAGACCGCAAAACATCCAAAGCAACCATAATAAAGGTCACACGAGTCGTGGTAACAAAAAGGCACATAAGTGCTATTCGGGTTCATGCTGAACCGCCACCTCTACCTACTTACCTTCATATTTTTTTTTTATTATTAAATTCTGACTTGCCTAAGCAGTAAGATGCACATCGACCTAGAAGATCTATTGTGCTTGCCGTCAGATACATTTCTTAGGTTAGTAGGGCTTCTACTTTCCTAATGTAGCTGATAATACTTTCAGACGAAGATTTTCTTAGTTCTTCGGGACTTAAAAATTCCCTGAAGAAAGATTCCCTTCTCATACCGTAAAGGGCCGGGCATTCACATATGATATGCTCGGATGTTTCGTCTTCTTCTAGACATAGTCTGCACTCCGGCGAGTCTGTGATGACCAGTTAGGTAGCCTACTAAGTTTTTGATATCGTGCCTGCGAAGATTTAGTATCTTATTGGCATCTGCTTTGAAGGGCTGAATGGCTCTTTTGGCCTGTCTTAGGCCTGGGATGTTTTCCCAGTATGAAAAACATTTGTTTTGTTCCCAGTTTTTTATAAACAAATTTATGGCTCATTTGGGAATTGCACAGAAGGGATCAGGTCCAATGAAGGGGGTTGTCGAACCCTTTCTGACTAGTTCATCAGCTTTTTCGTTACCTTCAATCCCCTTATGTCCGGCGACCCACCATAGTCTGGTTTTGTTCCTGGAACTGAGTGTTTGAAGGGAATTGAAGCAGTGTAGTACTGATTTGGAGTCAATAATGTGTGAGCTAAGGGCTTTTATAGCTGCTTGACTGTCCGTGAATATATGGATGTTGGCGCCTTTAATACCTAAGTTGTGTATTAGGTTTGCGCATTCTTTTATGACATGGAGCTCAGCTTGGAATACACTAGGGTTTTTTCCCATAGGTATTGAGATGTTTTTATTTGGTCCATGTATGCCAGCTCCTACCCCTGAGTCCATTTTAGAACCATCCGTATACCACTTTAGGTCGTTTATGCAGTTTGGAGGGTTGTTGCTACACCATGCTTCTCTGGTTGTGATCTCCGTTGAGAATCGAAGCATATTGTCTTTGGTAAGCGGTCTGTAACCGCACAGATCATGTCAAGTTCTGGAAGTTCGGATAGAAGTTCAATTAGTTTTAGATGTTCACTAATGTTTGTGTCGAAATTGTTGAGCTGCGAATTGCCACTTTTTTTATATAAATGTGGAGGGGTGTTAGTCTTATTAAGGCTTCTATAGCCGCCGTGGGACAGGTACGCATAGCTCCGGTAATGCCCAGACAGGCAAGCCGTTGTACCTTGTTTAATTTATTTATAGTTGTTTTTTGGGTGACTTTGTTCCACCATACTATTGAAGCGTATGTTATAATGGGCCTGACCATGATCGTGTAGATCCAGTGTGTGGTCTTTGGAGAGATTCCCCAGGTTTTACCATACATGTTTCGGCAAGCCCAGAAAGCTTTGGTTGCTTTTTGAATTTTGTTGTTGATGTGGGAGTTCCAGCTTAGTTTTTTGTCGAGGATCACTCCAAGATATTTTACTTCGTTGGAATACTCAATGTATGTATCATTGATTGGGGTTTATAGAAAGACTTTCTTTTCTATACCAGTCTATGACTATACGACTAGATCATCGGCGTATCCAATTATATTGAAACCTGCATTACTTAGGTCTTGAAGTAGGTTATCGATAACCAGAGACCATAGTAGGGGTGAGAGTACTCCTCCCTGAGGTCAGCCTTTAACGGCTGTTACTGATACTGAGGTCAGTGCTGATGAAGCAGTTATTTTCCGACTTTCAAGCATCGCTTTGATGGTGGGGTGATCTATTCTTCTATGAGTCAAAGCATTTGATATGGAGTCATATCCAGTGTTGTCAAAAGCACCCTCAATGTCAAGGAAGGCACATAATACTACTTCTCTGTTTTCGTATGCACTTTTTATTTTGTATATAGCTATCTTCATATGGTAAAGGGCCATGGTTTGAAGTAATAGAATTAGCCGTACGAAGGTATTCTTTTAATACATTTGGTGCTATAGAAGCCAGCACATTCACAATAATAGTGGCGGATTTTGTACGGACACACTTCAATTTTTACTCGAAACGTGTCAATTTTAATTAGATACACTAGTTCGAGTGAAAGCTATAATTCTCCCTTACAGTGTGATAGGTCGAGGCACCTTCCGCAGCAACCTGCAGCAACCTCAAAATCCTTGGGAGATGGTGAATCTGTTTTCTTAAAGAAATTGAGCATCGATTTACTTGAAGCGGCAGTATTTTCGTATAGTTTCTGTTTTTCTATCTATCTGTGAGCAATATTATTTTTAGTATCTACATTTTATGAACGAAAACGAAACATACATCCATATGGGGTGCCTTCTTTCAAAGCGGGACATTTTGCGTTCTTTGCGGGTAGCGGAAGCTTACTTTGCTGCGTGCGGTTTTCTGCATGTCGAAGGGCGTAGGCCCTTGTCTCGAACACGTTACAAAATCATGCCAGTCTTATGACCATCTTCTTACTCGCCTCGAAGATTCCTTACCATGGCATTCTCACTTCCGTATATCCTCCATTTCACTTCCCTTTTTTCCCCTTCTTTTCATCCTCACTAGTCAGGCAGTAGAGGCACCCGATATTTTCACCACGCTGTTTAACAATGCACTGAATAATGCACATTATCCGGTGCACTGGAAAACGGCGGTGGTACATCCTATCCCCAAAAAGGACAAGGACAGAACAAACCCTGCAAATCTTCGGTCAATAAGCCTTCTGCCAAATGTAAGCAAGGTATTCGAAAAGATAGTCAATAGAGCTCTGCTTAAGTGGGTCGAGGAAAACAAAATTATCCCGGAAAATCAGTTTGGTTTTCGAGCGAGCATGACAATATTCATGCCGCGTCGAAACTAGTCTCCGACATCCAATGGAATAAATCCAAAGGACAATGCACAGGGGCCTGACTGGTTGACTTTGAGAAGAATGCCAGACTTGGCATGCGTAAACCCATGCTATATATGATTTATGAAATGCTTATGGGAAAGAAGTTCGTTGTCAAATGTGGCTACGTAACTTTGAGTAAAGTCTTTGAAATTAAAAACGGTTTACAACAGGGGGCGGTGAACTCCCCGATATTGTTTAACATTTGTACAAGTGATCTTGTAGGTTCCCTTAGTCACGCTATAGCGTATACAAGTATCTAGTGGTATAGATCAGGTCCGAAAATCGGAGTCATCAACATACTCTTGCAACGTGACTTCGATCACATTAAGGGGTATTGCGACGATTGGAAATTGAAGATCAATTTCCAAAAAAAACAAAAAACAATTCTGTTCAGGACCCCAGTGCAGAGGGCATCTTACGATACCAGAAAAACTGGAAAAAATTGTGCATCATTGGACAGCATGGACGGCCGTTGGCGCTGAGAACTGAAGTCAAATACCTTGGCATCTGGCTTGACAAGTTTCTGTATTTTAATAAAAATGTGGATGCTTGTCTGGCTAGGGCTAGGGGGGCTTATGCTCTGACAAGAAGATTGTTTCTAAGCAGTCAACTTGATTCAAGGGTGAAAGTCATTTGCCTACATGGCCCTCATAAGGCCGATCATCGCCTACGGTTGTCCTGTGTGGTTCAATATTTCACCATCCTACATGGAAAGGATACGGCTGTTTGAGAGGCGTTGTCTCCGATCCTGCTTAGGCTTGTACCGAACGCCGGACTCTAAGTACATAAAATATTATCGCAACGAGGTTCTTTACAATGGGGCCCAGCTGAACAGAATCGACAATTTCCTTATTAAGGTGACTCGGAGGCACGCTGCAAGGGCGATGGCTAGCGACAACAGCCTGATCTTCGGGGCTTATTACCCCAATGAAACGTACATGGAAAGTACGCTCGTGTCTGGCTTTATTCCACCAGAGGCATTTATTTATATCGATTCGTTAGGGTTGGTACAGGACAGGAACGGTATCCCGGTTTTATACCACTGCTACCGTGACGCGCGTGACAAGCGGCTAATCCGCGACGGGTATGTCGACAATGCTCCGTAGCTCCTCCGCTTTAGCACTTCGGTATCGGATCGCGATAGGACCGATGCTGAAAGACAGAGTACGGAATTTTGGTGGCTACATGAGGGAAGTGATTCTGCACTTCCTCAGGACTTTGCGGGCTTTTAGTCCACTCCTTAATTGCTAAGAAAAATAAAAATTTTGAAACGAGGTCTGGGGCGGGGCATGTACACCATATTGGGGTACAATATGGTTTAATGCATGCAGCCTGGGGGCCAAAAGTCTCGATTGGGATGGCGACCCCTCGGGGCGACCCCTCGGGGCAATTAAAATATATTTCAGAAATAAAAAGAGATAAATTTAAGCCGAAAGGCAAAATTAAAAAAAAAACAGTAAATATTAACTGAGAGCGCCTGCTTAGGGCCGATAGGTTAATTTAAGAAAAAAATTGTTAATTATAAGTTAGATTTAGTCATTTTTGTCTAGTTTTAAGATAGTATTTTAAGAAAATAAAAATGAATTTAAAAGTAAAAGTAGTCTCTGCGTACCTAAATCCGATATGATGGTTATTAATGTCGTGGAGAACGATTCACCATGGTTTGGCTACCATGAAAACCATTTGTTGTAATTTCTGCAGTTTCTCACTGCAGAGCTTTGGTACACAAGGGCAAGATCGGTCCCAGGTTTCCCTATCCCATTACCATTTTGGTCCTAATTTGGATCTGCGGGTGTACCCACTCTCTCACAAATGATAGAAGTGCTAACCCGCTCCAGTACTTTTACTTTTATACACCAAAACGATTGCATTTTATAAATTGCGTATCAGTTTCCGATGTTGTGAACCCTCCCTCTATAACCATCATCTTCCATCACAAATCCGCAACCTAAAAACGCATCTAACTATTTACAGCTGCAGCAGCAATCTATTCAGCTTCCATTAGACTGGATAAACACACAGAAAAAGTTGTTATTTGGAAAATATTTGGACAGGATATCCGAAATGTAATCGTTTGCCTAAATCCATCCATTTGAACGGAAACCGGAACTTGTAAATTTTATTGCTGAGCACCGTTTCCATTTTTTGTCATTTTTTTGTGTGCGTCTGCTCCAGTGAATACCCCAGAAAATACCAATGTGGATAAATGTTCGCAGGCAAAAAGGACATTATCCGACCATTTAGAAGGAGTACGGCCAACGCTCTAGAATGTTTTGCTTTTGTTGTGCCCAGCCCCTGCTTTCCTCTTCCAGTCCACAAAACATACAATCCCAGAAAGAGTTGTGATTGTGACAACATCCACTATACACAGGACCTGGGTCCTGACTCAGAGAAGACTCATTTTTTCCGATTTTGCTTTTTTATTATTTTTTTTCCTTTGCCTAGATATTGTCCGAAACAAATCGCTTGTTCGCTTCCTCTTTTTATCGGGACACAAGCATAGACCACCGACCGTAGGAAAAGGGCAGATAAACAAGAACGGCAAATGTGCAAACATTAAATGGTCCTAAAGGATGAATAGCTTCCGTTTCATCCCTTTCATTGGCAACAAATCGAATGGCTTTGTGTGTCTAAATTGGATATTTATGCGCGTCGCGTGTCTGTGTCCGTGATGAATTCGCTTTTCTCCTCTCTCGTGTTGAGACTCAGTATAACGATAGAAGTTGTCCTTTGAAAAAAAAAATAAACATGAATATTGGTAGTTGGCATTTTCCTTTTTTATGCAACATCCTGTTCCTATTCCGCTAATTTACTGAAATGTTTTGTTTGCAAATCCTTTTATGGATTTTCGCTGCAAATGGTGGTGAGCTATTCTTCCACAGATTTGCATTCGATTCGATTGTTGGAAAAACTTTGGGAAGTATCTGCAAATGCGTTTCTCATCCCAAGGGGTATGTTAATCATGAAAGCTTCTTGAGAATAAAGCTTCGGGTAAATCTATGTCCATTGATTATTTTATTACGCCTGCGGGAAGTGTCCTTATTACGAATCTTTAAAGTTGCGCCAAGGTATAGGAACTTCATGGTGCACTCAGTAGAGCGCTTAATTAGGTTATCCCACGAAAATTGGCAACAATGGTGATAATGGCTCGGCAAAGGGACGTGACTGAATTGAGTGCTTAAGTGACTAACAATGGGGGAATGGACATAATAAAGTGGGAGGGCATTTAGAAAGTCGATATTTGTTAAACTGCTTAGTCTTATGAAAAGTAGGACACAAAGAGCGGGATAAGCATCGTGGAGATGTTCTTTTTTTCATCGACGTTTTCGAGAAAACAAATCTTTTCAATTGATAACTTTAAGGTTCGCCCTTAGTATTTTAAGAAGGTGATTAATATTAATGCAAACATTTGTTTTATTTCTTAATCAGTCTTTTCACCCCAAGAGCTAGCTACCCTAGGATCTCAGGATAAGGACTTAATTTCTACTAAAAAAAATTAAGAGAGCTCTTGACTCTTGCGAACTCTCGTAAGGGAAACATCAAATTTCAAACGGCCCTCCCAGAATGGCTTTGGATAAGGCAAATCTGAGGCACATTCTATGGTCATTTAACTCTTTTTTTTGAACTGCTTCAGCTGAAAAAAGTCGAGAATCGCTACAAGTGTTGGTAGGTCTTTTCTGAAACTTGGTTGTGAGTGTGGCTTAAATATGCATCTGTCTTTTGTAGAAAAGGTAGTGACTAGATAAAACAGAACATATTTTTTCACGAGATCATGTTTCATCAACAACAATTTTTCAAACTAGGTGCCTTCAGTATTCAAATCCCTAGAACTACTTCCGTGGGGATGAGAGATACTGAAGAACCCCAAAGTTATGGTGCCATACATCGCAACCAAGCAAAAGCAAAATGGCCCTTTGCGCTAGAGTCTTACCAAATTAAACATTAGAAATTCAAAGAATAAGAATAATTCATAACGGCATAGAATTGTCACCCAACAAGATGCAACTAGTTGCGGAACTAAAGATTTTCCTATATTATGCAATGTCTAGCCGACAAGTAAAATTAAGAATCACCTGATAGCCAATAATCGCAAGAGACGGACAAGGCTTTCGCGCGACGCGTATCCCTTAACATCTCGATTCACACCATACCACCAGCATCTAATGTCGAAGAACAATGGCAACGTTCCCAACAAGCCATTAGATCAGCCTCAACTGATGTGCTAGGTGTCTCGCGGCCACCAGCAAGAAACCCCTGGTTTGATGAGGAATGCCGACAGATGCTCGCATCAAAAAACGAGGCCTAAAAGGCTACGCTGCAGGTGAAGACGAGAGATACCATTGAGCTCTATAGGCAAAGAAGAAGGAAGGAACACCGGCTTGTCAGAAAGAAGAAACAAGAGCAAGAAAAGCGCTCGATCGAGGATATAGAGAGACGCCACTCCAGGAACGATGTTCGCAAGTTTTACAAAAGTGTAAAACGTCAAAGCCAAGGATACAAGGCTCGAACAGAATCCTATCGAGATGAACAAGGAAATATCGTAGTTGAGACACAGTCGATGCTGGGGAAATGGAAGAACTTCTGCAGAATGTTAAACGGCGACGACGAACAACATTCCGCTGTCAGACAGAACGAACCTTTTAATATTGGCAACGACAGCGAAAACTGCCAACCACCCGACCTAAGTGAAGTGAGGATAGCAATATCTAAACTCAAGCTTAATAAGGTCGCCGGAAATGACGGCCTTCCCGCTGAGCTTTATAAGGCCGGCGGAGATGACTTGGTTAGTAACATCCACCAACTCATAAGCCAAATCTGGTAGGATGAAAATATGCCTGAAGAATGGAACCTCAGTATCGTTTGCCCGATCCACAAAAAAGGAGACTCACTGAGCTGTACCAACTACAGAGGCATAAGTCTGCTCAACATCGCCTACAAGATCCTATCTGCCGTAATATGTGAACGTCTGAAACCGTTCACCAACAACCTGATCGGCCCTAATCAGTGTGGTTTTAGGCCAGGAAAGTCCACAGCCGATCAAATTTTCACACTTCGGCAGATCCTGGAAAAAACCCCAGAAGTCCAAATCGATACCCACCACCTATTTATCGATTTCAAAGCCGCATACGACAGCATTTATAGAGTCGAACTGTACAGAGCCATATCTAGTTTTGATATTACCGCCCAAACACGTCCGTTTGTGCAGTATGACGATGGAGGACTCTCGCTGCTCCACCAGGGTCGGACACGACCTCACCGACTCATTCGATACCAAAAAGGATTTGGGCAAGGCGATGCGCTGTCATGTGATTTCTTTTATTTGATTCTTGAAAGGATTGTGCAAAACTCCCAAGCCAACACCAGAGGCACAATTTTCCAAAAATCGGTGCAACTACTAGCATACGCCGACGATATTGACATCAGTGGTAGGACTCAACGTGATGTGATAGCCACGTTTGCTAGTATAGAGAAGGAAGCGGCAAAAATGGGTTCAGCAGTAAATGAGGGTAAGACTGTCAACACGAAAGGACACACAACATCGACGAAATGGACAGAACGTCACCACTGACAGATATAACTTTGAGGAAGTACGGGACTTTGTCTACCTCGGCTCCACTATTAACTTTGGCAACAACATCTCGTCAGAAATTAAACGAAGAATTACTCTTGCTAACAGGTGTTTTTTCGGGCTAAGAAGGAAATTTAGATCCTATAAGATCCTATATAAGACCCTGATCAAAAGCGGATGAAGAAATCCTTGGTCGAGAAAAATTCTTCGAAAAATCTTCTGAAATCCTATTTTATGTGTCGGTGAGATCGTTTCCGAATCTGATGGAGCAGCGAGAATTCGTCAAAATCGTCATCCTACACAAACGGACGAGTTTGGTTGGTATACCAAAACTAGTCATGTCTCTGTATAGTTCGTCTCTATAAATGCTGTCGTATGCGGCTTTGAAATCGATAAATAGGTGGTGGGTATCGATTTGGACTTCTTGGGTTTTTTCCAGGATCTGCCAATCGATCAAATGATTGTGGACTTCCCTAGCCTAAAACCACACTGATAAGGGCCGATCAGGTTGTTGGTAAACGGTTTCAGGCGTTCACATATTACAGCAGATAGGATCTTGTAGGCGATGTTGATGAGACTTATGCCTCTGTAGTTGGTGCAGCTCAGAGAGTCTCCTTTTTGTGGATCGGGCAAACGATGCTGAGGTTTTATTCTTCAGGCATGCTTTCAACCGACCAGATTTGGCTTATGAGTTGGTGGGTGTTACTTACCTAATCATCTCCGCCAGCTTTGTAAAGCTCAGCGGGAAGGCCGTCATTTCCGGCGGCCTTATTAAGCTTGAGTTTAGATATTGCAATACTCACTTCACTTAGGTCGGGTGGTTGGCAGTTTTCGCTGTCGTTGCCAATATTAAAAGGTTCGTTCTGCCTGACAGCGGAATGTTGTTCGTCATCGCCGTTTAACAGTCTGCAGAAGTGGTTCTTCCATATCCTCAGCATCGACTGTGTCTCAACTACGATATTTCCTTGTTCATCTCGACAGGATTCTGTTCGAGCCTTGTATCCTTCGCTTTAACGTTTTACACTTTGGTAAAACTTGCGAACATCGTTCCTGGAGTGGCACCTCTCTATATCCTCGATCGCGCGCTTTTCTTGCTCTTTTTTCTTTTTTTCTGAAAATCCGGTGTTTTTCCCTTCTTCTTTGCCTATAGAGATCAATGGCAGCTCTCGTCTTCACCTACAGCTAAGCCTTATAGGCCTCGTTCTTGGCTGCGAGCATCTGTCGGCATTCCTCATCAAACCAGGGGTTTCTTGCTGGTGGCCGCGAGAAACCTAGCACATCAGTTGCGGCTGATCTAATGGCTTGTTGGCATCGTTGCCATTGTTCTTCGACATAAGATGCTGATGGTATGTTGTGAGTCGAGAGGTTAATGGATAAGCGTTGCGCGAAGGTCTTGCAGGTCTCTTGCGATTGCAGTCTTTCGATATTAAATTTTTTCACAGTATTTCTGGTTTGTTGTGGCCTGGTGGATATCCGCATCCTTACCTTGGCTGCAACAAGGTAGTGGTCCGAGTCGATGTGAGCCCCTCGGAATGTTCTCACATTCCAGGTGCAGATACGAACGTCGTTGTCCTTTTTTCGTTTAGCATGGTCCTCAACAATAATATCAGCCCTTTCCGAGGCTATAAGTTGCTTCGTAACAATGTTTTTTTTTTCATGAGTGGGCAGTTTACGCAAAGCACAACCCCCAACCTGGAGGGCTAGTTCCAATTTATTTTATACCCCTAAGATATGGGGCCATCAGTATCCACCACGGGAGTGACCGCTGCCGTTGATCTTTCGGTTTATCCGCCACCATCTCTGTTCAAGGGGCCTGACTTACCCTTGAAATTCCTAGATAACCTGTTGTCCGATTATTTCGAAGCAGCTTATCTAGGTCGCCTGGGATGGCAGACCGGGTACTCATTCCTCGTCATTCTGACCAGTTTGATTATAGTGCTGCTGTTTTACGTCTTGTTATCAACACTCGCACTAATCGTTTAGCAAGTCAAATCCGGTTGGATGAGACCAGTACCCGATGGTTACCACTTGGAGGAAAAAAATAAGCACATTTGATGTGTAGTCAGAGTTGCTAGCACTGGGCATTGCCAAGTTAAAGCCAATCAGAGTCTACCCTCGTTCTGCAACACCCAACCATCTGAAGAACGCTCGTTATTATTGTAAATCCTACGTAGCGCACGAAATGATCTGTAAGTTGTTTTGAAAACATTTTTACGATTTCGCTGTGTCATTGAGTGAAGAAGCGCTCTGTTACAAAATTGTATCTAAGCCACCTTACTCACTTTGTATGCGAATATAGAGATTTGATTTTTATTTTCTAACTAAATTCCATTTTACGACACCTATGACGAATTTGAGATGTTAGAATCATAAAAGGAATACAATTTCTCGAAGGACCTGCCAAAGTCAGTGCTTCTTTATTCCGAATGGGGTATCCAACAATTTAGATGGATGCTAACAATTTTATGTTCTGTCATGCTGACATTCTCTTTGATACAAAGAAGCAAAATCTTCGCCATACAACAAGGTATTACCAACACGTAGATACTTCCATGGATCAATGTGTTGGCATGTTGACTTTTCACTCGTGGATATCTCCTCCAAATAAGATGAAGTACACATCTGTGATAGCACTACCCCTAGCTTTAGTCCTCATTGCATGACCTCTCAAATCCAAGTTAATTTTTTGACACGTCAGAGTGCGATTTCCTTTAAGATCTCAAAAACCACTTGGCTCTCCAAAGACATCTTTTAATAAATACCACTCCGCTGGCGCCATAGCGTCCCAACCAGTTAACTTTCAACAAAAAGACTTGCAAACACTTCCATTAGGAATATTTAAAATACGCCCACCACCAGCGCCAAGCGCACTCACCCAGTTTTTGAAAAATTTATTTTCCTGGATAAGAGTTGTATGTGTGTGTTAAGGTATATCCTCACAGGAGAAACAAGGAACGATTGAAGCCATTTTGGCATCTAAAATTCTCAATAAACCCAAAACACCTCCATCCTCCTGCCAGGGCTGAGAAATCGTTCACCGTAGCCTTATAAACAGCTTTGATTTTATTATCCTTGCGGGGGTGAAAGATTTCCGTCTACGTGACTTTGCTGCATACATGCGCAAAAATGTTTTTTTTTTTTGCCACTGAGGTTGGGTTAGGGTTGAAAGATTTTTCTCGTTTTCTCCATTTTGAGATTCTGTAGCCTTCATACAGAGTTTATAGTTTTTGGGTACGGGCTTTTAATATATTTAAGCGACACCGGAAATTGATATTTACAAAAAGTTTGCAATCGAAAATGTTTCTCTCTGTTACGGTTTGTGTACCAAGATTTAATGAAGTAGCCACCTACATACTCAGCGTTTGCATGATATAGCAAGAAATATTAAAAAAACATTTTTGACTTATTTAGCGATAAGGGAAGGCTGATGCAATTCAGGAATATTGAGTGCCAAAGGCTGTGGTATTTGTTTTATTTTTCAATTATGGGTGTCAGGCCCTTCTAAAAGCAATTTTTGAGTTATAACTCGTCGCTGAAACATTAGGTTGCCGTAAACGCCGTTTTAATTATTTTTTTAAACATCGCAATTAAAGTTTTGACAATCTATAACATGAAAACCAACCGCTAAGATTTTTTCATTTTTTGACACGATATTCATACGGGAATCCTCTTACATAAAATGTTAAAAATTATTTTAAAACACGTTTACTTTTTTTTTAAAATATTTAAAATTTATTACTCATACCCATACGTCAAAAATTGTGCACATACGTCAAACGGATGGGCCTGCAAAAAGAGGATGCAAAACTGTGACATCTATTATGGACCGTGTTATAGTGAACAGAAACAGACTATTCGGATGCGGATTTGTTATGAGTGCCAGACTTATGCAAGAAGTCTTATGATTTCA
The DNA here is from genome assembly GCA_932526625.1 of Rhingia campestris. Taxonomy (NCBI): domain Eukaryota; kingdom Metazoa; phylum Arthropoda; class Insecta; order Diptera; family Syrphidae; genus Rhingia; species Rhingia campestris. The sequence goes on along the minus strand of OW052182.1, from coordinate 57,433,512 downwards.
AGAAATTAGCGAACGCATTGTAACAATCCGCATTAAGGCCTAATTCGCCAACATAAGCCTTATATGCTGTCGTGCCCACACGGAGCAAGAGTATGATAAAGCTTAAGATTGCTTCTACGAACTCCTTGACAAAACCTATGAGGAACAACCGAAGTACGATGTTAAAATTGTGCTGGAAAATTTTAACGCAAAGGTTGGAAGAGAAGACATCTTTAGCAGTATTGTCGAAAAACACAGCCTACACGACAACATGTCTATCAACGGACTAAGGCTAATTGACTTCGCAACGGAACGATATGCCACCTTAGCCAGCATACGGTTTCCTCACTTCGATATCCACAAGGGGACCTGGCGGAACAATGGCAACGATGCCAACAAGCCTTTAGAGCAGCCGCAACTGATGTGTTAGGTTCCTCGCGGGCACCAGCAAGAAACCTTTAGTTTGATGAGGGATGCCTACAGATGCTCACAGCCAAGATGGATTCCTACAAATCTAGGCTGCAGGTAAAGACGAGAGCTGCCATTGAGCTTTATAGGCAAAGAAGAAGGGAAGAACACCGGCTTTTCAGAAGATGAAAAAAGAGCAAGAAAAGCTCGCGATCGAGGATATAGAGAGGTGCCACTCCAGGAACTATGTTCGCAAGTTTTACGAAAGTGTAAAACGTCAATGCCAAGGATAAAAGGCTCGAACAGAATCCTGTCGAGATGAACAAGGAAATATCATAGTTGAGACACAGTCGATGCTGAAGATATGGAAGAACCACTTCTGCAGACTGTTGAACGGCGATGACGAACAATATTCCGCTGTCAGGCAGAACGAAGCATTCAATATTGGCAACGACAGCGATAACTGCCAACCCCTCGACCTAAGTGAAGGATAATAATATCTAAACACAAGCTGAATAGGGCTGCCGGAAATGACTGCCTTCCCGCTGAGCTTTAAAAAGCCGACTGACTTGGTAAGCAACATCCACCAACTCATAAGCCAAATCTGGTCGGATGAAAGCATGCCTGAGGAATGGAACCTCAGCATCGTTTGCCCGATCCACAAAGAAGGAGACCCTCTGAACTGCTCCAACTACAGAACCATAACTCTCCTCAACATCGCCTACAAATTCCTTTCTGCCGTAATATATGAACGCCTGAAACCGTTTACCAACAACCTGATCGGCCCTTATCAGTGTGGTTTTAGGCCAGGAAAGTCCACAATCGATCAAATTTTCACACTTCGGCAGATCCAGGAAAAAACCCAAGAAGTCAAAATCGATACCCACCACCTATTTATCGATTTCAAAGTCACATACGACAGCATTTATAGAGACGAACTGTACAGAGCCATGTCTAGTTTTGGTATACCGCCCAAACTCGTCCGTTTGTGTAGGATGACGATGGAGAATTCTCGCTGCTCCATCAGGGTCGGAAACGACCTCACCGACGCATTCGATACCAAAAAAGGATTTAGGCAAAGCGATGCGCTGTCATGTGAGTTCTTCAGTTTGATTCTTGTGAGGATTGTGCAAAACTCCCGAGTCAACACCAGAGGCACATTTTTCCAAAAAACGGTGCAACGACTAGCATACGCCGACGATATTGGCATCATTGGTAGGACTGAATCTGTTGTTGTCAGATTCAGTCCTACCAATGAAATTAAACGAAGAATTTGTCTATCCAACCGTTGTTTCTTGGGGATTAGAACGCAATTTAGTAGTAAAGACCTCATTTGAACTACTAAGGAGAGCCTATATAAGAGCTGATCATCCCAGTCCTGCTCTACGGCGTTGAAGCATGGACCGTATAAAAACTGGATGAAGAAACCATTGGTCGATTTGAGAGGAAAATTCTTCGAAAAATCTTCGGTCCCGTTTGCGTTGACGGGCTATGGAGACGAAGATTCATCCAAGAACTATACAGAGACATACCCGTAGTAGGAATATCCACATTGGACGTTTAAGATGGCTAGGACATGTAGAACGAATGGACACACATACTTCGGCTCGCAGAGTCTTCGATTCCCAGCCAGACGTCGGCCGCAGTAGAGGAAGACTTCGCTTTAAGTGGCGCGCACAAGTAGAAACCGACCTCAACCAACTTGGAGTGCCCAACTGGAGGTAGTTAGCTAAGTACCGGGCTAATTGGAGAGGCATGTTGGTTGAGGCTCAGGTTCATCCCGGACAGTAGCGCCACTTAAGTAACTCTATTTCCATCTCCTTGAATCCCATCCCTCATGTTCGAGACGACCAGGAAGATCGAACATCCGATTTTTTAATCAAGCGATCGCCAGACGCTTGGAATGAGTGACTTGAAGGGATTCTCTGGCAACTGTCCTCAACAGGAAGTCCGTTAAGTAAAGTAAAAATCTATCGAAGCCAAATTGGTAGTGAGCTGGACCAAAACTTTGTCGTTGAATTGACTCATGCTCGAGAGCTACAATGTGTATTAAGTGTCATACATTGTAATCCGAATTTGATGGCATGTGACCCACTTAGTAACAATATGCATTGGAAATACTAATACGGATTAGTTTTATAAGGACCTACACTTTTGGAATGAACTCAGATTCATTTTGAATATTCAAGTTGTTTCTCTTCTGGGAGACTTGTTTCGCATTCGCGCCCTTCCCTGCGCTCTGACAGAACTCTATAGTATTCGTGCCTTTCTCAGCATGCAATAGTACAGGCTTCATACTAAATTACTTCCCTATATCTCGATCCTGCTAAACACACATTTGTCATGAAACTGCAGGTCCTGTCTTGGTGAAAGAAGTACGTAAGCACATAAAAAGGCCTGTGACAAAAAATGTAGGCCCGTTTCCTATAACTAGGTTATTTGGCCTTAATATAATGGCAAAGTATTCATCTCTGAAACAAAGGGTCCGCCAAATAACTTTTTTTTTTTGAAAATGCTATAAAAAAAACTACTAAATATTTTCGCAAATTGCTTTTTGTATTTGAAAGTACAATCCTTCCGGTTAATAATGGAAATTAATTTTATTCAAATGGCTGGCTCGGCTGGCCATGCAGTAGCCTACACGATCGGTCCAATTTTTAAGCACATTATTGATTGTGTGCAGCTGTATTTCACCAATGGCTTCACGAATATGGTCCTTTAAAGCGTCAATTGTTTCTGCCTTGTCGGCGTAACACTTATCTTTTACGGCACCCCACAAATAATAGTCCAATGGTGTCAAATCGCAGCTCCGAGGTGGCCAAACGACATCAGCTCTGCGGCTGATAATGCGATCTTCAAAAACAGGGCGCAAAACATCGAGTGTAGCTTCGGCTGTGTGGCACGTAGCGTCGTCCTGTTGAAACCAAATGTTGCCAATATCCTCCTCTTCCATTTTTGTGAACAAAAATTCGTTCAACATGGCCCGATAACGATCGCCATTGACTGTAACGGCCACTCCTTGCTCATTTTCGAAGAAAAATGGTCCAATTATGCCTCTGGACCAAAATCTGCACAAAACAGTGACACGTTTTGGGTGTATCGGCTTTTCAATGTATGCGTGCAGGTTTTCTGTGCCCCAAATGCGACAATTTTGCTTGTTTACATACCCGCCAAGATCAAAATGAGCTTCATCTGAAAAGATGATTTTTTTGGCAAAATCGGCATCTTCTCTAAGTCGATCGCAGGCCCACTTAGCGAAGCGAAAACGCATTGGATGGTCAGTTGGCTTCAACTCCTGAACCAATTGGACTTTGTATGGCGTCATACCAAGGTCTTTATGCAAATTTCGTCTCAATGATGTCTCCGAAATGTTCAATTGTTGAGAACGATGCTGAATTGATGTTGATGGCGCTTCACGCACACTTTCTGCCACAGCAGCAATATTCTCGGGTGTACGCACTGTTTTTGGCTTTTCACGCTTTGGTTTACCATGATTTTCAAAGTAATGTCGCAATATTTCCCATGTTCAAGCGTATACACAACCATATTCGTTCAGCGGAAGGATAAAACTAATTATCTGTCAAATCAGACATGAGCTAAGTGTTACCATTCAAGAAATAAGCACTAGTTGAAAAAAAAAACGTTAGATGGCGGATGTTAAAAAAGAAGCAGCACATTATAATATTCCCAATCTATCTATGACGGGAAAAACAAATAAAATTTTACATTTCTGAAATAATCTCTATTGATGGTATTAAACTAAATTCCTCCTCCAGCAATAACCCCATCATTCGATTTACCAAATTCCAATTTCATACCCTAACTATGCCCCTATTCTGTAGGCTCCCTCCACCTTGATATCCGTTTAGGTTCACCAGTTAATCATAGTTGCACGATTCCGTCCTAAACACATATTTTCGAATCGAATTCAATACTCAATTAATTTTCCACCGAATGCAGCAGTAATTTCGAGTAATCGTTCAATCATTTTGCCAGTCGAACGGGCCAGACCCAATTGCCTATAAATGCACATCTCTCAGCCGTCCGGTCCGTCGATAGATTCCACTCAACAAAGATTAGATTCCACCCCGCCTCCGTCGCAGACTTCCATCATCCATGGAGTGTTGTCTCTCCTTTCCCAGGGCCTCGCCACACACCACAGCAACTGCTCATTTCAAGCCTAACCGAGAGGCAAAACAAAACCCAAAACGTCAACCAATGACCACAAAATGACATCAAATTGATGGCATCGATAGCACTTAATTCATCATTTCCAGGCTTTTCCTATCCGCTGCGCAGTCGAGATCCCGCAATGGTTATCCCTCAACATAATTGGCATGAACAGAAATGTAATTTCAGCCAAGCGAAGGACCTTTGTCCATATTAAATTCCACTTTGCTGCAATTTATTATACGAACCAGGCGAGACCAACAACAAGAACAACGAGACGCTGACGGAGACGACGACGACAACGAAGACTTGAATGCCCCGGCTCGATGACAATGCACGTTGACATGGTGGCAGCGGGACACGTCCAGAATTCACGTCCAACCGATAAAAACTCTCAAATAACTATAATTCGCAAATATCCGACATTTTGCGATGCGATTTGTGTTTTGCGTTTTTCGTTTTTCGTTTTACGTTTCGTTTTGTTTTTGTACAAAGTGCGCAATTATTTCGCGATATTCCGATACTCCGATGTGGTTTGGGGAGCCCAGCGCGAATAAAAATGGCCGCTGATTGTCCAGATCAAATGATCAATTCATGGGATAAATTACAGAGCTCTGGCGGGGTGCAATTTGGAGGAGGAAAGAAGACGAGCATATCATTCGTTGTGTTTGTGCGGAGTAGTACCTCCTGCGGGGCTGGGATATGTATGGTATATCTGTGCGCGTGCAATTACCACAAGCGGTGCCGCGAGGCTGGACTAAAGCTGCGCTTATGTGCATAAAGCAGCAATTACCCAGGCGAATGGTAAAGTGCTCTCGGCGGCCATTTGCCGCAGATCGATGGGACGACAGAAAAACCAGTAAAACTATGGTATATCCTCACCCGGTATAGGGGCTGTGTCCAGATGGATTGAGGAATCGATCCCTGCTGTTGCTGATGGAGACTACAGTAAACGTTTTGATTTGTTCGGTTGATTGGAAATTTGAATCCCAGATCGTCTGCTTTTAGAAGCCATGATCATTCGTCGATTGAGATCTACATACATATGTGGATGGATGTCCTCCATTTTGAGTTGAATGAACAGAAAAACTGCAAAATTGGGGGCAATCACAGGATGCTTGGTTTGTGATTTGAGACGATTTGGTGGTCTGTGAAAATGGTTTGCTATTGGGTGGATAGATCTTTGATCTGGTTCACTAGGAAACCATAAATGAATAGAAGATTGATTTTAGCTGGGAGCTGAAAGACTTTAAAGTTTGAAAAGGTCACTCAAATGCACATCAAATGTCGCAAACGACAACCGTAGTCTCCACTATTAAGTCGATTTGCCAACTTCTACGGTGAATTCGTAGTTGAGATCAGGAGCCATAAAATGTCTAAGAGTCTGACTAAGAGTGCTTTCATTCTAGAACTACGATAATGGATGAAAGGCTTTAAAGTGTATCATTCGTTGTTAATGTCAGAACTATGATATAGAGAAAGTGTCCTTGCAATAAGGCATCGCTTTCTTTTCGCAGATGGTATTTCGGGAATTGAGTTCCCAAGATGAAGTGAAGGGCCGTCGAAATGAAATATCTGGCTAAACGGCCCGTTTATGCCAGATATTTAATTTTCGGGCCTGAAAACTTGCTTCTTCCCTCATTTTTGTGTGCGAAGTTATTCATTTTTGCCACAAGAAAGAGGACCTCCTAAGAAGCTTCTCATTACAGTGTTACTATGTTAGTCAGACTTAACCAGAAGTGGAGCATAAAAAACGTTGGTTTTGTCACTTTCGGAATTCATACAGGGAGTCCGCGCTAAGTAGCCCTACGCACTAACCACTAGGCCCCAACACCCACCCAATTAGTTCGGCCGAAGTGCGACTACACAAGCTGTTCTCATATATTCCAACAGAGCTTGAACAGAGATAATGGCGGATGACTCACAAAATTTCAGCCAGCGCTCAATCCTGTATAGTGGATGACTTCAGTATTCTAGGATTGTTGCTCCTAGAACGCTGGAACTGGAAAAAATAAAATTGTTTGGCGCAACAGGATTGTTAGTAGACAGGGCCTAGCTGTCTCACAAAAATTGTCCGTGTGTACTTTTTTTCACCATGGCAGGACCTCCTGTTTTATGCCGACTCCGAACGGTTTAGTTGAAATAAGATTTTCTCGGCAATTGATACTACTCGGATGGTTTGTCAGATCATCACCAGAGGAGGACCAGTGAAAAATCTGTTAGGTGTTGGTAAGGGTGGGAATCGAACCCAGACTTTCTGCTCAGGAGTTCGTGGAACATTCCATCGCACCACTGAGCCCAATACCTTCAATTTTTTATTGGTAGGTAAATTAATCCAAAGCGAGCAACTACCTCCGAATAGATGTCCGTGGTATGATGATTTTTTCAAGTACCAAAGATGGTAGCAGAAGAAGCAATATATCATGGCGCTACAACACCAAACCCGTGCTTAGCGGGAAGAGTATCGAACCTTCCTCAAATTATTTGGATTAGGGGTCACTACCATCTGGTAGGGGTAGAATATACCCGAGATAGGCATGCCTGTCGTAAGAGGCGACTAAGATCCAACCTCCATATACCGATCGTATACTATATATCAAAAAAAACTGCAATAAGCAAAACCGCAAGATTTAGTAACCCAGGCAGTTCAGCTATACTGAAAAATCCAGCATCTTCGAATTTCGGCTCTAAGGATTCTGGCGAGAGCCACTTATTGCAACCCAATGACCCTTTTACAAAAAAGTTGAAGGGTAACTCGATCTCCTCAACCAAGATTAAATAACGCCGTGGAAAAAAAGGACTCCTCAAACAAAAACGTTTGAGGAAAAAAATACAGAATTCCGAATCAAGCTTAACGAAATGGATCTTCTGTTTCAAGCTCTCAAGAAAGAGATCTGCTTAAAGAAGGAAACAATGTTCTGAGAAATTCACACTTGCAGAAAGAATGCGGCACCGACAAAGAAGAGCTAGCACGCGAAAAGAATCGGATCCCTAGACCTAGCAAGAAACCGAGGGCCATCTCTTCACCTGTATTCGAGCCTCTGAATAAACTTCAACACGCTTAGCTAGTCAGGAATACCACTCCGACGAAGAAGAGCTAGTACACAAAACGAATCGGCTCCTTAGACCTAGCAAGAAGCGGAGGACCGGCTCTTAGTCTTCACCCAAAGTCAAGCCTCTGAATAAAGAAAACCATATAGAACAGCAATACAACATCCAGCGCATTTTCGCCCACTGCCTTTAATAAACGTAGTCGGTATACCCGAATTTAATAAGTTGCATAGCCTCCTCAAGGCACCGATATCATCGACATATTATAAGGTTACGTCTTTGAGGATTTATACGTGGAAAGTCAACGTCGATGACCACGGAGACTACCGAGCAGTGACTCAAAAGCTTAACACCGATAAGGTCTGGTGGTATACTTTCGAAATAAATTCAAAAAGGCATCATCGTATTGTAGGAAGGGATCTCCAACCCTCATACACTAGAGAAGAAGTCATGAATGACCTTAATGCGGTTAATATAATCAAGAAGGAGAAGAAACAAACGGACATTCTATGCTTGCTTTCTATTTATAAGGATGACAATATCGAGGATATCTATAAAAACAGGGGGTTTTCAAACAATTTTATGTATCTTGGTTAAAATCGAGTTTATGCGGTGAACTTTAAAAATAATACGACAGTGCAATAGTTGTTAAGGATTCATGGATTTCAGTGTTGCAAAAATGAACCGCGATTTGTCAAATGTGCCAAAAATCAACTTTCGCAAGACTGTTGTGTAACGAAACAAAACTTCGATACCTTTGCGAATTGTGAGGGAAAGCATCCGGCAAACTATAAAGGATGTTAGAAGCTAAGTAGCTAAAAAAAGAGAGAGCTAATCCTCCACGATGGTTGGGTGCTGTAGAACGAGGGTAGACTCTGATTGGCGTTAACTTGGCAATGCCCAGTATTGCAACTCTGACTACACATCAAATGTGCTTATCTCTACCTCCAAGTGGTAACCATCGGGTACTGGTCTCATCCAACCGGATTTGACTTGCTAAACGATAAGTGCGAGTGTTGATAACACGACGAAAAACAGCAACACTATAAACACCCTGGTGAGAATGGCACGGATGAATACCCGGCCTGCTGTCCCAGGCGAACCTAGATGAGCTGCTCTGACATATTCGGACAACAGGTTGTCTAGGAATTTCAAGGGTTAGTCAGGCCCCTTGAACAGAGATGGTGGCGGATGAACCGAAAGGCCAACGGCAGCGCTCAATCCCGTAGTGGATACTGATGGCCCCGTGTCCTAGGGGTATCTAATAAATTGGAACTGGCCCTCCAGGTTGGGGGTTGTGCTTTGGGCTAACTACCCACCCACAGAAAAAAAACATGGTTACGAAGCAACCAATAGCCTCGGAAAGGACGGATTTTATTGTTGACGACCCTGCTAAACGAAAAAAGGACAACGACGTTCGTATCTGCACCTGGAATGTGAGAACATTAAACAGGAGAGGTGCAGGCGAACAACTAGCGGAAGCCCTAAACTGCTACAAAGCAGACATTACTGCCATCCAGGAAATACGATGGGATGGGCCGGGCAAAAAGAGGATGAAAAACTGTGACATATACTACGGACCGTGTTATAGTGAGCAGAAACAGCGACTATTCGGATGCGGATTTGTTATAAGTGCCAGACTTAGGCAAGAAGTCTTATGTTTCCAAGACATTAGCGAACGCATAGTAACAATCCGCATCAAGGCCAAATTCGCCAACATAAGCCTTATATGCGCTCACGCTCCGACGGAAGAAAAAGATGATATAGCTAAGGATTGCTTCTACGAGCTCCTCGACAAAACCTATGAGCGACTACCGAAGTACGATGTTAAAATCGTGCTGGGAGATTTTAACGCAAAGGTAGGAAGAGAAGACATCTTTAGAAGTATTGTCGGAAAACATAGCCTACACGACAACACGTCTGGTAACGGACTTAGGCTAATTGATTTCGCTACGGAACGAAATGCCACTATAGCCAGCACACGGTTTCCTCACCTCGATATCCATAAGGGGACATGGCGGTCTCCAGATCAACGAACGGTCAACCAAATTGATCACATTGCGATAGATAAGAGGCACGCATCCAGTATTTTGGATGTCCGAACATTCCGAGGAGCTAACATCGACTCGGATCACTACCTTGTAGCAGCCAAGGTAAGAATGCGGATATCCACCACGCCACAACAATCCAGAAATACTGTGAAAAAATTTAATGTCGGAAGACTGCAATCGCAAGAGACCGCCAAGACCTTCGCACAACGCGTATCCCTTAACCTCTCGATTAACACCATACCACCAGCATCGAATATCGAAGAGCAATGGCAACGATGCCAACAGGCCATTAGATCAGCCGCAACTGATGTGCTAGGTTTCTCGCGCCCACCAGCAAGAAACCCCTGGTTTGATGAGGAATGCCGACAGATGCTCGCAGCCAAGAACGAGGCCTTCAAGGCTAAGCTGCAGGTGAAGACGAGAGCTGCCATTGAGCTCTATAGGCAAAGAAGAAGGGAAGAACATCGGCTTTTCAGGAAGAAGAAAAAAGAACAAGAAAAGCGCGCGATCGAGGATATAGAGAGGTGCCACTCCAGGAACGATGTTCGCAAGTTTTACCAAAGTGTAAAACGTCAAAGCCAAGGATACAAGGCTCGAACAGAATCCTGTCGAGATGAACAAGGAAATATTGTAGTTGAGACACAGTCGATGCTGAGGATATGGAAGAACCACTTCTGCAGACTGTTAAACGGCGATGACGAACAACATTCCGCTGTCAGGCAGAACGAACCATTCAATATTGGCAACGACAGCGAAAACTGCCAACCACCCGACCTGAGTGAAGTGAGGATAGCAATATCTAAACTCAAGCTTAATAAGGCTGCCGGAAATGACGGCCTTCCCGCTGAGCTCTATAAGGCCGGCGGAGATGACTTGGTAAGTAACATCCACCAACTCATAAGCCAAATCTGGTCGGATGAAAATATGCCTGAAGAATGGAACCTCAGCATCGTTTGCCCGATCCACAAAAAAGGAGACCCTCTGAACTGCGCCAACTACAGAGGCATAAGTCTCCTCAACATCGCCTACAAGATCCTATCTGCCGTAATATGTGAACGCCTGAAACCGTTTACCAACAACCTGATTGGCCCTTATCAGTGTGGTTTTAGGCCAGGAAAGTCCACAACCGATCAAATTTTCACACTTCGGCAGATCCTGGAAAAAACTCAAGAAGTCCAAATCGATACCCACCACCTATTCATCGATTTCAAAGCCGCATATGACAGCATTTATAGAGACGAACTGTACAGAGCCATGTCTAGTTTTGGTATACCGCCCAAACTCGTCCGTTTGTGTAGGATGACGATGGAGAATTCTCGCTGCTCCATCAGGGTCGGAAACGACCTCACCGACACATTCGATACCAAAAAAGGATTTAGGCAAGGCGATGCGCTGTCATGTGACTTCTTTAATCTGATTCTTGAGAGAATTGTGCAAAACTCCAAAGCCAACACCAGAGGCACAATTTTCCAAAAGTCGGTGCAACTACTAGCATACGCTGACGATATTGACATCATTGGTAGGACTCAACGTGATGTCATAGCCACGTTTGCTAGTATAGAGAAGGAAGCGGCGAAAATGGGTTTAGCAGTAAATGAGGGTAAGACTAAGTATATGCTGTCAACACGAAAGGACACACAACATCGACGAATTGGACAGAACGTCACCATTGACAGATATAACTTTGAGGTAGTACGGGACTTTGTCTACCTCGGCTCCGCTATTAACTCTGACAACAACATCTCGTCAGAAATTAAACGAAGAATTACTCTTGCCAACCGCTGTTTCTTTGGGCTAAGAAGGCAATTTAGTAGTAAAGCCCTCACTCGAACTACTAAGGAGACCCTATATAAGACCCTGATCATCCCAGTCCTGCTCTACGGCGCTGAAGCATGGACCGTATCAAAAGCGGATGAAGAAATCCTTGGTAGATTCGAGAGGAAAATTCTTCGAAAAATCTTCGGTCCCGTTTGCGTTGACGGGCTATGGAGACGAAGATTCAACCAAGAACTATACGAGCTGTACAGCGACATGCCCCTGGTCAAAAAACTCCGCATTGGACGTTTAAGATGGCTAGGACATGTAGAACGAATGGACACCAATACTCCGGCTCGCAGAGTCTTCGATTCCCAGCCAGACGTCGGACGCAGTAGAGGAAGACCTCGCCTTAAGTGGCGCGCACAAGTGGAAACCGACCTCAACCAACTTGGAGTGCGCAACTGGAGGCAGTTAGCTAAGGACCGGGCTAATTGGAGAGGCATGTTGGTTGAGGCCCAGGTTCATTCCGGACTGTAGCGCCACTTAAGTAAGTAAGTAATCCTCCACGAAATCCAAAATCCAACCCGCCAACTAACATAAAACGGAAGACCACAAAACGTCTGTTCTCAAATAAAATGGTGCCGAAAAGAAGTTACGCAGTTTCACTCTTAATCCTGCTGCAACTTCTCAGTACTTTTTGCACTTTAGCTGGAAAGTGCGTTCACGCTGACTTCATATTGATATACCTACCCGCGATCACACATGGAAGGTCTTAATATGCATCGACGTCAGGTTATACTCCGACGTGTGTTATCGCTGCCTGAAGTCTTAAGGCCTGCTCAGAATGCATATCTGTAGCTTTTATTTTGCATCGCTGTCAAAAGAGAGATACAATTCTTGCATGAAGTTGCCATCTATTCAACTACAGATTCACGAATATACGCATTGTGTAAGTACTTACGGGTTGCATGTTTTTAACTTTTTACTCAGCTACAAGCATCAGCTACAGATACACATTCTGGGCCGCCCTTAACACTCACTTATTCTATTTGGGTATTTAAGTTGGATTTCCACAATCACATCGGTTTTCCCGTAGCCACTTGTCATAGTTTTATAGGGAAACCCCGGTGTCAATCCTGAACAACTCTTCTTGCCAATCAAACATATAAAAACACATAAGAAGGCCGCAATCCGCTTTGCGAATTCCACCCTTAAAATAAATGTTTGCATAAAGTGACATTGTCACCACATCTTGTTCAGACAGTTTATCATAATCTTTAATACTTACTATACAGTCCGGAATTAACCTGGGCCTCTCCAATTACCTCGTTTCTTAGCTGCCTCCAGTTGGGCACTCCAAATTGGTTGAGGTCGGTTTCTACTTGTGCGCGCCACTTTAGGCGAGGTCTTCCCAAATAGCGTCCAACGCCTGGCTGGAAATCGAAGACTCTACGAGCCGGAGTATTGGTGTCCATTCGTTCTACATGTCCTAACCATCTGTAAGATTTGGATGGATAGGTGTTTAATTATCCTATAGTAGCGGTGGCACGCTTGTCGTTGCACGGGAACTGCTCGACGGTATGGGGGGGATCTTGCTACTAATAAAACCTTCCTACAAATAAAATCGTGCCATAAAATGATGCATACGTTCCTGCTTTACCCGCTCATACCTTGCTCGCTAACTGCGAGTGAATTAATGATATTCAATGAACTATTGTTTTGGGAGAGCATGTAAACAAATGGTTTATCAAAAAAAGAGAGATCGAACTTAGTGCCGAAGTGGCATAAAGTAAGCGGAAAACTAATTAGAAAAGAAGTGAGGTACAGCATCAGCTGTGTTGATGCTATATAGAGAGATGGAAGCATACTCTACATCAGGCTAACCCACCCTAATTGACCATGATTCGATATCACAGATCAATCTCCATGACTATCAGGTGCCTAAGTTAATTGATAGTCCCTATTAGATACCTACATAGATACTCACATCATATTACTCCTTTCTACGATCGCACTCATCACATTTCATCGCCAAAAAAATAGATTTTTATTCCATCGTAATGAAAAGGTGTATGTTTTTAGAATTCATGATCGAAACGTTTATTGAAAGATTTCATAGGGAAATATTATTATACCGCGCTACCAATGTAGCATGTACTCACATCAATGAGCATTATAAATACAACTATAATTGTGTTTAATTCAAACAAAAAAATATAATGGTAAATCTGATGTTTGTGAAATTTTCTTATAATAATTATTATTGATCATTTTTTTATGGGTATCTCACTAGGGTGATATTATTGCATATTAACAGGAAAATTTAATTTAGATCAAATTCATTCTTTTGAAACGTTGTAAGTTGATTTCAAATTATAGATTTTCGTAAGCAAGGAATTTTCGAAGATTTTACTATAGGGAGCAAAGTGTATATGCAATGCAAAAAAAATGTGTACTTAAAACTAAGTCTTGAAAAAGACTGATTATAATAGGGGCACCTTTGGTGACTTACTCTTTTCAAAAAATAATTATATGTAATTCAAAATACATAACATATTGGTACAACTATAAAGAAATGCCAAAATGACTTACACGTGTGTGATAATATAATCCTTTATGAACTGATGATCGCGGTGGGATTGATTCTTGACTTCTGTGCGCACGTCGGTCTGGATCACTGCCACTATATTTTGGGAAGAATACTTCATTAGCGTTAACAAAAAAAATGGTTTTGGCACTCCTTACCTTCTGTCGCTACCTTTTACATAGACTTACTTATAAATAGTTTTATGATCACAAGTTCAAATAATAACTATACATAAAAAAAAAAACTATATTATGCTCCATTGAGTGTGATGAAATCTTCACGTGGTATTGGTGACTCGATCGCCTTCTCGCTACTGGAACAGTGCTTTTGCTGGGGCCTTGACAGACTGCGTTGATGCGTTGTAGGAAAACCTTTGCTTTAAGCAGTTAGGTGAACTTGAGACGCACACTGCGGTGGTTTCTTCTGATAAGATGTATCAAAGATTGGCGCGTTGCTTCACTGGGTACGTACTTGCGACGCTTTTGGTGGCTCTCATACACAGCAGGGCATATGCGATCCAGATTAGTTTCCCTGTATCTAACGCTTTTACGTAATTGCGTGTCATACGGCCAAGGGGTTAACTTTATTGAAATCACATGTGCTGCGTGGGAAATTGTGTGTAAACACACCTATATAACAAAGATTATCACTATTAAGATCTGATCCGAACTATATTATATGCACTTGTTACATTACCTGTATTGATTTAATACACTTTTCATAAAAAAAAGGTTTACACCATGCTCTTCTTACTACGACTCTTGAGCTTAGAAAGTCAGATGCTGGTTAAATCGAATTTACAGATCTTGATAGATCGATTATAATGATCTGGTTCGATAGAATTCACAATTATTGATAATCTCAATCTTACAAACTTTTCTTGTTAACACGAGTTATTTTTTTTTACTTAAAAATATCACTCTCTTATTTCCACCGTGTGCGATCGGTAAGTGCTACCATATGCACGTCTGTAATTGCCACGAGTAAAAGATCTCTATCCTCGCCAGCGGGGCTTAATATAAACTTTGTTCGGCAATAGAGATGTTGGTGAATTATTGGAGAACGTGAAATAAAGTCGTTACAGCGGATTAGATGGTTTTGGTACATGATACGTAAGTGCGTTCAGTTCGTTGATAGTATTTGTAAGAATACATGTTTCAAATAACATTATTTGATTGATTTCATAAAAAAAAAATGTTACAGGTACACGCTACACATCTTAAATGTCAAACAAGGAGTTTTTTGACTAGGGGTATGTTGCTGTACTGCTCGTATAGCTCTCTGTTGAATGTTCGTCTCAATAGCCCGTCAACGCAACCGGGACTGCAGATTTTTCGAAGAATTTTTCTCTCAAATCGACCAAGGATATTAACTTCGTCCACTTTTGATACGGTCCATGCTTCAGAGTTAGTAGCACAGCCGGGGTAGACAAAGTCCAGGACTACCTCAAAGTTATATCTGTCAATGGTGACGTTCTGTCCACTTGTCTGGGGAGATTTGTACATTCCTTTCAAGAATTAGATTAAAGAGGGCACATGACAGCGCATCGCCTTGCCTAACTCCTTTTTTGGTATCGAATGTATAGGTGAGGTCGTTTCCGACCTAGGTGGAGGAGCTAGAACTCTCCATTGTCATCCTAAACAGGCAGTGTACCAAAATCAGACATAGCTCTCTATAGTTCGTCTCTATAAATGCTGTCGTATGCGGCTTTGAAATCGATGAATAGATGGTGGGTATCGATTTGAGTTTCTTGGATTTTTTCCAGGATCTGCCGAAGTATGAAGATATGATCAGTTGTCGACTTTCTAGGCCAAAACCACACTAATAAGGCCCATCAGGTTGTTGGTAAACGGTTTCAGGCGTTCACATAAGAGGCAGATAGGACCTTGTAGGCGATGTTGAGGAGACTTATGCGCAGTGAAGGGGTCTCCTTCTCTGTGGATCGGGCAAACGATGCTGAGGTTCCATATTCTTCAGGCATATTCTTTCATGCGACCAGATTTGGCTTACGAGTTGGTGCATCTTACTTACCAAGTCATATCCACCGGTTTTATATAGCTCGACGGGAAGGCCGTCATTTCCGGCGGCCTTGTTAAGCTTGAGTTTATATATTGCTATCCTAACTTCACTAAGGTGGTTTGGTTTGTAGTTTTCGCTGTCGTCGCCAATATTGAATATCTCATTCTGCCTAACAGAGGAATGTTGTTTCTCAACGCCGCGTCGCGTTTTCCATATCCTCAGCATCGAATGTGTCTCAATTACGAGATTTCACTGTTCATTTTGACAGAATTCTGATCTACACTCGTATCCTTAACTTTGACGTTTTACACTTTGGTAAAACTTGCGAATATCATTCCTGCAGTGGCACCTCTCTATATCCTCGATCACGCGCTTTTCTTGCTCTTTTTTCTTCTTTCTGAAAAGCCGGTGTTCTTCCCTTCTTCTTTGTCTATAGAGCTCAATGGTAGCTCTCGTCGTCACCTGTAGCAGCCAAGAGCCACCCCTTCGGTTCTTGGCTGCGAGCATCTGTCGTCAATTCTCCATCAAACCAGGGGTTTGTTGCTGGTGGGACCGAAATGCATATATGAGTATTCTCTAAATATTATTCAGATACTTAATCAAAATTCTTTACTGTATGCTAAAAAATAACATTTTAATGGAAAGTGGGCGTGGCAGTGTATGGTTTGTGAATCTATGTAACTTTTTCTGCTTCGTTGGCCTCGCAAGAGGCCGCCAAGACCTTCGCACAACGCGTATCCCTTAACCTCTCGATTAACACCATACCACCAGCATCGAATGTCGAAGAGCAATGGCAACGATGCCAACAGGCCATTAGATCAGCTGCAACTGATGTGCTAGGTTTCTCGCGCCCACCAGCAAGAAACCCCTGGTTTGATGAGGAATGCCGACAGATGCTCGCAGCCAAGAACGAGGCCTACAAGGCTAAGCTGCAGGTGAAGACGAGAGCTGCCATTGAGCTCTATTGGCAGAAATGAAGGGAAGAACATCGGCTTTTCAGAAAGAAGAAAAAAGAGCAAGAAAAGCGCACGATCGAGGATATAGAGAGGTGCCACTCCAGGAACGATGTTCGCAAGTTTTACCAAAGTGTAAAACGTCAAAGACAAGGATACAAAGCTCGAACAGAATCCTGTCGAGATGATCAAGGAAATATTGTAGTTGAGGCACAGTCGATGCTGAGGATATGGAAGAACCACTTCTGCAGACTGTTAAACGGCAAGACGAACAACATTCCGCTGTCAGGCAGAACGAACCATTCAATATTGGCAACGACAGCGAAAACTGCCAACCACCCGACCTGAGGATAGCAATATCTAAACTCAAGCTTAATAAGGCTGCCGGAAATGACGGCCTTCCCGCTGAGCTTTATAAGGCCGGCGGAGATGACTTGGTAAGTAACATCCACCAACTCATAAGCCAAATCTGGTCGGATGAAAATATGCCTGAAGAATGGAACCTCAGCATCGTTTGCCCGATCCACAAAAAAGGAGACCCTCTGAACTGCGCCAACTACAGAGGCATAGGTCTCCTCAACATCGTCTACAAGATCCTATCTGCCGTAATATGTGAACGCCTGAAATCGTTTACCAACAACCTGATTGGCCCTTATCAGTGTGGTTTTAGGCCAGGAAAGTCCACAATCGATCGAATCCTGGAAAAAACCCAAAAAGTCCAAATCGATACCCACCACCTATTCATCGATTTCAAAGCCGCATGTGACAGCATTTATAGAGACGAACTGTACAGAGCCATGTCTAGTTTTGGTATACCGCCCAAACTCGTCCGTTTGTGTAGGATGACGATGGAGAATTCTCGCTGCACCATCTGGGTCGGAAATGACCTCACCGACACATTCGATACCAAAAAAAGGATTTAGGCAAGGCGATGCGCTGTCATGTGACTTTTTCAATTTGATTCTTGAGAGGATTGTGCAAAACTCCCGAGCCAACACCAGAGGCACAATTCTTCAAAAATCGGTGCAACTACTAGCATACGCCGACGATATTGACATCATTGGTAGAACTCAACGTGATGTCATAGCCACCTTTGCTAGTATAGAGAAGGAAGCGGCGAAAATGGGTTTAGCAGTAAATGAGGGTAAGACTAAGTATATGCTGTCATCACGAAATGACTCACAACATCGACGAATTGGACAGAATGTCACCATTGACAGATATAACTTTGAGGTAGTACGGGACTTTGTCTACCTCGGCTCCGCTATTAGCTCTGACAACAACATCTCGTCAGAAATTAAACGAAGAATTACTCTTGCCAACCGCTGTTTCTTCGGGCTATGAAGGCAATTTATTAGTAAAGCCCTCACTCGAACTACTAAGGAGATCCTATATAAGACCCTGATCATCCCAGTCCTGCTCTACGGCGCTGAAGCATGGACCGTATCAAAAGCGCATGAAGAAATCCTTGGTAGATTCGAGAGGAAAATTCTTCGAAAAATCTTCGGTCCCGTTTGCGTTGACGGGCTATGGAGAAGAAGATTCAACCAAGAACTATACGAGCTGTACAGCGACATGCCCCTGGTCAAAAAACTCCGCATTGGACGTTTAAGATGGCTAGGACATGTAGAACTAATGGACACCAATACTCCGGCTCGCAGAGTTTTCGATTCCCAGCCAGACGTCGGACGCAGTAGAGGAAGACCTCGTCTTAAGTGGCGCGCACAAGTGGAAACCGACCTCAACCAACTTGGAGTGCGCAACTCGAGGCAGTTAGCTAAGGACCGGGCTAATTGGAGAGGGATGTTGGTTGAGGCCCAGGTTCATTCCGTAAGTAAGAATGTTCGATACACTCTTTTATATATAGTGAGGCTCCATCTCTAGCCTTATTCGATGGATGTAGAGCATGATAGTCGAGGTAACCTTTAATTTTTAAGTTCGAATTACTCTTTGCGTGAGTTTCGGATATTAAACAGATGTCTATATCTTTTTCCTGCATAAATAATTCAAGTTCTCCAAGTTTTTGCCAAAGGCCATTGGCATTCCACGTAAGAATTTTAAGCAATCTATTCATGTTAAAGGTGGGGTACTTCTATTGCGAATACTATTTTCGAGCTTAACGAGCCTGTCAAAAATAAGTTTATTCGTTTTGCTTTGTTCCTCAAGTTTTGAAATTTGCCAATTAGTGCCACCATATATCATCATCGACAATCAATTATTAATTTCCTTCATCATGAGGAGCAATGTCCCCTTAAGCTAAAACTATCATAAATAAATTAAACTTTCATCTATCTATCCATACACACACACACATGGTTATGGTTATCCTTATTCCAACCCACTTATTCCATCGCAAAGGAAAAAAAATCTAAAACATCCCATCATCGCTGAAAATATCGAATTTCCACTCAGAAAAACCTAAAACGGTGCTATGACATGCACTTAGGTAAATTTATTCACTTGAAATTTTTCGATAAATCTTTCTAAAATTGTATTGAATTTTAATGGCCACCAAAGCCGGCCGCCTCGCCACAGTCCTCCTTTGGCAAGTTCATAGCTAAAACATTTTTTTCGATTTTCGTTTTTTTTTTTTGAAAGGACGAACCGTCGTAGTCCTTTCTGCATGGCCCGCTAGCGAAATAAATGGATGATGGCTTTTTAAGCGGAAACATTCCTTTTATTTTGGGTTTGTTAACTAGTGAGCTGTGACCACCTAAAATGGGGTAAATGTATCTAAATGTATTTCGGGCTGAAAAGCAAATAAAAAATGTTCCGGATTTTGTTTGTGTGTAGATTGGGCGGTTGTTTTTTTTTTTTTTTTTTTTTTGGTCCTTCGTCGGGGTGTTCTTCTCTTGGTTTGGAAATAGAAAGTTGGACATCAAAGGGAACGGTGCGCAATGGTTATTTGGCCACTGGAAATGGTCTCATAAATTTTAAATTTTCTGCCATTGAACAGAAATTGGCAAATGTTAGGTCTGACTTGGATTCTTTTTTTTGGAGCTGGTCCGTTCTGCGATACTTTTTTATGAGGCTGATGCTGTTGGTGGTGGGGGTATCTCTGTATAGGGATGCGGATTTTTGTGGCTCATTCTGTTATCCGTTTTATTGCCGCTTGAATTGATTTTTTAACGAGGAATGGTTGTTTTTTTTTATTGAGAATTGATTGTGGGGTGAGGACTTTAATTTGTTCAGTTTAAACTCCATTTTGTTGAAATGGGATTTGGCTGGAGTCGTATGTGCTGGATTTATATGGGGAGAGTGGTTTCTTGTATATAAATTGGTATTTAATAAAGTTTAGATGTTGAATGGGAGTTGGTATTTTGGAATAGGGTTTCTACCGGTTTTAGGATTTTTTTTATATATTGAGCCAATAATGTATGGAATATGGAAAAAAAATTGCTGTGCCCCTACCTGTGTGGGTTTTTTTTTTGTTTAATGTTGAAAGATTTTTAATCGACTTTGGACAAGTAAAAATGATAGCTATCCCCTCAATATTAGGAACCATAATTTGTACGCACTAATAACCCTTACAAGGCCTTAAATATAACACGATCATTCATTTATGTTAAGGATGCTAGATAGGGGAAGGTGGCATTATTAGCATAGAAATTAAACACAAAAATAAAGATTTAACTTCTATTAAACAAACATAAAATACTTTTCTTAAAGTCAACACAAATTACATAGCTTTTCTTATGTAAAACAAAACTTAAATGACTTTTTTTTTAAATTAACGAAAATTAAATACTTTCTTCTATTAATAAAACATAAAATTGCTTCATTTTCTACGTAAATAAGTTATCTTTAATTTAGAATCACATTTTTTAATCTTTGGTGCGGATTAGCACTGCAAAAAGATGTTGTTAATTAACAACATAATAATAACTATTGCACAGTAAAATTAGAAAAGTTTACAGAAAAAGTGAAAAGTTTTGATGTTCTAGAAGTACAAACTGTTGGAGGCTTAGGTTCAGGAAGAATCATTTCAACATCAGTTATATAAACAGTATGAATATCTTCAACATTAGAGAAAACAAATGTCCACGAAAAGCCTGGCTTCTTTCAGTCTGACTATAGTGACCGACAACTTTTCCTACATAGTAAATAATACTTTTTTTCTTAGGGAACCTCACTAAAATAAATGAACCGTCTTTAATATTATCTGGTATTACATCAACAACTGTCAATTGGCTTCTGTTCATTTCAAAATTTTCATGCTCAGTTTCATCTTCATCTGTGATAGAAGTTGAACTCTCTTGAAAGCTTATATCAGATCCATCGCAAGCAGATTCATCACTTTCTGGGTTTTTAGCTTTCTTGTTCTTCGTTTTTATTTTAAAATCAGCTAAACTACGTTTCATTTGTCTTGCCCTAGCCTTTCTTTCCTGTTCTAGCTTTTTCAATTGCTTTTCATTGTGTTTCTCTTCAATTAGATTTTTTTCGGGTGTGTCAGTATAAATACGTGATTTTCCGGGCCGTCGTCCTTTGTTTGTTTTATTACTTCTTACAGCAGTTGGATAGGGTCGAATTGCCTCTGGTGTCAAAACCGTCTTCAAAGGAGCTACTATTTGATGGATTGGTGAATTATTCAAATCATCTGGTTCACATGCATCTAAATTTAACCTTTGTAGTTCATCATCATAAGTTATCAATGATGAGTTAATAGTTTGTTCTGTCGATTCTCCCGGCACCTCCAAGAAATCCTGTGTTCCAGAAGTAGAGGGTTGGCAGATATCAGAGACATTTGGCTGCGGAGTCGGTGCTGACAAATCTTCAACGACGTTTTGAGTAGGAGGCATATGTTCTAAGTTACGGGTTGTATACACTTCAGTTGGAACAAAATCTTCGTCACTAAAGGCTAATTCATTAAGAGGCCATATTCCGGGTTTGTTAAACCCGCTTGTGATATTTTTTGCCGTGAATGATTCGAAAAATGCAATTTTCACCAGCTTTGGAATATTGTAAATTGTCAAAGTTTTGCCTGGGTTCATTAGATGCCAATTATTGAAAGCAATTTTTAACTTTGATTTAAATGGTCCAAAGACTCCCACATCAAGTGGTTGTAGGCGGTGAGATGAATGAGGTGGAAAAGATAGGTAAATTATGCCATTTTCTTTGGCATATTTGATGGCTTCGAGAGAAACATGGCTTTCATGATTGTCACACAACAATAATATGGGGTTATCTTTTGTGCAGAGTGTGTGCTTCTGGATATGTTTTAAAACAGAGACGAATATATCGCTATTTATCCAGCCACTTCTATTTGCAGCGCCGAGACTTCCTTCGGGTGCTCCTTCGAGAAAATTATCTTTATAATGAACGCGTGGAAACACGAAAAGTGGAGGAATGGTATTTCCACCGGCAGATATAATGCCACCAAAAGTTACAAGCTCGCCTCTTTCAGCTGATACAATTTGTCCGACTTGTTTTTGACATCTTGGAGCCAAGACTTTGGGAGTAGCTAGAACGGTAGATACACCTGATTCGTCGAAATTAAAGATTCTGTCCGCAGTTAATGGATGTCGCTCCAACACTGTCTTCAAGTTGGTATAAAACTCGGTAACCGAAGTTTTGTTAAACGCAAAAGATCTGGCAGCGCTTGTGTTTTCGGGTTTGCGTAAACTGAGTTCCGGGTTTCTTCTGCGAAAACCATACATCCATTCTTTCCCAGCCATCTTATTTTCGTCCCAATTTGCTGGATATTTCAAACTCAAATATTTGGCATACTCATATGCTAGCTTTCTTGCTTGAATCGTCGTAAGTCCATAATGCATCTTACAACATTTGATTATATAATCATTTAGCAGTTTTTCTTCTTCCATAGAAAAGACTTGGAAACTTGTATATTTAGAGTCAAATGTACGGTTGCTTGACCCTTCAGCATCATTGCTATTCCTTTTTTTTTACTCGGCTTTCTAATGTTGACAATTTCAAATTGTACTTGTCCGCAGCTTTTCTATATGACAATACTCCTTGCAGAACATCCTGTATTGCTGACTGCATGGATTTTTCATCCACAGCTTGTCTACTTGCCTTTGGTTTATAAGTCCGCACCATGTTTCTGTGAAAAAATAATAAGAAATAGGTATTAAAATATAGGTATATACGTACATCGACGATAGCAAAACACAGGACTTGGCAAAAATTAGCAATTAGCAAACGAACACACTAAATCGTACCTACCTACTAGTTGGGGCACATTCGTACGCGTTCAAACGTGCCCCATCTAGTTCTGTCCGAAAGTACCCCACTAACTAAATAACAACAAAATATAAACTCTTTTAATATTAATAGGAAAACGTCATAAATTAAGTATTGAAAACGTATCTTAAGTATGTTTTGCTACTTACTGATTGAATACTCTAGACGAAAACTTATTTTATCTACGGTAACAATAGACAAAAACATTAATCAAAAAAATACTTACCGAGCGCGAAAACACGTTCTTACTTGTCACTTCACTCTCACCGGTGCGTATGGCACGATACTTCGTTGACGTACAGATGGTACCTCGACTCACGCACACATACAAAAGCAAGACCGTACGTTGTTTCGTTCAAGTTTTATTTTGACTGTATGAATGTGCCCCGCGTACGAAGGGTAACGATCATATTTTTTTTGCTCAACGATTTGGACCTACAATTTAATGTCGGGTCTGAAAGGGACATTTTTCGGAAGCTTTTCATGGTAGTTATAGACTTTTAGAAGTTCAATATAGACCCACTGTGATGCCCGTTAGAGGGTGGTTGGTTCCTTCATTATCACGTTACTGTCCATTGTTGTTAGTCCCTTTCCAGCCATCCAGGAGTTGTTGCAAACCTGTAAAGATTAGAGAGGGATTTCGGATAGATCCGTGAGGTCATGAAAGAAGTATTTTCTTAAGGTTATCATTATTAATTGGCTGAGGCCTGTGGAGGGTATCCTCTTGTATTTATTCATCACCGCAGCCTCTACAAAGGTCATCGTCTATAAGATGCATTTTCAATTTGTGGTTTTTGAGTACGTTGTGTCCATTTGGAATCCCTACTAAAGGGTCCGCCATCTATCGTTTTTTTTTTCAACTAATGCTTATTTCGTGAATGGTAACACTTAGCTCATGTCTGGTTTGACAGATAATTAGTTTTATCCTTCCGCTGAACGAATATGGTTGTGTATACGCTTGAACAATGCTGGGAAATATTGCGACATTACTTTGAAAATCATGGTTATGTTGCAGAATGTGTGCGAAAATTGCGTACGGATTTAGGAAGAACAGAAGCACCGTCAGCTCCGTATGTTCGTTATCTTGTGAAAAAAGTGAAAGAAACTGGCATCCTCATCGATAAACCATATACAGTTCGTCTCTATAAATGCTGTCATATGCGGCTTTGAAATCGATGAATAGGTGGTGGGTATCGATTTGGATTTCTTGAGTTTTTTCCAGGATCTGCCGAAGTGTGAAAATTTGATCGGTTGTCGACTTTCCTGGCCTAAAACCACACTGATAAGGGCCAATCAGGTTGTTGGTAAACGGTTTCAGGCGTTAACATATTAGGGCAGATAGGGATGTTGATGAGACTTATGCCTCTCTAGTTGGCGCAGTTCAGAGGGTCTCCTTTTTTGTGGATCGGGCAAACGATGCTGAGGTTCCATTCTTCAGGCATATTTTCATCCGACCAGATTTGGCTTATGAGTTGGTAGATGTTACTTACCAAGTCATCTCCGCCGGCCTTATAAAGCTCAGCGGGAAGGCCGTCATTTCCGGCAGCCTTATTGAGCTTGAGTTTAGATATTGCTATCCTCACTTCACTCAGGTCGGGTGGTTGGCAGTTTTCGCTGTCGTTGCCAATATTGAATGGTTCGTTCTGCCTGACAGCGGAATGTTGTTCGTCATCGCCGTTTAACAGTCTGCAGAAGTGGTTCTTCCATATCCTCAGCTTCGACTGTTTCTCAACTACGATATTTCCTTGTTCATCTCGACAGGATTCTGCTCGAGCCTTGTAACTTTGGCTTTGACATCGTTCCTGGAGTGGCACCTCTCTATATCCTCGAAAGCGCGCTTTTCTTGCTATTTTTTCTTCTTTCTGAATAGACGATGTTCTTCCCTTCTTCTTTGCTTATAGAGCTCAATGGCAGCTCTTGTCCTCACCTGCAGCTTAGCATTGTAGGCCTCGTTCTTAGCTGCGAGCATCTTTCGGCATTCCTCATCAAACCAGGGGTTTCTTGCTGGAGGCCGCGAGAAACCTAGCACATCAGTTGCGACTGATCTGATGGATTGGTATCGTTGCCATTTTTCTTCGACATAAGATGCTGGTGGTATGTTGTGAGTCGAGAGGTTAAGAGATACGCGTTGCGCGAAGGTCTTGGTGGTCTCTGGCGATTGCAGTCTTTCGACATTAAATCTTTTCACAGTATTTCTGTTTTTTTGTGGCGTGGTGGATATCGGCATCCTTACCTTGGCTACAACAAGGTAGTGGTCCGAGTCGATGTTAGCCCCTCGCAATGTTCGGACATCCAAAATAATGGATGCGTGCCTCTTGTATATCGCAATGTGATCAATTTGGTTGACTGTTCGTTGATCTGGAGACCGCCATGTCCCATTATGGATATCGAGGTGAGGGAACCGTGTGCTGGCTATAGTGGCATTTCAATTAGCCTAAGTCCGTTACCAGACGTGTTGTCGTATAGGCTTTATTTTCTGACAGTACTGCTAAAGATGTCTTGTCTTCCTACCTTTGCGTTAAAATCTCCCAGCACGATTTTAACATCGTACTTTGGTAGTCGCTCATAGGTTTTGTCGAGGAGCTCGTAGAAGAAATCCTTAGTTATATCACCTTTTTCCTCCGTCGGAGCATATAAGGCTTATGTTGGCGAATTTGGCCTTGATGCGGATTGTTACAATGCGTTCGCTAATGTCTTGGAAACATAAGACTTCTTGCCTAAGTCTGGCACTTATAACAAATCTGCATCCGAATAGTCGCTGTTTCTGTTCACTATAACACGGTCCATAGTAGATGTCACAGTTTTTCATCCTCTTTTTGCCCGGCCCATCCCATCGTATTTACAGGATGGCAGTAATGTTAGCTTTGTAGCAGTGTAGGGCTTCCGCTAGTTGTTCGCCTGCACCTCTCCTGTTTAATGTTCTCACATTACAGGGCAGATACGAACGTTGTTGTCCTTTTTTCGTTTAGCATGGTCGTTAACAATAATATCAGTCCTTTCCGAGGCTATTGGTTGCTTCGTAACACAAGCTTTTTTCCGTGGATGGGTAGTTAACACAGAGCACAACCCCCAACCTGGAGGGCCAGGCCCTAGGACAACGGGTCGGAAAAATACCGATGTCAGTAGCCCATTTTGGGATATGAGCGCTGCCGTTGACCAATTGAGGGCTCCTCCGCCACCAACTCTTTTCCAACACCCTGGCTCAGTAGGAACACACATATCCGCAAACCTTACAACATGTGAACAACGGAATCCAATGATATACAGAAAAGTGAAAGGATTGTGATATTTCTATCCACAACTTCACGCCACGAGAAGAAACTAAAAAAAGAGAATCCCTGAAAATACTTACCTCTTCGTTCCGAAGGTCGACACGTGTCCCACAAGTTGCACGGCTATGGCTAATCGCAAAAATCTCGTCCAACTAAGCGCCTGAAACTCATCCTTAAATGCCACTTTGGCTTCGTCCCTAATTGCTAAACAACTCCATACCTACCACACCAGCTTAATGGAATTTTCAAACCATTTTCCGCAAAATGCAACACAATTGCATTCCTGTTCCATTCTCGAGCCACCGCCCGGCATTGTGTTAATGGAAACGGCTACACGCCGCTGACGACCGCTGCCGGCCGGTCACAGTCGGAATGCAGCAAACGCATTCAATTCCTAATCATCTTTTAATGCCAATCTCCAGCAGCATTGGCACATTTTATGATAAATGACCTGGACAAGTTCGCCTCCTACCACTGCCACTGGCCGGACTTGCCGGCCCGCCGAAAATCAATTAAAACTTCCTCAATTCATCAGCTCCGCAGGTATTTCCATTCTCCGTCAATATGTTAATTTAACGCTTTAATGTCCCCGGAGAGGTGCGGAGCGGCCGCTCCGCTGGTTCATTAACGATTCTGTGAATCCGCACGGCTCTGGGGAGCGCGCGCGCACAGGCCCAAATAATGCAATAATCGATTGGGCAATCAATCATCATCGCTACCATTTAATGGAGGAGGCATCGCGCATCGCAATTATCAATGCTGGACCTAAATGCTTCCTCACGATGATGGGCCGCCGCGCCACAGTAAATTACTAGCTCGGGCAATGGTACATCACCGCCGAGCACAGAAGTTCTACACCTCGCCTCGATGGCTGCTGGTCTTGGCCTAGAGATGATTATCCGCAGGAGGCCCCCCAGTCCCGGCATCATCTGGATGCCATACCTGGATTAGGCCGCTTTTGTGGCCTTTGAGAGCGCGCGCATTGTGCGGTGGTGCGGTGCGTTGTCTTTTCGTGTCGGTGCCCATCAAAGGGTTGCGAGCAATCGATTTTATCTGATGCTCAGATGACGCTGCCGCGGCTACTGTCCATCGATGGCGAGCTCATCATCTTTCATGTGTCATTTTGTCGGGGATCCTGGTCGGGAAGATAAAGCGGCCCAGGCATCGGCCATGCGGAGTTTATAGTTCGTCCGCGCCGGTGAAGGTCTCGTTGTCATAGAAATGCGCACTCGCGAGTAATTGATCGTCGACGGTGCGACGAGGTAGGTCAGCGTTTTGCAATAGGACTGCAGTGCGCGCCATGGATTAATGATTCAACGCCTCTGCCCGCCGTAATTGGGACGAAGTAATTGAATGACATTTGTTAGCCTCCTTTTTGTTTGAGCTTGGTGGCGAATTAATTGCACCCACTCTGTTGGACGGGTATTAAGTAGCCGGATCGCCCATGCCAGCCCCAGAGGCGGATTGTTTAATAAATTGACAGACGTGCGAGTGACTGTGCGCCTCGGCGTTTGGTGCGCCGGGGTTACCTATGCCGTTGGTAAAGTGATTTTTTCAACGCTTCGTTAGGGCTGAATTTATGGGCCGACCATTAAGACGACAAGCACCTGTGGGCCGGCCGAGCATCCTAAATGGGATTTTAACGTTCTTTTAATTGTAGTGTTAGTATTTCAACGGAATCGCCGAAAAGTGCGCACTTCCACTTGGTTTTCGCGTCCGATTTGCGGATACGGGATCAAATTAGGGAAATGGTGATGCCTACCACGAAGTGGCGTTGAAAGAAAATCTGAATATAATATGATACCCGGCGGCGCGGAGCAGTCTAAAGAGGATGCAAAGTTAAAGACAGTGTAGGAGATCTCGTGGCGGTGGGACCTTTGTGTGCAGTAAGCGATCAGTTTAACGCCAAATTGTTTATAATAGCTTTCAGCGGGGATAATGTTGGAGCAATTTTTTTTTAGGAATACTTTTGGTTTAGTTGGCGGTGTATAAGAAGAGGGATATGTATACCGGTAACATTAAGCGCTTTTTTACTTTTCTGCCTTGATAAAACGATTTCTCATTTCCCCAGGATAAGAATACTGAAGTTCATGTTTCGAAGGTCCCTGTATCAAATATATAACGCTCAAATGGTAGGAATAGTGCATATTGGAGACCTATGTCTAGCTTCTGTCAAGAAGTAAAACTATGGACTTTTCCTTGTGCGTCTATGTTATAGCAAATGAGGTCGGAGAAGAATGTGTCCTTAGGCACATAAAGCAAAACCAGACATGGCTCTGTATAGTTCGTCTCAATAAATGTTGTCGTATGCGGCTTTCAAATCGATGAAATGGTGGGTATCCATTTAGAATTCTTGGTTCTTTTTCCAGGATCTGCTGAAATGTGAAGATTTGATCAGTATTGGTTTTTCCAAGCCTAAAACCACACATGGTTGGGTGTTGTAAAACGATGATAGACTCTGATTGGACTTAACTTGGCAATGTCCAATGGTTGTAACTCTTTAATTACACATCAACTGTGCTTAATTTTACCTCCAAGTGGTAACTATCGAGTACTGGCCTCATCCAACCGGATTTGACTTGCTAAAAGATAATTGCACAATGGCACTGAATAACCGGCCTGCTTTCCCAAGCGAACCTAGATGAGCTGCTTCGACATATTCAGCCAACAAGTTTTCTAGGAATCTCAAGGGTAAGTCAGGCCCCTTAAACAGAGATGGTTGCGGATGAACCAAAAGTCCAACGGCAGCGCTCAATCCCGTAGCGGATACTGATGGCCCCGTGTCCTAGGGGTATCCAATAAATTGGATCTTGTTTTCAAGTTTGGGGTTGTGCTTTGGGTTAACTACCCACCCATATGCTACGAAGCAACCAAAATCCTCGGAAAGGACTGAGCTTATTGTTGCTGACCCTGCTAAACGAAAAAAGGACAACAACATTCGTATCTACACATGCAATGTGAGAACATTAATCAGGAGAGGTGCACGTGAATACCTAACAGAAGTCCTTAACTGCTACAAAGCTGACAGGAAATACAATGGGATGGCGCAGGCAAAGAGAGGATGAAAAACTGTGACATCTACTATGGACCGTGTTATAGTGAGCAGAAACAGCGACTATTTGGATGCGGATTTGTTATAAGTGCCAGACTTAGGCAAGAAGTCTTATGTTTCCAAGACATAAGCGAACGCATTTTAACAATCCGCATCAAGGCCAAATTCGCCAACATAAGCCTTATATGCGCTCATGCTCTGACGGAGTAAAAAGATGATATAACTAAGGATTGCTTCTACGAGCTCCTCGACAAAACCTATGAGCGACTACCGAAGTATGATGTTAAAATCTTGCTGGGAGATTTTAACGCAAAGGTAGGAAGAGAAGACATCTTTAGCAGTACTGTCGGAAAATATAGCCTACACGACAACACGTCTGGTAACTGCCACTATAGCCAGCACACGGTTTCCTCACCTTGATATCCACAACTGGACATGGCGGTCTCCAGATCAACGAACAGTCAACCAAATTGATCACATTGCGATAGACAAGAGGCACGCATCCAGTATTTTGGATGTCCGAAAATTCCGAGGGGCTAACATCGACTCGGACCACTATCTTGTTGTAGCCAAGGTAAGGATGCGGATATCCACCACGCCACAAAAAACCAGAAATACTGTGAAAAAATTTAATGTTGAAAGACTGCAATCGCCAGAGACCGCCAAGACCTTCGCGCAAGGTGTATCCCTTAACCTCTCGACTCACAACACACCACCAGCATCTAATGTCGAAGAACAATGGCGACGATGCCAACAAGCATTTAGATCAGCCGCAACTGATGTGCTAGGTTTCTCGCGCCCACCAACAAGAAACCCCTGGTTTGATGTGGAATGCCGACAGATGCTCGCAGCCAAAAACGAGGCCTACAAGGCTAAGCTGCAGGTGAAGACGAGCGCTGCCATTGAGCTCTATAGGTAAAGACGAAGAAGGGAAGAACACCGGCTTTTCAGAAAGAAGAAAAAAGAGCAAGAAAAGCACGCGATCGAGGATTTAGAGAAATGCCACTCCAGTAACGATGTTCGCAAGTTTTACCAAAGTGTAAAACGTCAAAGCCAAGGCTACAAGGCTCGAACAGAATCCTGTCGAGATGAACAAGGAAATATCGTAGTTGAGACACAGTCGATGGTGAGGATATGGATGAACCACGAACGAACCATTTAATATTGGCAACGACAGCAAAAACTGCCAACCACCCGACCTAAATGAAGTGAGGATAGCAATATCTGAACTCAAGCTTAACAAGGCCGCCGGAAATGACTGACTTCCTGCTGAGCTTTATAAAGCCGGCAGAGATGGCTTGGTCAGTAACAGCCACCTACTCATAAGCCAAATCTATTCGGATGAAAGTATGCCTGAAAAATGGAACATTATTGTCGTTTGCCCGATCCACTAAAAAGGAGACCACTAAACTGCGCCAACTACAAAGTTGGCAACATCGCCTACAAGATCCTATCTGCCATGATATGTGAATGCCTGAAACCGTTTACCAACAATCTGATTGGCTTTATCAGTGTGGTTTTGGTACGGGAAAGGCCACCACTCATCAAATCTTCACATTTCTGCAGATCTTGACTGAAAACCAAGAAGTCCAAATCGATATCCACCACCTATCGGTTGTGTAGGATGACTATATAAATCACGCTGCTCCACGACCGACACATTCGATACCAAAAAAGGATCAAGGAATGGCGTTGCGTCACTTCTTTAACTTGATTCTTGAGAGGATCGTGCAAAACTCCGGAGCCAACAGAGGCACAATCTTCCATTAATCGGTGCAACTACTAGCATACGCCGACGATATTGACATCATTGGTAGGACTCAACGTGATGTCATAGATACGTTTGCTTGTATAGAGAAGGAAGCGGCACAAATGGCTTTAGCAGTATATGAGGGTAAGTCTAAGTATATGCTGTCAACACGAAAGGACACACAACATCGATGCATTGGACAGAACGTCACCATTGACAGATATAACTTTGAGGTAGTACGAGACTTTGTCTACCTCGGCTCCGCTATTAACTATGACAACAACATCTCAGAAATCAAACGAAGAATTACTCTTGCCAACCGCTGTTACTTTGGTCTAAGAAGGCGAAGAAGCCCTCACTCGAACTACTAAGGACATCTTATATAAGACCCTCATCATCCCAGTCCCGCTCTACGGCGCTGAAGCATGGACCGTATCAAAAGCGGATAAAGAAATCCTTGGTCTGTATGTGATTGGATTTTTGTTTGTTCTGTAATGAATTCTATGACCCTGAACCAATTTCGGCTGATTTGATATCTACTTTCCAGTAGGAGACATTCAAGATGGTTGAGGTAAAAGAAGCTGTTAAGTCTAAAAATTTTTTAGGTGAGTTCAAATCCTTCCCAGCTAATATTCCCTTCGTTGCGATGGGTTATCACATAGGTACCTTGAAATCACCCTCTAGAAAGGCCAATTCGGGCAATAGACTTACTATGAGACATTTTTTTCAGCTTTTTTTAGCCGGTCTTCCGCAATACCTGATCATCTCACTAGATGTCCGTATTTTGAACGACCCCCAAGATGATATGTCACAATACACATACACATAGTCCAACTAACTATGATATGCACAAACAAGAGATAACTTTTTTTTTTTTTAAATATTCCACTTTTTTCCATAACCACTTGCTTGCACCACTTTTTTCGACAACGACAAAATAATTGCTCTCCCATAAACATCCCAAACAACCGTGTCCTTTCACTCGTATGCCTGATCATTATCTCCTTCCATCTAGCACTCTTTACATCATCATTACTTAACAACCCATTGTCTACTGCACACATGTATCTATCGGAAAAAAAAGAACAAATTCACCTTAACTAAAGCATTTGACACACGACACCCTCAAACAGAAGCACGACCAGTTTAAGCGACATCCGATATTGGCAAACGATAGGGTGAGAGGATTTACAACCCGAAAAATCGACAACTAAAATATTTTCTACATGGATTGCCACACAGAGTAGCAAGGAGATTGACAAAAAAAATAAAAAAAAACGGAAAAAAAGATTATATAAAACTGTTATCGTTTAAGCGGATTGAAATATCGTCGTTCAGGTCCAGCCCAACAGAACCGACTCCCGATTTAGTAATGCATTCAAAAGCATTGCGCTTTTCGAACGAGACATCCTTTTTGGTTGGTCCGCTTATCGGCACTTCCATCGCTACATCCCTTCAGCACAATTTGTGAATACCATCCGTTGAACGAAGTGGTGAATTTTAAATAAAGATCCTTATCAGACGGAATTAGAAGGATTTGTTACTTCAACGATGATGCGAATGCGAGAGTGTGATGTCTATCACAGATCCGCACATGTTTCATTTTACCAATCCTTGGCTTCAAATTCAAATGCGCAACCCATGCATATGGTTTAGATATTCATTACTCAATTTGATGGAGCCGCGTCTGGTGACAGTTGGTTGATGCCCATTTTATCGTTGTAACTGTCCCTCAGCTAAGCCTACACACACACAGCCACAGTGAATACAAATTGAAAAACCGACCCAGATAATCACTTGAGCAGCTTAATTAGTTGGCAGTTAGTCATTTTTTAAGTGTATCCACCTCCCCCTAACCCGCCGACATAAGACCGCAACAGCAATTTATTTGCGGCTCCGATTTAGTTGAGAAATACGCAAATCCCACAAATGGCGGAGACTTACAACGGCTTACACTACACACAAGTAACCCAATAGCATTGTCAACGCATCAGTTGCAAGCACTTAATTGCATGACACAAAAGGGTAATGTAATCGAACAACAACTAGATACAAATCCACAATCCAATAGATACCCATACCGATACCGAATGCGCCGCGACCAAAAGAGGAGTTATTGCTTGATTTACTATGATAAACAGTCTCTGACAACTCGATCAGTGTAAACCGCAAAGTAAATGCGAATCGCAGCCAAACCCGCATTTGCCAAAGCGCACAAACAAATTGACATTTTTGTGTCGAAGTTGGTTTCGATTTGCACCGATTCGTGTATCTAGTCGTGAGCAAAAATATGTTTAGTATTCAAAAATGAATTTGAAAAAATAAACAAGTCGTGAATTTAATTTAATTAATTAGCCAAAGGAACAGAACATGGATAGACGCGTTCTAAATTTACGGGCATGTAGTTGGTAACCACTGAGCGCATTAGAAACGAATAATGACAGACGTCGGACTGAATTTGTTGTGACACGTTCTGAGAGCTAAATTTTGTTCGAATTTGTATGTGGATTGCACACTTGTATCAGCCAATAAATTAAATTGAAAAAGAATTACAAATGCAAATGCAAATTTTGACTTAATAGGATCTAAGACTTACTTACTAACTTAAGTGGAGCTACAGGCCGGAATGAACTTGGGCCTCAACCAACATGCCTCTCCAATTAGCCCGGTCCTAAGATACCTGCCTCCAGTTGCGCACTCCAAGTTGGTTGAGGTCGGTTTCTACTTGTACCCTACACCTAAGGCGAGGTCTTCCACTACTGCGTCCGACGTCTGTCTGGGAATTGAAGACTCTGCGAGCCGGAGTATTGGTGTCCTTTCATTCTATATATCCATCTTAAACGTCAAATGCGGGTTTTTAGTAGGGGCATGTCGCTGAATCATCAACCAAGTACCTATGGGTGGAAGAAAACATGCCCGATAACTGGACTATCAGCTCATGTCCCATCTACAAAAAAGGCGATTCTATGACTTGCAAGAACTATCGAGGCATATCCCTGCTTAATATACAGGGTGGCGCACCAATTGTGCTACAATAAGAAATTTAAATAACTTTTTTTTTTAATCGATGTATTTCATTTATTTTTTTTTATTGGTTAGAAAATTAAATTTTATTTTAAATAGTTAGTTGTTTTTAAAGATTATAGATCGCAAATGACCTCCACGCTCTCCCACGCATATGCGGCACCTGATCAAAAAATTATTCATTGCGGCCTGAAGAGTTGAAGTTGGGATCGCCTCAATTATTGTCGTTATGGACTGCTTTCATCCAGTTAAATTCCTGGGCTTCGTTTTATACACCTCTTGCTTGACATAACCCCATAAAAAGAAGACTGGTACAGTCAGGTCAGGTGACCTTGGGGGCCAGCGAAGAGTGGAGTTCCTAGAAATTAATTTGTTTGCGAATTTTTTGTTTAGCTCCGCCATAACTGGTCTGGCTATATGTGCAGTTGCTCCATCTTGCTGAAACCAAACGCTGTTGAATGGTATACGTCTTCGGCGCAGTTCTGGGTAAAAAAAAACTCCTTCAACAACTTTAAATAACGGTCCCCATTGACAGTAACGGTTACACCGTTTTCTTCAAAGAAGTACGGCCCGACAATACACCTTGATGAAACTGCGCACCACACAGTGACTCGTTCTGGGTGCAGTTCCGTCTCATGGAGCATTTCTGGATTAGACTCTTTCCATATACGGCAATTTTGCTTGTTTACATTGCCGTTAAGATCAAAATGGACCTCATCAGACATGAACAAACAATTGATCAATGTGTTGTCTTCTTCGGCCATTGATATCATTTTTTGGCAAAATTCCAGGCGAACAGGCAAATCCTGAGGGTTTAACTTGCTAGTAATTTGGACTTTGTACGGAAACAAGTTTAAATCGTCATGAAGTATCCGTTGTAATGACCGTCTACTAACTCCAATTTGCCCCGATAAGTTTCGGGTCGAAACGCTCGGATTGGCCTGTATTGCAGATGCTACTGCTGCGATTGTATCCTGAACCCGAACATTGGCATATCGATGGTACGGCCTTCGTGCGATGCTTTTAGATTCGGCAAACATGTTTACAAACCTCATAATGGTCCATCTACTCGGGGGATTACCGCCAAACTCCCGCCTAAATTCCCTTTGGACGGAAATGACGGACTGCAAAGCATGGTACCGTTGCACTATCCAAATTCTTTTCTCCGTATCCCAAGCATCCATTTTGATAAATCTAAATAGTAACCTACAAAATAAAAAAAAAATAAGCCGATTACTCACACAGAAAAAAAGTTATTACGTTTTATTTTTGTAGCACGATTCGTGCGCCACCCTGTAGCATACAAGATCCTATCCAACGTACTGTGTGAACGTCTTAAACCTTTCTGCAACACACTAATCGGCACGTTCTAGTGTGGCTTCCGGCCCGGCAGACGACTATAGACCAAATTTTCACACTGAGGCAAATCCTGGAAAAGACCAACGAATTTCAACTTTCAAGTCATCGACTTCAAAGCCGCGTATGATAGCAAACATCGTTAGGAGCTCTATATGGCGGTGGCCGAATTCGGAACCCCGGCATAACTGGTGCAGCTGTGTCACTGGAAAACACGCGCTGCAACGAGCAGTTTGTAGTAGCTCATCCGAACTGTTCCAAACATGCACCGGATGCAGGTAGACGCGCTATCATGTGACTTCCCCAATCTGATATACTGGAGCACATATTGCGTAGGCAGGTGTCAACGAGGAAGGCACTATTTTCAACAGGTCCGTCCAGCTGCTATACTATGCGGGCGATATTGACATCATCGGTCTCACTGCGTGCCGTGATAAAAGCGTTCACGGTGATTGAAGAACAGCGAAATCCGTTGGCCTTGAATTAAATGAGGACAAGACCAAGTACATGCTATCAACAAAAAAACAAGCATCTGTCTACCGCCTAGCAGCAATTTAGAGGTAGTTAAGGCGTTCACTTACCTCGGAGTAAACATAGACCCCAAGAATGACACCCTAGTGGAAATCCGGCGAAGAATCGCCCTAGGAAACCGTTGATACTTCGGTTTGGCGAAACAACTGGGTTCAAAACTCCTAACTCGAAGGACGAAATGTGTGCTCTACAAAACCCTTATCCTGCCATTTCTGATCTATGGTGCCGAGTGCTGGACGATAAACAAGAAGGGAGAGCTGATACTCTGCTCCTGCGAAAGAAAAATACTTGGGCGGAATTTTGGTCCTGTGTGCGAGGAGGGTGAAATGGAGGGGGAGAAACAACCGCGAACTCTATGAGCAGTACCAAGATGTGGATGTAGTCCAAAAGGCCAAAACACGTCGACAACATTGGCTCGGACACATCCAGCGAATGGATCTTTGAATCCTATCTTCTCCTAGCCCCTAGGTTCGAGAAGGCAAGGAAGACCGACCCTCCATTTCAAAGACCAAGCCATCGCGGCTGCCAGAGCGCTTGGTCTAGACAACAGGAAGCAGCGAGCCCGGGATCGTAGAAAATGGAAGGCTGTAGTGTCTCAGGCAGAGACCCTTTACGGGTCGGGAGCCCGATAAGTAAGTAAGTAAGTATGTAGCTTAAGTATGTAGCTTTACAGCTCGTATAGTTCGTGGTTGAATCTTCGTCTCTACAGCCCGTCAACGCAAACGGGATGGAAGATTTTCCGAAGAATTTTTCTCTCGAATCGACCAAGGATTTCTTTATCCAAATTTGACACGGTCCATGTTTCAGCATCGTAAAGCAGGACCGGGACGATCATGGTTGTTGTAATTGAGTTATTAGCGGAGCCGAGGTAGACAAAGTCCCGTACTTCCTCAAAGTTATATCTGTCAATGGTGACGTTCTGTCCAATTCGTCGATGTTATGTGTCTTTTCTTGCTGACAGCATATACTTGGTCTATGCTGGTGGTATGGTGTGAATCGAGAGGTTAAGGGATACGCGTTGCGCGAAGGTCTTGGCCTTGGTCTCTTTCGGCATTAAAGTTTTTTCACAGTATTTCCAACGTCCAATGTGATCTATTTGGTTGACTGTTCGTTGATCTGGAGACCGCCATGTTCTATTATGGATATCGAGGTGCTGAATATAGTGGCGTTTCGTTCAGTAGCGAATTCAATTAGCCTAAGACCGTTGCCAGACATGTTATCGTGTAGTCTGTGTTTTCCGACAATACTGCTAAAGATGCCCTCTCTTCCTACCATTGCGATAAAATCTCTCAGCACGATTTTAACATCGCACTTCGGAAGTCGCTTATAGGTTTTGTCAAGGAGCTCGTAGAAGCAATGTGTAGCGTTTTTATCCTTTTCCTACGTGCGTCGGTGCATGAGCGCATATAAGGCTTATGTTGGCGATTTTAGCCTTGATGCGAATTGTTACAATGCGTTCGCTAATGTCTTGGAAACATAAGACTTCTTGCCTAAGTCTGGCACTTATAACAAATCCGCATCCAAAAAGTCGCTGTTTCTGTTCACTATAACACGGCCAAACCCATCTTAATTCCTAGATGGCACTAATTTCTGCTTTGTAGCAGCTTAGGGCTTTCGCTAGTTGTTGGCCTGCACCTCTCGAAAGTTGTTGGCCTTATTTCGTTAAGCATTGTCGTCAACAAAAACATTAGTCCTTTCCGAGGCTTGCACTGTAAACCATAAACATTTTAACTGAAGAGAGCACATACGATACAAGTAGAATGTAGATTTGCAAACCTCGCTTGCTTCAGGGATTTTATTTCTTAAATTGTATAGTTAAGACATTCTCAGCGGCACAATGGTTAGTGGGATGAACTCCCGCGCAGAAGGTCTGGGTTCGATTCCCAGTCGAAGGTTAACCTAAAAGATTTATCACTTTCCCTCCTCTAGTGATGAACTGACAAATCATCCGAGTAGTTACAATTGTCAAGAAAAGCTTATCCCAACATAGCCGTTCGGATTCGGCATTAAACAGGAGGTCCCTACATCGTTTTCTCTCCATCAATTATATATTACGAAAGAGAATATAATACATAGAGTGCGCATCTCATACAACGAAAATTTACTATGTGGGGTACTGATATTGATACCCCAGTGTTCATACTGGTCTTACGTTTACAAGTATTTTGTCAACTCAAACTCAATTAGTTTGGTGGCGTAGAGTACAGAGCGTCCGACTCTCATGTTTTCGGTGCGAGTTTAAATCCAAATTTATTTTTATATTTTGTAACGAAATCTTTTTTGTTGTGTTGTTGTGGTTTACGAATGTTTGCTCTTTGTATTTTTGCGCCGTGTTCTTTATGTCGCATTTGATTATTAGTTGTTGGTGGTTCTTATTTTATTTTTTTCTGCAGACAGAATACAAAGTTTTATTATTGCTCTTATTTCGATTTCGTTGCCCAAATTTATCGTTACAGTTTTCAGGGTTCCGCGACTTTCTTGAATTAAGAATAGTAAAACAAAAAAATAATTTTTGTAAGTTTGCAATTACAAACATTTTTTCGCAAAAAAATGAATGAATGAATTTTTGAAAACTGAATATAAAAAATGTATTGATATATCTATCGACGGAGGAGCCGCAGCAATGGTAGGAAAGGTTAAAGGGGTCGTGTCAAAAATTAAAAAAATTGCACCAGGAAGAAACAGCAGTCATTGCATTTTGAATCGTTATGTATAAGAAGGATGCCAACTGATTTGAAAAAAATTTTCGATGAAGCTGAGAAGATAGTAAATTTCGTAAAAAAATCGTAAAATCGCGAATCACTTCTTTTGCACACGGAAATAAGATGGCAACCTTTTGATGTATTGCATGATGAGCAATTTATATCAAAATAAGCTTATCATGCAGACATTTTTTAAAAGTTTAATAAAACTGCTTTGCAGGAAAAATCTATATCAGTTTTTACTGTTAGCGACAAACTGGCAGCTTAAAAAAAAAATTATTTCTGGTTTACCTGAGCCCTCATTCCGTAAAGTCTTGCATCAGGTAAGGTCAATAATAGTGGGCTGATTTTAAAAATGTTTACACTTGTTCTAAAGTAACGCAAAAGGATCCTATATACCAAATTATAATTCTCCTAGCTTAAAATTTAAGGCCTAACAATCGGTGCCATACAGACGGACAGAAATTTTAATTTAATTTGAAAAAAAAAAAAAACATGGAGCCGTCGTGCGACGGCCGAAAGATGCGGAGCTTTTATTTATTGGTATACAGTGACGGTCACGATTTCACTATTTTTTCGGTTCACTCTCCATCTTTTTGATTAAGTTTTATAAGTGACCCACCGACCGTCCGTAAAAAAGCTACCTTCGCTTCAAAAATGTTAATGTGAACATTTCGTCTATAGGGCATTTTTACCAACGCCCACTTTTTGAGGGCGTTATTTGCTAAAAACCATATGTATGCCTTACCCCATATCATATGCAGGAGACAAGCATTGTTTTTTGTCGAACCATTACATATATTGAATAAAAGCATCGACCACTTTTTAAGGATGTTGAATATGAGGATGGAATGGGATAGGGTAATCAACATTCGCACAGCGGATTGTAGTATTTTTATATGTTTCTTTTGGTATTGAATTTTTTCTTAAATTTTTTTATTGGCCAGCAATTGTTTTTAATTTTCGTTTGTTGTTATTGTTCTTGTCTACAATGCTTATGCAATAACTTTAATATTAAGAAGTCCAATATACTGTCCTTGTGAACTCCACATTCCCCAACGAACCAATCGGGTGTAGCAGTTTGGCATAATTGTTTCATGTTCTCCTTAATTTTCAGTTTTTCAGCATGTTTATTAAAAAAAACTGTGAGAAACTAGAATATGGGTTTTGCAAACTTCCATTAGGGAATTTGAAGGGGCAACTAAGCTTCCGAAGTCAGAAGACGTTCGGTAATTTTTGTGGAAAATAAAAAGCTCACTTGGAGCGGTGATGACTTCATCCTCTTTTCTTAGCTCTTTGTCACATTTTTCACAATTTAATTTTGGGATTATTTTGAAAGCAACATAACCCACAAAATATTTAATCGAGACTAACTCCAAGTTTATATTGACAGAATTTTCGAAATAATCCAAAAAGTAATTAGAGCATCCAATTACACTCAAATCACAAAATTCCGATCCTGTCTCATCATCTTTATCTAGTGAAATACATGAGAGGTCATTCGTTAAATCGATTGGGGTTATTTGTATTGGGGAATCTGTATCTTCTTCTTCACAATTGCTATTGTTACTTGACTGAACTATCTTCCACGTCATTATTTTTGCAAGCGTGCTATTAAGCTCAGCGACAGATGGATTAGTGTTATTTCCACCTTTCTGCCTTAAAACTGCAAAAGTATTTTCCAGCTTATCTTGGTTAATTCGCTTTGTCAAAAGAAAGAACTTCTCAGATTTATATGGTAACATTTCATCAGCAAACAGAAGCACCGATAAAAGTGTTTGTTTTATACCATTCAAAAAGAAAACATGGTTATGCTTTTTATGATCTACACACTTTACGTTTTCTATGTATTTTAAAAATTCGCCAATAAAAGTGTAGGATTGACTGTTGAGTTGCAAAGCAGATCGGTATAAATTATCGGAATGCAGAGCTCCACTGTTCATACAATCAAAATTTCTATCTACATTTTGTATGAAATCAGCAGTTGATAGAGTTACTTCCTTTGTATTCTTTTTAAATCCAACAGTATCGCTGAATACTTGAGTGGCAAATTTGACACGCATTTTCTCGAAAGAATTTAGAGAAATGTGCTGCCTACTCAATTTTGGGCACATTTTGGTTCTTGCATTTCCCATAGTTCTCTGACAAACTGAAACTAGCTCTTCCATCAGGAGTTTCTATATCACACTCCAGCCAGTTGTTTCGAAGGGACTTTATTAAGTGGGGAAAATCATATACGCAAAATATTCTTTGACCTCCATACTCAAAATATGGGGTTACTACGGTAACACCAAGTTCATTGAAGCATTTTCTGTTCGAAGAGCGATGATCGCATGAAAGGATTCTAACAGATATACCAAAACTGCTGACAGGAGAAATGTTATCTCTAACAATCTCTGTGAGTGTTTTAGAATTCAATCCCTTTTCTGAAACAAAATAATTCAAAATTGTGCTCCAATTTGAAAATATGGATCGGAGCATAAACACACAAGCTTGCTTTGCAATTGCATTGCTTCGCTTATTTCCGTTTGTTTCAAATCCGTCAATCAAGTCGATATGCTTGTTGTATCGGAGCTCTCTTTTAAGGGCCATTTCATCCATTGACAGCACCATTTGAGTGTCTCCTTTTACTTGGAGCTCCATGAACATTTGCTTTAAGGATTCAAAAGCGCTATATTTCAAGCTCGGCTGAAGAAATTTTATTGGGGACCAACGGTTTACAGAGCTAATATGTGGCAAATTCAAATTCAGCCTATCTCTAAGGAACACATATGTGGAATGGGACTTATAAAAAATATTTTGAGAAATATATTTGGCGTCTTCGGAATATTTTTTTGGCCTGTTAGAAATGAGGAGTTTGCAAAATGTCTTAGATTCTTTGCTGATATTTGGCAAGGAATCTATCGCTGCTCCTAAAGTTTTCCAACCAGATCCCTTTTTCAGTTTTTTGCCTTTATTATTTTTCAAACGTTTTTCCAAAAGGTTATTTTTCTTTTGCAACTTGCTCATTTTTCGTTTGTAAAAATTTACAAGTTTAATATTTTTTCGCACTTACTGCACACGACCTCATCGCAATGTGCACTATAAGAAGGGAGGTTATCAGATGGGAAATCATAATCCATATCCATATATTCAGAATCATCTTGCGAAGTAATTGTTGGAATAGATTCAAATTTGAGTTTTTTACATCCAATATACGTACTGCAAAAATGATCCTGGCATATAAATAATTTTTTGTTATAATTTGCCAGCGTTACTTTACACTTCTCCCTCCAAATTTAATTCCAAAGATGGGTGACTTCGTCTAGATTTTTTGCAAACATAGCAAAATTGATTGCCGGACGGCCGATTATTTGCTGCTTTGGTGCTCATATTGCTCACTTTCCGCTTTGACAATTGACATTCATAATAAGAATGAACTGAAAAATGAAAATTGTTTGAGCATATTGCACATGCTTACATTTTTTCTTCTTATTCTTCGCTTCAACCGCAAGATGTTACATTGCAATAGCATATATATATTTGTTCGTGTGTTCGTGTATCAAACACGAACACAGACACCAACG
This sequence comes from Rhingia campestris, assembly GCA_932526625.1. Taxonomy (NCBI): domain Eukaryota; kingdom Metazoa; phylum Arthropoda; class Insecta; order Diptera; family Syrphidae; genus Rhingia; species Rhingia campestris. The sequence goes on along the minus strand of OW052182.1, from coordinate 57,391,082 downwards.
AAATACGAAAATTCTCCTTCGCACTTACCGCCCGCGTCTGTGACAGCTACAACATTTTTAGCTGTGATGCGTACTCTATGTATTATATTCTCTTTGATATTACACATAAATATATTACAGATGGCTTTTTTCGACAACTTGTAGATTAACTAAGCTAACTTTCCTTAGCCCCACCTATAACTCCTCTCGAATTTATGGTTTAATAGTTATAAAACCACCATAAATCATTTTTTGTCGATACTTTCCCACCAAATAGACCCTCTTCGGGTGGTCCTGACTACTTAAACGGCCTTAATGCGTAACACATCTAACCGGTCAGCAATCGATTGAACCACTTGAAAGTAACAAAAGTGCTCCAAAGTACTGAAACTAATTAATTTTCGATTTTCAAAAATTTCCAAATTCATCGGTAATTGCGTATCAATTTCTATCGCCTCCGATTTCTATTCATTGGCCGAAAAAAAAAATATCATCTCACAGCTACCCACTGGTAATAGATTAATGACCACCGAATAAGAATTAATGATTCCCTATTTGGGACGTCAATTTCTAGCTCCTCAATACAATTAGCTACCATGGAAGTCAAGTATCCGTCAAGAAGTGCTCTTCACAGTTTAACAATAGGACGGACTGAGCAAATCCTTTATCAAGCCAGCTCAGCGATAGGAGAAATTTCGATTCCAATGTGAACTCAGTAATCAATTAGAGTAGAGCACATCTTTCAATCCCCATCCAACGATGAAACACAAAACAACTCAATTGTGTGTGTGTGTATCTGGAATTAAAAGATTCTCTTTCCATTTTGTTTATCGCCCTAATGGGCTGTAATTTGCATTTTAAAAACGGAACTTTACGACTCCATGTTGATGACCAATTGAATTAATTCGCGACCATAAAATTCGATTTTATTGGATCGATATCTGATCTTGGTACAAAGCTAGCGCGGATGGGTGTGGAAAACATTTTCGGTTGTAAGTTTACAGGGACTGCAGATGATACAGCCTTACGGTGTCTTAATTACGCCTGAGATTTACAACGATATCATAAATCTTTAACATATTCATGGCGCACCTTGTATCTGGAGTTTTGACAGAGCTCTACTGATGGAATATCATAGATTTGTCAACTTTGATTATGAGGATAGTATTCCTCATAAGAAAGTAGGCCTCGTTTTGTCAGGCAATAAAAAGCCTAATTAATAAATTGTCACTCCTATAATAGTGTTGACAGTGTACGATGATTTTTAGTATAAATTTGGTGGAAGGGGAAAGGGAATTTTCTGTCGTCAAAAGTGAAATATTGGGGAAAAAATTGGAACAGCTTACAGATTTAAAAACAAGCAATGGAGACAAAACTTTGTTCTCTTCTATAAGTTAGTCGAAAATAAACTAAATAATTAAAAATAAAACAGCTGGGGATTGGTAAGAAACACGCATGTTTTCATTCTTACTGAATCTGGGCATTTGAATTGCAAATTGGTGGAGATATTAAAGGGTGATCCAGTAAGAGCTGCATGATTTTAATTTAAAAAAAAAATCAATAGATTGAGCAACATTTTTATTTGACGTTTTAGTTTCGTTCGCCGGTGTTTAAGGATAGTGATGCGATTACATGAGAACACAAGCGTTCTCACTCTAGCCTCTCACTATCAACTCATACTCTCACCTCCACGCTGGTGACTGGTGGGTGCCTAGTACCTCGACTGGAGATGGGGTAATAAACCCCTGTGGAAGGACGTTGGTGGCAGCAAACGAGAGAGGGGGAGGAGTGTTCTCTCACTAAGGCACTCACTCTCAGGCTGCTGCGAAAGATGGAGTCAACGGTGGCGCCTACAGCTCCAGGAAAAAGCTTATGTTGCGAAGCAACCAATAGCCTCGGAAATGACTGATATTATTGTTGACGACCATGCTAAACGAAAAAAGGACAACGACGTTCGTATCTGCACCTGGAATGTGAAAACATTAAACAGGAGAGGTGCAGGTGAACTACTAGCGGAAGCCCTAAACTGCTACAAAACAGACATTACTGCCATCCAGGAAATACGATGGTAGGGGCGGGGAAAAAGTAGATAAAAAACTGTGACATCTACTATGGACCGTGTTATAGTGAGCAGAAACAGTGACTATTCGGATGCAGATTTGTTATAGGTGCCAGACTTAGGCAAGAAGTCTTATGTTTTCAAGATATTAGCGAACGCATTGCAACAATCCGCACCAAGGCCAAAATCGCCAACATAAGCTCATGCTCCGACGGAGGAAAAAGATGATATAACTAAGGATTGCTTCTACGAGCTCCTCGACAAAACCTATGAGCGACTACCAAAGTACGATGTTAAAATCGTGCTGTGAGATTTTAACGCAAAGATAGGAAAAGAAGACATCTTTAGCAGTACTGTCATAGCCTACACGACAACACGTCTGGTAACGGACTTAGGCTAATTGACTTCGCTACGGAACGAAATGCCACTATAGCCAGCACACGGTTCCCTCACCTCGATATCCATAATGGCACATGGCGGTCTCCAGATCAACGAACAGTCAACCAAATTGATCACATTGCGATAGAAAAGAAGCACGCATCCATTATTTTGGATGTCCGAACATTCCGAGGGGCTAACATCGACTCGGACCACTACCTTGTTGTAGCCAAGGTAAGGATGCGGATATCCACCACGCCACAAAAAACCAGAAATACTGTGAAAAAATTTAATGTCGAAAGACTGCAATCGCCAGAGACCGCCAAGACCTTCGCGCAACGCGTATCTCTTAACCTCTCGACTCACAACACACCACCAGCATCTAATGTCGAAGAAAAATGGCAACGATGCCAACAAGCCATTAATTCCAGCCGCAACTGACGTGCTAGGTTTCTCGCGGCCACCAGCAAGAAACCCCTGTTTTGATGAGGAATGCCGACAGATGCTCGCAGCGAAGAACGAGGTCTACAAGGCTGCAGGTCAAGGCGAGAGCTGCCATTGAGCTCGATAGGCAAAGAAGAAGGGAGTAATACCGGCTTTTCGGAAAGAAGAAAAAAGAGCAAGAAAAGTACGCGATCGAGGATATTGAGAGGTGCCACTCCAGGAACGATGTTCGCAAGTTTTATCAAAGTGTAAATCTTCAAAGCCAAGGATACAAGGCGCGAACAGAATCGAGATGAACAAGGAAATATCATAGTTGAGACACAGTTAATGCTGAGGATATGGATGAACCACTTCTGCAGACTATTAAACTGCGATGACGAACAACATTCCGCTGTTAGGCAGAACGAACCATTTAATATTGGCAACGACAGCGAAAACTGCCAACCAACCGACCTAAATGAGGTGAGGATAGCAATATCCAAACTCAAGCTTAATAAGGCCGCCGGAAATGACTGCCTTCCTGCTGAGCTTTATAAAGCTGGCGGAGATGACTTGGTAAGTAACATCAACCAACTCATAAGCCAAATCTAGTCGGATGAAAGTATGCCTGAAAAATGGAACCTCAGCATCGTTTGCCCGATCCACTAAAAAGGAGAACACTAAACTGCGCCAACTACAGAGGCATTAGTCTCCCCAACGTCGCCTACAAGATCCTATCTGCCGTAATATGTGAAGACCTGAAACCGTTTACCAACAACCTGATCGGCCCTTCTCAGTGTGGTTTCAGGCTAGGAAAGTCCACAACCGATCAAATTTTCACACTTCGCAGATCCTGAAAAAAAAACCAGGAAGTCCAAATCGATACCCACCACCTATTTATCGATTTCAAAACCGCATACGACAGCATTTATAGAGACGAACATACAGAGCCATGACTAGTTTTGGTATACCGCCCAAACTCGTCCCTTTGTGACGATGGAGAATTCTCCCTGCTCCATCAGGGTCGGAAACGACCTCACCGACCAATTCGATACCAAAAAAGGATTAAGGCAAGGCGATGCGGTGACATGGTCCTTCTTTAATTTGATTCTTGAGAGGATTATGCGAAACTCCCATGCCAACACCAAAGGTACAATCTTCCAAAAATCTGTGCAGCATACGCCGATGATATTGACATCATTGGCAGGACTCAATGTTATGTCTTAGCCACATTTGCTAAGAAGGAAGGAGCGAAAATGGGTTTAGCAGTAAATGAGGGTAAGACTAGGTATATGCTGTCAACATGAAAGCACACACAACATCGACGAATTGGACAGAATGTCACCATTGGCAGATATAGCTTACCTAACCTAACACATTCATGAGAAGCTTCTCAAATTTTCCAACCCTTAGTGTCAAAACTTGATCCCGTGTATGGGTCGTACGACATTCTTCTGGAGCGATATAAATTCAGGGTTATCTCTTTATTTTTTCTTAATATGTGTTATATCGAAGGTTCAATTAAATATAGTGGTAGGCGTCAAATGCCGAAAACCCCTTTGTACTAAAAATCTGTGAACCCAAAATTTTACTCATATCGAATTAAAACTTTGGGGTCCTGTATCAATTACAGACAATTAACAGCAGACATACATTTTAGAAAAAAAATACTTTTTTGGACTCAGGGTACACCAATTTGTAAAAAATTGAAAAAAAAAAAACGCAGCGAATTTCTCTGCCATTATAATACTTTCCATCGGAAGAGAAAGGTGTTCAAGATAGAGGGAAATTTGTTAAATGCACTTTGCTTACTCGAAGCTGATAATCTGTACTTATACTACCCGACACAAGCACAAAAAGGTGCGAAATTCCAAAATCGCTAAAAAAGCCTTAATTTTCGAATTCGCAAATTTATTAAATAATTTCCAACTTGAATCCAACCTCAATCCCAATTAACACAATTCCATTCTCTTCGATTAATCACTCACTCATCGCCACATTGCGAAATCCAAGTCAAGCGTAACTATCGATGTTTACACTTTAAATTATCTGCCTCCTTAGATGCAAGATCAAACGCTCGACTCCATAGATACGTGCATAGATGCGGATTGTAAACCAACATGAAACCGAATCGATAGAATTCAGCAACAACGCGACACCGCAACGTAACATCGGTCTAAATTAGTAATTGTTACTCGTACTTATCGATTTTGTTCACATTTGCAATCCAATCTGCTTTTAATGGTTTTGAAAGCCACCATCAGCAGTTGCATCATTTGCTAATGTACTCGCGCACCAGCGAAACCGAATCCACATGCGGCAGTTGCATGAAGACCCCCCTCCACCCTCCCCAACCAGGAGCATGAAAGAAGAAGAAATGTATCGCCAACTCAATCGTCAGAGATGGACCTTTTTAATTGAGTTATTCGATCTGAAAAAAAAAAAAAAATTATAGACCGCACAAACAAACCGAACGGATTCGATAGACACCCGCTCCAGCCAGCTGAGAGCTCATCGGGGCCGACGACAATGTATCGAATAATTTGTTCTTACATAACCAAACAAACCAAGATAAATTGGTATTTAACGCGAAAATCGAAGCCCCATGTGCAACCGGAGTCAACATCCCGCCCCAAGTGTTTTGCACACGTCATTTAATCCGCAGGCAACGATAAAAATCTATCGAGCGGTTGCCAGCTCTGAGGCTGTACCGCCGCCTCGTCGCTGCAGCTCAGGCTCCGGTGGTTTGGCCAAATGTGTGTGGATACAAAAATTAGCAAATGTTAGAGTTAATGGAACGAACGGGGTGTAAGTTTACCCTGGGCATGGAACACCAGTCCCTGTAGCTGGATGAAGCTATGACTATGACACTAGATCGAAGCTGAAGCACAAACCGCGTTAATGACTGTTTGCATTGCAGCGTGATAACCACAGATAGAGTTGGGATGTGGTAAAAAGTTTCAGATTCTTTTTGCAACAATTTAACGAGATGCTCTTTGGCCAGCAATTGCTGTATGCGACAACATTGTAATGGAATTGCAATGCAAGATGATCGAGATACAATATACGGGTGTGAGTAAATCAATTGTGCAGCAGCTTGCTGTTGGTTTGAATGACTTGATCAGAAATAATTTGCACTAAGAAGGTGTTGATTAGATTCTCAACCTTGGGAATGAATGGCCTCATCTCATTTTTATATGATCCACCCATTAGTATCAAATTTTCTGAAAAGCTTATCACAGCTCAGCTAATCTGATTCATCGTAGAGTTGCTGTGCAAATCAATCGGTCATCATGGGTAATCGCTAGTCATCGACTGGTCATCCAGGTTGTTTTCCAGATGATCGGTGGGTGGCAGGGGGACTATGAATTTAGATCAACGTGTAATCATCTGTCATTCCTTTTGGGAGCCCATGACCGAAATTTTCGGACTTCCGATCCTCGTCACACGGATTCTGCAGTGTCCTTTGTTCAGAGGATGACAAATTTGCTTTTGCGTATTTGCATACCCATATACCTGACTGATTTGCACATGTGAGGCTCATTCCTAAAAAAAATGCACCTGACCTAACGAAATGGTTATTTTAACTTTAAAAGCCCAAATATCTGATAATTGTACTTCCTTAGGACTGCACTTCATCTAAACGAACGCTTCTACTGAACTAATAGGTCCTTACTATTTCCTTGCTTTGAACAATATTCGGAATCAATGGCCCATACAACGCCTCTAGCTTCTCCATTTATTTGTGTGTGCAGAGTTATGTTTTTGCACAAAAAATAGGACCTCCACGTTAACGCCTATTCTGATCGGCAAATTGAAGAAGCTTCTCATGACATTGGTTTCCTATTGTTTATTTTCGGAAGATTTTCAGAGGTGGGGTAGTGAAATCATAGGTGTTGTTACTTTCAAGATTGGAACAAGAACCCCGCCCTAAGAAGTCATACGCAGTTACCACTATCTATGCCAATGGACCCACATTCAATTTTTATTAAACGTGTTAACGAGACCTTAGATTACCCTTTAACCTAACCTTCAAGATCTCTTATGTCTGAGAGTATGTGTTGCATCGTCCTGTTGGAACCCCACTTACTTTTACTTAAGGTGCTCCCCGCGAAATAAGGTAGGTAGACTTCTTTCTACTTTCTTCCATCCTGAGGATATTGCTAACAGTCGCTTAGTTCCAACGCCCTTGATATTTAAACCGGAATTTCGATATTCATTATCCCTTCGAACATTTAGACTTGGATTCAAAGATTCTCTTGCTGGGAGCATTACTGTGATCGATGTGGTCGAGCCAATGTAGTCGACAAACATTCACCTTTTGTACTGTGTACTTGGAACAGCTCATAAAAAATTCACCTAGAGTGACCGTATGGGCTGATGGGCTGATGATTAGGAAGACTACTTGATGTCTGAATTGCAAAACTCACCAGGCTAAAACCAAAGCACATGGTTCCAGCTGAACAAAGCAACGTCAAATACCAAAACGAGTTCATGATAATTTCCTATCAAAATTTCGAAACACTGTAATCGCAAGAGACCGCCAAGTCTTTTGCAGAACGCGTATCCCTTAACCTCTCGAATAACACCATACTACCAGCATCTAATGTCGAAGAACCATGGCAACGATGGCAACAAACCATTAGATGTGCTAGGTATCTCGAGTCCACCATATCAAGAAACACTTGGTTTGATGAAGAATTCTCAGCCAAGGATGATTCCTACAAGTCCAAGCTACAGAGAGTTCTGTAGGCAAACCGGCTTAAAAAGAAGAAAAAAATGCACGAAAAGTACGCAATCGAAGACATAGCATGTGAAACTCCACGTAAATGTAAAAGTCGAATCCATCAGGGACATAAAGCGCAAACAGAATCCCGTCGAGATGAGACACAGTCAATGATGAGATGGAAGGTCCACTTCGGCTGACTGTTAAACGGCGATGACGACTTATCTCCCGCTGTCAGGCAACCAAAAATGTTCAATATCGGCGGCGACAGCGACAACTACCAACCACTCGAACTGTATGAAGTGTGGTTAGCAATATCTTAACTCAGCCTCAACGAGATTGCCGAAATGACGGCCCTCCCGAAGAGCTTTCCAAAGCCGGCGGAGATGACTTGGTAAGTAACATCCACTAACTCATAAGCCAAATCTGTTCGGATGAACGTACGTCCCTGAAGAATGTAACCTAAGCATCGTTTGCCTGACCCTCTAAGCTGCGTCAAATACAGAGGCATACATCTGAGCAACATCGCCTACGAGATCATATCTGCCGTAATGGGAATGCCTTAACAATCGCATCGTCCGTTATCAGTGTAATTTTAGACCAGGAAAGTCCACAACTGATCAAATTTTAACACTTCGGCAGATTATGAAAAAAAAAACAAAGAAGTCCAAATCACTTATTCATCGATTTCAATGCATAAGACAGCATATAAAAAAAACTCTGGGATTACTATCTGAAGTGGGGACTGAAAATCATCAGCAACAAGACGGAGCTCATCTGTTTCAGAACTCCAATGACTTTTCTTGGGGGAAGAAGAAAATCAACTTTAGTACGAAGAAGCAGGAACATCAAGATCACCCTCCCGGATGGCTCAACAGTTTCTCCATCTCCAAAGACGAAATATCTGGGAATAAACTTCAGCGAGAAGTTTAAATTTAACGACCACGCCGCCATGACCATTCTCAAACGAGCCTGTTTTGCACTTCATTTGTTGGACCATCTATTAAGAATGAGAAGTGGACTTAGCCAAAGGACAAAGTTGCTTATGTATAAGCAGCTGATAGGGCCTGTCATTACCTAAGCCTTTCCCATTTGGTTCACCATTTCGCCCACCGTCACGAAAAGGATTGGAGTATTCGAAAGGAAGATTTTACGCTCTTGCACCGGACAACATCGAAACACTAGAACACTGAAATATATCAGGATGAAGAGGCTCTACGATGAAGTAAGATGCCTGACCATCGAACAATTCATGATGATGCTGTCTTGTAAAATATTGGAGAATCTCAGCGACCAAGCCAAACAGGAAATTCAAGAGCTTCTACAACATCCTTTGAAGCCCAGTCACCGATACCTTTATATGTGAGATCAATCAACGCCCCCGAATTCGAAGCAATAATCCATAACGAAGATCAACCATTCTATGGAAAAAACACCAACGGACACTATAGGGGCTACACCTTTATAAAAATATCTGTGTTTACCCTTAATACCGTAAATTTTCTCTTTAAAATTTGTATCATGTATTAGATTAAGTAAACACTAATATCTCCAGAGACCGCCAAGACCTTCGCGCAACGCGTATCCCTTAACCTCCCGACTCACAACACACCACCAGCATCTAATGTCGAAGAACAATGGCAACGATGCCAACAAGCCATTAGATCAGCCGCAACTGATGTGCTAGGTTTCTCGCGGCCACCAGCAAGAAACCCCTGGTTTGATGAGGAATGCCGACAGATGATCGCAGCCAAGAACGAGCCCTACAAGGCTAAGCGGCAGGTGAAGACGAGAGCTGCCATTGAGCTCTATAGGCAAAGAAGAAGGGAAGAACACCGGCTTTTCAGAAAGAAGAAAAAAGAGCAAGAAAAGCGAGTGATCTTGGATATAGAGAGGTCCCACTCCAGGAACGATGTTCGCAAGTTTTACCAAAGTGTAAAACGACAAAGCCAAGGATACAAGGTTCGAACAGAATCGTGTCGAGTTGAACAAGGAAATATCGTAGTTGAGACACAGTCGATGCTGATAATATGGAAGAACCGCTTCTGCAGACTGTTAAACGGCGATGACGAACAACATTCCACCGTCAGGCAGAACGAACCATTTAATATTAGCAACGACAGCGAAAACTGCCAACCACACGACCTAAATGAAGTTAGGATAGCAATATCTAAACTCAAGCTTCATAAGGCCGACGGAAATGACGGCCTTCCCGCTGAACTTTATAAAGCTGGCGTACTGACTTGGTAAGTAACATACCCCAACTCATAAGCCAAATCTGGTCGGATGAAAGCATGCCTGAAGAATGGGACCTCAGCATCATTTTTCGATCCACAAAAAAGGAGACCGTCTGAACTGCGTCAACTACATAGGCAAAATACTCCTCAACATCGCCTACAAGATCATATCTGCCATAATATGTGAACGCCTGAAACCGTTTACCAACAATCTGATCGGCACTTATCAGTGCGGTTTTAGGCCAGGAAAGTTCACAACTGATGAAATCTTCACACTTCGGCAGATCCTAGAGAAATGGAGAAATCGATACCCACCACCTATTTATTGAGATTAAAACCGCAAACTACAGCTTTTATAAATATATATAAATATAAATATAAATATGTGTAGAATGACGATTGAGAATTCTCGCTGCTCCATCAGGGTCGGAAACGGCCTCACCGACACATTCGATACCAAAAAAAGATTTAGTCAAGACTATGCGCTGTCATGTGACTTCTTCAATTTGATTCTTGAGAGGATTGTGCAAAACTCCCGAGCCAACACCAGAGGCACAATTTTCAAAAATCGGTGCAGCATTCACCGATAATATTGACATCATTGGCAGGACTTAATGTGATGTCTTAGCCACATTTGCTATGAAGGAAGGAGCGATAATGGGTTTGACAGTAAATGAGGGTAAGACTAAGTATATGCTGTCAACACGAAAGGACACACAACATCGACGAATTGGACAGAACGTCACCATTGACAGATATAACTTTGAGGTAGTACGGGACTTTGTCTACCTCGGCTCCGCTATTAACTCTGACAGCAACAACTCGTGAGAAATCAAACGAAGAATTACTCTCGCCAATCGCTGTTTCTTCGGGCTAAGAAGGCAATTAAGTATTAAAGCCCTCACACGAGATCCTATATAAGACTCTGATCATCCCAGTCCTGCTCTACGGCGCTGAAGCATGGACCGTATGAAAAGCGGATGAAGAAATCCTTGGTCGATTCGAGAGAAAAATTCTTCGGAAAATCTTCGGTCCCGTTTGCGTTGACGGGCTATGGAGACGAAGATTCAACCACGAATTACAGAGCTGTACAGCGACATATCCCTAGTCATAAAACTAGGCATTGGACGTTTCAGATGGCTAGGACATGTAGAAAGAATGGACACCAATACTCCGGCTCGCAGAGTCTTCGATTCCCAGCCAGACGTCGGACGCAGTAGAGGAAAACCTCGCCTTAATTGGCGCGCACAAGTAGAAACCGACTTCAACCAACTTGAAGTGCGCAACTGGAGGCAGTTAGCCAAGGACCGGGTTAATTATAGATGAATGTTGGTTGATGCCCAGGTTCATCCCGGACTGTAGCGCCACTAAAGAAAGTAAGTATTCCAAAGAAGTATTTTAGTTTTGAGATTAAGTTTGTAACATAGAAAAATAATTTTGATAGATCGACTCAGAATCGTTAACTGAGTCGATTAAGCCATGTCTGTCCGTCCGTACGTCACCAGTTTTTGGGCCTGAAATTTTGAGCTAGAATGATGAAATTTAGTACACGTGCTCTTTGTTGCTGAAGAAGTTTAAACATTTTTGAATAAACGTTGTTTTTGGCCAAACCGTAAGGAATTTAATCTATATAAAGTTTTTTGACACTCCCACTTTTTGGGGGCGTTTTCCTACAAAAACCATTTTTATACGATACCCCAAGGCATACCTATGCCTTAGAAAAACCGTTGTTTTTTGACGAATAATAAAAGATTTTGATAAACTGTCCGAACAATATCTTGTGAGAAGATTGACAAGATAGAAAAATTGTTTTGATGTATATACCATCATATGTATATGTCTGTCTGTACGTCCGTCAATCCGTCTGCATGTCACCGATTTTTAGGCCTTACATTTTGTGCTACAAATACAAATTTTTGGCGCAACAGGCTCGTTAGTACCCAGGGCCTAGCTTTCTCACAACCATTCATGTGTGCGTGTGTACTTCTTGCACGATGGCCGGACCTCCTGTTTTATGCCGACTCCGAACGGCTAAGTTGAGATAAGCTATTCTTGACAATTGATACTACTCGGACGATTTGTCAGATCATCACGAGAGGATGATGCTAGAGTGATGATTTTGTCCAATAAAGCATAACAAGTACTACAATTTTCAAAATCCACCCACTGAACAGTGGGTACCCGCCCATACAAAGTGCGGCCAAAAATATATCCAACAATATCTTGTGTACTGCGGGTAAATATTACTATGGATAGGTTTTAGTTATCTGCTCCGAAAAAAACTTTTCTGCATCGATTTTATAACCCGAGTTTAAGGCCTGCGAAATTATGGCACTCAATGCTTTGGCGATTCTGATTATTTCTGATGAAATTCGCATGAAACCCATACGAAGATTCATTCATTCACTTTGGAAATAGTATCCTGTTCAGATAATACCCAAACTCAATCCCATTCAGCTGCTTCGTGTATAGCAAGGATCCTCACCTGGCCTGGTATAACCGAATCACTACAGGTAAAGGGTTTTTCAACAGGGACGCTACAAAAGTAGAGCGACAGGGACAGCAAACGACGCCATATTTCTTGCCTCTCTTTTGACATTTCTCTTCAGTAAGGTTTGCCATTTCATGATGGAAAGATAGATATACGAGCCAACAACGAGTCGAAATTATTAAAATTTGCTACCGAAATTCGGAGTCAGTGTCCTCAACGTTAAGAGTGCTACGTCTAATTTATGGTCGTCATAATCGTCCTCGCAGATCAACAATTGAGCGTCTAGTGGAAAAATTTCAATTCACAGGCACAGTACAAAATGTTCCCTAGCCAGTGAGACAAAGAAGTGCCCGTAGTGTCGAGAATATTTCTGCCGCTGAGGCTTCAGTTGAAGAAAGCCCAAATGTGTCTCTCACACGTCGTTCTCAAGCGTTGTGCATCTCTGTGACGTCGTTGTGGCGTATTTTGCGAAAATATCTTGGCCTACATCCTTACAAGATTTAATTGACGCAAGAACTGAAGCCGCTTGACCACCAGAAGCGTCGTATGTTCGTGAATTGGGCTGAGCAACAACTTGAAAATGATTCGGATTTTCATCGAAAAATCATCTTCAGCGATGAGGCTAATTTCTGGCTGAATGGCTTCGTCAATAAACCAAATATGCGGTATTGGTCAGGAAGCAATCCACACGTACTCCATGAGTCATTATTGCTTCCCGAAAAAAATACGATTTGGTGTGGTTTATGGGCCGACGGCGTCCGTGATGATCAAGACCGGCACGTTACTGTAAATGGGAATCGCTACCGTTCAATGATAACCGAATATTTGTTGCCCCAATTGGATGATATGGACTTGGAGGGCATGTGGTTCCAACAGGATGGCGCCACAAGCCACACAGCGAATGTCACAATTTATTGGAAACCAAGTTTGGAGAACGTATTATTTCACGAAATGGTCCAGTCGCTTGGCCGCCTCGGTCGTGCGATTTGACGTCGTTAGACTATTTCCTGTGGGGCTACGTCGAGTCTATGGTCTATGCCAACAAGCCAGCGACGATTGATGAACTTCGTACGAATACCGCAAGTGAAATTGCAGCAGTATCGGCCGATTTATGCTTGAAAACCGTCGAAAATTGGGTTCAGCTTCTGGACTTCTGCAAGCGTGCCCGTGGTGGCCATGCAAAAGAAATCGAGTTCCATACATAATGGTATCGAACGTACTTTCACAGGAATAAAGAATTTCATTGATATCCAAAACCGTTTTGTAGCGCTCTTATTGAAAAACCCGATATATGTAACTCCATAGCTTGTTGCAACATACATGAACCAAATCCACATCTCGAGGAAAGTCCACTCAACCAACCCCGCTGATAAGCTTGGTGACCTTAACAAGCGGTACATTTATCAATCTCCTCACATGCTCTATTAATTAAGAATGATTTCGATTGTCCATACACAAACTGTCAACCTGATAAATCCCCCCGAAAAAAAATGATGAAACACGAATACCCTTCAAAGGTTATTATACGTGAATGTGTGAGTACGTTGACACATACCTTTCGCCTATAAAGTCTGCCAAGATGAAAGTAATCAATCAATCGCCAGGGCCGTCGAAATCTTAAACCATGACAAATGGCCAATTCAAGAAAATGTTTCAATTTCACAGCCTCACTACCCTGACGTACACATTGCGCGTCCGACGCGACGGTCGTCGTCGTCGTCGTTGTTGTCGTTGTTGTCGGGTGACGAGGACTCGGATAGCCGCAGCTCAATGGTACAACCAAAGATCGAATGTGGGGAATGTTTTGATATAAACAGTGCCGACTGACCATCAATCATATCGAGCGTCCAATGCGCGTTGTTCCAATATACAAGTCAATTAAGGCAAAGGATCGAAATATCTTCCAAATGCCGATAGTGGACAGGACACCACCACGAAGTGGTTGGTCGGCAGGCAACCAACAGCGGTTGGTTGTGTATACCCGCCATGCCATAGAAGGGGGCATGACGACAATGAACGATGATAATTGAATTGCGGGGCCTACACACTACAAAATGTCAATTGGGATGTCATTTGTCATTTGTTTTATATCGTCGATTGTGGTAATGCGATAATGGCTGCACTTGGTTCTTATGGAAACTGTGCATGCAATGCACGTCCGTCGTGAATATGCTGGCTTACCGCCCACACCAGACGCGAATGTTCGACGGCAGCATTTGACAATGTTTCTAGGTTTTAATGGTTTATGATCTTAGAGGGGACGGTTTATGGTTATTTATAGGACCTTAGAGGTGTTTTATTATGGGTTTGCAATACTGCTTAGATAGAGTTGAGGTTATGTCATTTTTGTTGCTATGGAATAACTCAAGTTTAAAGGCACCTACGGTCTTATCGATGAGTGGTATTTGAAAGAGCTCTTTACTGGACCTTTATATGTCAAATAGAGCATAGTCAATGTTTTTCAAATTCGTTTATGGATCATGATAGTCGAACCGCAGAAGGAATAACCAGGATATGCAACAGATCATGATAAGGTACTTCAAACTGTTGTACACCTCTGTAGCTTCAGAGAACGATTGGTGGCCAAGATGCGAATAAAAGTCAACCTCAGGTGGAAGTCACTATCAATCAGTGCCATATCGTGATAGCTCTGCCCAGAATATTAGACCCAAAAGGCACTCATTGTAAGACATAACCTGACCATCTAAGTCGTAACTTGTTAAGAATTCAAATAATTATTTGTATACACTATTGTCAGTTCAATCGAGCCTATAACGTTAAAGGCTGTGGGGCTCATATGACTACAGATTTTATTACCTTTAGTCTTAAATTGTTGGAGAGTGTACGTCTGTGGAAATATGCCCCTGGCTCTAAATCATATACAAGGTGTCGCAAAAGTTGTCACCCGATGATTCTTGGCCGTCAAGTGTTTTGCAAAAAAATCGAAACAATTATTATAGGTGGCGCATAGGACATGAATCGTGGAATAAATTTTTCTACTTTTTTGCGAAAGAATTCAAATATTTGCAACCAAAAATCATCGGGTGACAGCTTTTGCGACGGGTGACAACTTTTGCGCCACCTTGTAGTTTGCTAGTTTTGTAAAAAAAGATACCAAAACTTTGTTTGTTGTCGTCATTAGTTTGACTATAACTGCCAGTCGTTTTGGTCATCCGAAAAGCTCTTCTGAACTTCTGCCTTACTACTATCTGTAAGTTATATTCGATGAACTAATTCTCAACGATGACGATATCTGTAGATCTCCCCTTCTTTATCACTGTCGACGACTAAGTCACTTGAGAAACAAAATATACACAAAGAACGACTACCTCCAAGATATTTTTAATTTTTTTTCTAAACCTCAACAAACACACGGTTTAAATCGGTTCCAACTTATTCGCGCCACTCTTCGGGATTGAGCATTGGTTTCCATTCGCTCATTACTGCTGATAAGGAAGCATAGCAAAAGGATTCAGGACTGGGAAAGTAGTTTCTGAATCCTTCCTAGGCAGAGAAGAAGGAAAGAACACCGGCTTTTCAGGGAGAAAAAAAAGAGCAAACAAAAGCACGCGATTGAGGATATAGAGAGGGACCACTCCAGGAACGATGTTCGCAAGTTTTACCAAAGTGTAAAACGTCAAAGCCAAGGATACAAGGCTCGAACAGAATCCTGTCGAGGTGAACAAGGAAATACAGTCGATGAAGAGGACATGGAAGAACCACTTCTGCAGACTGTGAAACGGCGATGAGGAACAACATACCGCTGTCAGGCAGAACGAACCATTTAATATTGGCAACGGCAGCGAAAACTGCCAACCAACCGACCTAAGTGAAGTGAGGATAGCAATATCTAAACTCAAGCTGAATAGGGCTGCCGTGACTGCCTTCCTGTTGAGCTTTATAAAGATGGCTGAGATGAATTGGTAAGTAACATCCACCAACTCATAAGTCAAATCTGGTCGGGTGAAAGTATGCCTGAAGTATTGAACCTCAGCATCGTTTGCCCGATCCACAAAAAGGAGACCCTCTGAACTGCGCCAACTACATAGGCACAAGACTCCTCAACATCGCCTACAAGATCCTATCTGCCGTAATATGTGAACGCCTGAAACCGTTTACCAACAACCTGATCGGCCCTTATCAGTGCGGTTTTAGGCCAGGAAAGTCCACAATCGATCAAATTTTCACACTTCGGCAGATCCTAGAAAAAAACCAAGAAGTCCAAATCGATACCCACCACCTATTTATCGATTTCAAAGCCGCATACGTCAGCATTTATAAAGCCGAACTTTACAGAGTTATGTCTAGTTTTGGTTTACCGCCCAAACTCGTCCGTTTGTGTAAGATGACGATGGAGAATTCTCGCTGCTCCATCAGGGTCGGAAACGACCTCACCGACACATTCGATACCAAAAAAGGATTTAGCAAGGCGATGCGCTGTCATGTGATTTCTTTAATTTGATTCTTGAGAGGATTGTGCAAAACTCGAGAGTCAACACCAGAGGCACAACTTTCCAAAAATCGGTGCAACTACTAGCATACGCCGACGATATTGACATAATTGGGAGGACTCAACATGATGTCATAGACACGTTTGCTAGTATAGAGAAGGAAGCGGCAAAAATGGGTTTAGCAGTAAATGAGGGTAAGACTAAGTATATGCTGTCAACACGTTAGGACACACAACATCGACGAATTGGACAGAACATCACCATTGACAGATATAATTTTGAGGTAGTACTGGACTTTTCTACCTCGGCTCTGACAACAACATCTCGTCAGAAATCAAACGAAGAATTACTCTTGCCAATCGCTGTTTCTTCGGGCTAAGAAGGCAATTTAGTAATAAAGCCCTCACTCGAACTACTAAGGAGATCCTATATAAGACCCTGACTATCCCAGTCCTGCTCTACGGCGCTGAAGCATGGACCGTATCAAAAGCGGATGAAGAAATCCTTGGTCGATTCGAGAGAAAAATTCTTCGGAAAATCTTCGGTCCCATTTGCGTTGACGGGCTATGGAGACGAAGATTCATATCAAGGTTTGGTATCACAAAAATTGTGATAGCCTTGGACGCCTATGCTGGGCACTGCCAATATCTTCACCTGAAAGACTCTACTAGGATCCGGAAGGCAAATTGTGATAGTTAACCTGTAATCTTTCGAAGACTCGCTCCATGTTTAGGGTACAGTGGCCTGGGCGTTAGATTATTAACCGCTATTCCGTGGTTTCAAATCCCAAAATCGCAGATGTTCCATTTTTGCAGCTCCGTCCTTTATGGTGGAATATATATATGTAGAGTCTGCCAAAAAAGGTCACCCTGTTGGAAGATGTTTTTATTTTTGCAAGTGCCCGCCTATGTCATATCTGTTTTGACATTTGTGGACTTAACAGATGTCGAATACAATTGAACAAGCCATGGAGCGGAATAATCGTGTCTATTTTTTTGCGTAACAATTCTTCTGTAGTGTTGGCGCAGAGCGAATTCCGTCGCCGATTCCCCGGCGACGCGCAAACACTGCGCCACCAACCTTGAAGAGTATGGGATCAGACGAGACGTTGCCAAGAGTGGCCGGCCCCGGAGCGCCCGTTGTGCCGAGAATATCGCCGCTGTTGCCGGGTATGTCGAGATGTCGCCGGAAACATCGACCAGACGCCGTGCCTCGCAATTAGCCATCAGCCGGTCGTCCCTAAGACGAATTTTGGTCAAAGACTGGCGCATGTTCCCGTACAAAGTCCAGTCCGTGCATTAGCTACTCCCTGTCGACCGCCAAACCATGTTACCTACGCCCAAGCCAATCTAGAGGACGATTTTTCGGCCAAAATCATAATGAGCGATGAGGCTCATTTCCACCTCAGCGGGTACGTGAACAAGCAAAACTATCGCTTCTGGGACACCAAAAATCCACAAGTAATGCACGAGAAGCCATTTAATCCGCTCAAAGTTACTGCGCTTTTCACGCTGGAGGAGTCATCGGGCCATTTTTTTTTTCGAGAACGCCGCTGGTCAAACGACAACAGTGGACGGTGCTCGCTATAGGACCATGTTAACCGAGTTTTTTCTGCCGCAATTCGATGAATTAGGGCTGGAGGATATGTGGTTTCCAATAGTACGGAGCAACGGCACACTGCGGGAGCCACAACCACAAAAAATGAGAGCCAAACAACATCGGATGACTTCTTTTAGCCCATCTTGTATAAATATAGTCCTCGTCAAATACGTTCCTATTGCACTCACCTGTAGAAGATGTAAGAGAATAGTCTTGAACTTCACAAAGAGGCACCATGTGATTAGAAGATACAGCTAAGTCCAAGTTCCTGTTAAGAATTAAAGAGTTTCTTCTGGAATCCATTTTCCGTTATTATGCTTTTTTAACCGTTTTAGCGGTATATTTTTGCATGTAAAGGTACAAAAATAGGTAAATAGGCCTGGTTCAGGCCACCTGAGAAGTGCAGTAGGACTACCGGGCATCTACTGCTTACTTGGGGTACGATCAACGCTGCCATTTGCCTAGAAGTCATCGGTATACGTAGCTTCTGCCTTGATACACGATCGCTGCTGGAAGATTTCTTAGCCGAGGGCTTCGGCTTAATCGCACTGCCAGGAAAACCACCGCATGCAGACTGGCTTCTACAGGTTCTACGAGCTTTAGCCGAACTCAGAGGTCCAGCAATACGTCCAGTGTTTGCGATTGTTCGCATTAGGGAGAGATTTACTTGGCTTGAACACAAGGCACTGTTTGTGCTATCCTCTGTAAGGTAGCCTTCGTCATTGGACTTCTTGATTGATTTCAGCAGCGATGATTGATTTTGTAGGGAACTTTGATTTGTGGCAATCTGTACCTCTGAGAACTTTGTAACATTGAAGCTTAACAATTCGTCAATTTTCATAGAAAGAACTTTTTGACCAATGCGGTCCTTTATTAAACCTATTTCCGTATATATTCCCAATATATCCTGCTTGATTTTCATTTCCAATGCATTTTTTTTCTGATCGAGTGCTGAATCAAATTCACGAATTTTTCCTTCTCGAATTGCGGTATCTCTGTTACGCTTCGAATTCTTGGAAACTTTCTTCTATCTTGAACCCCCGTTATTTTTCGAATCTTACTTTTTGTGCGATCATACAAACTTAGTTTTCTGTCAAAAAAAAAAACAACGCAACCAATCCGTTTCCATTTCACTGTGAGCCCGATTAAGGAAGAACTTCGCGCCAAAAAATTCTTACCGCCACTAGACTGTGAAATCGTAACTCTTCCCAGATCAGTATCCATCTTCACCGAAAGGCTTCCTCCTTTTTTTTTGTTGCCAGCACCATTCTCATTGTTGGTGTATCTCGTCACCACGGCTACGTACACACAGTTCCTCATGTCATTGATGAATTCTTGTCGCACGTATTGAATTGACGCACAAAAAGTGTAAGGATGTCATAACACAGCATTCCTTGGACATTGAGGTTTAAACGTTAAATGTGTATAAAGCGCAAAGCCATTGTCAGTCGTGTGTCACAAGAGCGGATAGGGGTATGCATGTGTTCATTGGATCGCTGACTTTTTTTGTTGTAGTTGTTGTTGTTGTTGGTTCAGTTTGGAGTCAATGCGGTGTGCATATGCACCAGCAAACAAGTTCTCCGATCATTGACGCTCCGACTTTTGCTACACTTCGGATCGAATGTCACCGCTTCGAGGTGGTCCTGCCAACTCAAGTTAGGCGACGATCTTGCACCGATTGGTAACAAAATAGGCTCTGTGGCTTTTCGACAAATTCGCAATCTAACAAGTGGAAAATTCACAATAAATTGTTAATTTGATGGGAATTTTTAATTAAATGAACGTTGACTTGGATTTATCAATATAAATCGGACAGCTTGTGAATTGAGTTGTAAAACAGTTGACGAAGGGTTTGGAAATTTATATTCTTTTTGTGTTTGTTTTTTATTTCCATAACAACGCAATGGGAAGGGTCTTTGAATTAAAATTTAGAGGTCCTTCTATTGTTTTCTTCAAGAACCTCAATGGGTAGTTGCAACCATCACTGGTTTCCTGCTGTGAGATTCTAGGAGAATGAGCGTGTTCTCTAGAAGTCTGTCATCTGACTGGGAGTCCACTATCGAAATGTTACTGGCTTTTGATAAATTACCCATTAAAGTCAAGTCCATCCAGGAACTATCCGAGGAGGAATCAGATTAAACCCATTTGTAGACAGCGATGAGTTTACGGAACACCAAACAGCAAGTCACAACACGATTTTTCATATCTGTCACAGTGTCGCAGTGTGTTGACCTTCTGAGATGCTGTATGCTCTTAAATCAGAAAATGAAGTTACGGATACAATGGCGCTATTACAGATGATGATTCTTGTGAAGAGGAAGGTAATGACTCCAAAAGGCGGAATCCCAACAAGCTATTAGCAGAAGCTGTTACGGATGTAAAACCCCTTTTTAGTACTAACGTCCTACGCCTATGAAAAATGCGAATTCGCTTAACGAAATATCGTATGCCTACGAAGTTCCGCATTGTGTTCGGCGAATTCAAGTCTATTTCGTTAGATTTCAGGGCTACACGTTCTTTTCTCTACTGGCATTCAAACCGAAAGGAAGTTTCTGTTAACAATCGCATACAAATACCATCAAAGGTATGAAAATAGTTTTTTTTTGGATTCAATTTTGATATCCAGTGGATTTTTTTGTATTAGTGCCTAGAAAAAGAATATAAATTTCGACAACTAAGGAACAAAATTGTGAATAATATTTTAGAACCTATCTTCTTCTCATTCGCTAAAACTTACTTCTAAAAGGTAAATATAATTAAAACTTAAAAATAGAATTTAATCTTACATGTTACTTTCTTAGATTATTACCAGTAAATCATTTGAAAGAAGTTACAGTGCAAGCTCCCCCAAGGGAAAATACCAGCGATTCAATCGCATAGAAGTGTGCGTTGAGGACCCCTCCGCCACCCCAAAATAAAACCTATACCCGCATCCAAAACTCTCTTTGAAACAGCTCCAAAGGAAAAAATCCGTAGCATCGCCTTCGAATTACCCCACCTTGAGTGCTCCCACCATTCAACAGCATGTAGAAGTTTTCTCTCTATCGACTTCCAGTTGAAACTCCAATAAAAAATAAAGGAGTCCCGCTAACGCTGAGCATTCATAAAAATCACGCTTGAAACCGATCTTTTCCAAGATCGCTAAAGCTAAAGTTAAGTTGGTGTGGCTAGTGGTAATTTTTGAGCGGTCGGAGACGGTGCTAGCAAGAGTGATAACGAGGAGCGACGGTTTAAAGCGGGGATTTCGTCGGCTGAATTTAATCGGTGTTTGTTTGTGATTTTTCTGTCCTCTGTGTTAAGTGTAAATTTCATAAACTTATTGATTAATAATAATACTAGGAAACATATAAATAACTCCCTAATATTGTGCAAACAAAAAGAAAATAGTGAGAATAATAAGATATAAGAAAACGAAAAGAAAATTGTAAAAAAAAAAGAAGTTAACAAATTCGTAATGTTTATTATCTACTGGTAATTAGAAACTAAAAGCCAGAGATATATACAAAAATTGTTTTTTTTTTGTAAATGAAATACACAGCAAGTGAATTTTGGATCTTCTGTCATTTAAGAAAATAACCTATTTTATCAATTGTAAAATAAACTAGAGATAGTTTGGTGTATTAAGATAATTAATATGAAAACCTGAGAAACAACAACAACCAAGGAAAGCCGACCCATCGGATATTGTGCACAATCTTCGAATAAGTGGTGAGTTTAAACATTTTTTTTTATTATATTTACTTCGTAACCAAACTAGTTCTATTTTCCTTTTGGTGTTTAAAATTTTACCTGCGTTATAAAAGAGTTATTTTTTTTAATTGCTAAATATGAAGATCACACGAAACTATTATTTTTACTTTTTTTAAATTATGTTTTAAGAATAGCTACGTAAAATGGAACATTTTTTTTTAATAAATTAACATGGAGTTTTCTATAAGTTAAACATGTTTTGAGTGTCTTTTTTATGGGGTTATGTGTGGTCGTGTTCGCGTTTCGGTTTTTCTTTGCTTTAATGCGATAGATTAGTCGCTTTAGAAGAGTCCAATATAGGGACAGCTTTAGAGAACATTTAAGGGTACGGAAGTTTTCATGGCGTTCGCGTAGCTCGTGCATAGGGTGGGAATATAATTACCCGAGGCAACTTACACCTGTTGCCCGCGAATTTTCGAAGGCTAAGTAAGTAAGGTCCGTCCGATTATTTTTGTGTGTGAATCTTGGCATTTACAAAGATTCTTTTGTTGCGTCTGTCTGCCTTGGGACTAACAACCCACTCCATCCGACTTTACCTAGCTATGGGATATAAAGCATGCCAAGTACTAGTCCACCCAGGTAGTTTACAGAGGTTCGAAAGTGTAACAAAGCTGAAGTTAGTTGCAAGGAGGATGAAGTGAATATAATAGAAGATTGGATACACATTCTCAAGATAGCGCAAACTTGGAGTAGAGGTAACGACGATAGTTTAGCTCATTTTTGTACAAATTTAAAACTCGGAAAGGAGCTTTACTGCCTCCTCTAACGTTGAACTAGGAGACTCTTACTTACTTACTTACTTAAGTGGCAAAACAGTCCGGAATGAACCTGGGTCTCAACCAAGATGCCTCTCCAATTAGCCGGGTCCTAAGTATACTGCGCATTCCAAGTAGCTTGAAATTGGTTTCTACTACGTCCGACGTCTGGCTGGGAATCGAAGACTCTGCGAGCTGGAGTATTGGTGTCCATTGGTGAATCTTCGGCTCCATACGCCGTCAACGCAAACGGGCCCGAAGATTTTTCGAAGAATTTTCCTCTCGAATCGACCAAGAAATTCTACATCCGCTTTTGATACGGTCCATGCTTCAGCGCCGTTGAGCAGGACTGGGATGATCAGGGTCTTATATAGGATCTCCTTAGTAGTTCGAGTGAGGGCTATACTACTAAATTGCCTTCATAGCCCTAAGAAACAGCGGTTGGTAAGAATAATTCTTCGTTTGATTTCTGACGAGATGTTGTTGTCAGAGTTAATAGCGGAGACGAGTTAGACAAAGTCCCGTACTACCTCAAAGTTATATCTGTCAATGGTGACGTTCTGTCCAATTCGTCGATGTTGCGTGCCCTTTCGTGATGACGGCATATACTTTGTCTTACCCTCACTTAATGCTAAACCCATTTTTGTCGCTTCCTTCTTTATACTAGCAAACGTGGCAATACACCGATTTATGGAAGATTGTGCCTATGGTGTTGGCTAAGGAGTTTTGCACAATCCTTTCAAGAATCAAAAGAAGTCACATGACAGCGCATCACCTTGCCTAAATCCTTTTTTTGGTATCGAATATGTCGGTGAGGTCGTTTTCGACCCTTATGGAGCAGCGATAATTCTCAGCGAGAATTCTCTTCTCATCCTACACAGACGGACTAATTTGGGCGGTATACCAAAACTAGACTGTATAGCTGGTCTCTATAAATGCTGTCGTATGCGGCTTTGAAATCGATAAAAAGGTGGTGAGTATCGATTTGGACTTCTTGGGATATTTCCAGGATCTGCCGAAGTGTGAAAATTTGATCGATTGTGGACTTTCCACACTGAAAAGGGCCGATCAGGTTGTTGGTAAACGGTTTCAGTTGTTCACATATTACGGCAAATAGGATCTTGTAGGCGATGTTGAGCAGACTTATGCCTCTGTAGTTGGCGCAGTTCAGAGGGTCTCCTTTTTTGTGGATCGGGCAAACGATGCTGAGGTTCATTTCTTCAGGCATGCTTTCGGACATCCAAAATACTGGATGCGTTCCTCTTGTCTATCGCAATGTGATCAATTTGGTTGAGTGTTCGTTGATCTGGAGACTGCCATGTCCCATTATGGATATCGAGGTGAGGAAACCGTGTGCTGGCTATAGTGGCATTTCGTTCGTAGCGAAGTCAATTAGCCTAATTCCGTTACCAGACGTGTTTTCGTGTAGGCTATATTTTCCGACAATACTGCTAACGATGTCTTTTCTTCCTACCTTTGCGTTAAAATCTCCCAGCACGATTTTAACATCGTACTTTGGTAGTCGTTCATAATTTTTGTCGAGGAGCTCGTAGAAGCAATCCTTAGTGATATCATCTTTTTCCTCCGTCGGAGCATGAGCGCATGTAAGACTTATGTTGGCGAATTTGGCCTTGATGCGGATTGTTACAATGCGTCGCAAATGTCTTGAACACATCAGACTTCTTGCCTAAGTCTGACACTTATAACAAATCCGCATCCAAATAGTCGCTGTTTCTGCTCACTATAACACGGTCCATAGTAGATGTCACAGTTTTTCATCCTCTTTTTGCCCGGCCCATCCCATCGTATTTCCTGGATGGCAGTAATGTCTGCTTTGTAGCAGTTAAGGGTTTCCGCTAGTTGTTCGCCTGCACCTCTCCAGTTTAATGTTCTCACATTCCAGGTGCAGATCCTTACATCGATCTCCTTTTTTCGTGTTGCGGGGTCGACAACCCGAAGTTGTCCTTTCGACACTTCCACCTTCATCTCTTTTTAAGGGGCCTGACTAACACTTGAGATTCCTCAATGAAATGTTGTCTGAATTATTTACTTTGTCCAACGTAACTGGGACTATATACACCACCTTTAGTTAAATCATGAATATTCCTGCTGTACCGTTTTGTGCTTTAGTGTGGGGGCACATCTTCCACTAGCTCTTATCTGCTTTACTAAGGGATCTAAATCTTATCACTGACACTGTTACTAGACACTCGCTGTGGTTTCCAATAATCACATTACCTACACCATTTGACCAGCTTATCCGGACTCATGCTTGAGCATAATTGAAAAGTATGGCTTTGGACATTAGATTGTTCATACGTCCGAAAGGTCCTCCATAGCAAGTTCGTTGATTTTAGTCATAAGCTATGCATCGTTTCATATGTCTATTCCATAACGATTCTATCAGCAATTTATCGAAAGTCCATCCATGCACCCATTAGTTAATGGAGCACCCAACTTTAGATTTCTCTCACTATTAAGGAATGGTTGGAGTATACCCCGCCACTGATTAGGAATAGCACCAAAGATAATAGCCGTCTTCTTCTTTTTGGCATCATTAAGCTGTGTGCTTTATCAGCTATGATCAGACCTGCGAATAAATCGATCCACATACCACATACCTATTCATGCCCGACACGGTAATGTCTGATACAAAGGGACTAGACTACGCTATTTTGAATTGACTTAGTCGGTATTAGCAAAGAGTATAGAACTACATAGAGTACGCATCTACTAATACGAAAATTTACTATGTGGGTACTGATATTGATACCCCAGTGTTCACATTGGTACACGAGCATAGCCGACGCATAGTGAATGACGAAAATTCCCCTTCGCACGAGGGCGGTACCACAACGGTTGCCAACATGAAGAAGGGGTTGAGACAAGCACGAGATAAAAAAAGACGGAGAAATTACCTTCGGGACAAAGATTTAACTTATAGCTAAAATTTGGCATGTTTTATTTTTGAACGAAAACAGCCAATTCACACTTCAATATTGGTCATGATAATCTACTTAGGATATAAAAAAATATATAATAATACCTATATGATAAAAATAAAATAATCCTACCATCTAAAACAAACTTATGCTTGGTAGCAAAAAAGAATTCAATAAACTCATTTATCAAATGTTTGTAAACATGATACATTCTTAAAAGACGATATACTGTTTGGCATGACGGCCTCTTAGATAAATTGATAAATTTACGCTTCCCCCCATACATTTGTAAAATTGTCCAAAGTTGCCTAGCTCGTCGTTCTTTTAGAGTCCATGTTAACAGTGGTGTATCTGACTTAATATAATTTTCACTCGGGTGTACCGCAAGGTTCAGTTCTTGGTCCGATTTTATACAATCTGTATACATCCGACTTTCCAAATTTGCCTGAATGTCATACTGCAATTTTTGCCGATGATACTGTCATATTTTCTTCCCATTTATTCGCTTTCAATATTGAGAGGAATCTTAAAAATGCGATAAAAATATTGGAAAAATATTATAGCAAATGGAAGATTAAATTGAATGAAGGAAAAATGCAGGCTATCTTTTTCACGAGAAAAAGAAAGTCCTGCTTTCTTCCCAATAGCCAATTATAGATTAATGGATCTTTTTTGAATTGGGAGAAGTACGTTCGTTATTTGGGAATACATCTAGACACAAAATTAACATTCAATGAACATATCTGCAGGACAATTAAAAAGGTTGGGATTGCAATGAAAATTGTATACCCTTTTATAAATAGGAAATCATTTCTTTCACTTGAGAATAAAATGATCATTCATAAAGTAATTTTTCAGGCTATTTTGCTATATGGGTGTCAGGTATGGGGTAATTTTTCAAAGTGCCACATTAAATTGCAAGTATCTCAAAACAAGCTAATGAAAATGATGTTGAATTTGCCATGGTATCATTCAACCCTTGATGTTCACTGTAAGGCAAATGTTGAATTGATTTCTCATAGGATACATAAAGTTAATTTAAAATTTTTAGAACGCTGTAGTTTTACTGAAAATCCCCTTTTTAGTGACCTAATCACGATAAACAAGTAATTGAATTAATTTATTTATTTACTTGCTTGGTTGTTGTTTATTTATTTATTTATTTATGTAGTTATTTATTTATTTAGTTATTTATTTATTTATTTATTTATTTATTTATTTATATTTATTTATTTATTTTATTTATTTATATTTATTTTGCTAATTTGTTAAATTTGATGAATATTTAGTAATTTAATGTGAATATATTGTTAAAAAAAAACAATACATTCACCGCTGCATGATCTAGTCAACTTTTTTTTTTATTTACACTGGAGGTTTTTGTCGTATTTTCCTTCAAAACTTTAAATTCTTTAAAACAAAAAAAATTATACATACATTAAACAATGTTTTAGAAGAATGATAATAAGCTATCGAATCTCTAAATTGTAAAATGTGCGGTAACAAAACTAATGTAAACACTTTATACGAAAATAAATACTTATCTATCTATCTTAAAAGACAATATTTTATCACTTTGTGAGCTTTTAATAAAAACAGCTTGTTTCAGTTCATTTACAAATTATACAATTTTATCACAATTAACATCAAAGCTCTGCTTTTGCAAGATCAATTCAACTCTTTTTATACCCTATCCCATAGGGGGGTATATTAGTTTTGATACTTAGTTTGTAACATAGAGAAATAATTTTGCTACATATACCTCAAAGTATATGGATCGACTCAGAATCGCTAGCTGAGTCGATTAAGCCATGTCTGTCTGTCCGTCCGTCCGTCCGTCCGTGCGTCCGTCTGTACGTCACCGATTTTTAGGCCTTAAATTTTGAGCTAGGATAATGAAATTTGGTATATATGATCCCCGTCTCTGCCTACAGAACAAGTGTAAAAATTTTTGAAATCCGCCCACTGCCACGCCCCCTTTTAACAATATTAATATCTATATTTCGTCCATATAAAGTTTTTTGCCACGCCCACTTTTTGGGGGCGTTTTCAATAAAAAACTGTTTTCGGTCAAATTTTAAATTTTTCGAAAAAAATTTTGATGCAGAATCATTAACATTATTAATATGAACATTTCGTCTATATACCATTTTAACCCACGCGTTTTTATATAAAAACCATTTTTATATACACTACCCCATAACATATGCAAGAGAAAACCTTGTCTTTTGTAGAACCGTTAAGTGTTTTGTAAGCAGTCTGAAGAATTTGTTGTCACTATATCATTTTTTCTATTTATCCACATCGTGTTTTTAGCCATGCCCCCTTTTTTGGGGATTTTAATTTTATGGATAGGATGGGATAGGGTATTCAACGATCCGCACAGCGGATTGTAGCCTTCTCATATGTTTATATATGCATTTCTAACTGCGCAATACTTAATGTTTTTCTGTTATCCTATTAATTTCAAGTTTTTCTTTATTTTAAAAAATCTCGATCCATCGTAATAACGTCGTTGTTATTTAAAGTGTCCAGACAACCGTTGATGAGATCGATTTCATCTTACAATTTGTCCTGGTCAAGAAAAACACTTAACCACAGAGTAGAACATTTCTAACCGAAGGAGAAAAATCCATTCGGAATAAGTCAAAGCAATCTTGCAGTTTTCTTCGGTGAACAGTGATACAGCAAAATTCTGAATACATTTTGTTAACAAGCGTTTTTAATAGCGTTTTCGATTGGGATACAAAAAGCACTCTTTTTTGATCTAGAGCACTTTTGATGAATCTCGATTCCAAGTGAGATTTACACCTACATGCACCAACACTTGACATCTGACTTATGCCAGTTTGAAGTTTGCACTTCGCAGTTTGATTTGTGTTTTTGTAATCAGTGAAAACTAAATTTTTGGATAATCATGTTCTAAAATTCATAAGGTTCGTTTTGACACTAACTCGCCAATGCTTGAATTTATAAAAAAGTCGCAATTGGTAAAAGAAAATTTCAAATGATGGTTTTTTATGATAACTATAAATGCGTCCTTAAGATAAAAAATAAGCTATCAAATGGCACACTAACACACACACAAAAGCAGATTAACCTCTTTAATGTTCGATTGGGACGGGTTAAATCTAAAATCCGAAAGCAAATCTGAAAATCCCAAACGAAAACGCTAAAAGTCGAGCGATAGTTTCTGACGCACATTTGTATTTTCCGCACTAAAGTTATATAGCTAGGATCGAAGATTATTTCCATAATTTTTATAACGGAAAAAGTTGTATGCTTCCTTTATTGGATGTGTCGAAGGATTCTGATATCAAACCCTCTACGACGATTTTAAGAGCCTCAGGTCCAAACACTTTTTCGACGTAAGTGGATCCCTTATAGCGTTTTCGATTGGAACTTTCAGATTTCAGATTTTACCGTTGAATTGTACCTATTTAGTGTCGTATTGCATGTTAGATCGTTGATAACTCAGCAATAGTGGTTATTTTCTTCAGGTTTTGATTGCAGATGATGATCGTGAGCTTTGACCAGCACCAAGGTGCATAATTTTCATACATCTGAATGTTGCTGCAAGTATATTATCTTAATGCCCTTTCCTTTTCCGTTTTTTGCCACTACTGATCTTATTCCCGAATATTTAATAACAAACACCTTCGCACAAAATATGTATTTCTCAGCCCTACTGTTTTCTTTTCGCAGCCAACTTTTGCATTCAGGGATTTATAGCCAGTGGTCTTGATCGCTGCATACGTAATTTGTTTCGGTTTTTTGTAGCATATTCATATTCGTTGTCTGAACTTGTAGAGTTTTGTTTGACATCTCTAAAAGAAATAATTTAATAATATGACTATAAAATGTATGAAGTAGTTTCAAGTGTGCGTGACCTTATTTTTAAAATTAATTTGGGACTGAGAAATTATGCGGAAGGACAAATATGAAAAATGCGATTGACATTGAATGGGTCCTTTAGTGAAACATTGTCCTCGAACTCAATACTCATCTAGACAGCTGGGGATATCTATCAACGCCATGTTGGGTTTTTTTTTAATATTTATATGAAGTCAATTCCTTACCTCAAAACTACAATTTTATTGACAGCAGCTGCATGACCCCGGTTTGGCATTTCAATGGTATTACTTCCGCAATATAGCCTACTGTACGACTTAATATTCAGCAAACAATTGCAACATTATTTCAAAGTTCATCAAATCACTTTTTGCAACCTGAATTGGTATTGTCAAAAATAGGACCAACCTACTCCTATTCCTGTTTAATTGACTCAAACCCACGTGTAGTTCCCATCACCATCACCATTGTCCTTGTGAAGTGGCAAAAGCAGTGAAAATATATCAACACTCCATTTACACGCAGTTTTCTATGAAAAATCCATTAATATCAAATGACTTTGACAGCTTTGACAGCCAAGAGAGATGATGATGGAAAAGTGCCCACTCATCTGACATCCATTACTTACGTGGCATCAGAGAACTGATGCCAGCTAGAGCAATTATTAATCTTTAAACGCTATAAATGTCATAATCGACCCAGCCTCCTCTTGTATCCTGTCACATCAGGAGGGCTGATACAATTTTAATTATTCATCTCGAAGGCAAATTGAATTTTTGGACATTTTTTTGTCAGTTTTCGCCGTGGGAATGAATGCGAAACAACAACAACCAACCAACAAAGTAACAGCCGTTCCACATCGACTACACCTTCATGACATTAAAAATGTATAACAGCATAAAGACTCCATTTGATCAGAGGCTTTAATTACTTTTCGCAAAGACCTCCTTCACACGGCAACCCCAATTAATGAAATTAAATCGCAACCAAGCTAATAACTCCATTGGCCGACCCAATTTCCCACGAGTCTTTTACAATCGTTACAAATTCCTTCTTAGAAATATTCTTCATTCACACTGTGCACTCGCGAGTCATGTCGACAGATCACGAATTTAATCATGCACTTTTCCACGATTTTACCGTTCACAATTCATATAAGGAAAACAATAATCAGCGGCGGATCCCCCGCCATACCTTAAGTGGGGGGTAGCCAACCCACCCGCCCGACCGCACAGATACATTTCCTCATTGCGGAGCGCGCATCTAAGCGCCTTGGCATTCTGGTTTATGCTAATTAAGTGCACTTACTATGATATTATGTGCATCAATATAATTTTTCTCATAACTGGCTTCCGAGTTGTGAAAGCAGTCATGAGGCCAGAGACAAAGGAGGCTAATTGCTAGCTGGGAAGAAAATGTAACGTTTTTCGATTAGTGCGCTGTAACTGGGACAGCGTTTTCATCCCCAAAGCGAATAAATTACCTAGATCTGAAGATGCCCATTCCCGCGCACAGAGATGCTGAATTGAAAGTAATTATAACAAAAAATCGCTGAAAGTTGACGCGAGTAAAGTCTGGATTGACGTGCGGGATTTGATGCGGGTTAAGGGAAATTCATGTTGGCATTTCGGGTACTTGATTGGGCCATAGGCTTAGGACCTGGTTTCAATACTGAAATGCGAAAAAAAGCGAAGGAAAAGCTTGCAACGATAGCGCTTTTAGTCAAATCCGTCAAATCTGAAAAGCAAGAAAATTGACAAATCAGAAAAAAAGTCAAAAATTGGTGTGGACATTTTGTCCGAATTTATTAATGGATCTGCGTCACCAAAAAATCGTAATGGACCATTATTGCTCTCAGTAAATAGTATAGGAAGCGTGGCTGATCTCATTCGCGCTTAGAGGCTTCATGACTGGATTTCAATGATAGAGTTGCACTGAACGAGCTCAACCCAACTAACGATTTCGCTTCGATAAAGCACTATCAAAGCTATTTCCTATATGCAGTCTTATGGAAATACTTTGGGTGCACTTTTAGGAAGCTATTACTTCTACAAGACGTCTTTAAAAACTTCAACTAAGCTTTACGGGATGGTTGGGAGTTGTAGAACGAGGGTAGACTCTGATTGGCTTTAATGACTACACATCAACTGTCCTTATTTTGACCTCCAAGTGGTAACCATCGGGTACTGGTCTCATTCAACCGGATTTGACTTGCTAAACGATAAGTGCGAGTATTGATAACAAGACGTAAAACAGCAACACTATAATCACCCTGGTCAGAATGGCGAGGAATGAATACCCGGTCTACCATCCCAAGCAAAAAGAGGCCGGGCAAAAAGAGGATGAAAAACTGTGACATCTACTAAGGGCCGTGTTATAGTGCGCAGAAACAACGACTATTCGGATGCGGATTTGTTATAAGTGCCAGACTTAGGAAAGAATTCTTATGTTTCCAAGGCATTGGGGAACGCAACAATTCGCATCAAGCCAAATTCGCCAACATAAGCCTTATGTAAGCTGGTGCTTAAGGATAGTAATGTGATTATATGAGGACTGGAGATGGGGTATTTAACCCTGTGGAAGGTCGTTGGTGGCAGCAAACGAGAGAGGGGTGAGGAGTGTCCTCTCATTAAGGCACTCACTCTCAGGCGGCAGCGGAGGAATTCCCTAGATGCAGTCAACGGTGGCGCCTACAGCTCCAGTTTGATCGAACTGGCAGTGTAATATGAGCTGATTCGACATATTTGAAAACCAGGTCTATAGGGATTTCCAATACTGAGCCAGGGTGTTGAAAAAGAGTTGGTGGAGGAGTAGCCCTCAATGGGTCAACGGCAGCGCTACTGGGCTACTGACATCGGTTTTTCCGACCCGCTTTTATAGGGTCTAAACAAGGGCCTGGCCCTCCAGGTTGGGGGTTGTGCTTTGGGTTAACTTACCATCCACGAAAAAAAGCTTATGTTATGAAGCAACCAATAGCCTCGAAAAGGACTGATATTATTGTTGACGACAATGCTAAACGAAAAAAGGACAACGACGTTCGTATCTGCACCTGGAATGTGAGAACATTAAACAGGAGAGGTGCAGGCGAACAACTAGCGGAAGCCCTACAATGCTACAAAACAGACATTACTGCCATCCAGGAAATATGACTATTCGGATGCGGATTTGTTATAAGTGCCAGACTTAGGCAAGAAGTCTTATGTTTCCAAGACATTAGCGAACGCATTGTAATAATACGCATCAAGGCCAAATTCGCCAACATAAGCCTTATATGCGCTCATTCTCCGACGGAGGACAAACATGATACAACAAAGGATTGCGCTACTCGACTCACAACAAACCACCAGCATCTAATGTCGAAGAACAATGGCAACGATGCCAACAAGCCATTAGATCAGCCGTAATTGATGTGCCCTTAACCCTTGGTTTGATGAGGAATGCCGATAGATGCTCGCAGTCAAGAACGAGGCCTACAAGGCTAAGCTGCAGGTGATGACGAGAGCTGCCATTGAGCTCTTTAGGCAGAGAAGAAGGGAAGAACACCAGCTTTTCAGAAAGAAGAAAAAAGAGCAAGAAAAGCGCGCGATCGAGGATATAGATAGGTGCAACTCCACGAACGACGTTCGCAAGTTTAACCAACGTGCAAAACGTCAAAGTCAAGGGTACAAGGCTCAAACAAAATCCTGTCGAGATGAACAAGGAAATATCGTTGTCAGGACACAGTCGTTGCTAATGATATGGAAGAGCGCTTCTGCAGACTGTTAAACAGCGATGACTAACAGCATCACGATGTCAGACAGAACGCATCATTCAATATTGGCGACGACAGCAAAAACTACCAACCACCAGACCAAAGTGAAGTGGGGTTAACAATATCTAACTCAAGCTTACCAAGACTGTTGGAAAATACGGGCTTCCCACAGAGTTTTTTTAAATCCGTCGAAGATGATTTGGTAAGTAATATCAACGAACTACATAGAGTACGCATATCATCGACGAAAATTTACTATGTGGGTACTGGTATTGATTTCCCAGTGTTCACATTGGTACCCCAGCATCAAACACGAGCATAGCCGATGCGTAACGACGGAAATTCGCCTTCACACTTACGGTCTGTACGGCTACAACATTTTTAACTGTGAGACGTACTCTATGTGGTTCTATACTCTATAGTAACATCCACCAACTCATAAGCCAAATATGGTCGGATGAAAGTATGCCTGAAAACTGGAACCTGAGCATAGTTTGCCCGGTCCACAAAAAAGGAGACCCTCTGAACTGCGCCAACTACGGAGGCATAAGTCTGCTCAACATCGCCTACAATATCCTATCTGCCGTAATATGTGAACGCCTATAACTGTTTACCAGAAACCTAATCTTCCCTTATCAGTGTTGTTTTATGCCAGGAAAGTCCACAACAAATCAAATCTTCACACTTCAGCAGATCCTGAAAAAAACAAGAAGTCCAAATCGATACCTACCATCTATTCATCGATTTCAAAGCCGCATACGACAGCATTTATAGAGACGAGGTATAGAGAGTCATGTCTGGTTTTGGTATACCGCTGAAACTCGTGCGTCTGTGCAGGTTGACGATGGAAAATTCTCGCTATTCCATCAGGACCTCACCAACACATTCGATACCAAAAAAGGATCTAGGCAAAGCGAAGCGCTGTTATGTGACTTCTTTAATCTGATTCTTGAAAAGATTGTGCAAAACTCCCGAGCCAACACCAGAGGCACAATTTTCCAAAAGTCGGTGCAACTACTAGCATACGCTGACGATATTGACATCATTGGAAGGACTCAACGTGATGTCATAGCCACGTTTGCTAGTATAGAGAAGGAAGCGGCGAAAATGGGTTTAGCAGTAAATGAGGGAAAGACTAAGTATATGCTGTCATCACGAAAGGACTCACAACATCGACGAATTGGACAGAACGTCACCACTGACAGATATAACTTTGAGGTAGTACGGGACTTTGTCTACCTCGGCTCCGCTATTAACCCTGACAACAACATCTCGTAAGAAATTAAACGAAGAATTACTCTTGCCAACCGCTGTTTCTTCGGGCTAAGAAGGCAATTTAGTAGTAAAGCCCTCACTGGAACTACTACGGAGATCGTAAACAAGACCCTGATTATCCCTGTCCTGCTCTACGGCGCTGAAGCATGGACCGTATCAAAAGCGGATGAAGAAATCCTTGGTCGATTCGAGAGGAAAATTCTTCGAAAAATCTTCGGTCCTGCTTGCGTTGACGGGCTAACGAGACGAAGATTCTACCAAGAACTATACGATCTAGCGACATGTCCCTAGTCAAAAACAACTCTCCTTTGACGTTTAAGATTCCTAGGACATGTAGATAGAATGGACTCCAACACTTCTGCTCGCAGAGTCTTCGATTCCCAGCCAGACGTCGGACCCTGTAGAGGAAGACCTCCCCTTAGGTGGAGCGCACAAGTAGAAATCGACCTCAACCAACTTGGAGTGCGCAACTGAAGGCAGTTAGCTAAGGGCTGAGATAATTGGAGAGGCATGTTGGTTGAGGCCCAGGTTGATTCGGGACTGCTAAGTGACTGCGGAGGAGCTCATGAGCGTTGCCGACTTACTCCTTCCCGCACACGCCACAGATTTAAAAAACCACTTATTTTATGTGATCATTCCAGGTAGGTTACTTTGGACGATAAATCAAATTTATGAACCATTTCGACATCGACACAACGTTACAAAATAGGAGTTCAGTACATCAACACGTGCTATGGTTAAAGATTTTGTCTTTAAAGGAAGCAATAGCAATTTGGTACAAAGATTACCCAGTCAATGATTGAAGGTCCTCGTTCTGAACTGAATAATTCATCAAAGAGCGGGTTAATTGGAGAGGAATACTTATTGGAGCCCGGACTGTGGAGTTAATCATGTAAGTAAGGATAATATTTCAAGATGATAAGTCGAAGATCCCTTAGATACACATTGTCAGAAGCTGATCTCTTCTTTATGCATAATGTAAGACAGAGTAGGCCCTTAGAAGGCTTGAATGAGAATATTCAACTACAAACTCATCATTCCACACAAGAACGTCGGCGTACATCAATAGACTTGTACCCCACCTTTAACCAACAAGACATGCGGAACTGTACGCAAATAGCTAAGGGCGAAGCTGCCTGACGAGGCTTGTTCTCAACTGCCGTGATCCACTTCCGACTAACAATGCCATACAAGCTAAGTAAAGTCATTCAATTATCTCCATTTAGCGGACCGTCTGAAGTGTTTTTCATAAAATCGCTCACTAATTTGTTTTGCACCCCATCCCAGCATATGGCATACCAAGAGTATCTATATCAAACGAATCAATCCGCCGGTGACTCGTTATATCCCTTCTCCTTCAATTAAAAAGTTCTGTTCGTTTTTTTCGTAGACAATACGAATTGTTGTAACATTCCCATGTTTGCTTTGCAAAATGCATTTAGGCCGCCGCGCACCTGCAATGCGATGCGCCAGCCAACGCATTAGCATTCCGCGCCTGTATCTACCAGAACAAAAGCCAATTAAACCATTTTGTTGGGATTTCCCCATTCGGTGCAAATGGCTAAATTAACCATTCATAGGTCTAATTATGCACATGCAATGCACCTCTGAAAAGCTTTGAGGTTGCAGCTAAATCGAGATCATAAGCAATTTCTGTTGCTAAATAATTGCAGTACAACATAACCTAACTGTTGTTGTATTGTGGTAGTAAAAAAAAAAGAAGGCGATTAGTGTCTTACGACAGGCGTGAGAATCTATCTAGTCCGCTTATTAGGCCCTAAACCAGTTACAATTTTCGAAATTTGTTTGTCAGCTTTCACTTAAATTTTCGCAAGCCTGCAATTATTTTTTAAGTACCCACTCCGCCTTAACCGAACATGCAAACATCAGAAAAAACACTTTAAGACGAGGACACAATTGGTAGGTAACCCTATACCCTATGGCGCGTCTCCAGTGCGGAGACCTGTCTATACAACAACGTGCAGCTCGAAGCCACTGCGACTGCACTATACCTACACAGGGTGAGTTGAACTTTTCGGCTGGAGAATAAATTCTGTTGACCGCAAAAACGGTCTCGAGTTACTTTTTGGGAAAACAAACCCTTACCGGGGAGGGAGGACGGCCACTGTTCGATAGCAATTTGCCACAACGATTAGGGGAACAGTGCGACTGGAAAATTCGTTTCGATGTCGTTGGCTGTGCTGTACATGGGCTTCCGTGATGTCAAGTGGAAAATTTCTAGTTATTGGATCATCATCATTCCCACTAATTACTTCTGTGACCATACACTTGGTGGTGGTGGACGGCCGGCGCGCGGAGGTTTGCATCCACAATTTACCGCTGATGGGCTGGGCAGTGTGGCGAAAACATAAAACCATGAGCCATCGAAAAGCATGAGGAGCTCTAAGACATAGCTGGGCACCAGGGAGTTTCCTAGGATGTTAGGGTGGTTAACTTCTATGGATTCGAGGCGTGCTTAATAGTTTTCCGTAGAAGAACATAGGGAAACACTTCGATGGCGGTTAGCTTATTCTAAGTGAAATGCAGATACCAAGTGTGAGGGATCACTGCAGTACGTCTTACGATTTTGTGGTTAAGTTCGTTTGACGAAGTTTGTTTCTTCAGATCGATTTTTTTTTTTGATTTTTGTACGGCGCTGTCAATTTACCACTTGGAGAATTCAGAGGCTAACTGGAAGAGATTTTTAAGTGCGCAGATGTGGGCTGTATTTTAAACTCTCATCTTGCTGATAAGGAAAAAGTCCACAGGGTTAGGGCAAATGACTCAACTAGAGGAATAGGGCGTCTTTAACATATGGGTGCCATCTTAGGATTGTAGTTCAGTAATTCGTCTGAACTCTCTTCATCATGTGCCAAGTGGACATGATTCCCACATCTACTTTACCATCAGAGGTGTATTAGGTCAGATTTTATAATTTAACCCTAGAAAAGGCAGGGATCCAAAACATAGTTCGTCCATTTTATCCTCATTCTATATATATCCAACTTCTATTACGTCAGAGTCATATTATGGTGTCCCACACACAAACCCTAGAGAAAATCATCCTGCCCGAGGACCCACGCAAAGAAATATGTGAGTAGAGTATCTGAATATCTGGTGTTTTTCAGACTATCTATCCTTCTTGTAATATAGTAGACCTCTGATGTATAGGTGTTGTAGCCCAATCTTCCCTTATGGAACCTTCGGTATAAAAACCTTTAAGCTACATTCTCTCAGTTTCTCGGTCCAATGAATGAAACAATATTGAGATCTCAAACTTCACTGACATTGTCTTATGGACCCTTCGGCGAATTATTTCTCGCACAACAAATATAACACTGGTACGGACAGCAGAGCACCCAGTTTTATAATAACCCTTGATACCAAGGTGTATTACAAAACTTCTTAGATAGGGTTAGCCAAGGCAAGCTCCAACATACTTGGACGACAAAGTCGATAATAAATATTCAATGAACCGGTCAGGATTTAAAGTTCTCAATGACAACCTTGTGTCGAAACGTGTATGCAGTATGGCCTTCAAAATGACAACAATCATTCTTAGTATCCCTGCCCCGATACCGTATGACATCAAGCGAACATAAAGTTCATCAAAGGGCAAAGTGCTGCATATTAGCAACTTATCAACAATCCACTGAACCGGGCATAGGTTTAAGATCGTTCGCGAAAACCCCTTCAGTTTTAACCCGCTACATTGTGAATTCCAAAAAATCCTACAGGCACGGAAAAACTACGTTCAAGTCCTTCAATGAGATCCTCAATATTGGGCTGACGAAATGAACGATGACGATATAAGCAGAAAGGTGATAATAGTATAATAAGGGTGGATTCAGAGCATTACTAACTTAAGTGACGCTACAGTCTGGAATGAACCTGGGCCTCAATCAACATGACTCTCCAAATAGCCCCGTCATTGTTGATTGAGCTCGGTTTCTACTTGTGCGCGCCACTTAAGGCGCGAGGTCTTTCTTTACTGCGTCCGACGTCTGGCTGGGAATCGAAGACATCTGAAACGTCTAATGTCGATGAACATCTCGTATAGTTCTTGGTTGAATCTTCGACTCCATAGCCCGTCAACGCAAACGGATCCGAAGATTTTTCGAAGAATTTTCCTCTCGAATCGACCACGGTCCATGCTTCAGCGCCGTAGAGCAGGACTGGGATGATCAGAGTCTTACATAGGAACTCCTTAGTAGTTCGAGTGAGGGCTTTACTACTAAATTGCCTTCTTAGCCCGAAGAAACAGCGATTGGCAAGAGTAGTTCTTCGTTTGATTTCTGACGAGATGTTGTTGTCAGAGTTAATAGCGGAGCCGAGGTAGACAAAGTCCCGTGATACCTCAAGGTTATATCTGTCAATGGTGACATTATGTCCAATTTGTCGATGTTATGTGTCCTTTCGTGTTGACAGTCTTACCGTCATTTACTGCTAAACCCATTTTTGCCACTCCCTTCTCTATACTAGCAAACGTGGCTATGACATCACGTGGAGTCATACCAATGATGTCAATATCGTCGGCGTATGCTATTAGTTGCACCGATTTTTGGAAGATTGTGCATCTTGTGTCAGCTCGGGAGTTTTGCACAATCCTCTCAAGAATCAAGTTGAAGAATTCACATGACAGCGCATCGCCTTGCCTAAATCCTTTTTTGGTATCGAATGTGTCGGTGATGCCGTTTCCGACCCTGATGGAGCAGCGAGAATTCTCAATCGTCATTCTACACAAACGGATGAGTTTGGGCGGTATACCAAAACTAGACATGGCTCTGTATAGTTCGTCTCTATAAATGCTGTCGTATGCGGCTTTGAAATCGATAAATAGGTGGTGGGTATCAATATGGACTCCTTGGGGTTTTTCCAGGATCTGCCGAAGTGTGAAAGTTTGATCGATTGTGGATTTTCCTGGCCTATAAAAAAACACTGATAAGGGCCGATGAGGTTGTTGGTTAACGGTTTCAGGCGTTTCAGGAATATTACGGCAGATAGGATCTTTTAGGCGACGTTGCCAACTCTGTAGTTGGCGCAGTTCAGAGGGTCTCCTTTTTTTGTGGATCGGGCAAACTATGCTTAGGTTTATTCTTCAGGCATTCTTTCATCCGACCAGATTTGGCTTATGAGTTGGTGGATGTTACTTACCAAATCATCTCGGGAAGGTCATTTCCAGCAGCCCTATTAAGCTTGAGCTTAGATATTGCTATCCTTACTTCACTTAGGTCGGGTGGTTGGCAGTTTTCACTGTCGGCCAATACTGAATGGTTCGTTCTGCCTAACAGCGGACAGCGCCGTTTAACAGTTTGCAGAAGTGGTTCTTCCATATCCTCAGCATCGACTGTATCTCAACTAGGATATTTCCTTGTTCATCTCAACAGGATTCTGTTCGAGTCTTGTACCCTTGGCTTTGACGTTTTACACTTTGGTAATACTTGCGAACATCGTTCCTGGAGTGGCATCTCTCTACATCCAAGATCACTCGCTTTTCTTGCTCTCTTTTCTTCTTTCTGAAAAGCTGGTCTTCTTCCTGTCTTCTCTGCCTGTCTAATATACCAGCAAGAAAGAAAACTAGGCTTTAAGCTCAGCTCTATAAACGTTAAATCCCCGGCTTTCAGCTTTTGTTGTGGCCGCATCATATATCTTGTGAGCCATCTGAAAAAAAAACCTTTTCGTGTACAGCTTTGGATCTCAAGAGCTCTGACTGTTTGCCAATATGTCAAACGCAGAGTTTGAACTTTCGTAAACAATGGCCATCATTTTTTCCAATGAAGCCTCTCAAGGTGATGAAAAGATAGTAAAGTATAGAGTAAGAGACTTAAATTGAATTCAGTGCTCTAAAATAATTCTTTGGAGGATGCAGTAAGACCCCGAGTAGAAGCCTTGCTTTTTTAACATGGAAGGATAAATCTGGTTCAGAATTATTTCGCAACTACCTTTGCAGATACCGCGCCTGTTTGTGCAGTCCACAAAATTACCCTACTTGGAGTTTTAAGATCATTCGTCCATTCCTCTCATTCTTAGTTGCGCCTGATATAGTTAGAATATCAGACCAATCACTTTGCGTGTTCAAAATAAAATCCTGCAAGGATTCTGCCAATGTCCATTGCGTTAGTAATTTTAAGATTGCAATCTCTGCAATGATGGGCGATCCATAGAAAGTGCTGAAATTCGTTGCTTCAGAGTGTTCTTTTAAGATCAGGACCATGGCAATGATTGTTCAATGTATACCCTGGTTTGGGTGAGGGCTAGTACCCTACCATGCGAGGTCTTTCTTTACTGCGTCCGACGTCTGGCTGGGAATGGAAGACTCTGCGAGTCGGAGTATTGGTGTCCATTCGTTCTACATGTCCTAGACATCTGAAACGTCTAATGTCGATGAACATCTCGTTTAGTTCTTGGTTGAATCTTCGTCTCCATAGCCCGTCAACGCAAACGGATCCGAAGATTTTTCGAAGAATTTTCCTCTCGAATCGACCACGGTCCATGCTTCAGCGCCGTAGATCAGGACTGGGATGATCAGAGTCTTACATAGGATCTCCTTAGTAGTTCGAGTGAGGGCTTTACTACTAAATTGCCTTCTTAGCCCGAAGAAACAGCGATTGGCGAGAGTAGTTCTTCGTTTGATTTCTGACGAGATGTTGTTGTCAGAGTTAATAGAGGGCCGAGGTAAACAAAGTCCCGTATAACCTCAAAGTTATATCTGTCAATGGTGACATAATGTCCAATTTGTCGATGTTATGTGTCCTTTCGTGTTGACAGTCTTACCGTCATTTACTGCTAAACCCATTTTTGCCACTCCCTTCTCTATACTAGCAAAGGTGGATATGACATCACGTTGAGTCCTACCAATGATGTCAATATCGTTGGCGTATGCTAGTAGTTGCACCGATTTTTGAAAAATTGTACCTCTGGTGTTGGCTCGGGAGTTTTGCACAATCCTCTCAAGAATCAAATTGAAGAAGTCACATGACAGCGCATCGCCTTGCCTAAATCCTTTTTTGGTATCGAATGTGTCGGTGATGCCGTTTCCGACCCTGATGGAGCAGCGAGAATTCTCAATCGTCATTCTACACAAACGGATGAGTTTGGGCGGTATACCAAAACTAGACATGGCTCTGTATAGTTCGTCTCTATAAATGCTGTCGTATGCGGCTTTGAAATCGATAAATAGGTGGTGGGTATCAATATGGACTCCTTGGGGTTTTTCCAGGATCTGCCGAAGTGTGAAAGTTTGATCGATTGTGGATTTTCCTGGCCTACAAACACACTGATAAGGGCCGATGAGGTTGTTGGTTAACGGTTTCAGGCGTTTCAGGAATATTACGGCAGATAGGATCTTTTAGGCGACGTTGCCAACTCTGTAGTTGGCGCAGTTCAGAGGGTCTCCTTTTTTTGTGGATCGGGCAAACTATGCTTAGGTTTATTCTTCAGGCATTCTTTCATCCGACCAGATTTGGCTTATGAGTTGGTGGATGTTACTTACCAAATCATCTCGGGAAGGTCATTTCCAGCAGCCCTATTAAGCTTGAGCTTAGATATTGCTATCCTCACTTCACTTAGGTCGGGTGGTTGGCAGTTTTCGCTGTCGCCCAATACTAAATGGTTCGTTCTGCCTAACAGCGGACAGCGCCGTTAAACAGTTTGCAGAAGTGGTTCTTCCATATCCTCAGCATCGACTGTGTCTCAACTGGGATATTTCCTTGTTCATCTCAACAGGATTCTGTTCGAGTCTTGTGCCCTTGGCTTTGACGTTTTACACTTTGGTAATACTTGCGAACATCGTTCCTGGAGTGGCATCTCTCTACATCCAAGATCACTCGCTTTTCTTGCTCTCTTTTCTTCTTTCTGAAAAGCTGGTCTTCTTCCTGTCTTCTCTGCCTGTCTAACATACCAGCAAGAAAGAAAACTAGGCTTTAAGCTCAGCTCTATAAACGTTAAATCCCCGGCTTTCAGCTTTTGTTGTCGCCGCATCATATATCTTGTGAGCCATCTGAAAAAAAACCTTTTCGTGCACAGCTTTGGATCTCAAGAGCTCTGACTGTTTGCCAATATGTCAAACGCAGAGTTTGAACTTTCGTAAACAATGGCCATCATTTTTTCCAATGAAGCCTCTCAAGTCGATGAAAAGCAAGTAAAGTAGAGAGTAAGAGACTTAAATTGAATTGAGTGCTCTAAAATGATTCTTTGGAGGATGCACTAAGACCCCGAGTAGAAGCCTTGCTTTTTTAACATGGAAGGATAAATCTGTTTCAGAATTATTTCGCAACTACCTTTGCAGATACCGCGCCTCTTTGTGCAGTCCACAAAATTACCCTCCTTGGAGTTTTAAGATCATTCGTCCATTCCTCTCAATCTTAGTTGCGCCTGATATAGTTAGAATATCAGACCAATCACTTTGCGTGTTCAAAATAAAATCCTGCAAGGATTCTGCCAATGTCCATTGCGTTAGTAATTTTAAGATTGCAATCTCTGCAATGATGGGCGATCCATAGAAAGTGCTGAAATTCGTTGCTTCAGAGTGTTCTTTTAAGATCAGGACCATGGCAATGATTGTTCAATGTATACCCTGGTTTGGGTGAGGGCTAGTACCCTACCATGCGAGGTCTTTCTTTACTGCGTCCGACGTCTGGCTGGGAATGGAAGACTCTGCGAGTCGGAGTATTGGTGTCCATTCGTTCTACATGTCCTAGACATCTGAAACGTCTAATGTCGATGAACATCTCGTTTAGTTCTTGGTTGAATCTTCGTCTCCATAGCCCGTCAACGCAAACGGATCCGAAGATTTTTCGAAGAATTTTCCTCTCGAATCGACCACGGTCCATGCTTCAGCGCCGTAGATCAGGACTGGGATGATCAGAGTCTTACATAGGATCTCCTTAGTAGTTCGAGTGAGGGCTTTACTACTAAATTGCCTTCTTAGCCCGAAGAAACAGCGATTGGCGAGAGTAGTTCTTCGTTTGATTTCTGACGAGATGTTGTTGTCAGAGTTAATAGAGGGCCGAGGTAAACAAAGTCCCGTATAACCTCAAAGTTATATCTGTCAATGGTGACATAATGTCCAATTTGTCGATGTTATGTGTCCTTTCGTGTTGACAGTCTTACCGTCATTTACTGCTAAACCCATTTTTGCCACTCCCTTCTCTATACTAGCAAAGGTGGATATGACATCACGTTGAGTCCTACCAATGATGTCAATATCGTTGGCGTATGCTAGTAGTTGCACCGATTTTTGAAAAATTGTACCTCTGGTGTTGGCTCGGGAGTTTTGCACAATCCTCTCAAGAATCAAATTGAAGAAGTCACATGACAGCGCATCGCCTTGCCTAAATCCTTTTTTGGTATCGAATGTGTCGGT
The DNA here is from genome assembly GCA_932526625.1 of Rhingia campestris. Classification (NCBI taxonomy): domain Eukaryota; kingdom Metazoa; phylum Arthropoda; class Insecta; order Diptera; family Syrphidae; genus Rhingia; species Rhingia campestris. The sequence continues at coordinate 57,347,050 of OW052182.1, read as the reverse complement.
GATGCCGTTTCCGACCCTGATGGAGCAGCGAGAATTCTCAATCGTCATTCTACACAAACGGATGAGTTTGGGCGGTATACCAAAACTAGACATGGCTCTGTATAGTTCGTCTCTATAAATGCTGTCGTATGCGGCTTTGAAATCGATAAATAGGTGGTGGGTATCAATATGGACTCCTTGGGGTTTTTCCAGGATCTGCCGAAGTGTGAAAGTTTGATCGATTGTGGATTTTCCTGGCCTACAAACACACTGATAAGGGCCGATGAGGTTGTTGGTTAACGGTTTCAGGCGTTTCAGGAATATTACGGCAGATAGGATCTTTTAGGCGACGTTGCCAACTCTGTAGTTGGCGCAGTTCAGAGGGTCTCCTTTTTTTGTGGATCGGGCAAACTATGCTTAGGTTTATTCTTCAGGCATTCTTTCATCCGACCAGATTTGGCCTATGAGTTGGTGGATGTTACTTACCAAATCATCTCGGGAAGGTCATTTCCAGCAGCCCTATTCAGCTTGAGCTTAGATATTGCTATCCTCACTTCACTTAGGTCGGGTGGTTGGCAGTTTTCGCTGTCGGCCAATACTGAATGGTTCGTTCTGCCTAACAGCGGACAGCGCCGTTTAACAGTTTGCAGAAGTGGTTCTTCCATATCCTCAGCATCGACTGTATCTCAACTAGGATATTTCCTTGTTCATCTCAACAGGATTCTGTTCGAGTCTTGTACCCTTGGCTTTGACGTTTTACACTTTGGTAATACTTGCGAACATCGTTCCTGGAGTGGCATCTCTCTACATCCAAGATCACTCGCTTTTCTTGCTCTCTTTTCTTCTTTCTGAAAAGCTGGTCTTCTTCCTGTCTTCTCTGCCTGTCTAATATACCAGCAAGAAAGAAAACTAGGCTTTAAGCTCAGCTCTATAAACGTTAAATCCCCGGCTTTCAGCTTTTGTTGTGGCCGCATCATATATCTTGTGAGCCATCTGAAAAAAAAACCTTTTCGTGCACAGCTTTGGATCTCAAGAGCTCTGACTGTTTGCCAATATGTCAAATGCAGAGTTTGAACTTTCGTAAACAATGGCCATCATTTTTTCCAATGAAGCCTCTCAAGTCGATGAAAAGCAAGTAAATTAGAGAGTAAGAGACTTAAATTGAATTCAGTGCTCTAAAATGATTCTTTGGAGGATGCAGTAAGACCCCGAGTAGAAGCCTTGCTTTTTTAAGATGGAAGGATAAATCTGGTTCAGAATTATTTCGCAACTACCTTTGCAGATACCGCGCCTGTTTGTGCAGTCCACAAAATTACCCTACTTGGAGTTTTAAGATCATTCGTCCATTCCTCTCATTCTTAGTTGCGCCTGATATAGTTAGAATATCAGACCAATCACTTTGCGTGTTCAAAATAAAATCCTGCAAGGATTCTGCCAATGTCCATTGCGTTAGTAATTTTAAGATTGCAATCTCTGCAATGATGGGCGATCCATAGAAAGTGCTGAAATTCGTTGCTTCAGAGTGTTCTTTTAAGATCAGGACCATGGCAATGATTGTTCAATGTATACCCTGGTTTGGGTGAGGGCTAGTACCCTACCATGCGCGTCCTCCTCATTGCGAATGGTAGCGATCATGTGCTATCATGGAAACTAATTGCACCGCGGTAATCTATTCCTAACCCGTACTGTTCACAAACACTGTTTTATGGTTCTGGCCACCTTGAAATTAAGGCTTTAATGACTAGATGTTCAAGTTAAACTTGCCTTACATTAGATAATAATCCGTCATAAGGGATCCAGTACCCAGGGGCTAGCTTTCTCTCAGCTATTTTCAAGTGTGCGTGTGTACTTCTTGCACGATGGCAGGACCTCCTGCTTTATGCCAAATCCGAACGGCTAAGTTGAGGTAAGCTCTTCATGATAATTGATGATAATTTCATCACGAGAGGAGGGCCAGTGAAAAATCATTTTGATGTTGCTACGGCTGAGAATCGAACCCAGACCTTCTGCGCGGCAGTTCATCGCACTAAGACCCCATCCGAAGTCATTGTTGGTTCTTCTAAAAGTCAAGCTATAACGCACAAAAGCACCCTAAGATGATGCTTGCAAATGGTTATTGACTCTGCTCCTGGATTGCTGTTTGATGGAAATTCTTCTTATAGAAGTTCGTTCCATTGTTTGCCTGTTTTGTTATTTTATAAAAAAAAAGAGTTTTGGTTCGACGTAATTCATGTCATTTTTAGGTGGATAGTGTGATGAGCTGCAACTGCGTTTCTTGTAGGTCGTTGAAATGCAAAGAGATTGGGGATGATTTCTCTAAGATCCCCAGAATATCATTCTTTACTATAGTAAAGAGACAGATCTCCTACAAGTCTTCCTTGAACCAAATTTTGTAGATTTGAAGTAAGAGAAAGGTCGCGTCATGAAGGCGTATAGAGTCCAGTAAGCACATAGTTCAATCGTAACACTTTCAAGGCATTATTTGGTCATCGTGAAAGAAATTAGGCATTCAAAGCGTCAACATATTATACACCTGCGTTCAGAAAGACAGAGTTTTTCGACGACATGAGCCTAGAGCAACTTTTGATACAAAAAATAGGCCCACCGAACGCAAAATTCAATTTTCCATCATTTTATTCGAAATCCACTTGAAATCAAAAACATGAAATATCAAAAATAATGGCGAATTAAGGCCATTGAGTGTGCGAATTTATAAATTTGCCAGAAAAGGATATAACTTCCAGTTTAACGCCGATTCTGCAGAGAAAATTTATGAAGCTACTCATGCCACCTTTATACTTTTGGATGTTTTTCAGATTTTCGCAAGAGGTGAGGCGGTCAAAAAGATCTTATCTGTCGTTAATTTTGAGATTTTAAGCAGAAACCAGCGCCTATTAGTCCAACTCACTAAACGCTATTCGACTGCACCCACTTCTTGAATCCTTAACGTAAATCAAAGAACAAACACATTACACACCTAGTCACCCGCATCACAACAGAATCTCTCAAAGGCCACTCAACTCTGTTGTCGCCTTTCATGCCCTTTAAGAGGAAACACATTATCAGCTATTGAGTAATCCCATCAACCCAGTTAATAAAAAAAAAAACCCAGCCTTACCTCATATTTGTACCCTTTTGCGTCAAACACAAGACAAGAAAAAAAAAGATTTGCAAAGACGATCAACATCGTCACGATCACTTAGTCGGATCGAATTACCATATCTCAGGTTGCTGCAGGGTGGTCCTGTCACATCACATCATAGGAACGATGACGAGGACGACGACGTCAACAACGACCGACCACTACGAAGTGACCCTAAGTCGATTAGTTACAAAACACGTCGGAGATTTAGCAACTCTCCCCAGAGGAGATACGCAAAAACGCAGCGTGTACCTACGCAGGCGCAATGTCGCGCATACCACCATTGAAGTTCCAATTTAAACGGATATCCCCCAGCAGCTTAAACGTTTCACAAGTGTGTGACGATCTTCCACACACTGGGCGAGCGGAAATTCTGCTGAGAAGCATGAAATCACGTTCCCAATCCGATTGCGGTATTTCAAGCAAATTGGATTCACTTAAGAGATGTTTGGTTTCGTCGCAAGGAATTCGCTGATCGAGCACGGTTTCCAACGAAAGCCGTCTAGACAGTGGACCATCCTTTGCAAGTGATATCTTCAAGCCATCAGAATCGTTTCATTCAATCACTCAATCACGTTTAGGGGGCGAAAATGTCTTTACACCGACTGACTGGATACGGAATGCTTAGAATGTGTGTTTTGGAGCTATGGCTAGAGGAAGTCAACTGTAAATGGCGATTTGGGATCGTCCATAATTAGGTGTTTATCGAGTTTGAATTGATTTGCTGGCTATTTGCAAAGAAATAGATACGAGGAGACATCTTTCTATTCGAACTGATGATGCAAACATTTTTGTTTATGTTGCAGGGAATGTGTTCCAAGGACTTTTTTTATTCTCATTCGTCTTTTTTTAAATATCAAAATAGTTGCAGACCCTCTTCACAAAGTCAATGCTTCCACCAAGTGGTGTTCACTGGATGGTGTAAGATTAACTAAAGATGAACGTAGGGGTCATGCGCTGGGGTACCTGAGTTAAATTTTCAGAAACAAGGATCAAATAGAAATTTATCCCTATAAAGACACAGCTGAAAAATGATCTCATTCTCATTCGAAAGCCAGAATTTGGATTTAAAAAAAATTCTGAATGATCAACGCATGCGCACATGACAGGGCTGCTTTCCAAAACTCGCATCAGTCCAATCCATTCTGGATATGTGATGGGATGAACGGAGAACTATGACATTTCTCATGGAAACTCCACCTTGATGGAAAGTCAGAGGAAGAGATGTGATTCGACGGCACTTACTAATAAATAAGAGAAGGACCTTTCGTGATATGCATCTTATGAGGAGGTCCTGGCAATAACCCCCGCGGAATCAAGCTCCTTGAAGCTAAATTCCCAAAAAAAAACGAAATAGCCCCGCCACCATAAAGCATTAACACCCGCGGACTTCTATTCATTTTTTGGCGTTTGAATATGAGTGGGGGGCATGCCGTTCCCCACACCCCCTCTCCTTGGGAACACTTTTGGGGAAGGTAATTAGCACCGCGGCTGTTAATGCCGTTTTTCATTGGTGCTTGTGGGGCTTATTTCCTTTCCCAACAGTGAGATCAAGCAGGGAGGGTTACAGGGGGCAGCATGCCCCGCATTCATATTCAAGCTTTGCATACGCCCAAACATGAATAGAACTCCAATTTCAAATCGCTATAACAGCGGCAGAAAGGCAATAAGTCCCGCGAGTCCTTTTTCTTTTTTTTTTGGAATTTAGCCCCATGGGGTTTAATTCCGCGGGGGTAATTGCACTGCACTTTACGAGGAATACCGCAAGTATGACATGAAAACTTTTTGGTGAGGTGTTAATGCCAAAAATCGACATTGATGGACAGCACAGCTTACACGATCTGACCACTAGCATTGAGTTCAGTCTAATCGTCATAGTGGCAGGTAAAACAATAGTAACAAGCAGCACAATACGCCCACATCACAACATTCGATTGTTCTTTTTTGTCTTAGGAGGGTCATATCGTCCTCGATACGACGCAATTTGTTAACCTTCTCCATTTGGAGTCGGCCTTTTTCAGGAAGTATGAGTGTATTTGCCCCTTAACCGTACCAAGCGGGATACGGACCCTTGCCGCAAGTGAGCCGTGAAGAGCTGAGACTTTCCTTTCTCGTCTGTCACTGTGCCCTGGAACCCAGAGAAGTGTGACCCTGAAGCGTTCGCCAAGGTGGGTTCGTTCCGGCATTCTTGTACCAGTTTGGAGGATATATGGTAGCCGAGATGATGAGAATAGCAATATTTTGCTCTTCCGTAGTGTCACGCCCCAGTAGCGTGCAAGCTTCTCTGGTAGCCAATAGTTCCGCCTGGAATACGCTGGTAAAGTCCAGAAGGTGGTATGATACTGATATTTTCAGTGATTCCGAGTAGACTCCGGACCCCACACCACAGTTCTTCTTAGATCCGTCGGTGTAGACTTCGTTTCTCTTCCACTGAGCTCTCGTAGAAAATCCTACTTGGAAGCCTTTCTAGAAGCTTAGTATAGGTGTTATGTAGTCTGTTGAAAACATGACCATGCCGTTTGGTAACGAGTACAGGATATTACTTTGGCCATACGGCCTTGCATTCCAGCATCCTGACTACTTGAGTCTTACTGAGCTGCATAAAGCGTCAGCATCCTGACTACTTAAGTCTTACTGAGCTGCATAAAGCGGTATCTTTAATGTGTAGGTCGAGAGGCAAGATATACAATAGCACGCAGTAAGGGCATCCGTTGATGCCGACTGTTCTTTGCACTAGAACGTAGAACCTCCAACTAAATCAATGATCTTGCTATTAACGCTTCTTTAGCATACCCTCTGACAAGCCAATTTCGACTTGGATCACTAGATGGTTCGTAAAAACCTGCTTTTAGGCTTATACAGCGAAACTCTTAGGAGATCAAGAATCACGAAAAGGACAACGTTGGTCGACTTCAATTGAAAGTGGCGCTACAGCCTCTGCCAATATCAGAGCTCTTTGAGAAAAACGCCGCGGTTGAGCTATGAACTAGAAATAATTATTATGTTACCGTTAAATTTTCTGCAACAGACTCACTGACTTATTCCCCCTTTTGTTTTATAAAACCCGGAATTAGAAGAAAGTGGAGGCAGCCATAGTTCCATCAGCTACTATTCTACGACCTGTAGTTATGGTAATTCAGAGGTTACCATCAGTAGCTGTACCTGTTTTTGGTGAAGACCGAGAAAGACTGGGGGGACTCCTGACGGAGCAAACATAGACGTGCGACAAGAGATCTACGGGAATATACTGTCTTCGTAGCGTACGGACGGTAGGAGACTCACGACGGGTAGCTTCAGATAGGACGGTTCAATGGGTGAGGGAGGACGAGCTTTCGTCGGCCTCAACGCGATTGTCACGGATGGAGAGGAACATTCTTGGAACCTATACCCCAACGAAGTATTTGTTTCACGGGCGCAAACGCAAAAAGTTCTATGCCAAGGAGAAGACGTTCAACTTTTATACATAACGAGGGAGCAACGAAGGTGCAGCAGAGGCGTGGGGCAGGCGACCCAAAAGACACCTGTCCAACTATGCTGCAACTTTAAAAGCTAAGTTAGGTGACCAAAGAGAAGACGTTCACCTTTTCACCCAACGCTGCAGCAACAGTGGAGATGTTTAGGCAAACAGCCATAAACAGGCTCGTTGCAACAAAACCATTAACATGGACATCAAACTCAGGGGACATCACCAATTGTCCCAAAGGCAATTGTAAGAGCCCAAGAACTAATGTAAATCTGCCCAAACGTAGCTGTCAATCTGTGCAACAGCTGATAACCGATCAACAGCAGGACCATCAAAATAGTTAGCCGAAAATGGTTTTTGACATTTTGCTACTTACTTACTTAAGTGGCGCTACAGTCCGGGATGAACCTGGGCCTCAACCAACATGCCTCTCCAATTAGCCCGGTCCTTAGCTAACTGCCTCCAGTAGCGCACTCCAAGTTGGTTGAGGTCGGTTTCTACTTGTGCGCGCCACTTAAGGCGAGGTCTTACTCTACTGCGTCCGACGTCTGGCTGGGAATTGAAGACTCTGCGAGCCGGAGTATTGGTGTCCATTCTCTCTACATGTCCTAGCCATCTTAAACGTCCAATGCGGAGTTTTTTGACCTGGTGCATGTCGCTGTACAGCTCGTATAGTTCTTGGTTGAATCTTCGTCTCCATAGCCCGTCAACGCAAACGGGACCGAATATTTTCCGAAAAATTTTTCTCTCGAATCGAACAAGGATTTCTTCATCCGCTTTTGATACGGTCCATGCTTCAGCGCCGTAGAGCAGGACTGGGATGATCTCCTTAGTATTTCGAGTGAGGGCTTTACTACTAAATTGTCTTCTTAGCATTAAGAAACAGCGATTGGCAAGAGTAATTCTTCGTTTGATTTCTGTAGAGATGTTGTTGTCAGAGTTAATAGCGGAGCCGAGGTAGACAAAGTCCCGGACTACCTCAATGTTATATCTGTCAATGGTGACGTTCTGTCCAATTCGTCGATGTTGTGTATCCTTTCGTGTTGCCACCATATACTTAGTCTTACCCTCATTTACTGCTAAATGAGCCGCTTCCTTCTCTATACTAGCAAACGTGGCTATGACATCACGTTGAGTCCTACCAATGATGTCAATATCGTCTAGTAGTTGCACCGATTTTTGGAAAATTGTGCCTTTGTTGTTGGCTCGGGAGTATTGCACAATCCTCTCAAGAATCAAATTGAAGAAGTCACATGACAGCGCATCGCCTCGCCTAAATCCTTTTTTGGTATCGAATGTGTCGGTGAGGTCGTTTCCGACCCTGATGATGCAGCGTGAATTCTCCATCGTCATCCTACACATACGGACGAGTTTAGGCGGTATACCAAAACATGGCTCTGTATAGTTCGTCTCTATAAATGCTGTCGTATGCGGCTTTGAAATCGATTGAAATTTTGCTACTTCGGCTTTTTTAAAAAAAAAAAGTTGTCCAGGATTAACACCGGGGTTTTCCTAGACCAAGATAACAAGAAGTTATTGAAAAACCGGTGTGATCGTGAAAATTCAATTGATAAACCCAATTAGATTGATCGAGTGTGATGTGTCATGCAGCTTTAGAATACGTCGGGGAATTACATGCCGTCGATACGATGAAATGCATTGTAAGACCTGCCACGTGTGAATGCGGGTATACTAAAACGAGTAATCGCAAACATACTTTCTAACCAACGGGCAGAAAGTAGTGAAAGGCCGCAGTATTCTTACGATTGGAGAGTACCGAGAGTGAATGTGTCTGTGTGAATTGGAAAAAAGGCCGATTGTCGACAACGGAATCGTTTGAATAATGCAAATCGACTTCTAAGATATCGCGAATGGACTCGTTTTTGTTTCATCTTGGAAAATTTGAGTAGTTTTTTGAGTTTTCGTTTGAAATCCCTTTTTTTTTGCTGCGAGAGATTTATGTAAAGAAAATGCTGGAGGAGAAAATTAACAATGTATATCAAGAAGTGAATAAGGGATGAGGATCAACAGTGAAACAGGTTTCGTTAAAATTTTAAGGAATTTCGAATAAACATGGCTGATTCTGTCGCTTATTCTCGCAGTTTCATTGTTTTTTTCTCGGTCCTTCCGATCGTATTTCTTGGATGGCAGTAATGTCTGCTTTATACCAGCTGAGGGCTTCCGATAGTTATTCGGCTACAGCTCCTGTTCTGTTGAGTGTTCTAACAATTTGTTTTTTTTTGCGTTTAGCATGAACAGTATAATCATTCTTTTCCAAGCATTTTGTTTCCTTCAAAAACAGTTTTTCCATGATTAAGTCGTCAATCCAAAGCAAAAACGTCAACCCGAAGGACAGTTCCAATTTCTAAGATAAACCTAGGAAACGGTGCTATTAGTATCCATTTTTTTATTTTTTTTTTTTTTATTTTATATATTTATTAGTTTCTGAAAAACTTTTTAACATCTCTTAGAATACTAATTTATATACATGTGATTTTGTCTTACATATATGTTTAAGTCCTTTTTATATATTTTTATATTTGTTTGATCTCTTATAAATAGTGGTAGCTGATTAAATATATGAAGTCCCTTGTAGAATATTTGGTTGTTAGTTCTCAACAGATTGACTCTTGGTATATCAAAATTTCTTCTGTTCCTCAGTGTGTAGCTGTGTCTGTCCGAAACGTAGTTCAGGTTTCTTTTTAGGTATTCTGGTAACATATCGTTTTTAATTTTATATACAAATATCAAATTTCTTACGACTAATCTTTGTTTCACACTTAAAAAATTTAATGAATTTAACATGTTATTTATTGGCGTATAAACATTAACTTTTAAGATTGCTCTCATTGCACGATTTTGTAATTTTTGTAATCTCCTTTTGTCAGTGTCACTAAACATAAATAGAATGGACGCGCAGTAATCAAAGTGTGGTAGAATAATTGTATTGTATACTGTTATTGCACATTTTCTATTGAGTTTTTTTCTTATTCTAAACAAAAAATTAATCTTTTTACTTATTTTCGAACAAATGAAATCGGCATGACATTTAAAATCTAACTTATGATCTATTATTGCACCAAGATATTTTATTTGTTTAACATTTCTAGTTTCTCACTGTCAATTTTAATTTCGATATCTTCATTACTATTTAGGAACATACATTTAGATTTATTGACATTTAATTTTAGCTTTTTACTATTTAACCATACATTTAAATTACGAAGGTCTTCTTCAAGTTTTTTTTTTATTTCATGAACATTATTACCACAGACATAAACAAGTGTATCATCTGCAAAAAGCATTACCTTACAAAATTTTAGGACGCTAGACATATCATTTACATATAACAGGAACAGCACAACTCCAAGGATTGAGCCCTGAGGAACACCTATCTCCACAAACTTCGCACTTGATATTTCATTGTCAATTTTCGTAAATTGTTGTCTATTTGAAAGATATGTCGTAAACCGTTTAAGCTCATTGTCTTTTACACCATAACTTTTTAAGTTGTCTGATAGAATGTCATGATCAACTGTCTCAAATGCTCTCTGAAAATCGAGAAACACTGCACAAATTTTCTCTCTTTTGTCAATTACATTTTTCCACTCGTGTATCATCCACATGAGCGCAGTTTCACAGGATCTACCAGATCTAAAGCCAGATTGTTGTTCACACAATATATTATTTGTTTCAAGGTAATCAACAAATTGTTCAGATCCCACTTTTTCAAATACTTTTTCAATAGTTGGTAGAATGTTTATTGGACGTAGCTTATCAGGTGTTTTGGCATTTGCAACTTTTTGCACTGGTATTATCACAGATTGTTTTAAACAGAGAGGGAATTCTCCTTCGGACAGTGATCTATTTAACAGATTTAATAACTGATCACCAAACACATCTAAGTTATTTAAAAATATTGCACTATTAACCCCGTTTATATCTTTTTTATTGTTCATCTTTTTTAAAATATTGCACAGTTCAGCCTTGTTCTCAATTAAACGGAATTTAAAATTGCACGTAACCGGTTCTATAAGACTATTATATATCACAGATGGTATTGATTTGTTTATGTCCTTAATACTATTTATAAAGAAGTTATTCAAATAATTAGCTATTTTATTTTTGTTTTGTATGGAGTCACCGTTTACTACAATTTCTTTTATTGCACTTTTTTCTTGGCCTAGCACGAAACGTTTCAATGTTTTCCAAAGACCAATTTGATCCCCAGCTCTAGCACTAAGTTCGTTTTGAATATATTTATATTTAGAATTTTTAAGAGCTGTCTTATACTTATTTCTACACTGCACATAATTATCCCAATTTTCCGTATTTTTTAAGTGTAACGCTTTATGATAAAGTTGAATTTTTATTACGGGATTGAGCGCTGCCGTTGGCCTTTCAGCTCATCCGTTACCATTTCTGTTTAAATTCCTTTATGGCTGTTGTCCGAACATGTTAGAGCACCTCATATAGGTTTTTTTCTAATACGTATACCCCACCGGTGATTCTATCTTGTTAATTGCTCGGCTGTTAATTGCTAGCTAATTTTAGTCCGTAAAAGGTATTCTATTCACCACCTACCTTGTATACCTGCAGAGAGTTCATCTATCCGGCAACGAATGACCCGTCCGATGGAAGACGAGCAACTCCACACGAAAAAAAAATCCGCATTGGACGTTTGAAATGAACACCAATACTCCGGCTCAACGGGTCTTTCCAGCTAGATGCCTGTACCACCAAAGGGTAAAATTTTTAAATCCATGGAACTAGTATACCCTCGACTTTGCAGATATTAAGAAAAAAGCGGCTATGCCATTAAGGAAGGGAAAACTAAGTATTTTCTGAATGTAAGAAGGAATGGACAATACAGATAAATCGTTATAACCTTGCAATAGTACCTATAAAACTAGTTAACTAGTCTACCCGCTATCAAGTCTGACAAACACATCTTATTCCAATTTAATCGAAGAATAACTCTGACCAATGTCCCAATGACCTTAACAAAGGCTACAATGTTCGAATGTTTGTCGATTCGATTTGTGTTGACACATTGGTGGCCCTTAATACTACAAGCTGAAGAAAGAAATGTTGGTTGATCCACTAAGTCGATCCTGCTCTGATAAAAAAAAATAAAAAGAAAGTTAATCCCTTTGCTTCAGCTAATCGAAACACACGTTATGCAAACCCATTATCAAACCCACAGATACACAAGCCTAATCATATCTTTCACATCCTGAACCCAATTACCTTTTATATCACTTGTCCGGGTGAACAACTCGAACCAAATTAAAAACAACATTAGTTCCATGTCACAATCATTAAGAGTCCTCGAAAGAAAAAAAAGGGAACCCCACCTGCCACCGATAATTTAAATTTAAAAGGAAAACGGAAAAATTAAGCATTTAATCTTATACCAGCCCCCGATATCGATTGCCGGGTAATTAATCAACTGCTGATTCCCAATTGACGAAAGGTGCAAACGCTTCCAACTGTCCATTTCTCAAAGTGCCAAATGCCATTACTGACCAATTCACACTCTCTGCGGTTTCCATTGGGTTGCGTCGCATCGTCGTCGACCCAAAACCGAATATGAAGTCTAAATGTAAGGAAATCCGAAAAAAGTGAAATACAACACAAACAGATACTTTCTTGATGGATGTGCCTGTCTTAATCGAAATTAACCTTACGATGCCCAATGGCGGCCGGTGAGGGGGAACGATTCCGAGGAAACATCGTTAAACATGATTCACCAATGTGCTTCAGATAGAAATATCAGCGAATTGACGGAACTTTGGATGTATCCGATTGTGGAGGTTTTAGTTTTTTTTTGATAATTTGATGGTGGGGTTCGATATGATTAAATGGAACGCACATATACACATGTGAGGGATAACACGGCCGCAAATATGTGGAAAAGGTGACTGCAGGCTCGAAAATGGGTAAAGATTTTGGAGGATAGCCAATCCAATGGGAATAGTGATAAAATAACCCTCCCAGTCGTCCAAAATTGAATTGAAAGACCTCGTCCTTTTTGTACTGAGCAAAGGATACATTTGAATGAGCTGATCAGGTATATAAGCCAAGATCCACATTATCACAACGACGGACTTACTCTGGTTTTAATGTTTTGGCATCGACTACAAACTTATCTAGCCTAAGCTTCTCACTTCAGTGCCACCACAGTTAAAGGTGAATCTGACCCTTTTCAGTTAGCCCGGACTATAGCTTACTGTCTTCAGTTGTGCATTTCAAGCTTATTGAGGCCCGTTTCTACTTCTGCTCGCCTCTATTGCGTTGACTATCTGAAAAAAGAATTTATCAGCAAATCAATATCTCTGAAGGCTGCTTTATACGTTCTAGCGATTATGAACGTCCAATGCGTAGTTTTTTAGTAGATTGCCACCCGTGTTTCTAAATCATTGGCAGCCTATCCAAAAGGAAATCTGTGGAAATGGTCCTTCACGCAATTATTTACGTGAATCTATTGTAAAGTGTTGAACGTCAAAGCCAAGGATACAGGGCTCGAACAGAATTCTGTCGAGATGAAGACGGAAATATCGAGACACAGTAGATGATGAGGATATGGAGGAACCACTTCTGCAGACTGTAAAACGACGATGACGAACAATACCCCGCTGTTAGACAGAACGAACCAATCAATATTGGCGAAGACTGCGAAAACTATCAACCGTAAGACTTAATAAGGCTGTCGGTAAGAGGCATTTACTTGGTAAATAACATCAACCAACTCTAAGCCAAAACTGGTCGGCTGTAAGTATGTCTGAAGAATGGAACCTCAGCATCGTTTGCCCGATCCACAAAAAAGGAGACCCTCCGCATTCGCAAACTACAGAGTTGGCAACGTAGCCTAGAATATCCTATCTGCCGTAATACGTGAATGCCTGAAACAGTTTATCAACAAATTAATCGAACCTTATCAGTGTGGTTTCAGATCCTGAAAAAAACTCAAAAAATTCAAACCGATACCCACCACCTATTCATCGAATACAAAGACGCATACGACAGCATTTATGGAGACGAACTATACAGAGCCATGTCTAGTTTTGGTATACCGCCCAGTTTGTGCAGGATGACGATGAAAAATTCTCGCTGATCATCCTAGTCCTGCTCTAAGGCGCTGAAGCATGGACCGTGCCAAAAGTGGTCGTTTTGAGAGAAAAATGCTTCGAAAAATGTTCGGCCATGTTTGCGTTGACGGGCTATGGAGATGAAGATTCAACCACGAACTATACAAGCTTTACAGCTGCGACATACCGCCTTGAATGGGAGTCGGATTCGACCGAATCCAATAACTCGATTCACATCTACACGGATGGGTCTAAAACAGAATCTGGAGTGGGTGGTGGTGTTTTCTCCGAGAGGCGGAAATCATGGCAATCAAAGAAGCCTTGTCCTGGCTGAAAAGTAATGTTATATCCACGAAGAATATTAGCATCTTCAGCGGCAATCAAATCCCTGGAAGCAATCTCGTTCAATTCAAATTCAGCCCACGAATGCCGACTGTCTTTAACGAGATGGCGGAGCATTGAATGGTAAAATGCTCCACCTCTTTTGGGTGCCGGGCCACAGAGATGTACCAGGTAATTGCAAGGCAGATGAGCTTGCCAGACAGGGCACTGCCCTTGACATTCCACCACCTGTGACCATGTTAGGTATGCCCCTTGCTAAATGTAAATTACTGATCAAGCAAGGTGCGATCAAGAAAGCAAACCGCAGATGGATAAATGGTACAACATGCCAAATATCCAAGCAACTCTGGCCTTGCTTTACCCAGAAGCGCTCCATCTGCTTAATAATGCTGAACAGATTATACATCAGCACAATAATCGGTGTCCTCTCAGGGCACTGTCCTATAGGCCTACATGCAAATGACTTCAGTAGAAGCTGCTTGGACGAGGTTAAGGAAGAGGAGTAGAGTATCACTCACCTTTTTTGCTCTTGTCCGGCTCTCTCAGTAAAAAGGCTGTCTGGCGGTGTTTAAGGATAGTGATGCGATTACATGAGAACACAAGCGTTCTAACTCTAGCCTCCCACTATCAACTCCTACTCTCACCTCCACGCTGGTGACTGGTGGGTGCTAGTACCTCGACTGGAGATGGGGTATTAAACCCCTGTGTAAGGTCATTGGTGGCAGCAAACGAGATAGGGGGAGGAGTGTCCTCTCACTAAGGTACTCACTCTCAATGGGCAGCGGAGGAATTCCCTAGATGGAGTCAACGGTGGCGCCTACAGCTCCAGTTTGATCGAACTGGTAGTGCAATACCTATATGAGCTGCTTCGACATATTTGAACACCAGGTCTACAAGGATTTCCAATACTAAGCAAGGGTGTCGGAAAAGAGTTGGTGGCGGAGGAGCCCTCAATGGGTCAACGGCAGCGCTCATATCTCATATCTACTGACATCGGTATTCCCGGCCCGCTGTCCTAGGGTCAAAACAAGGGCCTGCCACTACAGGTTGGGGAGTGTGCTTTGGGTTAACTACCCATCCATGGAAAAAGGTTATGTTACCAAGCAACCAATAGCCTCGGAAAGGACTGATATTATTGTTGACGACCGTGCTAAACGAAAAAAGGACAAAGACGTTCGTATCTGCACATGGAATGTGAGAACATTAAACAGGAGAGGTGCAGGCGAACAACTAGCGGAAGCCCTAAACTGCTACAAAGCAGGAAATACGATGGGATGGGCCGGGCAAAAGAGGATGAAAAATTGTGACATCTACTATGGACCGTATTTTAGTGAACAGCAACAGTGACTATTCGGATGCGGATTTGTTATAAGTGCCAGACTTAGGCAAGAAGTCAAGACCTTCGCGCAACGCGTATCCCTTAACCTCTCGATTATAACGATACCACCAGCATCTTATATCGAAGAACAATGGCAACGATGCCAACAAGCCATTAGATCAGCAGCAACTGATGTGCTAATGTTTCTCGCGGCCACCAGCAAGAAACCCCTGTTTTGATGAGGAATGCCGCAGCCAATAACGAGGCCTACAAGGCTAAGCTGCAGGTGAAGACGAGAGTTGCCATTGAGCTCTATAGGCAAAGAAGTAGGGAAGAACATCGGCTTTTCAGAAAGAAGAAAAAGAGCAAGAAAATCGCGCGAACGAGGTTAGAGAGAACGATGTTCGCAAGTTTTACCAAAGTGTAAAACGTCAAAGCCAAGGATACAAGGCTCGAACAGAATCCTGTCGAGATGAACAAGCAAATATTGTAGTTGAGACACAGTCGATGCTGAGGATATGCAAAACCACTTCTGCAGACTGTTAAACGGCGATGACGAACAACAGGCTGTCAGGCAGAACGATCCATTCAATATTGGCAACGACAGCGAAAACTGCCAACCACCCGACCTAAGTGAAGTGAGGATAGCAATATCTAAACTCAAGCTTAATAAGGCTGCCGGAAATGACGGCCTTCCCTTCTCCCATCCCATAAGGCCTGCGGAGATGATTTGGTAAGTAACATCCACCAACTCATAAGCCAAATCTGGTCGGATGAAAATATGCCTGAAGAATGGAACCTCAGCATCGTTTGCCCGATCCACAAAAAAGGAGACCCTCTGAACTGCGCCAACTACAGAGGCATACGTCCCCTCAGCAACGCCTACAAGATCCTATCTGCCGTAATATGTGAACGCCTGAAACCGTTTACCAACAACCTGATTGGCCCTTATCAGTGTGGTTGAAGGCCAGGAAAGTCCACAATCGATAAAATTTTCACACTTCGGCAGATCCTGGAAAAACTCAAGAAGTCCAAATCGATACCCACCACCTATTTATCGATTTCAAAGCCGCATACGACAGCATTTATAGAGACGAACTATACAGAGCCATGTCTAGTTTTGGTATACCGCCCAAATGTTTGCAGGATGACGATGAAGAATTCGCGCTGCTATGTCAGAGTCGGAAGAGACCTCACCGACATATTCGATACCATAAAAGCATTTAGGCAAGGTGAAGCAATATCATGTGACTTCTTTAATCTAATTCTTGAGAGGATTGTGCAAATCTCCCCAGACAATTGGACAGAACGTCACCATTGACAGATATAACTTTGAGGTAGTACGGGACTTTGTCTACCTTGGCTCCGCTATGAACTCTGACAACAACATCTCGTGAGAAATCAAACGAAGAATTACTCTTGCCAACCGCTGTTTCTTCAGGCTAAGAAGCCAATTTGGTAGCAAAGCCCTCACTCGAACTACTAAGGAGATCCTACATAAGACCCTGATCATCTCAGTCCTGCTCTGTGGCGCTGAAGCATGTACCGTATCAAAATTAGATGGTCGATTCGCGAGAAAAATATTAGGTCCCATATGCGTTGACGGGCTATGGAGACGAAGATTAAACAACGAACTATGCGAGCTGCTAGGACATGTAGAGCGAATGGACACCAATACTCCGGCTCGCAGAGTCTTTGATTCCTAGCCAGACGTCCGACGCAGTAGAGCCTTAGATTAGTGGCGCGCACAAGTAGAATCCAACCTCACCCAACTTGGAGTGCGCAACTGGAGGCAGTAATCTTAGGACCGGGATAAATTGAGAGGCATTTTTGTTGAGGCTCATGTTACCTGTTTCATCTGTGTTCTCAACTAGTTTAATGGCGTCTACTGTGGAGCGAGCTTTTCGGTATCTGAACTGGTAGTCTGATAGCGTGCCCATTTGTTCCTACCTATGGCTTTTTCTCTATTATAGATGAACTTTTCTGTGATTTTGTCCATCATGTCCAAAGGTTAATTGAGGACAAGGGCAACCCTAAGGTTTATTTCCCTTGGGAAGATGCACCAATCGTTGGAGTTTCCAGTGATCTGCGAATGTCATTTCCTTTAGACAGCTCTGTATTACTTTGATGTGAAGGTCAGGTCTTAAGCTAGATACCGTTTTTAGTGTTCTGTTTGGGACCCAGTGTCTTCTTGTCTCCAATCTTTTTTCACGCCGACAGTAAATCCTTTTGGGTAACATCTTCGTTTGAAGTTGCAAGTGAAGTATGTAGGTGACTTTTGCAGGAAGTGTCATTACGATATTCTTTAGAATAACTGGACACGTTGAGGCGATCTGTGGCCCTTCACTTTCGCCATGAGAATCCATCGTCATCCGACGCAGAAAAATTTGTCTCTAAAAAAACTTTGGGAAGCTGCTTTGAAATTGATGAATATGTTGTGGGTATCGATTGGCACTTCTTGAGTTTACTCCAAGATCTGACTTTCTGGGCAATGACCACACTGGTAGAGGCCGATCAGGATATTTATGAACGGTTTAAAGCGATCATACATCACATCATACAGCGACATATGGATCCTTACTTAGCGCAGATTACAAGGTCTGTCTGATTGGACAAGCATGAGGTTCCATTTTACTCATTGGTATGCTTTGATCTGACCAAACTTTTCTTATGATTTGGTACACTGTCATCTCTGTAATCTTCCACTGCTATATTTTCCTCGACAGGAAGGCTTTCATTTCCAACAGCCTGGTTAACATTTTTAAATACTGATCTGCTCACTTCAACATTGTTTTCGAAACCACAATCCAATGAACATGATGGAAACATTGCAGGTAAACCACAATCGAAACCACAATCCAATGAACATGATGGAAACATTGCAGGCAATGTTTATTCGTCAATAAGGACACACTGCCACACAAAATATCTTCGTCGACTCTATTAGCCCTTTTGCAGATGCTCCATCCCACATATGCGTAGGTGACTTCATTTTCAAGACATTAAAACCCAATTTTGCACCCTCAACATGCGACTAACATGCTGTTCACTTCTCCCATATATTCGAAAACAAATCCATCGAATGTTCGAAACGGCCCCCAAACCAAAAAAGACCAGAAGACTAAATCGAACCCCAAAAAGTAATTTATATTTAAATGACACCGCCTGAACAGTACCTGGAGTGGGGGTGGTGGTGGAAACCCTGTCAGTTCCTTTTCAACGCTATCGGAAGAGACCTTCCGTCAGCCTGATGAAGTGGTCTATCGTAAGTGGTGTCGTCGTCAATGATGACGGTATGCTAGTGTGCTGACTCCTGATCGGAAGCATATCCACCCTGACAGGCAATGAAGTGACAATCGTTCTTCATTGAGGTGAAAATTTGGGGAATTAAGTGCGCTTATAGTCGTCGCAGGGCTCATACGAGCTGGTGGGCTTCCTTCGCCCTATCAAACCGAAGGATAATGTGGTCGGGCGGTGTGTTGGTGGTGCGATGCGATGGTGGTTGCTTTGCGGTCAGTTGAATCGAGTTAATCCGACTATGCGTTTGTGGGGTAGTAGTAGTATAGTTCGACGGGCTATACCTATACAGAGGGTTGCGTTATGCACATACAAGGACTTAACACTCCCCCGGGGTGGTGGTGTTGACTGATGGTGGTGCTTTGATTGACTTACTAACTGGAGGGGGGGTATTCTCTGATTTGGAAGCTTTTCTATGGTTGCTGGCGACATGATTGAGGTTTTCAAGGACTACTGCTGCAGCCCTCGTGCCAAATTACTGCTAGGGGAGTGTTTTCCATTTAAATGGAACTTCCACCTTGTTTGCATACCGAAGTGTTAGGCATAATAATTTAAACATGAAATCGTATTTACTCCCAACCTCTCGCTTGCTCGCACTCATCCTGACGGAAAATAAAGCCACAACAGTGAACAGTCAACCCGTAGTACTGGGAAATGCCTGTTTGGATTTTGATTCCGTAATTTATGATGATATACTGATGTCCTGATGTCCTGACGTCGTGAATATGTCGGATGTCATTTGTTCTCACAGAAACTAGAGGAGGCGGCGGTGTCAGCCATGTATGATTTGCGAGCTGTGAATTGCGTTTTTATTTTTTTTTAATTTGAATATAAATCGGTTTCATGTGCGAGGATATTCGAAAGGACTTTTTGGTAATTACTACGACGGAATGTGAATAAATTCATATTCGCTTGTTCGAGTATTGCAAACATGACGTTCGACCTGAAGAGCAGATTTGTGTCCAGTGCGCTATTGCTTTAAGCGGTAGTTGAAGTATGTGCTATGCCACTTACTAAGCAGGTGTAGACAAGACCTCTTAGTTTAAGGAAAGAAATTTAAGTAAAGGCAACAAAATCGAAAAAGACGAATTAAATGAAAAGCGGGACAAAAGACATCATTGTGTAGGAATATGCTCTCGTTGTCGGAAAAGGTGTCTTGTTTCATCGTGACTTTGGCATTCGTAAAGAAAACCGAACCAAAAATAAAGCTATGGAGTCTTAAAGGCGGGGCACCAATCGAACGTACCCTGGTGCGCTTAACGACTCTTATAGAGAATACTAGCTTAACCAGGAATAACAGCTTATGTGGACGTTACTTAAGTAGAGAATATCAATGAATGTCAGGGACTACCATCAAATTTCAACCAGATGAAGGGACATAGTCCAGAATGAACATGGGATTCAAAATGCCTCTCCAAATAGCCCAGTCCATAGCTAAGTGCCTCCGGTTGCGCACTCCAAGTTGGGTGAGGTCGGTTTCTACTTGTGCGCGCCACTTATCTAAGGCTCTACTGCGTCCGACGTCTGGTTAGAAACCAAAGACTCTGCGAGCCGGAGTATAGGTGCCCATTCCCTCTACATGTCCAAGCCATCATAAACGTCCAATGCGGAGGTGCAAACCTTATGTCGTCCTAGGGATATGTCAAGGTACACCTTGTATAGTTCTTGGTTGAATTTTCGTCTCCATAGTCGTAAACGCGCAAACGGAACCGACGAATTTCTTTCAAAACGATCAAAGATTTCTTCATCCACTTTTCAAAAGGTCCATGCTTCAGCGCCGTAGAGCAGGACTGGTATGATCACGGTCTTATATAGGATCTCCTTAGTAGTTCGAGTGAGGGCTTTACTACTAAATTGCCTTCTTAGTCCGAAACAGCGGTTGGCAAGAGCAATTCTTCGTTTAATTTCTGACGAAATGTTGTAGTCAGAGTTAACAGCGGAGCCGATGAAGACAAAGTCCCGTACTACCTCAAAGTTATATCTGTCAATGGTGACGTTCTGTCCAATTGTATAGGGAGATTTTCACAATCGTCACAAGAATTAGATTAAAGAAGTCACGTGTAGTGCTTCGCCTTGCCTAAGTGCTTTTATGGTATCGAATGTATCGGTGAGGTCTTTTCCGACTCTGACATAGCAGCGAGAATTCTTCATCGTCGCTTCCTGCAAAAATTTGGGCGGTATACCAAAACTAGACATGGCTCTGTATAGTTCGTCTCTATATATGCTGTCGTATGTGGATTGTAATCGATGAATAGGTGGTGGGTATCCATTTAGAATTCTTGGTTTTTTTTCAGGATCTACCTAAATGTGAAGATTGGATCAGTTGTGGACTTTCCTGGCCTATTAACACACTGATAAGGGCCGATCAGGTTATTGGTAAACGGTTTCAGGGTTTTCACATATTACGGCAGATAGGGTCTTGTTGGCGATGTTGAGCAGACTTATGCCTCTGTAGTAGGCGCAGTTCAGAGGGTCTCCCTTTTTATAGATCAGGCAAACGATGCTGAGGATGCATTCTTCAGGCATGCTTTCCTTTGACCAGATTTGGCTTATGAGTTGGTGGATGTTACTTACCAAGTCATCTCCGCCGGCTTTATAAAGCTTAGCAGGAAGGCCGTCATTTCCGGCGACCTTATTAAGCTTGAGTTTCCATATTGATATCCTCACTGGTCGGGTAGTTTCCGCTGTCGTCTCCAATATTGATTGGTTCGTTCTGCCTGACCACGGAATGAACGCGCTTCGTTGATCTGGTGACCGCCATGTCCCCTTATGGATATCGAGGTGAGGAACGGTCTTAAGTAGATGTCACAGTTTTTCATCCTCTTTTTACCCGACCAATCCCATCGTATGTCCTGGATGGCAGTTCGCCTGAACCTCGCCCGTTTAATGTTCTCACATTCCAGGTGCAGATACGAACGTTGTTGTCCTTTTTTCGGTTAGCATGGTATTCAACAATAAAATCAGTCCTTTCCGAGGCTTTTGGTTGCTTCGTAACATATGATTTTTTCCATGGGTGGGTAGTTAACCCAAAGCACTACCCCCAAACTGGAGGGCCAGTTCCAATTGATTATCTACCCCTATGACGCGGGGCCATCAGTATCCACTACGGGATTGAGTGCTGCGTTGGCCTTTTGGTTCATCCGACACCATCTCTGTTTAAGGTTCCTGACTTACCCTTGAGATTCCTAGATAACCTGTTGTCCGAATATGTCAAAACAACTCATCTAGGCTCACCTTGGATAGCAGGCCGGGTGTTTTGTGAAATTCTGACCAGGCTGATACTGTTTTTCGTCTTGTTGTCAACACTCGTATTCAGCCCTTTCGATTTATCCGTCGGAGCATACTTCGTCGGAGGTTCAAATTCCATTCGAAGTATGTGTCATCGAAAAAAAACTACACAGACACGACGGCTTCACTTCACTACAATTCGTAAATAAATTCCGCGAAGATTTTGTGTCAGAGGAAATCGGAAAAAGGATGGCACTAAGCTGTCAAAAATCGCACGAATAATGCACCTGGACGCACTTCAACGCAATTCGCCGGAATTCGTTAAAACATGTCGGAGAAATATTCCAAACAGCTTTCCGAAAGAATACCTCTTAGCAAAAATCCTCTGAATCGTACAAAATCGGAGAATTCTCCGCTCCGACGGATACCTCGATAGGATGAGACCAGTATCCGATGGTTACCACTTGGACGTAAAAAAGCACAGTTGATGGGTAGTCAGAGTTACAACCAGAGGCATTGCCAAGTTAAAGCCAATTAGAGTCTACCCTCGCTCTACAAAATCGAACCATCACTTTGACGATTTCATTTTGGTAAAACTTGCGAACATCATTCCTCTCTATATTATGGATTGATTGATTGATTTACTTTATTTTTTTAATAAGGCAGATACTTCTGACCTTGCAAGTAGTTCACTCAAAGTCGTCACATCTTCTTGGGAACCTACCCTCAGTAAAAGACACGTTGACAATATTAAGAAGGGAGGTGTTATTAATTTGACACATGATTACTCATCTACGGTTTATCTACCATGGGTCACCGACTTTTTAAGACCGTCATACAGGAGGTGCACCACCATTAGCTAGTCCTTCCCTTGGTAAAGACGTAGTAAATATTTTTTTACAAAATATTTCTTGAAATAACCCACCCTCTCATGAGAAATCAAAACATCTCCAACATCTTCGACTTAAATAATTTCCAAGTACTCTCACAACATTAATAAATACTTTCAGACATAACCTCTAATTGATAGCTCAAGTCCAGTCTCTGTAAAGCCCAACAATTAATACCTACACCAATCTGAAAGCAAGGAAACGATTGCAACAATCGGAGCATGTCACCACACTAACTCAGCGTCGGAGTGGATTTTCTCTCTCACAGACATGCAAAGAGAAAAAGGAATCGTCCAAATGCGGCAACATAAGCCCCAGCACTTCTGTTGTTTCAGTAATTATCGAATTACACGTCAAGATAACCCCTAGTATCTGAAGCCCGCATGTGATCGCAGTGCAATCATTTAGTGAACTCCATTTGTATGTAATGGAGTCTTTTAGTAGGAAATTTCCGCTCGAATTGGCCACAAATATGCGGCCAGGCCACGTCAATTGCACAGACACGCTAGTAGGTAGCAAGCCAGTAAAAGGGCTTAATTAGAGCCTCCGGTGAGATGCATGATGGTGCAAATTTTAATTTTGCAAATCGATACCACTGACATCGATGTGAACGTGGACATGGCCGCCGGTGATCATCAATGCGTGTCCCTCTGGTGGAGAATGTCATTTGTCTTCGAAGATTGACTGTGTATACGGTGTGACGCGGTGCAAGTGCGGTAGACCTGCGTACACCAACGCAGGTTCGTAGGAGTCATTGGAATTTCTCAAGATCATATTAGATTACTGGAAATTATATCAGTTAAGAGATTGATTACTTGGAGGCTTTTCACCCAGATAGGGTTGGTTGGTTGGTGGCGTTTAGTGGAGTTGGGCATAGCAAGTCAATAGTCGAGTGGATGTGTGGTATCATATTCAGCGGGGGAAAACATGATTAAGTGATGTCCATCAACTGGAATAGATTTAGGAAGGTGTGGTGTTAAAATTGAGGATTTGGCAAGAACTATCAAAGGAATATAAGCAAAGATATGAAGATGTATGCAAGTTCTTCGAGTTGAAATATCCGCAAAATTTCCCTTGCTGCAACTTCCTTGAGTTAGCAAACACCAACGAAACTAGTGGCAGAAACTTGAACAAATACGAAGTCATGGAAGCGGTACCAACATCGTGATCACAGTCATAGCCATTGACGGATGGACAACTGTGTTATCTAGCATTTGATGTCTCAATCAGAGTCTGAGCCACGATGCAGGAGGATCACAGTAAAGCTCTGACCTTCTTGGACAAAGCGACTGACTTCAAGATCCAAGACAGTCTTGATCTTCCTAGAACATAATAAAAAGGCGAACAACTATTTACCCCACACCCGATACAAATGGGTAGGTAAAGTTTTTAGGGGTTGTTCCCGCTCGTATGAGGTTTCGAACACGCATATGCGTTGGCCCTTAGTCATAAATATGGACAATTACGCGCAGACATATAAAAACCTCAGAACCCAAAGCTTAGCTTTTTCTGCGCAACCATTCATGTGCTTCAGTACACATCTTGTGGTGGGCTCTACAGTTTTATATTGACCCCGAATGTCTTAGGTGATAAAAGTTTTTGATGATGATGCCTAACAACTCTGACTCTTAGCCTTACCGCGACCGCTAAGTGCCTTCTACCTTGGCCGTACATGGGTTTCAATCCTTGAGATAAATCTTGGGGCAGCAGATGAGAGCGGGCTGAAGACGTATCCCATTACAAAGGCGGCCGAGGAATAATTTCCAAGATGGAGTCAACGGTGGCGTCTACAGTCCCAGTTAGGTTAGACAAAGTGAACAACATTTTTCAGCTGCTTCGACATATTTGGACAACAGGTCATCTAGGAATCTGAAAGGTTATCTAGGCAGGCCCATTGAAGAGAGATGGTTGCCGAAAGGCCAACGACAGTACTCAATCCCGTAGTGTATACTGATGACCACGTGTCCAAGGGATATCTAATAAATTGAAATTGGCCTTCCAGGTTGAGGGTTGTCCCGTCAGGATAACTTGCTTACCCCTTAAAAAATAGCTAGCTATGAGAGAGAGAACAGCTTCGGATAAAATATGACTCAAATACCAACCAGACCTGGAACGACCACGGACATCGACTAACGAGTATGCACCTGGAACGTACTCTGTACAATCGGGTCAATTAAGAACTTGAATCTGTCTTCTCGCGGTACGGGGCAGACATTACCGCGATTCAGGAAATACGTTCGACATGATCAAGAATACAAAAATTAAAAACATGCGTCATGTATTACAGCTGCCACCCAAGACTGCACATTTTAGGATGCGGATTCGTTGTGGGGAGCCGACTTAGTTCAAAAGTAGTCGACTTATGAAAGGTAAGAGATCGACTGGTGGTGATCCGCATTAGCAACGCCTTTTGCTACATCAGCCTTATATGTGCACTACTGATGAGACTGAAGACTCTATCAAGGAGGAATAAGACGTGAGAATGGTTTTTGGGGACTTCAATGCGGAAATCGTTAAGAAAAACCTCTTCGGCGGTTGAAAAGTCTCCAGCCTCCACGAAACCAACAGATAATGGCTTCCGACTAGACTTTGCAGCAGAAGAGGGTCCCACGACTTCTAGAATCCACAAAGCAACCTGGCGATCTCGAACTGCCTATCAAATCGACCATGTACTCATAGATTCGAGGGACACAATCACCATACGGGATGTAAACACATTTCGAGGGACAAACGTCGACTCTAACAACTTTCAGAGCCAGACTGTCTGGTGCAATAAAAGCGACTTCAAGTTGGTCGCCTTACTGGGCCGGAGGCTGCCAGAGTCGACAACCAAAAACTAAGTGAAAGACTTGCTGCTGTGCCAAAATGCTCCACGAATATCAACACTGAGTGGATACAGTATTGCAATTTCATCAAAAAAGTAGCCAAAACCAACCTAGGCTACCAGCTACCTTCAATAAAATTGTCCGTGCTAGAAGATGCACATGTCAAGGAGTTACAACGCAAAGCACGTCCTGCGCGGGAAGAGTATCAAACCAGAAGAAGGGAAAAGAGGAAAATCCTGCGTAGGAAAAAAGGAGAACCCGCAGTGTTCCAACTCAGGGAAATCAAAAAGTATCGCGATATGAAGAACATCCGTCAATTCTACAAACGAGTGATAGTTGGCTTTAAAGTAGGAACGCAATCACTATGAAATAACAATTGACGCGCAAGGAATTGTAGATGTATTCAGGCAGCATTTCCAGCAGCTACATAATGGGTATAAACCGGGGCACCTCCAGTTAACGAAGACGTAAGGGTCCCTCCCAGTATTGAAGAAGTTAGTGTTGTATCCAGCAGAACTCTACAAATATGGATGTGTGTTGCATTAGAAGTGTAAATGCACGAAACCGTCAATAAAGTTTGAATGGATGAGAGCATGCCCGATGACTGGAATATCAAGTCAATATCTCCCATCTACAAGAAAGGCGTTCCCATATAAGATCCTATCCAATGTACTGTGTCTGAAGCCTTTCTGCAACACCCTTATCGTCACGTACCAGTGTGCCTACCTCCTGGCAGATCAACCATAGACCAAATTTTCATACTAAAGAACATATCCCGTAGAGGCCAACGAATTTCAAGTTGAAACACAGCATCGTTTTATCAGCTTTAAGGCCGCGTATGATAAAATCCGTTGCCTTGATCTTTTTAAAGCGTTGGTGGAATTCTTACTTTTGAGGACAGCTCATCTCAACTTTTCCAAATTTGTACCGGATTCTGACAAGGAGAAGCGCTATTATGCGGTTTCTTCAATCTTTCGCGCTGGAACAGATTGTGCCCAGGACAGGAGGTAATACGCACCGCACTATCTTCAACAAGTCTGTCCACCTACTGGTATACACAGACGACATCGATATCACTTGTCGCTCCAACCGCGACCGTACCGTTGTAGAAGCATTTACGGCCATAGGGGAAGAGGTTGGTCTTGTAGTTAATGAGTTAAAGGGACAACATTGAACTTTACCAAGATGTGGATGTAACATATATTTTTTAGATGTAGATGTAATACAAAAAGTAAGAACATACAGACTAGATTGGATCGCGCACACCGAGAATCTTCGAACCAAAGCCTTCAGGTTCGTGTTGATAAGGAAGACCGAAATTCCTGTGTAAGGATCATGCGATCGCAGATGCCGTAGCGTTTAGACTGAATGGCTCACTCATCTATCTCTATCTCTATTAGAGGGACTAGACATTCTAAATTCTAATATATCCTGTTGTCCGGGTATGCCAGAGCGGATAGCGGAAGTACGGCTGTGGGCTCTATTGTTGCTTACATCTTGAGAATTGTTTCGCTGGCATCTGGGTGGTTTTTTGATTCAGGTACCTTGCCCCTTTCTAATAATGACCCGCGATTGGTATTTTATATCAAACCAAACTGCATATCTACAGAGCATTCCTCTATCCAACCTCTGAGGATACGTCCGATAGGAGACTATACCAACCTGGCTGGGAATTGAAAATGCTGCGAGTCGCAGTATTGGTGTCCATTCGTTCTACATGTAATAGCCATCTTAAACGTCCAATGCGGAGTTTTTTTTTGACTATATGAGCATTTCGATGTACAGCTCGTATAGTTCTTGGTTGAATCTTCGTCTCCGTAGCCCGTCCGTCAACGCAAACGGGACCGAAGATTTTTCAAAGAATTTTCCTCTCAAACCTACCAAGCATTTCTTCATTCACTTTTGACACGGTCCATGCTTCAGCGCCGTAAAGCCGGACTGCGATGATCAGGGTCTTATGCAGGATCTCCTTAGTATTTCGAGTGAGGGCTTTACTACTAGCCCGAAGAAACAGCGGTTGGCAAGAGTAATTCTTCGTTTAATTTCTGACGAAATGTTGTTGTCAGAATTAACAGCGGAGCCGAGGTAGACACAGTCCCGTACTACCTCAAAGTTATATCTGTCAATGGTGACGTTCTGTCCGATTCGTCGATGTTGTGTGTCCTTTCGTGTCTTACCCTCATTTACTGCTTAACCCATTTTTGCCGCTTCCCTTTCAATACTAGCAAATGTGGCTAGTCACGTTAAGTCCTACCAATGATGTCAATATCGTCGGCGTAGTTGTATCGATTTTAAGAAGATTGTGCATCTGGTGTTGGCTCGGGAGTTTTGCGCAATGCTTTCAAGAATAAGATTAAGAAAGTCTCATGACAACGCGTCGCCTTTTCTTAAACCTTTTTTGTATCGCATGTTTCGTTGAGGACGTTTCCGACCTTGATGATCCTGTGAGAATTTCTATCGTCATTATGCACGACGACTTTTGAGTGGTTTACCAAAACCAGACATGGCTCTGTCTGGTTCGCCTCCAAAAATGCTGTCGTATGCGGCTTTAAAATCGATAAATAGGTGGTGGGTATCGATATTCACTTCTTGTTGTTTTTTCATGATCTGCCAAACGTGAGCAGTTGTGGACTTTCCTGCCCTAAAACCACACTGATAACGGCCGATCAGTTTGTTGGCAAACGGTTTCAGGCATTCACGTATTATGGAAGATAGGATTTTGTATGCGATGGTTAGGAGACTGATGCCTCTACATTCTACAGTTCGGGCTATTTAGTGGGTCTCTATTTTGTGGATCAGACAAACGATGACTTTCATGTCAATGTTACTGTTACAGGTTGGTAGGGTGGTAGATTGTGGTGTAGTCAGCAATATTGAATGTTTCGTTCTGCCTGATATTGGAATATTTCCTTGTTCATCTTGACAGGATTATTTTTCTTCTTTCTTCTTTCTGAAATCCCTGTATTCTTTCCTCCATCTTTGCCTATAAAGCTCAATGGCGGCTCTCGTCGTTATCTGTAGCTGTTCCAGGAGTTTCTTGGTAATGGGACGGCGAATCCTATAGAACATCACTTGCGGCGGATGTTATTGTTTTGACATCGTTGCCATTTTCCTCGACATAAGATGCTGGTAGTATTTATCTAAGGAAGAAGCGATACGCGTTCTGCAAAAATCTGGGCGGTCTCTTCTAATTCAGTCATTCGACACTAATTCGCTTTTTTGTGGCAACAAAATATTGGTTGGAGTTGATGAAAATAGTCGGAATGTTTGGCCATCCAGAATACAGGAACGTTCCTTTTGTCTATTGCAATGTGTTCATTTCGATCGATCGTTATTGCTCCGGAGACTACAATATGTTCTCATGGATGTCAAGGTAAGGAAACCGTGAGTAGATGTTAGTGAATATTCTTTCTTCCTACCTTTGCCGTACTTTGGTAGCCACTCATAAGTTTTCTTTAGGATTTTGAACAAATAAACATATTTGTTCGCATACAAGGCTTTTGTTGGCGAATTTGGCCTTGGTGCGGATTGTTACAATGCATTTGCTTCTTCAAAGTATAACAAAGTGTAACCCCTATTGCCTCATCTGAATAGGCCCAACTTCCGTATTCTGTAGAACAAGGAGATTAGTAAATGTCATCCAATCATGGCTATGGCCGAACCAATCATATTTCCTGAACGGCAGTAATGTCTGATTTTTTAGGGCTTCCGGAATGAACGGCTGCACTTATCAGTTAATCGTTCTTACATTCCAGGTGCAGATTAGAACTACTTTGTCACTTTTTCATTTAGCATAGTCAACAATAATAAGATCGGCTCATTCCTAAGATCTTGGTTACTTCCAAAATATTTTTGTTCGTGAATGAGCAGTTAGCCTTGAGCACAACGTCAAACCAGTAGAACTATTATTTTTTTTTAATTCTGACTTGTTTAAGCAGTAAGATGCACGTCGACCTAAAAGATCTATTGTGCTTGCCGTCAGATGTTTTTAAGGTTAGTAGCGCTTCTACTTTCTTTTTGATATCGTGGCTGCGTACTTTAAATTCCAATATAGCCTGTTATCCAAATATGTACGAGCGCAGCTTATATAAACTTCGTCCTGCCTAAATTGGATTGCAGACTCCACGGTTGATTCCATCTTCAGAATTATTTAATAGGCTTGTGGGATAGTTTCTTGATTCATTGATTTGTCCGCGACTGACATTTTATTTCCCACCTAACCTATATCTGCAGAGCATTCTTCCACCACCTAAAGATGCGTCTAATAGAAGATTATAAACTCCTTATAACGGGTGATTTTTTAGCTGGTTTGGTTTTGGCAACACTGGTTTTGACAGCTGACGTGTGTTTAGTACCTTGTGTCACTGTCAAACAGCTTCAGTTTGGTTTGCAATTTAACCATGGATCGTCTTACAAATGAACAACGCTTGCAAATTATTGAATTTTACTATCAAAATTCGTGCTCGGTTCGAAATGTTCATCGCGCGCTGCTTCCATTTTATGATCGGCATTCTCGACCTTCTGAGCAGTCTATTCGGAAGATTGTGACCAAATTTCGCACCAAATTTACTTTGTTGGACATTAAACCACCAACACGTTTACGTACTGTGCGTAGTGAAGAAAATATTGCGGCCGTATCAGCTAGTGTGACAGAAGACCGCGAAATGTCGATTCGGCGCCGTTCCCAGCAGTTAGGCCTTTGTTACAGCACTACGTGGAAAATTTTGCGGAAGGATCTGGGCGTAAAGCCTTTTAAGATACAGCTGGTGCAAGAACTAAAGCCAGTCGACCTACCACAACGCCGAATTTTTGGTGAATGGGCTCTTGGAAAGCTGGCCGAGGATCCGCTTTTTTATCGAAAAATTGTGTTCAGCGATGAGGCTCATTTTTGGTTGAATGGGTACGTAAATAAGCAAAATTGCCGCATTTGGAGTGAAGATCAGCCAGAAGCATTGCAACAGCTACCAATGCATCCCGAAAAAGCCACTGTTTGGTGCGGTTTATGGGCCGGCGGCATTATTGGGCCATATTTCTCCAAAGATGATGCGAATCGCAGCGTTACTGTCAATGGTGAACGCTACCGAGCGATGATAACAAACTTTTTTTTGCCCGAAATGGAAGTTCTTGACTTGCATGATATGTGGTTTTAACAAGACGGTGCCACATGCCACACAGCACGCGACACAATTGCGCAATTGCGAGGCGAGTTTGGTGAACAGTTAATTTCACGTTTCGGGTCGGTCAATTGGCCGCCTAGATCGTGCGATTTGACACCATTAGATTATTTTTTGTGGGGGTATGTCAAGGCTAATGTCTGTAGGGACAAGCCCGCTTCGATTGACGCACTGGAAGCCAACATCCATGCATTCATTCGTGAGATACCGGCCGATATGTGTGAAAGAGTATGCCAAAATTGGACTCAGCGGATGGGCTACCTGAGACGCAGCCGCGGTCAACATTTGCATGAAATTATCTTTAAACATTAAATTGCAAGGTTCAAACTATCGATTCAAATAAATATTTCATTCTTTTTTCGAATTTTTTGTGTTTTTTTTTTAAAAAAAGTTCTAAACCTCTTAAAAAATCACCCGTTACTATTGTCATTCCTTTGGTCGTGTAATCATTCACTGGCATTGTCAAACTGTGATTGTGTGGTCCTTTCCGTATTGCTTTGCAGCGTTTTTTCAGGTAAAAGACTGATCGTCTTAAATGTTGGAATCTGTCGATGACAGTTTACGCGGACAAATGTAGGCACTTGCTACTTTTGTCCGCGAAGGGAAATTATCGTGACGCAGATTTCGTAGGCTGGATTTAAATTATTGAGTTGTCAGGTTAAATTTTAGACCATTCTTGGATGTCCTCCACACATTTACTTGTTTCTAGAGTAGTGCCTATCATCTTACTAAGGACGTATCGATCTGATTTCCGAGGTATAGAGCGAGGTTGAATTCTTTCCATCAGAAATTCGGTGATATTACAACTTGGGAATGTATATAATCGAAATAAAGATTTGAAAGAAATTAAAATTAAATTTAAATCGAATTGCTTCCGGGATTATTATGTCATCCAATGCAACCATAGACATAAGAAACCGACAGTGCCTCATTTCCCTAAATAAATATCTGTCCACTGTCATACTTTGTGGTGTCACATTACATCAATTAGGATATCAATTCCGTCAGCTTCCCCCTTTCCCATCCATACATATGTAAATTTTCCGAAGAACACCTTCTTTTCAATTAAAAGACATTTCGTCAATAAAGTAACTTAGTCGCATTATCACACATAGACATAACTAAAATAGAGACGTCCTATTTTATTCATTCACCTCTTCAACGACCACAATCCGATTACGATGTATCTAACCTTAAAATCAATCGGATCTCTCTTTCCGGTCATTGTCGCTCAATTTGTTGCTCATCAGTGAGAAGGGAACAAAGGAAATAGCGCCATTGGATAGGAAGGTGTCACAATAATTAACATCGAAATGTTGTTTGGATGGAACGGTCTTTTGTGCGACATCTTTTGTCAGGTGATGCTAAGCCTTTGAATGGGAATTTTGTATCTTTTTCTTCAAAATGCTCAATTTTATGTTATGAGCGGAAGATTTCCATTCGGAAATACTAACACCGTATGATTGAAGCAATTAGGGGACATCAAAGGTGTGCGAGGAAACCTTTGGAAATTAAGGCCTTTCTACGGGATTTTCTTATTATAATCATTTTTGACATGACCGTGCCGTGAAATAACGCCGAGCGAAATAAGGCGTTCTTAATCAACGGCAGTAAGGTAGACCGCTGAGGGTATTCAAAGAATAGCAGCTCCCTCTCCGTATTAAATCCCGCTCCCGAAATTTTGTTGCTCCGCTTAGGGTTAGGGTATGTCAAATCATCTGGCAATTGTATAAGTCAATCTATTTCGTGGTCAACATTTTTTTTTATAATTTGCGCGCACTCAAGGGGTTACGAATATCCTTTATATGTTTTAGCACAGTGAGGGCGTTAAGGAAATTCATGATAAGAAGAAAGGAGGTACCGATGTACATTGGTAAATGCTTGTTATAATGGAAAGGGAAAACAGAGTTTGGTTTTCCACATTCGTGTTGTTCGGTTTATATACGAATCCCAGTATTTCAGCGTTCGTCCGAAGATAGGCTTGAGGGTAAACTGATTTGCATTCATAGAGTAACGAGTATTGCGGCTGAATTGTTGAATGGGAGGAATGCGGCTGGCTATTTCATTTGGGCATTGGTTGTTAAAATACCGATAAAACAGTGTAAGACAGGAGATGTTCGAGCGAAACTAAAGAGTTCGCTATTCTAATGTCTCCTACAAGTTTTTTCGCACTCGTTTGAATCCTATCTAGGAGGTACAATACTGTTTTTGGGGAACCCGACAGGGCTCAGTGGCGCGGTCTGTGTTCGATTCCCAGCCGCAGCAACACCTAAATGATTTTTCATTGGCCCTCCTCTCGTGATGATCTGACAAATCGTCCGAGTAGTATCAATTGTCAGGAATAGCTTATCTCAACTTAGCCGTTCGGAGTCGGCATAAAACAGGAGGTCCCGCCATCGTACAAGAAGTACACACGCACACATGAATGGTTGAGAGAAAGCTTGGCCCTGGGTACTAACAAGCCTGTTGCGCCAAAAATTTGTATTTTTTTTTTATTTGCACCCCACCAGACGTGGGCGTTGAGCTCAAGTTTAGGGTGTATAAACGCTTTATATATTGTGGCCAGATCAGAAGGGCTGAAATATTTCTTACATCGATTAAGGAAACCTGGAAATTTCGCTGCGTTTTTAGCGACTTGGAATACGAGGTCGTTCCAACGTAAGTCGTTACTTACTCACATACCTACAGCATAGAAGGCTTTTCTGTTTCTTCGACGCCACATACGTCGCATATTGATAATGGCTCCAGATTTTAGTTTTACTTTAACGACACAAGGCAGCATTGTGTTTTGGAAGCATTGCATTCTACTCTGTTGGCTGTACCCCATTTGATGATGCCGTCAAGGTCGGAATTCAATGAGCTTAACATATTTTGTCGTTTAGAGTCCACGTTAGAAGATGAGATACGTGGACCTGAAAACAAATATTAGAAGCTGAGAGTACTTTCATCGGCGAAGGAATGAATTGGATTAGAATTTGCAGACAGGAGATCATTTATAAAAATTAGAAAGAGAGTCGGAGACAAAACTGAGCCTTGAGGGACACCAGCATTTATTTGGTGAATTGCAGACATGAAACCTTTAAAACAACTTGAATTGAACGTTTCAAAAGATAGTTTCTTATCCATAGAAGAAGTTTTTCATCGATTCCAAGTGCACGCATTTTCGGAAAAACGGCTTGAAGCCAAACCCTGTCAAATGCCTTTGAAATATCAAGTGCAACAATCTTGCTTTCTCCATCATGGTGTAATGATTGGTTCCACTTTTCGGTGGGATGTCATCAAATCACCGGTAGACCTGTTGCTGCGAAAACCATACTGCCGGTCATTGAAAAGTTTTCGTGTTTCGATATATTTCATAAGCTAGCGATTTATCAGCGTTTCAATGACCTTGAAAGAAGGGACGAAAGTGCAATTGGTCGGTAGTTGGAGAGAGAAGAAGATTCGCCTTTTTTGGTACAGACTTGACAAATTCAGTTTTCCAT
Source organism: Rhingia campestris (assembly GCA_932526625.1). Taxonomy (NCBI): domain Eukaryota; kingdom Metazoa; phylum Arthropoda; class Insecta; order Diptera; family Syrphidae; genus Rhingia; species Rhingia campestris. Next base: position 57,312,819 of record OW052182.1, on the reverse strand, counting down.
GTACTCGGAAAGAGAGGATAGATAGAAAAGCTTACGCAGTGGTTTTGCCAGTGTAGAAGAACATCTCTCCATAATAATGGGGGTAATACCATCTGGACCAGCGGATTTGTGAATGTCAAGATCAACTAAAACTCTTGCAATTGTACGAGTACGAAAGTACGTAAAGTAATTAGGTACGAATTTGTCCCAAAGAATGATCTACGTTCCCAAGTACAGGAGGAGCCTGGGCACAATTTGGCAACGTAGAACTGGCTGTGAACTATGCAGCAAGCAGATTGTCTTTGTCTAAAGAACTGACAGCTAGAATACCATTGTGAATGAGCGTCGGAACTGATGATGAGGCCGCATTTTTAATATTTTTCCAATTGCAAACACCACCTGGGTGTCCCGCTTCACGCATTTAAAGGATTTCCATATCCTCTCGGTAGTTAGTCCCTCTCACGTATATACATTGCTCTGCTTATATTATGAACAGTCAAACAGGAGCCTATATAAATATTTATATTGTTGAGTAACCCCTTTCCGTAGTCAGTCCTGCTCATGCAACTTCGTTACTCCGTTTAGGGTATGTCTGATCCTCTGGTTTTTCACTTTTCTATGTAAATTAAGTAAATCACAAAAGCGCCTACTAGGCTTGAATTATCATTTGAAACCGATATAAGCACGTATTTTGAAACTTGGTCCCAGTACCCAGTACGAACCCACATCGAACTATGTATACACTATCAACACTGCTCTTACGAAGCCATACATTTACAACCTGGGACATCTTTAAGACTTTTACGATTCAGTTCCTTGGAATGATCTTTGTTTTAGGTATAGGGATGTCAATGTTTGCACAGGCAGTATACCATTATTGCTCGGCCCTCTTTTATAATGGCCGTGTTCCGGATAAGAGCTTAAGTAAGATATCTTAGATGACGCTCCGTTCTCATTGGTCCAAATGGTCGATTGACCAATGAAAACAGAGCTCCATCTAAGATATCTTACTAGATCTGAAGTCGCAAATACGACCAATATTTCGATACTGCATTGACTGTGTGTTAAACTTGGTATAGAAGAACTATCTGATGGGTGCCCCAAAATTCACGCAACATTTAAATTTTGCGCCATTGAATAGTACTGTGTTGCGAACCGAAAAAAAAGATAAAAATATGACACCTGACAGTTCGGGATTAAAGTAAAATAGAGAGCTGTTCAAAATAACAACGCATTTTCATTGAACACTTGTCAGTGACAGTCCGCCATTTTCGTACAAAATATGGCGTCATAGTGATTTAAAACCATCAACTGTGAAGAGAATAATTGAAAAAATTAGGAAGACTGGATCAATTAGTGATCTTAGACACTCTGGGTGTCCTGCCAAAAGTTGTTCAACAGAAAACATCGAAGCTGTTCGCAATTGCTGACAGTTCATGAAGATAAATTCGGCACCGTAGTCAAGAGTTAGGCATGTCGAGAAGTTCAATTGACTCAAGAACTGAAGACCACTGACCATGCAGCGCGAAGAGAGTTCGTTGAATTAATTTTAGAACAACAACAAGTGGATGCTGATTTTTCGAACAAAATAATGTTCAGTGATGAAGCCCATCGTTAATCGTCAAAATTGTCGCATTTGGGGTTAACAAAACCCACGACTTATATTTGAGATGCAATTTGAGAAATAATTGCATCCACAACGCGTAACTGTTTGGTGCGGACTTTGGGCCGGGATATATTCTTTCTTCGAAAATGCGGCTGGTCAGGCAGTACCAATTAATGGTGGTCGTTATCGTGACATGGCAACCCAGTTTTTAGTGCCTAAGATGTTGTTTCAACAAGACGAAAACAATTTTATTACTGCATACGGAGTGTTCTATTCGTATAATCAGGCGTTTTTCCGATGAAAAGTGACCATTCAGATCTTGCGATTTAACGCCATTGGACTTTTTTCTTTGGGTTTTTTTTTTGTAGTCCAAGCTGGTCCCATGACCACCAACGCCTTGAAAGAGCAAATCGGTCTGTATAACATGAAATTCAGCTACATTTATACGAAACGGTCATAGAAAATTTCATAAAAGCGTACGTACTTGCCAGAAACGACATATTCGGACAACAGGTTATCTAGGAATCTCAAGGGTAAGTCAGGCCCCTTGAACAGAGAAGTGGTGGATGAACCGAAAGGCCAACTGCATTGGCTGCTGATGGCCCCATGTCCTAAGTTTATCTAATAAATTATAACTGGAAATCCAGGTTGGAGGTTGTGCATTGGGTTAACTACCCACCCATGAAAAAAAAAATATGTTACGAAGCAACCAATAGCCTCGGAAAGGACTGATCTTATAGTTGACGACCCTGCTAGGCGATACTGCCATCCAGACAATACGATGGAATGGGCCGAGCAAAGAAAGGATGAAAAACGGTGACATCTACTACGGACCGTGTAATAGTGAGCAGAAATAGCGACTATTTGGATGCGGATTTGTTATAAGTGCCAGACTTAGGCAAGAAGTCTTATGTTTCCAAGACATTAGCGAACGCATTGTAACAATCCGCATCAAGGCCAAATTCGCCAACATAAGCCTTATACGCGCTCATGCTCCGACGGAGGAAAAAGGTGATATAACTTAGGATTGCTTCTACGAGCTCCTTGACAAAACCTATAAGCGACTACCGAAGTACGATGTTTAAATCGTGTTGGGACATTTTAACGCAAAGGTAGGAAGAGAAGACATCTTTAGCAATATTGTCGGAAAACATAGCCTACACGACAACACGTCTGGTAACGGGCTTAGGCTAATTGACTTCGCTACGGAACGAAAAGCCACTATAGCAAGCACACGGTTTTCTCACCTCGATACCGATAAGGGGACATGGCGGTCTCCAGATCAACGAGCAGTCAAAATTGATCACATTGCGATAGACAAGAGGCACGCATCCAGTATTTTTGATGTCCGAAGATAACGAGGGGATAACATCGACTCGGACCATTACCTTGTTGCAGCCAATGTAAGAATGCGGAAAACCACCACGACACAAAAAAAAGGAAATACTTTGAAAAGTGTCGAAAAACTGCAATCGCAAGAGACCGCTAAGGCCTTTGCAGAACGCACATCCCTCTCGGTTTACACCATACCACCAGCATCGAATGTTGAAGAATAATGGCAACGATGCCAATAAGCCAACAGATCAGCTGCAACTAATGTGCTAGGTTTCTCGCGCCCACCAGCAAGAAACCCCCGGTTTGATGAGGAATACATGTAGATGCTCGCAGCCAAGAACGAGGCATGTAGGTGAAGACGAGAGCTGCCATTGAGCTCTACAGGCATAGAAGAAGGGAAGAACACAGGCTTTTCAGAAAGAAGAAAAAAGAGCAAGAAAAGCACGTGATCCAGGATATAGAGAGGTGCCACTCCAGGAACGATGTTCGCAAGTTTTATCAAAGTGTAAAACGTCAAAGCCAAGGATACAAGGCTCGAACAGAATCCTGTCAAGATGAAAAAGGAAATATCGTAGTTGGGACACAGTCGATGCTGAGGATATGGAAGAACCACTTCTGCAGACTGTTAAACGGCGATGACAAACAACATTCCGCTGTCAGGCAGAACAAATCATTCAATATTGGCAACGACAGTGAAAACTGCCAACCAACCGACTTAAGTGAAGTGAGAATAGCAATATCTAAACTCAAGCTAAATAAGGCTGCCGGAAATGACACGCCTTCCCGAGGTGACTTGGTAAGTAACATCCACCAATTCGTAAGCATAAGGATTTAGGCAAGGCGAAGCACTATCAGGTTACTTCTTTAATCTAATTCTTGAGAGGATAGTGCAAATCTTCTCAGACAAATGACAGAACGTCACCATTAAAAGATATAACTTTGAGGTAGTACGAGACTTTGTCTACCTCTGCTCCGCTATAGTCTCCGATAGTAATATCTCGTCAGAAATTAAACGAAGAATTACTCAATTCAGTAAAGGGTCCGCCAAATAACTTTTTTTTTTGAAAATGCTATAAATTAATATCAATTAAATCAAAGTTTATTTGAAAGTACAATCCTTCCGGTTAATAATGGAAAATAATTCCATTCAAATGGCTGCCTCGGCTGGCCATGCAGTAGCCTACACGACCGGTCCAATTTTTAAGCACATTATCGATTGTGTGCAGCTGTATTTCACATGGCTTCACGAATGTTGTACTTTAAATCGTCAATTGTCTCTGGCTTGTCGGCGTAACAGTTATCTTTCACAGCACCCCACAAATAATAGTCCAACGGTGTCAAATCGCAGCTCCGAGGTGGCCAAACCACATCAACTCTGCGGCTGATAATGCGATCTTCAAAAACAGGGCGCAAAACATCGATTGTAACTTAGGCTGTGTGGCACGTAGCGCCGTCCTGTTGAAACCAAATGTTGCCAATATCCTCCTCTTCAATTTTTGTGAACAAAAATTCGTTCAACATGGCCCGATAACGATCGCCATTGACTGTAACGGCCACTCCTTGCTCATTTTCGAAGAAAAATGGCCCAATTATGCCTCTGGACCAAAATCCGCACCAAACAGTGACTCGTTTTGGGTGTATCGGCTTTTCAATGTATGCATGCGGGTTTTCTGTGCCCCAATTGCGACAATTTTGCTTGTTTACATACCCGCCAAGATCAAAATGAGCTTCACCTGAAAAGATGATTTTTTTTGGCAAAATCGGCATCTTCTCTAAGCCCACTTAGCGAAGCGAAAACGCATTGGATGGTCAGTTGGCTTCAACTCCTGAACCAATTGGACTTTGGATGGCGTCATACCAAGGTCTTTATGCGAAATTCGTCTCAATGATGTCTCCGAAATGTTCATTTGTTGCGAACGACGGTGAATTGATGTTGATGGCGCTTAACGCACACTTACTGCCACAGCAGCAATATTCTCGGGTGTACGCACTGTTTTTGGCTCTTCACGCTTTGGTTTATCGATGAGGATGCCAGTTTCTTTCTTTTTTCACAAGATAACGAACATACGGAGCTGACGGTGCTTCTCTTCTTCCAAAATCCGTACCCAATTTTGGCACACATTCTGCAACATTACCATGATTTTCAAAGTAATGTCGCAATATTTCCCAGCGTTGTTCAAGCATATACACAACCATATTCGTTCAGCGGAAGGATAAAACTAATTATCTGTCAAATCAGACATGAGCTAAGTATTACCATTCGCGAAATACGCCCTAGTTGAAAAAAAAACGTTAGATGGCGGACCCTTTAGTAAAGCCCTCACTCCCTACTAAGGAGATCCTTTACAAAACCCTTATCATACCAGTCCTGCTCTACGGCGCTGAAGCATATACCGTGTCAATAGTGGATGAAGAAATCCTTGGTCGATTCGAGAGAAAATTTCTTCGAAAGATCTTCGGTCACGTTTGCGTTGACGGGCTATGGAGACGAAGATTCAACCACGAACTACACGAGATGTACAGCGACATACCCCTGGTCAAAAACTCCGCATTGGACGTTTAAGATGGCTAGGACATGTAGAACGAATGGACACCAATACTCTGGTATTCAGAGTAATCGTTTCCCAGCCAGACGTCGGACGCAGTAGAGGAAGACATCGCCTTAAGTGGCGCGCACAAGTAGAAACCGACCTCAACCAACTTGGAGTGCGCAACTGGAGGCAGTTAGCTAAGGACCGGGCTAATTGTAGAGGCATGCTGTCTGAGGCCCAGGTTCGTCCCGGACTGTAGCGCCACCTAAGGAAGAAAGTAGCAAAATTGCACGTACCGATGTAATCGTCCTTTAATGATTTTTGGCATGGTCGTCCAATTCAATGAGTTCATTCCGAGGCGATTTAAAGCTTCTTAAACAATGGTTTTTTTCACGTGCCAACCCCAAGGAAAACGTCTCACCTGGAGCACCAGTTCCAATTGAATAAATTCCTTTACGACTTGGACCATCAGAATCCTCCGTAGAATTGAAAGGGAAGTCCCTTGTTATCCGTCGGCTCATCCGCCAATAAATCTGTTCAAGAGGCCTGACTAACGCCTGAAATTTGTATATGATCAGCCGGAATATGTTAAAACAGCTCACGGAGGTTATACACTTTGTCCCCCTGGGATTGTTGACGCTTCTCTGACGAATTTTTTTAGTGGGAGGACACATTCCCTACGGCTCTCGTTTACATTTGCCAGGACTAAAGGGTTCAAGGTACTAGGCACATGTTGGCCGCCAAATGGAGACTGAGAATCAGAGATAGCAGGTAAAATTCCCTTTTGACCAACTCATATACATACTCACATGGATTTACTCAATGAAACGTTATGTTTCTCCATATGAATACCGCAGAAGGATGTTTGCAAAAATCACATAAAGTTTGTGAAGTGAATTCACTTCCCAGCTTAGAACGCAATTCTATATCCAAACATCCACCTGCAAAAAACCGCCTCAAATAGACTTCCACTAAAAATTACCCTTAGTACACACAACTACCAGATCCGTAGTCGTAGTCACGTCACCCGAACCCACATCTAAAAATATTTAAAAACGTTTACTAGCCACACCGCAAATTGCACACAATCCCTTAAATAACGTTTGCGATTTGCGTGCAAATTGACACGATAATTACGGGCCCGAAGTGGAAGCCTTTTACCCCTTCTACCGGCAAACTACCTTGTGTGGCGGCACTGCGGACAATGGTTACGCTCAATTTGCGCAGCGCTTGTCATTCACGTAACCAAGTACCGGGACAGGTGCTGGTGCTAGTGCTGCTCTACGTCCGACACGATGAATTTACTCCGTCGTTACACTGTAACACCAACTGTTGTCCAAAAAAACAAGGTTTCCTAAATACCGTTCAATTAATTTTCTTAATTTCTCCAAAATTGTGCGGACAAACAAATAGCAGAGGGACAGCGCGAGAGGACGGCGGAAACCAACTCCTCACTAATCACAAGTTAATGAATGAACACGATGCCGCCAAAGTGAATCGACAGCCTCATTTATGATGACAATCGATATCGGAGATGCTCGAGCGTTCTCAAGAGCTCTCGATGTTCAATTTGGTTTAGGAAACCTGCGAAGCTGTTAGGCTGTGAGCTGTGAATAGCACCTCAATCATGCTCCCGGATTGTAATTACTTGCTACTTGTGTTGGGTTAAAATGAGCAACCGGCACTTCAATCAAGATGACGCCCAAAAATTATTTATGTGTGCGATGATGCTGCTGCCTGCTGAGATCCGGCCGAGAGTATCTGCGCCTTCCTGCCGGTACTTGTATGCCAGCCAACATCCATTAGAGAGTAGGTAAAACATCGCTTAGGAGGTGAGTACGCGTTCCTCCCTCGGCCAACTGTCATGTTTGATCGGTGATGGGTTCGATTGCCGCTCTGTTGCGAAAGTTCAACAATAGGGTCAACCTTCATTGAGGCAGATCCGATCATCATCAGCAGAAGCAGCCTCGGCTCCATGGATCGAATCGATTTGGAGTGGAAATATGCTAAATAACCATTTGTGGATGACTTGCCAAAATGGAAGACCCATCCATCCCGCTGGGTGCTGAGTAGTGCCGGTAGCGGTAGCTACACATATCGCGTCTCACGGAGTGATTCTATTTTGTATGCTTGTTGATAGTGCGGATACTGGATACTCGAATGTATCTATACGTCTTTCTTCGGATTAATGGAATCTTAATGATGTGCATTGTGAGGTGAATTTTTTTTTCATAATTGAAATTTGGTTCGATATATCTTTTTCAATTAATTTTGTTTGGCACAGATACTTAGGGAGAGGGGGGTTTCAGATTTGTAGGTCTTGGGGTCATTGACAAAGAGCACGTTTAACTTTTTGGAAAACAAATTAATTTGACAAGTAGATCTCGCTTATGGTCGATTGGTTGATGCTGAGTGTAGGCATGCTACACAGTTCTTTCAGTGTTAGAAGGGAAGCGGATGAATTTCAGATGTTAGTTAGGGGATCAGTGTTGTAGATCATGAACTGCATGAACACCTTATTTGGAAAGCTTGAACGCCTTTATAAGCAAACCCCAATAAGGATTTAATATCCCGGGTACTTCCGTTTAAAGGGTTTTGTATACATAGTTTCCCGTCTTTTGCGAGGTCTAAAGGAAAAAGAGAAGAAATAAACAGCAGATTTTAGGAATGGTCTGGGTTCGATTCCCAGCCCTTCCACCTACTACTTACTTATTGAGCTCCCGACCCGTAAAGAGTCTCTGTCTGAGACACTGCAGCCATACTCTACGATCCCTAGCTAGCTGCTTCCAGTTGTTTAGACCAAGCGATCTGGCATCCGCGATGACTTGGTCTTTGAAACGGAGGTTCGGTCTTCCATGCCTTCTCGAAGGGATTCGAAGATCCTCTTAGCTGGAGCATTGTTGTCCATTCGCTCGATGTGGCCAAGCCAATGTAGTCGACGTGTTTTAGCTTTTTGCACCACATCCACATCTTGGTACAGCTCATTGAGTTCGCGGTTGTATCTTCTCCTCCATTCGCCCTCCTCGCGCACTTGACCAAAAATCCGCCGTAGTATTTTTCTTTTGAAGGAGCCCAGTATCAGCTCTCCCTTCTTGCTTATCATCCAGCACTTGGCACCATAAAGCAGAACTGGCAGGATAAGGGTTTCGTAGAGCACACATTCCGTCCTTCGAGTTAGGAGTTTTGAACCCAGTTGTTTCGACAATCCGAAATAGCAACGGTTTCCAATGTAATTCTTCGCCGGATCTCCACTAGGATGTCATTCGTGGAGTCTATCTACGCCTTAACTACCTCGAAATTGTTGCTATCAATAGTGAGGTTTAGTCCTAGGCGGTGGACAGATGCTTGTTTGTTTGTTGATAGCATTTACTTGGTCTTATCCTCATATACTTCAAGGCCAACGTATTTCGCCTGTTCTTCAATCGCCGTGAACGCTTTTATCACGGCACGTTGAGAGCGACCGATGATGTTAATATCCTCCGCATAGCCCAGCAGAGAGAAGGACCTGTTGAAAATAGTGCCTTCCGTGTTAACACCTACCCTGCGCTCTATCTGCTCCAGTACGAGATTGAAGAAGTCACATGATAGCGCGTCTCCTTGCCGAAATCCGGTGCATGTTTGGAATAGTTAGGAGGAGCTACTTCCAAACTGCACTTTGCAGCGCATGTTTTCCAGCGTCGCGCGACACAGCTGAATCAGTTTTTCCGGGATTCCGAATTCGGTCATCGCCATATAGAGCTTCTGACGATGTATGCTTTCATACGCGGCCTTGAAGTCGATGAATAGGTGGTGGTTTCGATATTTGAAATTCGTTGGTCTTTTCCAGGACTGGCCCCAGTGTGAAAATTTAGTATATAGTCGATCTGCGGGCCGGAAGCCACCCTGGTATGGGCCGATTAGTGTGTTGCAGATCGGTTTTAGACGTCCACACAGTACGTTGGATAGGATCTTGTATGCGACATTAAGCAGGGATATGCCTCGATAGTTCTTGCAGGACAGAGGATCGCCCTTTTTGAAGATGGGGCATATGGAGCTGATAGTCCAGTAATCGGGCATGTTTTCTTCAACCCATACCGTATTTACTACAGAGGCATAAGTCTCCTCAACATCGCCTAAAAGATCCTATCTGCCGTAATATGTGAACGCCTGAAAGCCAACAACCTGATCGGCCCTTATCAGTGTGGTTTTAAGCCAGGAAAGTACACAATCGATCAAATTTTCACACTTCGGTAGATCCTGGAAAAACCCAAGAAAACCAAATCAAACTTATCGATTTCAAAGCCGCATACGACAGCATTTATATGCTCCTCTGGCAAGCCATTAGAACCTGCAGCCTTGTTGTTCTTAAGCATTTTGAAAGCTAGGCTAAATTCTTCTGTACTAGGTGGTGGAACTAGTTCTTCATTGACTGGGCGTGGGTTCTCTTCTTGCCCTATCACTCTCTCTACATGATGCCCATTTAGCAGCTGTTGGAAATGCTGGTTAAACACTTCTACTATTCTTTGCGCTTCGGTGACTAGGTTTCCTTCGTTATTTCGAAGAGCCTACGTTCCGGTATTGTAGCCAGCAGCCAGTTGCTTGGCTTTTTTTATAAAACCTCCGAATGTTGTTATGATCGCGCGACTCTTCGATCTCCCTGAGCTGGGAAGCTGCGTTAGCTCTTAGCCCTTCCAACACTTGATGATTTTCCACTGGCCCTCCTCTCGCAATGATTTCTAATCCGAGTATATAGTATCAAGAACTCGGCATACAGCAGGTGATGTGCAAAAAGTACAGAGGTACAGGAGCTAGGCTGTGGGTACTAATGAACCTGTCAAGCCAAAAATTTGTCTTATTTTTATATTTTTATAAAATGTGCACTACCAACGCCATCGTGAAAGTTCAGGAATCACGTTAGGATGAAATACAAAACCCGAACTCTGTACTATGGAGATCAACAAGGACATATCGTAGTATGTACCATTTAAAATCCAGGTTGCGTATACCCAGACTTTAAAATTACTGCTGCCTTTGTGCAATTATCGACTAGAATCAATGCTTAATCGAAAAACTAGTTTTGGGCGGTCCACATTGTCTGTCTTCGTGCAGAGCTAGACATCACTTAACCTTATCTCTAGATCTCTTGCAAGAACTAGAGGCATGCAGTGCTCACAAACTAATCAAGTCCCTGGAAATTCATTATGTCAGGTCATGCAAATACCTTAAGCAAGCTTTTAGAAGGTGAAGTCAGCAGAGACTACACGTCCTTTCACTTTAAAAGACCATTCAGCAGCACTTTTTCTAGCCGAAAATGGTACGCTAAAAAGGCAGAAGATGTAAACTCCATACCAATCTGTAAAGGTGGATACTTTGGTAGGGTGTAGTGTTTTTTTTAAAAACTTGGATTGCCAAAATCAATCAAATTCCCAAAATTTTATAGGGGTAGCCAGGTGGAGGCTTAACTTAAAGAAGACAACGGAATAACGACTCAAATGGTAGGCAATGCGAATACATGAAAACACAAGTATTATCGCTTAGTTGATACCTACTATTGTAATCCGACTTTAAGCCTCCATGTGGCGATAAAGCCTAACCCTGACCGTAAATTGAGTTTCAACCTGATTGAACTGGTTATTTCACTAAGGTCTACCTTCCTTCAAAGATTATATCGCCGGTTATTTCTCCAGTCACAGTTAGGTTGTACGAATTAAAAAAAAACCTACATGAGTTTCTCTGTCATATTGAGACAACAGGCTTTATATGAATTTCAAGGGTTAGTTATTCTCCTGCAATTGAGGGTGGTGCGTACAGACAGCCCCGTGTTCTAGGGGTACCTGGTATTAGAACTAGCTCTCCTGTGTGCTTAAGGTTAACTACCCATGCAGAGAAAAGAACATTATTACCAAGCAACCAAGACCCTCGAAAAGAACAGCCTTTATAATTGACGACACTTTTTAAAAATATACTGCGATCTTCAAAAATGCACCTGGAATGTAAGATCTCTTAACACAAAAAGAGGAGTGTCGAACAACCAGCTGAATCCCTAAGATGCTATAAAACAGACATTACTGCCATCCTGGAAATACGATGGGATGCGATTCACAATATAGGAGTATGAAATATTGTGCCATTTACTACAATCCGTGCTATAATAAGTGGAAAAGCGACTATTCGGATGAGGGTCTTTCAAAAGCGACAGACTTAGGCAAGAAGTCTTATGCTTTGAAAGCTTCAGCCAACGTGTTATATCAACAATGGAAAAATTGATCAACTTGACCACCCGCTCCGATGCGACCGAGGAAAAAGATGACTACGATATCAACCATTGAACGACTTCAGATGTATCATGATCAAACCGTGCTGGAGGATTTTAAAGCAAAGGTAGGAAGAGTTGTCATCTATTATCTGCTAGCACATCCTATACAACACAACTATTGGCCAGTTTAGGTTAGGTTAGGCTGCAGTGGCTGTATACGCGATACGCGTGCACACTTAGACCATAAAGATTCGCTGTGGTACCACATGGATCTGTCGACTTTCCCTATATTTGTTCGACTAATTGAACTATTCAGAGCTGACTATATAGAGTAGGAGGTTTTATTATAAAGAAGTAGTTTCCCAGATGGAGTTTTATTTTGTCGGACAGAGCTGGACAAGAGCAGAGAAGGTGAGGAATATCTAATTGAATTCGCTGCGATAAAAACAGACTACCCGACCTTTGCAGGATACTGATCCCATATTCACTCCATACCACTAGCATCTCATAACCAATGGCAACTATGTCAAGCCATAAGATCGGCCACAACTGATTTGTGCTAGGTTTCTCACGCTCTCGAGCAAAAATCCACTAAAAATAAATGATACCTACAAGGTAAAGCTGCAGGTCAAGACGAGAGCTGCCAATAGGCAAGAAGGAAGGTAGAATACTGTCTCTTCTAAAAGAAATAAAAAGAAGGGGAAGAAAAGCCCGCAATCGATGTTAAAGAGCGGTGCTTCTCAAGAACTGATGTTTGAAAGATTTATTCAAGTGTAAATGGTCAAAGCCAGGAAAGACAATCCTGTTCAGATTCCTATTGAGATGAACAAGGAAAAATCATGGCTCAGTTACAGTCAATGCTGAAAATATGGAAGAAATATTTCTCAACACTACTCAACGGATGACGAACAATCTCCCAGAACGAACCAAACCATGTTGTTGACGACAGCGAAAAATACCAGCCACCCGACCCAAAGAACTTAAAAATAGCAATATCTAAACTCAAGCCCAAAAAGCCTACTGGAAATGATGGCCTTCTTAACGGAATATATGAAAGCCGGCGGTAAAATTCTTCGAAAATCGTCGGTCCCGTTTGTGTTGACGTGCTACGGAGATGAAGATTCAACCAAGATCTATACGAGCTGTATAATGACGTGCCCCTATTCAAAAAACTCCGCATTGGACATTTAAGATGGCTAGGACATGTAGAACGAATGGACACCAATACTCCGGCTCGCAGAGTCTTCGATTCATTTTGCATTAAGGATAAAGGATTTCATAACCAGGAGAAGAATCATATAGTGACCAGTAAAGATATGTGTAAAAAGTAGTTCGAGGCTATCGTGGGGCCTAATTGCAAGTGCAAGTAAAAGAATAAGCCATACCGATTTATACTGAGGAAATAGTCATGTTGCTTTGAAATTTGATTCATGTCTTTCCACTGAAGTTGATCGTAGTTTGTGCTGCTCTTGTAGAAATTTAATTGACGTAGTAAACAGCAGATTAAACGGTTGATGACGCAATCACCAGAAACAACTTTTCGTCGATGCATTGATATATTACTTCACACTGACAGATTAAGGGACATGATAGCAAAAGCAGTGTCCGATATCGATCAGCTACTTCTAAAACGATGTTGTCTACCCACTTTCAGAAACGTCCTTATATTGTGGATGACCATTTTCTGGATTGACCTATAATTCGATTGCTATATCAAATCGCATCCATATAAACAATTAGAGTTACCAAACCATGTCCAACACCATTATAAGAAATCGCAGATACAAATGTCCCATTTCGGTCGTCTACCCAAACCCCGACGACAACAACTAAGGCAGCCAACATTCCATTAGCCTTGAATTTATTCATAAGGTATGTCACTAAACAATATCCGGTATTTTCCTACCCATTAATTAAAACCAACAATTACCTCCGTCACATCACCGTTTCCATGTATTCGCTGCTGAAACAACGAATTATTCATAACTCGGTATCTAATTCGTATCGCAAAAGTATACGGTCTAACCACCGAATGATCTATAGTTGCAAATCGCTGTACAAGAAACAATAAAAAAAAATGCCCCCAAACCAAAATGGAGGACAAAACACCACCAGCGCCGAAAGAAAGAATAAACGCACAACTAGAACTACTGAATCTCATTATGTACCATGCGTACCATAAATCCGGTATTCAAATTCCGCCCAACAAAAGGAAATTATATCACTTTCCGACGTCAACAGCAACACTGCTGCCGCACCGCACCATTTGCCAGGACCACCGCAGCCCGATGAGTTGCTCAATGGTGAGTTTACACTAATTACCATTTCATGGGATTAGCTAGAGCAAGCCACTTGCAGTTGTCCCCCGGAGCCCCTCTTAAAATACCTCAATTGTTTCATGACATCGGTGCTGGGATTTGACCATTTCGGCCGAGAGTCCGAAAATTCGTGACAAAATATGCTAATATGGCGACTAAATTAGTTTTGGCGCTATGCACTGGGCTCTAGCAAAGCGTGAATGTTCCAACACACCGACACCGTGCTCAAAAGACAGGAAACGTGATAGTGGTGATTTTTCTTCCTTTTCCATTTTAATTGCTTGTTTTTCCTCCAAAAAATCGACAATTGCCTCGGAACATGAATTAACATTTTATTAACGGTTTTTTGTGATGTTAAAGGCTTTTCCATGGTGGTATATGGCGCTCAGTGATTGTGACTTTGTTCGGTCTTTTATGAGTGGCCCCTTTGACTGAGGCTATGTGTGCTTAGTCTGAATGAGGTAATTGTCATTCTGATACACGTTTTAGGTTTGCAAACGTTAATTTTTTTTTTTTTTAAATTAATTTTTTATCTGCTTGGGTGTGAAGGTAGATTTAGGTGGTGTAGGCTATTAAAGATCTCATAGGTTCAAACCGGAGTGGATCCTATTAGTTTTTAATGAGGACTTACCATGCTGTCGTTATCATTCATGTTAGTCTGGGATAAGGCGGCGCTTTTTATCAATATAAGGCATGCAAAGAAGCGAATCTTAACCCAGATCTAGATATACGACAAAACCAAAATGGCGGAAATGACTTTCGAGTATCCATGTGGGAGAAATGCTTTTCAAGATACCTATGAATAGGACAACGTCATAGCATGGAACAATGTTATCAATGTCTACACCTGTTCTCTCGACGCTCAAGGAAGGGCTCAAGTAAATATAGGCTATACAGTGAGGCAGCAAAAGATCCCAATGCGAGAAGGCGCATATTCCTCAAAACATTTGCACTTCTTGAAATTGTTATTGCAAATACTGCAAGTATACATGTGAGCGCCACTTAATCCGAGGTCTTCCTTCACTGCGTCCGACGTCTGGCTGAGTACCTATCAAAGACTCTGACAATGATGCTCTCTGTCCATTTCTTCGATCATATGTGTAGTTTTGTGTTGAACTTACTAACTTAATTACTTAAGTGGCAGTTCTGTCCGGAATGCACCTGGGTCTCAACCAACATGAATTCCCAATTAACCCGGTCCATAGCTTACTGGCTCCAGTTGCGCACATCAGGTTGGTTGAGGTCGGTCTACTGTCAGCCGGAGTCTTGGTGTCCATTCGCTCTACATGTCGTATCAAGTATCAAACGTCCATAGCAGTGTTTTTGACTTGGGGCATGTAAAGCTCGTATAGTGCTTGGTTAAATCTTCGTCTACATAGCCCGTCAATGCAAACGGGACCGAAGATTTTTCGAAGAATTTTTTTCTCTCAAATAGACCAAGGATTTCTTCATCTGCTTTTGACACGGTCCACGCTTTAGCACCGTAGAGCAGGACCGGGATGATCAGGGTTTTGTATAGGATCTCCTTAGTAGTTCTAGTGAGAGCTTTACTACTAAATTGCCGAAGAAACAGCGGTTGGCGCGAGTTATTCTTCTTTTAATTTCTGACGAGATATTGTTGTGAGAGGATATAGCTGAGGTAGACAAAGCCCCGTACTACCTCAAAGTTATGTCTGTCAATGATGACGTTCTGTCCAATTCATCGATGTTGTGCGTCCTTTCGTGTTGACAGCATTATACTTAGTCTTACCGTGCTCAACTCATTTTTGCGTTGAGTCCAACGATGTCAATATCGTCGGCGTATGCTAGTAGTTGCACCGATTTTTGGAAAATTGTGCCTCTGGTGTTGGCTCGGGAGTTTTGCACAATCGTCTCAAGAATAAAATTGAAGAAATCACATGACAGCGCATCGCCTTGCCCAAATCCTTTTTTGGTATCGAATGAGTCGGTGAGGTCGTTTCCGACCCTGATGGTGCAGCGAGAATTCTCCATCGTCATCCTTCACAAACGGGCGAGTTTTGGCGGTATACCAAAACTAGACATGGCGCTGTATAGTTCGTCTCTATAAATGCTGTAGTATGCGGCTTTGAAATCAATAAATATGTGGTGGGTATCGATTTGGACTTCTTGGGTTTTTTCCAGGATCTGCCGAAGTATGATATAGGGGCGACTGATAAGGGGCGTGTGGGTGGTGATTGTAATCACCCGCAACTAACGTCAAAGGATCGACCGGATCGTACAAGAACATCGCTTACCGTGAACGTGTACATCAGGAGTGGACTCCTCGCCGTGTGCAAGAAGTCGGCCATTTGTAGACTTAAACTTGGTGAATTTTGCGCCGGACTCGGGCCTGCACCCTTATTTGATTCAGCTAACCCAAGAGTTCGAAGCTAATTATAATAGACAACGCCATTTGTTCGCTGACAAAATGGAAGATGACCCAGATTTTGGTTGTAAAATCATTTTGAACTGCGATTCGCATTTTTGTATGAATGGCCCTGTTACAAGCGAAATAGCCATATATAGAACGACGCCAATCCAAATGAGGCTAACTAGGTTGCAAGGCATTCAAAAGTTACTGTTTGGAGGGCATTTTGGATTATCGGTCCGTACCTTATCGAAAACGACATTGTTGAGGAAATTATCGTCAATGGCGAGCGCTACACATCAATGACTTCCGATTTCTTTTGTCCCGAATTGAAAGATACGACCGTTAACCGAATATGGTTCCAGTATAACGGCGCTACGTACCACACAGCAAACGCCAAATGCAAGGTTTGCCTATCGCTTAATGGACCTGAATTAACCACGAATATTGTGCGATTTGTTACGCTAGACTTAATAATGTGGGCTTCTCTGAAGTCGCAGTTCTATGCCAATAAGCCACAATCGATCGATGCCCTCAAAATCAAATTCAGGAATCTATGAGGCATAATTACTTGCTTAAGTAAGTGGCGTTGCAGTCCGAAATGAACCTGAGGCTCAACCAACATGCCTCATTATCCTGTTCCTTAGCTAACTGCCTCTAGTTGCGCACTTCAAGTTGGTTGAAGTCGTTTTCTACTTGGCAGACGTCTGGTTTGGAATCAATGAAAACCGGGCCATCAGTATCCATTACTGGATTAAGCGCTGACTTTGGACTTTTGGCCTGACTAACCCTTGGAATTGTCCGAATATGTCGAAGTATATGTCCGAATATGTCATTTAGATTATTCACTCTTCCCATCCTGACTGGGACTGTATACACCATCGTTAATTCCGTCTGGGGAATTATTCAGCTGCCGTATTGGAAAAGGACTATATGCCTTAGATTGAGAATACATCTTCCCACCCACTCTTATCTGCTGCCGCCAAGATTTTAAACAGCGATCGTGAGAGTGGGTAGGAAGATTGTATCTACGGTCAAGATACTAGTCACTCGGTAGTCGCCACGAGAAGACTAAAAGTTGAAGTTGGTAGGCTAGATTGGTACAGGCTATCAGGTCTTCACGCCTTGCATAATTAATGCAAAAAGACCAGAGAGGATAACACATGCGCCAACAAGCAAATTACCTATTTGGCCGATAGTAGGTCAAAATGATTCTAAGCTAGAGCACCCATGTTAATAGCGGTAATACCGTAAGGGCCACTTGGGCGATCGCATATTTTCAACTGTTCTGGGACAACTTCGCTATCCACGGATTTCTTGGTGGACTTAGGACAGCTAACTACTGGATATTTGGATTAATACGTTCGTAAAAGTGGGCCTTGGAGTGATAATAAAACGTAATCTGTTGGATAGGTACTCTAGCACTACGAGCTGACCAGTACACCACATTTAAGAAGGAAATCCAACGGTCATGAAGTGTCACCTCACACCTAATGTTACACCACCCTGCGATATGCAATACCCAATGAAAACTCCAACCTACATAGTACGGTGAACATCCTTATAATCCAGATGACATCCCAAATATCGGGATGGAATGACTATCTCTTTCAGATACCTCCACATAAGCATCACTTTTCCCCTTGTCTAACAGGTTCACCAGCAAAATATTGCAATCGTCAAGGACTCATGTAGGCCTACGCGAGCTTGACTTCCCATCCGACCATCAACAGCCCATCAAACCTAAAGGGAAGTGTAATACATCCTAAATCTACTCTGAGAGTATCAAAACGACATCGCTGCATGCAAACGCTGTATGCAACTCACTTAGCTGGAAACAAGTCTGCAAACTGCTGCGCCCCGTTCAATTGCGCGCACCATTTTCGATTCATTTGTGCTTCCTGCAAACGCAATAAATTATTTTTATTGTGCAAACGCGTTGTGCCTTGAAAACCGCTCATTTATACTGCCTGCGTAGTGATGATGCACACACATAGAACTCCAGCACAATCCTTCCACAAGTCATCGGTAGTCATCAGAGCTAACTGCTTCGTGATAGGTTTTACGACTCCCTGAAGATGGTGGTAGGTAGCCTGCTCTCTGATTCCCCACACTTGAAGGCCACAAATAGAAATGCCCTGGCACTGCTGCTGCGTTGCGTTGCCATTGCATGGACACAATAATTGTCCTTGCGAGGGATTAAAGTGTACAACACGGTTTCGTTTTGGTAACAATTTTCACCCCGGGGCTGCGAGGCCAATTCCATCGTCCGGGCAGAGCCAGCAATTGCTGTCAGAACCAAATCGGGTGCCAGCTATAACCTGGCGTGATTTCTGGGTATAAAAAGCAACCACTCCAAAACGATGCATTTAATGCAGCTGCACCTCGGCTGCCGCTTAATGCCCACGATGATGATCATAAAGCCGTCCATCGACGGACGGAGGTGAGGGGTGCTCCACCGTGTAGGAGCCAAAGTGTGGGATGCAGTAAGGAAGGAAATTGGCTCTTTAGAGTATGATTTGAATTTCTCGTGCAGCGACCAACCGGGCCGGCTACCATGCGCTGAAATGGCAAAAATGGATCATTAGAGAGGGAGCTTTGGAACTCGGCCGCCATTATCCGTTGTATACGTTTGCTTCTCGGCTAATTGGCGGTTACCTTAAGTTTTAAGGCTGAATTGCAGTGCTCTGTGAAGGATTTCGGATCAAGAGGGCAGAAACATGCTAATAGTTGAAAATTTTCGATAACAACTTTGATCACAGAGGGGTTGGGAATATAGGGATGGGGGAACCTTCAACCTACATACGGTGTGTATATAGGTGGGGGTATGGCAGTTGTATTGCTTGTTGCGGAGTATTTTTCAGCGCTAATTGGGAATTTACCGAATGGCAGACGGACGGACAATTGGTTTTGTAATTGAGGCACGGCATAAAGTGGTCTTGAGTTATTGGAAATTCATAGTTCACTTAAGCAATTGGTATGAGTTGTATAATTTGGCTGTTGGTATAATTGGTCAGCAAGTAGCTGCAGTGCGAAAAGGTTTTAAAATTTGAGGAAATGTTAATCCTAGCGTGGGCAGTAATTTTTGTCATCTAAAGGGACGTATTGGGTTAAACAGATGCAGCAATTTGATGTGAGAGATGCAGATTTAAGCTTAGTAATGGACTTGGTGGCGAGGTGGTTAGTGCGATAATTGCTGCGCAAAAGGGCGGGTTCGATTCCAAACCAATTTTATAAGTCCTCCTCTCACCGTGATGCTATATACGTCATGAATAGCTTATCCTATCTCAGCCGTTTGGAATTAATATGTCGGCAACGTTATCGTGTACATACGCACGCATGAATGGTTGTGAGAAAAAATTTTTGTAGATCCTGGATCTCTAGCCTCTTGCTTTTCTGAAGAAAGAAAAAAGAATAACAAGCAGCAAGGAAAAAACGTAGTTGTGACACAGTCGATGCTGAGGAAGTGTAAGAACTACTCCTGCAGATAGTAACGATAACGAACAATATCTCTCTGCCAGGTAGAACGAACCAACAAACCAGAAATACTGTGAAAACATTTATTGTCGAAAGACTGCAATCGCAAGAGACCTCCGAGGCCTTCGCGCAACGTGTATCCCTTAACCTCTCGAGTCACATCATACCAGCAGCCTCTAATGTCGAAGAACAATGGCAACGATGCCAATAAGCAACATCCAGCCGCAACTGATGTGCTAGGTTTCTCGCGACCACCAGCAAGAGACCCCCGGTTTGATGAGGAATACATATAGATGCTCACAGCCAAGAACGAGGCCTGCAGGAGAAGACGAGAGCTGCCATTGAGCTCTTTAGGCGTAGAAGAAGGGAAGAACACCGGCTTTTTAGAAATAAGAAAAAATAGCAAAAATAATGCGTGATTGAGGACATAGAGATGTGCCACTCCAGGAACGAAGGTCGCAAGTTTTACCGAAGTTAAAAACGTCAAAGCCAAGGATACAATGCTCGAACAGAATCCTGTCGATGAACAAGGAAATATCGTAGTTGAGACACAGTCGATGCTAAAATATGGAAGAACCACTTCTGCAGACTGTTTAAGGGCGATGACGAACAACATTCCGCTGTCAGGCAAAACGGACCATTCAATAGTGGCAACGGTAGCGAAAACTGCCAACCACACGGCCTAAGTGAAGTGAGGATAGCAATATCTAAACTCAAGCTTAATAAGGCCGCCGGAAATGACGGCCTTCCCGTTGAGCTTTATAAAGCTGGCGGAGATAACTTGGTAAGTAACATCCACCAACTCATAAGCCAAATCTGGTCTCGGATGAAAGCATGCCTGAAGAATGGAACCTCAGCATTGTTTGCCCGATCCACAGAGGCAACTACAGAGGCATAAGTCTGCTCAACATCGCCTACAAGATCCTATCTGCCGTAAAAGTGAACGCCTGAAACCGTTTACCAACAACCTAATCGGCCCATATCAGTGTGGTTTAAGGCCAGGAAAGTCCACAATCGATCAAATTTTCACACTTCGGCAGATCCTGGAAAAAACCCAAGAAGTCCAAATCGATACCATACCGTAGAGACGAACTATACAGAGCCATGTCTAGTTTTGGTATACCGTGTTGGATGACGATGGAGAATTCTCGCTGCACCATCAGGGTCGGAAACGACCTCACCGACACAATCGATACCAAAAAAAGGATTTTGGCATGGCGATGCGCTGTCATGTGACTTTTTCAATTTGATTCTTGAGAGGATTGTGCAAAACTCCAAAGCCAACACCAGAGGCACAATTCTCCAAAAATCGGTGCAACTAATAGCATACGCCGACGATATTGACGTCAATGGTAGGACTCAACGTGATGTCATAGCCACGTTTGCTAGTATAGAGAAGGAAGCGGCAAAAATGGGTTTAGAAGTATGCTGTCAACATGTAAGGACACACAACATCGACAAATTGGACAGAACGTCACCATTGACAGATAGAACTTTGAGGTAGAACGAGACCCCTGTTCAAAAAACTCCGCATTGGACGTTTAAGATGGCTAGGAGAAATTGAAACTTTTTTCAATATTCCTTGAGTTTGGGCAAAAAATAAGTTTTTCTTAAAAGGTGGCGTGGCAGTGAGCGGATTTTGAAAATGTTTACACTTGTTCTGTAGGTATGGACGAGGATCCTATATACCAAATTTCATTATCCTAGCTCAAAATGTAAGTCCTAAAAATCGATGACGTGCAGACGGACAGACAGGCATGGCTTAATCGACTCAGCTAGCGATTCTGAGTCAATCCATATACTTTGAGGTATATGTGGCTAAGTTATTTTTTCTATGTTACAAACTATGTATTTAAGCTAATATACCCCAATGGGATAGTGTATAAATATATGAGAATGCATATGGTCAATGCCATCTATCGTTAGATACAATTTTGCACCACTTTTTCGAGCATACCCGAAATAGTGCATCGAATGTTGGATTTTAAGTGATCAATCGTTGCTGATTTATCCGCATAGACCAATGGTTTGAGGTACTCCCACAAAAAGTAGACCAATGGTGTCAAATCACACGAACGACGTAGACAATTCAGTCCATTTCTTGAGATGATTCGGTCGCTAAACGTTTGGCTCAACAAAGTCATGGTTGCACGCGCTTTATTGCATGTTTCGCCATCATGTTGGAATCATTTCTCCTCCAAATGATTTTCAATGACATGAGGAATAAACAAATCACAAATGGCGTTCGCCATTCACTGTAATGTAGGCTCCGGTTTCGAATTTTAAGACAAATGGGTCGATAACGCCTTCGGCATGTAAATCGCACCAGACAGTGATTTGTTCGAGATGTAGTGGAGTCTCAGGGGTCTCATGGGAATTGTTCTCACATCAAAAACGACAATTCTGTTTTTTTTTACATATACAGTTCACGAGAGAAATGAGGCTCATCGTTGAAGATAGAAATCTATGGTGCAACCTACAACTGATTCTCACAACATACACCGAACGCACGATGCAGTTGATAGTCCGCTGGCTTTAATTTTTGCACCAGTTGAATCTTTTATGGATGTACACCAAGAAAGATCTTTCCTCAAAATTTGAGGACCGAGTTGCTGAGAGCAGCGTCGGATCGATAAATTTGGGTTCTCTGTCACACTCACGTCTACAACCGCGATGTCTTCTTCTGTACGCAAAGCACGGGCTCGATTTGGATGAATATTATCAAAAAGAGTAAATGTGGTCATGAATCGATTCATAGTATTAGCTGCTCAGATAGAGGATTATGCGCACCGTAAACTTGACTTGAAATGATCAAACGGGTGATTTTTTAAGAGTTATGTTTTCAGGTTGGCAGCACTGGTTAGTAATGGCGTCCAAACGTCATACGTCAAAGTGAATAGTTTTCAGTATACTCTGCATTTAATCATGCAAAGACTTACAAACGAGCAACGATTACAAATTATTGAAATTTATTATCATAATTCGTGCTCTGTGAAAAATGTGCAAATCCTCTGTTTTATCGAAAAATTGTGTTTAGCGATGAGGCTCATTTCTGACTCAACGGATACGTAAATAAGCAAAACTGTCGCATCTGGATTGATGAACAGCCGTACGCCATACAACAATTACCGATGCATCCCGAAAAAACAACAGTTTGGTGTGGCTTACTGACTGGTGGCATCATCGGTACATTTTTCTTCAAAGTTGCCGTCAACGGCGAACGATATCGAGCCATGATACGCGACTTTTTTGCCCCAGTTGGCTGAATTGAACTTGGTTGACTTGTGGTTTCATCAATACGGTCCCACATGCCACACAGCTCATGAAACAATGGAAATATTGAAGGATAAATTTGGTGAGTTGATCGAAATGGCCCTGTGAGTTGGCCGCCAAGATCATGCGATTTAACGCCTCTTGATGGTTTCTTGTTTTATAATGTAAAGTTGTTAGTCTATGTGGACGATTGAAGCCTTACTGGATAACATAACGCGCGTAATTCGTGTAATACAGGCCGGAATTTTCCAAAAAGTGAAACAAAATTGGACCTTCCCAATGGACCATTTGAAACGGAGGCGCGGACAACATTTATATGAAGTTGTCTTTAAAACGTAAATGGCAAAGGACTATTTATGGATTACAATACAAATTTTGAATATTTGATGCAAATTTGAGTGTTTTATTCGATTTTTAAAAAAACTACGCTTAAAAAATCACCCGTTATAAGTTTGGTGAACAGAGCGCCAAACACGATTTTCAAACGTTGTTCTGATGTTAGTCTCCCCATGGTGATTTGCTAAAGTATACTAAAAAAGGGGAAAACATATCCTTATCGGAAGTTCTATACCTCTAAAAAAAACACCCTTTACGTACTGCTAAAAACAAGCTACTTATAGTTACATGAAATGGTTTACCTAGTCTTTTACACTTACTTACTTACTTAAGTGGCGCTACAGTCCGGAATGAACCTGGGCCTCAACCAACATGCCTCTCCTATTAGCCCGGTCCTTAGCTAACTGCCTCCAGTTGCGCACTCCAAGTTGGTTGAGGTCGGTTTCCACTTGTGCGCGCCACTTAAGGCGAGGTCTTCCTCTACTGCGTCCGACGTCTGGCTGGGAATCGAAGACTCTGCGAGCCGGAGTATTGGTGTCCATTCGTTCTACATGTCCTAGCCATCTTAAACGTCCAATGCGGAGTTTTTTGACCAGGGGCATGTCGCTGTACAGCTCGTATAGTTCTTGGTTGAATCTTCGTCTCCATAGCCCGTCAACGCAAACGGGACCGAAGATTTTTCGAAGAATTTTCCTCTCGAATCTACCAAGGATTTCTTCATCCGCCTTTGATACGGTCCATGCTTCTGCGCCGTAGAGCAGGACTGGGATGATCAGGGTCTTATATAGGATCTCCTTAGTAGTTCGAGTGAGGGCTTTACTACTAAATTGCCTTCTTAGCCCGAAGAAACAGCGGTTGGCAAGAGTAATTCTTCGTTTAATTTCTGACGAGATGTTGTTGTCAGAGTTAATAGCGGAGCCGAGGTAGACAAAGTCCCGTACTACCTCAAAGTTATATCTGTCAATGGTGACGTTCTGTCCAATTCGTCGATGTTGTGTGTCCTTTCGTCTTGACAGCATATACTTAGTGTTACCCTCATTTACTGCTAAACCCATTTTTCCCGCTTCCTTCTCTATACTAGCAAACGTGGCTATGACATCACGTTGAGTCCTACCAATGATGTCAATATCGTCAGCGTATGCTAGTAGTTGCACCGACTTTTGGAAAATTGTGCCTCTGGTGTTGGCTTTGGAGTTTCGCACAATTCTCTCAAGAATCAGATTAAAGAAGTCACATGACAGCGCATCGCCTTGCCTAAATCCTTTTTTGGTATCGAATGTGTCGGTGAGGTCGTTTCCGACCCTGATGGAGCACCGAGAATTCTCCATCGTCATCCTACACAAACGGACGAGTTTGGGCGGTATACCAAAACTAGACATGGCTCTGTACAGTTCGTCTCTATAAATGCTGTCATATGCGGCTTTGAAATCGATGAATAGGTGGTGGGTATCGATTTAGACTTCTTGAGTTTTTTCCAGGATCTGCCGAAGTGTGAAAATTTGATCGGTTGTGGACTTTCCTGGCCTAAAACCACACTGATAAGGGCCAATCAGGTTGTTGGTAAACGGTTTTAGGCGTTCACATATTACGGCAGATAGGATCTTGTAGGCGATGTTGAGGAGACTTATGCCTCTGTAGTTGGCGCAGTTCAGAGGGTCTCCTTTTTTGTGGATCGGGCAAACGATGCTGAGGTTCCATTCTTCAGGCATATTTTCATCTCGACAGGATTCTGTTCGAGCCTTGTATCCTTGGCTTTGACGTTTTACACTTTGGTAAAACTTGCGAACATCGTTCCTGGAGTGGCACCTCTCTATATCCTCGATCGCGCGCTTTTCTTGCTCTTTTTTCTTCTTGCTGAAAAGCCGATGTTCTTCCCTTCTTCTTTGCCTATAGAGCTCAATGGCAGCTCTCGTCTTCACCTTCGTCTTTTACACTTACAAAGGTACAAATAACAGCATGCCTACTGATAACAGGAGTTATTCGCACTAGCCCTACAGCAGGTTTTAAACAATTCTAGACCTTTCACCAATTGACCTACACGTCTCAAAGAAGCGGGTAACCTAGGTATGTATCAAACCTTTGGTCACAGCATAATGTTGAAATTAGTAGCATACGAGGATGGGGTACCTGACTACACCATCCCATAACACGATTTCGATATAAAACATTCAATCAGAATACCAAGCAGAGACGAATGTTTGTCGAAGAATGTGGTATCGAACACTGAAATAACAATCTATACCGATGGGTCTAAAATGGAAATAGGAGTCGGCTCTGGGTTATACTCCGATGATATTGGGTTACCCACTCCTTTCGACTACCAAACTCGTGCAGTGTACTGTAAGCAGAAATCTTAGCCATACTCGAAGCTGCCAAATCTGATAGAGTATATCACATGACAATATCTCCATCTACGTAGATAGCCAAGCAGCCGTAAAAGCTCTGAAATCCAAAATAGTATAACCACGAGGTTCAATGTTACCAGAATCCTTGGCTTTGACGTTTTACACTTTGGAAAAACTTTCTGGTGACCGCGAGAAACCTAGCACATCAGTTGCGGCTGATCTAATGGCTTGTTGGCATCGTTCCCATTGTTCTTCGACATTAGATGCTGGTGGTGTGTTGTGAGTCGAGAGGTTAAGAAATACGCGTTGCGCGAAGGTCTTGGCGGTCTCTGGCGATTGCAGTCTTTCGACATTAACTTTTTTCACAGTATTTCTGTTTTTTTTGTGGCGTGGTGGATATCAGCATCCTTACCTTGGCTACAACAGGGTAGTGTTTCGAGTCGATGTTATCCCTCGGAATGTTCGGACATCCAAAATACTGGATGCGTGCATCTTTTCTATCGCAATGTGATCAATCAGGTCGAAGCAGGGTCGTCAACAATAATATCAGTCCTTTACGAGGCTATTGGTTGCTTCGTACCATAATCTCTTTCTGTGGATGGGTAGTTAACCCAAAGCAAAAGCCCCAACCTGGAGGGCCAGGCCTTGTTTTGACTCTAGGACAGCGGGCTGGAAAATACCGATGTCAGTAGCCCATTTTGGTATATGAGTGCTGCCGTTGACCCATTGAGGGCTCGTCGGCCACCAACTCTTTTCCAATATCCTGGCTCAGTATTAGAAATCCCTGTAGACCTGGTGTTCAAATATGTCGAAGCAGCTCAAATATGGATTTCACTACCAGTTCGATCAAACTGGAGCTGTAGGCGCCACCGTTGACTCCATCTAGGGAATTCCTCAGCTGCTGCCCAAGAGTGAGTGCCTTAGTGAGAGGACACATTCTGAATATTTAGAGAATCTTAATATCTATATTTCGTCGATATAAAGCTGTTTTCCACGCCTACTTTTAGGGGGCTTTTTTAGTAAAAAAAACTTTTTCCGGTCAGATTTTAAATTTTTCGAAAAAAAAAATCGATGCAGACCATTGTTAATATTAATATGAACACTTCGTCTAAAACCATTTTAACCCACGCATACTTTTTGGGGGCGTTTTTATATAAAATACCCATTACATATGCAGGAGAAAAACCTTGTCTTTTGAAGAACTGTAAATGTGTTTTATAAAACAGTCTGAACAGCTTGTTGTTACAATTTCGTTTTCTATATTTAATCCACAATGTGTTTTAAGCCATTTCCACTTTTTGGGGATTTCCGTTTTATAGATAGGATGGGATAGGGTATTCTACGATCCACACAGCGGATTGTAGCTTTCTCATATGTTTTTTTTTTTATTTAGCAACCAAAATATTCACCAGAAATAACTTTTATGACAAAACGACTTTTGCCGATTTAGCTAGTTTAGCTATTTAAATTGTTTCATTTTGCTTCAGTCTGTGTAGGTCTCTGTGTAGGTGGCGCAAAAATAACCTTCCGATGTTTTTTGGCTGTAATTTAAAAAAAAAATTAAAAACTTTGATTCTTCTTGTGGATTATTTTTATTTAGTCTTTTAATTTTTTTTACATCAAGTCGAGAATATGATGTCATGTAAATGGCCGCCGCCACAGTTGATTGTCATTTGAGTCCTTTTTATGGCATTTTCCATCACTTTGGCCAAAACTTCCGGCGATAGGTCCTCACATTCTTGACGGATATTGTCTTTAAGAGCTGCAAGAGTCTGAGGCTTGTTGACATAAACCCGCGACTTCAAAAAGCCCCACAAAAAGAAGTCTGGAGCGGTCAAATCAGGCGATCTTGCTGGCCTGTGCAAATCGCCAAAACGGGAGATTAGGCGCCCGGGAAATGCATCCTTCAGCATATCGGTTGTGGCACGTCCAGTGTGTGCCGTTGCACCGCCCTGTTGGAACCACATATTTTCCAATCCCAATTCATCAAGTTGCGGCAAAAAGAACTCGTTGATCATTGCTCTGTAGCGCTCACCATTCACAGTAACCGTTTGGCCCGCGACGTCTTCGAAGAAAAAAGGTCCGATGACTCCTCCAGCGAAAACAGCACACCATACAGTGACTTTGAGCGGGTGTAATGGCTCTTCGTGGGTTACACGCGGATTTTCAGTGCCCCAGAAGCGTAAATTTTGCTTATTTACGTACCCGCTAAGATGGAAATGGGCCTCATCACTCATGATTATTTTTAATCATCTTCCTCTTGGTGGTGATTAAGGACGGCTTGAGCGTATGTTAGACGCGATTGGCGGTCAGCAGCTAACAGCTTATGCACCATCTGGACTTTGTACGGAAATATCTTCAAATCTTGTACCAAAATTCGCTGTAAAGACCGTCGATTGATACCCATTTGCGTGGCACGTCGTCTGGTCGATGTCGACGGAGTTTCCATGACATTTTCGGCTACAGCAGCAATATTCTCTGCAGAACGGCTACTCCGGGGTCTGCCACGCCTGGCAGCATCTCGTGTTGTGCCAGTCTCTTCGAGGCGAGCGGCTAAACGTTGCAGTGTTTCACCAGTAGGCGTTGGACGGCTAGGAAATCTGCGACGAAATTCACGATGTGCCAAAGTCACCGACCGATTATTGCTCTAATAAATAGTCACCAATATTCCGAGGGGCTCAGTGGCGCGATGGTTAGTGCGATGAACTGCCGCGCAGGAGGTCTGGGTTCGATTCCCAGCCGTAGCAACACCTAAATGATTTTTCACTGGCCCTCCTCTCGTGATGATCTGACAAATCATCCGAGTAGTATCAATTGTCAAGAATAGCTTATGTCAACTTAGCCGTTCGGAGTCGGCATAAAACAGGAGATCCCGCCATCGTGCAAGAAGTACACACGCACACATGAATGGTTGTGAGAAAGCTAGGCCCTGGGTACTAACGAGCCTGTTGCGCCAAAAATTTGTATTTTTTTTTTTATTCCGCGTTCTGGAGCAGTGTAGCGTAACATTGTTTATTAACGTGTTTTTCGCATGTGTTTACTACACAAATGTCAAAACAGAACTGACATTAGGGGCCAATCGCAAAATTTACAGCATTTTCTGATAGGAGGATTACTTTTGCGCCACCTTGTAACGGGTGATCCAAGTAGAGATACTTTTTTCAATAGCCTTTCTTGACATATCACATGTGAGTCGTGTCATGCTGTCATGTTATTTTTGTTCAGTATTGTTTGGCATTTCATAATGGAAAGACTTACGCGTGAACTACGTTTACAAATTGTTCAACTTTATTATGAAAATTCATGTTCTGTGAGGAATGTGTTTCGTGCACTTCGCTCAACTTATGGTCAACATAATCGGCCTACTGAGCGTAATATTCGCAACACCATCACCCATTTTGAGACCCAGCATTCATTATTGGATAATATTCGACCGAATAGACCACGTCCAGCACGCTGTGAAGAAAATATAGCGGCCGTAGCTGAGAGTGTGTAAATTATGCCGGTGCGAACGTAACCGTCAATGGCGACCGTTATCGTGCCATGATAACCGACTATTTGATGCCTGAAATTGAAGCTCATGATCTCGGCGACATTTGGTTTCAGCAAGACGGAGCCACTTCCCACACATCGCATCAATCAATGGACTTATTGAGAGAACATTTCGGTGAGCACATAATTTCACGTTTTGGGCCGGTCGATTGGCCACCAAGATCGTGTGATATCACACCGTTAGACTTTTTCCTGTGGGGATATGTAAAGTCAAAAGCTTATGCCGACAAACCCGCTTCGATTCAGGCCTTGGAGGAAAACATCACGCGTATCATTCGCCAGTTACCAGTCGAAATGCTCGAACGAGTGATCGAAAATTGGACTCAACGGATGGACCATCTGCGACGTAGCAACGGCCAACATTTGATAGACATAATCTTCAAAAAATAAATGCCAAAGAATGTCATTTCAAATGATAATATACATTCTACATTAAATTTGAATTTTCTGTGTTTTTTTCTTTAAAAAAGTAGGGAACCTCGAAATGGATCACCCTTTACTTTATTGACCAATGCGTAAAATGTTCATTTGTTCTTTTACCTTATTTTTTATCAAAGCTGCAAATATTTGTTACCTGATATTCCTTAAGCGGCAGTACTAACACAAATCTTCTTGCCTGCAAACACTTAAGTTTAAAAAAAGTTAAAAAAAAAAATGACAACTCAACGACGAAATCAATCTGAAAATGTTCCAACCAACAGCGAATTAAAAACCAAATTTTTATTTTGTTTTAATTCATAATTTATTTTATTTATCGTATTTTATATTTTTCTTCTTAATAACTTCTTAACTACATAAAAAATATTATACTAGAACGTCGCTTAAAAACAAATGACAAAAAAAATTATTTATTCTCTTTTTAAGAATAAAAAATTAATCCATCTTTTCTTATTCGATAATTAAAAGACTCTTTCTCGAACAATATAACAAATAAAAAATATAAATATACATGTACATATTTCTAATATTAACTGTACAGGGTGAAACAAAAAAAAGCAAACAATAAAAATACACAGAGTGACAGAAATTGGGGAGGGGGTTTAAAAAAACACATTTCCTTAAAAAAAAAACAATTTTAATAAATTTAAAACAAAAAATCACTTGACATTTTGTAGAAATGATTTGCATATCTATGCGCCTCTCTCTCTCTCCGTATCCAATAGAATTTCTGAGGAAGTTTTTTTTTATATGTATATAGTACTTAGAGCCGAAATACATGTACAAACGTCACTTGCGTTAAAAATACACATTTTTTTAAAATTATTTTCTTCTACTCTTACACAATGCTAGTTTGTTTAAATTTTGTACAAAAATTTACATTACAATATTGGCAACGGTTTTATTTTGTTTTTTTATTTATTTTTTCACTTTATAGTACTTTTGTTCTCTTATTCATTAAAAATATAGATTTTATTTATTTTTACTTTACAATGAACAAAAAAAATTGTATCTTGTGTGCTGGGAATGGATATAGATTTTTTTTTAATTTTAAACATAAAATTACAATTTTGTGCCATTTTGTTAAATTAAAATAAATAAGCTACTTAACTGTACACAGAGTATAAATATGTTTAGTGGTTTTGTTTCTGCTTTTTTAAAGAAATCAAACTTGAATTGTGTCCTCATCATCACTGGGCGGTCGACTACTTTCTGAACGGCCTGGGGGACTGCCTGGATTTAATGTAGGACTGGGCGATCTTCGCGCACTACTGCTATTATTAATACTGATGTTGTTGTTGTTATTGCTACTGCTATTGTTGTTATTGTTGGTCTGATAGTAACTACTTAACGATGACAGAGAACTAGATGCTGACAAGTGTGGAAAAGGTGCTGCAGCTGGACCTGGCAGGCCACCTAAGCTGCCTAATGCGGCCGGAACACCAGGATACAGTCGATATGGTAGAGGTTTTTGTAACGCTGCTGCTGCCGCCTGGCGGTAGTACAAGTCGGCGGCGGATGGTGGTGTTCCGTGTGGTGACTGGGCGGGATATGGCCATGCGCCTAGGTATGGTGGTCCACCATATAATCTCTGGAATGCTGCATAGTTGCCAGCTTCGGCGAGGAGTTCTAAACCCACAGCTGTTTGGCGCTTCCATTTTGTTCTAAAAAGATAAGAAAAAGGGGTAAATTTTAGTATTTTGTGAAATTGTTTTTTTTTTAGCAATCAAAGACACACAAAACGATATCAAAATAAATAGACAAAGGGGGAAATAAAGCACCACCTTAATGTATCTCATTTTAATACAAAAGATCAAATGGACGCTGCAACCGTATCTAAAGAACCAAAAAGGTGGCAAACAAATTTGAAAAAAAGGTGCCTACGCCAACGAACCCTTTCGTATCACCCTTCCATGACACCTCACATCACAATCAACTCTTCGACTTCACTAATCGTCTGTGACCAGACCACATATACAAAATGTTTGTCAATGAATTCAGACAGTGTCCCCATTGTCTCTCCCCATACATCGACTTGTAGCAGGGATTTCCCGTTCAATTCCAACTCATAATCCCATAAACAAATATCTCGAAACGATAAACCGATTTGACCGTCCCATTCGTGCGGGGTGCCCTTTCACTGCGTGTGTATCTGTCACTTCTTAATTTCATCGTTTCTCGTTATTTATTTATTCATCTTAATTTTCACTTCCTCAAGCAGTTGTTTTCACATATTTTGTTGTTGTTTGTCGATCAGAAGCACTCAACTCTCGATCGTTTCCGATCGTTAGACAGAGTGACACATTGAAAAATCATCCAAAAACCATCGAATCTGTGTTTGTTTTTCCCTCTGGCTGTGGGATACCTCTTGTGGGTTTAAATGCGCGTAATTCGGTCAATTCATTCGAAACTTATATCTCTAACGAGATATCGAGTTGAAAATTTAATTTTTTGTACCTCCATTGAGAAGTAGATACTCTTTTAATCTCTAATAGACTATTATTAGAGATTTTTTGCTGATGATCGATAATTACAGTGGGTTGAGATACATTTCATCTTGGTATTCTTTTTTTGGATGCCAATGCTGATGCTGATCGTTTGGTATACGTAAACGTAATTAATGTTAAGTGATTCATTCGGCGAGAAGTGCTTCTAATAGAGTCGATCAATAAACGATCATTGATCATGATCATCGTCGTCGTCGTCGTCGTCGTTGGCCGGCAAGGTATGCGGTGTTAATGCAGTAGCCGTCCTTTTGATTGATGCACTTACAACCACTTGAGACGGGGCTGTTGGGCTTGGGCTAGGCTGTAAATCTATTCATTTTAAACAATCTGTATCGTGATTTTTTTTTTTTTGAAAGTCTGCCCGCAAAGCATTGTGTGCATTTCGATTATTTTACTTTTTGTTACTTTTTTGGTCTTGGACTCTTGGTGGATGGCGTGATGGCTTCG
This sequence comes from Rhingia campestris, assembly GCA_932526625.1. Classification (NCBI taxonomy): domain Eukaryota; kingdom Metazoa; phylum Arthropoda; class Insecta; order Diptera; family Syrphidae; genus Rhingia; species Rhingia campestris. The sequence goes on along the minus strand of OW052182.1, from coordinate 57,280,072 downwards.
GGCGTTTTAGCTACTGAATTGGAAGTGTGTATTTTGTACGTATAGGTATTTCAAATTTATATTAATTACATTTTCTCTAGGACGGATATGAAAATTAAAATGGACGTGCCTTTAGGTGGGTTTTTTTTGGTGCGCATAGTAATTAAATACACTTTAAGGAAAATGGTCATTTCAAGTCGGTGTTGGAAGTCCGGGAGTAAGACTAGGAGGTGGAATTGTTTGTCTACCTTGAAGTGGATTTTTATTTTGTATGCTGAAAAGTGGAAGATATTAATGACGATGATGGTATTTGGGTGGCCGAAAGAAGGGTAATTAGGGGCACTCATTTGGTGGTATTTGCTTAAATATTCATAATTTAAATATACAAAGGAAGCAAGCAGTTTATTAGGGGAAACGCCCTGATCGTTGATAGGAACTATAGATATGTATCTATGATTTTACCACCGGGGTACCTCTTTTACAAAACTTTTTTTTTAATTCATTCTTAGTTAACAATTCATGGAGATTCGCCTTTTAAGACGGATGAAGATCAGAAAAATTGTGCTTATCGTCTTTTCCACAAATCAAGTAGGTACTGTTGCTATAAAGTAGCATTGCTTGTTAAAACCGACAACGATCACGAAATGATTGCAGATATGTTGTGCTGTAGATCCAAAAATCTGCAGATCGGTGATTTCACATTTGATCTTAACATTTATTTATGCAGATCGATTCATTGGACTTTTCAGGGGAAAATGCTGTCTTAACTTAACATTTTGAAGGAATTTTGTATGTCATGATCGGTTATACGTAACGAGTGATCAATAGCATTATTCAGTTGCCGATATATTAGTTCCTAACATAGGATTGATTCCTGAAGTCTCAAAAATGATAATAACTGTCAACTCATATTTTAACCGCTGGCCATAATGCATCAACCAAGTGATGATCGAATCAAAAATTTCATAAAGTCTTAGGTACAACTCTTCATACCCAAACTTCATCAGCAATTTGGCTAATTTTTGGACGAGTCCTGATACAATGACTCCGCTGATCACCAAATCTCTAACAATCAACAAATTGAAACTCAAAGTCAGTAATTGGGAAACCGATCGATGCAAATCCAACAGCAGCTTGATTATTTGTTTGGCTCTCTGTTGGGATCCTGGTGCTGATCATCAAGTTTTTACCGATCATTGAATTTCTACCAATGATTCGTAAGTTCATATTATTCTATACAGACCAATATCAGGATCAATTAGATAAACACAAAATCATTTGAAAATTATGAGGATTTATATCTAAAAATCTTTACTGATCAAAAAATTGAAGGTCATGATTGTTATCGGTAAGGTTTCGGTCATCTTTAAGGCTGTCATATCTTAACTGATCAACCATATTAACTCACAGTCAACAAACGTATTAGTTCTCTGTTAGTTTTGAAAATCATGTGGCTACTAATCACTAAAGCTCTTCTGATCAATTCATTTCAAATCGGAACAGTAGGTGATCTACAAATTTTGAAAATTTGGCCATTTATTCTTGACGAAATTGAGACAAATCAAACTAAGGCCTACGGCTTTTGCCGACTTTGTCGATCATATACATGGTCATGCCCACTAAGTTGCAGGAACAACTGATGTTATACCTCAAAAATTGTTACTATCGCATATACCGATCGACAAATTTGGACAACTGATCTACAATCCACTGATATTTTTAACGCCGATCATGTTCATATTCATGATTACTAAGGTGCAGGAACCAGTTATGAAATACCTCAAACAATAAACAACACATCAAATGTTGGCCAACAATTTGATCCAACTGATCGACATCTACTGTCACGATGACTAAGTTACCGAACCGAACCAATACGCCAATAGGAATACCTCAAATATTCCTATTGGCGTATATGTTGATCAAGTTTCGTAAACCACAAATATTGTTACTATCGCGCATGTTAATCATCACTTTTGTCGAACTGATCTGCAATCTATTGATATTGTTACCGCTTATCATATGGTCGTGCATGATCACAAAATAACAGAAAAAATAACTCAGATACCTCAAACATTGACATTGTTTCATATGTTGGGTAACATAAATTTGTCCAACTGATCTACAGGATTTAGAAATGCATGATCAGTGATCTTCATTATAAAAATCAACAGAAAAACGTTGTTTTTTATGATCTCGAAAATTGATATTGTCGCATATGTATATCGACTATTCCATTCAACTGATCTACAAGATTTTTAAATTTACGATCAGTGATCGTCTTTTCAAAAATCTACAGAAAAAATTGTTTTTTTGATCTGGAACATGGATATTGTCGCATATGATGATCAACTGTTTTGCCTAACTGATCTACAATCCACTGATATTGTTGCCGCTGATCATGTTTGTGACCATACTTACTTGCAGGAACATAAAACATTATTTTCGTCTCACATATATTGATTAACAGCTTTGGCTATGCGATCAGGAAAATTTTTAAATACATGATATGTGATCGTGATTCCACAAAGATTTTTTTTTACTGATATACAAAATAATCCATCACTGACCGAAACTTCCTTACTGCTGATCTTGTCTCGACTTTTTTTCAACAACCAATAAAAATCGTAAAACATGTTTACCCGATCTTGACTACTGATCAACCAACCTGAGTGCTTTTTCATTCGACGAAAAAAAAAAACTCCTAAAATCGTGAACCTCATTATCGACTTCCAGTCCCACTTCAACGTTAATCACTTGTCTTAGACCCCATTCGTATAATGCCATGTGATTTATAGCCTACTACTCTAAATTGAGTACATTCCTTCCACGCATTTGACATCCCACAATAAAAAGTCGTATCCCTGACGATGGGAACAAAAAAATAAAACACAATCTATGACCATTCTCCTTCCATTCACTAACCATCTCTAATTCCCACTTCAGAACCTCTCAACACCGCATTCGTACAAAATGATTAACGACGTGTGGCAATAAAACTTCAAGCCACAGATACATCATTCACCTCGAAGAATTTAAATATTTCCACGACAGCGCATCTTAACAATATCTAAATGCGTAAACGCATCTACAATTAGCATACATTAGTAATAAAATATACACAACTGCATCTCCCATCTCGCATTTAATTGTACGATTCACTCGAGTGGAAGTCGAGAGTTGAACTCTTTTCTCATCTCGAAAGGGATCATCATTAGCCACCACCAAACCAGCAACCGACGACGGTGTATATTACGCATAATTGTCAAATTGCAAGCTGTAATTTGTTAATGATTAATTATTCGCATGGGGGTTCCGATTCTGAGTCTGACAACCGACTATAGATACACAAACAACTCGTAGATACTCTGAATAATCATAGAATCTAGCTTACTTCCTGTCCGCGCATTCGTTAGAATAATTATAGGTTTTCGCCACTTTGTCCGTTCGTATCTATGCAAGACCGAACACAAAGCCCAGACAATAGAGGTAGACCTCAAAACGAGCATACTCTTAGCTAAACCGACAATTAGAGCGCCAGTCAGTCCGGAGATGCAAGCATACCGCGACGCGACTATTTACAATTTAAAAATTTTATTCTCATTCAGAAAAAAAAAATTAATTCGACTATTTATCATCAAATTAATCAAACAATAAACGCAGTATAAATTCTCGTTTTCCAAATGAGGTAACACGGTAATTTTGACACACATACACAGGCAACCAAAGCGATTGGTTTTGGGCTAGGTATACCTGGATTGGGTGAATGTGTCCGATGTATCTTTACATATTTCGGGACCATTTAAATCACATTAATACAAATTATCTAGCACATTAAAATGCGGTTAAACTGCGGTCCGTTTTTTTCTTTTTGAGAAATCGTAGTTTTTTCAGTTGGGAACCATGTTTTTGTTGTCAGATTTGAAATTGTATGGCTTCGTACCGCTCTGGGGTAATGTTACCGCGCGTTGTTGTGTGAACATCATCAGGTTAAGTTAATTACACGAATAAGCGCGGGTAATTTGTTGTTTGCTGTTTCATGAATGAACAGAAAGAAAAAAAAAATTCGGAAAATTTAATTTAACTCGCAAAATGCATTTAACAAGAAACCGTTTCCTGATTTTATGTAATTATAGTTTGTTTGCCTTTTTTTGTTGTTGTAGAGCATTCGAAATGATGGCGGATAGAGTGCAGTGGTATGTGCAATTTGGAAAATTGTTCTGCAAATATAAGGCGGGTAGCAAGTGTTTGTGATCAGCTAATTATTGTGGGCTTCTTCAGCGCACCTGATCGATGCGAGATGAGCTGAGCTGGTATAATGACGGAGAGCGGTAGTGAGCTGTCATTGGGACTAGTGTGAGTCATTAGGGAGAGCGGCTAATGTTTGTTGTAGGTCATATAAGATGATCGGTGTGAGATTAGGTGAGGTGCTTCCAAGCCGAAATAACATCGGCCAAAAGAAAGGCTTTCTCCAAGCCTAGATTGAGGAAAAAAAAGTAACTGGTAGGCCAGTTTTTTTGATAATTAACCAAAGGAACTATGGACCTTCCTTTGAAACCTTAATTCCCAAATTGTTATGGTATGGCAGACAATAGTGCAGTAGCAAACACAGAGTCAATCTACATTTCTGGAGATGATTTCTTGACCGATAAAATAACAACTAAAGTCGCAAACTTGAGGGTCATTAAGATGGTCGAAACCTATAAGACAACGCACCCCCTTTATGCTTCAAAAATCAGCTTACAACATCATACCAAAAATCAACTTGAATTATGCATCTAAAGGTAGTTGGTTACAACCGGGAAATTGGAGAGAAATGCTGTTTGAAGCCCAGATTCATTCCGGACTTAAGTGCGTAATAAGTAATAAGTGCGTAGTAAGAAAGGAAATAAAACTAAAAATTTGTGGCGCAACATAGGCTCGTTAGGACTCATTGTCTAGCTTTTCCTAACAAACATTCATTTTGTTGTGTGTACTTCTGGGATAATAATGGGACCTCCAGAAACCGAACGTCGGAGTAGAGATAAGCTTTTCTTGAAAGTTCGAATGTTTTACCAACAAATATGTTGGTATTGCAATGACTGGGAATCGGAGATTGTTCTGCGCATCAGCTTATGGCACTAACCATCGACCCACTGAGCCTGTCATTCGCTGGATAACAGTCGGGTGGAGTTTGTTAACAAAAACGGCGAGAAGAATCCAGAAAGTGATGGAAAAATTGATGTTTTTCTGTCTCAACATCAAAGTGGTAAAAATCTACATATGATGAACTGCTACTGACATTAATTTGAATAACTTTTAAACCTAAGATTAGACGGATGTTGAAATCAGTCATCCAAATGACTAGCTGACATCACGGAAACTAGGTTAATCCGTGCATTTTCTACGTGTGTTATAGTGGTTGACACGGGCAGTTGTTGCTCTCGTATTATTTTTGGCTCAAAATGTTAACTGTTTGCATGGTCACCTATATATTAGGGTCTGGTGACAGGACCAGATGGCCAACGTCGAAATGACGTCTTTAAACCAAATATTAATCGGATCTAATGACTAGTTGAAGTCGTGGAAATAATGCTTACATGTGTCATTGATAAAAATTCAAAAGATCATCAATTGACAAACCCAGATGACCAATGGATGACAGGTGTTTACCCAGACTAACCTCTTAACGAACGTCACATTGACTTCTTCAAAGCTAAGATCAGATGTTCAAATCACTGATAGCTGATTTAATGGAAAATATGGTTATGGCTGTGTCATTCATTGACAATCTTCTCATCACTAGACGACATCCGATTTCACGAATGACGCAAGTGGTCACTTGTGTGTCATTTTGTTCTTAAATTCGCTTGGTGAAAGTGGATCGGATCGGACTGGATCATGAACGAAGAACATGCGATTGGATGAAATGACCAATTTGGGGATGTATTTATGACGTCAACAGATATCCCAATGATAGATTTGGATGACCACCTTATTGTAACTTAAAAAGTTTTTCTAAAAAAGGTTTACTGAATTTTTTGAATTTTCTGACCCGTGGGGCTTAATAATAAAAATTAGCACTGTTCTGGGTACAGCTTCCATATTGAGTAAGGATGCTAATAGAATATACACGGATTGACCTTTGTTATCGGCATATATATATTTTACAGAAAGCTTTTGACGGAAGTAAATGCAATGAGATTATTTTTTAGGAAATATCGCTATGCCAGAACGAAGATCTCAAACGGTGTACTTTGTCATCTGATACCATTTTTATCTGCATTACTGTCGTGCAAGGACATTATTAAGAAAATCGCTCTTTGAACGGTCGTATATCTCTAGCAGGGATCAAAGTACAAGAGCTGCATTCCTAGATTGTTTTGAAGTGCTTGGTGACCAAATGGACGCTGAGCTATTGAAACCTCTCACAGGTGGTAGATTTTCAATTAAATTGGTTTGCTGTCATCAGCCAGATACCTGATGATGCATGCTTCAGAACCGCAATTTGTAAACTTAGTTGTCAACGAGTGCCATTAGCGTGTTCTCCATGTGGGACGGAAGTTCTTTGTAATCATTTGTGGATTATGGTGGGTTTTGAAATCAAAAAAAAAAAAAAAAACGTGCAGAGATGTGCAACTTAGAGAAAGCTCTGGATCTCTGATTTTGGTCATCCTTTTCACCGATTTCTTTGGAAACTTTTTTTTGTCATTCCCATACAACGTACTGATACGATAACCAGTACGTTGTATGGGAATGACAAAAAAAAAGTTTCCAAAGAAATCGGTGAAAAGGATGACCAAAATCAGAGAGACAATGCATTTAAAAAAAAGTAAATTTATGTCCCATGATCTGCCCAAACCAATGTGTTCCTTAAGGAAATAATGCAACCATCGGACTCTGTTCAAAATTGGACCGTTTGATGAGTTTATGTAGAACACAGACCCGTCTTGTTTAATCCGGAGTTCACCAATAACCAAATCTAGGTAAACTAATTCAACTGTGAGTGATTTCGAACCACAAGGTTATGTTTTAGTGTGTACCTACTTTTTAGTATGCTTCCTGGGAGAACTTTCACAAAGTGCGTGACTCATTTGGAAACAACACAGCACAGTGATGTTTGGCATGTTTTTTTGGCGGAACTTTCACAGAACGTCCATTTTTATAATAAAATTGAATAACAGCATACATGCGAAAAAAAATCGGTATATGAAAATGAATTGTTAACTTTGACAACGAATCAAAGTGCGTGGCTCATTTCGAACAACTTGTGTTGTTTTAGAGTGTACGTGCTTACTGGTATCTTTCCTTAGCGAATATTTGCAAATTACTTATTTTCATAATGATTTGGCATAACTAAATGCGGTCTTGGTTACCAGATCATAAACATGACGAAATGTGTCTTAGTTCGCAACATTTGTTATAATTATCTGCCAAGATAAACTCAATTGATGTTTGTCAATGACAACCAACATCGGTATTATCTGGTGGATCTTTTGCTACTTTACTCAATTGTGTCTTAAAACACTCGATATACCCATTTGACTGTTTAACATTTATGATGTGAAAAACTCTAAAAGGTCCTTTTTCACGCCTAAAATTTGTATTTAAAGGTTTACACCCCTTTCGGGGGTTATTTTAATTTTGAATAGCTAAAGGGTTTATTCTGTAGTGTGCGAACAAAAAGTTGGACGCAGTTTTTATGATTAGCATTCTGAAATTTATTCATGGAATCTAATAATTGATCGTCCTTCTTTTGAAGGACATAAGAGTCTTTTAAAAAAGGATACCCCGTTAAATCTACTTCCTTGTTGCGTTTTTCATTTGTGAACGTTTAAGACTTTTATGCTTTAATTAAAACTTTTACGTGTCCGTGTTTCAATGTCCTCTCAAGTGAGAATTGGGGTCATTTTGAAGTGCGAATTGGGGTCATTTTGAAAATGGCATTTTGTTACGCTTCTTTTATTCTAATAAATGTCCAATTTATCCCAATTTCCATTTTTAAAAACAAAGATTTATCAATTATACATCTACTACTTCTACTACTTCTATAATGTCCGCCATTTAAGCACCGATAACGATTGAAAGTTTTCAAAGATTGTGTATCTTCTAATACCTTTCCGTAGTAGAATTTTATGCTTTTCCCAGAAATGCAAAAATATTTCATCTATCGTGAAATTCGAGATATCCAGATACCAGTTCACGAATAGTCATAATGTGAAAATTGAAATATGTGATTTATTTGAAGCATGTCATTTAATAGTTGCTTAGCCCTGAAATTAATGGCGATGAAAAAAATGTAATGACACCATATTATTCGTCATAAAATTGTCACTTGGATTTATATTTACTTTTTTCAAAAGAGCGGGTTTTTGAATTTTTGAAAATTTTTCAAAAAAAAAAAGGAATGATACATCCATATGCAAATGCTAACAACTCAGTACATGATGTGCATGATTTAATGTTATCAATGATGTAGTTTAATAATTACTGAATAATTATCTCACCAATTGCTTCTCCTAAGTGACTGCTAGGTATCTTCCGGCTAACTATTTGAAGCGACATTTTATTTTTCGTGTGAGATTTGAAATGAAAAAAAAATCAAAATACAATTGAAGGGGAGAAAGAAATATTATGAGATCGATTTTACACACTTATCTGTTAGATAAATCATCCAAAATATAGACATTGAATGTGGTACTTGTTTTAAAAATCGCTTGCTTAAGAAATTACAGCCAACAGCATAGCAAACTGATTCCCATCATATTCCATATCTATTAACAAACCATTTCCCCCAAATTGTTTGTAAATCTTCCCATCATCAGGCTCTACCTCAACGCCATCCCTTTCCAATTGTAAAACCACACGAGTTGAAATTCGTTTTGGTTTTGCACCATGACTGCAATAAAAACTTCAAAATGTTTACAGTGATTCGTTCCGGTTTTTCGTTGTCCCTTTGGCAGTTATGTTCACCGAAGGGTGATGATGTTTTAATAGGATTACAAAGGGAAGACGTCGAAATAGAAATCTATCCCTCTCATGGCGGCGTCAACATTTCGCAAAATCCTTTTAAAAGATCGTCTACGCATTTTTGCATATACTCGCCGAATTCCAAATCCGAAATCCATTTATTTAATTGTCATGATCCGCCCATAATTGCACACCTTTTCCCTGCTTTCCCTATAATCCCGGATCGTATTGGACCGCTTGTGTTGTTTTCCTATTGTTTTATTCTGTCACCTTGACATGGATGCGCCACTGACCAGGTAATTGATCCTTTTGAGGATTTCCCTTTTCTTCCTTCAAAAGGAGAAGAAAAGTTTTTAATTGATGGAATTAGTTAAACAGCGGACCTTTCATCTGAGTGCGGGGACTTTTCTCAAAACACACATACACTGAACAGCAAATTAATGATCAACTTGTTGCAACAGAAGCAAACTCAGGAAGAGGTAAGAAAGAGCCTGCATTTCGGTTGATGTCGGCGCCGCCACTATGACCTTTCCCGAAGGCGCACTGGCGCCAAGAACCTCAACCAAAGCAGGGCGTAAATATGACGAACCCGAGCATGATGAGCGGAAAAGATAATTGTTCTTGCTCTTGTATCTTTTTGTTGTCTGGTTGCTAGTGGATGGTGGCTGCTTGCTGGTGCTATTTAAATTTTTCCCTAAATGTTCGCTCAAGCTTTACAGAGAAAACAAAAAAAAAAACAGGCAAAGACCCGCTCAGCATGATTGGGTTAACGTGATTCGAGCAACGCCTTCGACTGACGTTAAAAGGTGAACTTGGAAGTACCTGTCACTTGGCATGGATATGGTGAATGCGGAGTATCCAGCGCTCATCAAAAGATCGGCGCTTAATTGGTGCGCTCTTAATGAATGAGTTTATGAGTAATAGGATACAAATTACTTAATTGGTGGATTAGGTCTTAACAACAGGTGAACACAGGTGAAACTGACGTACTTGGATTTTTTTTCCTTCTTTGAGTGGTATGTCTATACGATTGCCGCCACCGACCGACATGTACAACTATGACGCGATGTCGAAGCCAAAGCCGACGACGACGACGCCTGACATTCGAGCTTGATCTGAGATTTATGTATATCGGAGAGTGCGTGTGTTTGGGGGCTTGACTGAGGTGGAGAGATACGTTTGGTTTGATATCAGCAGTTTTGCTAAAAGCATTCATAAATCAAATGGCCAGTATAGCCAACAACTGTTTGCGAATTTGCATACGTGTAAGATGACGGATTGATTTACATAGGAATGTTCAACAGAATGTTGTATCTTTAGGTGTAGATTTGGCTTGGTGAAAGGCGACTCTACAGGGTGGAATGGTGTGAATATCTATGTATACTCTTGTGAATGGTGGTAGCTGGCAAAAGTTTTTTGATGTCTCAATTCGAAGTGAGACGGGTTTTCGTTCAGAATTCGCATTTGGATTGGATTTTTTGTTTTGACAAGTTTGGTTAAGGTTGATATTCAGGTTCAAGCTTAGAAATCTTAATAAATCATTGCTTAGAACATTCTGACATGGTTGCACTATGATTGAGAGTTTATTTGATTAAAATCGAAGGCGTTACTGAATGGAATTGGTCATGGTGTTGTCTTCATTCGTTGGTTTGTCAGAGTGATCGATTTAAAGCTGTTACCCCTTAGGGAGGGGAGGTCATTTTGGAAAACCCGAAAGTCGGTGATGAATTATTTTTTTAATTTTCTCTGAAGTCTAAAAATCGAAGGTCAATGCTAGCTACTTACTTACTTAGGGGGCGGTACAGTCCGGGGTGGATGTAGGCCTCCATAGAAAGCTTGTCTGATTTATGATTGAAAATTTTTGGCGCAATAGGCTCGTTTGTATACAGGGACTAGCTTTTTTTCTCACACACAAGTATGAGTGCATGCATACTTCTTGCACCTAAGCGGGATCCCCTGTTTTCGACGGAATTCGAATGGCTTAGATTAGTTCTTGTTGACAATCGATACTATTCGGATGATATGTCAGATCATCTCTTGATGTGATATAGTCTTTGTAGAAATTGTGTCACAAATCAAGTCTTTTGAAAATTGTGACCAAAGTTTAGAAGGCCATTTTTGACGTGATCATATGTCAGAAATCAAGTCGTTTTAAAAATTGTGACCTAAGTTAAGGAGGCCATTTCTGACGTGACCATATCCTTTGCCACTTGAAATGATTTTTATTGCGAAGATTATGTGGAACTGTAGGTGTTAGGCGATCTTGAGGTATAGCTTCGATCTAGATGTTATTTATTGACAGTAGCGCAAGAGAAATCTTATCTACTTTGCTCCTCAACCTTTATGCAGGATTAACAAATATCTGCAAATATTTCGGGGCGATGCTGATTCATCATTTCCTCAAAGTGGATTAAAAAAAATAGTCGACTTCGAAGGTACAATTGATATTGTAGAGGTAAGTTTGCTTACACTTTTATATTTGGTAAGCCTCCCCATTGAATTTCCTAACTGTAGGCTACTAGATCTCAAATTTTATTAATTTCCCTTTCCCATTTTCAATTCGGCCACCCTACATGATCCTATTTATGTGAGGAATTTCCTTATAAGATGGTTTCGAGAATCTATCTTCAATGAGCCTTTTCATGCAGTTCATTGTTTCTATATTCCACGAGAAGCCTTTCTAGAAGTATGGAGTTAGATATCTCCTATGAGCCACTTCATGAAGTTCACGGTTTCTGAATTCCCCGAAAAGCCTTTATATCCAGGTTCTCAAATTTGTTTGACATCCCTGGATTTTGGATTTCTTTACCTCTTTATCTACTACCACTAACTTTACCTGTAGTCCTCAGGGCCCTGATTCGCCGTTCATAAATTCCCCTTTGAAACTTTATGTCAAGGTTCTCAGATTTAATTGCCATCCCTGGATTCCGAAATTCAAGGCTTAGGTTTTTTTTAAAGTCAGCCTATTGCATCTGCTATCCAAGCAGATAAAGCTTGACTCAGTTTAGCTCTGAAAGATCATCCTCTCCATTTAGTACAACAAACACCTTAGCTAGCAAGACTGCAAGAGCTTCAAAAAAAGGTGAATTTAGTCAGCAAAAAAGCAGATTAGATGACAGACGTTGTCTCCTTCCCTATAATAGAGTATTTTGGTCTTAAAAAAAATAAAAATCTGAATGTCAGTTTGTCTCCTTATGGTAGGTAAGGAACATTTGGGTCTACTTCAGCAACGATATATTTTGTAGAGCGACTTCTACTGGCCTTTATCTTCCAGCAAGATAAAATAAAACCGATGGATTTATGCCTTACTGATGGTATTTAGTTTCTCTAGCTTTCAAGTCTGCAATTAGACAGAAAAGGATCTTCAAAACAGTGGATATCATGGCTAGTGAGCTACGCAGAATGACACCAAAATCCAGACCTAAGCTCAAGTGTAAGATTTCATAAGGTGAAAGAAAAACGAAGAAGCTGTAGAGTACGGCAGGAGTGAGGAACCAGTCTTTCAAAAGGAAGAAGGACCAATTGACTTGAATCGGATATTTTGAAAAATTGAGGGACCGAAAATACGAAAGGCTGCTTTCGAGGATTTTTACAGATATAGTGAAACCATTTGCAGCAATAATCCCGCTGGAGCTAACATGACTGAAAAGAGTCTGAGAGAGCAACCAAGAACCCTCGCCGTCCGCTTTTGAACAAATTGTGTGAAGTAGAGCCTAAATGACAACCATCCCTGTGAAGCAATACTAAACGGTTCATGTATGCAGGTTTTGAGTTAGTACTCGGGCTCAGAAATCGATAGCTCAGGTTTGTGAATTGTGCATGCTAGTAACATGGGCTGCAAGTATCTTTTGAAGATTGCACACTCCTTGGTGTACCATAAAAAAAACCAACAGTCACTGTCACAATTTTTGACTGAAAAGAGTTCGAGAGAGCAACTAAGAACCCTCGCCGTCCGCTTTTGAACAAAGTGTGGGAAGTATGGCCTAAATGGCAATTATCCCTGTGTAGCATTACGTAATGATTCCAGTGTGCAGGTTTTGGGTTAGTATTCCGGCATATTTCTGAATTCGAGAGCTCAATGACCTCATTCCGTAAAGTGATTATCATTTGATGATAACATTTCGACGGTACAACTTCCATCACGTAAGATTAATAGTCGTTTTTGCTGTCGGCAATATCACTTTATTTGCAAAACAATAATCGTCAAATCACAGACGATTATCGAGCGATTGCTCTTAAGGTCTCGACTAGCGTCTGAGTGATAACAGTTTTCAAAGTTACAGAATGACCCCTGGGGAATCGTGCACGCTATTAATTTGGACTGCAAGTATCTTTTGATGATTACACACTCCTTGGCGTAAAATTAAAAAAAAAACAATCACTGTCACAATTTTAATAAAAGTTCAATAGATGGCGTTGTAGAATATGTGGTTAGTTACCATTTTAATAAAATTATTTGCTTGGCAGTAACTTGAGAAATATAATGTCAAACTCACCAAGTCAAATGAGTAAGCCTTCCAATAAAAATGCGACTCCTAACATAAGTCCTCAAATGCACTTCCAATCCATATATCGCAACACATAAAAATATGATTTCCCAGCTTACATCATGACTAAATTCAACGCTCATTGGGGGCACACTCACGAGCGTTTTATAACAAAATCCTATAGCGCCTCTTATTCCATAAGCACCATCCATCCTATTAATTAGCCTTTTCAATATCTTAACAACACCCAGACTTGTAAAAAAAAAATAAACAAACACTCATTACGGCAAGTAGGTGTACACATAAACGTTCCCACGTAATTCGAAATAATACAATTATCGTGTTTGTATTTTTTTTTTAATTTTTTGTTCAAAAAAAAAAACAAATTTAGACCAGACTTACGCGGAACAAAAATAAATGTAAGCCCGATAGAGACATTTGCTTATAACAATGCGCGCAATGTTTGTTCCCAATTCCACATACAGGTTTTCATACATTACAAGGCATAGATACTCGTACATCGAGCAAATAATTGATTTAATTAAAGTCTTTCACTTGCATTCTGTTGCAGATACATATATACATTTATTTTTTTATTTTTTTTATAGTGAATGCATTCGTCTGCAACTAGTAATTAAATGCTATGCACTACCTATGGTATATTCAGTCCCCTTTGGATTTTTTTTTTTTAATTTTTGATTAATAATATGTATCTAAGCATGCACATGTTGTGTGTAGATACTTTTTCAAAGTTCGTTACACATTTCAAGGAAATGTTTGTTCGGTCGGTGGTGGTGGCGTTATTATTATCTCATATTTTTCTCGTTTAGATATGCATTAGCGTTATGAGAAGTAGGTAGGTGAATATGAGGTTTATGTTGTGGAAAATGGACATGGAAATATGTCAAGATGGTGTTTCAACGTTACGTTCAGAGATATATATATTTTTTTTAAAGAAAACCAACAAAATTGATTTGATTTCCGACAACTCCGTTCAGTCCACACAGCTTCTAGTCTTCAGTTGTAATTTTCATCAACAATAACGAGGAAATTCCTACCGAGAGCAATCAGCAAGTCTATACTAGCCCCAGCAAACCTATCTACACCCATGAATAGAACGATGATTCCTCACTTAGCTCTTGTTCGAGTTCGAGATGAGTGTGAACATGTTAAATTCCAAACCGAGTTTATTGTCCGACTACTCCTCCGACAATCATCAATCCTATGAATCACCTCAAAGATGCAATAACGATGATTGACTCTTTTGAATGCGGGGAACGACCACGTTATAGACCACATTTTCCGTTTTATTGTTTGTATTCCCTTCTCCTACACGAACCTGTACTCTAAAACCGAACTTATAGTTCCAGAACAAAGTGGCGACCATTAACTATTTAAAGTGAAATTGGCAATTTGAAGGCGCACACACTCGCACATTTCAACTTCATTAAGGTGGGCTTAATTACATTCCTTTCCATGAATATTTTTTTTTTGATATCTTTTTTGTGAGGCAATAACTTTAAGTGTATCTATGAGTATGTTATATTGTTTGGAACACTTACCTTCGGTTTTGATACCAAGTTTTCACCTGGGTATCACTAAGTCCTAATTTATTGGCTAACTCCATTCGGTCTTGTACGCTGAGGTACTTTTGTCTTTCGAAGGATTTCTCTAACGTTTGCAGTTGATGATCGGTGAATGCGGTACGTGCCTTGCGTTGCTTTTTACTAAGACTCGATGATCCGCCGAAGCCCATGCCGCTTTTTATACTATTTCCGTCTTCATCTTTGGCACCTGGAATTGAGGAAATGATGGTTTTAATTTAATTGGTTCATTAGGGTGGTGTTTAAAAATGTATCGGAATAGAGGAATTGTAATAAGGTGGAAGGGGAGTTTAAATGGATTTTTTTACAACATAGCCTTGTTGATTAAGAAATAATCAAAAGAAGTTTTTAACATTTACACAGGATCGAAAGAGTTATCAAGCTATCGAACAGATCCTTTAACGTTTTCAAAATCCGACAAATTGTTATCAGGACTTCGGCATTTGAGAAGATACTGGGTAATCAATCCGTAATTTTCAAAATGGTAGTCATTGACGATAGTAAGAACACTTTCTGGGTACGTACCTACTTAGTTTCCTACACTATCATCAACTAAATTCGATTTAAAAGATACAAAATGAGTACCCTGACTTTGATAATCGAGTGAGGACTTTTGCCTTAAATTTCAATCAATAAGTGTTGACAGGGGTCTGTAAATACATCTGACAAACTTGCATTTTACAATGCAATGAAATTTTTATGATTTTCTGAACTTTTAAAATATTTAACCACAAATAATGATTTTTGTCTGTATGTACCAGTGACGTACCTTCCCTATAAGTCGATTCCAAATGACTTACTCACTGGCTTTGAATCCATTAGGGTTCAAATGGGTCTATAAATATGCCCTTAAATGTTAACTGGCCTTGTATTTTATAATTTGTTTACTTTTAGGGTACTTTACCACAGGAATCTGTTATTAACATTAACATCTACCAGTATCGTTAACTTCTAAATTTAATATTTAAATGGGCCAAAAAATAAGTCATTAAATGAAACTATGCTCCCATTTCAAAATTTCAATAATTTCATGAAATTTTCGGACATTTTATGCAAAACAATTATTATCTTCTGGATCTGCCAGTGGCGTGGCGTTCATATGAACCGATTCCTAACGACTTACCCACTGAAATTCCACATAGGAAATTCACTAGGCAATCAATTTAATTTCCATTTTTGTCATCTGGAAAAGGGTGTAACCATCCATTTAGCTCCGTTTTGTTTTATTTCACACCACACCACTGGTATCTACTAACATTAGTTTGTACAATTCTTCGAGATCAACAAATTTAACATAATTTGCAACATTATACCTATAGATACAAAGATTTTTTTCCTGACATCAACAAATATGTTGCACGTAGGGTATGAAATTGTAAATTTTTAAAATTTGAGAACTGACCTAAATTTGTTCAAAATTAATTTTTTTTCTGATCGAAACTTGAAATGGGTTCAAAAAATGAAACAAACTACAAGAAGGCATGTTTTCATCAAGCTGCTCAGGCAGCTGAGTCAGTGTTTAAACATTAGGAGGCTCTCCCACTGAGGCAACAAGCAATATGCAACTGGCAATAGGAAACACGCTATATTATCGCTAACATTTATTTTACATTGAAACAAATAAGAGGTCTTAAGGCCTGGTCAGAATGCATATCTGTAGCTGGTATCTTGCATCGCTGTCAAAAGAGAGATACATTTCTTGCATGAAGTTGACCTCTATTTAACTTCAAGCTACAGATTCACGAAGATACACATTGTGTAAGCGCTTACGGGTTGCCCTGTTTTTAACTTTTCACTCAGCTACAGATACCAGCTACAGACACGCATTCTGAGCAGGCCTTTACAATTAAGCAACTCAATATCGGTCAAACGAAAAATGTTGCGGCAACATTAATCAATGCTGGCGATACACAGCTCATGTTGAAAACCTATATATCGCGTCGTAGTCGTAGAGGATTTTGCGCTTACTTCGTCTTATTTAATTCGTTAAATATGTCGGACGATCCAGTTTACAATGCAAAGTTTGTAGAAATATTATAAGAATATGAAATGACAGCTAGAAGTTTCTGGCAACACTGTTGCTTCAATGTGGGAATATGTTAAAATAAAAGAGGTAACTAGCAAGGAGCAATAATCAACTACCAATAAGCAAGGTAGTTGATTATTGCTTGTTGCCTCAATGGGAGAGCCGCCTTAAAGTCACTCCTACATGTTACTTAATTTAATGGCGCCACATTCCGGGGTGAACTTGAGCCTCAAACAACATGTCACTCGTAATAGAATTAAACGAGTGGTGGGTGCACGACTGGGTCGTACGCAACTTTCTCTCTCACAGCGAGTTGGGCGTTAGATCAAAAAGTACGCATTTTGATTATTGATGCTAAAAATGATATAAATAATGTCGAAATGTGTTAATACAAACGTTTACTCCGAAATTCGAAGGAATCGATGTCAATGTGAACAATAATGATTTTCCGTTATTGGCCAAAACTGAAAATTCCGGTTAGTGATAGTTGGGCTAAAACTAATTATGTGGAATTGCTTCAAGCTGTAATAGTAGTACATATATTAAATTTCATTAAATTTGGCATAATAGTTTGCGAGAAATTATCAATTTTCCTTATATGGCCTAAATGACAAAATCCATTATATGGATTTTCTCGAAAAAACTGGGTATGCAGTTTTGTTGAAGCTTATATGGTTATGGTATACATAAAGTTTAATCAAAATCGTTAGAGCCGTTTTCGAGAAAATTAAGGTTATGTGTAATCTTTATATGGCAGGTACGGTTATTAACATGGCTAAAAGCAAACAAAAAAAATGGCCTAGAATTATGACTAAAATAAGCTTGGATACAAAGTTTGAAGAAAATCGGTCCAGCCGTTTAGGCTGGGGAGACCATTACGGACAGACGGACCGACGGACCGACGGACGGAATTCCAAAAACCACTTTTTTAGGCTCCGCTATCATCGTAATGTTAGAATCAATCAAAATCTCGAGGTCGAAAATTTTCACGAAAACAATATCTTTCTCTTTGTAAGAGAAAGTTAAAAAAGGAACAACATGTCAAGTATGAAGCCCAATCACACACCCTATTACCATTACCCCATTTCTAGCAGTCAATTCAAAACCAAATTGCAATTTCAATCTTAAAATATGCTTCCAAAATGTTGATCAGTAGGCCTAAAACCTATTGAAATCGATCTATGCTGTGTGTTTTTCTAGATGGGTATTTTCGTTTCTGTTTTTTTCAGTGTACTGCATTCTGTTCATAGGAGACGTACCCACTATAATACCGTCTGTGAAAAATAAAACTTGCTTTTCATCCTGAATTCAGGTTTAAGGAAATCATTAAAACCCGATTTGTGCTTGACGCAGCTGTCTCAGTATGCTACTGTCAAACGTCGAACCAAGACGATCTTAAATCGAATCTTGGACACATAAAATAAAACCAAACTTTAGTGTAGGCAGCCTTCAAACCTTCTCGTAGTCCCCCCATGTAAATAAAAATACAAATTTTTGGCGCAACAGGCTCGTTAGTACTCAGGGCCGAGCTTTGTCAAAACCTCCTGGGACCTCCTGTTTTATGTCGAATCCGAACGGCTATGTTGAGATAAGCTTTTCTTGACAATTGACACTACTCGGATGATTTGTCAGATCATCACGAGAGGAAGGCCAGTGAAAATTCATTTAGGTGTTGTTGGGGATAGAATCCAAACCTACTGCGCGGCAGTTCATCGCACTAACCATCGCGCCACTGAGTCCGTCCCCCCATGTCAAGGAGTAAGAAAAACGCATTCGTATAGCTTATGCACGACTACAACCGTAGTTCGATGGATCTTGATGGCATTGGTAAGAGATCAGGGCTGAACAATGATTCATCACAAATCTTAGCTCTCGATCTTTTGTTTTTCGTCCAAAGAACGAAAGATAGTAAACTCAGATTTGTTATGATGATGCTGGATTTGAGATAATAAGCACAGTGAAGGGAGTGAAGTGAAGGGAGAGACTACCTTCTACGAAGAACTTGGAACGAGGTGAGAAAAGGTTGAGGTGATGGTGAGCATTTATTTTCGAGTTTGAATAAGCTAATCAAATCCGTAACATGGAAATATTCCTATAAATCTTAACTGTCACTTTGTCATAAGGGTCCATATTGCAACTACACTCAGGGCCGGATTTAGAGGAGTGCAGCTTGGGCTACAGGGCCTCCACAAAGCAGGGCCGCACAATAGTCTTCGAAACTCATCAAACACAGGACCAAGGACGATGAACATCATCTTGAACATCTTGAAAGAGCGTGCAAATAATGGAAGTGGTCAATGGTCATATCAATTACCTTTCGTCCACTATTTGCGAAGAGACTGATCAGTTCTATGGGTGGCAAAGTGCCAGAAATCCAAATATTCGATGTCAGTTGGATTCTATTTCCGGTGAATCTCATATCGATCAACTCACTACAGTTGTTCGATATAATAAAGGATCGATGCCAAAAGAAAGATTTCTCACCTGTTTTTACAAACTGCGGCCATACGGGCGAGGCCATAGCAAATGCTTTACTAAAATTTTTAGGTGACCATCAAATAGATATTTTGGATTGGCAGGGCCAATCATATGACAATGCTGCAAACATGAGTAGTAAATACAAAGGAATGCAGGCTCTTACTTTGGAGACATATCATTTATCGGCTTTTGTACCATGTTGTGGTCAATTCTTGTTCAACTGCCGTTCAATTCTTCGATTTCGTTCAGAATTTATATACGTTTTTTACAGCAAGTTCAGAAAGATACCAAATTATGACTAAAAAAATATCGCAGACAAAAAACTGACAATTTTACGTTTAAAAAAGCTTAGCGATAGTCGTTGTTCTGGTCGAGCTGAAGCTACGAAAGCCATTGGCCATGGTTATTCTGAAATCGAAGAAGATTTAACCAGCATATCTTCTGATAAGGAGCAAAAAGACATCGTAAATAGCATCGCACCTTTAAGAAAAGATGAGTTGTCTCGAAACCGCTCTATTTAATATCTTTTGTAACGACATCTGAGAGCGATTCGATGCTATACAATCAGGATGTTTGAGGACCCAAAAATGATTCTTAAATCTTCAATGAATGCATTGAATGAATCATGAATCATTGAAATCATTCATTGAATCCAAAAGAGACGATTTTCATAGAAATGAGGAATCATCTTAAGAAATATGTCATACGGACCAATATGTACAATCACGCACCGGAACAAGAAATGTGAGGTAGCTCGATTACATGAAAGCACAAGACGAAAATCTGTCACTAAAAAAAGAAATTCAAAGTATCTGGGTCTATCCTAGCTATGTGATTCTCTTACTGAAAGATTGCATGCATACGAAGCTGTACATTCTAGATTTGGATTTCTCAATCACATAGAGAAGATGGATGCTGCAGCATAGTCATTGGCCTCCACTCATTTCTTGTCCCAGGGAATCCAGACCTCTGAAACAGGCCCTCTAATCCGGAATATTTAAAATATATACAGCACTCATGGAGACTAAATTTTAACCAATATACAGATATACAGAATTGCTTCCAATTATTTCAGACAGTTTTTAAAAAATATTTTCAATAGCCAGTCCTCAATTTTGTCCTAATCCAAACAAATCTAAATTCAAAAGCTAATTTGAAAGAATAGTAAAAAATGGTGCCATGATTGTGCCTTACTTTTGGAAAATTCTTAGTGAAAATGTGTCCAAATCTTAGCTCAAAATTTTAAAAATTGTAGTAGCAAGCTAAAGATCCAAATATTTGACAACATTCTTAAAATTTAGATCAAACGTAGCAAAATGTTGGATTGATAAGGGTATCAGAAAAATTATTGAAATATTGCATGCATAGGAAGCTGTATCTATGTTCTAGATTTGGAGTTCTCAATCACATAGAGAAGATGGATGCTGCAGCAGAGGCATTGGCCTCCACTCATTTGTTGCCCCAAGGCATCTAGACCTCTAAATCTGATCCTGATAATACTCCACGGACTTCTTTCTTTTTCATTTATTCTTGTTGCTATTTATTCCAAGACCCTGATTTTTTGTAAATCTCTAGCCGTTAACATGGTCCTAATTTATGGGCAATTTTAGCTTCGCCAGTCAAGATGTTGCCCCAAGGCATCTAAATCTCTAAATCCGGCCCTGATAATACTCCACGGACTTCTTTCTTTTTCATTTATTCTTGTTGCTATTTATTCCAAGGCCCTGATTTTTTTGTAAATCTCTAGCCGTTAACATGGTCCTAATTTATGGGCGATTTTAGCTTCGCCAGTAATAAGTTGGACTTTTTTTTAAGTGGGACTTAGCTTTGCCAGTCGTAAGTTGGACTTTTTTTATTTTTAAGTGGGACTTAGCTTCGCCAGTCGTAAGTGAGACTTTTTTTTATTTTGCAGTGGGACTTTTTTTAATTTAAATGGTAGAAATATCCTTTTTCCGAAAAATGTTCCTATAAGACGGAATTAAACAAATGCTCTTAGCCTTTCTGCGGTGAAATATTTTGAAAAACACATTACTTTCGCCTCAACCTCAATTCCCGTGATCCGGATTTCATATTTAGAAGAAGCTCTGTTCTTTACCACTCAGATGAACTTACTAAATCTGAATTCCCAAAAAAAAGCCATTTTCTATTGAACCACCAGATGGCGGTGAAAGCGTTTAAAGAAAATCCAAACTAGAAATGACATAATGTTCCTATACCTCATTGAATGCGCATACGCATATTATTTGCAAATTACAATAAACAAATCCAACATCCGATTCTCATTCGCGTGTGAGCTTTCTCTGTTCATTTCCTTTTTCCTCAATTTACCCATCGACAACTAATACCAGCAACAAGTCATTTGTATCTGCTCGTATGCATGCATGCCATTAAACGAGTAGGTACTTACAACTAAAAATAATAAAAAAATAAAAGATACTCTACAGTCTAATATGCACATGCGCTAAATGCGTTTACTTTGCCACGTAATTTAGCTTGTCCATCAATATCAATGATACGTTAAAAGCCTTCTCGTCTCGATGCCCCTCAATTGTTTGTTGGGACTGTGGTACTCACATGTAAGGTTCGCTGTATCTACGTCTCATATGAAATTATTATTTTATTATTTTATAACTCAGACTACAGCCCCAGCAGTAGCAGCAGTAGCAGTGAGACTTTCACTTGAAAATTATCAATCCGTGAAATAGGGTATCTACGGTTTTCAAGTGGGCAACTACAACTCACAAACATACTAGGAGTAGTGTAACCGCAATTCTATGTGCTCATTTTGAACACATCATGAGACCTTCTGGTCACTTAGTTGTCGCATTGTTATAAGGTTTGTGTATGTTTAAAACTAAACTCTGTAGATACTTTGAGTTTGTATGGGAGCAGATACATTATGAACAAAAAAAATTAAATTATATAAAATTACATTATTATTCGATTGCTTTTTATGGTGAGTCGTAGGAGTATATAATCGAAAGGTATTTGTGGTATACATGCTTTGGCTAAATACTATGAATTAAGTTTGTGGTTACATGCTAAATGCGCAAATATTCGTCGAAGTAATTGATTTTGCGGTTATTGTACGTATAGATGGGATGTTTACATTCTGCACTTTTAGATTGTATAGGATTATGACATAGGATAGGCTTTTTTGTATAAAGAGATGCAGTGTATCTAACTTGATTTAGAAAGGATTATGTCATGGGATAGGCTTTTTTGTATTAAGAGATGCAGTGTATCTAACTTGATCTAGAAAGGACAGTTATTGTACTTATAATAGGGTCCAAATCTGCCCAAATAGTGTGTGAGGTGCCATAAGTCGGAATGTATAAGAGGATACCAACAATGAGGGTAAAATTAAATATCTGGCATTAATGACCCATACAGGATCTTTTCCCTTAATTTGTGTGTGCGAAGTTATTATTTTTGGTGTTGAAAGATTCGTAAGTTAAAACCAGTTAACCTAAGCATGCTTGTTCTTGGTGTGAATTTAATGCATAAGCATTCCAAAATTTAGAGATGAGGGGATAGGAATACTACAGTAATTGATATGTGCCTTAAACACAGAATTTTGGATGGGGATGTGTGTGTCTTCTTAAGAAGATGATATTCAACTCGCATAAAATGGCCTTTAGCTAGAAAACAAAAGCTAGCAAAGTAAGGAAAAACGTTTACCACTATTTTAGCGCTTTAACACCTCAACAAAAGATTGATGGTCAGATGATCCAGATGTGTCAAAAGCCACCACCGAAATATCGACACACTTAGCATGATGTGGGAAGTAATGGTAACGGGTGATCCAAGTAGAGATACTTTTTTCAATAGCCTTTCTTGACAGATCACGTGTGAGTCGTGTCATGCTGTCATGTTATTTTTGTTTAGTATTGTTTGGCATTTCATAATGGAAAGACTTACGCGTGAACAACGTTTACAAATTGTTCAACTTTATTATGAAAATTCACGTTCTGTGAGGAATGTGTTTCGTGCACTTCGCTCAACTTATGGTCAACATAATCGGACTACTGAGCGTACTATTCGCAACACCATCACCCATTTTGAGACCCAGCATTCATTATTGGATAATATTCGACCGAATAGACCACGTCCAGCACGCTGTGAAGAAAATATAGCGGCCGTAGCTGAGAGTGTACACGAAGACCGTGGAGAGTCTATTCGGCGGACCAACTCGGACCACGATAACCGACTATTTGATGCCTGAAATTGAAGCTCGTGATCTCGGCGACATTTGTTTCAGGAAGCGCCGTCTTCCCACACATCGCATCAATCAATGGACTTATTGAGAGAACATTTCGGTGAGCACATAATTTCACGTTTTGGGCCGGTCGATTGGCCACCAAGATCGTGTGATATTACACCGTTAGACTTTTTCCTGTGGGGATATGTAAAGTCAAAAGCTTATGCCGACAAACCCGCTTCATTCAGGCCTTGGAGGAAAACATCACGCGTGTCATTCGCCAGTTACCAGTCGAATTGCTCGAACGAGTGATCGAAAATTGGACTCAACGGATGGACCATCTGCGACGTAGCAACGGCCAACATTTGATAGACATAATCTTCAAAAAATAAATGCCAAAGAATGTTCTTTCAAATGATAATAAACATTCTCCATTAAATTTGAATTTTCTGTGTTTTTTTTTCAAAGTAGGGAACCTCGAAATGGATCACCCTTTATTTGATAGGAAGTTCCCTTCAGTGGATGATCGTATTGGTCGTATTATAGGATGATCGTATTGCATCAATTTAAAGAGCGATCCACTATCGATAATATCGTACTTTAAACTTCAATTTGAACAAAAATGTAGTAAGTAACGTTTGTGGTGGTCTTTGATCCTTAGCCGTTTTTAAAGTAAGCGTAAAATGGACTATTTGCGTTCTAGAAGAATGTATGCTGAGCCCCGCCAACTAACGCCTTACGTTAGTCA
This sequence comes from Rhingia campestris, assembly GCA_932526625.1. Classification (NCBI taxonomy): domain Eukaryota; kingdom Metazoa; phylum Arthropoda; class Insecta; order Diptera; family Syrphidae; genus Rhingia; species Rhingia campestris. The sequence continues at coordinate 57,255,600 of OW052182.1, read as the reverse complement.
ATTGATGGTGCTATTAACCGATAAAAATCCGGAACGATGCATGAGTGAGAGATATCCCTGGTGAATCATACTTACAGGGGGACTAATAACTATTCTCAATAACAGACAAAAACAAGAGATCTGCAGAAAAAACGATCATTGCACCCAGACAGATAAATAGTTAAGAGACCAACTCAATATAGGGCACATGCAGCTAAAAATTTTGTTTATTTTTCTGTATTTAATATAGAGTACATGCAGATCAATATAGGGCATACACAGCCAAAATTTCGATCCTTTTTCTGTATTTCTAAAAACATATTTAGGTCCCAAACTTAAAAAAAAAACACACCGGTTTAAGCTCTAAATTTCGCAACGTGCTTAAATTTTGACCTTGTTTAGGCCCCATCGATATCTCTTACTGAGATGTTCTACAAATGAAATATTGCAAATCTTGAACCATGTTTTCTCCACATTTTTGACAAAATATTTACCATTTGGTCAAAAATTTAACTTACATAAAAACAATTAACCAAACACCAAAATGCTGTCAATATTCAGGTGTTGTTGATCTAAGCCGTATCAATAACCCATCCTATATTTTTTGTCTACATGCAAACTATTATAAAGTCTAAAAGAACGAAATATAGTGTTAAGATTAGGTCGAATTTCGACATCTTGTTTGGCAAAGATTGTATCCAAATTCAAGCTGCAAAAATTTTACAAAATATTTTAAATTAAGATCGCACATTGCAAATTATTTGGTAAAGGTATCAAAAAGCTATGAAGACACTTGACCTACATTTTTACCAATCTAAAGATATGCAAAATTGGTTTTCAATAAACCATCCTTAATTTTTGTGCTGATACAAATTCAAAGTCAAAGTCAAAAGTTAAGTTGATGAAATAGTCAAAAATGGTGCCATAGGTGTGGCTTACTTTTGCCAAATTCTCAGTGGCCCTTAAATGACTCAATGTGTTCAAATGTTAGCTCAAAATATGAACAACTGTAGCACCATGACTGAAGATCCAAATATTTGACAGCATTCTTAAATTTTAGATCACACATAGCAAAATGTTGTCTTGAACAAAGATTGTATACAAAATAAAGCTGCAAAAATTTGACAGAATATTTAAAATTTAGATCGCCTATTGCAACATGTTTGGTTAAGGTTTCAAACAAATATGGAGACACTTGGCCTAAAGTTTTACCAATCTAAGGGTATCAGAAAAATTGTGGAGTGGATTGGACTACGTTTTGATCTAGATTGGGAAAAATGTTATGCCAATCCTACATCTATTTGATATGATACAGAAAAATTAGGAGGACAGGTTTCTTGTCCTGTCAACTGTCCATTCTGAGTATAAAAAATCAAAGTCAAATACAAAGTCAAAAGTTGTGGTGAAAAAGAACTAAATTTTGACTTACTGACTTAAAGATGCAACTGGAAACTACACATATTTGATTTCAGAGCAAAAACGCCTTACTTACAATCAACTTTTTTTTTTGTTTAAAAAGAGTCCAAATAAAACTACAAATTTGAGCTCCAAATAATTGTCTAAAATCCACAGAAAATGAGAATCTAAGAACAAGAGATCCAAATTAAGGCTCCCTATGTTTGATATGAAGTTTTCAAATCGGACCATACGTAGAAAAGGTTGTTTTGATAAGAAACGTAGGGATTTGTTTCTTATCAAACCAACCAACCAAAAGAAACGAACGACCAATTTTAATATGAGGTTTTAAATTGGGACCCTCCACAGTAAAATTATGTTTGGAAAGAATCATTTGTGGTAATACTAGGACTGAAATGTTAGTACCCTAAAAGGCCTTAATGTTACCCAATTTTTGATATTAATAGATTCAAAATTTAGGGTAATAAAAGAGTCCAAATTTAGGCTTTAAATATTTATCATCATGTCTAAAATTAGGATCAAACACAGACAAAAATTTGTTAGGTAAGAATCATATGTGATAATATGAGGTCAAAATTGTTTGCAGTTTTTGTGCCACAAAGTCGATGAATGATTAAGTCTACATGTTGTCAAAAATTAAATAATGGTATAGTCCAAATATAAGCTGCAACTATTTGATATCATGTCAAAAATTTGGACCACATTCAAAAAAATTCGTTGGTAGCATTAAATGTGATAAATTTAATCAAACAAAATCTGAAATGTCTTGCTACGGAATACCCTATATTGCTCAAATGCATGGGAAGATGAGTCATAACTGTTAAGCAATTTTAAACAAATATACAACCAGAATTAATATTTGAAATTCTTCACGTCACGGACAAAAATCCGGCCCAAACAAGAGAAAATCTATTGTTGACACCCTAAAGGTCATGTCGTGAAAAAAATTGACTAAATTTTGGTAAATTTTCAACAATAGTAGAGTAAAAATGTATGCCCCAAATATTTGAAATCATGTAAATTGTTTATACTTTAAGTTAAGATGTGAGTTTAGATAGTAGATATCAAGTGCGGTAATATGAGGCCTAAAATGTTAGCAACCTAACTGGTATTTTTTTTTTGATTGCCAAGTCAATATGTAGCCCAAATGTTGATAAGGTTTTTCTACAATAATAGAGGATATTTATGCTCCAAAAAGTTGATATGACAATTTGGAACATACAACGAAAAAGATATTTCATAGGATTTTTAGACTAATCATGCATTATCCGGGGAAATCACATGAACAATCAAGCTTTCTACATACACAATAGATGCAAACTGCGTAATTCTTATGCATGGATTTATTGCAAACTGACGCTGGTCGTAGTCAAAATTGTCAAATGTAGCCCAAATGTTGATAAGGTTTTTCTACAATAATAGAGGATATTTATGCTCCAAAAAGTTGATATGACAATTTGGAACATACAACGAAAAAGATATTTCATAGGATTTTTAGACTAATCATGCATTATCCGGGGAAATCACATGAACAATCAAGCTTTCTACATACACAATAGATGCAAACTGCGTAATTCTTATGCATGGATTTATTGCAAACTGACGCTGGTCGTAGTCAAAATTGTAAAAATGCACTCTCCGTTCGATTTTGTTCCCGTAACTGCGTAAAATAAATTTATGCATCCACAAACAAGAAAATTTTAAAATTTTCTGAAATCACTCATGCCGCATCCATAATCACACATTCAACACATTTAATACTCAGTTTGCATGCGCGATTACGAAACTGCACATGCATGCATGTGTAATGTGTGGACACTATAAGGTACATTCCTGTGCGGAAAAATTAGACCTTAAATGTTGGCAACCTAATATGTCGTGCTATTTAATCATGTAGCACAAACTCATGTTGTGAAAAGTTTAGGCCTAAATGTTGATCACTTTTCAATAACAAATAGAGTCCAAATTTATGTTCCAAATATTTGATATCATGACAAATTTAAGAAATTTTACTTTAGGAAGAAACGGGTGCTGTTATATTTATCTATCTACAACTTCTAAAATCAAGTTCAGGTACAAATAGGCCAAAATGTTCCAATTTTTTTAAATAATTAAAAAAATTATGTCAAAAATTTGTATAACATCACAGTCGATTAAGTAACATTCAAATGTGGAAATGTTAGACCTAAAATGTTAGTAACCTAAAAGTGCTTAAATGAACGAAATATCAAGATTGAGTCTAATTTTTGACATTTTGATTAGCAAAGATCGAATGCAAATTAATGCTGCAAAAATTTGACAGAATATTTAATATTTAGATCGCATTTTGCAAAATTGTTTGCTAAGGTTTCAATAAATATGGAGACACTTGGCCTTAATTTTTACCAATCTAAATGTTAGTAACCTAAAAGTCCTTTTTGTTATTTTTTATGCGCCCAAAACTTAGTTTTGAAGTTCATATTCATTTAAGTGATGGAATACATTCAATTTCGACTTATGGCCCTAAAAAAACACTTTCATTAGTCAGAATAACAGCTGCAAATTTGTTGAATATGTACCGCATTTGAATTCCGATTTCAGCTCAATGGAGCATAAATGTGTCATGTATCTTTTTATGGATCTCAAAGTGCAGCTATCATTTTGAAACCTTTTTTGGACCCCTTAAATGACTCAAATTCACATGTTAAAAGTGAATCACCCACAGGTCTTTCAATCATCACAAATGTATTGAATTTGACCCACATCCGATTCCAAGAAGGCCAATAAAAAAACGCAAGGTGGTACACAAATATTCCTTCAAATCCCCTAACGTACTCATCTCCACCATACATCTACACCTGCGCAAACATATTAAATGACACTTAGCGACTTATCATCAATCACCACATGCAGCTACCCAGCACATTATTTCCTTCCGCGAAATTATTACCAGCAAATATCCCGACTACGAAAAAAAAAACATTTAAACGAAAAAAAAACCGTTCGGTTAGGCAATTAACTGCCATCTCAACCGTGACCGTTTGCATTGCATAATTGATTGCACTCCACTTCAAAAATAATTTTGACGAGGAACGAAGAAAAAAAATTCACAAAAAAATATACCCAACTCGTATCTTTTGCTCCTGGAAATAATTTGTTTCCCCGTCCGACTGTGAGCAGACCGGTAGGTAACAATTAAAATTTAAATTCATTACGCCCAATATATAACTTCCTTTTTCACACAAGCCCGCCAGCACACACATGCTAAGCGGTAGCCTCTGGTGGCGGTCGGTGGTGACTAACTTCCGAAAAAGGGGGCTTAGAGTGAAAATTGCTCTAAAAATAGCCACCAGTTACAAAAGATACTAATCTCGCTCTCTGACAGTGTGGAAAACACAACCAGACAAAAACAGAACTGGACGCGCTGGAGTGTGATAAAGTGTCATGCTGTGCCGCGGCGGTAGTGGCGGTATTAACTTAACAATTTCAAGAATTCCTAGTATATGCGCGCCTGCCAACAACCTTGGTCTCCTTGAAACAGGTTACATACGCTCCAAGGGTGCTCGTATACAAACAAAAATTAAATTCAAATTAAATACAAAAAAATCCACAAAATGACAACAACGCCAAGCAACCGAGATGTATCTTAATGCCAGTTTAACACCTAAATGCAGAGCTCATTAAAATCTCAATAAAAAGAAAAATTGTATCTTTCAAACGCACAAAGTGGAATCACTCAAGCAGAGTATGCCCAGTGTCCGGTATATGCTCGCAGATACCCATTTGTCCGTGGGCTGGTATCTAGATAAGGAACCCACGCTAAACTTTTATCTATGTCATCAATTGGGTTTTAAAGTCCCGCCAAAAGTGGAATTTAAACCTCCAACAGGTATACACTATAAACCTTGTTAGATAGATACTCTGTGTGTGCATGTGAGAGGCCTTACATTCGAGAGCATTTAAAAGGTTATGTTCGGATAATTACTTTTATTTTTTTTGTATCCCAGTTTGAGGCGTTTTTTTATGTGCGTTCCATTCTCATTTGAGGTATTTTTTTTATTTAGTAATTAATTAAGCTATTAAGTGGTCTAATTTATGAGGATGATCGGTACCAGAGGTAATGGCTGATTTCCAAATGTCCATCGTGTTTGTGATGCGAGATTCGTTTATGATCACTGGTGCGCTTAGATCTATCACCACAATCTATCAACGTGTGTTGATGGTGTTAAAACTATTTTTTATTGAGGTTAAGGCAGGTGCCATCAATTAAAATGTTTTTGTCGTTTTTTTATATGTTTTAGGTCGGAACTGGAATGTGACTGAGGTTGGTACGCATAAGTGGAAAAATACTTGCATGACTTGAGATACATTTTTTTTTCTTATGCTTATGTCATCACATATGGTAGTGATCCCTTGGATTTCCCTAAGGCACTGGCACAACATGTTAACATTGGTAAGAGTCTCTGGAGTCGCTTTGAAAGGTGATGCAAAATTCATGTCGAAATGAGACAGGGGAGCTATAGGAAGAACTGCAACAGAAGTTCCTAGTCGATGTTCGCATGTGCAAAGTCCAATTTTACGTGTCATGCGAGGCTGTCATGGGAAACTAAGTACTTGGTTGCATAAATTTATAATCATTTAGGGGAACGTTTAACACAAAAAGATAACAAACAGACGGGGATATATACTTTAGGTTAGCGGCGTGTATCTAGTTGAACGATTAAAGCGAGTTTATGCGATAAGGTGCGAGTTAATTGTGATCCAGCAACATTTTGCGACGTTTTATATAATTGGAGGGTAGTCTGATCCGGTGTGTAGAATAGTGTGGCAAGGGTATGTTAAAATGTGTTTTAGTAAAGCTTCCCTTACTCAAAGGCACTAGTTTTTCCGAAAACAACCAATTCCATGCTTCTCACATCCCTCTACAGGACTAACCAAGTAAATGTAGGAAGCCCAGTCATAAAAAATGTATCTATACACCGCAAAATACATCAGATTGGTAAAATACTTACAAGGTGTCTCAGCTTACGCAGACGCAGCTTACTGCGTCAACGCAACAAATAGGAAGGGCGAAAGTGTAGCTCTAGGAAATTCAGTCGTATGGAACGTTTCTCTGGAGGCAACTGCGCGTTGTGCGTGCAAGAGTTTTACAAAAACAATGATTCGGGGACAGTTACGTTTTTATGTCAATTCTCAAGCATAGGTGCAATGTTAACTTTTGGACGACCAAAATCATCAAGAAAGTTAGAAAACGTAAAGAGTGCCAATCAGTCTGTCTGTGCAGAAATGCCGATACTGGAGTGCAACGAATCCAAGCATCAGAAACCCCTTCATTGGCCTCAAATGACCGTATGGGTTGCGATGTCGGTGCGAAGAAAGAATTGGATGTGGAGTTACAGTAAATTCAGAGCGTTTGACGACAGAGATGTTAGACGACTTTTTGGATCTTGATTTGAAAAACTTACCTGGCTCTACTAAAACGAATCAAAGGTTCAATACGTCTATGCTATGAGTTCCTTAAATTTTCCCTGCCAAATTAATCTTCTCAAGAGGTGACATATAAATGATGGCTTCCTCGCATTCCTGATTTAACCTCTATATGGACTTTTTCTCAAATCTTAAATTTAAGTTAATAAACCGACTTCCTTTGAATGAAAATATTCAACACCAAATAGCAGCCATCATGAAGTCTACTCCCGTCATGCGTTCGTTTAAATTAGCTCCGCGAAGGCGACACTATAGGAAACTACTATGAGAAGGACACAAGGGGACAAAAGGTCTGCGCCATACAATTAAGAAAACCTAGTAGAATACATCTTTCCGGGCCTAGAATAAGATTCCGGTAAGTCCTGGAATGAATTATGTTGCTTCGTTGTGGATTTTAAATGATTCAGTGAAGCCCTGGTGTTACAACATTGCGCCAATTGTTTGATTAGGAAATTGTAGTCAAACCTTGAAGATATACCTTGAGGAGCTAGCAGTAGCTGACAATACATCTGATGCATCGTACATTATCTTTAGAAATTGAAAACGCTTTGGGAATTAATCAATTTCTGACGTACATAAGAACAGCCCTTATACGGAAATAACACATTTGCGACATCTTAGGTGAAGACAACCCGTATACCATTCGAAAAAACCTCGCATTTACTTGCATTGCAATAAAAGGCCTATTTGCCAGCTTAGCTTCACAGGATTAAGCAACGCGGTTTTTCGTAACCAAATATTGAAATATTAGTCTTGACTTTCGACATTCGAAAATAAACTTAAGGCGTCATCCGATAATTAACTTCCTAGGTCATGAGCCATCCGACGGACATCGTCAGTGTTTCTGGTTTTCAACTAAAGTGGCATTGCCCATTGGATTCTTAAGCTACTTTTCAATACATCAGAGCGAATGACATCTATTTTTCAGCCCTGCGGCACTCCGCTTCGAATCTCAATACTATTTGATCCTTGATGATAATGATAGATTTTTCTCGAATACCTTAAAACAAAAATGAATCCACAACTCTTTTTAGACAACCATTGTAGAATTCTCGGTAGCGAATATGGAGAATCAGTCTGCAACAAGGTATAAAACATTTGACAACATTCGCTTACATCACATTTGGTCATTAAAAATTAAATTTAAGGAGGCTTCAGAAATATCATCTTCTATGTCGTGAACCTTCAAAGTCAGCAAGTCAAGAAATTTCATTGCATTTCTGTTACTGCAGCTCGAATAATGTGACCTTTAATCATCAGAAATAGTTTTGCAGATAAAATGGACCCCTGTGGTACCCCGCTTCGCATATCAAGAGCAGTATATCATTTAACATATCACTAGGTGGAGATATTTAACCGGCAAAAACTTACCAAAAAAGTCTAAATAGACAAAATTTGTATCTCCAGCCCTTTTTAGATATCACATATCAAATATTGCATCACATTTGGTCATTAGGGCGGCGCGCGTCAACAAATTTAGTTACTAACCATCAAAGTCAGAGTAGTCAAGAGGTTTCAGGTATGATGACGTGACTTTTAATCATCAAAAATAGTTATGGATACTATATGGACCCCTGTGGTACCCCGATTTGGAGATCAACAGGAACTAAGTATTGAACACATCGGTTGGTTTTTTCGAATATCTTTCCTGGACAAAGTGGAGCGAAAAGAATAGGAAAGCCTAGATATAGTTATACAACTCACTTCGACTAGGTGCTTAAGAGGGTTGGGACAGTGAGATCTGAATAAAATTTCAACATATACAACGTTTTAAAATTAAATAGTTAGAATTAGTAAGGATGAATAACAATGTTCACGTTCCGGTACTCAGGTTTAGTATGAAATCTTAGATGAAGCTCTGTTCTCATTAAAAAGTCGACCATTTTTGACCAATGGAGGGCTCAGTGGCGCGATGGTTAGTGCGATGAACTGCCGCGCAGGAGGTCTGGGTTCGATACCCAGCCGTAGCAACACCTTAATGATTTTTCACTGGCCCTCCTCTCGTGATGATCTGACAAATCATCCGAGTAGTATCAATTGTCAAGAATAGCTTATCTCAACTTAGCCGTTCGGAGTCGGCATAAAACAGGAGGTCCCGCCATCGTGCAAGAAGTACACACGCACACATGAATGGTTGTGAGAAAGCTAGGCCCTGGGTACTAACGAGCCTGTTGCGCCAAAAATTTGTATTTGTATTTATTTTTGACCAATGAGAACAGAGGTTCACCTACAATAAATCACCTAAATCTGAGTTCCGGAAAGCGGTCATTGCAAAGGCTGAGTGGCTTAGTATGCATAGAAGTAGCAATCGAAATCATCTAGTGGCCAAAAAGGGACATATTTATGTCCTTATTAAATAAAATTAAATTTCTGACATTACCAACTCATATAGGGCCTTAAACTTAGCTTGCTAATCATTTGTGTTTCCTTATTTTAAACAAATTTAAATATCTGACATTAACTATGAGCCGTTAATGTCAGATATTTAAAGGCCTTAAGCCCTGCCTCTTATTCATTTCTGTGTACGAAGTTATAATTTTGGACCTCCAGTTTAACACGGACTCCGAGCTCCAAATTTGAGAAACTTATCATGGCAGTTAAAATCTTTTGCAAAAGTTGAGTCAAAAAAAATAAATCGTTGGTGTTCTTACTTTTAAGATTTTAACCAGCGCAGCGAACACACTCTATGCTCTCGTTATGTCCTCAGTTGACATGACCCACAGCAATCCCTTCGCACACTTATGTATTAGAATCATCCTTGCCGTTTTTTCAGAACCATATAACGATTTAAATCAAAATGAGAGACAAAAATTATGTTGCCACTTTTATTCCATACAGGGTAAACCTAAAACACAGTGGTGCCAAAAAAATAAAATCGGGTTCGGTTACAAAATTCTTATCACAATGATCTGAGTTAACCACTTAATGAGGCGATTTAAAAAATGACTAATTGATAGTAAAAACCATTTGAAATTGTCGGTGCAACCTCCACATTTAATACTACTCAGATATTTTCTATAATGACACAGCTCGATCAGATAAGTTACACGCAGGTTTGGGTTTGTTTTTGTCATTGGTAAGCAACTGTTCCATTAGCTATTGAAAAGTGTTCCCATAACGTCTATAATCCAAATGATTATTAAATGAACAATTACCTCTTAATATCCATCGGGAAAAATTAACAACGTTTAGGCTAAGCTGTGTAAGGTCTATAATTTTCAGTGATTTTGGTTGATAAGAGTGCGGCTATGTGGAGTTTACTTAACAAAAGAGGTATGGCTTGGGGCTCAAGTAGGTGTATGTAAGTTTGTAACTTATTGGAGTATCGACCGTACATTTGAACCTAGCTAAGCCTTGACTGCCAATAATCGTTCTACTTGTACTTTTAAGAATTTAAATTTATTTAGAACAGAAGGCGTGTTATGTTCCAGGTCGATGGAATGCTGTAACCGTTGCTGGTGACCGCTATCGGGACATATTGGGAGATGTTTCTTGTACCCGAAATGGATCAATTAGGCCTATAGAACACGTGGTTTCAACAAGATGATGCCATATCACACATAGTTCTTGCTATGATGCGAATTATAAGGGACGAAATTGCTGAAAGTATAGCCAACGTCTCGGAGAATTGATATGCTAAATGTGCCGGAAAAACCTCGCCTTTGTACCACGACCAAGGGCACCATTAAAGATCATAAGAATTAATAAAATATAAATTATAAAATTGTATTTCATTTAAAAGTTATTGAAAAAAATCGACCTGAAATATAAAACGCATTCTGCACTAACGCACTTTTTTGCCTCTATCGTTTTTTTTACAATAAAGGTTGGTCGTTGTTGAAATGGAATATAAGAAGCTTTGTGTAAGGTTTTAAAGAAGTTCCTAGTTTTTATTAGAAAGGCCCATGTATGTCATTATGTAGGGAATCTGATATCCTTTAAATATCCGCTTAGACTCCGCATGGTGGCCCGGATTGGAGAGGTCCAATTTTTACCGACTCTGACAGATAGATACGGCTGAATGGAGCAAATGCCTGTGTTATGCAAATTTTGAGGGCATCGGTCAATTGTGGCTTATTACCATAGACCTGCAACTTCAAAAAACACACTAGAAAAAGTCTAACAGGGTCAAATCGCACCATCTTAGTGACCATTTCTCGTCAACTCCACGTGAGATAACCCTTCGTTCATGCAAAGTGTAAAGCTCGTTGTGTGATACGTAGAGCGCTTCCTGCTGGAACCACCTGTCATCTACGTCTATATCATTCAATTCGGACCAAAAGAAATCGGTCATCATTGATTTGTTACGCTCGTCATTGACGGTGATGACCTTACCGCCGGCCAGCCCAAAATCCGCACCAAACAGCTACTTTTTGTCGATGTAATGACACCGGATAAAGCTTGTGTTGACAACGTCCCATATACGGCAAATTTGTTGCTCGACATAGCCATATCCAAAAATGTAACTCGGCCCTAAAGTTTGTTCTGTTCCTGTTCCAAACGCTCCGAAGCATAGTTACCGAACAAACTGCGTTAAAACTGTAATTACGTTGGATATCCTGGGTAAGTTCGATCTTCTATGGTTGAAGGCCAATGTTCCGACGCAAAGTTCGCCAAGTTGAAGCGATTGACACCACAGCCAGGAATCGATTGCCCGGGTTCTATTGCATACTTTCTCGAATGTAATGTTACCTAGTGAAACTCTTTTTAAAGCTTTTTGCACACTTTCTCGAATGCAATGTTACCTGGTGAAACTCTTTTTAAAGCTTTTTGCCACAGTCACGAACGCCATTCTCCTTTAGGTCCGCCTCGTTAAAGGTAATTGGTGCTCTCTTTCAAACAAAGCCCTGTCAGCGAACAAACATTGTTGTCTGGTCGTTAACGTTTAGCTTCTCGTCGCTTAAGGTAATTTTCTTGGCCATATTTGGGGCCCTCCTTCAAAAAAGCCCTATCAGCGAACAAACTGCGTTGTCTGTGGTCGGTACCTTTGAGATCTTCTATGGGTACAGGACCTAGTTCCGACGACGAAATTCACCAAATTCAAGTCTGAGAAATGTCGAGATCTTGTCCACGACGAGGAATTGACTGTCTTGGATTCTATTGCACACATTTATGGACAACATCGATTACGAGTGCAGCCTGATACTTATCGAAACGATCGTCTCGAATTTGGCCACCGAACGTTGGGAAGTCCTCTTGGAAGGGACACCGCGACTGTCGTAAAAGATTTGTAACTCGAGCTACGTTTGCCTTAAAGTACACATTCATGGAAAGCATCGATGTTCTCAACCGATCTGACGTTACTTTGACATTTCGAGTGTTGGCCGATCCGTATCGAAACGATCGCCTCGAATTTAGCCACCAAACGTTGGAAAGTCCTCTTGGAATGGACACCGCGACTGTCGTAAAAGATTTGCAACTCGAGCTAAGTTTGCCTTAAAGTACAAATTCATGGAAAGCATCGATGTTCTCAACCGATCTGATGTTACTTTGACATTTCGAGTGCTGGCCGATCCTTATCGAAACGATCGTCTCGAATTTAGCCACCAAACGTTGGAAAGTCGAATTGGAAGCAACACCGTGAAAAGGAAATGCGAGCTAAGTTTGCGCTAAAGTGCACTTATTTGGACTTGATTCTCACACGGGTGACTTGCAATAGTATTTGACATCAGTCCCGCCAAAACAACATGGCCGCCACAGACTGTAAACATCGACACAATAATATTAGAAAAACTTTCGATTCCGAATTTTATTCAACACTGAGACAGTGTGCAGTGGGCCTAGTGTTTAGTTCGTTGGACTAAGTGACAATACGTCCATCACTGTCAGCTTCTCAAATTTGCCTTTGTGGCAAAAAAAAAAACTTCGGACACAAAATTGAAGGGAGAAGCTAGGTTTGAGGGCATGTATGTGCTCGTTATGCTAGATATTTCATTTTCACTGAGTGCCCAGTGGTTAGTTCATTGGACACCTCTTGCGAAAGCCTGACAAACACCCAACAGTAGGTAACACTGTCACGAGAAGCTTATTAAATTTATCTTTGTGGCAAAAAATAAAATCCACACGCACAAATGAAGGTGGAAGCTAGATTTGAGGGCATGTAAGGGTCGTTAATGATAGATATGTCATGATTGTAACCGTGGTAATTAAGGATGTTTGTTAAAATAATATTTCCTGACTGCCATATAAGTCATAAATACTAGTGACACGCTCACATTAAGCTATAAAAGGATTGCCATAAATGTCAAGTAGGTATCCTCATTGAGCCTATGAAAGACTACCACAAATGTCAATAGATACCTCTAGATAATATTAATTTAATCAGGATCAACTTTTTTTCATTTTAAATTGACTAGAAGGTGATCCTAGGATTAGTCCGTCTTAAGATTAGATACCTACGAACCCTTTTTTTAATTTTAAACTCACAACTGAGATTAACCGTAAGTGCTTAATGTGTGTGTTAATGAATGGTCAGCTTCTCAAATAATCTTGGCAAATGCTGCAAAATCTCAAAATTACATTTATTTCACCATTTAAAACTTTGAGAACCTACTTTCTGACAAATGCACACAATAGATGGAAATTCCACATACTGAAAATGCGGACATTTTTTCATCTTCATGTACATCTGCAGTATCTACCTCCCCAAACCTCCCTTCGATAAGTAGATATTCCAACCAGACTTGAACATTATCCTGAAAAAATGAAGAAAAACGCCTTATTAGGGAATAATACCCTCCTCACACACCAACTCTTTAAAATTCAAGCCAACAACAAACAACTTAAAAAAAAACAAATCCTTGGCCAAATGGTAGCCATTTTCTGCATGATCGTTTCTATTTTCCTGTTTTCGCACTCAACCAAAAAAAAAATTCAAAAAGGAAGACGAAGAGCAAATCAACCTCAAAGTAACTCCAACACATACACAGGCAAAGATATCGAATTAACCCAATCAGCCGCCAAGAAACCGATTTCCCCCACTTTCCGGTTCATTTAGCACACAACTCAGCGAGAATACAAAAAACACACACACACACTAACCCAAAGTAATGTAAAAATAAAACTAATTTCGTCTCCAGATACAACACAACGAAGCGATAGATACGCGAACGCCATTGCGCATACGTTACTTTTTTCCCGTTTTCTCCTTCCACCAGGCACTGTGTTGTATTCGCGTGTAAAGCATTAGAGGCGTGGTCACGCGCCCATGGTTTGGGTATTTGAAATTTTATTTGTAAGATACAAAAAACAAAAAAATATCTTTGGTCCACGAAGTCTGCGAGAGGGAAAGTATAAATCTACACACCACACATAGAGGGATACCAACACAAACTACGTGCGCAACATCCGGTCTAGACGAGTATTTGTTTTTTTTTTGCTTTGATTTGGTGTGTTGAATTTTAGTTTCTTCATCTTTTGTTAAATGACATCGTGGTGAGTTTGAGATATTCTCTTCTTGGATGGCATTTTCGTATCATAATCTTAGGGATTTTGGGAAAGGTAAACGCCCACTTTTTCACTGGAACGTAATCGGGCGGATTGGTGGATGTGGATATGTTGAAACGTAATGTTAGCTCAATGCTGGGCTAACGTGTTTAATGGAATGTGTGGTGAGCTCGCAAGCATCCAAATTCAATCCCCAACCTCGGTGTGTAGATAAAAATAAAATGAGTACACTGAGGGTAATAAAAAGATACTTTTTTTGGGGGGGAACAGAGCTTTTTTATGGCTGATTATTGTTGTTGTTTTGTATCTTCATGGTAAGTTTCATTTTCTACATGCCTTAGCTGAGACATAAATTCGCCAGACAAAGGGTACACATTCACAATGAAAATTGGTACTTTGCAATTGAGATACAGATACAGAAATAAAGAGCGAAAAAAAAACAATTTTATTGGATACCTAGATTTGTGTGTGGGTTTTGGTGTGTAGTCTCGGTTATGTCTATATTAATGTATGTCAATGTCCGATGAAGCTATTGATTTTTGTTTTTTATTAAATGTAAACATAATGCTTATCGATTTTTATTGCGAGTTGACTTTTAAATCTTAAATCAAAAGCGATTTGTCTTTAATCTGAATTTCGATTTGATGGTAGGTGGGTACGTGGGAGGCCTTGATTTGAATTTGAATATTGTTTGATGGTTAAGAATTTATTAACACGTTTTTAATTTATTAACATATTTTCAATTTGTTGCAGTTCTTGATTTAGTGATGTGGTATTTTTTTTTTAAGGACACCACTTAAGGTGACAAATGACGGGATTCAGCGTACTCTGTTAGAAGGAATGTAGGAAGATGATTAATGAAAAATAAAGTCTGCTTGGTAAGTAGTCAAATTTCCGGAGAAGAAGGAAAGAAAATCCTTATAAATGACCTTTTTCATTGAAGACAATGGTTGGTTTCGTGCACTTTTTACAAGACCGTCGGTTGCTTGGAAGAGAAATATTTTTTAAGACTAAACATACTTTTTGTCTCAAGAGGAAATACATAGGACTAGAAAGCTTGAAAGCATGAACGAAAAGGGATTATAAAAGGATAGGATATTTTTTTTTTAATCATAAAACCAAAAATACCACGTGGGTTATGGAATGATTTGGAAAAACAATGAATTAAGTTTAAGTAAAGAATAGAAGACAATGCACAAGTTTGACTCCGGATAGCTTTCATATACACAAAGCTATTGCCAACCTACTTTTTAACTACACCGTTAGATATAATGAAATTTTCACCATTGAAATCATGTCCAAATCACTTGGAACCATTATATGTTCGTCGATTGCTTAGAATAAGCTTTATCCATCAAAATGATTAACAGAATGGCTTCTAAATAGTAAAATAAACACAAATAATCAACTCAATATAACTAATCTAATCTACCTATACATAGTATAAAATAAAGTTGCAAAACGTGTATGAATGTGCTAATCTCGAGAACTGCCGAACGGATTTCAATGTGGTTTTCACTTTTATGGTCTGCATTTCTCTGGGAATGCTATAGAAATTGCTCTATCACTTACAGGAGTTGAGCATTCGAGGTCCAAGTGGCAGAAATCAAATTTTTGTTCATTAAAATTGTACTTCGACGAAGTGCGTTGCTAGTCTTCAATAAAATATAGACATTGACCCATGATTGCTGTCACATGAACAAAGTATTTGCCAACATGCTTTTTTACTATTCCGACTGATAAAGTAACATTTTTAGAATTGGAATTCCATTGCAAATCACTGTGATGGTAAGACCTGAATTAATCAAGTTCATAACCACAGATTTACCTACGACAGATCCTATCAAAGCTGTTACCAAAATTACTTTTAAATATAAAAGCACACACACCAATTTTCGTCGAAATTCGCACTAAAATTTACCGCATACTGCTACCATGATTGATGTATTAGTCAACCATACAAATTATTTCGTTAGTTCCTACCAAAAACCGCTTTAAATTCGTTCCTCACAACAAATTCCACAACCCATCACAGCGATTATATGCACCCTCCTGTGTCCAGTTCGCAAGTGAACTCTTTTGTTTAGAGATGCACTAATTTTATGTAAACGCATGTGTCTACGTCAATTCTAAGCCGATTGTAATGAAATATAATTCAATTTCAAGCTCACATTCACCGAGTCTTAAAATGTAAAATTTTATTATTATAGAAGTTACAGGCATTGAATAAATCAATAATTTCCCGTCAATGTCGTTTGTCAAAAGAATGACTGAATTTTTGTAAATGAATGTATTTTCCTCAAAACTTAGCTGATTTTTGGCAAAAAGGATTCGATTTGATGGCTAGAATATTGTTATTTTAAATTAGTTAATTATGCATTTTTAAAGCTTCGCCAATTGGATAAAATAATGAACAAGCTGTTGAAGTATTTCTTCAAAGTTGTACTTGTTTTTGTGTAAATTCCTGTATTTTTGTCCAAACTTAACCGATCAAAGATATTTAAAAAGTCCTTGAAACATGTATTGTTTGTAAATTGAAAATACAAGTATTAAATGTGTACAGCCCAATGAGGAAAATAAAAATTACCACAGTGAACGTTTTTTGTACGAGTGTCATTTTTCTTACAAAAACTTGACTGATTGTGATAAGGACAAATGTGAATCCTGAGATTTTTGAGTTAAAGGATAGAGAATTTTCCTAATTTAGTTACCGAAAAATGCTAACATCGATAGTGTACAGTTATGTCCATTGAGGGCATTGAGCATTTTTTTCTTGAAAAATTATTCGTTCTGTACATGTGTCTTTTTTAAACCAAAGCTGAACTGATCGTTATAATATTGGAACGGGTGTGAAGCCTATGATTTTTTGAGAATTAGAGAATATTTTTAATTTAGTAACCGTCAAATGAAAACATCAAAAGTGTTCTTTGAGGAACATACAAATACCCATGCCTGATTTTGTTTGTTTGAAAAACAGTTTGTTTTGTAAAAGTGTCAAAATGTGACGATCGTTATAAATTAAAGAAAAGTATGAAGCCTATCCTTTTTAAGTTCTATGTTATAGCATTTTGATTATCTTGTGACTGTTGTTATTTTTGTACCGTTGTTTACTAAAATGTGAATTATTACACTGAGACAAATATTTGTTCGCATATTAATTTTTTAAAGTTTTTACCTTTTGTAGATTTAATTTAGGAGGAAAAAAGGTTTTAACCTTAACTCCGGAGAATTTTAAAGGCTTGTTATCCAAACTTTTATCTTTTCCTTGTCACCTTTCATTACATGTAAATTGCTTCCAACTACTTCTTCAACGAGCTCACTTCATTCGACCTTCATGTCCAAACAATTTAAATAGCTCCCATAATTCTGGTCACTCTTTAGCTGCAACTTTCGCCATAATCGTCTTAAGTTATAAAAATCAACTTAAACCCAATTTACTCCTCCACTTTGTAACGACCACAAAAAAATTAAAATTACAAAAAAAAAATGACTTGCCCCACAAAGAAAGTCCAACCACATACAATTAGCTTCTCAAAAACCTACCTCAGCTCGTGATCAAAAGCGAAATAAATGTCAGTTATAATTAAATAATAGCCCGCTGCTGTTTTATAGGCACAAGCAAGAAATTCTTGTCTCCCAGTCCCGTCCACTGTTGAAGGTGGTAGAATCCTTGCATTCTATCTCTTCTCATTCATGTTTCTGGCCAAGTCTGATGAGCAAACGAACGAATAAAAAAAAAACAAGAACAATCGTTAAAATGCTCTTTCACGGTTCGTTAACGAAGCACGAACAAAACAAACCCATGGAAAGCGCGCGCAGTTAACTTAAGTAACAAGAGTACGTTATTTAGCAGGTTGCTACATAGTGGTTAATTACTTATGAAGTCACATCAAGACTTCATCATCGCGCACACAGACAACACCACAACAATACAGCATAACGTGCAAGTATAGCGAAATGTAAGTGGAGAAGGAGTATAAAGTTGGACAGTCAACTGAGCCTCGGTGCGGTGACTTGAGCTTCCCAAACAGAAGACAGACAATAAAGCGACTTGAGCACAGATTGATGTACCATTCACCAGCTAAGCTAATTCAATCTGACTTCCTTGAGTTATAAGTATGCGCTTTTACGAAATTTAAATACAACAGATACTCGAGTTTGAGATGATTAATAATTTTTTAAACAATGAAAATTGTGTGAGTATTTTTTTAAACAGGAATTAGGAACAAATAAAATAATTGGAAATGAGAAATTATTTAATTAAGCATGTGGAAAAATTGCATTTTAATTATTATTATTTTTTTCGACATGCCACTTCCTAACATCAGATAGTAAATCGTTTCCGTTTGATTAAGCTATTAAACTTAGATTAGCTAATGGAATCCACTAGGCGATTATAAGTTCGTTTTTTACCATGGGTAATACAGAGGCTATTGATGGTTCATGATGTTTCCACATGGGTGGTAATCTACTTTATGTTTGCCAGTGAACTCATTTGCCATGTGAATGAGGATCTGTGTGAACATGTTACATGATTGTTTGTTGGGATGGAATGAGTAGTCAGATTGGGGGGATGTTGTTTGTGGTCGTAGGAAATGGTCGAAAACGAAATGTACTAACAAGGAACCACGAACATATTTTTTGCACGTCATTGGTGATGTGATATTTTAGTCTTAAACTAATTTTTTTGGGGGTATATACGAATTCGACTGGACGCTCAAATTTTGCAGAAAAAGGTGGACACCGGTCCCCCAAAATCATTAATTCATCAATATACCAAGAGTTGCATACAGTAATATTCAGTTCGCTATTAATGAGCTTCCGAATTTGACACGGCACTGAAGGGGTATAAGTAAAACAAAAGAGTTCAACTATGAACTGGATTTCCGGAAAATGTTGTTGGAAAGTTTTTAGTACATGCTTTTACATTTTTTGTTATGTTTTCAGTAAGGTATGTTTGAGCTGTGTTCACACTCAATTCCAAACACATTAAGGACCTTGCCTTAAGCGCCTGTTCTAATTGCGAATTCGGCAGTTGTGTTTAAATAAAAGATTTGGTAGTTATCAATGATGAGTTGACTTAAGAATGCTACAATTTATTTGGAGAGTGAGCTTATAATGTTGATCACTTTATTAGTGATTGTACCTTTAGTATTCGGATAGGGATTGCAGATTTCCAGCACCGACGTGATAAATGCAAAAATTCTATACTTGGGGACACTTATTCTGTGTTCGTTTTTCGAATTCAAGCGAGGATATTGCAGTATGAGGAATTATCATTTAGCAAATGTAAAAAACAAAAACAGATATGGTGGTCATCTTGTAATAAGTCCAATGTACTCTTTTGTTTTTCAAAAAAAAAATTGTGCTTTCTTGAAGCTCAAGATTCTGCGGATCATATGAACACCGTACCTTCTCTGTGATTGTCCTTTTAGTTTGTAAATTTCCAGCACTGATATCGAAATCCGAAAATTCTAATCATAGGATCACTAAGGTCCGTGTTCGTTTTCATAAATCAAGCGAGGAAATTGCATAAAAGGAATTATCGTTTGGCAATATAATGAAGCCCTGCTTCAAAAACTAGAATAAATATGGCGCTCATGTTTTTTTTATGTTTTTGTCAACACTTAATAGTGCTAGCTAGCGGATCTGCGATAATAAAGCGGATCTTTTTCTTTGTAATTGTTCCGTTCGCGTTTTGAGCAGGTTGAAGGTTCCTCATTATTTTACGATGAGGCCAATCATGATTATGTGATGATTATGTGAAAAAAACTATACTCCCATTCTTCCTGACTAACCTTAATAAAAAAAGGCAAGAAATCTTAATTTTAAGAAAGTCAATCATATTACAAAAAAATTCATTTCTGCGCTGCTGATGTAAATTTTTAAAAAACCGCTATATTCAGTGAGTTGTCAAAAACCACATATAACAGCTTACACAAATTTAAACAAAACTGAATCGATAATTTCAGAGTAATTTAATGACAAACATCGGAACAAACATAAAAAGTGGTTCTGTTGTATATCTATGTTTGTCCAGAGTATATAATCGATATTTTAGGTTTATTTTGAGTTCAGAATATATTGCAGTATTTTAATTTTTTTATATTCGAATTTCCAAAGCAATTAGTTGAATAGTATGATTGTGGGTAGGCGACAAACATTTGAAAACAATAAAAAATGCATATATGAACAACTGCGTTGGTTTTTATTTAAAGTGTATCTGGCTTACTACTTAATATAAACTCATAAAATCAAACTCAAGGCACTGACGGTTTTTGAGTTATTCAATGTCAAACATTGAAACAAACATAAAAAGTTTTTCTGTTGTAGAACAATGCTTGTCGGGAGTATTAATTCGATATTTTAGGTTTAAGTAAGTTTAAGTTCTGTTGTGAGTGTATGGTTGCGTTGCAAACATTTAAAAAAAAAGTGATATTATGTATAGGAAAATCCTGATTTTTATTTAATATGTTAGACACCGTGGTTTTTTAAGTTGTTCAATATCAAACATTGAAACAAACATAAAAGTGGTTTTGTTGTCGAACTATTTTTGGCGAGAGCGTTTAGTCGATATTTTAGGTTTGTTTTGAGTTCACAATTCACTCTAGTATTAGAACTTCATATAATCGAAATTCCAAGTGAATTGGTTCAGTGGTTATAGTCTGGTCATGTTACGAATATATGAATGGGAAACTGCTATATGAGTTTTTATTTAATATGTTTGTCACATGCCACGTATACGTATATTTAACTCATAAGACTAAACACAAGTTGCACAGTGGTTTTTTTAAGTTTTACAATCACAAACATTGTGTACAGACGGGTTGGAGACCCGAACGTCAACTGGGATCCGTAATTTTCCCAAATGAACGTTTGGTTAGAGGGGCCCATCATTGACCGATTGTCAAACGATAGCGACTGTTAACAATTTGAATTTTTAACCGCACGAGGTTGAGGACTGCGATGCACTTGCAAGGTTTGTGGGCCAATTTGCCACTGCAACGAATAAGAACTGCAACACAAAGCGGACAACGAAATTAAAAGGCGATATGTTACCACTGATGGTTTGAATGCGAATTGTAATTCTATTTATTTTACATGAGTATATATGGGAATTCAAATTAACTGATTTTTGTTAGCGAACAATTGTCGTTATTTTTACAGCATTCAATTTTTTAACATTAACGTTACGAGAAACTATGCGTGCCAATTTTACTTCATATTTACAATTGTTTATTAGCATTAGATAACAATTTCTATATACATATATGGAGTTAGGTTTCTGCTCCAACACATTGAAATAGACATAGATAGTAATAATATTTAAAACTCCATGTTTGACAAAAGTTTGGAATGGGTATTTTAGGTTTACTTATATTTCATACATTTTTGGAGCATTGTAGCTTTAATTCTGCGAATTTTAATCGCTCTTAATGCAATAGTTAGGTCCTGGCTGAACAACAAACATTCAAAGCCACAATATATTTGAACGTGATAAAATGTATTAACAGTCACACGGTAGAATATTTTATTGAAATGTTGCTCCTTATTATGTTTTAATAATTCACCTACCTGCTGCTTTAAAATTAAACATAATTAACTTTGTAGGTTTATAGTAATTTCATAGCAAACATCGAAACGAACAGTGATGGTAATTCTCTAGAAAAGGTATGTTTGTCTTTGGTATTTTTGGTTTAATCGTAGTCTACTATTTAATAAGGCATTTGAGCTACTAGCGTACAAATTTTCAATATATCATGTTCCTTGGACAGTTGGTGGGTAGGCAACATACATTTAAGACACAATTTTAAAATTGTTCTGTATTTATTTTTAATCTGTTTAAAGTCAGAATTCGTCAACCAAAACAGAAATCGTTAAAAATGTATATGTGATTTCTAAGATATCATGAAAAAAAACATTTAACCGAACATCGATATCGAGTAGGTACGTGACCAAAGTGACTTTTGAGTTTTTGAAGTATTACTTTTAAAAACCTCTATTGCGTTACCGATATTTCAACACATTATGTCACAATCATCTGAACAAGCAAATCTTAAAGGTGCAAAGCATCAGTAACACTGTAAATCCATTTGTTAAAACAGCATTTTCATTTTTGGATCCTACTATATAAATTGATTCCAAAAATTAACCACCATACATCACTCATCGCCTTTTCAGTAATTGTTTGTGTGATTGCGCCAAAAAAATGTTTCCCGTCACGCAAGTTAGCAAGCAACACTGTTGCACCCAATTGGATAATATATGTATCTATATCCTGATTAAATAATTTATTTATAACCAAACCGTATTTAATTGTTCTCTCTCCATTCGCAACAATGTATTTCAATTAAATAAAATTATAAATCAACATGTACGCATACCTACAGCAGACAAGTTGGAATTCTGAACACTCCATACATACCCTACACACATTGACAGCCTAATACAATGTGAAGGTGTGAATGATTTAATCACATCTAAATTGCTATAGCCAAAGAAATATTAGCTCATGAATTTGAATAAAAAAAACACAAACACACACCAAGAAAAAATCAAAGAACAAGATACAAAACAAAAACGAAGAAGAAGACCAACGAAAAAAAAAACATAAGCGAAGCCAACTTAAACTGACAGCAAAATAGGGAGAAAAGAACTCAATTTTCCGCAATGGTGGAGAGCAAGTTCGTCTGCGCGATTACTAATACTCACTATGTAGCTGAAATTGTTGTTGTTTTATATAGTTGGTGTATCTACAAGAGTTTGTATCGCGTTTATCTGCACATCTGGCGGTTAAATGAAATGCGCATGTTTAATGAGCTTCAAATCGTATTTTAGATTTCCTTCAGCGCAGCAGCAACAGCAGCGCAAACAATTTACGCCGTGCTACGGATGCTCTCGACTTGTTTTGGTTTTGCGTTGTTGTTGTTGTTGGTGTAGCTGTTGCTGTTTATAGCCAAACACTCGAATAGGAAATAATTACTTATGTCTTGCATTTAGCAGACCGCATACGGTGATCTAGGAAGTAATTTACTGCGCTTTGTTGTTATGTTTCGGGGCAATTTACTGTAGAACCTGTGAGTGTCTGACTTTGCGTGTAGTCTTTAATTCACTTGATACCCCCCTCCCTCCCGTGTATCCCACCCATCTTCATTTGTTGTTTTGTTTTATGGATTAATCTGTTGTTTATACGTGAATATGAAAAGATACGTTTTACACTTGTTCAGGCCAGCGAACATTGTGAACAATTGATTCACATCGTTTAGGCTGATGATGGTTTTTATAACTGTCTTATTTGGTGGTCTTTTTTAAAGTGGATTAATTAGATGGATGTGGACATTTGTAGGGCTGGATTTTAGAAATTGAGTTGGAAAAAGTTGAGGGGTATAAAAAGGGTGTTGAATTTGTTTGGATGATCGAATAAATATGTTTTTCAAGTCTGTCTATATCTGCCACTGTTTTGTGTGTACTTAGGTAGCTCTTGTATAGTTCACAAACAAAAATCTCATTATATTCAAATTGGGAACGGAAATATTTTTCTTTGGTAACCAACTTTGACGCAAGTTTGTGTAAGACCCTAGCACTGTCTGTTGATTTTTTTATCTCCTACAGATTCTGTGTGGTTTTCTATTCTGTTTAATATGCAAATTATGTCATTTACTAAGTTAAAAACTTAAAAATTAAAAATGAGTCCATTGCACCACTTCGTTAAACAAAAGAGTTCAACTGCGAACTGACAACCACACAATTTACTAAAACTGTCATAACATATCATTGCGAACAGCAATTTGAAGAATCTTTTGGTTTTCGACATAATATATGTCTGTCTGAAAAATTTATCAATGACAAGGATGTCAATAACGGCTTTAACCAAAAAATTTACTCAGACACAGATTTTTTGTTTGATGGCATTTTTTCATGAGCTAAAAGTTGTCCGACAACATTATTGGTGTCAAAAAATACAAATTATATAAACTCCTAATATGCTTTAAACTGATATATAAAATTTGGTGTGCTTTCCTTGTCAGAAAATATTTTTTTGTCGTGTATGTTAGATGGTAGCAGTTTTATTGAACGACAGGCATTTTGATCTTTTCATCTATAATCATTACTACTTATATTAAGCCGTCTATCCCCTACCAACTTGCATTTGAAATTCAACAACATTATCCAATCTCTAAACATAAATCCTAATGTGATTATAACTGCACTTTTCCATCTGAAGCAATGAACACCACTAAACTGTCACACAATTAATACTCAAAAGTCCCAATTGAAATTTAATTAAAAAATATACCCTCTGTCCCCAGTCACATGTGTCGAACGTGCACTGTCTAACCAGGAACATGTCAATCGTTCGTCAGATTGATTACAAACAGAAAAACGAAACCCCAGCCTGATGTCGATGACATTTGCCTTTTTTCTGATACCTCTCTATACCTGCAAACGGAAATGTCAAAAAAAAATAAACAACAACTGACCAGGAAAAAAAAACATTGAAACCAAATTCAATATTAAAAAATTACACACAAACAGAATCCCAATGGATAACACAAAACAAAATTTTTAAGACGAACCAGAAATTGAACAGAAAAAAAAACGAGAAAAGCCAAGAAAAACTGCTCTCATAATCTGATTACGAGATTAATGTCTTAGGCATATCACCAAATTGATCGTAACCGTAGCAAGAAGCAAGGAGCGCTCATTCTCGCGCCTTAGAATAATATTCCCCACCCCTCTCAACGGAATCAAGAACAACGACGACATCAACTGACGCGACGGCTTATGAATTGACGTTGATATCATTTTAATCTCTCACGATCGATAATTTGTTGCACAAAATTGTTGATGTTGCAACAAAGTCCTTGCGTGCACCATATAATTCCAAGGTGAAGAAATTGCAAGCATATAGGCTTAAGAAAACTGCACACAAATCGATATTCTTAAGCATCAGTGAACAGTGATGCATTCCATACCAATTTTGCATACAACATTTGCTGATGTTGTGTTGTATATGCATAGATATGTTTGTGTATCTTTTAGTATTTATTAATGTCCTCTCCTATCCAGGTGGCAATTAATGTGTCACCCAGTATCCCTAGAGACAATAAAACGCCCATAGATACACTCTGGCCGGGCCAAGGTGGTAATAATAATAATTGCCAAATGTAAAATCCATGTTCCAGAGAAATTTATATCGCAAAAGACGAGATACTACTCCTCCTACACGGGTGGATTTTTTTTTCTTTGTATATGCATATCTGGAATGTCTGCAGTGTTGAAGACCGGGACACAGTATTTGTTATACAAAATATCCATCCACAGCTCGACGAGGCGACGACTACAGCGATGACGATGAAGACTTGGTCTCAATTAAGCCGCGTGCTCGTGTCCAAAGTGAATTTCTTTTCTCGCCCCCCCTTCGTTGTGTGAGCCATGTGCTTGTGGCCTTTATCGACTCGCACCTTCGCCACGAGACCAACACCATCGACAAGCCAGACGACCATAGAGGCCAGCAGAGCAGCGCGAAAAGATAAAACAGAACGTAAACAGCGATACGAGGCAATTAATAAATGAACGACTCGAATATTGGCCAAAGTTGTAAAACAAATAAACGAGTTTTCGTTGTCAAGAGATGTGCTTAAGATTGATTCATTCATCAGTTTTTATGTTGGTTTTTTTTTTGTTTGACTGGGGTTGATGTTAAAAGAAATCTATGTACGGTGAAACATTAAGGTATAGATACCTTAGATACCAACCATTGTCCCGTTGCCAAATCTCGCAATATCTCAGTACAGATACATAAATAGGTCTCCCCAAAGAGGCATAATCCCGATGACAAACTGAAATCTATAAAAAGTCAATAAAATACCAATTTACTGGCGTTATACTCGATACCATTTAATTACACCGCCTAACAGCCGATAAAGCTCAACATAATCCATTTAGTTGACACAGTTATTGGTTGCCAAACCAAAAAAAAAAATCAACGCCAAATGGCTTTAAACGCCGCAGAAAAAAAATAAAATAAGCAGATACGAGGAAGGCAAATGCCAAACGATAAAAGGTATAAAATAAAAAAATCGACAACGGACGCGAAGCGAAAGCGCCAATTGCCAATATAACAAATTATGTACAAACACGTAGTATCTATGGGAGATATGCAACGCTGTGTGAGTGGTGCTGTGTGTGTCTCGAGTTCACGTTTATAATTGGTACCATTATCGCATTTAACACTGCTTAATACTGTTTAGAAGCAATTTGCATATCGAGTAATGCGTTCTCTAGCAGTTCGATCGATGTATTTGGATGTATGTATCTATAGGTATATACTTGAACTATGAGTACTTAGACTGCCAGTTTTATGGTTGCACCGAACGATGATGATGATGATGATGACCAATAACTGCTGTAGGGTATACATGGAAAGAGATGCAATTATGGGACATTTTGCTTAATTAATGTACTTTGGAGGTGTGAAAATTATCGGTTGGGGGGTTTATTATTTGTTGATTTTTTTTTTATCGCATGTGAAGGCGTCTTTATGGTAGTGAAGATGAGCGGTTTTTTTTGGAAAATATATCGAGTCAGCAAGTCGTTGAAAAGCTGATATCGGATTATATATGCAAATTCATCAGCTTCCATACCTTCGGGAAATGTGAAGCCAACATTATAATATTTCTTTAAGTGGCGCCCAACGTGATAGCTATGTATAAAATGGCATGGGGGCAAATCATTGGATCATATAGAAAAACACAGTAGAGCTTCTGTTTATTTTTAGCAGACATACAAGTGGATTTCTTGCGCTAAGATTTTCAAAACAAAAATTCAAAATATTTCCTTATGTGTGTGTTTGAGGTTACAAGTAAGCCAAGTAAAAATGTTTAAACTTTTGTAAATTTGTAGATCATTGAGTCATATAAAAATCAACTTTGTGGACTGCTTTCTATTTTCAGCAAATATACGAACGATTTTCTACTTAAGCTAGATACTCAAAACTAAATTTGAAAACATTTTGGTATATGACTCAAGGCTTCTGTTTGAAATGCAAATCTTGATTTTTTTTATAAAACCCGCATATAATTGAGTCATATGGAATCAGATTTGTGGACTGCTTTCTAAAAACGAACGAATTTCAAATTTAAATCATTTTTATACTTGTCGCCCACTATTACGTCACTTTTAAGGCTCGAATTTCAATCGTTTAATCTGTTTTCAGTAACATTCGCAGATTATTAAGTCATATGGGGTTTCAAAACCCATATTATGACTCGATTACCAAAATGTTCATAACTGGCGCCCAATGTGAGGCCCAAACTTAATACTAAGAAATTATCCTAGAAGTGTTTTTATTAAGAAGGAAAGTACGTCTGATAACAGGAGAGCATACTCTGTAATGCTTTACTGTGAAAAGTCCGTTTGAAAATCCAAATTTATATGAATCACTTGCAATCGTTTGATCTAAAAAGTTACATTGGGTACCTACTTAACAGAAAATGGTTCAAATAATGTATGTTTAAGTCATAAAGAAACAGAGACAAATATTGTTTAACATCAACAGATAGAATAAAATGTTGTATCACCAAATGCGGCCCAACAATAGGCACCTATTGAGTTATCAAAAATTGTGCTTGAAAGCATCGTCGTGAGATAGTTTCAGTGTTATTTCATCAATTAAGATTTATCTATAAATGTAACTTTCATTTCATTCTGACGTCCTCTTTGAGGTTCTAATCAAAGTTCGGTGTACATATTAAAGTTCTCAATTGAGAAATGGGCCACTTTGTCTATTGAAGTGGTTGGATTGGAAACAAACAAAACTAATTTCGTCACTGTGTTTTGATTGACCGAAATGTGCTTATTAACTGACGCCAAACGTGGAAAAATTACTCAAACTTCTGTTACGACATGTGAATGGTTCAAATCCAAAAAAAAGAGCGACTCACATGATAGTGGATATCGACGGAAAATAAAGACGGTTTTCCTAATTAGCTTCCCAGGTAAGGACATTGCAGATTTAGATATGATTACAATTCTTAAATCCTTTTTATTTGAATGGCGCCCAATAAGAGAACTAAAACGAGTGATTTGTCACTGTTTTCGAAATGGCTGAAGACCGACTTACGATTGCTAACTGGCGCCTATCTTAAGGTCATTTAAAACGCAAAGTTATCTGCCTAGTACTAGCTCTATTTGAATGGCCTCCAATATCATGCCTAAAACATCGATTGATCGCAGTACATAAATATTACCAGCTCTGTTTAAATGGCCCCCCAATGACATGACTAAAACCAGCAATTTATAGCAGTATTTTGGCAGATTGAAGTCCAAAGTGCCAACTGTTTTCCCGGCATAGCTGATTGGAAAAGTATCCTCACTTACCTTACTCTATTTGAATGGCGCCCAATGTGAGGGCATCAACAAGCGATTTTTATGTGAACGATTTAATTCAAAGCCACTATCTTCTTACTGCATGGCCATTTGGAAATCGATTACTGAGCGAATTGTTCTATGGCCATTCATAAGAATCGCTACCAAAGTCCTTGACCGCGCATAATAGATGTACAGGGCTTCAGCATTTGGTTTACTTTTCTTGTTTTCTCCCAACAAAGGGAATTACAACTACTGTTTGCTAATAAGATCAATGGATTGCAGTAAAGACACTGGTTTTGTTTGTTTTGAAAGTATTTTTGTCGGAGGATCAGTAGCAAGTGAAAGAGTAATGATACTTCTTGTAGAGATTATAATCTCTCCCATTAAGAAAAGGAAAATTAATAGTTGGATTAAAATTCAATGTTTACCTGTAAGATCAACATATATTATTAGCCGTTGTTCGTCTGCAAAGAAGGGATCAAATATTTTTTGCTAATTGGCGCCCAACGCAATACCAAATAGAAAATTATAAAAATATATAGTATACAATCTAAAAATACAAACACGGCTACAAAGATTCGACTTAACGATAAACAAATGAATTCAACACGATAAGGTCTACTTTTGTTTTGCAATCCTTAACAGCGTTTTACATAAGACCAACCAGAATTTGTAGGTACTCGAAAAATAAATTCAAAACTATTTTCTTGTATCTACTTGTTAAAATTTGATCAGGTACTCAGTGTCCCTTACAACTGGTCATTCCCTCAACTCCTAACCTCACGTCAAACCACAAATTTACCCATCGATGCATGAAATTACGGCTACCCTTAGATTAGGACCATTAATGTAGAGATAACCCACGCAAGATGGATGGAATTGGAATGTGTTTTTATTTTCATATTCACACTTTGGAAAACTCACGATCACTAAATTATCTATCCCTTCATGATAGCGCTGTAGATACAATTGCATAAATTAGACGAAATGGGAACCCCTGAAAAAATAACGCACCTGCTTTCATTGAAAATTTAAATTTCAACCATTTAATTGTGGTCCGAAAAAAATCGACAAGAATTATTATCATCATCATCGCTAGTAAACCTATATATATGCAATTTGGGGCAATAAATCTCTGAGATTGTAAAAAGAGGTGTTAAAACATGCAGTGGTCGGTCGTTGGATGTGTTGACTGCCATAACTCATCCCAATCACCAACGTTCTGTTTTTATTTTTTTGTTAGTAATTTAATTTGCATAATTTCAATTAAAATGATATAATCGCTGTGTGTGTGCTTTAGTCAACAAAAAAAAAAAACTACTGGAAGAAGAATCTCCTTGGAAACGTTTTGTGTGGTAAATGAACTAATTAAGTGCACTGCACAAGCCTGCACACACCTGGGATGTGTGCCTGCACCTCGTTGCTCTACAACAGGTAACCTAACCTAAGTATCTGCATTGTGTTACGCTTTGAACTATTTCTTTTTTATAAGCACACATAATGCGCTCGTCGTTACTCCACGCAGACCACAACAAGTAGATATCAAGAGAAGGGTTTAAGTAGAAGTTAAAATGAATAGAACGTAGATACTTGCAGTAAGTGGAAACCACTCACCAAAGGAGCAGTAGTGCAAAGTGTTTCTATAATCACAGAAATTCTGTGCAAAAGAAGTGCCGACAAAGGCGTAAAATGATCGATCTAAATGCCGACTTTAGATACTTCTT
Organism: Rhingia campestris; assembly: GCA_932526625.1. Classification (NCBI taxonomy): domain Eukaryota; kingdom Metazoa; phylum Arthropoda; class Insecta; order Diptera; family Syrphidae; genus Rhingia; species Rhingia campestris. The sequence goes on along the minus strand of OW052182.1, from coordinate 57,225,196 downwards.
GAAGTACAATACTTCTAGGTATTCTTTGGCGGATACTGTATCGAATCGATGCACATGCAAGGAGATATCCAAGATACTTGGTTATATGGGAAGTTAACTCTCTTTGAAGGGGAACCGATGGTTTTGTCATCAATGCCGGCTCCTGTGGTCAATAGAATGACAAATAAAATTGCATGTGAGGACTTTTGAAGAATAGCGATGTGAAGGATGAGTATGAGCGTACTGTACAGGCGTTGTACCGTTTGAAGTAATATCAATTATGTTCGCGGGTAATGAGCCATATGTAGATGACAAATCTTACTGGCAAGGCAAATGACTTTGAATTTTATCCTTGGAGGTGGTTGGCTATATGGTCAAATGGAAGGTTGGCAGGGAGAAAAAATGGCTATTGGTGGGGGACAAATCCACCGTTGATGCTCGGGACTGTGTTTTTTGAGATCTTTCAAATCGATGGGGATTTCTGCCCTTGATATCAAGATCTGTAGATTCTTATTACTTAACATGTACAGCCACTTGACGGGAAGGACATTTGACAGACCTTTTCTGGTAAATTCTTTTGTAGGCTAACTTTTTTCTGTTATTCGATATCGTCAAACAATTTTTTTTTCAGAAGAAAAGAAGATTTTAGTTCGGCAGGCTATGAACCTGCGTTTGAGATAGTTCGACGTTTAGATTAACCAGGGGTACTATGATGGCTGTATTACAAATCAAATCAAATTTCAATTTCATTTTAAAAGCTTTTCAACAAAATCGTTTCTACCGAAACTCTGTTAAAATAAAATTGTCTTACTGTGGGTAATGAACCTATGAGTAGTAAAGTTTGTTAAAATCAGTGCAAGAAGCCGATTGAACTCACGATTAGCTTTATTTGACTCATTTGGCACTTACTTTGTGGTATTGAGTAAAAATACAAAAAAAAAAACATCTATGGGTAATGGCAATAAAATTTCCTATGATGGGTCATGAACCCATTATTGGTGGATATTGGTACAATCATGGTAAGGTGACGAAGTCAGTCCTGATTTGCATTATTCTACTCACTTTTAACAATAAGGACATATCTGATATATATATATATGAGAAACCAGAACAATCTAATTTGTAATGAAAGTTCAATTGTCCTGTTTCGGGTCACAAACCTACGATTTGTATAAATTGTTATAAACATGACAAGGAGATGAGATTAGTACTCCTTGACTCATTTTCGACAAATGACCATTCAACTCATTTTCAACAAGGGTAACGTATTTGACATTTACTTTGTGATATTGAGAGAAAATATCATCTACTAGGTAATGGAATCGAAATTGGTAGGTCATGAACCCAGGATTGGTAGAGGTTGTCACAATCATTTGATGGAACCTGTGATTATTACCATGAGATTTAGTTTCAACTTAAATTATCTATTCGACACAAATCTTGTGATATTGAGATAAAAACTCATATACTGGATAAGAAAGTATGTGATATGGTGGGTCACGAACCTACGATTGGTGAAATCATTGCAATTAGAGATAGGAAGCGTGATTGGTATTACCAAACTGTCGTTTTGTTCTTCGGTGTGTTCAATTCTGCAACAAATATGCACAGACGAGACGAATATAGTTCTAGGTTTATATGTTAACAAGCCATCTATGATATTTCAAAGTTTTAATTCTGGCTTAAACTGACTCTGATCACATTGGTCCTCCTTAACGGCTCTGAGTATTAGACTAGAAGCAGGAGAACAGGAAAGTTGTAAAGCAGCAATTCTAGATTGAACAAACGTTGATCACATTAGTCCTCCTTAATGGCGCTGAATACTAGACGAGGAGCCTGAAACCAGGAAATCTGTTCATCAAATATTTGGGCCTATAACCAGAAAAAACGAATATATGGGCAAGGATACAAATATGGGCTTTATAACCTGTACTAGGACATGGAAGTAATCCAAGAAACATAACAACAATTCAACAGCATTGCCAATGAAGAAATGAACTGCAATGGTTTTCCTTGTTGTCTGCAATATGATTGCGGAGATTTGAAGATTCTCTTGGCTGAACCTTAAATTCCAGTGACCAGGTTGAAGATGACGAGAATGAAAGAATCTCAGGTTTAAGGATCGAACCATTGCGTAAACTTCTCTGAAGTGAGGCTAACCTATGATGATTAACGACCGCCCTGGAATGTTGCTTGGAGATGTTTCAAAAAATATGTCTCCTGAAAGTTCATTCTTTAGTTAGCTTGTTCTGAACAGCTGGAAGAAGAGCAGCGTGTCTAACATCGTGTCTTGTCTCAGGTAAAGACCTGCAAATGGTCGGGAGCCAGTTAAGAAAAGTAAAATTTTTGGAGAATGTCATCAGACATTTTTGAGAGAGTATCCTCAAGTATGAAACTAAAAAAAATTATGGACACAGATTTGTTCGATCGATCATAAGAGAATATTTAAATGAAATGTCCCCAGTTCAGGGTTGAGGTCAAGGTTCACGTCGAAACAAGTTCACATCATCGCCTTTTATGTACCTAAGTGGTTAAAAGTTGACAAGCAAAACTAAGACCTGATGGACGGAAATTGAAACTTGTTATGTAAAATTAAATATCTGGTATTACCAGCCTATTCAAGGCCTCAAACCTTGCTTCTCCCTTCATTTGGTTGTGCAAAGTTATTATTTTTGCCATAAAGAACGGATCCTTCAGTTCAAAGTCAAATCCGAGAAATTGGAGAAGCTTCTCATGACAGACCTTATATGTCGGGAGGTTTAAATGTCCTCAAATTATCATGAAGGAATGCCTTTAATGAGTCACGTGTTAGTCCCTGAATATGAAACTACCTTGCACGCCTAATTTGCTAACAAATGTTTGCCTATTTAGGATTATTGTACCGAATGTGAAAATAGATATTTAAGGCATCCCTCTAGCTAAAGATGATTAAGGCTCCGGTTCATCATAACTTTAGTGCCCGATAAGTAAGTACAAGTCTCTAGCTAAAGTTGGAGAGAACAACAATTTTTTATTGAAGGTTCCTCTCAAGCTCAGAATTTGTATTTATTTTTGACAATTTTTAAGGATGTGGTTGCTTATTCAAAATGTGAATTTGAATGAAATATTTCTATCAAAATCCTGCGTTCAATTTTGTATGCAATATTTCAAATTAAAGATATCTTCCCACATCAAAACGACCATTCGTCATGAGAAAATTTCGCTCGTAAAGCCGATCTCAACATTAAACTGTCATCCAACTTCATACCGCATCGTAATTGAGGTAATTTCCTATCTGTCACGCAAGTTTTCACCAAATTACCATCTAAGCTTTCTTTACTCGCGTAAGCATACCCTGACAAAAGGTGGCGTGTAAACTGTTGCCAACAACAATGATTTACCAAAATGATCGTCATAAATTGAATGTTTGTCCAAGACCAAGTGCACACGTTTCGTCGACAATTTTACAGCAAATTTACTGGTCAAACATTTAACTTTTCTAGCCAAAGATACATAATTCCCGCGAACTCACATGCGCACATGGTGTGCCTGTGCATGTATCTACGACTAGTTGTGCTGTCGAAAATTGGCAAATCATTTCGGATGATGAAACTCAACACACTAGACGACTTTTATATGGTCACACAATATCATTTTCACGCATTTTAAAGGCATTAATTGCGCATGGCAAACGGAATACCTACATTACATTGTCACATGAATGGTTTTTTTTTTCTGTTGAACTACATATAATACTTGGGGCTAACGAGACTTGTTTGCGGCCTCACGATGAGTCTTTTCGTGCCTAACGTCTTCATAGCCATTGATCGTCATTGTGTTGGAGAATCTTTTTTTTTATTATTTGGATCGGATTGTTGTTCGCCTCCGTACTCCATCTGATCGTGAGGCTATTCTGGTGCGAACAGATAACTTTGTGGTGCCAGTTGTGATTGGTAAATTAGTTTTGGTCGCATTTAATGCGATTTCATCAATTATAGGCATTGTTGTCGATTTAGAAACGGTTAAGCGTGGTTTGCTAACGACATCGACATAACGAAGGCGATGGTGGTAATTTTTTTTTCTTTCTTTCTATTCTTTGGTTGCTTTTGTGAATGAAACTGGTTACTGTTTTTGATTTATGTTGGCCTCTTCCCCTGGTATACTTCAGCCACCTTTGGAACACTCTAACCCATGTTCGTTAACAATTTGGACTGTGATTACACTTGATTGTGTGCAGTGGAGGAGGTTAAGTGCGAGGGAAGAGAATAACCTACCTACCTGGATCGTATGTTGGTGATCTTTAAATTGTTTGTTTGTAATTCACGGATAGCTACCGTAGTGAAATTGTTATTTTTTTCTATTGAGATAGTTAAGTGAAGGTGACAATCGGTTTGAGATACGTATTTCTGATAAGGGTCACCAAATTGGAAGTTTACACGCGAGTTGTGCATTACGCTAGGTATGAGTTGGTGGAAGTTGATTTTTTTTAAAAAGGGAATTTTGTGGGATTTAGTCAAATTAATTAAAAGTAATTTATTGGCAATCAAAATACTAGTATTTGGTTTGAGGTTATATATGACTTTTGAGACTACATTCGTCTTTTTTTTATAAAACAAATCGACAGACAAACACTTTGCTAATTGGAAGGATATTTTTTTAAATTAGGTACATATATGCATTCAATTAGGTATACATATTGCAAACCCAGTTTTTTATAAAAATTAACAGAAAATAACCTCTAAAGTCAAAAAAATAGATGGGGCCAATATTTTAAAAAAGCTTCATTGATCGGTTTGTACACTGATGGCATCATTGCAATTAATTCTTGAAAAAGGTTCCGGTAATGTCAATAATGACAGATACAGCTAGATTGTCAGTAAATTCTTTTTTCTTTCAGATTTTTCTTTAACTTAAAATAAAATGAATGCGATGCAAAAATGATTGCCTCCAAACGGGTGATCCTAATTCAATGAATTCATCAGGATGGAGCTATGACCTATACCGCATCACTGCCTCAGCTGATTTAGTGCACCAACATTCTCAGCAAAGAGAAACTTTTCTGTCAAAAAACGAGTTTCTTACTTCGCAGCTTATAAAAATGATGAATTCCTTTCTTGAAACATACAAAATACAAGGTGGCGCAAAAGTAATCCTCCTATCAGAAAATGCTATAAAATTTGCGATTGGCCCGTAATGTCAGTTCTGTTTTGACATTTGTGTAGTAAACACATGCGAAATACACGTTAATAAACAATGTTACGCTACACTGCTCCAGAACGCGGAATATTGGTGACTATCAAAGTTTTTCCTTTTTTTTTTAAATTACAGCCAAAAAACATCGGAAGGTTATTTTTGCGCCACCTTGTATAACCAGCTGTACTCTTCCAGCAGAAAGGGTGAGAAGACGAATCAAATATATTTTTTTAATAAGCATTTTGCAGAAAATCTCCGCTTTGTTAAGTGAAAAATCGTGTTCGCCTTAGGGATTTGTCGGAGAATTCGGAGGGATCCATGAGCAGAACACGTCTATTGTGATCATTTGGTTTATAGTGTGTTTCCAATGATTGAAACCGGAAAATTGGCCACCAAAATGTCAGTCAACTGAGTTTAACTCTGACATTGATGCAATTACAAATGTTGGTACCAACTTTAGTGCGTTAAAAGTGTAGAACTGTCTTCTTATTTCGAAAGGAAAATTTGCTTTTTTCAGGATTTGCGTGCACTTATATGTTTTTGCAGAGTTCAATCGTTAGGAATATTGAGAATAAAAATAAAGGAAATATACATATATGAATACCACTACATTAACACTCGTTTTTAATACCCCGACTACATCACTATTTGAAAATCAAATTTTATAAATTATGAACCAACTGAAAGATGAAATGCGGCAAGGTGAGATTTTCCTCAGAATGGAAGACTATATGGATCGGAGTATTGGTGTTAATTCTAGGATATCCTTATCAATTTTAAATGATTGTAAGTTATAGGGTGAAAAATAGACATTATTGCTTTTCAGCTTATGTAGGAATCTCTATATTACGAAGAAAGATAGGTTTAAGGATAAACTAAATTTGCATTCACATGGTGACGAGTATTGCCACTGAAATTCAGAATGTTCGGAATGGGACTAGCTACTTCATTTAATTATTGCTTGCTAAAGTTGCGAGAAATCAAAGCAAGGCATTTCTATAATGTTCGAGCGAAACTAAAAAGTTCGCTACACCTAAAATTTTGTTGGCACTGAAATTCAGAATCCTCAGAATGCACTTCAGTTGGTTATTGGTTTTTAAAGTAGCAGTGAGAAATCAAAGCAAGGCATATTCATAATGTTCGAGCGAAACTGGAAAGTTCGCTACACCTACACTTTTTTTCGCACCTATTTGAATCATGCCTCAGTAGGTGCTATGATATTTTTTCCACACTAAACTAAAGGTAAGCGTAGAACTTATGTTGGAGGTTTATATACTCTTTACTTTGACGTTATGCAAAAAGGTCTTACGTCAAAAAATGCAGTTTTTCATAAAAGCAAATTGAAAATAGTTTAATTATTTGCTGTAAGACGTTAATATCAAAATAAATATGCATTTCTCAGACTTACTGCCTAAAGACTTAACTACTAAGATTAATTATTAATATAAATTGTTGAACAAACAAATTGAGTTAAATAATAAAAAAAATACATTTTTTGACATAAGACTTTTTTGCCAACCGTCAAAAATATATGAATGACAAATCAGAAGGTGTGAAATATTTTATAAATCGATTGGGAAATTCAAAATATTTAGCTGTGTTTTTAGCTATTTACATAGTATATGGTCGTTCCAAGGTAGGCCTTTATTAATAAGCATACCGAGCATGGAAAGCATTTCAGGACACAAGTGCTATTCATAGAGTCAAATTTAGTTTTGATTTCATGAAGAGAGCAGCATTGAATTGCGCTCTAACAGGTTTTCCTTTTTTAATAATTTTGTCTGGTTCGGACACATTTTGTCGTTTTAAATCCACGTCTGAAGAACAGGGATGTTAACAAATGTGAGAAGCTAGGTATGTAGTGAAGAATTGTACTGGATAAGATTTTTCAGTTAAGAGTTCATATGGAAAAAAAAGTTTGGCAATAACGCCACTGATATATTATAAGTGGCGTGGAAATTTAGTGATTGAAAGCCAAAATGGCGTCATGTCTATTTTATTATAAAACGGAAAAAGCCGTCGCAGAAGCAAGTTTGATGGATAGTTGTCAATTCTATTTGTCTTTATTTTTGTACTTAGAAAAATCGAAACGTTATGCAAAATTCGGGCATTAAGATGGAAAATGATTCAATGGAGACCACCATCTACACATTTTGTCATTTTAAATCCACGTCTGAAGAACAGGGATGTTAATAAATGTGAGAAGCTAGGTATGTAGTGAAGGATTGTACTGGATAAGATTTTTCAGTTAAGAGTTCATTTACATAAATTAGAAGAATTTATAATTTAAACAATTTCTATGGTTTCTGAGGAAAAGTTAATTTTTATGAAAAATTTCCCCTTGGTTTGGTAAAAGTTTCATAAAAAGCGAATTTGATATAACGCTGGTGTGTATACTCCAAAAATACCGTCTTGGTTTTGGAAGAATTGAATTCTACTCTATCGGACTTGTACAGTTCTTATATTGGAATTCAGCAAGCTCAAGATATTTTGGTGTTCTAAGTCTATGAGCAGGACCTGGAAACGAATATGAGACACTAAGTGTGCTAACATCAATATTGAAATACAAAATTTAAAAAAAAAAATAGCGACAATAATTTGACTGCTATTTTGGAAACAACAATTAAAAATCTAAAATTTTCTGCTTTTTAACGAAACTTCAACTTGTTCATGTTTCATATAAATTGGATTTGTAATGAGGGAATCACATGAAACGTGTAGGCTACTGACATAATGACGATGAAAAAGAGAAGAGAAGACAAAACAGAGCCTTAAAGTACAAAAGAATTTATTTGGTGAGTTGCGGAATGCGGACTTGAATTGTGTGTGTAAAAGAAGAGGTCTATTCCATAAAGGACTTTTTTATCGTTTCCAAGTGCATGTATTTTCGACAAAAAAGATTAATGGCAACCCGAAGCGACAATCGCAACCTTCTTGCTAAACTTAGAAGCAAAATTAGCTGGAGTTGATGTTGTGGAATCGAACGACTTGGTATGTAGTTCATACCTTTGTTAAGACCAAAAAATTATAGAACTGTAGAATACCAGAGCTTCGTTACAGGAAAAACATAAATCCTGCAAAAGGTTTGTCTATATTAGTCATATATTCGAGACCTTCTTTGGAGGCACCCACTTTTGCACGCTGTTAATGGATTTTTGATAATTGTCAAAGATTCCTCAAAGCTTAGTGTCCTTTGAGGAATCTTATACTTATTAGTTCTCTACATTATCTATAAAGCGTTTATATTCGTTCAAGAGTTGAATACATCTTGCACATCTGGAAGGGTGCTCCTGTAATGTGATTGAGCCTATTTGATCGTGTCCAGTGTCATGTTACAAAACTGATTGACTACAAATCAATTTGGATATAATCGGCCCTATCATGGTATCGTTTCGAAAAAAAATTCCGATTTTGTAAGAATCGGGGAATTTTGCTTCATGGTAATCGTTCCGATAAAGCGTAACGCTCTGCAGTTTCGTTTCATTGCGATGGGTTGCATTTTTTGCATCTGTTTTTGACAGCCACACGTCAATTTCTCTCCGATGGTATCTGACATTTGTTCGTCGCGGAAATACTTTTAAGTGAACATTGTAAGCAATTTAATCATTTTATTTAAGTTTTTGTAGATTTTTTTGTTGAAAACTAGTTTTTTAGGCGAAATTCAAATGTCAAAACAAGTACCAAACAATATGAATGCTTGGTTGAGTTGATGCATGAGAAACCCAATCTAGCTCGGAATTTCACCAAGAGAACACAGAAGAGGTTGACAGCCACACGTCAATTTCTCTCCGATGGTATCTGACATTTGTTCGTCGCGGAAATACTTTTAAGTGAACATTGTAAGCAATTTAATCATTTTATTTAAGTTTTTGTAGATTTTTTTGTTGAAAACTAGTTTTTTAGGCGAAATTCAAATGTCAAAACAAGTACCAAACAATATGAATGCTTGGTTGAGTTGATGCATGAGAAACCCAATCTAGCTCGGAATTTCACCAAGAGAACACCAGAAGAGGTTGCATCTGACAAATGTCAAATGAATTAGTTGATGAACCTTCGGAAAGCGGATACTATGAACGAAAATTTAGTCTCAAACTTTATTTGCGTTGCGTAAAAAATACTCTCCGAACGGATACCATGATGGAGCCGAATGTCATAGAATGTTTGAAGTCTTGCTCATCTATATTGATACTTCCATCACGAATAGTTTACGAATTATGTTCCACCAGTTGGTCTAATCGATTAATTCTCGTGAAGCTTTGCCCGGACATTTGCAAGGATGCTCTATGTTTTAGGGTGAAATGTATAATAATAGTTTTAACATCGTTTCCTAACTCCGATGTAGTCTTCACTTTGTTGGATAATTGTAATTTACAATGATTGGAAATTAATTCGTATCGTTACCTAACCTTATTCCCACCTACTTATATACAAATTTTCCTTTAGCTATCTCATGGCTTTTTGATCTTAAGCAACTAACTCCAAAGAGCCATTTGCTCAAACGGATTTATTCGACTGACCAATAGTTAGCGCAAATATTTAGACGTTTGACAGTTTAATAAATACTTTCAACAACCTATAAAGTGTTTAAGAATATGGAAAAAAAAGTTTGATATATTATAAGTGGCGTGGAAATTTAGTGATTGAAAGCCAAAATGGCGTCATGTCTATTTTATTATGAAACGGAAAAAGCCGTCGCAGAAGCAAGTTTTATTGATAGTTGTCAATTCTATTTGTCTTTATTTTTGTATTTAGAAAAATCGAAATGTTACGCAAAATTCGGGCATTAAGATGGAAAATGATTCAATGGAGACCACCATCTAAATCCACAGATTCGTTCGCAAAAGGGAAAATTATTTGAAAACATAATTAGAACTAACAAACAACAATTTTATCGCAATCGCTCAATAAATTCATCTTATCGATCTTAAGCATGAATACCTACATTGACCAGTAACATCCACGTTGACAGTTTATCGAGAACTGGAGAAAGTGCCGTCGGTTGTTAAAAAAAAGTGTGGAATGATCTCACTTTAATTTGCCAAACCTTATCACCAAATAGGTATATGTTTCCTATCGTACATCAGTTAGTATTAAATACTTTATAGCACTGAGACGTTTGCCCATAACGCTTAACACGAAATCTTATACCTTTAAGGTGAATACACATAAGAGGGACTTGCACGAACGCATTTTTTCAACTATACTTGGTTAGCTTACCAACATTTACTTGAAAATGCATGGATATTAGAGTTATCTACTTGTAAGCTAAGTATATTCGTTCATCCAAGTGACCCCAAGTGATTTGAAATAGATTTCAACTGTCAATATTTTCAATGACAGATCTTAAACAAACAACCATTTTGGGGAATTATATACAAAATGCTGTCAAAAACTCTTACAATCAACCTACTCACCACCTTATAAAGATTACTTAAAATAATTTGCTATTGGGTGTCACTTTTAATATCCTCATTTGACATTTGCCATTTTCCATTTTTGCAAATTACGAGAACAATTGTTTGTACCTGTGCTTTGCAGCACCTTTACCACTATTGAACTTTAATTTTTTTTCTTATATCACAAAGTAAATTGAGTACTTCTATCAAAAATTGAGTACTCCGATCAAAAAGTCAAAACCTCTCTAACTGACATTCGAAAACGCTCAACCATTTAAGAAAATATCTTACTTAACGGGTTACACGCTCCCAATTAAAAATCGCTAAAACCGGAAATACACCGATGCAAGTGTCATCCAAATGACATGAAAACACCTAACAAAACGTCAATCGTGGTCAAGCCGTAATTACGCGTTCACACTACCTACAATTATTCAATTTTCGCTTTGTTTTTCAATAAATCAGGCGTAGTAATTAAACGTCTAAGGGCCGTTATATCGCTGTCATTTATATGATAAATCGTGCAGTTACGTGACATCTTTTACATTTCCATTGAATCAAAACAATTGACAACTCGATTATGTACACTTATTACTGAAAATCACTTCCGGCCTTTTACACAATTGTGGGTGAACCTTAATCCATTGTCAAAATTGCGTTTGTCAAGCAAACCCTATCAATCCAATTGAGTATTAAATTTGTAATTCACTGAACCACTCAACTGTAATCGGTTGGGCACTTGACATGTGAATCACAATAAAACATCCCATTGACAAGGTGTCATCTTTCATTGCTCCCCCTCACAACAAAACAGACAGAGAGAGGGAGAATGACAGTTTAAGTTACACTCCAATTCGAGCGACGGACGGACAAGATTAAAAAAAAGTTCATCCTTGACTCACCGTTGCTGCATATGCTGTGACTGTCCAGATTCCCGCTGGAGTCACTGTCACTGTCATCGTGGGTACTGGCGCGTCCGCCGCTGCTTCCACCGCCCGGCGGGACACTAAGATCGCGGGGTCCCTGCGGTGATGGAGATCGTCCGCTGCGATCATGATCGTCGTCCAAATCGCGATGTGCCGAATTATATGCGGCCGCCGCTGCGGCTGCTGCTGCTGCTGCCGCTGCATGATGTTGCAGATGATGGGGATGTGCATAGTGGGAGTGCAGACCGTTTGTTGGACCATTGACCATACCGCCGCCACCACCATTGCCGCCGATATTGCCATGCATCGCATGTGACAGCGGATGTTGCATGTGCTGATGATGAGCGGTGAGATGATGATGATGATGTGATGACAAGTGATGGTCCGAGGAATTGTCACTGCCATTCATGGCCGCATTGGCTGCTGCTGCCGCCGATGCTGCAGCGGCCGCAGCTGCTGCACTGCCGGCTAAAATATCCGTAATCATGAAGCGCGACCGCGGCGGTTGCAGGACCGCCATCGATCCACGTTGAACGGGCACTGTCATTGCCGCCGCCGTTGTGTGCGTTGTGCCTTCACTGTCACTGTCGCCGTGGGCGTCGCTCGTTATTCGTCCGGTGGCCGTAATTGTGGCTGCGTTATAGCGTCGTTTTTGGCTCGACGACAAGGTTTCGGTAGGAAATTTGAAAATTTTTCAACACAGATTTGGGGGATGTGTTCGCGAAATGTCAGAAGATTCACTGGTTAATGGCAATTTGTTGGCATTTGACAAACACTTTTCTTATTTTTTGACACACACTATCACTAGTTTTCAATCAATCATAATTTTTCTTTGCGTATTTTTCTTAATTTTTTTTCTTTCACTGACAGATAAAATTTATTTTACTGTCAAAATAATTTTTTTTAATCCAAAATGGCCTTATCACTTAAACACAATTTCCTTCCGGTTATATCCGTTTGATCAATTTGTATATCTGTCAACAGTTCACTCAACTAAAACAAAAATAATGGAAAAATCCCTATTTAGTCAAACAAACAATCGACAATCGACAACCAACATCTGACTATGACAACCGAACGGGCACGCTGTCGAATCGACACTAACAACATGCTGAACAAACAGGCCCCGATCATTTTTCCCAGATTCGTCCCGTTGCCCACCACGATTGCCATCACACTCGTTGACCCGCTGTCAAACGTCCATGGTGAGTACGACTTTCCCGCTCCCACTTGAAGAACAGAACAACTGTCAGCATCGGATAGACACATCCCATTTAGCCAATGAATACATTAGACCGGAAAAAAGCACACAAACAAAAAAAAAACAACCACCATCATTTATGGAAAACAAAAACTCCCAGTTAAACAGTCTTACAAAACTCAGTCAACAGGGGGCACTGCCTGCGGCTGTCTTACTCTCACGCAGGCGATGTGTGGCCTGGTGCGATCTCGCTCTGACGCAGTAATTGAAAGTAAATTCATTGATGGATGTGAGGCCGAACCGGAATGTGTCAAACTACCTGTCACTGCAGCCAATCGAGTTCGAGAGTGGAGAGCGATGTTTTATAGGAAACCGGCTGATGATGGTGTGCTCTGCTATAAAAACAAATATCCTCTCAACGATTGTACTAGATTGTGAGAGTAGTAACCAGTTTTTTTGTAGAGGGGCAAGCGCATGAATTCTGACAAAAGAGGCGGGACCATGGACGGGTTTTTTATTCTCCTCTCACTCTGAATGACAGTTGGGTTGAATTTATTGCTACTCTATTACACAGTAAGCGGTTAATCTGCACCACGCATTTAGGCGAGAGGACTAGAAGAGAGTGCATTTTAATGGCAATTAAAACAATAGTCGTTAGGCTGGTTTGTGATATTCCAATTCGAATGAAATGCGGTCTGATGACGGCCCCCTGAGCGCACAAACACACGCATCCGCGGAGTTGGCATTTTGTGTGGCGGATGGGCTGCTTGGGGTGGGGATAACTACCATCACCCCATTTATCGAGAGGAAATTTGTGCTAATTCACCTTTTGTTCGGTTTTTAGAGCTTTTTGACATTTTGCTTGGTTTTTTTTTTGTTTCTGTTCCTCCCGATGCGTGGGATTCATGGATGTAGTAGGGTAAAAGTGGTTCAGTGTGTGTGTTGGTTGGTGTGCTGCTCAGGGCGAATTTGTAATTGGAGCACTCTAATTAGTTAGCTCGTTAGTAACTGTTAATAGGGTGGCATTGTTGTTGTTTCTTGTTTTCTTTGACGTTCCGTTCAGGTATTCAGGAAGGTGTACCTACCCGATATTTCTCTATTGAATTTCATTGTGTTGTGTCTTCGTGGTAAGAAAGAAGACGATGCGAATGGAAGTGGGGGTGTGGACAATGGAAAAGTGTTTTCTTCTCCACCATTGTTCATTAGTGGAAAATGGAAATGGTAACGGAAACTAATTAAATGAAGTGGTAATTGCGAAAAAAAGTGTATTAACTTTGGAGAGTCTTATTAAAAAGTTTCCTGAGAGTTTTTTTCTTCCATTTTTCGACGGTTTCAGGTGTGAATTTAGATTTTAGGTAGGACGGGGGTTTAGGAACCACAAAAAGGTGGAAAGTTGGTTGTAAGGAGGGAATGGAAAATTTGTCGGACATAGCCCGGGGAGAATGTGAATTGATTTTTATTATTATGAAATTTCCGCTGTGGATTTGATAACTGCCTAAAGGCCTGAACAGGAACTGGCAAATTGTGAATCCACATAAAATCAAAGCTGTTAACATTGAGATACCTACCTACCCAACAGCAAACAGAGGTAAAATACGGAGCTAGGCGATTTATATAATATTAACATCCTTTGGCTCCATTTCTATTGCGCTTTGGGCAGTACGGATATGAAACAGGCTGTCACTGTTTTGTTCAAATCTTTTAAGTCCAACTTATGTAGATTACATGTCAAGTGAAGTTTGTTCATGGGTATTGATGGTCCTTCGACTTAGCTGCGTTGCTACTGGTCTTCATTGCTTCTGGTTGCTCGACGGTTTTAACGAGATCGGAGATCTTCAGATTATTCAAAGCCATCAGCAGGAGAGATCTTTCAACACCATACCACCAGCATCCTATGTATAAGAACAATGGCGATGATGTCATCAAGCCACAAGATCATCGGCTGTGTTCAACAGCCCATCAGCGAGCAGCAAGAAGCCCTTGGTTTGGCGAAGAATGTCGATTGTCGACAGATCCTCCAAACCGAAGTCAAGATGTCAAAACTGGTGAAGACATTGAGCCTTATAAGCAAAGAAGATGGATGATATTCAAAAAGAAGGGAAAAGAGAGCGGTCGATGACAGAGGCTTGTCATTCATTGAATTTTGTAAGATTTCAATAATGGCAACGCCACCAAAACTACCATCCACACGACCTGAACGAAGCGAAGATAGCAATTTCTAAACTTGAGCTTATGGAATCGATGACCCTCCTGTCAATTCAAAAAAATTGATTTCACCTGTATTGAAAATACATGGGGATTCAAAGGTTGTCCAAAAATTCACGCATGATTTGAATTTGCCGCCATTTGTGCGATAAAGTGTTGCCAATGAAAAAGAAAACAATGGTTTGACAACTGACAGTTTAGGGTTAGCAAAAATGGAGCACTGCACTACAAAACACCACGTTTTGATTATTGAAGGAATATTTAAAAAAAAAAAAAAAAACATGATAGTTTGGCTGCAACACGTTAAGCAAAATCAGTTGCTTTGTTAATCGTCAAACCCCACATGTGATTGTCGTGAAACAAATGGACAATATGTATGCTCAATATTATTTTTACTGCATAAATTTATTTGCATATGAAATTTGCGTACGGTAACGGTTTTAAGTGAAAATTAGTAAGAATCAGTAAAACATATTTGTACGGGAACAGACATAATAAGATTCTTTTTGGTGTGATTACTTACTTAAGTGGCGCTACAGTCCGGGATGAACCTGGGCCTCAACCAACATGCCTCTCCAATTAGCCCGGTCCTTAGCTTACTGCCTCCAGTTGCGCACTCCAAGTTGGTTGAGGTCGGTTTCTACTTGTGCGCGCCACTTAAGGCGAGGTCTTCCTCTACTGCGTCCGACGTCTGGCTGGGAATCAAAGACTCTGCGAGCCGGAGTATTGGTGTCCATTCTTTCTACATGTCCTAGCCATCTTAAACGTCCAATGCGGAGTTTTTTTGATTAGGGGTATGTCGCTGTACAGCTCGTATAGTGCGTGGTTGAATCTTCGTCTCCATAGCCCGTCAATGCAAACAGGACCGAAGATTTTTCGAAGAATTTTCCGCTCGAATCGACCAAGGATTTCTTCATCCGCTTTTGATACGGTCCATGCTTCAGCGCCGTAGAGCAGGACTGGGATGATCAGGGTCTTATATAGGATCTCCTTAGTAGTTCGAGTGAGGGCTTTACTACTAAATTGCCTTCTTAGCCCGAAGAAACAGCGGTTGGCAAGAGTAATTCTTCGTTTAATTTCTGACGAGATGTTGTTGTCAGAGTTAATAGCGGAGCCGAGGTAGACAAAGTCCCGTACTACCTCAAAGTTATATCTGTCAATGATCACATTCTGTCCAATTCGTCGATGTTGTGTGTCCTTTCGTGTTGACAGCATATACTTAGTCTTACCTTCATTTACTGCTGAACCCATTTTTGCCGCTTCCTTCTCTATACTAGCAAACGTGGCTATGACATCACGTTGAGTCCTACCAATGATGTCAATATCGTCGGCGTATGCTAGTAGTTGATCCGATTTTTGGAAAATTGTGCCTCTGGTGTTGGCTCGGGAGTTTTGCACAATCCTCTCAAGAATCATATTGAAGAAGTCACATGACAGCGCATCGCCTTGCCTAAATCCTTTTTTGGTATCGAATGTGTCGATGAGGTCGTTTCCGACCCTCAATCTCCATTCTCCATCGTCATCCTACACAAACGGACGAGTTTGGGCGGTATACCAAAACTAGACATGGCTCTGTATAGTTCGTCTCTATAAATGCTGTCGTATGTGGCTTTGAAATCGATAAATAGGTGGTGGGTATCGATTTGGACATCTTGGGTTTTTTTCAGGATCTGCCGAAGTGTGAAAATTTGATCGATTGTGGACTTTCCTGGCCTAAAACTACATTGATAAGGGCCGATCAGGTTGTTGGTAAACGGTTTCAAGCCTTCACATATTACGGCAGATAGGATCTTGTAAGCGATGTTAAGTAGACTTATGCCTCTGTAGTTGGCGCAGTTGAGAGGGTCTCCTTTTGTGTGGATCGTGTGATTATCACTGGATAATCCTTTTTCAAAAACGAGACTGCGGTAAAGCAGTGATTTTTACTGGTGCTCAATATCGCGACATCATAATTGAGTTCCTTTCGTATATACTGGATGATGCTGATATAGAAGACATGCCAGTCAACTCATGAAACAATTCAATTACCTACTGCATCGGATCAGATATTTACTGTTGTGTATACTCTCTCTGCCTAGGATGCTAATTCTGTTTACCGAATAACACAACCCGAAACTGGGTACTGCTTCGGCCAGTAGACATGTCAGTGGGAGGCCCCACAAGGTGGAGTACTATCCCCTCTTCTCTAGAACTTAGTAGTAAACGAGCTTTTACTCATCCTGGAAGCAAAAGGATGCCAAGTGATTGCCTACGCGGATGACGTTGCTATCGAAGTCTCAGGGAAGTACTTGAATATATTCAAGGAACTTACCCAGAACGCACTACACAAACTTTCCAAATGGGGAGTCCCTTGTGGATTGGGAGTCAATCCCCACATGACTTAACTGGTCATGTTCACTACGGAAAATACAATTCCTCACATCGACCCACAGTCAATAAACGCAAGAACTGCTTGTCTGTACATTCGCACAACACCCTCACCAGCACTAGACATCCCGACTAACAATTATTCCTCTATAAGGTAATAAAATTTAATTTCAATTATTTCTATAGGCCTATACCTAGTATTTTGCAGTCGATTGTTTGGGTAGAAGCCTGTTTAAGATATTATGCAGGATAATCCACAAGCATAACCGAAGTTATGATAATATTACCTCTGTAAGGTTGTTTTTAAGCTTCCGGAGACGTGTGTTCATGTACCATACGTTAACATGTTTCGGTAGAACTTCGCACGAAGTTAATCCGAAGCATAGCATGTATAGAGCTTACGAATTAAGGCTTAAAAAAGCTTAGGTTACAAGATCGGGAAAAAGGTGAAAATATCGGGAACCTACCAGAGAATGAGTCATCACGATTCAAGTACTTCGTTGTACTTACTCCGCCTTTAGGTTCCTAGTGGACAGCGTGTTTGACTACCGTGCGAGAGAACGAGTTGGGATTCTCTTTCACCTTCTATACCTCTGATATTTTTGGTAAGCAAGTGGCAGCTAAAGACATCCGTCTTAAAGCCATTAGCCATCCAACAGTGATCAAACAAACTGGCCACTCAAAAATTTTAAGCGAACATACATATATTCCTGAAACACCGATTACCGAGGTTAAACTTTGAATTTCCAGGTCACAAATCCCAGACAGATCGTCATGGGAAAGTAACGAACCTGTGCAAAATGACTCGATCCATTTTTATACCGTTGGCTCCAAAACAAATGATGGAGTGGGTGCTGGTGTCTTCTCCGACAGACAATCAGCCCTATCGATGTATCCGTCGGAGTGGACAATTTTCCGAAACGCATATTTCGTCGGATGTTCAAATTCCATCCGAGGTATGTGTCATCGAAAAAAAAAAATACTGCACAGGCGAGACAGCTTCACTTCACTCAATTCGTAAATAAATTCCGCGATGAATTTGTGTCGAAGGAAATCGGAAAAAGAATGGCACTTAGCTGTCAAAAATTTAACGAAAAATGCTCCTGAACGCACTTCAATTTGATTCGCCGGGATGCGTTACAAAATGTCGGAGAAATATTCCGAACAGCATTTCGGAAGAATACCTCGAAGAAAAATTTTCTCCGAATCGTGCAAAATCGGAGAATTTTCCGCCCCGAAGGATACGTCGATGGGGCTGAATATTTCAGTTTATCTTTCCGTCTTTCTGATCACTGAAGCTTTTTCCATGTGGAACTCATGGCGATTAAAGAAGCCTTATCTTGGATGAAAGAGAATATTTTATCTGCCAAATATATTATCATCTTCTCGGACAGCCAATCAGCCATCAAATCCCTAGATTGCCGTTCATCTTTGCAAAATATGTCGGAGCAGTTTAAAATTTACCCATTCTGGGTGCAGGAGCATTGTGATATTCAAGGGAACTGTAAGGCTAATGAACTAAATCACCAGTCGTACCCGACACGGGAGCACTAGGTATTCTTATCGCTACATGGAAAAGCTTACCAGCGCAGCGTACTAACAGCAAATCAAATCTCAGGTGGAGTCTTGGCTCGACCGCGACGCCACAGTGTGTTATTTTGCCAATCTAGCGTAACTTTATTCGTTGAGCGTTTAAATCGAGCGTTGTTGATATAAAACAGTTAAATTATGTAATTATATGTTGTTTTGTGAGATAAAGAAGCTTACCTAAGTCTTAAAAATGTATTTCTCATACATTTAGAAAAAATACGACACTTTTAAAATGCCCTCATTTGACCAGTCTAAAAACATTAAAAATCCCTACCGAAGTGTAGTGTTTTGTTTGATTTTTTTTTTGAAACCAATGTAGTTAAATTTGTTGTTAATTTAAATTTGTTTTTATTTCAAGGATAGCCTAGAAAGAAAAGTTGGTTTATTTAAATACACTATTGCAACTAATAATTTTCTTCATCCGAGCTTGAGGTTTCTGAATCTGTAGCTTTTAGTAATGCAATACATTCTGGAACAAGTGGGCTTCTTTTTCTACGAAGCTTTGTACAACGTCTCGAAAGATATGGATCCGAGGAAAGTAAAAACCTGTTTATCACATCTCGATTCGAGTTTTGTCGTGACGATTTTCGATTAAAATGCTCTCGAAAACGCCTATACACGGTTAAATCCAGCAAAGCTTGCAATTTTATTTGTGCAGACACATCAGTGACCGTTAATGCTTCTTCTGCAGGGTAGCAGTCTTTTTTGGCTTTTTGCACTAGGTAATATGCCGGGTAAACATTTGCATTAAGCTCTTTCAGCTGCTGTCGCATAGCTTTATATGTGCTCATTTTCGTATTAACTATGAGCACAATGGCTTCTTCGGGTGAGATTATTTTGTTCCCCTTTTCTTGGGTTAATCTTGCCTTCTTGATTTTTGTGGCTCTATGAGGAGAACAATTCGCAAGCTCTTTCATTAAATTAGCTGCATCTCTTTTCATCCTCCTTCGATGAGGTTCGCCATTTCAGAAATATTGCTGAATTTTCCATTCTGCTACATTTGTCAAATGAAAAAAAAAAATTGTATGAGGTTGCAAACCAGAAGCAAGCAAAGTAAACGAATTCTAACAAAGAATATACCAACGGATATTTTAGGAACAATAACACGATGGATACATGAGGATACATTCTGAAAACGCTTTACAAAGTTACAGAATAAAAAACATCACTTTTAAGGTCTTCAAACAAACTATTTTTTATTGTTTATTTGATAGTGCACGAAAAAAATTAATTACCCTGAGAAAGTCTGAGATCTAACCAAAAATAAAAATATAAATTTAATTTGCACAACTAATATTTCACTTGACCACGCTGTTATCAACTTGACACAAGAAAAACAATGAGCTTTAATTTTATTTTTCACTTGAACCAAGCTGTGGCGACGCCGACGCGACGCGACGCCACAGTGTGCAAATTTGGCAATCTAGGCGAGTAAAATTATTTCTTGTGTAATATTAAAAAGTTTGTTTCTTTTTATGGTTATTACATTACAGCAATATAATAGAAACAATTTTTTTGTTAATGAAACAAGTTTAAACAAACGTAAAAATATATTAATAACATCTACTTTTTTTTTAAACGTTTATTTATTCACAATTTCTTTAATATTAATTAATAGCCTAAATAAACTTAAGGACTAGACATTTTTTTTAATTTTGCCAAAGTAAAAGACCATTATGGTTCGCATTACATGATATATAATTTGTTTGTTTAATTCAATTTTTATATTTTTTGTGAATTTTTGTATTATTGTTATGTACTATGTATTTTTTTTTTTTGAAAATAGGAAAATGTGAATCAAAACCTATTAGAAGACAGTCGCAACTTTTTTTTTTATATAAAACTAAAACCTACAAGACTAACTTAACCTATCTAAACCTATCTTAATCTATCTAAACCTATCTAGGCCCTGTCATGTGATCTCTATTCCATCGACTAACAAGTCATCGTTAGATCAGAGATCACATGTCAGGGCCTAGTTTTACTTAACCTAAGTATCGGCTTCAGCCCAGTCTAGCCACCATCGGTATCTATTTAACTTGTTATTGTTACTTTTGTCTCTTTCAGGTATGCTTATGCAGTATCTAATTTGATCAGTATTCCCGTCCCCCGACTCAAAAGGCTCATAAAGGATCCTTTTATCTGTTGCTCTCCTTGCAGCATGGTATATTATTGGAACGTTCGCTGAATCCGATAGGTAGCCATATGCTTCCAGAAACAGAAATGTTTCTGGCGGAATGTATCCACTTTCCAAGGCATTTCTGAAATACCCAGGACTCGGATAGAATAATCCAGAGATTTATTCGTTTTCGCTAACACTTGCCGAACGAACAAAGTGATTCCTTACTAGATCTAGAATGACATTGTCAATTCTGGACACACCGGAGCATCCAGAAGTCTTTTGGTTGAGACGTAATGCCTATAATCGGAATGTGCACACCTATACATCTGTGTGCAAGCTCTAAGACATTTGCGCTCGAACACTCGAAGTTTTTCCATATACGATGGGTTAATGTTCCACCACACTGGACTCGCATAAGTCAGAATTGGACGAACGAATGCTTGGTAACAAATGATCTTCACATCGGATCTAAGATAGTTGGAATAAAACAGGCTTTTTAGCGACATGAATGCCGCTCTTGCCTTGTCTAATTGAATATTTATGTGCTCATTGTAATACAGAAACTTGTCCAAATGAACACCTAAATATTTTACCACAGTCCTCGACTCGATCCGAAGACCATTTGAACTCGTTATTTTGAGATTTCTCCAGTTGCGTCTCAAATCTGAATTACCGCGTCTTATTGGGGTGCGGAACAGTATGGTTTCACATTTTGTATAGTTTATTTTAAGCTTCCATTCGGAGCAGAAAGCTTGAAACCTATCAAACTTGCTTTGAAGTTGGATTTGAAGTCTTCAATTTTTGAGCCGCTTGCATACAGTGTAGCGTCGTCGGCAAAAGCCGACGATAGCATGGATGCTATCATCTTTGTAAGATGAGATGGAAATTCATATCGAATAAGTTTGTAAATTAACCCGTCAATCCAAACCGTGTCAAAGGCTTTTTCGATATCCACTAGGCAGGCAGCTGTTCATCTTTTGGCGTTGAGATTCCAATTAACATCCGAAATCAATTTTGTAATAGCATGCACTGCCGAGTGATTTCTTTTGAACCCAAATTGATTCCGCGGTATAATCTCCTTTTCATTACAAACGATCGTAATAGATTTATTAACAACTACCTCAAAAATCTTCCCGATATTAGGCAGGAGACTTATAGGCCTAAAGTAAGAAGGATCAGAAGGATCCTTCTTTTTCTTAATTATTGGAAACACCTTTGATATTTTCCAGCAACTAGGGAAGTAGTAGTTATTTAGCAGATTGTTAAAGATAACGCAGTATTGCCGTATGATATCAATTGGTATATGCTTAAGCACGATGTTTGGGATGTTATCCAAACCACTTGACCTTTTAGTGTTTAGTTTCCTAAATATGTCAGTCAAGTCATCGAGGGTCGTGAAGTAATTGTAAGTCTGTTCATCTGTCAGTTCGTCAGCTTTTAACCACTCAGAAAATGTCAATAAAGCTATTGTGAAATCTCCATAGTTCATCTCTTACTTCGACCGATTTGGAGCTGGGAAGTTCCCTGGCGTGAACCGCCTCAAAATGAGAGCCAATTACTTTGAGCTTGTCTGCTCCTTTATCTATAATATAGTGGTTATTGATGATGGGATTACCTGAGATATTAATCCCTAACTGGGATAGAAGTATCTGAGAAGACAGTGGTACCTTCAGTTTAGGAATTTTGACAACGTTACGTGGTTGAAACATTTTATTTATTTTTGGAAACATGTTCCTGCCGTCTGATTTTAATATGCTTTCAGCACGTTTTTTCCAGTAATCGTTGACACTATTCTTAAACTGCTGGCTTAACAGAGACTTCACATTCCTCAGAAGGGATTTTAATCTTTGTAGGTCCGCATTGTGCGATGGATTTAGAAATTGACGTTGTATTCGATTTATCTGAGTGATCAAAAAGCTTTTGTGTGTCTGTAGGGTCTCAATAATTAATTTTAATAAAATCTACATACATACACGAGAGATAATACAGAATTACAGATTTAGAGATAACTAAAATATGTATGAAAAATAGGTACAATGCTCAAGGTATATAATATGTATGCAATGTACTTTACCTGTGCATAAGAAGGTATGACTTTTATCTTTTCTTTAAAATTATTTGGTGCTTATTCACTCCAAATTAACACCTGTTATTTCAGCAGATTTCTCCGCGTTCCTAAAAAATGTGCGTGCTGTATTTCCATCGTTAGTTGTGCCAGCCTTTTGTTTGGGTATATCAGTAGGCCTAACTCCTTTCTAAATTTTTCTTGCACCTGCTTCTTTTTTTCTGCCAATTTCCGTTTATTTTCTTCGTCACGTACTTGCCATGTTTTTATTTCCAATCTGTAGGAAATGTGCAACAAACATTCGAAAAAGCGTATCCATGAATGAACAGGGGACAATCCAAAAGAAAGGAATCAATTCATCAAAAAAATAGCAAAACGTACTCACCACAAATAAATTCTCAACTATCAAATTGACAATCAGTAAAAACAGTGCGACCAGTTCAAAAACAAAACCTCTAAAACAACACCCTTAACATTCATACAAATTTTTATTTAATTCAACGCGGTCGTTCTTGACAAATTAGTAATTTTCAAAACTACCATATGTGCAATTTTTGGCGAGTATATCTTAATCTAGATATACTTGTCAAACTTATATTATTAATTTTTATCAACATCGCTAGAGCCGCAATCAAGATAAATCATTTTGGTGTCAAAATGACTGGAAATTAAACCCAGACCTCCTGCATGGTAGCTCATCGCATAAAAGAATTAAATAGTCACAGCTTCTATATGCCTTCCATCAAAAGCTCTAAACAAATTATGCTTCTACATAACTGTCCTACCAAAACTTGTTAATACATCCCCCGAAACTTTATAGCCTTAGAGAGGGTATACAAGGTGGGCCAAAACAGATCCCCCTATTGGAAGATGCTCTTATTTTTGCAAATGTCCGCCAATATCAAATCTGTTTTGACATTTGTAGACTAGACAGATGTAGAATACAAGTGAACAAGCCATGGAGCGATGAACAATTCGTCTGTAGTGTTGGCGCAGCGTCTCCGTCTTCGGCCGGCCGACACCGACTGCGCAAACACTGCGCCGTTTGGCCACCAACCTTGAAGAGTATGGGACCACACGAGACATTGCCAAGAGTGGCCGGCCCCGGAGCGCGGAGCTGTCGCCGGAAACATTGACCAGCCTCTTAATTAGCCATCAGCTGGTCGTCCCTAAGGCTAATTTTGGTCAAAGACTTGCGCATGTTCCCGTACAAAGTCCAGACTGTGCATCAACTGCTGCCTGTCGACCGCCAAACGCGTGTAACCTAAGCCCAAGCCATCCTCTATCTCGAGGACGAAGTGGCCGATTTTTTGACCAAAATCATAATGAGCGATGAGGCTCATTTCCACCTCAGCGGGCACGTGAGCAAAACTATCGCTTCTGGGGCATCGAAAATCCACGAGTAATGCACGAGGAGTCATTACACCCGATCAAAGTTACTGCATGGTGCGCTGTTCACGCTGGAGGAGTCATCGGGCCATTTTTTCGAGAACGCCGCTGGTCAATCGACAAGAGTGGACGGTGCGCGTTATAAGGCCATGTTGACCGAGTTTTTTCTACCGCAATTGGACGAATTAGGACTGGAGGACATGTGGTTCCAACAGTACGGAGCAACGGCACACACTGCCGAACAACATCGGATGACTTCTTTTAGCCCACCTTGTGTAATCACATCTTCTATAAAGCCTGTAGATGTAGTTCTTAGATAGGCTCAATCTCTGCGCGCAACTTTTGGAAATTGAAAATTTGAAACTTAAAGAAGAAAAACTGTTATTTGGGCCATCCGTACATATTTTCGGCAAATGCTCAAAGTAAGCCAAAACGTCATATTCAGATAGTGTGCTCATTTAAAGCCATATAAATGAGACTTCCGTCTTTTTTTTTAAAACAATTTTAGTGTGTTTTTATTTTTAAAAATAATACAACTAGTTTTTGGCCGATTTTTTTCATCTTTAAATTATGTCAAATTTTTATTTTAATAAAAAACTTTTTGCATGTAAAAATTAACTTTTTTCCTAAAAATGTCACTGAAAAAAGGTAAATTTTAAGGCCTAGTGCCAATTGCGTTAAAATATTAGCCAGTGGATAATTTTTGACGTTAGAGTGGTGAATAGAGACTTCAAAATTTTAACCTGCTCAACAGCTCGCTAAAATTTATCCAGTGGCTAATTTTTGACATTTGGTATACCTACTGAGGAGTGAGAGTGATGGGAAGCACACCAGTGTTCAAATGTGTGGGAAAATAGCACATCATTAAGATTTTAATAAAAATCAAAGAATATGTATTTCATATCAGAAAATGTAAACAAAGTTGTAACATAAATTAACATTGGGTTTTTGAAAATGGATGGTTACTAAAATGGTATGACTATATTTATTTCGGTATATTTTGTATGCGAAAATATGTTTAACTTGAAGAAAGTATAAAAGAACCATTAATCATGAACACAAATTGTACAAGAATTATGTTTTAATGTCAATAATTAATAATTAAGGTATTTTTGTATGATTTCTCTGAATTCTATTCGGTATTTTTGTATTACAACTAAATATATAGAAAGGAATTTTGTTCCAATTCTTTTGGGAAATTATTGAAAAAAGTATTAAAATAATATCCCATTTAATCCAACTGACACAGCAAAAAGCCAAATTTTGTTTACCCCAGCAGAAATGTCCAAAATTAGCCGGTGGATACAATTTAACCCCTTTTTAACGCAATTGGCACAAGGCCTAAATTTCCAAAAAAAAAGTGTTTTCTTCACCCCTGAGAAACAATTGAATAGCGTACTTATAATTATACACGTTTTCCTTGAGACCTAATTTGACGTTTCCCCTTTTTCTATGACACTTCTCACCTGAGCGATGATCGACTGTGTCCGCGGATTTGGTAGTTTTCAGTGTCATTTACTTTTCTGTTTTGTTCTCTCCTCATTAGAGACGTTCTGGTAATCAGTGGGCAACACACACCCCTACATCTGTAACCCTACCACACTTTAATGGACGTTAGGTTCATTCGTGTCAATGGCCATCACACGTTTTGTCATTGTTGCGTTCCATTTGACACTTGGGTATTATATCTCGCTTTTTGGGCAATTACGAACAAAAATGAGAATAAAACGTTAATATTCTTTGAAAATTGTTTTTTTTTACCATCTTGATCGTTGGCTCCTGAGAAAATTACTTTATTAACGCAAGAGTGCGTATCATACAATGAATTGTTTCATTTGTTGTTGTTGTATCTTATTTTTTAAAGTCGCTTTTTGTTCTTAATTGGTTTTAAAGTGACTTAGTGGCTAATTTGGAAATTGTAAACGAAATAGGAAACATTTTGACAAATTAAAAGGCTAATTAGTTAAAATGGTGATAATTAGGGGAAATCGAATGGGTTTCGAATGTATCTCTAGTCTTATGTAGAAACCAGTGGTGTCTACAGAAATATAATTTTATTTTGGACTATTCAAAGTATT
Organism: Rhingia campestris; assembly: GCA_932526625.1. Classification (NCBI taxonomy): domain Eukaryota; kingdom Metazoa; phylum Arthropoda; class Insecta; order Diptera; family Syrphidae; genus Rhingia; species Rhingia campestris. Next base: position 57,198,706 of record OW052182.1, on the reverse strand, counting down.
TGGACTTTTCGAAAGACTGCAATCGCCAGAGACCGCCAAGACCTTCGCGCAACGCGTATCCCATAACCTCTCGATTCACACCACACCACCAGCATCTAATGTCGATGAAAAATGGCAACGATGCCAACAAGCCATTAGATCAGCCGCAACTGATGTGCTAGCTTTCTCGCGGCCACCAGCAAGAAAACCTTGGTTTGATGAGGAATGAAGACAGATGCTCGCAGCCAAGAACGAGGCCTACAAGGCTAAGCTGCAGGTGAAGACGAGAGCTGCCATTGAGCTCTATAGGCAAAGAATAATGCAAGAACACCGGCTTTTCAGAAAGAAAAAAGAAGAGCAAGAAAAGCGCGCGATCAAGGATATAGAGAGGTGCCACTCCAAGAACGATGTTCGCAAGTTTTACCAAAGTGTAAAACGTCAAAATCCACCAACTCATAAGCCAAATCTGGCTCGAAAACATGCTTGAAGAATGGGACCTCAGCATCGTTTGCCCGATCCACAAAAAAGGAGACCCTCTGAACTGCGCCAGCTACAGAGGCATAAGTCTCCTCAACATCGCCTACAAGATCCTATCTGCCGTAATATGTGAACGCCTGAAACCGTTTACCAACAACCTGATCGGCCCTTATCAGTGTAGTTTTAGGCCAGGAAAGTTCACAATCGATCAAATTTTCACACTTCGTCAGATCCTGGAAAAAACCCAAGAAGTCCAAATCGATACCACCACCTATTTATCGATTTCAAAGCCGCATACGACAGCATTTATAGAGACGAACTATACAGAGCCATGTCTAGTTTTGGTATACCGCCCAAACTCGTCCGTTTGTGTAGGATGACGATGGTGAATTCTCGCTGCGCCATCAGGATCGGAAACGACCTCACCGCAATATTCGATACCAAAAAAGGATTTAGGCAAGGCGATGCGCTGTCATGTGACTTTTTTAATTTGATTCTTCAGTGGATTGTGCAAAACTCCGGAGCCAACACCAGAGGCAGAATTTTCCAAAAATCGGTGCAACTACTAGCATACGCTGACGATATTGACATCATTGGTAGGACTCAACGTGATGTCATAGCCACTTTTGCTAGTATAGAGAAGGAAGCGACAAAAATGGGCTTAGCAGTAAATGAGGGTAAGACTAAGTATATGCTGTCATCACGAAAGGACTCACAACATCGACGAATTGGACAGAACGTCACCATTGACAGATATAACTTTGAGGTAGTACGGGACTTTGTCTACACCTCGGCTCCGCTATTAGCTCTGACAACAACATCTCGTCAGAAATTAAACGAAGAATTACTCTTGCCAATCGCTATTTCTTCGGGCTAAGAAGGCAATTTAGTAGTAAAGCCCTCACTCGAACTACTAGGGATATCCTATATAAGACCCTGCTCATCCCAGTCCTGCTCGACGGTGCTGACGCATGGACCGTCTTAAAAGCGGATGAAGAAATCCTTGGTCGATTCGAGAGAAAAATTCTTCGAAAAATCTTCGGTCCCGTTTGCGTTGACGGGCTATGGAGATGAAGATTCAACCACGAACTATACCAGCTGTACAGCGACATACCCCTGGTCAAAAAACTCCGCATTGGACGTTTAAGATGGCTAGGACATGTGGAACGAATGGACACCAATACTCCGGCTCGCAGAGTCTTCGATTCCCAGCCAGAGGGTGGACGCAGTAGAGGAAGACCTCGCCTTAAGTGGCGCGCACAAGTGGAAACCGACCTCAACCAACTTGGAGTGCGCAACTGGAGGCAGTTAGCTAAGGACCGGACTAATTGGAGAGGCATGTTGGTTGAGGCCCAGGTTCATTCCGGACTGTAGCGCCACTTAAGTAAGTAAGTAGAAGACATTGCTGAATTAAACGCGAGGGACCTTCTGCAGTAGTGGAGGACTTTATGCGGGTCTAAAATCGTGTTCTAAAATTTACTGACTTTATACGTCTTCAAGGAATCGCACCTAGTCAGCACTTTTATTTTGCATTTGTGATATCAGTTAGATCTCTATGCAAATCGGGGTTACATATATACCTGAGTATATTGATTATGTCCCGAAAAACAGTATATAGACATTTTTTCGAATTCTGAAAGACACTTAAAAAGGGATTTTTCCTGCCACCCTCCGGCAACGGCGAGATTCGCGTCGTTCTTATGTATTGAAGACTGCATCGAACAATAGAATTACGTATAAATATAGAGCTGCAAAATATGCAACAGTGCACGGTCCTAGTTAAAAGTAATCCACACACTCTTAATATAGCATCTATCTTGTATCCATCGCCACCCGCTTTTAAACAAAAGTGGTTATACTAACTTCCTTTAATCGATGAAACCTAATTTCGTTATTGGGGGCGATTTAAATGCGTAATACATGTTCTGGGCTTCAAGACCCACCTCGAATGCTCTCAATGACAGGTATGGATCACAGTTGTGATTTCAACTGAACGGGCAAACCGTCCTACTGGCCTGCTGATACTTCGAAAATACCTGAATTTTCATCGTGAAAAGAATATCTGCCAATCTGTTGAAGAGAACTTTCATCTGCCTTCTGATTATTCCCCAGTTTTTTTTGGACATTGATCGTAAAACTAGTCTATAATCTGGAGCCACCGAGATGAATAAGAACATCAACTTGGAAGGATTGATTGGGAAGGCTTTTGGAACGAAATAAAAGAGAATGGTGAAATGGAGAGTATTCCACTAATGACACCTTATGAGCTTGAGATTGAATCGATCTCTTCGTTAAGATCCTACAGCTTTTTTTCCTGGTATAGTACACCCAAGCCAAGGAAAACGCCGGACAATTATGGTATACCTACGATATCCTCCGAGAATAATAGAATTGTTCAAGGAAAAAAGGAAAGCACCTTAAATTTGCTGTGCAATTTGTTGAAGAGGAATCTAAAAATCGTGTGATTGGCTCTTACCTTGAAAGTCTAAAAGCGAAGAAAGAGCCTCCACTTCCGCACCAAATGGGCCGAAATTCCAGCGGCGCCAATTATAGTAAATTAAAATGCATGGGCAAGGGAGGAAACCTTTAAACCCTTCGATGGTCAACCGATTTATATCAATTTTAATAGCACGGAACTACTTTTTGACGATTTTTCACTCAGAAGTGTAACTACAAGGTGGCGCAAAAGTAATCCTCCTATCAGAAAATGCTATAAATTTTGCGATTGGCCCCTAATGTCAGTTCTGTTTTGACATTTGTGTATTAAACACATGCGAAATACACGTTAATAAACAATGTTACGCTACACTGCTCCAGAACGCGGAATATTGGTGACTATTTATTTGAGCAATAATCGGTCGGTGACTTTGGCACAACGTGAATTTCGTCGCAGATTTCCTAGCCGTCCAAGGCCTACTGGTGAAACACTGCGACGTTTAGCCGCTCGCCTCGAAGAGACTGGCACAACACGAGATGCTACCAGGCGTGGCAGATCCCGGAGTAGCCGTTCAGCAGAGAATATTGCTGCTGTAGCCGAAGATGTCATGGAAGCGCCGTCGACATCGACCAGACGCAAATGGGTATCAGTCGACGGTCTTTACAGCGAATTTTGGTACAAGATTTGAAGATGTTTCCGTACAAAGTCCAGACGGTGCATCAGCTGTTAGCTGCTGACTGCCAATCGCGTCTAACATACGCTCAAGCCATCCTTAATCACCACCAAGAGGAAGATGATACTTCATCAAAAATAATCATGAGTGATGAGGCCCATTTCCATCTTAGCGGGTACGTAAATAAGCTAAATTTACGCTTCTGGGGCACTGAAAATCCGCGTGTAACCCACGAAGAGCCATTACACCCGCTCAAAGTCACTGTATGGTGTGCTGTTTTCGCTGGAGGAGTCATCGGACCTTTTTTCTTCGAAGACGTCGCGGGCCAACCGGTTACTGTGAATGGTGAGCGCTACAGAGCAATGATCAACGAGTTCTTTTTGCCGCAACTTGATGAATTGGGATTGGAAAACATGTGGTTCCAACAGGACGGTGCAACGGCACACACTGCACGTGCCACAACCGATATGCTGAAGGATACATTTCCCGGGCGCCTAATCTCCCGTTTTGGCGATTTGCACTGGCCAGCAAGATCGCCTGATTTGACCGCTCCAGACTTCTTTTTGTGGGGCTTTTTGAAGTTGCGGGTTTATGTCAACAAGCCTCAGACTCTTGCAGCTCTTAAAGACAATATCCGTCAAGAATGTGAGGACCTATCGCCGGAAGTTTTGGCCAAAGTGATGGAAAATGCCATAAAAAGGGCTCAAATGGCAATCAACTGTGGCGGCGGCCATTTAAATGACATCATATTCTCGACTTGATGTAAAAAAAATTAAAAGACCAAATAAAAATAATCCACAAGAAGAATCAAAGTTTTTCATTTTTTTTTTTTAAATTACAGCCAAAAAACATCGGAAGGTTATTTTTGCGCCACTTTGTATAAGAGAATTTCCACAAGAGGTCGGCCCTAAAAACGCCCCTGGTTATGATTTGATCCTAGGAAAAGTTCTCAAAGTTCTTCCTTTGGACGGAAGATGGCTCTAGCCTTGCTACGTCCGTTTTGACACCGCTATCCTAGCAAATCGTATAAACGTATGCAAAACTGCTAAGAAAACTAAGGATTTTACCATTTTTTTAAATGTGGCCCAAATACCATTAGCAAACGAAGCCAACTATCTGTGTATGATACTAGGCGCTGAAAATGAAACTCGTAATGAAATAGAGAAATTATTTCATCGTGCTAATAGTAGCATCAGATGTATGACCAATCTGATGCTACTATTAGTACGCGCTTGCTATAATTTTCCTTGGAAAAACAAATTATTTTGGAAGGTTTGTATTCCTTGTTGATTTGTCTTTTTCCTCTATATGAGCATTCCAGTGCAGTTTAGCTTCTAGTATCATGTCTAGATATTAAGACAAAATTACTTATTCCAAAATATGATATTCCAAGATAAAATTAGAAAGCCTAGTATATATCGAGATTGGCCGGTATGAAGTTATTTCACAACTTGATTTCATATTAACCTCAACTACTTTTCATATACTTGACACATACTGACCTTTTATTTAACTGGCAACCGACCCGTTTAGGGGCTCTTTCAAGGATTTTTATCCTGTTAGTTACTGATCACATTGCCTATAGTCCAATAGTCCGAGCGCGTTATTATCAGCGATCGGGTCATCCCAAACCTTAAGATTTCGAAAATATGGACAAAGATAATTTTTTTGACAATCGAGCCTTAAATTTAGTTGCGATGTGAAAATGGTCATAGTCGACGTTTGCTCCTCTGAATGTATATACATTTTTATTGTTGACGACGGACAACGACGTTTGTATCTGCACCTGGAACGTGAGAACATTAAATAGGAGATGTGCAGATGAATAACAAGCGGAAGCCATAAGCTGCTTAACATCAAACATTACTGCCATCCAGGAAATATGATGGGATTTGCCGGCAAAAAGAGATTACGGATCGTGTTATAGTGAGCAAAAATAGCGACTATAAGGATATAGATTTGTTAAAAATTCCAGACTTAGAATATAAGTCTTATGTTTCTAAGGCATTAGCGAAAGCATTGCAACAATTCGCACCAAGGCCAAATTTGCCAACATAAGCCTTATATGTGAGCGCTCCGATGAAGGAGCTCCTTGACAAAACTAATTAGCGACTAAAGAACGGCTCAGTGGCGCGATGGTTAGTGCAATGAACTGCAGCGCAGAAGGTCTGGGTTCGATTCCCAACCGTAGCAACACCTAAATGATTTTTCACTGGCGCTCCTCTCGTGATGACCTGACATATCATCCGAGTAGTATCAATTGTCATGAATAGCTTATCTCAACTTAGCCGTTCATAGTCGGCATAAAACAGGAGGTCCCGCCATCGTGCAAGAAGTACACACGCACACATGGATGGTTGTGAGAAAGCTAGGCCCTGGGTACTAACGAGCCTGTTGCGCCAAAAATTTGTATTTGTATTTGACTAAAGAAGTACCATGTTAAAATCGTGTTGGGAGATTTTAACGCAAAGGAAGGAAAAGAAGGCATTTTTAGAAGTATTTCCAGAAAAACTACCTTCATGACCTCATATCTGGGAACGGAGTTAAGCTAATTGACTTCGCTAAACGTAATGCTACTATAGCCAACATTTACAGTACAGGTGACATAAAGTGTCATCCACGCAGTCCGCCACTTTTGTTTAAATCTAATCGCATTGCTTACCATTTTGCTTGGTTTGCCTATACCTTAAACTGAATTAAGAATTTATTATTAGCATTCTTTTGTGAATAAATTTAACTCAGAGGCCTATTTTTCATCTATTTGAAAATTTATTTAGCTATTACTGTCCGAATATATCTGTCTGCTACTCAAGTTACTTTCATTCTTTAATAAATGGTCCGCCAAATAACTTTTTTTTGAAAATGCTATAAAAAACAACTACTGAATATTTTCTCAAATTTCTTTTTTTATTTGAAAGTACAATCGTTCCGGTTAATAATGGAAAATAATTTCATTCAAATGGCTGCCTCGGCTGGCCATGCAGTAGCCTAAACGATCGGTCCAATTTTGAAGCACATTATCGATTGTGTGCAGCTGTATTTCACCAATGGCTTCACGAATATTGCCCTTTAAAGGGTCAATTGTCCCTGGCTTGTCGGCGTAACACTAATCTTTTACGGCACCCCACAAATAATAGTCCAATGGCGTCAAATCGCAACTCCGAGGTAGCCAAACGACATCAGCTCTGCGGTTGATAATGCGATCTTCAAAAACAGGGCGCAAAACATCGAGTGTAGCTTCGGCTGTGTGGCACGTAGCGCCGTCCTGTTGAAACCAAATGTTGCCAATATCCTCCTCTTCAATTTTTGTGTACAAAAATTCGTTCAACATGGTCCGATAACGATCGCAATTGACTGTAACGGCCACTCCTTGCTAATTTTCGAAGAAAAATGGCCCAATTATGCCTCTGGACCAAAAGCTAAGTGTTACCATTCACGAAATAAGCACTAGTTGAAAAAAAAGTTAGATGGCGGACCCGTTAGTTAGTCTTTATCATCATAAGGTTGAAGGACGTCTTCGAGATACTAGCAGGTCTTCTTGCTCTTGTTAATATTTTGGTTTATTAACTTTCCTCGTTGAAGATCAATCAATTTTTTTATTCCTAAATAAAAATCTGTTACTGGAGAATAAAAAGGTCCCAAAAAGACGCATACTGCTAAAGCCAAAACCGACAATCTGAAGCATGGGTTATTCGGTCATGTCAAACCGCATTTTGGCGATATGCACTGCACCCCAATATTTGACCGCATTAGACTTATTTTTATGATTTTATTTTAATTCGCGGGTATATGTGCTACAAAGCTTGGCATCCCTCAAGGAAAACATTGGGAATTCTGAAGAAAACCATAAAAAATGGCATCAAAGAGAAAATGGAATTCAAAAAATGCTGCAGCCATTTCGACAAGGCTTTATAATACATAATGAAAAACAAAACATAAACAATTCATCTGTTTACTATATTTCAAAGTGATTGTCAAGAAAAATGTAATTATACATATAAGCAGACCTTGTACTGATTCTTAAAAATCAGCGAACAAATTGCAAGTGCTCTTGAAATAATTTCAATTAACTTTTTCAAACTTCATAATAAACCTTAGGTAGATACTTCTAAAATAATTGGTTATTACGATAACTCAACGGACAAAATAAAATACTCTGGCTATGAAAAAAACCTTTTTAAGAATGCAAGATCTATTCTGCATCTCAAAAAAAAATCAAAATGTAAAAAAGTTAGAATTGAACCTTTATTCAGAGTTCCTTTTTGAAACTTATTTGTTTTGTTTTTTTGTTCCTATGATCATAGGTACGAGACCCCCAAATGTCTAGTGTGAATAAAACCTTTTTTCATGAAGATAGCAAAAGCGAATAGAGTAAGTCTTAACATTTCTTCATCGTTACAGTTCTTCTTATCTGGTTATCCCATTCAAAGTATCTGGGGAGACTTATGAAAAAAAGGACTATAGGTTTTGACATAATTTAAAACAATTTAGATATGATTCTCTTTAATATTCAAATTAGTTTGACAATATCAAGCTATAGACAACACAAACAAATCTACTGGTACTTTGGGTATGGGAATAGTTTTGGGGAACTCTGATAGGAACCTGATATATGCAGCTTAACTAGTATCATAAACAAACAACTGCCAAGGTATATTGTCATGGCCCAGCTTAAATCTGATAAGAGCGTTATTTATTTTCATGTTTATTGAGTATGATGAGCGTATCAGGTCTTGTCGTTCAATTAGATGAGATGCACTTCAAGGCTAGTATTTTTCATAAATTAAATGTCATGGTTCATGATTCTTAAAAGAATTTTGTTTACAATAAAATGACAATCCTTCGCCTATCCCAACAAAGCACAAACCCCAAAAAACTTCACAAATTATTCTCAAATTAAGATGAATCGGGGCTGTTCTGCGTGTGATACACAGAACTAATACCGACTAGAAAAAACAAACTCCACTGAAAGCTCGTTATGAAATGAAATAGTTATATGACATCTAAAGGGTCCGCCAAATAACTTTTTTTTTTGAACATCCTATAAAAAAAAACTGCTGAATATTTTCTCAAATTACTTTTATTTATTTGAAAGTACAATCCTTCCGGTTAATAATGGAAAATAATTTCATTCAAATGGCTGCCTCGGCTGGCCATGCAGTAGCCTACACGATCGGTCCAATTTTTAAGCACATTATCGATGTATTTCACCAATGGCTTTACGAATATTGTCCTTTAAAGCGTCAATTGTCTCTGGCTTGTCGGCGTAACACTTATCTTATACGGCACCCCACAAATAATAGTCCAACGGTGTCAAATCGCAGCTCCGAGGTGGCCAAACGACATCAGCTCTGCGGCTGATAATGCGATCTTCAAAAACAGGGCGCAAAACATCGAGTGTAGCTTCAGCTGTGTGGCACGTAGCGCCGTCCTGTTGAAACCAACTGTTGCCAATCCTCCTCCTCTTCAATTTTTGTGAACAAAAATTCGTTCAACATGGCCCGATAACGATCGGCATTGACTGTAACGGGCACTCCTTGCTAATTTTCGAAGAAAAATGGCCCGATTATGCCTCTGGACCAAAATCCGCACCAAACAGTGACTCTTTTTCGGTGTATCAGCTTTTCAATGTATGCGTGCGGGTTTTCTGCGCCAAGAAAAGATGATTTTTTTGGCAAAATCAGCATCTTCTCTAAATCGATCGCAGGCCCACTTAGCGAAGCGAAAACGCATTGGATGGTCAGTTGGCTTCAACTCCTGAACCAATTGGACTTTGTATGGCGTCATACCAAGGTCATTATGCAAAATTCGTCTCAATGATGTCTCCGAAATGTTCAATTGTTGAGAACGACTTTGAATTGATGTTGATGGCGCTTCACGCACACTTTCTGCCACAGCAGCAATATTCTCGGGTGTACGCACTGTTATTGGCTTTTCACGCTTTGGTTTATCGATGAGGATGCCAGTTTCTTTCAGTTTTTTCACAAGATAACGAACATACGGAGCTGACGGTGCTTCTCTCCACCAAAATCCGTTTCGCACACATTCTGCAACATTAACATGATTTTCAAAGTAATGTCGCAATATTTCCCAGCGTTGTTCAAGCGCATACAAAATCATACTCGTCCAGCGGAAGGATAAAACTAATTATCTGTCAAATCAGACATGAGCTAAGTGTTATCATTCACGAAATAAGCATTAGTTGAAAAAAAAACGTTAGATGGCGGACCCGTTATTTTATTTTTTCCACAAAGAAAATGACCTCCTGCTTTACGCCTAATCCGAAAGCTTGAGAAGCTTCAAATGACGGTGTTACTCTTGGATGTTTGTCAGCCTTTCGCAAGAGGTGGAGCACACTGGTGGTATCAATGCTAAAGTATACGGATGTACCACCTATGTGTCAGGGAATACCACGTTAATGGTATTTATAAAGGGTTTTTTAAAAGGGACGCTACAAAGTAGAGCGACAGGGACAGCAAACGACGCCATTTCCGCTCTTTTGACATTTCTCTTCAGTAAGGTTTGCCATTTCATGATGGAAAGATATACGAGCCAACAACAAGTCGAAATTATTAAAATTTACTACCGAAATTCGGAGTCAGTGGCCTCAACGTTAAGAGCGCTACGTCCAATTTATGGTCGTCATAATCGTCCTAGCAGATCAACAATTGAGCGTCTAGTGGCACAGTACAAAATGTTCCCGTGCCAGTGAGACAAAGAAGTTCCCGTTGTGTCGAGAATATTTCTGCCGTTGAGGCTTCAGTTAAAGAAAGCCCAAATGTGTCTCTCACACGTCGTTCTCAAGCGTTGGGCATCTCTGTGACGTCGTTGTGGCGAATTTTGCGAAAAGATCTTGGCCTACATCCTTAAAAGATTAAATTGACGCAAGAACTGAAGCCGCTTGACCACCAGAAGCGTCCAATGTTCGTGAATTAGGCTGATCAACAACTTGAAAATGATTCGGATTTTCATCGAAAAATCATCTTCAGCGATGAGGCTCATTTCTGGCTGAATGCCTTCGTCAATAAACAAAATATGCGGTATTTGTCAGGCAGCAATCCACACGTACTCCAGAGTCATCATTGCATTCCGAAAAAATACGGTTTGGTGTGGTTTATGGGCCGGCGGCGGCGTCATTGGGCCGTACTTCTTTCGTGATGATCAAGACCGGAACGATATTGTGAATGGGAATCGCTACCGTTCAATGATAACAGAATATTTTTGGGCCCAATTGGATGATATGGACTTGGAAAATATGTGATTCCAACAGGATGGCGCCACAAGCCACACAGCGAATGTCACAATTTATTGGAAACCAAGTTTGGAGAACGTGTTATCTCACGAAATGGTCCAGTCGCTTGGCCGCCTCGGTCGTGCGATTTGACGCCGTTAGACTATTTCCTGTGGGGCTACGTCAAGTCTATTGTCTATGCCAACAAGCCAGCGACGATTGATGAACTTCGTCCGAATATCGAACGTGAAATTGCAGCAGTATCGGCCGATTTATGCTTGAAAACCGTCGAAAATTGGGTTCAGCGTCTGGACTTCTACAAGCGTGCCCGTGGTGGCCATGCAAAAGAAATCGAGTTCCATACATAATGTCATCGAACGTACTTTCACGCAGGAATAAAGAATTTCATTGATATCCAAAACCGTTTTTGTTTTATTTAAAAAAACGTTTGTAGCGCTCTTATTGAAAAACCCGATACCACCAGTGTATGTCACTTTCGGAATTTGAAAGAGATACCCCGCACTCAGTAGTCTAACGCACTAACCACTTGGACACTGCACACTCGGAAGCTCAGAGAGAATAACAAATTAAATTTTTTCAAAACAATATATGAACCAAATGTGGAGAAAACTCAGATAATTGTCAAAAAGTATTTTTTTTTAACAATAAAGAGGCCGAAAATATACAAATTATTAGCTCACGTTAGTACCCAGTTTCTAGCTTTTCTAACAACCATTCATCTGCGGGTGTGTACTTCCTACAGGATAGTGGGTCCTTCTACATGGCAGTTCATCGCACTAACAATCGCGCAACTGAGCCCAAATATCCCACAACAAAATTAAAAAAAATGTTTAATGGAACGATAAATTCATGATATCGTTGATCACGGAAGCATGGCCCATCAACAGTGATATTGGATCCTTCGTCATTTTAAAATAAATAAGGCCCACTTGGACAGAGCCCGATTGAGAATCATCTCGTATAGCTTGCTGACACTGGGTAGAAGACTTATCGACCGCAAATTCGCCGGATTGGAGTTGTCCTCTCCCTTTTTCTGGAGTGGATGAACCGCCGCCGTCTTCCACCGCACGCATTATTCAGCGCGCTGTTGAACAGCATGGCATGGCATGCTGGATAACCAGCGACTCCCGACAACTCCTTCTTCTTAATGGAATCGAAGATGATCTGGAGTTCCACCTTCGAGATAAACAGGGGACTAGACCCAATTCGCCTGGCGATATTGGCGTTTTCAAAGTTTTCGTCATTGAACCGCGTGAAACCGCGCTTCTCAGATCGCCATTGCGTAATGTCATTTCGGAGATAGAAATGATTGGGTAGGGCATTGCTTTCCAGGACTTGGTTCGGGTGAATGCTTTCATTATACACTATACACTTCCTGAAAAACAGCCCTCTTTCACCGCCCTCACTTTTATCGATAAAGACTTCCCCAATATCGATTCATGCTGTCAAATATAAGTTTGCATTGTATGTTATTCGTTGAAGCTTAACACACGGAAGCCTGTTTTGATCTTTCCTCCTAAATATATTTTTAATTTGCGGAAACATACTCGGAATTAACGGCCCTAATTCTATTATTCCAATAAAAAAATTAATGGACAACCTACAGGTCTCCCTGATCAATTTTGATGTTTTACATTGACGACTTTAATTTGCTAATTCTAGGTCACGTGTCAGTCAGTCGTCTGTATAAGGGCTTTAATCTCGTCAGAAGTCCGTTTTTTGTGCACCGATTCTTGAAATCGATCTGTTGCGAGAATGCCGATCCTATCGAGCCGAAGATTTTTCGAAGAATTTTCCTCTCGAATCGACCAAGGATTTCTTCATCCGCTTTTGATACGGTCCATGCTTCAGCACCGTAGAGCAGGACTGGGATGATCAGTAGTCCTTAGTACTGAATTGCTTTCTTAGCCCGAAGAAACAGCGGTTGGCAAGAGTATTTCTTCGTTTAATTTCTGACGAGATGTTGTTGTCAGAGTTAATAGCGGATCCGAAGTAGAAAAAGTCCCGTACTACCTCAACGTTCTGTCCAATTCGTCGATGTTGTGGGTCCTTTCGTGTGCCTTAGCCTCATTTACTGCTAAACCCATTTCTGCCGATTCCTTCCCTATACCAGCAAACGTGGCTATGACATCACGTTCAGCCCTACCAATGATGTCAATATCGTCGGCGTATGCTAGTAGTTGCACCGATTTTTGGAAGATTGTGCCTCTGGTGTTGGCTCGGAAGTTTTGCACAATCCTCTCAAGAATCAAATTAAAAAAGTCACATGACAGCGCAACGCCTTGCTTAAGTCCTTTTTTGGTATCGAATGACGGAGCAGCGAGAATTCTCCATCGTCATCCTACACAAACGGACGAGTTTGGGCGGTATACCAATGGCTCTGTATAGTTCGTCTCTATAAATGCTGTCGTATGCGGCTTTGAAATCGATGAATAGGTGACGGGTATCAATTTGGACTTCTTGGGTTTTTTTTCCAGGATATGCCGAAGTGTGAATATTTAATCGGTTGTGGACTTGTCTGGCCTAAAACCACACTGATAAGGACCGATCAGGTTGTTGGTAAACGGTTTCAAGCGTTCACATATTACGGCAGATAGGATCTTGTAGGCGATGTTGAGGAGACCTATGCCTCCGTAGTTGACGCAGTTCAGACGGTCTCCTTTTTTAATGCTGAGGTACCATTCTTCAGTCATACTTTCATCCGATCAGATTTCGCTTTTGAGTTGGTGGATGTTACTTAACAAGTCAGCTCCGCTGGCTTTATAAAGCTCAGCGGGAAGGCCGTCATTTCCGGCGGCCATATTAAGCTTGAGTTTAGATATTGCTATCCACACTTCACTTAGGTCGGGTGGTTGGTATTTGAATGGTTCGTTCTGCCTGACAGCGGAATGTTGTTCGTCATCGCCGTTTAACGGTCTGCTGAAGTGGTTCTTCCATATCCTCAGCATCGACTGTGTCCCAACTTCGATATTTCCTTGTTCATCTCGATAGGATTCTGTTCGAGCCTTGTATCCTCGGCTTTGACGTTTTACACTTTGGTAAAACTTGCGAATATCGTTCCTGGAGTGGTCCCTCTCTATATCCTCGATCGCGTGCTTTTCTTGTTCTTTTTTCTTCTTTCTAAAAAGCCGGAGTTCTTCCCTTTTCTCTGCCTATGGAGCTCAATGGCAGCTCTCGTCTTCACCTGCAGCTTAGCCTTGTAGGTCTCGTTCTTCTCTGCGAGCATCTGTGGGCATTCCTCATCAAACCAAGGGTTTTTTGCTGGTATCTTGCGATTGCAGTCTTTTGGAATTAAATTATTTCACAGTATTTCTGGTTTGCCGCGGTGGATATCCGCATTCTTACCTTGGCTGCAACAATTAGCCTAAGTCCGGTACCAGATATGTTGTTGTGTAGGCTATGTTGGCACTTATAACAAATCCGCATCCGAATAGTCCCTGTTTATGCTCACTGTAACACGGTCCATAGTAGATGTCACAGTTTTTCATCCTCTTTTTGCCTGGCCCATCCATTCGTATTTCCTGGATGGCAGTAATGTCTGCTTTGTAGCAGTTTAGGGCTTCCCCTAGTTGTTCGCCTGCACCTCTCCTGTTTAATTTTCTCACATTTCAGGTGCAGATACGAACGTCGTTGTCCCTTTTTCGTTTAGCAGGGTCGTCAACATAAGATCAGTCCTTTCCGAGGCTATTGGTTGCTTCGATGGATATGGTTTTTTCCATGGGTGGGTCGTTAACCAAAAACACAACTCCCAACCTGTAGGGCCATAGTTCCAATTTAGAAGATACCATCAGTCTCTACTACGGGATTGAGCGCTGCCGTTGGCATTTCGCCACCATCTCTGTTCAAGGGGCCTGACTTAACCTTTAGATTCCTAGATAACCTGTTGTCCGAATATGTTGAAGCAGCTCATCTAGGTTCACCTGCGACGGCAGGCCGGGTATTCATTTTCAAGACTTTGTTAGCATTTTTGCCATTTCCCCTTCCAGAGCGTGATGCATCTCGCTTATCAAAATTACCGGAACTCAATCGATGAAACCCAAACTGCTCGTGATAGGCTGTTACAGTAACAGCCTATTTGTAACTTTACAAATATTCAACCTCCCAAACTTGTAAACCTGGATAATATGGCGTATTTCCTCTTTATGTTGTTGTACACCTCTATTCGCTAAACGGTAGCCGACATCCTCCTCCGCAATATCTTGACCTGATGCCTTGCCACCTTCTACCGATAATAATCTCTACCTGTATCATAAGCTCGTTACTTTTGTTTAACGCAGCACTGATCCCGTTGTCACGTCACACAATCAGTCATTACGCACTCTTAATTAAATTTAAAAAAAAAATTAAAAACACCATTCCGATGGAAATTGAATTTCCAAAACAAAATAAAACTTTTATTCACCCTTTAGGTGGTTTAATTTCCAACTTCTGTACGCTCCGTTGGTCAGTTGACAGTTTTTTTTGGACACTTCACCTGTGAAACCTTTCGAAAAACCCACCGCAGCAGAGCAGTTCGTACGAAATGCTTTATTACGCGGAAATCTCGGGTAATTAATCCGAGAGAGGTGAGCGGAGGACATGGTCAGAGGAGCACTCGTTGCCATCTAATTGCGCCACCGAAAGCCTAATTTGGGAATAATAACGGACATGGATGTGTTAATTGATTCCTTCTCTGCGTATGGGTATACCACAGTGTGATGCATGGTAGATGGGGGCCTCAAGACCTCCTCAGCCAAATGGCTCAATTTCTAGAGCGTGATGTGAATGATGATGATTAATTCATTTTCGTTCGCCTTTAATTAACAGAAAATAAATAGGCAATGTGATATGTCACCGGACTCCCGAACCTCTGATACGGGGTTGGGGTCTCTCTATTACGACAGAAGTGTAGTGGGAGCACCACATTACCTGTGACAATTGTTTTCTTTTTTTTTTTGCGTGAGGTGAAAGGTGGTGGTGGAAATTTGACGAAAAACAATACAGCACTCAGTAACCTTTGATTCATGGTCAGAGGGCGGAACGGTGTACCGGTCGCATCATAAAGAATTAATTGTCAACGAAATGTACTGCCATCTATGGAAAATGTTTTATTTAATTAAGAGGAGTTGTGTTTTTTTGTAGACAGCTATTAATTTTCACAGTTCCCGTCATGTATAATGTAACTCGGCTTTAAATGGCTTCATGGCTGCCTAGCTTAGGTCGTCTTATCAATTGAATATTTCTTCGCAAGCTATTGAATGTTAATTGAATGTGCCAGCGCGACAATGGCAACTCCAATTTTCATTGAAATATGTTTTTAAATGCTAAATTGTTAATAAAAAAAATTCTGCATCGTTTCTTCAATAACAAGATATCTACGCTGATTCTACTCAAGGGTAATACACCTCTGGAGTCTTAGCTCCATTTTACAAAAAAAAAAAAAAAACTGTTACCGACAAAGATAAAGTCAAATGGACGATTTCCAAATACCGACGATTTAATTATGAAAAAGGAGGAAGTCTAGCAAAATTATCTGCTCCGATCCCTCACTATGGAACACTTACAACGTACGATATCGAAATAAAGCCTTTCTTTCCTTTCTGGTCTAAGCTGCTATACTGAAACAGTCTTCCATTGAACTCCAAAAAGTAAGACGACGTGATGGATTTGGCGCAAAAATATGTTTCTCAAGCCTATTTGTTTTTATTTATTTGTTTATTTTCATTAGATTCTTATGTACATTAAGACATGATTGTCTTATGAAAGAGACATAAGTTTAAGATTAACAATATGAAAGCTAATAGGTTAATGACAAATTGTTATTAATGAATATAAAGGGAAATTATATGTGATTCATAAATGGAAGAAAAAGACAAAAAAAAGGAAAGAAAAACAAAAATCTTGAGTTTATAACATGTTGCTAATTATAAGTTCGAAAAATAAAATTTTAGTTTATCATTGAGATTTGCTGCGTTGTTAATTTCTCTTATGCTACGCGGCAAAGAATTCCATAGACGAAAAGAGTAAACGAAAAATTGACGTTCGGATGTAAGGGAAGCATAGCGCGGGTGAATAAGCAAACGCGTTCTTTGCAATACGGTGGTGCGTATCATATCAGAGAGATATTGCGGTTGTTGGTTTAAAAGGATTTTAGATAGCAAGATAGAGCGCGGTACTTTAGAAAGTTTTCAAAAGTCATGTTGAGAAGACATGTAGAAAATCCCGAAACTCTATCATATCTACGTAATCCAAAGACATATCGTATAATGCTATTAAACGCGACATTTAGCCGTCTTTTGCTCACTGAGTCACAATGAGAATATATCTCGCAACCATAGATCAGAGTTGGTATGATCAGAGTTTTTGCCAGTAAGATCCGCACTTTTATGGGAATGAAGGATTGTGTTGACCACATTGTACGGAGGATGCCATAGGTTTTCCCCACTACGGTATTTATGTGACTGCTCCAGGTAAGGGTACGGTTAAAAACAATTCCAAGGTTTTTCGCGGTTTCAACATACTCAATTGGTGTATTATTTAGCATCACAAACGGGAAGTATGACACGTCGACAATTTTTTTCGATACCACAATAGATTTTGACTTTTTAGGGTTCAGAAGGAGTCCATTTTGTTGGGACCAAATTCCAATATATTCGAGATCTTCCTTTATACAACTCACACCGTGTTCAATAAAACCGAGAGGGCAACTCAAAAGCATTTGCACGTCATCAGCGTACATGTGAATTGAGCAGTGTTTAGCAACAGACGGGAGTTCATTCACATAGAGAGAGAACAAAAGAGGACCCAGAATTGAGCCTTGTGGGACGCCCCGTGACGTTGGAAGGGGGTCTGATAAATCGTTGTTTACCTGTACGGACTGCATTCTATCTTTAAGATAGGAAGATAAAAGTTTCACGGCGCTCGACGAGAAATTAAAGTTTCGATGGAGTTTTCGACATAAGACATTTTGGTCGACCATATCGAATGCTTTGGAGAAATCAAGCAAAATTAGGAAGTTAATATGATCTTTGTCAAGCGCTTGTCTCATATCTTCTGTTACTTTTAATAAGGCTGTCATACAACTGTGCCCTTTTCGAAAACCAGATTGCTTCGATGTTAATAAGTTAGAAGAACTAAGATAAATGGTCATTTGGTTTTGTAAAATCCTTTCAAAAACTTTAGACAAGAAAGGTAAAATTGCTATTGGTCGGAATTCATCACCTTTGGAGCTTTTAGGGACGGGTATTATCTTTGCCAATTTCCATTGCACTGGGTATATGCCTGTTGTTAAAATGCTATTGAATATATGCGTAATTATTGGCAAAACGATTGGTAAAAGTACCTTTTATACTGATTTGATGACTTAAGATGTCGTTTGAAAAGCTGAAGACTCCGAGTTGGAGGATTTTGACGAATTAAATTTTTTTTACCAAAAAACGGTGCAAAAATGGGACAACTCCAAAACTGAAAATATGTTTGTACTGTAAAATATGTTTTTTTTTTGTTTTTATAAATAAATTTTTCTTTTGTCAAAATCCTTTTTTTCGAATTTTCAATTTTCCCAAAATTTTGAAAGAAGTGGAGTTGTCCGGTTCTTACGCTGGTATCTTTAAATTCTCCGAAGTGGGCTCAGTGGCTCTATGGTTTATGGTAAGTTGTTAGTAGGTAGGACTAAGTAAGGTTCAAACTCCTGTTTTATAATGGATACTTACTTACTTACTTAAGTGGCGCTACAGTCGGGGATGAACCTGGGCCTCAACCAACATGCCTCTCCAATTAGCCCGGTCCTTAGCTAACTGCCTCCAGTTGCGCACTCCAAGTTGGTTGAGGTCGGTTTCTACTTGTGCTCGCCACTTAAGGCGAGGTCTTCCTCTACTGCGTCCGACGTCTGGCTGGGAATCGAAGACTCTCCGAGCCGGAGTATTGGTGTCCATTCGTTCTACATGTCCTAGCCATCTTAAACGTCCAATGCGTAGTTTTTTGACTAGGGGTATGTCGCTGTACAACTCGTATAGTTCGTGGTTGAATTTTCGTCTCCGTAGCCCGTCAACGCAAACGGGACCGAAGATTTTCCGAAGAAGTTTTCTCTCGAATCGACCAAGGATTTCTTCATCCGCGTTTGATACGGTCCATGCTTCAGCGCCGTAGAGCAGGACTGGGATGATCAGGTCTTATATAGGATCTCCTTAGTAGTTCGAGTGAGGGTTTTACTACTAAATTGCCTTCTTAGCCCGAGGAAACAGCGATTGGTAAGGGTAATTCTTGATGTTGTTGTCAAAGTTAATAGCGGAGCCGAGGTAGGTAAAGTCCCGTACTACCTCAAAGTTATATCTGTCAATGGTGACGTTCTGTCCAATTCGTCGATGTTGTGAGTCCTTTCGTGATGACAGCATATACTTAGTCTTACCCTCATTTACTGCTAAACCCATTTTCGCCGCTTCCTTCTCTATACTAGCAAACGTGGCTATGACATCACGTTGAGTCCTACCAATGATGTCAATATCATCAGCGTATGCTAGTAGTTGCACCGACTTTTGGAATATTGTGAATCTGGTGTTGGCTTTGGAGTTTTGCACAATCCTCTGAAGAATCAGATTAAAGATGTCACATGACAGCGCATCGCCTTGCCTTAATCCTTTTTTGGTATCGAATGTGTCGGTGAGGTCGTTTCCGACCCTGATGGTGCAGCGAGAATTCTCCATCGTCATCCTACATAATCGGACGAGTTTGGGGGGTATACCAAAACCAGACATGGCTCTGTATAGTTCGTCTCTATAAATGCTGTCGTATGCGGCTTTCAAATGGATAAATAGGTGGTTTTATCGATTTGGACTTCTTGGGTTTTTTCCAGAATTTGCCAAAGTGTGATAATTTAATCGGTTGTGGACTTTCCTGGCCTAAAACCACACCGATAAGGGCCGATCAGGTTGTTAGTAAACGGTTTCAGGCGTTCACATATTACGGCAGATAGGATATTGTAGGCGATGTTGAGCAGACTTATGCCTCTATAATTGGCGCAGTTCAGAGGGTCTCCTTTTTAGGGGATCGGGCAAACGATGCTGGGGTTCCATTCTTCAGGCATACTTTCATCCGACCAGATTTGACTTATGAGTTGATGGATGTTACTTACCAAGTCATCTCCGCCAGCTTTATAAAGTTCAGCAGGAAGGCCGTCATTTCCGGCGACCTTGTCATGCTTGAGTTTAGATATTGCTATCCTCACTTCACTTAGGTCGGGTGGTAGGCAGTTTTTGTTGTCGTTGCCAATATTAAATGGTTCTGCCTGACAGCGGAATGTTTTTCGTCATCGCCGTTTAACAGTCTGCAGAAGTGGTTCTTCCAAATCCTCAGCATCGACTGTGTCTCAACTACGATATTTCCTTGTTCATCTCGACAGGATTCTGTTCGAGCCTTGTATCCTTGGCTTTGACGTTTTACACTTTGGTAGAACTTGCGAACATCGTTCCTGGAGTGGCACCTCTCTATATCCTCGATCGCGCGCTTTTCTTGCTCTTTTTTCTTCTTTCTGAAAAGCCGGTGTTCTTCCCTTCTTCTATGCCTATAGAGCTTAATGGCAGCTCTCGTCTTCACCTGCAGCTTAGCCTTGTAGGCCTCGTTCTTGGCTGCGAGCATCTGTCGGCATTCCTCATCAAACGAGGGGTTTCTTTCTGGTGGGCGCGAGAAACCTAGCACATCATTCTTGTTGGAATCGTTGCCATTGTTCTTCGAAATTCGATGCTGGTGGTATGGTATAAATCGAGAGGTTAAGGGATACGCGTTGCACGAAGGCCTTGGTGGTCTCTTGCGATTGCAGTCTTTCGACATTAAATTTGTTCACTGTATTTCTGGTGTGTTTTGCAGTGGTGGATATATGCATTCTTACTTTGGCTGCAACAAGGTACTAGTCCGAGTCAATGTTAGTCCCTCGGAATGTTCGGACATCCAAAATACTGGATGCGTGTCTCTTGTCTATCGCAATGTGATCAATCTGGTTGACTGTTCGTTGATCTGGAGACCGCCATGTCCCCTTATGGATTTCGAGGTTAGGAAACCGTGTGCTGGCTGTAGTGGCATTTCGTTGCGCAGCGAAATCAATTAGCTTAAGTCCTTTACCAGACGTGTTGTCGTGTAGGCTATGTTTTCCGACAATACTGCTAAAGATGTCTTCTCTTCCTACCTTTGTGTAAAATGTCCCAGCACGATTTTAACATCGTACTTCGGTAGTAGCTCATAGGTTTTGTCAAGGAGCTAATAGAAGCTATCCATAGTTGTATCATCTTTTGCCTCCGTCCTAGAATGAGCGCATATAAGGCTTATGTTGGCGAATTGCCTTGATGCGTTACAATGCGTTCGCTAATGTCTTGGAAACATTAGACTTCTTGCCTAAGTCTGGCACTTATAACGAATCCGCATCCGAATAGTCCCTGTTTCTGCTCACTGTAACACGGTCCATAGTAGATGTCACAGTTTTTCATCCTCTTTTTGCCCAGCCATCCCATCAAATTTATTGGATGGCAGTGATGTCTGCTTTGTAGCAGTTTTCGTTTAGCAGGGTAGTCAACAATAAGATCTGTCCTTTCCGAGGCTATTGGTTGCTTCGTAACAATGGTTTTTTTCCATGGTTGCGTAGTTAACCCAAAGCACAACCCCCAACCTGGAGGGCCAGTTCCAATTTATTAGATACCCCTAGGGCAAGGGACCATCAGAATCCACTATGGGATTGAGTACTTCCGTTGGCCTTTCGGTTCATCTGCCACCATTTTTGTTCAAGGGGCCTGACTTACCCTTGAGATTCCTAGATAACCTGTTGTCCACATATGTCGTTTCTGGCAAGAACGTTCACTTTTATTGAAATTTTAAATGACCGTTTCATATAAATGTGGCTGAATTTCATTATATATAGACCGATTTGCTTTTTCAAGGCGTTGGTGGTCATGGGACCAGCTTGGAATACAAAAAAAACCCAAAGAAAAAAGTCCAATGGCGTTAAATCGCAAGATCTGGATGGTCACTTTTCATCGGAAAAACGCTCGATTGTTTCCGTCTTGTTGAAACCAAAGTGGTCACATCCAAATTTTGAAATGCACTAAAAACTGTGTTGCCATGTCGCGATAACGACCACCATTAATTGGTACTTCCTGACCAGCCGCATTTTGGAAGAAGAAAATGTCCCGGCCCAAAATCAGCACCAAACAGTAACGCGTTGTGGATGCAATTATTTCTCAAATATAAGTCGTGGGTTTTGTGAACCCCGATTGCGACAATTTTGAAGATTAACGATGGGATTTATCACTGAAGATTATTTTATTCGAAAAAACCAGCATCCACTTGTTGTTGTTCCAAAATTAATTCAACGAACTCTCTATGCACTACATAGGCAGTAATCTTCAGTTCTTGAGTCAATTGAGTTTTGTAAGCATAAAGTTTCAAATCTTTTGTGAGAATTCGCTGTAGATAGCTTCTCGATATGACCAATTCTTGACTACGGTGCCGACTTGATGATCCTGGACTGTCTGCAATACTTTCTCGAACTGCTTCGATGTTTTCACCTAGAGTGTCTAAGGTCACAAATTGATCCAGTCTTTCTGATTTTTCAATTATTCTCTCCACAGTTGACTATGACGGCCATATTTTGTACGAACATTGCGGACTGTAGCTGACAAACCTTCATTATTTTTAAACTATGGCTCAACAATGCAAATGCGTTGTTCAGTCGTATTGCGCTTTATTTTTACCAACCCCGAACTGTCAGCTGTCACATTGTTATCTTTTTTCCCGTTGACAACACAGTACTATTAAATGGCGCGAAATTCAAATTATGCGTGAATTATGGGACACCCTTTAGTAAACCAGTTTGAGGAAGTGAATCTGTTTACTTTTTTTGGTGAGCTGAGAAATGCTTAATATAGAAATTATCATGCGCTAATATCCAGTAAAGAATAAAATAAATTGAAAAACTAATAACAAAACGTCGAATATGTAGATAAATCTATACACTAGTCGGCATAAGTATTATGACGAAATAAAAATCGTGCATTTTTGAGTTTAACTTCTAAATGGCTTGACAAGAATTCATGTTTATTTTTTCATTTTTATATATAACTAATACAAACTTAAAAATAGGCAAACAAATATTTTTTCATAGAAGTCAAAAAAGATATAAATTAATTTGTAATTTCGTGTGTTGGCATAAGTATTTCGACAAGTATATAACTCTAAGAAAAAACATTTTAAACTTAACAAAACTAAATAAATAAAGAAGAATTTAGTAAAATATATAACCTCCTTTGGCTTCAATAACTTTTTGAAGGCGTCTCGGTAGGGAAGTGACCTCAGAAATCGTCTCCTCTCTGGTTTTATTTAAAGAAACTGTTCTTTTGTTTCAAAAGAGACCAGACGTTTTCTATTATATTTAAATCTGGACTTTGAGGTGGCCAGTCCAAAGTGGCAACACCAACATCCTTCAAAAATTTAGTTATCATCCGGGCTTTGTGGCATGGGGCATTGTCCTGTTGCAGGATAAATGATTCACCAATAAGCCTACCTCCGGAAGGAAAGGCATTATCATTTAGGGTTCTTAAATATTGACCTTGGTTCATCGAGCCGGTGATAGGAACCAATTCACCCAGGCCATTATACGCAACACATCCCCAGAACATGACAGAGCCTCCACCATGGCTCACTTTTTGAAAAACGGGGCGTCTTTTTTGCCTTTCTACCTTTGGCAATCTAACGTAAAATTTGTTTTTTGATGAGTTATACTCAAAGGAGCTTTCATCTGTCCATAGAACGCTTCTCCAGTACTCCTTTGGCTTGTGCAGATGTTCCTTTGCGAAAGACAGTCTTTTAAGCTTGTTTACCTTTGATATGTACGGCACGTCCTTAGCTTTAAATGTTTTAAAATCTCCTTCCATTAAACGTCGTCGGACAGTGCGCTCACTGATTGGATTCGTTGGCGTCAAATTCCATTGATTTGCAGCAGTTTGAGGCTTCAGGAATATATTTCTTTTAAATTCCCGTAGAAGGGTTCGGTCTTCAGTGGGCGTTGTTTTGCGCTTAGCACCTGATCTCATTAGGTTTGTGATGTCATTATGCTTTTTAAACTTATTGATTTGATAGTGCACAGTTTGACGCGACACATTAAACTCACTTGCTATGTCTTTTACTGCCGTTCCAGCGTTAAACTTCGCTACCATTGAAGATCTGACAACCAAACTCAACTCAGCCGTTTTACCCATGGTTTTTAATAAATTTTAATAAATTTTTATTTTGTTATCAACGTTTAATGTAAATTAAAGTTAACTACACAAGTTTTTTGGTTATCACGTGCTCAAAACTGTTAAAATATTTACACAAAGTTTCCGTCAAAATACTTATGCCACGTAAAAATTCTTTGTCTGCATGCGTTCTTATCAGCAGAAAGAGAATGCAAAAGGTAAACAATACAAAACTTGGCATGCATAGAGCTAAAAATAGATTCTTTGTTTCGCGCATCATTTTTGCACCGTTGTTATAACGATACCAAGCAAAGTTAGTCTCAATAGTCACAAAAAGGTTTCGTCAAAATACTAATGCCGACTAGTGTATTTTGACTCATGCTATGCTATATCCAGAATACCTGGTATTTTTAAGGTGACTCTGAACCACTTTCGTATATGAAACTGGCTTATTAAGGAATGTCCTAAGATGGCTAAGGTTTTCACTGGTGACAGCAAAGCGAGTGTGTATTCAAATCAGCCACAAGGCTTCTACGAAGACGGACAGATCTCATTTTTAGCCAGGCAAATAAATTTGGTGATGCGAGTTGGTGAAATATATCTGCGCAGCAATTATTGTCAAGGACAAATAAATTTTTGGTGGTAATTTCCTGAATGAGGAGTCTTTTTGACGATCGCTATGTCACTTGACTGAATTTCCATCGAAAGATACCTCCACATACCTTCCACCGGTGTACATATCGATATGGAAATGAAGTGCTTGGAATTCCTATTGTTCACTTCTGGGTAATATTTCCACAGCTAACCGCAGATACAAATTAATAAAAAAATTATTATAAAAGTTAATAGCTACATCGCTGGGCAGCGCAATCTCTGTTCGAAAATCTATCAAGCAAAGCGAAAACTGCACCGCAACTCGCGCAGCCAGTCATTAGGAAAAAGCGCATTTTAACATTACGCTATGCAAAATAATTTATCTACTGGCAGGCGATACGTTACGACATCACGGATCAATTTTCTGACCAACTGCACCGTTCAACTACGCAAAGTGCCGACGCCTGGAGAGGGTGCGGGTGGCCTCCACTTGGTTTAATTGCGCCTAATGGCTTCACTTGTTCTTGCCCACCATGCAACACCGATGGGTGCCCACTCGAATAAGGCTACAATCAACAGAACATCAGCCATTTGTTTGAAGTCCGCGCAATATAGCACCGCAATCCAGCAACAAGCGAATTATTATCAAAGCATTAAAGTAAATTAATTAAAAAAAAAAAAACATCAACATTCGGAGTGCAATATGGCGTGACACGATTACTGACGGATGGTATTGATTCGCGAGGGCACCGCAATCGACAGTCACATCCCTTGACCAGGCGCTTGTCGGGATGTTTATTTTTAATGGCCGACTAATTACGGTAAATTACCGCTGCCGACGGTGACGGCTGTGAAATGAGAGCCTTGGCAAATATTTGCGGTGCTTTATGGACGCCTGGGTGTTTTGTAATTGTTACCACGATTGTCATGTAGGTGACGCTTAGTAATGGAGCTTGAGGGTGGTCATTGCATGCTTTTGTCGGTTTTGTCAATATGTTTACAAGGGTGCATTGTTGGTAACCTGCTATTCATGTAATGGCGTTTACATTGTAATGCAAGTGGGGGTGGCTAACCTCAAGTGGTTGCATTTACTTTAAAATGTAAACAATGACCTACTTGTACCACCTAGTCAAGGCACTTTAGACTTCTAGTCGAATAAATTGGGTTTTTTTATGACAATTTAAACTAAATTTTGGTTTTGACAGATTTTCGGGAGACGGGTCCAGTGAAATAGATTAATTTGGTCTTGCAAATGTTGGACATCGAACACAGATCTACTGAGTGCGTGTTTATCGCACTAATCTTTCCCAATTAAGTGCTAGATTAATGGGATTTTTACTTCAGATGATACCTTAAATTTAGTGCTTCACGAGCTCTCCCTGAGGGAGATCTTACTTCGAATACTACTTGGGGCTTAACATTCAGATATCTTGTTCTTAGCTGTTTCGTCATCCAGAAGGAATAGCCGTCTCTCTGGAGGGTCGAATAAGCGAACGTTGTTAAGAATTCTGATCACAACGCACAGTGGTTTCCTCCCATAGGCCAAAAGTCAAAATTTCAAAGTTAATCAAATTGTTTTTTTTTTTAATGCAGTAATTATCTATGATAACGGGACAGTTAAGTGACAGTAAGATTTCTGATTTAAAATTAGTTGTTGGTTGTCAGTCGCATCACAAAATTGAGTGTTTTTCGCAGTTAAAAAAAAAATCTGAAAATAGGACTTAGCAGTAATCAATTTTAGTAGATTGTTTAAAGTTAATTTTGGAAAAAAGGTGATGTGAATAATAATAAAATATATAATGAAGGGATTTAAATGGTTTTCTCAAGATTTTTTTTTACCTCCATTGGAACTGAGGCATGATTTGTGTGTTTTTTTTTTTTTTAATTATTCGTGTTTTTCTAAAGAAAAACACATCAAGTGCCGATAAATGCCGGTTATAATTTATACATCAAAATTTAGAGCTAGTTTTCTTCTTTTATAATATGTATTGCTTTTTGAGCGCAGATTGGCGCAAACCTTAAAATTTTGACCCGAAGTAAAACCACTGACCACTTTCTTTTACTTACTTACTTAAGTTGCGCTACAGTCCGGAATGAACCTGGGCCTCAACCAACATGCCTCTCCAATTAGCCCGGTCCTTAGCTAACTGCCTCCAGTTGCGCATTCCAAGTTGGTTGAGGTCGGTTTCCACTTGTGCGCGCCACTTAAGGCGAGGTCTTCCTCTACTGCGTCCGACGTCTGGCTGGGAATCGAAGACTCTGCGAGCCGGAGTATTGGTGTCCATTCGTTCTACATGTCCTAGCCATCTTAAACGTCCAATGCGGAGTTTTTTGACCAGGGGCATGTCGCTGTACAGCTCGTATAGTTCTTGGTTGAATCTTCGTCTCCATAGCCCGTCAACGCAAACGGGACCGAAGATTTTTCGAAGAATTTTCCTCTCGAATCTACCAAGGATTTCTTCATCCGCTTTTGATACGGTCCATGCTTCAGCGCCGTAGAGCAGGACTGGGATGATCAGGGTCTTATATAGGATCTCCTTAGTAGTTCGAGTGAGGGCTTTAGTACTAAATTGCCTTCTTAGCCCGAAGAAACAGCGGTTGGCAAGAGTAATTCTTCGTTTAATTTCTGACGAGATGTTGTTGTCAGAGCTAATAGCGGAGCCGAGGTAGACAAAGTCCCGTACTACCTCAAAGTTATATCTGTCAATGGTGACGTTCTGTCCAATTCATCTATGTTGTGAGTCCTTTCGTGATGACAGCATATACTTAGTCTCATTTACTGCTAAACCCATTTTCGCCGCTTCCTTCTCTATACTAGCAAACGTGGCTATGACATCACGTTGAGTCCTACCAATGATGTCAATATCGTCAGCGCATGCTAGTAGTTGCACCGACTTTTGGAAAATTGTGCCTCTGGTGTTGGCTTTGGAGTTTTGCACAATTCTCTCAAGAATCAGATTAAAGAAGTCACATGACAGCGCATCGCCTTGCCTAAATCCTTTTTTGGTATCGAATTTGTCGGTGAGGTCGTTTCCGACCCTCATGGAGCAGCGAGAATTCTCTATCGTCATCCTACACAAACGGACGAGTTTGGGCGGTATACCAAAACTAGACATGGCTCTGTACAGTTCGTCTCTATAAATGCTGTCTAATGCGGCTTTGAAATGGATAAATAGGTGGTGGGTATCGATTTGGACTTCTTGAGTTTTTTCCAGGATCTGCCGAAGTGTGAAAATTTGATCGGTTGTGGACTTTCCTGGCCTAAAACCACACTGATAAGGGCCAATCAGGTTGTTGGGAAACGGTTTCAGGCGTTCACATATTACGGCAGATAGGATCTTGTATCTTGATCTTGATGTTGTATCTTGATGTTGAGGAGACTTATGCCTCTGTAGTTGGCGCAGTTCAGAGGGTCTCCTTTTTTGTGGATCGGGCAAACGATGCTGAGGTTCCATTCTTCAGGCATATTTTCATCCGACCAGATTTGGCTTATGAGTTGGTGGATGTTACTTACCAAGTCATCTCCGCCGGCCTTATAGAGCTCAGCGGGAAGGCCGTCATTTCCGGCAGCCTTATTAAGCTTGAGTTTAGATATTGCTATCCTCACTTCACTCAGGTCGGGTGGTTGGCAGTTTTCGCTGTCGTTGCCAATATTGAATGGTTCGTTCTGCCTGACATCGGAATGTTGTTCGTCATCACCGTTTAACAGTCTGCAGAAGTGGTTCTTCCATATCCTCAGCATCGACTGTGTCTCAACTACAATATTTCCTTGTTCATCTCGACAGGATTCTGTTCGAGCCTTGTATCCTTGGCTTTGACGTTTTACACTTTGGTAGAACTTGCGAACATCGTTCCTGGAGTGGCACCTCTCTATATCCTCGATCGCGCGCTTTTCTTGCTCTTTTTTCTTCTTGCTGAAAAGCCGATGTTCTTCCCTTCTTCTTTGCCTATAGAGCTCAATGGCAGCTCCCGTCTTCACCTGCAGCTTAGCCTTGTAGGCCTCGTTCTTGGCTGCGAGCATCTGTCGACATTCCTCATCAAACCAGGGGTTTCTTGCTGGTGGGCGCGAGAAACCTAGCACATCAGTTGCGGCTGATCTAATGGCCTGTTGGCATCGTTGCCATTGCTCTTTGACATTCGATGCTGGTGGTATGGTGTTAGTCGAGAGGTTAAGGGATACGCGTTGTGCGAAGGTCTTGGCGGTCTCTTGCGATTGCAGTCTTTCGACATTAAATTTTTTCACAGTATTTCTGGATTGTTGTGGCGTGGTGGATATCCGCATTCTTACCTTGGCTGCTACAAGGTAGTGATCCGAGTCGATGTTAGCTCCTCGGAATGTTCGGACATCCAAAATACTGGATGCGTGCCTCTTATCTATCGCAATGTGATCAATTTGGTTGACCGTTCGTTGATCTGGAGACCGCCATGTCCCCTTATGGATATCGAGGTGAGGAAACCGTGTGCTGGCTATAGTGGCATTTCGTTCCGTAGATTGAAGCAATATGATCAAGCGAATCGATATTTTTAACATTTGGTATTCGGTGAAGAAAGGTGGCAGTTATGCAAAATCCAACGAAACATGGACAATTTTTAAAAAAAATTATAAAATCGAAGATTTAGAAGCAAAAAAGAAGATAAGTAACCTCTGTAAATCCTTTCAAAGAAGGTGGGAGGCTTGCTCAAAGAAAAAAAAATATACTTTTATCTAAAAACAATGCCTGGCTTGATTTCAAGGAAGATTTTAGTTCTGTACAAGACCGAGGCAGACCAAAAAAAGCCATTTATGGAAAGCTCGTCTAGAACGAAGAGGAGACTTATTGCAGAGATCGTTGACGTCATCGATGAAGATATCGCTTGTGCTTTAAAAAAATGTCAGTCCAAAGAAAATGTTCAAATTAAACAACTTGATTCAAATGATGCTTTGAAGCTTTTGGTTGAGGCAAAATTGTCAAAACATCAATACCAAGTCATCAGGAACTTGGTAAACCAAAAAGCTATGTAAAAGTTCTTAAAGCGAAACAAGAATGTTACCCAGCACTACAAACAATAAAAATATCGGATTCATTAGCAGAAGTTTCGCTTCAAGGACTCGTTAATCATACAGCTGAACGCATCGTAGAATCCCAACGAGACATTCTTGAAAATTTGGATTATGATTTCGGTAAAAAAAAAATTAAAAACAAAGTTTTGTGTTATATTGTAAGACTTGTCCCTTCACTTTTTAGCTGTGTAAGTAGTAAAAGTGTTTCGTGTTTGTTGCAACCGATAAGTTCAGTTGCCAATATAATAGTGTCGCTCGTCTGAATAAAACCACATGTTGTGTTCGTCTTTTGTAAAAATATAAATTCACTGTGGCTACATGAACTCTTGATTTAGGTAATCTAACTCTAATCGGCAAATGGGGTTTTGATGGAAGCAGTGGACAGTCAGAATACAAGCAAAGAATATCCAGCGAATTCAGCGATTCGGATATGTTTATAACATCATATGTTCCAATACAACTTTTTTCGCAAGAGGGCTCTGAATCTGAATAGAAAGTTGTATGGCAAAATCCTCGACCAGGATCAACTCGATACTGCCGACCCATACGTTTTCAAATAAAAAAAGAAACGGCAGACTTGAGCAGAGCTGAGCAAGAATATATACAGAGCCAAATAAACGAACTCAATGAAACAATTATTAATATATCGGACCGATTTATCAGCGTAAAGCATATACTTAAATTGACAATGATTGACGGTAAGATATGCAATGCCTTGTCAAATACGGCTTCACAACAAGTATGCTATATTTGTGGAGCAAAACCAAGTAATATGAATGACGTGCGAAGCTCCTTAGAAAGAACCATCAACGAAGATTTCTTAGATTTCGGCATATCTCCACTGCATGCATGGATAAGATTTTTTGAATTCTTCATTCATTTAGCTTATCGGTTGGATTTCAAAAAAAGGCGCACAGGAAGCAATGAAAAACATCTTTTGGACGCACAAAAAAAAAACGTATCCAAGGAGAATTTAAGAAGATTGGGTTGATAGTTGACAAGCCGAAACAAGGTGGAGGGAATTCAAATGATGGCAATACTGCCCGAAGATTTTTTGCAAACCCAACCTCTGGATAGGAGGTGATTCTGAATCTGCTGCCCTTAGATCTATACATGCAGGAATCAGCTGCCAAAAGCTCCTCGAGGATCAGCCAAACGAACAGCTGGATCCCGAGCCTCGCTTGGCATGCGCAGATCCTAAAGAAATACGTAGGGAGTGTAGTAAACTCTGACTATCTATCTCCCTATCTCGACTTCGATCGACCCTTCACCTGCTCGTTTCCGAGCAGAGACGAATGGGACAAGAATGAACCCACAAAAAGGAAATCGATATTCATGTTCACAGATGGATCAAAGATGGACTGTGGAACAGGTGCTGGCATATTCTCAGAGGAATTAGTAATACACAAATCAATCAGGCTTCCTGATCATAGTAGTGTGTTCCAGGCTGAGGTGCTAGCAATCGCTGAAGCGGCTCATTTGGTGTCAATAATGGAAATACCAGACAGTGATATCACCATATTCATTGACAGCTATAAAAGCAGTATCTGCTATCGAAATTAAATCAAAGCTCCGCTGTCGCGAAGAGCTCAAGGTTCTCTGCTCACAGCAAAATGCTGATCCCTGCTGGGTTCCTGGTCACAGGGACATAGACGGCAACGAGATGGCCGACGAACTGGCAAGAAAGAGTGGAATACAAAACCCGAATGAAAGCCAATACCAGGTGGAAGTCATTGACTACCTACCTAACTGGTGTAAAGCAACCGATTATCGAAAGATGTGCTGTTATTTTAAAAACTTCGGCAAGATGTTTTGCAATTAATGCACAAACTTTTCAAGAATACGCACAAGAAACAGCCCGAAAAATCGTTACAGAATACCCTTGGTACCCATTGCCAGCTTCAGTACACAAGGTTCTTATTCATGGAGGACAAATCGTGAAACATTCCATACTACCTATAGGCCAATTTACGGAGGAGGCAGCTGAAGCTAAAAATAAAGATGTCAAGTTTTTTCGTTCAAAAAACACGAGAAAAATATCAAGGATATCAACAAACACCGATTTGTTAAATAGATTACTGCTGACTTCAGACCCTTTGCTTTCTAACGAAAGAAATTTAAAAAAAATAAAAAATCGACTTTGTCCAAAGTAATTTTAAATTTATTAATATAATTCTTTGCAAAATAAAATAATATTTAAAACAAATCACTTTTTTAATTATTGAATTTATTTTCCATCAGTTAAAATTAAATTTAGAGTTTTGACCGCACTTCCCATACAAATGGAACCACTGTGTGCAACGGGGTGCTGATCAATAGACTTAAACATTTTTTGAACTTTTTGTTAAATTAAGCCTGTTTTGGACAAACGATTTTTTGCATGACATTAGAAACAGTTTTGGCTGTCAAATGGTAGGTAATGCGAAACATTTAGTTTTCACCTAGATAATGCCTACCAACTCGGACTCTCAGCTTTTCTGTAGCGACTGCTGAGTGCCTAATACCTTGACCGTAGATAGGGTCTCAATCTCAATCCATGTGTAATGTCTTGGTGGTAGCATAGGTGAGAGCGGGGAAAAGATGTTTACTCACACTAATGCACATATTCCATTCCAGGCTGCAGCGGAAGAACTGCCAATATGGAGTCAATGGTGACGTCTGCAGTCTCACTTAGGGTGGACAAAGTGAATAACCTAAATGAGCAGCTTCGACATGTTCGGACAACAGGTGATTTAGTAATCTCATATCTATCACCATCTCTTGGACAGAGATGGTGATAGATGAGCTGAAAGTCCAACGCTCAATCCCATAGTGGATACTGATGGATGGCGCCGTGTACTAGGGGTATCAAATAAATAGGAACTGGCCCTTAAGGTTCAGGTGATGTGCTGTCATGGTTGCTGGTCATGAGTGAGCCAACAGCCGCGGATAAGAGATCCCCCAAAATATCAACCAGACCCAGTACAACGACCTATGAGTATGCACTTGAAACGTACACACGCTATATACCCAGGTTAATTTGTCCTCGCGAAGTACAGAGCAGACAAGAAAAACGAACATTCAACATTTATAATAGCTGCCATTTAAGGCTTCACATATATTAGGATGCGGATTCGTTGTGGGGAGCATACTTAGATAAAAAAAAAATAACCGATTTTAAGGCAGTTAGTGATCGGCTGGCTGTGATTCGCATCAGAACTACGTTTTCCAATGGCAGCGTTATATGTGCACGGTGAGACTGAAGACGCTGCCAAGGACGAATTTTATTACCTCCTCGACTGAGAATACGGAGCCTGTGCGGAATACGATGCGAAAATCGGTAAGAAAAACATCTTCGGCGGGTTAGTTCTGCAGACTTCGCGGTAGCATGTAATACTGTTATTAGTGGCACTAGGTTCCCAAGACTTCGATTTCTCGGTTTCTCTAGGATCTGGCGAAGTGTGAAGATTTGATCAGTTGTGAACATTCCTGGCCTTAAACCACACTGATAAGCGCTGATCAGATTGTTGATAAACGTTTAACATAAACGTTCATATATTAGGACCGATAGGATCTTCTATAGGCGATGTTGAGGACGGTAGTCTCATTTTTTGGGTAAATGATGTTGAGGTTCCATTCTTCCGATATACATTCATTCGACCAAATTTTTGTTGCGTGGGTGAACATTACCAAAGAGTATAGAACTACATAGAGTGCGCATCTCATTCAACGAAAATTTACTGTGTGGGGTGCTGATATTGTTCGCACTTTGAATCACTGGCTTTGACGTTTTTCACTTTGCCAAAGCTTGCGAATATCTTTCATGGAGTAGCATCTCTCTATGTTTTCGATTGCGCGCTTTTCTTGCTCCTTTTTCTTCTTTCTGAAAAGCCTGTGTTTTTCCCTCCTTTTTTGCTTATAAAACTCAATGGCAGCCCTCGTCTTCACTTGCAACTTAGCCTTGTAGGCCTCGTTTTTAGCTGCGAGCAATAACTTGAATTCTTCGTCAGGGGTTTCTTGCTGGTGGGCGTGAGAGACTTTTTTCACTTTTTTCACAGTGTTTTGCAGCTTTGTGGAATGATGGATATCCGCATTCTTACTTGGATGCATCAAGATAGTGGCAGGAGTCGGTAATAGCCCCTCGGAATTATCAGACATCCAAAATACTGGTTGCATGACTCTTGTTTATCGCAATGTGAAAATTTGATTCACCATTCGATGAGCTTGAGAAAACCATGCCCCCTTTTAGATGTGGAGATGAAAAAACACGAACCGTAGTTCGTAGTTCACCATATCCCTTGATAATTCCTGAATGGCAATATTGTCTGCTTCGTAGGGCTTCCGCTAGTTTTTCGCCTGCACCTCGCCTGTTTCATGTTTTCACATTCCAGGTGCAGATACGAACGTCCATGGCCTTTTTCGTTTAGCAAGGTCGTCAACAGTAAAATCAGTTCTTTCCGAGGCTCATAGTTCCTTCTTACTTACTTACTTAAGTGGCGCTACAGTCCGGGATGAACCTGGGCCTCAACCAAAATGCCTCTCCAATTAGCCTGGTCCTTAGCTAACTGCCTCCAGTTGCGCACTCCAAGTTGGTTGAGGTCGGTTTCTACTTGTGCGCGCCATTTAAGGCGTGGTCTTCCTCTACTGCATCCAACGTCTGGCTGGGAATCAAAGACTCTGCGAGCCGGAGTATTGGTGTCCATTCTTTCTACATGTCCTAGCCATCTTAAACGTCCAATGCGGAGTTTTTTGACTAAGGGTATGTCGCTGTACGGCTCGTATAGTTCGTGGTTGACTCTTCATCTCCATAGCCCGTCAACGCAAACGGGACCGAAGATTTTTCGAAGAATTTTTCTCTCGAATCGACCAAGGATTTCTTCATCCGCTTTTGATACGGTCCATGCTTCAGAGCCGTAGAGTAGGACTGGGATAATCAGGGTCTTATATAGGATCTCCTTAGTAGTTCGAGTGAGGGCTTTACTACTAAATTGCCTTCTTAGCCCGAAGAAACAGCGATTGGCAAGAGTAATTCTTCGTTTGATTTCTGACGAGATGTTGTTGTCAGAGTTAATAGCGGAGCCGAGGTAGACAAAGTCCCGTACTACCTCAAAGTTATATCTGTCAATGGTGACGTTCTGTCCAATTCGTCGATGTTGTGTGTCCTTTCGTGTTGACAGCATATACTTAGTCTTACCCTCATTTACTGCTAAACCCATTTTTGCCGGTTCCTTCTTTATACTAGCAAACGTGGCTATGACATCACGTTGAGTCCTACCAATGATGTCAATATCGTCGGCGTATGCTAGTAGTTGCACCGATTTTTGGAGAATTGTGCCTCTGGTGTTGGCTCGGGAGTTTTGCACAATCCTCTCAAGATTCAAATTGAAAAAGTCACATGACAGCGCATTGCCTTGCCTAAATCCTTTTTTGGTATCGAATGTGTCGGTGATGTCGTTTCCGACCCTCATGGTGGAGCAAGAAATCTTCATCGCCATCCTACACAAACTGACGAGTTTGGGCGGTTTACCAAAACTAGACATGGCTCTGTATAGTTCGTCTCTATAAATGCTGTCGTATAATTGATGTGTAGTCAAAGTTACAACGACTGGGCGCTGCCAAGTTAACGCCGCTCAATGTTCGCCTTAGATCTACAACATTCATTAAAAAAAAGTCATCCGCATCTGTCATACTATTGACTATTCTGTCGACGGATATAAAATTTCTGGAAATGATTCGATGGTTTGTTTTGCACACTACTTATAGAAATTTATAGAATCGTTAGAAATGTTTTCTGTCACCTGACAAGTCATTATTAATTTAGAAATATGCCATCACTTTGGAAAAAGAAAAAATTGCTTTCCCACCACCTTAACTCCTAAAAGATCCAAATTCGTAAGATCCGCTTTCTTTTCAAATCCCAATGATAACTTGTAAGCTTAGTTTCAGTTTCTTTACGTTTATTTCCAAAAACACCGGCCTTTGTACAAACTTTTATAATTTTGCACACAGCATGGGACACATTTACCGAAAAAGATTTTAGAAAAAATCAAAAATATTCACCAGAAAGTCGCAAAACCATCTAAGTTGAGAGTCGATGAAAACCCACACATTTTATTCACAACTAATCACATTTAATCGTAGATTTCATTAAATGACCCAAAACCAACATCATCAAACGAAAAACCTTTCATTTTAAACACCATTACGTGAAATCGACCTCGATCAAGTTTCCGACATTTGTAGCCTCTTTTTGTCCACCATATTCGAACGCCCTAAATAGAGAAAATGATCTTTTAAGCATCCAAACCCAGAATCTCCCGCTCTAATAGATACCAAATTATTCAAGACCGGAAACTGTGAAAAACACTCTCTTCCCGACTTCCACAGCGAAAAAGGTTCGAGTATTATCTATCTCAAGGTTATTATCCCACAAAACTTATGAATGAAGTTAAACGGCGATCATTAAAGGATCATCATGCCTCATAATCTAATTATAATTTGTTTTCGGTCGACATTTGAGGAACCCGCCCGGAACCCAACATAAACATGCAGAGCACCATTGCGTGCTCTGACCTACGATGTTCGACCATAAGTTCGGCGACTATGGTCACCACCCCCTCCAGACAATGACGGCGCATCAGTGGTGTTGCTCTGCCCCCGACCAGCCCGCATCGGTCAGGTCACCGTTCGAGAAAATAATTGTTCGGTATCATCACAAAGGTGATTTGTGATGTGAATCCGGAGTGTTGCATGTGTTGCTCTTCAACACACGAAAACAAAACAAAGAAAGAAACATCCGAATCCGAAAGTGTCCTTAATGAGTGTGATGTCGTTTGAAGACTTCACAGTATCAGTCGGAAGCAGGTAGGTAGGTAGACCTGCATTCCCCGCCCGGAGGGAATGCGTTTATTCGTAATTTGTCCATTTCTCGAGCTATCCGTCAATGCGGCGGAATCGGTTGGAAATATGTCCAAAGAATTTATCAACTCACGAAAGCTGGCCAGTCACGAAGCCTTCGCGTGGGGAGAGGCAAAAGATTCGATTCTCAAATATTCATTCATCTATCAAATTGATATCGTTTTGGGGTATCGTATTCTTGGAAGGGTTTAGCTTCATAGGAAAAGGGTTTTTGTTTTGTCAATTAATTCGTTAAGTGGCGGCTACTGTATGCGAGTCGATGATAAACTGGGCTATGGATGGGGCACCATTGGAAATCGGACGGAAATTAGTCGAATTGATTGTGATCGATCTTGCCTATGGAGACCACCAAAGAATTGAGATCTGAGATCTGTATGCAGTTACTGTTACCAGAATCTAATTGATCGACAATTTACTGTATTCGCATGGAGAATGCACCAGAACTCTGACAAAGAATTTCTCCTGTTGTAAGCCATTATGGGTGGTGGTACTTCCGGTACGTGGTGTGTTGACAGACTTTTCCATCTCACTTGCCACTCGACAAGTGGCCGCTGTTGGAAAACTCCTAACGATTCTCAAATCAATGGGCTCCCAAGTGAGAGCTAGGTTATTTAATTCTTTGAAGTGATGATAGGAATACTTACTTTCTTGCTTACTCTGCCTGAAGGATGGCAGTCTTCCATCCTCTTCGATCCTGGGTGCGTTGCTGCCATTTATTCAGTCCAAACACTCTGACCTCTGCGATCGCTTGATTTTTAGACCAGAAGTTCGGTCTTTACTGTCGCCTCGAAACTGAAGGCTGGGATTGGAGAATTCTTTTGGCTGGAGTATTATTGTTCATTAGCTCAATGCAGTGTACGTGTTGTTACTACCCACATCAAGGAACAGTTAATAAAGTTCGCGGTTGTATCTTATGCTCCATTCGCCTTACTCGCATACAGGACCAAAAATTCGACGAAGAATTTCTATCTAGAGTGCCTAAAATTTGCTGAGATTTCCTGCTTACTGACCAGCACTCGGCATCGTAAAGTAGTACTGGTAGGCTTAGGGTCCGGTAAAGCAAACATTTGAGCTTTCGGGTTAAGAGTTTTGATACCATTTGATCTGCTTAACTGGTATAGCATCGGTTTCCTAGGAAAAGTCTTCGTCGTATCTCCACGAAGAGACTCCGATGTAGATTAACTCTTCAACTACCTCAAAATCCAGTCTTGTCCTCGTTAACTGATGTTTAAGGATAGTGATGCAATTACATGAGAATACAAGCGTTCTCACTCTAGCCTCTCACTATCAACTATTACTCTCACCTCCACGCTGGTGACTGGTGGGTGCCTATTAATTCGACTGGAGATGGGGTAATAAACCCCTGTGGAAGGTCGTTGGTGGCAACAAGCGAGAGAGGGGGAGGAGTGTCCTCTCACTAAGGCACTCACTCTCAGGCGGCAGCGGAGGAATTCCCTAGATGGAGTCAAGGGTGGTGCATACAGCTCCAGTTTGATGGAACTGGCTGTGTAATCCCTACATGAGCTGCTTCGACATATTTGAACACCAGGTCTATAGGATTTCCAATACTGAGCCAGGGTGTTGGAAAAGAGTTGGTGGAAGAAGAGCCCTCAATGGGTCAACGGTAGCGCTCATATCCCAAAATGGGCTACTGACATCGGTATTTTTCCGGCCAGCTGTCCTAGGGTCAAAACAAGTCCCTGGCCCTCCAGGTTGGGGTTGTGCTTAGGGGTAACTACCCATCCACGGAAAAAAGCTTATGTTACGAAGCTACCAATAGCCTCGTAGAGGACTGATATTATTGTTGACAACCATGCTAAACGAAAAAAGGACAACGAAGTTCGTATCTGCACCTGGAATGTGAGATCATTAAACAGGAGAGGTGCAGGCGAACAACTAGCGGAAGCGCTAAACTGCTATAACGATGGGATGGGCCGGACAAAAAGAGGATGAAAAACTGTGACATCTACTATGGACCGTGTTATAGTGAGCAGAAACAGCGACTATGTGGATGCGGATTTGTTATAAGTCCCAGACTCAGGCAAGAAGTCTTATGTTTCCAAGACAGTAGCGAACGCATTGTAACAATCCGCATCAAGGCCAAATTCGCCAACATAAGCCTTATATGCGCTCATGCTCCGACGGAGGAAAAAAATGATACCTGACGAAACCTATGAGCGACTACCAAAGTACGATGGTAAAATCGTGCCGGAAGATTTTAACGCAAAGGTAGGAAGAGAAGACATCTTTAGCAGTACTGTCGGAAAATAAAGCCTACACGACAACACGTCTGGTAACGGCCTTAGATTAATTGACTTCGCTACGGAACGAAATCCCACTATAGCCAGCACACATTTTCCTCACCTCGATATCCATAAGGGGACATGGCGGTCTCCAGATGAACAGTCAACCAAATGGATCACATTGCGATAGACAAGAGGCACGTATCCAATATTTTGGATATCCGAACCTTGTTGTAGCCAAGGTAAGGATGCGGATATCCACCACGCTACAACAAACCAGAAATACTATGTAGCAATTTAATGCGAAAGACTACAATCGCTAGAGACTGCCAAGGCCTTCTAGCAACGCGTATCCCTTAACCTCTCGATTAACACCATACCACCAGCATCTTACATCGAAGAACAATGACAACGATGCCAACAAGCCATTAGATCAGCCGCAACGATGTGCTAGGTTTCTCGCGGCCACCAGCAAGAAACCCCTGGTTTGATGAGGTATGTCGACAAATGCTCGCAGCCAAGAACGAGGCCTACAAAGCTAAGCTGCAGAGAAGAAGGGAAGAATACCGGCTTTTCAGAAAGAAGAGAAAATACCAATAAAAGCGCGAGATCGAGGATATAGAGAGGTGCCACTCCAGGAATGATGTTCGAAAGTTTTACCAAAGTGTAAAAGGCTCGAACAGAATCCTGTCGACATGAACAAGGACATATCGTAGCCGATGCTGACGATATGGAAGAACCACTTCTGCAGACTGTTACGCGGTGATGACGAACAACAATCCGCTGTCAGGCAGAACGAACCATTTAATATTGGCAATGGCAGCGAAAACTTCCAACCACCCAACCTTAGTGAAGTGAGGATATCAATATCTAAAATCAAGCTTAATTAGGCCGCCGGAAATAACGGCCTTCTGTAAAGCCGGCAGAGATGACTTCACTAACTCATAAGCCAAATATGGTCGGATGAAAGTACGCCTGAAGAATGGAACCTCAGCATCGTTTATCCGATCCACAAAAAAGGAGACCCTCTGAACTGCGCCAAGTACAGAAGCATAAGTCTCCTCAACATCTCCAACAAGATCCTATCTGCCGTAATATGTGAACGCCTGCAACCGTTTACCATCAACATGATCAGTCCTTATCAGTGTGGTTTTAGGCCAGGAAAGTCCACAACAGATCAAATTTTCACACTCGGCCGATCCTGAAAAAAAAACCAAGAAGTTCAAATCGATACGCACCACCAATTTATCGATTTCAAAGCTGCATACGACAGCATTTATAGAGGCGAACTATACAGAGCCATGTCTACTTTTGGTATACCGCCCAAACTCGTCCGTTTGTGTAGGATGACGATGCAGAATTCTCGCTGCACCACCAGGGTCGGAAACGACCTCACCGACACATTCGATACCAAAAAAGGATTTAGGCAAGGCGATGCGGTGACATGTGACTTCTTCAATTTGATTCTTGAGAGGATTGTGCAAAACTTCGGAGCCAACTACAGAGGCACAATTTTCCAAAAATCGGTGCAAATTCTAGCATACGCCGACGATATTGACATCATTGGTAGGACTCAACGTGATGTTATAGCCACGTTTGCTAGTATAGAGAAGGAAGCGGAAAAAATGGGTTTAGCAGTAAATGAGGACACATAACATCGACGAATTGGACAGAACGTCACCCTTGACAGATATAACTTTGAGGTAGTACGGGACTTTGTCTACCTCGGCTCCGCTATTAACTCTGACAACAACATCTCGTCAGAAATCAAACGAAGAATAACTCGTGCCAATCCCTGTTTCTTCGGGCTAAGAAGGCAATTTAGTAGTAAAGCCCTCACTCGAACTATAAAGGAGATCCTATATAAGACGCTGATCATCCGAGTCCTGCTCTACGGCGCTAAAACATGGACTGTATCAAAAGGGGATGAAGAAATCCTTGGTCGATTCGAGAGAAAAATTCTTCGAAAAATCTTCGGTTCCGTTTGCGTTGACGGACTATGGAGACAAAGATTCAACCACGAACTATACGAGTTGTACAGCGACATACCCCTAGTCAAAAAACTCCGCATTGGACGTTTAAGATGGCTAGG
The DNA here is from genome assembly GCA_932526625.1 of Rhingia campestris. Taxonomy (NCBI): domain Eukaryota; kingdom Metazoa; phylum Arthropoda; class Insecta; order Diptera; family Syrphidae; genus Rhingia; species Rhingia campestris. The sequence continues at coordinate 57,157,825 of OW052182.1, read as the reverse complement.
ACATGTAGAACGAATGGACACCAATACTCCGGCTCGCAGAGTCTTCGATTCCCAGCCAGACGTCGGACGCAATAGAGGAAGACCTCTCCTTAAGTGGCGCGCACAAGTAGAAACCGACCTCAACCAACTTGGATTGCGCAACTGGAGGCAGTTAGCTAAGGACCGGGCTAATTGGCCAGGCATGTTGGTTGAGGCCCAGGTGCATCCCGGACTGTAGCGCCACTTAAGTAAGTAAGTAGAGATGGTGTTGTGTAGACTTGGAGTTAAAATCCCCCGTTCATAAATTTAGTCGAGGAGCTTGTAGAAGCTGTCTCTATTTATGTAATTTTGAATTTGACCTCCTCTGATGATTATGACATGAACCTTAGCAGTTTCTAATCTTTCTTTTGCTTAGAACATCTCGTTGAATTTTGTTTCGTTGGTAGTTATCTCTGTCTGCCTAATAGTTGCTTAGGATTTCTGCTAGTTATTCAGCCTATAATGTTAAGCAGTCTAACATTCTATTGATGATTGAGGCCCAGGTTCTTTCAGGACTTTAGCTCTTTTATGGTATGTTAGTCAAAGCATATAGAATCTGAAAGCGTGGAAAAACTAAGCAATCCAAATCAATAGTCACCACCTCTATTTAAAGCTGCATATCATAACATTTATAGAGACGAGGAACATAGACCCGACAGTGGACATGAAAGTGAACAGGGTATTCAGCTTAAAAAATCCCTTTGACATCGCACTTACTCTAGCAAATGTTGGCTAAGAAAGCAACAAAGTTGTAACTTGAGCTACGATATTATAAAAGGCTTAGCTAGCGGAATCCTGCTTTACGGCGTTAGTGTGGACCAAAAGCGAATAAAATAATTGTTGGTCATTTTCGAACGCAAAGTTTTTCTTTGGTCACAATTTGCATCGACATGCGACAATAATGTGTTGAACATGTAGAGCGAATGCACGTCAATTTCCTGTACTGTAGGGTCTTCGATTCTCACGCAGGCAATATCAAAATCAAGCCGCAATACAAAAATACCACGCCCTACATAAATTATCAAAAATTTATATTAATCGGCTTCTCCCGAGGTAAAGTAACTAGGCTTCGACTTCACTATACCTTTGACCCAATGAGTTATAGTCGGAATCAGTAGTTTCGCTGCACTTGGATGCTCTTGTTTTCAGCTCGGACAGCTATCCGATGCTTCTTAATATTAGACAAACTCCTGAAATATATTATATATTCATACTCCAACTTCAACTGCATTGCACAAAGTTCAATAACATTTAAAATTAAATTGCAAATTCTTTCCTAGCTTGTTTTAAAACTAAGCCCCATGAATAAATTAGAACCGCCTTTCAAAGTGTCACGACAATTACAAGACATCTGTCAACTAATGCACTCGACAAATTATGACACCCTGTTGAAGCGAATTTCACGTTTTAAGTCCTATTACCATTTTCACCCATTAAGTAGCTGACATCCACTTTATATAAAATAAAATTCTTTCCAACACGTCCCAGCGCCCATTCCAAGGAACTACACGCAAAGCCAAACATGAAAAGAAACCGAAAACACATTTACGAACATTTTTCTCGCTTTGACACTTGGGCACTGCTACACGGCGATGAAAGAGAATCTCAATTACCAAAAGCAAACCACCCCACCCCACCCATAAAGCCCCTGTCAAAGAAAGAGCAATACTCTCCTCACAAGCTACCCCCTTAACGAGTCGACTCATACCCCCCAGGGACAGGTTGTTTTGTCACTTTATGTGTCAGCATTATCACACCATTTCCAAATTATAAATGTGTGATAAAGCTGCCAGATAAACCACCCACTTTTGAGCAATCAACCCCAGCAGCAGGTACACCCCGGAGTCTCTACGTGCTCTTGCTCCTGACATAATCCATTTTACTGCGAAGCTCCTCCATTTACGAGGGGTGATACTCGCAATAATCCCAACAGCTTGCCAGCCATTGCCGGGTCCTCATCATCTAGCCATTAAAAGAGTCCGCAGCCCGCTTATGAATACATTATCAAGTGGAAATTTATAGGATGTGCCCCTTCCCCCGAAAACGGGGGCACTACCCCTATTTAGTCGACAGGAAATTAAAACGAAATCAACTTGCTTACTTTCCACTTAAAATGTTTACTCGTCTAATTGCAGAAGGGTGTGCAAATTGACGGGGTGGACTGTGTCCCAAAATAAAAAAAAAACAAATCCCGAACCTAAAACAGAGATGAAAACGCCCGAAATGCTACCCGGGCAGGTCGGGGTGGTTAACTTGCGCACGAACCACACTCACAGTACACCAAGTGCTGATGCGCCATTTTGACGTTTTTATGTACACAACCCGCTTTCAAAATTCATTGCACTCACTTTGGCTGTGATACCCACCTAAGCCCGAGGATGGTGTATCTCCCTGGGTGGGTATACCCAGCGCCACCAAGTGACGGCAAAAAAAGGTGCAAAAAGAATTTAAATGCAAACACTTTTTGCACTAATGTCGACATCGTTGGGAATCCTGGTTAAGCATTGCGGTGGCAGGAGCAAAGTTTGAGTAGCTTTTAAAACTCAACTTTGTGCCACTTCTTTATGCAGATAAGCAGCAGCATAGTTGGGGCCGCGGGGGGCGACGGTTTTAATGTCGGGAAAATGTATGCAAATTGCGTTCTTTTTTGAATATTAGAGAAGCGTGTACCCCCAACGGTGGCGGTATTTAGGAAAGGGAGCCTCAGTTAGTCGTATATGGATACATGCTGAGTGTGTGTGTGTGTAGGAAGAACCATTTTGTCCTTGCTAAAGGGAAAAGTAACTCTTTTTGTTGGGTTTGGCTGTGCACAAACTTTTTTAAAAGGTTTTCTCCTCCGAGCGTGTAAAGCGTAAAGTGGTCATTTATGTATTGAAATGAAGCGTTCTTTGAAAACTGGAAGTATGCTTTGGAAAACGTTGGTTTACAATGTTACTTCGGGTACTCTGGTAATAATTTGTTTAAGCTAGGGAGAGTGTCTTAAAAAAACAAAGCGTAGCAGAGCTACTAGCAAGTGTTCATATGAAAGAACCAAAAAAGTGGGTCTGGATAAAATTTGACAAGACGAATATAAGAGACCTGGACTGTCTAAAAATGTAGTTCAATCGCTTTATAAATATCTTTAGAAGTTTTTCAAATAAGATTTTGAAAAAAAATTCCCAAAAGCTGGAAATGTTAAAGATATTAGTATTTCAAAAAAAAAGTTTTTTTAAAAACGCCTTAAAAAGGGGAAAATGTCTCCTCACCACCTATTCCTGGAAATTTTTCTAGGAAGCCGCGTATGATAGCATACATCGTCAGGAGCTCTATATGGCAAAACTGATTCAGCTGTGTCGAGTGACGCTTAAAAACACGCGCTGCAACGTGCAGTTTGGAAGTATCTTTTCCGAACTGTTCCAAAAATCCACCGGATTTCGGCAAGGAGAGGCGCTATCATGTGACTTCTTCACTCTCGTACTGGAGCAGATAGTTCGCAGGGCAAGTGTCAACAGGGTAGGCACTATTTTTAACAGGTACGCTGTGCCTTGATAAAAGCTTTCACGGAGATTGAAGAAAAGAGGCGAAATACGTTGGCCTGGAAGCAAATGACGACAAGACCAAGTACATGCTATCAACAAACAAACAAGCATCTGTCCACCGCCTAGGACAAAACGTCACTATTGAAAGCAGCAATTTCGAGGTAGTTAAGGCGTTCACCTACCTCGGAGTAAACATTGACTCCACGAATGACATCATATTGGAGATCCGGCGAAGAACTACTCTAGGAAACCGTTGCTACTTCGGTTTGACGAAACAACTGGGTTCAAAACTCCTAACTCGAAGGACAAAGTATGTGCTCTACGAAACCCTTATCCTGCCAGTTCTGCTTTATGGCGCCGAGTGCTGGACCATAAGCAAGAAGGGAGAGCTGATACTGGGCTCCTTCGAGAGAAAAATATTTCGGCGGATTTTTGGTCCTGTGCACGAGGAAGGCGAATGGAGGAGAAGAACAACCGCGAACTCTATATGAGCTGTACCAAGAAGTGGATGTAGTCCATAAGGCCAAAACACGTCGACTAAATTGGCTCGGCCACATCGAGCGAATGGATGATAATGCTCCAGTTAAGAGGATCTTCGAATCCCAGCCCCCAGGTTCGAGAAGGCAAAGAAGCCCAAACCTCCATTTCAAAGACAAAGCCATCGCGGATGCCAGAGCGCTTGGTCTAGACAACTGGAAGCAGTGAGACCGGGATCGTAGAGGATGGCAGTTTCTCAGGCAGAGACTCTTCAAGGGTCGGGGCCAAATTCGCTCACGCTCGGTCGGACGGAGGAAAAGATGATACATATAGCGAAAGATTGCTTCAACGATCTCCTTGACAACACCTATGAGCGACTTCCAAAGTACGATGTTAAATTCGTTCTGGGAGATTTTAACGCAAAGGTAGGAAGAGAAGACATCTTTAGCAGTATTGTCGGAAAGCACATCCTACAGGACAATACGTCTGGCAACGGACTTAGGCTAATTGATTTTGCTAAGGAAATAAATGCCACTATAGCCAGCACATCGTGGTTTCCAGATTAATGAACAGTCATCCAAAGTGATCACTTAGCGATAGACAAGAGGCACGCATCCAGTATTCCGAGGGCCTACATCGACTGGTACCACTACCTTGTTACAGCCAAAGTAAGAATGCAGATACACACAACACCACAACAAACCAGAAATACTGTAAAAAAATTTAATGTCGAAAGACTGCAATCGCAGGAGACTGCCAAGGAATTCGCGCAACGCGTATCCCTTAACCTCTCGATTCACACCATACAACCAGCATCGAATGTCGAAGAAGAACGGCAACGATGTTAACAAGCCATTAGATCAGCCGCAACTGCTGTCCTAGCTTTCTCGCGGCCACCAACAAGAAATCCCTGGTTTGATGAGGAATGCCGATTGATGCTCGCAGCCTAGAACGAGGCCTACAAGGCTAAGCTGCAGGTGAAGACAAGAGCTGCCATTGAGCTCTATATGCAGAGAAGAAGGGAAGAACACCGGCTTTTCAGAAAGAAGCAAAAAGAGCAAGAAAAGTGCGCGATCGAGGATATAGAGAGGTGTCACTCCGGAAACGATGTTCGCAAGTTTTACCAAAGTTTAAAATGTCAAAGCCAAGGATACAAGGGTCGAACAGACTCCAATCGTGATGAACAAGGAAATATCGTAGTTGAGACACAGTCGATGCTGATAATATGGAAGAACCACTTCTGCAGACTGTTAAACGGCGATGACGAACAACATTCCGCTGTCAGGCAGAACGAACCATTTAATATTGGCAACGACAGCGAAAACTGCCAACCACCCGACCTAACTGAAGAGAGGATAGCGATATCTAAACTCAAGCTTAATAAGGCCGCCGGAAATGACGGCCTTCCCGCTGAGCTTTATATAGCTGGCGGAGATGACTTGGTAAGTAACACCACCAACTCACAAGCTTAATATGGTCGGATGAAAGTATGCCTTAAGAATGGAACCTCAGCACCGTTTTCCGGTCCACAAAACAGGAGACCCTCTGAACTGCGCCAACTGCAGAGGCATAAGTCTCCTCAACATCGCCTACTATCTGCCGTAATATGTGAACGCCTGAAATCGTTTACCAACAACCTGATTGGCCCTTATCAGTGTGGTTTTAGGTCAGGAAAGTCCACAGTCGATCAAATTATCACACTTCGGCAGATCCTAGAAAAAACCCATGAAGTCCAAATCGATACCCACCACCTATTTATCGATTTCAAAGTTGCATACGACAGCATTTATGGAGACGAACTATACAGAGCCATTTCTAGTTTTGGTATACCGTCCAAACTCGTCCGTTTGTGAAGGATGACGATGGAGAATTCTGGTTGCTCCATCAGGGTCAGAAACGACCTCACAGCCACTTCTTCTTTTGATTTTTGAGAGGATTGTGCAAAACTCCTGAGCCAACACCAGAGACAGAATTATCCAAAAAACGGTGCAACTCCTAGTATACGCCTACGATATTGACATCATTGGTAGGACTCAACGTGATGTCATAGCCACGTTTGCTAGGATAGAGAAGGACGCGGCAAAAATGGATTTAGCAGTAACTGAGGACACACAATATCGACGAATTGGACAGAACGTCACCATTGACAGATATAACTTTGAGGTAGTGCGGGACTTTGTCTACCTCGGCTCCGCTATTAACTCTGACAACAACATCTCGTCAGAAATTAAACGAAGAATTACTCTTGCCAACCGCTGTTTCTTCGGGCTAAGAAGGCAATTTAGTAGTAAAGCCCTCACTCGAACTCCTAAGGAGATCCTATATAAGACCCTGATCATCCCACTCCTGCTCTACGGCGCTGAAGCATGGACCGTATCAAAAGCGGATGAAGAAATCCTTGGTCGATTCGAGAAAAAACATCTTCGAAAAATCTAAGGTCCCGTTTGCGTTGACGGGCTATGGAGACTAAGATTCAACCACGAACTATACGAGCTGTACAGTGACATACCCCTGGTCAAAAAACTCCGCATTGGACGTTTAAGATGGCTAGGACATGTAGAACGAATGGACACCAATCCATTCCGGCTCGCAGAGTCTTCGATTCCCAGCCAGACGTCGGACGCAATAGAGGAACACCTCGCCTTAAGTGGCGCGCATAAGTAGAAACCGACCTCAACCAACTTGGAGTGCGCAACTGGAGGCAGTTAGCTAAGGACCGGGCTAATTGGAGAGGCATGTTGGTTGAGGCCCAGATTCATTCCACTGTAAGAAAGTAAGTAACCCGTAAATCGTTCTAGTTAATATTTGAGGAAAACTATGACATCACTCGTGACCTGGACAGTACTTATGAGCGACTATCGAAGTGCGATAATTAAATATGATACGCAGGTAGGAGTAGTGGATATATTTAGCAGTGCCGTCCTCATCTCTATCAAAAATGGCTATAAAGCCCGACCCTTACTCACAGCATTGAGATTAAACCTCAGCCTAATTTAATCAACAAAAAAAGAAGTCATCTGAACAATAAAGGCAAAAACGGCACTGCGTCCAAAACAAATTTTCCCAAAATGAAAGAATCCACAAATATATGTCATAATACCCAAAAAAGCTATTAAAGGACTTTTATATCAATATCGGATTCCCAAAATCTGAAAATGTCCCCCTAAATTTTTGGGCAATTTTACATTGTGACAGGTCGACCAAAAATAAAAATGTCAGAATCACTGAAAGCGGAAATAAGGTACAAGGTGAATATTCAAATCGAGCGTTAAAATTCCTAAGTACGAGCAAAGCGAACCATGCTTCCCAATACTAAAAAAAGGACGGTAGTTGTTTAATTCGCTGATATACTGAACTACACGCCCCGCTAATATGCTAAGTACGGCAACAATTTTAAATTATAAATCGCCCACAGAGATTTTTGGTTGATTTGACAACATTTTTGTTTTCTTTTTATTTTGGTGATTTAAGACAAAGATATCAACGGATTCTGCCGAATAGTCCAAACATTCTTTCAGGGCGCTTTGACTTTTTTTTATTTTTGGACGATCTGTCTTAATATTAACCCGCCTAACATTTTGCTAGATTTTTCAGATTCTGACGCTTTTATTTTGGGCGATTTGACTCGATGCTCTATAATCAACATTGTTTACAAGATCCTGTCGACCTTATTATACGAATATCTCAAACCGTTTACTAAAGTCGGATGAATTAGAGTAAAAATAAATATTTGCATGCCAGTATAATGGGCTGATAGTCAAGTACCAGCTGATAATTAAGGTCCAGTGACATCTACAACTTCCACCCTTCACAAATACAAATGCAATTCTTCTTCCATCACACTAATGTCAACAAATGAACTTTTTGCAAACTTTAATTATTTATGACAACAATTCGAAAAAGCATCATCGCACAATTAGGCAGCTTGTACGTATCACACGCGCAGTAATGGATTTGCAAATGTCCCTCCATTAAGGGATGCAAAATTTATCAGCCATAGTGCTGCAGTATGTCCTCCATTGTAGTTCAACACCGTCGACACCTTTAAAAAGTGAATAGCAAACAAAACGAATGAATTTTTAAAACTGCAATCGTATCGTGTATCCCAAAGTGCATATTCCGTTGGTATTACGAGGCGCCATCCCAGCCGTAATCCTGTGATTTCGAGGACATTCCACTATCATCCGGCGTAAAATCGATCACACAAACAACGCGACAACGTGTAGCGTTAAAAAATTAATTTAATCATCCATTTGACATTTAATCGGGGTCCACCTCCCTCTGCCGGTGGGAAAAACTATCTCATCAGCTGGAACATTATTCTCATTTCGAATTCATAAATAATAACCGGACTACACGCTCTCCCACCATCAAAAAGGATCAGATAGGATATAATTGCGAATTATTATTAAGCACTTGGCATATTTGCGACTAATGAGAGCTCATTATATCCACTTAGCAGCTCGACTGACGACATATGACGTGGAAATCGGGACGAAAAAAAAAGTTTCGGAAAATCGCAAAAAGTGTAGGCCTTCGTGCAAAAAAAAAAATGGACACGTGAAATCCATTATTATGGTAATTATCGGGGTTGATTGCAAACGTATAGAAGGATGTGATTGACGGGGTGGCGATTATCCGCGCATATTTTTGAGGTTTTAATTGGAATTTTATAGATGCGATTGTGTGGGCAAAAACGGATGAATAATGCGACTAAATTGTAAACAAAATTATCTGAACGAAAAAAACGGGAGTACAAGACGCAGCTTCTACTCATTGATTGAAGACTGTTTTTTGTTCTGCTTTAGTTCAAAATTTAGAAAAGTTCATTGCGCCTTAATTCAAAGGCATACAAAGCTTGTATGCGATATTCGAGGACACATATTCATTCAAACAAAAATATTTCTTGGGGGTTTCGCGAAATCCTCTCAAGAATCAGATTAAGTCACATGACAGCGGATCGTCTTGCCTTAATCCTTTTTTGGTATCGAATGTTTCGGTGAGGTCGTTCCCAACCATAATGGAGAAGCAATTTTCTTTTAATTCATTTTTATTTTTCTTCAACTTAGAACTAACTTACATGCTAGACAAAAATTAATGAAAAACTAGCCTACTTATCTACTAACTTAAATAACATACTGGTCCTCTGCGGCACCATAAATTAAATAATTAAAAACTAATGCCTTTCGGCCTAAAATCTAATTTAATTATTTATTATATATTTATCTTCTTGTTTACCAAGAAACATTTAAAAAAAAACTTGGTTTCGTATGATGGAGAAGCAAGAGTTCTCCGTCGTGATCGTTTACAGGACAAATTTGGACGGTATACCAAAACTACATATGGCTCTGTATAGTTTTTCTCCATAAGTGCTGTCGTATGCAGCTTTGAAATCGATGAATCCATGATGATGATCCCAACTAACAATTATTCTTCTATAAGGTACAAATATTTAATTCCCACAAGCAATTATTTCTATAGGCCTTATATAGTACTTGTTCGCGGAGGTTGAGCATTTTGGCAGTCGATTGTTTGGGTAGAAGCTTGTTTAAGACATTATGCAGGAAAATTCACAAGCATAACCGAAATTATGATGGCATAACTTCTGTAAGGTTGTTTTTAAGCTTCCGGAGATGTACCATAAGCTAAGATGTTTCGGTAGAACTTTGCACGAAGTTAATCCGACGCATAGTATGTATAGAGCTTACGAATGAAGCCTTTTTAAGCGCTAAGGTTAAAAGATCGGGAAAAAGGTGAAAAGATCGGGACAAGGTGTAACGATTGGAAAAAAGGTGAACAGATCGGGAACCTACCGGAGAATGAGTCAACACGATTCAAGTAAAGCGTTCTATTTACTCGTCTTTCATGTTCGAGAGTATAGCCTAGTGGATAGCGTGTTGGACTACCATGCGAGTTCGAATCCCAGTAAGATGAGAGTTTTTATATAATTTATTGCATTGAATTCCATACTTTCATAATAAAGAATTGGGTTTTAATAATTATAAGAGATTGAAATTGAAATTAATAAAAGTAAATAATATAAGAAAATAATAAAAAATAATGTTATTTTTCAACTTCGATAAGGCTTGCATGAATGATGAATGACTTTTTGCGAAGCCTATAATTTGCTTCTGTATGGCCTTTTATAAGCAAACGAAGTTATTTTTTTAAGGCTGATTAGAAGTATTTAAAGACGTCTTATAGAAGTAAATAGCTTCCTAAAAGTGTTTTTCCATAAGACTTCCTACAAGTAATATTGCTGGAGGGGAAATAGTATCGATAGTGCTTTATCGAAGCGAAATTGTTAGTTGGGTTTCGATTTGAACTTCTTGGGTTTTTTCCAGGATCTACCGAAGGGTGAAAATTTAATCTGTTGTGGACTTTCCTGGCCCAAAATCACACTGATAAGGGCCGATATTATGGCAGATAGGATCTTGTGGGCGATGTTGAGGTAACTTATGCCTCTATAGTTGGCGCAGTTCAGTGTGTCTCGTTTTTTGTGGATCGGCAAACGAAGCCGAGGTTCCATTCTTATGGGATACTTTCATCCGACCAGATTTGGCTTATGAGTTGGTGGATCTTACTTACCAAGTCATCTCCGCCAGCTTAATAAAGCTCAGCGGGAAGGCCGTTATTTCCGGCGGCCTTGTTAAGCTTGAGTTTAGATATTGCTATCCTTACTTCACTTAGGTCGGGTGGTTGGCAGTTTTCACTGTCGTTGCCAATATTGAATGATTCGTTTTGCCTGACAGCGGAATGTTGTTCGTCATCACCGTGTAACAGGTGAAACTTGCCAACACCGTTCCTGGTGTGGCACCTCCCTATATCCTCAATCGTGCGCTTTTCTTGCTCTTTTTTCTTCTTTCTGAAAAGCCGGAGTTCTTCCCTTCGTCTCTATCTGTAGAGCTCAATGGCAGCTTTCGTCTTCACCTGCAGCTTAGCCTTAGTTCTTAGCTGCGAGCATCTGTCGGCATTCCTCATCAAACCAGTGGTTTCTTGCTGGTGACCGCGAGGAAGCTTGCACTGCAGTTGCGGCTCATCTAATGGCTTGTTGACATCGTTGCTATTGTTCTTCGGCATTCGATGATGTGAAACGTGAGGTAAAGGGATACGCGTTGCGCGAAGGTCTTGGCGGTCTCATTCGATTGCAGTCTTTAGACATTAAATTCTTGCAGAGTATTTTTGGTTTGTTGTGGCGTGGTGGATATCCACATTCTTACCTTGGCTGCAACAAGGTAGTGGTCCGAGTCGATGTAAGCACCTCGGAATGTTCAAAAAAAAAAATTAATACAAATTTTTGGCGCAACAGGCTCGTTAGTACCTAGGGCCTAGCTTTCTCACAACTATTCATGTGTGCGTGTGTACTTCTTGCACAATGGCGGGACCTCCTGATTTATGCCGACTCTGAACGGCTAAGTTGAGATAAGCTATTGATACTACTCGGACGATTTGTCAGATTATCACGAGAGGAGGGCCAGTGCAAAATCATTTACGTATTGCTACGGCTGGGAATCGAACCCAGATCTTCTGCGCGCCACTGAGCCCCCTACCTCGGAATGTTAGGACATCCAAAATACTAGGTGCTTGCCTCTTGTCTATCGCATTGTGATCAATTTTGACTGATCGTTGATCTGGAGACCCCCCCTTATCCCCTTATGGATATTATGGTGTGAAAACCGTGTGCTGGCTATAGTGGCTTTTCGTTCCGTAGCGAAATCAATTAGCCTAAGTCCGACAATATTGCTAGATATGTCTTCTCTTCCTACGTTTAAGTTAAAATGTCCTAGCACGATTTTAATGTCGTACTTTGGTAGTCGCTCATGGGTTTTGTCAAGGAGCTCGTAGAAGCAATCTTTCGCTATGTCATGTTTTTCCTCCGTCGGAGCGTGAGCGCATTTTGGCGAATTTGGCCTTGATGCGGATTGTTACAATGGTTTCGCTAATGTCTTGGAAACATCAGACTTGCCTAAGTCTGGCACTTATAACAAATCCGCATCCGAATAGTCGCTGTTTCTGCTCACTAAAACACGGTTTATAGTTGATATCACAGATTTTCATCCCCATTTTACCCAGCCCATCCCATCGTATTTCCTGGATGGCAGTAATGTCTGCTTTGTAGCAGTTTAGGGCTTCCGCTAATTATTCGCCTCTCCTGTTTAATGTTCTCACATACCAGGTGCAGATACAAACGCGTTGTACCTTTTTCGTTTAGCAGGGTCGTCAACAATAAGATCAGTCCTTTCCGAGGCTACTGGTAACACATGGTTTTTTCCATGCGTGGGTAGTTAGCCCAAAGCACAATCCCCAATCTGGAGGGCCAGTTGCAATTTATTAGATACCCCTAGGACACGGGGCCATCAGTATCGACTGTGGGATTGTGCGCTGCAATTGGCCTTTCGGTTCATCCGCCACCATCTCTGTTCATGGGGCCTGACTTACCCTTGAGATTCCTAGATAACCGAATATATCGAAGCAGCTCATCTAAGTTCGCCTGGGAAAGCAGGACGGGTTTTCCATACCAGTGTGGCCAGGCTGTTTATAGTGTTGCTGTTTTTCGTCTTGTTATCAACACTCGCACTTATCGTTAAGCAAGTCATCTCCATTTGGATGAGACCAGTACCCGATTGTTAGCACTTGGAAGTAAAAAAATAAGCACAGTTGATGTGTATTCAGAGTCACAACTACTGCGGGCATTGCCAAGTTAAAGCCGATCAGAGTCTACCCTCGTTCTACAACACCAAACCATCAACATTAGCTGACAGATCGTCCAAAAATACCAAACTCCATCTAGGAAACTACTTCTTTGACAATCCTGCTGACCTGGCTAATATGAAAATCAGAAACCTCCTCCGCTTGATAGTTAGCTCGGAATGATTCACTTAGGATTAGGAATCTTTAGGAACAGTCGACAGATCCACGTGTAAGCGAATCGCTTCCCAATTTTTATGTATGGATGTTACTCTAACTGTCCTCCAATTAGTATATTAGCAAGCGACAATCCTGCCTTGAGTACCGACTGAGTAAACCAAATGTCTGTCCCCTGCCCTAATCTAAAAACCACCACTAAAAATGGAACAACATTCCCTCCCATGATGGTTTCTCTTTAAGAGTGTTTCCAAGGTCCAGATATCACCAACAAGACGATACCAAACCTGCTATCCATCCTACAATCAATGTCAACATTGTGGAACCGCACGGTCTAGGACACTCCATTCCATATCAGAGCATCGAGCACCTCTTTAAATTGACTGAGAATTTATAACCCCGCGGTTATCTCAAAACCTCGATACCAAGACACAAAAGGTTCCCCATCATTAATGGTTTCATATTAATATTGCGTCTTGGCCAACGTTCCTAAACACTTGATTGAGTGCTATCATTAGCCGTGTATACCAACTAATCTCGGTTATTGCCCACTTTACAAACTCGATGGCTGATCGCTGTTTGACAGTTACATGGACTCTCTCTCTCTCTTCCTCCTCGATAGCCTTTTAGTCAAATCACACTCGTCGTCGTAGATCGTTTAAGATTCAGGAAATTTCCCTATCAAAGGCCCTATCTGAGAGTGCATCAGATTTCGGGCACTCCAATTCCAGCGCTATCGGGCCATAAATTCTTTAACTGTCCGAACGCCAGTCGGAGCACACCAGCCCGTCCCATTAGCATTTCACTAATTTGAATTAATTGAAACATAAAACACGGAATTGCTTTCAGTACCGAAGAAGGTGTCGACCTGCGATATTACCTAATCAATAAACCATCCACGGACAACGCGCCTAATAAGCCGCAAGGGGTAAACACAAATCTGTCAGCCCATATCAGCGTCCAACTGCCCCACATTATCACCCAACTACAAGGGACTTATAGGTTGATGTTTCTATTTCGGTGACACTGACATGCCGGCGAGGCAGACAGCGGCACACACACTCGCCATGGCAACCTTTTGTCATGTCGCACTTGCGTCTTTCATATTCCCCGAGCTGTGCTTGTGATCGGGGGGATTCAAGATCAAGAATCAAAAATTCGAAAGCACTGTCAACCAAGCCAGAGAGGATCAGAAGATCGCTCAACATTTCCGGCTCTGGAGGGAATAATTCTATTAAATATGAACACACGGTGAAAAAGGGTTGCGCTTGCGCATAGAATCGCGTAGGCGCGTTCGATCTGACCGGGGCTTGAAAACATTAATTTAATCTAATTAACTGGAAACAGATCGCACTCGAGCAAAGTTTCGTATCTCTCGGGTTTGGTGAAAAGATTGATTTTTTTTTGTTTGTTTTTTAAAGGCTTAGCGGGGAATTAACGATGCGGCTTGGGCTGTTGAAATGATAATCGTACGATTTGGGGGCTGGGGAGAGGGACAAGCAATGGCAACATTTTAATACCTTTTGTCCTTTTTCGAAAGCGAGTTTTTTTTCCCCAGCTTTTGTTCGTGTTCAAGATTTGTACATCGATTTAGCCTTGATGAAGCCGCCGTGCAACGTCGTCGCCCCGGGACGTTTTGATTTAATTTGTATTTCTTTATTTGTGGTGATTCGAGAACACACGCGAGCTATTGTTCGGTTTGATTCGACCGGCACACAAAGGAGCGGACGAGGACTTATGGGAAGTTTATTTATTTACATGTTTGCCATGTTAATTGGAAGTGGAACGCATTAAAAAAGCGTTCCGAAATGGTGAGCATTTAAAATTGTTCAGAATATTTTAAGGCCTTATTTTATAATTTGTGTAAGACTGCATTTTTAAGTAAACAGAGATAGATACGTCGGACAGATGACGACCCCATTGCTGGCAAATTCTGGTCGGATGTTGACCTTTAGGTCTTGTAGTGTCATAAGAATATTGGACCAAATGGGAAATTTTAAAGGAAATCTATATAAATAATGCAACGGTGCCCAATTCGGGACCTCGCTGGCCACTCACAATTGCCCCATTTTGAGATAAGAACCACTCAAAGTGTTCCCTCAAAACAGCTACCGATGCCCTTGAAGTCTGAACTCATTCTCCGTCCTATTGGCACCAATTTTTTTTTAAATCCAATTCATTATGTAGTGGACAGCAAAATTCCTCCAACATGTTCACTTATCGGGCTCCCGACCCGTGAAGCATCTCTGCCTCAGACACTGCAGCCTTCTATCCTCTACGATCCCTGGCTCGATGCTTCCAGTTGTCTAGACCAAGCGCTCTGGCATCCGCGATGGCTTGGTCTTTGAAAGGGAGGTTCGGTCTTCCTTGCTTTCTCGAACCTGAGGGTTAAAATTCGAAGATCCTCTTAGCTGGAGCATTATTGTCCATTCGCTCGATGTGGCCTGGCCAATGTAGTCGACGTATTTTGGCTTTTTGGACTACATCCACATCTTGGTACAGCTCATAGAGTTCGCCGTTGTATCTCCTCCTCCATTCGCCCTCCTCGTGCACAGGACCAAAAATCCGCAGAAGTTTTTTTCTTTCGAAGGATCCCAGTATCAGCTCTCCCTTCTTACTTATCGTCCAGCACTCGGCACCATAATGCAGAGTTGGCAAGATAAGGGTTTTGTAGAGCACACATTTTGTCCTTCGAGTTAGGAGTTTTGAACCCAGTTGTTTCGCCAAACCGAAGTAGCAACAGTTTCCTAGGGTAATTCTTCGCCGGATCTCCACTAGGATGTCATTCGTGGAGTTTATGTTTACTCCGAGGTTGGTGAACTCCTTAACTACCTCGAAATTGCTGCTATCAATAGTGAGGTTTTGTCCTAGGCTGTGGACAGATGCTTGTTTGTTTGTTGATAGCATGTACTTAGTCTTGTCCTCATTTACTTCAAGGCCAATGGATTTCGCCTGTTCTTCAATCGCCGTGAACGCTTTTATCACGGCATGTTGGGAGCGATCGATGATGTCAATATCGTCCGCATAGCCCAGCAGCTGGACAGACCTGTTGAAAATATTGCGCCTTACGTGTTAACACCTGCCCTGCGCACTATCTGCTCCAGTACGAGATTGAAGAAGTCACATGATAGCGCGTCTCCTTGCCGAAATCCGGTGCATATTTGGAATAGTTCTGAGGAGCTACTTCCAAACTGCACGTTGCACGCGTGTTTTCCAGCTTTGCCGGGATTCCGAATTCGGCCATCGCCATATAAAGCTCCTGACGATGTATGCTATCATACGCGGCTTTGAAGTCGATGAATAGGTTGTGAGTTTCGACTTGAAATTCGTTGGTCTTTTCCAGGATTTGCCTCAGTGTGAAAATTTGGTCTAAAGTCGATCTGCCGTGCCGGAAGCCACACTGGTACGTGCCGATTAGTGTGTTGCAGAACGGTTTTAGACGTTCACACAGTACGTTGGATAGGATCTTGTATGCGACATTAAGCAGGGATATGCCTCGATAGTTCTTGCAAGACATAGGATCGCCTTTTTTGTAGATGAGGCATATGGAGCTGATAGTCCAGTCACCGGGCATGTTTTCTTCCACCCATACTTGGTTGATAATTCGGTGCATGCTCCCTACCCTACCAAAACATCGCCACCGTATTTAAAAATCTCCGCTGCTAAGCCATCAGAACCTGCGGCCTTGTTGTTCTTAAGCTTTTTTTAAAGCTAGGCCAACTTCTTCTATAGGGGGTGGAACTAGTTCTTCATTGACTGGACGTGGGTTCTCTTCTTGCACTATCACTCTCTCTACATGATGTCCATTTAGCAGCTGTTGGAAATGCTGCTTAGACACATCTACTAGTCCCTGCGCTTCGGTAACTAGGTTTCCTTCGATGTGTCGAAGAGCCTGCGTTCCGGTTGTGTAGCCAGCAGCCAGTTGCTTGGCTTTATTTTTAAAACCTCCGGATGTTGTTATGATCGCGCGACTCTTCGATCTCCTTGAGCTGGGAGGCTACGTAGGCTCTCTTCTTTCTACGCAGGGCCTTCTTTTCCTCCCTTCTCCTGGCTCGATACTCTTCTCTCGCTGCCCTTGTTTTGCGCTGCAGCGCTTTCTTGTGTGCATCTTCTGTCAACTATGTTTTGTACACGCATTCATCATCATACCACGGGCTCTTTCTTGGGGTTGGCTTGTACCCTACAGTGGTTTCGGCTACCTCCTTGATGATGTCGCGATACTGGCACCACTGATTTTAAGGCTCTGGCTACTTCAGCTGTGCTAAGGCGTCCAACGTCGAATTTCTTCTTCTGGGCAGTTCGCAGCTTCTTCTCGTTGGACAGTCGAGCTCTGAATTTAGCCGCAACAAGAAAATGGTCAGAGTCGACATTTGCCTAGGAATGTATGCACGTCGAGGATGTTCACACATCGATCTTAATTTCCTGTCAATGTGACCTAATTTTCTAAAAAAAAAAAAACAGGAACATATTCAAATTCTTGGGGTATGAGTTCAGCTCAGCAGCCCAAAAAAATGAGTTGAGAGCAAGAAGACCTGCTCTTATACTGGGGCTCACGGTACTGCACAAGCTACATCGAATAAAATTTTTTCAGCTTTCCCAGCTTTTGACAGACCCTAATTGGAGTAGACTTCTTCCCACTGATGAGTCCAATTCGCCAACATCAGCAGATGAACTTAGCCTCGGAAAGGACTGATTTTATTGTTGACGACCATGTTGAACGAAAATAGGACAACGAAATGTGAATTTGAATGTGAAAACCTTTAACAGAAGAGGTGCAGCTGAAAAACTAGCTAGGGAAGCCCTCAGCTACAAAGCAGACACCACGCCTGCAACGGACATAGTGTAATTGACTTCTCTGCTAAACGAAATGTCACAGCGCACGGTTTCTTCACCTCGATATCCATAAGGGGACATAGCGGTTTTCAGATCAATGAACGGTCAATCAAATGGCAGCTCTTGTCTTTACCTGCAGCTTATCCTGGTAGGCCTCGTTCTTGGCTGTGAGTATCTGTCGGCATTCTTTATCAAACCAGGGGTTTTGGCTGGTGGGCGCGAGAAACCTAGCACATAAGTTGCGACTGATCCAATGGCTTTTTGGAAACTGTGTGCTGCCTATTGTGGCATTTTGTTCCGTAGCGAAGTCAATTAGCCTAAGTCCGTTACCAGACGTATTGTCGTGTAGGCTGTATTTTCCGACAATTCTGCTAAAGATGTCTTCTCTTCCTACCTTTGCGTTGAAATCTCCCAGCACGATTTTAACATCGTGCTACGGTAGTCACTCATAGGTTTTGCCAAGAAGCTCGTAGAAGCAATCTCTCGCTATGTCATCTTTTTCCTCCGTCGGAGCGTGAGCGCTCATAAGGTTTATGTTGACGAATTTGGCCTTGATGCGGATTGTTACTATGCGTTCGCTAATGTCTTGGAAACATAAGACTTCTTGCCTAAGTCTGGCACTTATAATAAATCCGCATCCGAATAGTCTATAGGAGATGTCATAGTTTTTCACCCTCATTTTGGCCGGCCTATCCCATCGTATTTCCTGGATGGCAGTAATGTCTGCTTTGTAGCAGTTTAGGTCTTCCGCTAGTTGTTCGCCTGCACCTCTCCTGTTTAATGTTCTCACATTCCAGGTGCAGATACGAACGTCGTTTTCCCTTTTATCGTATAGCAGGGTCGTCCATAATCAGTCCTTTCCGAGGCTATTGGTTGCTTCGTAACAATGGGTGGGTATATAACCCAAAGCACAACCCCCAACCTGGAGGGCCAGTGCTAATTTATTTGATACCCCTAGGACACGGGGCCATCAGTATCCACTACGGGATTGCGCGCTGCCGTTGACCTTTCGGTTCATCCGCCACCATCTTTGTTCAATGGGACTGACTTACTCTTGAGATTCCTAGATAACCTGTTGTCCGAATATGTCGAAGCAGCTCATCTAGGTTCGCTTGGGACGGCGGACCGGGTATTCATTCCGCGCCATTCTAACCAGGGTGATTATAGTGTTGCGGTCTTCTTATCAACACTCTTACTTATCGTTTATCAAGTCAAATCCGGTTGGATGAGACCAGTACCATATGGATACCACATTGAGGAAAAATAAGCATATTTGACGTGTTGTCAGAGTTGCAACCACTGGGCATTGCCAAGTTAAAGCCAGTCAGAGTCTACCCTCGTTCTACAACACCCAACCATCGCAGCAAGTAGTAACGGGTGATTTTTTAAGAGGCTTAGAACTTTTTTTAAAAAAAAAACACAAAAAATTCGAAAAAATGAATGAAATATTTATTTGAATCGATAGTTTGAACCTTGCAATTTAATGTTAAAAGATAATTTCATGCAAATATTGACCGCGGCTGCGTCTCAGGTAGCCCATCCGCTGAGTCCAATTTTGGCATACTCTTTCACACATATCGGCCGGTATCTCACGAATGAATGCATGGATGTTCGCTTACAGTGCGTCAATCGAAGCGGGCTTGTCCCTATAGACATTAGCCTTGACATACCCCCACAAAAAATAATCTAATGGTGTCAAATCGCACGATCTAGGCGGCCAATTGACCGGCCCGAAACGTGAAATTAACTGTTCACCAAACTCGCCTCGCAATTGCGCCATTGTTTCGCGTGCTGTGTGGCATGTGGCACCGTCTTGTTGAAACCACATATCATGCAAGTCAAGAACTTCCATTTCGGGCAAAAAAAAGTTTGTTATCATCGCTCGGTAGCGTTCACCATTGACAGTAACGCTGCGATTCGCATCATCTTTGAAGAAATATGGCCCAATAATGCCGCCAGCCCATAAACCGCACCAAACAGTGGCTTTTTCGGGATGCATTGGTAGCTGTTGCAATGCTTCTGGCTGATCTTCACTCCAAATGCGGCAATTTTGCTTATTTACGTACCAAAAATGAGCCTCATCGCTGAACACAATTTTTCGATAAAAAAGCGGATCCTCGGCCAGCTTTCCAAGAGCCCATTCACCAAAAATTCGGCGTTGTGGTAGGTCGGCTGGCTTTAGTTCTTGCACCAGCTGTATCTTAAAAGGCTTTACGCCCAAATCCTTCCGCAAAATTTTCCACGTAGAGCTGTAACAAAGGCCTAACTGCTGGGAACGGCGCCGAATCGACATTTCGCGTTCTTCTGTCACACTAGCTGATACGGCCGCAATATTTTCTTCACTACGCACAGTACGTAAACGTGTTGGTGGTTTAATGTCCAACAAAGTAAATTTGGTGCGAAATTTGGTCACAATCTTCCGAATAGACTGCTCAGAAGGTCGAGAATGAATGAACATTTCGAACCGAGCACGAATTTTGATAGTAAAATTCAATAATTTGCAAGCGTTGTTCATTTGTAAGACGATCCATGGTTGCAAACCAAACTGAAGCTGTTTGACAGTGACACAAGGTACTAAACACACGTCAGCTGTCAAAACCAGTGTTGCCAAAACCAAACCAGCTAAAAAATCACCCGTTATAACCATTCTTTTTGTTGGAGATTTCATTATTTCTTGACAATTTAAATGTCAGCTGTCAAAGCAACCTCAAGAATGTGACCAAATGACTGGCACCACTTTTTTTTAACCAAATTTGCAATCTCATTCAGAGTTTTTTTTCCAAAAGGAATTCTTCAGACATGAATGAAATTAAAAAAAAACCCTCCACTATAAATCACAATAAAAATTTCCAACCCAAATCATGTGCTAAAGCCTTCATAAAACCTTTTCGAAAAATGACCCCCACCCCTAACGTCATAAAACTCTTGTTCGTTCCAATTTAAAGTGAACTTCTCACTCTGAAAAATTCTAATGAGGCCCATAATTCATTTACCGCTATCGTCGAATGACCATTTCTCCTAATTACAAGGATAACACGGAGCAGCAAAACTTACAAAAAAAAAAACAAAACAAACCATTTTGGGCTACCCTCGTGGTACACCTATCTCATTCCGAGATGATCTAGTGCGGCCACAAAAGACAGGTGTAGTTTAATTGCCACTTGCCTTTGCCTTCTCCGAGTGTGTGTCCTGCGTGTGTACGTGTCTCATAAATACACTACCGATCAACTGTGGCACCTTTTGTCCTGTTTTCATTCATTTTTTGTCCTCGGTCTCTGGTTGTTACCTCCCTTGTTGACCAAAATCACTCAAGCCTGATCGTAAATTATTTTCCAACTCTCATATGACATATCAAGCGATAAAATTCCATGTTTACCTTGACTTGGTGGTTCGGGTGGTTGGTGTGCGTGGAATTTCCTGGCGCAGTATAATAAAAATGCCCACGCTTTGAATTCCATTCAAGTCGAAGGAGGACATCCCAAAACGGATCGGGAATAATGAAGTGAAACTGTTGTCTCTAGATGCGGTACATAATCGAATTAAAATTTGGAGCTGACAGTTGAAAACCACCACAACGCCTGAGGTCCTGTGTGCATGCTCACCCCCCTGCGAGCATGGGCACACAAGAACCGCATTATTAAAATATGAACTCACCGCAGGATGTGTGTTGGGTCTCATTGCGGTAGTCCTTTCGATTACTATTGTAGGAATTCGTTTTGTGTTTGGGTGATCATTGGAAACGGGAAGTGTGCGTTCATGCACACAGCTATGTGCGCATTAGTTTAAAGGATAACAGGCGGTGCGCGCTGGGAGTAACCTATCATCTGGTCGGGTGAGCCACCAATATCGATGCCATACAACATGTTACAGTTTTTTTTTGTTTCGCCTTTATCGGCGGAACATTTGGATTGAAAGGAGCGATGCAATTAAATTTTGGAATTGAACGTCCAGCAGGGATGTGGCAGCTATTCGTCATTTACATGACGAATCCTTGTTATTGGTTATTTGTCTGATTTCGATGGTTGATTGGTGATGCGTACCGTGGATAATTATGCCGGAACGAGAGACGGAATCCTTCGAAGGATTCATTATTTTTCAACACTTCTAGTGGATGATTGATTGTGGTTTTATATTTATGAGATTCAAATTGCTTTTCAGGAGTTAAGGTAACAGTTGTGGTGCTACTAATCGTTTGGGAAGTGTCGATAAAGTGGAATTTTTTTGTCGGAGGATGGGTTGGAAAGGCGTAGGTGGTTAATGACAAATCCTTCAGTTCGGTACAACATTCGTTGGAGTTTGTAAGTATGCCATATTATGCACTTCACTGCATGAGAATAACCCCTAATGGAGGTCTCTAATGATAATTATCTACAACCTCAATTTCACACTTTCGGAAGGAGACAAAATGAAAAGGAAAATCCTTATAGGACTTATAGGCCCTGGCGATCTTCCATTTACGAAGATCTATTCAGTTTGGAGTAATATTGTCGCGTAATTCTATAGACATGACGCCAGAAACCAAAAGCCAATCACGTTTTACTTTTCTTCCATTCTGAGGAGCTAGAGTTCAAAAACAGCTCAATAGCCAATGCAGTACACTGGTTCATCCGGAAACCAAACCCTTACAAGAACCTTTGGCTAATCTTGGATCATCTACATTACTTCTTCAACTTGTAAAGTTCTGCATTGAATCTTCGTTACCATATCCCTTCAATGCAAACCGGACCGAAGGTTTTTCGAAGAATATTTCGCTCCGGAGCACCATTTTTCAGCGACGCGACGTAGAGCATTACTGGGATGATCAGGGTCTTGTATAGGATCTCGTTAGTAATTCGTGCGTGGCAGTTTTGATTTGATTTATAGTTCAAGGCAGGTTATTTCGAAGCTGTGTTGGATATGTCAGATGACGCTTTTATTGCTGCACTAAAGCAAATGATAGGTCAATCTGCGCCAAGAGGTACGTGTCATCTCAAAAGATATTAACTGCCAGGCCTATTAGCATGTACGATTCACAGACCTGAGTGCTCGATTTCAGGAATACGCTCGCATACTAAACCATACCCCACTCTCCCCGTCGAACGCCGCTGTAAGCTTACTTACTTACATCGCGGGACTGCTTAGCCATTTAGGCTCCTCTATCCACTCTTTATTCCAAAGCGAATGTCTTAATTCAATCGGGAATATCGCTGCAACTTATTTCGCTAATGTCCTTTATTAAGCTCGATGATAACATGTGGACCACAATATTCTCAAGATTGGTTTTTCTCTGATTTTTTAACAGTGGTTCTCTTCGCTCTATATGAAAATGAGGGCACTGGGAAAAAACGTGATGTACAACTTCTCCAAAGTTGAAACAGTCAGGGGATTGCTTGACTTACTTACTTACTTACTTAAGTGGCTCTACAGTCCGGAATGAACCTGTGCCTCAACCAGCATGCCTCTCCAATTAGCCCGGTCCTTAGCTAACTACCTCCAGTTGCGCACCTCATGTTGGTTGAGGTCGGTTTCTACTTGTGCTCGCCACTTAAGGCGACGTCTGGCTTAGGGGCATGTCCCTGCTCGTTTAGTTCTTCGTCTCCATAGCCCGGCAGCGCAAACGGGACCGAAGATTTTTCAAAGACTTTTTCTATCGTATCGACCAATGATCGTGTCATCTGCTTTGACACGATCCATGCTTCAGCGCTTCCTTCTCCATGCTATGACATCGGGTTGAGTCCTTACAATAATGTTAATATCGTCGGCATATGCTAGTAGTTGCACCGATTTTTGGAATATTGTGACTCTGGAGTTGGCTCGGGAGTTTTGCACAATCCTCTCAAGAATCAAGTTGAAGAAGTCACATGACAGCGCATCGCCTTGCCTAAATCCTTTTTTAGTATCGAATGTGTCGGTGAGGTCGTTTCCGACCCTGATGGAGCTGAGAGAATTCTCCATCGTCATCCTGCATAGATGGGCGAGTTTTGGCTGTATACCAAAACTAGACATGGCTCTGTACAATACGTCTCTATAAATGCGCCTTTCAAATAGATGAATACGGGTGGGTATCGTATAAGTGGGTATCGATTTGGACTTCTTAGGTTATTTCAAGGATTTCCAGAAGAGTCAGTTGATCAGTTGTGGACTTTCCTGGCCAATAACCACACTGAAAAGGGCTGATCAGGTTAACTAAATTCAACATTTGAATTTCGCTGAAATGACCCATTTCGACTCGGTGGAAACGTAGGTAAATACTATAAATGACGGATATGCAGCAACTTTGACAGGTCTCCTTTTCCTTCTTTTCATTGTTCTCTGTCTTTATAGGGTGAATTCTATTCCTGTAAGTCAGGTCGGAGAAAAATTTTTGTCAAAGCCATACCCGTCTTTCTCGTAATCGGTAAGTGGCTTCAGTCTTCCTTGACTAAAAGGTCGAGTAAGGTCGAGTGTCGTTATGAGCCGGTCAATCAAATTTTGTTACCTCTAGTCTTAAAGCGACTAGGGCCGTTATGTTTTTTTGTAAAGAGGTCAATAATTAGCTGGTTTTCAAATCATGTTACGACGTGGATTAGGTTTTTACCGAGTTCCACCAAACAATTGAACCGTAGGATAGAGTTGGTCTTTTTTGGATCATCGGTTTCATTGTACAAATAGGGCACAATGCAAGTTAGTTCAGGCATAAACTGGATGTTTTGTTAAGTTTTCACGGAATTTAGATTTACATTTTCAACTATCAAATAACTTCAAGAAAATTAAAAAAAAATCCGAATATCGGGTTTTTCAATAAGAGCGCTACAAACGTTTTTTTAAATAAAACAAAAACGGTATTGGATATCAATGAAATTCTTTATTCCTTTGAAAGTAATCTCGATGCCATTATGTATGGAACTTGATTTCTTTTGCATGGCCACCACGGACACGCTTGCAGAAGTCCAGACGCTGAACCCAATTTTCGACGGTTTTCAAGCATAAATCGACCGATACTGCTGCAATTTCAAGTTCGATATTCGTTAGAAGTTCATCAATCGTCGCCGGCTTGTTGGCACAGACAATAGACTTGACGTAGCCCCACAGGAAATAGTCTAACGGCGTCAAATCGCACGAACAAGGCGGCCAAGCGACTGGACCATTTCGTGAGATAACACGTTCTCCAAACTTGGTTTCCAATAAATTGATTGTGACATTCGCTGTGTGGCTTGTGGCGCCATCCTGTTGGAACCTCCAAGTCCATATCATCCAATTGGGGCTAAAAATATTCGGTTATCATTGAACGGTAGCGATTCCCATTCACAGTAACGTGCCGGTCTTGATCATCACGGAAGAAGTACGGCCCAATGACGCCGCCGGCCCATAAACCACACCAAACCGTAATTTTTTCGGGATGCAATGATGACCCATGGACTACGTGTGGATTACTGTCTGACCAATATCGCATATTTTGTTTATTGACGAAGCCATTCAGCCAGAAATGAGCCTCATCGCTGAAGATGATTTTTCGATGAAAATCCGAATCATTTTCAAATTGTTGCTTTTGGCGGTCAAGCGGCTTCAGTTCTTACGTCAATTTAATCTTGTAAGGATGTAGGCCAAGATCTTTTCACAAAATTCGCCACAACTCAACTGAAGCCTCAGCGGCAGCTATATTCTCGACACTACGGGCACTTCATTTTGTACTGTGGCTGTTGATTCAAATTTTTCCACTAGACGCTCAATTGTTGATCTGCTAGGACGATTATGACGACCATATATTGGTCGTAGCGCTCTTAACGTTGAGGTCACTGACTCCGAATTTCGGTAATAAATTTTAATAATTTCGACTCGTTGTTGGCTCGTATATTTTTCATCATGAAATGGCAAACCTTACTGAAGAGAAATGTCAAAAGAGCGGCAAGAAATATGGCGTCGTTTGCTGTCCCTGTTGCTCTACTTTTGTAGCGTCCTTGTTGAAAAACCCTTTATAACATGTCAGCCACATGTAAACAGTATCAGAAAAATCTCAAAACATAGTCCTTCACCCTGTCCGAGACCTGAAGTGTACTCATGTAATGAAGATGAACTAAATGTTTGTTTGACTTAAGTTTAATTTCAGAAAATTTAACGTCTAGGAACAGTCATGTTATACCATCTTACACCTGAGTTAATGTTCTTCTCCCATTCCTGTATCTATGCAAAAACATTTCAAATCCTTCCAAGAAAAACTACACTCAGATACAGCTTTTAAGGCAATAGCCCCTAATTCTATGTTTACAGAGCCAAATTCTACCCCTTTTGAAAATGCAAAGGGTGCATCCTAAATACAAGTTGCAAGTAAATTACTGGCACGAATACTCTAGGCCCACCGTTGGAAATACTATTAACCTATAACTTGGATTCTTTGGAGGAAGTTACTCTCCGTTGTGGTAATAGAATATGCAATTTGGAGGTTTTTCCGGTGTTTGTACGAGTGAGCGGTGTAATAATAGAGGCCTCTCTTCCGTATTGAAGGGCTATTAAGAACCGGAAAACACTGTGGATTTTTGTATAAACGGAGGCTAATATCAGGAGTTGTTAGTCTTCAAATAGACTGAGTGGTGCTTTAGCCACGTATGTAAATTTAAAAAAAATAATTTTAGTATTACAGTCAACGGTTTAATTTTCTCGAAAGCTTTAAGGTGCTTGTATAAAATTTGGTAGTTTCGAAGGGGTTTTATTGATCGATCAATAGTCTAGAACAGCGTTTCCCAAATGGTGTTCCGCGGAACCCTGGGGTTCCGTGGAAGGGCAAAAGGGGTTCCGCAGAAAAAACACTGCGTTTTACATCGTCATGCCCTTGTCTCAAAGAAAATTTCACCCGACTTAAAAAAAGTTATCGATCAAGCTGTACAAATAGTTAATTACGTCAAATCTCGTCCGCTCCAGTCAAGGCTTTTTAAGAAAGTGTGTGAAGATGGAGGAAGTCAGCATCAATATCTTCTTCTTCACACGGAAGTGAGATGGCTTTCGAGGGGAAAAGTTTTATCCAGAGTATTTGAATTACGCAACGAGCTCAAGATATTCTTCGTCGAACAGCCCATTTCTGCATCCGTAAGAACGCTTGTTGAACTCTTGCACGATGAGCAATGGTTGGTGAAATTGGCCTATTTGGCCGATTTATTCGATAAACTAAATGTAATTTGCCAGTCCTAACGGGGAAGAACCACAACCAAATTTACAGTTAACGACAAAATAACTTCGCTTAAAACCAAACTTGGTTTCTGGATAGAATGTGTTAACCAAAAAAATTACGAAAGTTTTACTCTTTTAAACGGATTTTTGGAAGAAAATATGTTGCAGCTTTCTTCAGATGATGAAAGAAGCATACACCAAAATTTGATTACCCTTAAAAAATCGTTGGAAGAGTATTTTCCCGAGAAAAAGGACGACATCGACTGGGTACAGAATCCATTTGGAAATTATAGCCAACCATCAATGCTAACTGTGCCAGAGTATGAAAATTTGATCGACATCCAAAGTTCATCCCTTCTAAAACAAAATTTTGAATCAGAAGATTCTAATTTAAATACATTTTGGGTTGGAATGACAGATGAATACCCTGCAGTGGCAGACAAA
This sequence comes from Rhingia campestris, assembly GCA_932526625.1. Taxonomy (NCBI): domain Eukaryota; kingdom Metazoa; phylum Arthropoda; class Insecta; order Diptera; family Syrphidae; genus Rhingia; species Rhingia campestris. The sequence continues at coordinate 57,130,550 of OW052182.1, read as the reverse complement.
GCTCTTATGGTTCTCCTTCCATTTGTAACAACTTACCAATGCGAGGCTGGGTTTTCGGCTTACACTTACACGAAAAACAAATACAGAAACAGACTGGACGCAGCTCCAGACCTTCGCATTCAGTTGTCGGACATTAAGCCTAATTTTAAGGATATTTTAAGTAAATATGTGAAAACATTTCATTCCTCACATTAAAAAGTTGCAGCGTATTTTTTGTTGTGCAATAAATGTTTTATAAAACTTAAAATAATTATATTTGTATCATTTATTATTTCTTTTCTTGTCAAACATAAAAATATCCAAACCGCATTTCAAGGAACGATGTTTTCTGTTAATATCAATATGGGGGTCCGCCAAAAAAAGATTGATCATTAGGGTACTGTATGCGTGCCTCTTGTCTATCGCAATGTGATCGTTTTGGTTGGCTGTTCGTTGATCTGGAGACCGACATGTCCAGTTATGGATATCGAGGTAAGGAAACCGTGTGCTGGCTATAGTGGCATTTCGTTCCGTAGCGAAGTCAATTAGCCTAAGTCCGTTACCAGACGTGTTGTCGTGTAAACTATATTTTCCGACAGTACTGCTCAAGATGTGTTCTCTTCCTATCTTTGCGTTAAAATCTCCCAGCACGATTTTAACATCGTACTTTGGTAGTCGCTCATAGGTTTTGTCGAAGAGCTCGTAGAAGCAGTCCTTAGTTATATCATCTTTTTCCTCCGACGGAGCATGAGCTCATATAAGGCTTATGTTGGCGAATTTGGCTTTGAAGCGGATTGTTACAATGCGTTCGCTAATGTCTTCGAAACATAAGACTTCTTGCCTAAGTCTGGCGCTTATAAAAAATCCGCATCCGAATAGCGCTGTTTCTGCTCACAATAACACGGTCCATAGTAGATGTCACAGGTTTTCATCCTCTTTTTGCCCGGTCCATCCCATCATATTTCCTGGATGGCAGTGATGTCTGCTTTTTAGCAGTTTAGGTCTTCCGCTAGTTGTTCGCCTGTACCTCTCCTGTTTAATGTTCTCAATCCAGATGCAGATATGAACGTCTTTGTCCTTTTTTCGTTTAGCAGGGTCGTCAAAAGTAATATCAGTCCTTTCCGAGGCTATTGGTTGCTTCTAACATATGGTTTTTTCCATGGGTGGGTAGTTAACCCAAAACACAACCCCCAACCTGGAGGACCAGTTCCGATTTATAAGATACCCCTAGGACATGGGGCCATCAGTATCCACTACGGGATTGAGCGCTGCCGTTGACTTTTCGGTTCATCCACCATCTATGTTCAAGGGGCCTGACTTAAAATTCGTAGATAACCAGTTGTCCGAATATGTTGAAGCAGCTTATCTAGGTTCACCTGGGATGGCGACCGGGTATTCTTTCCGCGTTATTCTCATCATTATAGTGTTGCTGTTTTACGTCTTGCTTATGCACTTATCGTTTAGCAAGTCAAATCCGGTTGGATGAGACCAGTACCCGATGATTACCACTTGGAGGTAAAAATAAGCACAGTTGATGTTTATTCAGAGTTACAACCACTGGGCATTGCCAAGCTAAAGCCATTCAGAGTCTACCCTCGTTCTACAACACCCAATCATCATAAAATATTATGCACATAATGGTATTTCAATAAATAGCTCAGAATGTTTCTTCTAGTGTTTGGTTCTGCATAATGCTCGTGTATCTGTTTGAATAGGAAACAACTGCAACCGAATATTTGGTTTTGCATCGAGACGGAAACTTTATTTTGTTTTGGTTCCAACGAACGGTTTTGGTTCTACGTTGCAAACGGCAGAAGAATCATTTTGGCTTTGTCTGACAAAATTTTGAATTCTTCCTTCAACATACACCAGAATTCTGATAAAGACTTCCCTGTTTCTTAATTTGGCTTTATCGAAGAATCTGATGTCAAATCAATCGCAAGCACTTAAACTGCAACGATGTCAGAGAAGCTGGCATTTCCAACGCGGCAGAGTATGGGTTTGCATTTGTTGTAGTAGTATTCTTCTGGAACTCTATTTCCTCTTTACATTCCTTCTCTAATGGGAAGCTGTCTGGGTTTCGATTTTTTTAACGATTTCGCCCAAAACTTTATTTTCTTTTTAGTTTTTTCTACTTTATCACTGGAATCGAAAACAGTTATTGTCTTTCCCTGAAGTGATGCACTCAAACGATTTATTTTCTTAAAAACATCTGCTAGATACGCCAATTTCAATAGCCATCGCTTATTACACAACCTGTCGCCCTAATCAAAGTTGTCGTTAACTAGGAAGATTCTGACTTCAGCCCCCATTTCGAAAAGCCAAGTCAGTTTTTTGCCACGCGAAAGCTATCTTACTTCTGCGTGAAGAACTAAGGACGTGTGTAGACTATCCATGTCATCGCACAATACTGTGAATAGCTTTGTCTTCTTGAGTCGTGATTTAATAAAGTTGATTATTTTCAATCTTTCGTCTAAGACAACTTTTAAGGAGAGTGGCATTTTTTTCTTTCAAGAGCATGGCGTTGTAGAACGCAATGACTACTGCTGCATTCTTTTACATTTTGTTTTATTCTTGAGACGGCATATGACGTTTTTCCAGTCGTGGCACCGTCTGTACACACATCCCCACAGTTAACCCATCGGATGTCATTGGCAATGAAGAATTTGTCTATTAATTTCAAAATTTCAGCACCAGTTGTAGTAGTTTTCAATGGCTTACAGAAAAGCAGATCTTCTTGAAAGGACTGTAGGTATTGGTAGCCCACAAATACCATTAAAATGGCCAACCCGGTAACATCCGTTGATTCACCCATTTGCATCGCAAATTTTGTGACTTTTATTCTCCAAAGTAAAGTAGCTTTGACATTATCTGCTAAGACTCCGATTCGGTGTTATTTGACAAAAGAACGGTGTCAACTAATTTTTCCTTTTTCGGGCCATACATTCAGAGCTATAATAATGAAATTTGGTACTCGTACGGTTTTTAAAAAAATGTACACTTGTTCTGCTGGAAGGCGGCACAAATCCCAGCAGAACAAGTGTACATTTTGTTAAAAACCGCCCACTACCAAGCCCCCTTTTTAGAAAAATGTATTTTTGGCCAAACGGTAAGGAATTTTGAAAAGGTAGACACCTTTTCAAAATTTTACAGAATATCAATATCTATATTTCGTCTACATAAAGTTTTTTGCCATGCCCACTTTTTGGGGGCGTTTTCAGTAAAAAAAATTGTTCGGTAGGCGATTTAAAAAATGTCTAACTGATAGTAAAAAACCATTTGATATCGGTGGGTGCAACCTCCACATTTAATACTACTCAGATATTTTCTATAATGACACAGCTCGATCAGATAAGTTACACGCAGATTTGGGTTTGTTTTTGTCATTGGTAAGCAACTGTTTCATTGTTCCCATAACGTCTATAATCCAAATGATTATTAAATGAACAATTACCTCTTAATATCCATCGGGAAAAATTAACAACGTTTAGGCTAAGCTGTGTAAGGTCTATAATTTTCAGTGATTTTGGTTGATAATAGTGGGTATGTGGAGTTTACTTAACAAAAACGGTATGGCTTGGGGCTCAAGTAGGTGTATGTGAGTTTGTAACTTATTGGAGTATCGACCGTACATTTGAACCTTGCTAAGCCTTAACTGACAATAATCGTTCTACTTGTACTTTTAAGAATTTAAATTTATTTAGAACAGAGTGCGTGTTATGTTCCAGGTCGATAGAATGCTGTAACAGTTGCTGGTGACCGCTATCGGGACATGTTGGAAGACTTTCTTGTGCCCAAAATGGATCAATTAGGCCTACAGAACATGTGGTTTCAACAAGATGATGCCATATCACACATAGTTCTTGCTATGATGCGAATTTCAAGGAACGAACTTGCTGAAAGTGCAGCCGAAGTCTCGCAGAATTGTTATGCAAAATGTACCGGAAAGACCTCGCCTTTGTACCACGACCAAGGGCACTATTAAAGATCATAAAAATGAATAAAATATAAATTATAAAATTGTATTTAATTTAAAGGTTATTGAAAAAAAATCGACTGAAATATAAAACACATTCTGCAAATCGCACCATCATGATCTTGGGGACCATTTCTCGTCACCTGCACGTGAGATAACACTTCCATCATGCAAAATGTCAACTTTGCCGTCATGCTAGAACCACATGTCATCGTGTCTATATAATTTAATTCGATTCGCTCGTCATTGATGGTGATGAGTGATGACCTTACCAAAGTTGCTTTCGAGGAAGTATGGACTAATGATACTACTTTTTGTCGATGTAATGGCACTGGATGAAGCTTTTAAAATATTTGAAAAAAAAAACGTTTGATGCTGGATCATTGGCTAAGATAATATAAACATTTCGTCGTTAGACCATTTTAACTCACGCCCACATTTTGGGGGCATATTCCTACAAACCATTTGTATACCCTTCCACAAGGCATATGCAATAGAAAAACGTTGTTTTTGTCGAACCATAAAAAATTTTGAAAAACTGTCTGAACAATATGCTGTAAGAATGTCATTTTATATATTTCAACGCCATAAAGCCCACTTTTTGGGGATATTAATTTTAAGGATGGGATGGGATAGGGTATTAAATGATCCTGATGAATCCAAAACAGCGGATTGTAGCCCTTTCATATGTTTTTTTCTGTAGCACTAATCACAATAGAACTAGCACTACCCACATTGTCTGCCTCAACATATTTTGAAAGTTCTGACGCCGCTGTCTCTTCGCGGTTATTTTTAACGACCCAGACTATGCCAGCGATCCATTGGTTTTTTTTTTTTTTTTTTTGATTTCGCGTCCATAGATCATCAAAGTCGCATTAATGTATAAAAAACAAAACAAAAGTTAAAATCACACACTAAGAGCAAAATATAGATTAATCTGTACTACGATGCGTTTTAACCTGTATGAGTACCGACCGAACTAAAACTGTACCTATCTTTTCAGTTTACTTATGTACAAGGTGGGCCAAAAGATATCACCCTAATGGAAGATGCTCTTATTTTGACAAATGGCCGCCAATGTCAAATCTGTTTTGACATTTGTAGACTAGACAGATGTAGAATACAAGTGAAAAAGCCATGGAGCCAAACACTCCCGAAGAACGCGCAATAATCGTGTCTATTTGTTTCAGTAACAATTCGTCTGTAGTGTTGGCGCAGCGCGAATTCCGTCACCAATTCCCCGGCCGTCCGACACCGACTGCGACAACACTGCGCCGTTTGGCCACCAACCTTGAAGAGTATGGGACCACACGAGACGTTGACAAGAGTGGCCGGCCCCGAGCGCCCGTTGTGCCGAGAATATAGCCGCTGTTGCCGAGGATGTCAAACTGTCGCCGGAAACATCGACCAGACGCCGTGCCTCGCAATTAGCCATCAGCCGGTCGTCGCTAAGGCGAATTTTGGTCAAAGACTTGCGCATGTTTCCATACAAAGTCCAGTCCGTGCATCAGCTTCTGCTTGTCGACCGCCAAACGCGTGTAACCTAAGCCCAAGCCATCTTCAATCTCGAGGACGAAGTGGACGATTTTTCGACCGAAATCATAATGAGCGATAAGGCTCATTTCCACCTCAGAAGATGCGTGAACAGTCAAAACTATCGCCTCTGGGGCACCAAAAATCCACGAGTAATGCACGAGGAGCCATTACACCCGCTCAAAGTTACTGCATGGAGCACTGTTCACGCTGGAGTAGTCATCGGGCCATTTTTTCGAGAACGCCGCTGGTCAAACGATAACAGTTGACGGTGCGCGCTATAGGGCCATGTTAACTAAGTTTTTTCTGCCGCAATCGGTCGAATTAGGACTGGAGGATATGTGGTCCCAACAGGTAAGGGTACACACTGCGCGAGTCATTTAGAAAAAAAATTAGAGCCAAACAACATCGGATGACTTCTTTTGGCCCACCTTGTACTTAGTTTGTTCTTCTTTCAAAAGAAAATTTCAAATCCAATTTCTGCGATCTAAATGACAAGTTCAGAAGCACAAAATTAACTAGTTTAATAGAATTTGTTTTTTTTTTTATTTTTCTGCGGAGAACTTGGATATTCTGCGGATCAATTGGTGCTCCGCGGAGCACACTTTGGAAAACCATAGTCTAGAACATTGTTTATTATTTTATTTTGAATTATTTTGAAACTATAAAATTAACTCCATAACATGTTTCCAAACACTCACTGAAATACACCCTTAGTAACACTCAATCAACGCGAACAACGACGGTCCCAAATGATTTCCCTGTGGATCACCATATTCGTTCAAATATCCGCAATTAATCCAAAATAGTCTCCCTGTTGACAATCATAAATCCTTTCAAATACACTCCACACCTAATTCCCATTCCAATTGGCTGCAATTTATTCATCATTAAGACACCATCATCATGTCTTAGAATTTAATATTAAAATCCACAAAACGGGTTCTACTGCTGCGCTCGTACAATCTCAAAAGTTCCATTTAAACCCAGACCCACGTGGGGCAGCACACCCGTCCACCACTGCAGTCGCACCAATCTAAAACGATGAATCAAGAATTGCGGCAAAAATTAAGATAACAAATTTGTTGTACCAATTTTCAGAACAAAATAAACAAATAAAACGTGATAGGCTTCAGTGTTCCGAGCGAGACAGCAAGCACGAAAGCTGGAGCTGTAAGTAGAACCCCGACTCATGTGGTGTAATAATTTCCATAATACATCTTGAATCTCAATATGTATGCATGCATATGCATAGGGCGTTGCGTTGCGTCGTGTAACATAACATCACGTCGCCATTGTTGCCTGGCCTTCGTCCATCGGCTCTAAATTCATTTCCAATGTTTTGCTTAACAGAAGGCATAAATTCCCCCGGACGCCATAGAAAGCTGGAGGTGTTAAAATTCATGTGTTGCTCTTATCTAAATTGCTCTGGTAACGCGTTTCGCGTCCCGAGGATCGCGAGTCTTGCATGCGATCAATGCTAGAGCTTGGCGTTGGACGCCATCCAGACGACTGACGATGCCACCTACGTTTCAGTTGACTCAGAGCAGACCAAACCACATGGCGACAAGGGAATTCATAATTTTTGCATAATTTTCATATACCACTCGTGTAAATGAAACTCATTCAGATGAAAGAAAAAAAAATTATAAAAACTGGCGGTTTGTTTTAATAACGAAGTAATTCGAGACTAGATGGCGTTGGTTTCTTGATTGATCTGTACTTTGGTAGAATGTGTGTCATTGGGCATTAATTTGTTAATTTTAATCTAAATGAATCCAGTCTTCTCGTGGCGACCGCCGAGTTCCTAGTACCTTGACCGTAGATAGAGTTTTAATCCCTGTATAAAGTCTTGGCGGGGGCAAATGAGACTGGTTGGGATGATGTGCGTCCTTACACTAAGGAACATAGTACTTTTCTAAAATGGCTCCAAAAGAATTCCCAAGAGGGAAACAAAAGTGGCGTAGAAAGTCCCAGTCGGGATTGACAAAGTGAACAACCCAAATGAGCTTCTTTGACATATTCGTACAGCAGGTCATTAAGGAATCTAAATGTTTAGTCTGGCCCCTTGAATAGAGATGGTGGTGGGAGGGCCAAAATCCCAACGGCTACGTTCAATACCATAGTTGAAACTGATGGCGCCATATCCTTATGTAAATTACTGATTTTTTTACGACCATTCTTTAAGCACAGAAACAGTCGATGCTGTATATTAGAATATTAAAGAGCAACTTCTGCAGGCTGTTAAACGGCTCCAACAACATTTCACTGTCAGGCAAAACGAACCATTCAATATTGAGGACGACTGCGAAAAATACCAACCACCGGACCTAAGTGAAGTTAGGAAAGCAATATCTAAACTAAAGCTTAACAAGGCTGCCGGAAATGACGAGCTTATAAAGCCGGCGCGCGGAAATGATTTGTTAAGTAACATTCACCAACTCATAAGAAAATTTCTTTGGTCCTTCTTTGGTCCTAAGCTAACTGCCTCCAGTTGCGCACTCCAACTTAGTTGAGGTCGGTTTCTACTTGTGCGCGCCACTAAAGGCGAGGTCTTCCTCTACTGCGTCCGACGTCTGGCTGGGTATCGAAGACTCTGTGAGCCGGAGTATTGGTGTCCATTCGTTCTACATGTCCTAGCCATCTTAAACGTCCAATGCGGAGTATTTTAATAGGGGTATGTCGCTGTACAGCTCGTATATTTCGTGGTTGAATCTTCGTCTCCATAGCCCGTCAACGCAAACGGGACCTAAGATTTTTCGAAGAATTTTTCTCTCGAATCGACCAAGGATTTCTTCATCCGCTTTCGATACGGTCGATGCTTCAGCGCCGAAGAGCAGGACTGGGATAATCAGGGTCTTATATAGGATCTCCGTAGTAGTTTGAGTGAGGGCTTTACTACTGAATTGCCTTCTTAGCCCGAAGAAACAGCGACTGGCAAGAGTAATTCTTCGTTTGATTTCTGACGAGATGTTGTTGTCAAAGTTAATAGCGGAGCCGAGGTAGACAAAGTCCCGTACTACCTTAAAGTTATATCTGTCAATGGTGACGTTCTGTTCAATTCGTAGATGTTGTGTGTCCTTTTGTGTTGACAGTCTTTCCCTTATTTACTGCACAACCCATTTTTGACGCTTCCTTCCCTATACTAGCCAACGTGGCTATGTCATCACGTTGAGTCCTACCAATGATGTCAATATCGTCGGCGTATGCTAGTAGTTGCACTAGCAATTTGGAAAATTGTGCCTCTGGTGTTAGCTCGCGAGTTTTGCACAATCCTCTCAAGAATCAAATTGAAAAAGTCGGCGCATCGCCTTGCCTAAATCCTTTTTTGGTGTCGAATGTGTGGGTGAGGTCGTTTCCGACCCTTATGGTGCAGCGAGAATTCTCCATCGTCATCCTACACAAACGGGCGAGTTTGGGGGTATACCAAAACTAGACATGGCTCTGTATAGTTCGTCTCTATAAATGCTGTCGTATGCGGCTTTGAAATCGATAAATAGGTGGTGGGTATCGATTTGGACTTCTTGGGTTTTTTCCAGGATCTGCCGAAGTGTGAAAATTTGATCGATTGTGGACTTTCCTGGCCTAAAACCACACTGATAAGGGCCGATCAGGTTGTTGGTAAACGGTTTCAGGCGTTCACATATTACGGCAGATAGGATCTTGTAGGCAGACTTATGCCTCTATAGTTGGCGCAGTTCAAAGGGTCTCATTTTTTTGTGGATCGGGCAAACGATGCTGAGGTTCATTCTCCAGGCATGCTTTCATCCGACCAGATTTGGCTTATGAGTGGATAGATGTTACTTACCAAGTCATCTCCGCCAGCTTCATAAAGCTAAACGGGAAGGCCGTCATTTCCGGCGGGATGAGTTTAGTTATTGCTATCCTAGCTTCACTTAGGTCTGGTGATTTGCAGTTTTCGCTGTCATTGCCAATATTAAATGGTTCGTTCTGCCTGACAGCGGAATGTTCCACGTCATCGCCGTTTAACAGTCTGCTGAAGTGGTTCTTCCATATCTTCAGTATCGACTGTGTCTCAACTACGATATTTACTTGCTCATCTCGACAGGATTCTGTTCGAGCCTTGTATCCTTGGCTTTGACGTTTTACATTTTGGAAAAACTTGCGAACGTCGTTCCTGGAGTGGCACCTCTCTATATCCTCGATCGCGCGCTTTTCTTGCTCTTTTTTCTTCTTTCTGAAAAGCCGATGTTCTTCCCTTCTTCTTTGCCTATTGAGCTCAATGGCAGCTCTCGTCTTCACCTGCAGCGTAGCCTTGTAGGCCTCGTTCTTGGCTGCAAGCATCTGTCGGCATTCCTCATCAAAGCAATTGCTGGACATTAGCAACGGCAAAATCCCTGTTGACACTTCCACCGACTGTATTTAATTTCCCGTCACTTTTTGTCAGTGAAGTTCAGGGATTTCGGATCCGGATTTCGGAAGCTTAAAACAACCTCACAGAGGTTATCCCATCATAACTTCGGTTATGCTTGTAAATTTTCCTGCAGACTCAATGTCATAAACAGGCTTCTACAACAATTGACTGCAAAAATGCTCAACCTCCGCGCATAAGTACTATAGAAATAATTGCTTGTGGAAATTAAATTTTATTGTCTTATAGAAGAATAATTGTTAGTTGGGCTGTACGTGTAAATTTTGGAATGATGTTGGGCCACGAACGATGAAGCACTCGTCGTTTCTTGTGGACTATTACAAATATATAAAAAAATTGCCAAATCGGTCAAAGAGTTCATCGATTTTAGATATATTAGCAAAAGTGGGCGTAGAAATGGGCGTAGTCATTTTTTTCCCTAAAAATTTGAATTGGAATAATACGAACATCTAAAAAAAATAAAATAGTGGTGGTAGGTGAACTTTAGCGTCTTACTTACTTACTTAAGTGTCGCTACAGTCCGGGATGAACCTGGGCCTCAACCAACATGCCTCTCCAATTAGCCCGGTCCTTAGCTAACTGCCTCCAGTTGCGCACTCCAAGTTGGTTGACGTCAGTTTCTACTTGTGCGCGCCACTTAAGGCGAGGTCTTCCTCTACTGCGTCCGACGTCTGGCTGGGAATCGAAGACTTTAGCGTCACCTCGAAAAAAAAAACCGAGTAACAAAGTGAATAGCAGCGATTTCCGAGAGCCAGCATTCATCAAATTATCTACAAAGGACATTCGTGCCAGTTAGGTCTGAGACTCTCCTTAAATAATTAGAATTACACACTGAAAAGCTGTTATTTACATGGATCACCATTTATTGAGCCTCTACTAATGGCATTCGTCAACATGTCAAAAGGGTCGTCAGATAATTTATTACTCTATAATTTTATGCTTCGAATAGCACAAGCCCCAAACTTTTAAATATACCGCCGAAGACCTTCACAGTATAGGCTTACATCGGCATTGAAGTTCTACACAATTGGGGAGCAGGAAATGGGTTCCATGAAGACCTGAGCGGTATTTAAAGAAAAAGTGTCATAATGATAAATGTCACCAAGTGCTTTCTCGTGACCAAAGGCTATATCTTCACTTTTATATTTCCAAGAATACCTTCAAATGGTCCAAACACAAATTTTAACAGTTTCACCATAACCAAAGCCCTTCTCTAATGTAAGCCCCATTTATTTCCAAAAAAAAAGCAAACTTTACGACAACGCTGTCACAAAGACCCAGCCTTTGATGGATCAAAACCTAGAAGATCTCCAATAAATTAAAGTCACATCAAAACCGCGCTGAGAACAATAGTTTCACCTCACCCCGAACTAAAGCGATATCTATTGTTTAACACCCATTCCTGGGAAACGCTCGGTGGCGGATACAATTTCCTCCGCACGTATATACCGTAATAGTGGGCCTGAGTATCATTTAAAATTCGATCGGTCGGACTATCTCAAGCCTATGGATTTCATCGACGACATCGGATATCTGGTAAGAGGTGTCAACAGCAGTGTTCCCAAACCGCCCGAGCTCAAAACTCCTTCATTAGCCCTAAAGGAACCAATTTCGAGGCTCAAATTGAATTAATAACAAATTTTATGTCTTTTTAATACAGTCCAGCAATAAATCTGACCTGGAGCCCATATAAAGTATACGCCCATAACATGCCCGGGCCCACATTGGGCTGCATGCGTTGCGCAGCCGCGCACCAACCGAGAAAGCTCTTCGCGCACACTCTCAGACACACCAGGCATAGAGGTGGCTCTTGTTGTTTCCTTCTCGCTCGGTTTGGAGACGCGTCGCGTCATCGTCATCGGTGGATGCGGAGTGTAGTCGGACACATTTCGACGTCGCGTCGGCCGCTGCGACAGGGGCGCAATGTTTTCTCTCCTCTTTTTGATCTGGAGCGAGATAAGGCGCTTGAGCAGAACACATAAAAAGGAAATTAACTTATCACAAACTACGATCAGTTATTTTATTTGATTGTCCACAAAACACGACCATTATCCGAGGGCAGCAGTTTTGGATCGTTTTTACTCAAGCGTCGTATTTTTTTTTTTTGGTCATCGTCATCGTCGTCTCGATTTTTTGAGACCTCTTTGGTTTTGTTTTTGGCTCGTCTCTTGTGTGGTTTTATTGTTATTCGATGGTGGGTCCAGTGTGTGTCCAGGTGGTGGTGGTGTTTTGAGAGTGCGCTGCAAGATTCCGACACAATGTCTGGTGTTGTGCGTTTCGGGAGACGGGAGAGAAGGTAGTGCGCTATACCGACGGGCAAGGCTATTATGATGCCGCGAAAGAGAGGGGTAAGGCGTGTGGGGTGCGTTGATTTGTTTTCCTTTGGCAGGAGGCTAGCCGTTCCGACAAAACCGACGAACAAATCCAGGACAAGATAATAAAATGTATTTTAGTGTACGCAACGTATAAATGGATCTGCGGCATTGGGTGGAGTGTCAATCTGGCGGCATACTGGAATGCGGAATTCAAAATTTCAAATCTTTTTGTCGACTTTTAAGGTGGTTGGGGTTTCGGGATTTGAAAAGAGAGAGAGGGCTTTCGATACTTCCGACGCAATTTCAGGCCACACATGGAAAAGTGGTGAAATCTGGTGTCAGACTGCTGTCCTAAGTAAGTACCTATTTTGTATCGGCAGGCAATGCGATTATATGAAAACACAAGCGTTTTCACATAGTTGATGCATATACCTCTCAGCCTCAGAATCTTAGCGACGATTGATAGGTGCCTAGTACCTTGACCGTATAGAGCGCGAAAACAACAGATGAGAGCAGAAGGGAGAACGTGTCTTAGAAATAAGCCTCCCGTTACTTTTCCAAGACGGCAGCGAAAGAATTCCCAGGATAAGGTCTTTTGGCATCTATAGCCCCTTTCAGAAAACTGCTTATCCAGCAATTTCAAGGGTTGGTCAACGCCTTGAAGGTGGTGGCTTAATTTCGTTGTGGATACTGTTCGCCTCGTGTCCAATGGGAATGATTCTGGGCCAGATTCGATTGTACCGGTTGTTCTTTACCGTTTGAAGACAATGGATAAAGAACCAGAAACACTGACATCGTCGTTAATTTAGGCCGTTTTATAAATATTCAATCCATTCAATGTGCTGGCATAGACTGTGATCTTCAAATTTCTGACCATTGTATGACCGGTATTTTGTTCTCCACTCTGGATAGTAAAAAGGAAGAAATTTCACTATATAGCGAAACCAAAATCAACTTCAATCAATTGAACAATGCGTTGCGCTTTTATAATTGGGAGTTAATCTATGAACAAGAAAATGTCTCCAAGGCTTATGATTTGTTTCTTGACATTCTAAACAATTCTATTGCAATGTCTAGTTACGTTAACGTGCCCAGAAAGTCTTTAAAAAAGCTTAAGCCTTGGATGAACTGGTTTCTCCTGAAAGAAATAAAACAGAATCATAGACTAAAATAAAATAAAAATGTAAAATGTAAAAAACACCCACAAAATTCATGTTTAAAAAATGTTTCGTGAAATTAATAAGGAAATCAAAACATGTAGGGATAATTATTATCATAATCAAATGAGAATGTCTCAAGGAAACCTCAAAAAAGAATGGAAAGCGGTTAATAGTATTATTAATCGAAGTATTAATGATCATAACAATGTGATAGCTTTAAATAATGGGGTGGAATTATTTCAGACCCCACCGCTATAGCTAACGCATTCAATGAGTTCTTTGTTTCAGTCGGAAAGGGGCCATTTTCGAGAGACACATCTTATCTAGGGTATTCTTGCGCTGGTTCTTCTTATTTTCAAACAAATAGTTTCTATTTTGAATCAATATCTGGTCTCTAAATAACTCCAAACCATATGGTTATGATGGTATTTCTAACATTGTGATGAAAAAAATAGCTTTGAATATTGTGGATATTTTGATAAAAATATTTTCTCCGGAATCTTTCCTGATGAACTTAAAAGCGCCATTGTGATACCTCTGTTTAAAAAAGGGAGTAAAAAAGACAGAAGTAACTATAGACCAATTTCGTTATTGCCTTCTATTTCAAAAAAATATTTGAAAAATTAATTAAATGTAGGATTTTGAAGTTTCTCAAAAACTTCAACTTTCTTAGCTCAAAACAGTTTGGGTTTAGGACTGGGCCCTCTACTGAGGATGCTTTATTAGATGTTTGCTCTTTTGTTCATAAAGGATTAGATGATCAAAGGTTTTGTAGCGGACTTTTTGTGGACATTACGAAAGCCTTTGATATGGTAGACCACAATATTCTTTTAAACAAATTATATTATGCAGGCTTCCGTGGATTTATATATGATTGGTTTGCATCTAATCTGAAGAACAGGGAGCAAAGGGTCAAACTTGGGAGCTGTCTGAGTAACTCTAAGGTTGCCAATCTTGGAGCTCCTCAGGGATCTGTTCTTGGTCCGATCCTTTATTTAATATATATAAATTCTATTTTTGAACAACCACTTGTTGGTGAAGTAAGGGCGTTTGAAGATGATTTGGCAATTGCTTACAGATCCGATAGTTTATTGAACCTAGTGGCTGAATTAAATCATGATTTGCACTTATTGAGAATTTGGTTTGATGAACATAAACTTCTAGTAAGCAACAAAACTGTGGGAAAAAACCCTAGTGTATTCCAAGCTGAGCTCCATGCCATAAAAGAATGCGCAATCCTAATACACAACTCAGGTATTAAAGGGGCAAACATCCATATATTCACGGACAGTCAAGCAGCTATAAAAGCCCTTAGCTCACACATTATTGACTCCAAATCAGTACTACACTGCTTCAACTCCCTCCAAACACTCATTTTCAGGAACAAAACCAGACTATGGTGGGTCCCCGGACATAAGGGAGTTGAAGGTAACGAAAAAGCTGATGAACTAGCCAGAAAAGGTTCGGAAACCCCCTTCATTGGACTTGAACCCTTCTGTGCAATCCCCAAATCAGCCATAAATCTGGTCATAAAAAACTGGGAACAAAACAAATGTTTTTCATACTGGGGAAACATCCCAGGCCTATGACAGGCCAAAACAGCTATTCAGCGCTTCAAATCAGATGCCAATAAGATACTTAATCTTCGCAGGCACGATATCAAAAACTTAGTAGGCTACCTAACTGGTCATCACGGTCTGCGATATCACCTAAACAAAATGCGTTTAGTCGACTCACCGGAGTGCAGACTATGTCTAGAAGAAGACGAAACATCCGAGCATATCATATGTGAATGCCCGGCCCTTTACGGTATGAGAAGGGAATCTTTCTTCAGGGAATTTTTAACTCCCGAAGAACTGAGGAAATCTTCGGCTGAAAGTATTATCAGCTACATTAGGAAAGTAGAAGCGCTACTTACCTAAAAAAACATCTGACGGCATATATATGTATATTACTGCTTAGGCAGGTCAGAATTTAAAAAAAAAGCAACAAAACTAAACTTATGTTTTTTACACTTAGTTCAAACGTGACTCCAGACATGTTAAATTCCACTCATCGAACTGTGCAAGGTTTAATATACACATAAGTTCCATTCCAAATTCGTATTTTAATGCTAATGTTTCTTGCGACTCTAACTGCTTTCAAATTGAAAATACTAACCGTTTTAAATACTTGGGTGTTCTTATCGACAGAAATTTGAGCTGGTCTGACCATATTTCCGGGCTTAAAAATATTTCCTTTCTACAATCCGTTGTTTTTATCGCCTTAGAAAGTATTGTTCTGATAACACTATGAAATCTGTTTACTATGGGATATTTCATTCTCGAATGCAATACGGTATAAGCTGTTGGGGGAGTGCTTACAAAAACAAAATGAATCCGCTTATTGTGCTGCAAGAATTCGCTATAAGAAAGGTTTGTAACTCATCCCGTTTTACTCATTCCATGGAGCTTTTTAGGCGAACAATTGTTTTGCCTGTGAGACAGTTATTTTACTACAAAGTTCTCAAGATTTTCTTTATTAGAGGTGGGTTCTTGCAGATTCCAATACCTGAAGGCTACAATTTACGAAATAATTACCAATCCTTAGTTGCCATTCCTTCTTTTCGAACTACAAGTTTTAGAAACTCGTATCATGTTGTCTCCTACAAATTGTTTAACCGGCTCACAGGTAGCCTTCGTGACATACCAACTCTTTTCGCCTTTTTGAAAAAAGTAAAATTCTGGCTTCTTGATTTTGGTCATAATCAAATTGAAGTTTTGTTGAGCTATACTGTTTAAATTGTCTAATTCAATTTATACTGTCATTTGAATTTGTTTTTATCTTGTTTTTTCCCTTCTTATTTTGAACATTCATTTTATCTATTTTCTAACTTAACTATCTTTAATATTGTACACAACACACTGAATTTTTGTACTATGAAGTTGCATTATCCCTATTTTTTATGAAATACCAATGTCACTAACTATTCTCTCTTAATATCACTATTGAAAATTGTTAGAGCAATCTTAAAATATATTTATCAAATGTTATAGTAATTAAGATGAGGATAATGGATAATAATATATAATACTTATATTATTATTATATACTTTGATTATTATCAGCTGAGGGTGCGACAAATTGTCGAAGCACCTTCTAATAAACGGGTTGGATTAAAAGCAGAAGATTATAATCGATCAAATGAAGCACAAACTAAACCTGAACTTCAACGAGCTACAACTCTCCTCGGATGACTTGAAGAACCATGTAAACAACGCTATCGGCAAATTGGTTTACCTGCTTAAAATGAAAGAGCAATTCGTCGCTCAACTAAAGACACAAATTAGAGATCTAAAGCGATACAAAACAATCCTGCAGGGTGACAAAGATGATTCCAGAAATGGCAAGCGATCCTTAACATCGTTTACAATAGCTATGCAGCCAAAAAGAAAAAGGTCTGAAGCTACAAAACTGCTACTAACTCTCTGGCAGGACAGTCCTCCGACCACAATGAGAACACGCCCCATATGACCGAGTCTTCAAGAGACCGCAATCCAGTACCGAAGATTACATCCTCGAATGTCAACCAGACGAAGTCTGAAATTCTCAACAGCAGGGCTCTAATAATTTGGAACCACCAGGTTTGAGTTGCTCTTTCTTGGTAAATTAATTAAAGAGACAGAAGACTCGGATGACGGATCCTATTTAATACCAACCAGACCCGGAATGACCACGGGCAATTGGAACGTACGCACGCGGTATACCCCAAGTACTACTGAAAAACTTGAGTCTTTCCTCCCGGGTTATGCGGAGTATGCGGGGTACAGGAAGGTAATTAAAAAAACATGCAATATGTTTCATAGAGCTACCGCCAAAGGCTGGTCATATTAGAATGCGAATTCTTGTTGGTAGGCCCGACTAAAAGTAAAAGTGATCGACTTAAAGATCTTCAGTGCTCGCCTGGCTGTTATCGGCATTAATGAGCAACGATTTGCTTAATAAGCTCATGCCCCTATCCTTGTGGCATATCAAGAAGGAATCTTACGACCTCCTGGAAATAGTAAGCCTGGGGTACAATCTGAAAATTGTACGTGGGAACTTCAATGCGAAGATCGGTTAGGAAAACATCTTTGACTGGTTATTTGGAAAGCGCAGCCTTCACGAAATAAAACCTGATAATGGCTTCTGACTTACTGACTTCACAGCAGCAGATCTAGGTTCCCATGACATCGAATCCACAAAATCGATCATATGCTCAGGTCGTGCGAGGCACTCATCTAATACTTCATTCAGAGAGCCTCGATACTGATAGCTTCCTCGTCGAAGTCAAATTCAGAGCTCAACCATCTAACGAGCAGAAGCTACGAATTGTCCAATAAGTTCGCATGGAAGGTTACCTTATTGGACCACAGATATCCAAGTAAACACTGATTGAGAGACTCCCCACTGTGCTCTCACCAACCCCTAATGTCAACAACCAGTGGATACAGTATCCCCCATAGTCTAACAGCCACCCCGAAAAAAGTTACCCAAGGCATGATGATATTTGCAGGTTTCACAGAGAGGACACTGTAGAGTCCCATATCAAGGCGCTATATAAAGCAAAACTCGAGAGTAGTATCGAGCCAAAAGAAGGGAAAAGAAAAATATGCTGCGGAGAATAAAAAGGAAACACGCAGCTTCCCATCTTAAAAAAATCGAAGAGTCTCGCTATAAAAAGAACATCCGTCAATTCTACAACGAAAAAGGCAGCTTGGACCCACCGCTAGTAAATGAAGTCGTAGCCAGTTCTTCCAATCTAGAAGAAGTCAGCACAGCCACCAAAGACTTACTTACTTAAGTGGCGCTACAGTCCGGGATGAGCCTAGGCCTCAACCAACATGCCTCTCCACTTAGCCCGGTCCTCAGCTAACTGCGCACTCCATGTTGGTTGAGGTCGGTTTCCACTTGAGCGCCACTTAAGGCGAGGTCTTCCTCTACTGCGTCCGACGTCTGGCTGGAAATCGAAAACTCTGCGTGCCGGTGTATTGGTGTCCATTCGTTCTACATGTCCTAGCCATCTTAAACGTCCAATGCGGAGTTTTTTGACTAGGGGTATGTCGCTGTACAGCTCGTATAGTTGTTGGTTGAATCTTCGTCTCCATAGCCCGTCAACGCAAACGGGACCGAAGATTTTTCGAAGAATTTTTCTCTCGAATCGACCAAGGATTTCTTCATCCGCTTTTGATACGGTCCATGCTTCAGAACCGTAGAGCAGGACTGGGATGATCAGGGTTTTATATAGGATATCCCTAGTAGTTCGAGTGAGGGCTTTACTACTAAAATGCCTTCTTAGCCCAAAGAAATAGCGATTGGCAAGAGTAATTCTTCGTTTAATTTCTGACGAGATGTTGTTGTCAGAGTTAATAGCGGAGCCGAGGTACACAAAGTCCCGTACTACCTCAAAGTTATATCTGTCAATGGCGAAGTTCTGTCCAATTCGTCGATGTTGTGTGTCCTTTCGTGTTGACAGCATATACTTAGTCTTATCCTGCTAAACCCATTTTTGCCGCTTCCTTCTCTATACTAGCAAACGTGGCTATGACATCACGTTGAGTCCTACCAATGATGTCAACATCGTTGGCGTATGCTAGTAGTTGCACCGATTTTAGCAAAATTGTACCTCTGGTGTTGGCTCGGGAGTTTTGCACAATCGTCTCAAGAATCAAATTGAAGAAGTCACATGACAACGCATCGCCTTGCCTAAATCCTTTTTGGTGTCGAATATGTGGGTGAGTTCGTTTCCGACCCTGATGGTGCAGCGAGAATTCTCCATCGTCATCCTAGACAAACGGACGAGTTTGGACGGTATACCAAAACTAGACATGGCTCTGTATAGTTCGTCTCTGTAAATGCTGTCGTATGCGGCTCTATAGGCAAATCGGTAAACGGTAAACGGTTTCAGGCGTTCACATATTACGGCAGATAGGATCTTGTAGGCGATGTTGAGCACACTTATACCTCTGTAGTTGGTGCAGCTCAGAGGGTCTCCTTTTTTGTGGATCGGGCAAACGATTCTGAGGTTCCATTCTTCAGGCATGCTTTCAACCGACTGTGTCTCAACTACGATATTTCCTTGTTCATCTCGACAGGATTCTGGTCAAGCGAACATCGTTCCTGGAGTGGCACATCTCTATATCCTCGATCGCGCGCTTTTCTTGCTCTTTCTTCTTCTTTCTGAAAAGCCGATGTTCTTCCCTTCTTCTTTGCCTATAGAGCTCAACGGCAGCTCTCGTCTTCACCTGCAGCTTAGCCTTGTACGCCTCGTTCTTGGCTGCGAGCATCTGTCGGCATTCCTCATCAAACCAGGGGTTTCTTGCTTGTGGCCGCGAGAAACCTAGCACATCAGTTGCGGCTGATCTAATGGCTTGTTGGCATCGTTGCCATTGTTCTTCGACATTAGATGCTGGTGGTGTGTTGTGAGTCGAGAGGTTAAGGGATACGCGTTGCGCGAAGGTCTTGGCGGTCTCTGGCGATTGCAGTCTTTCGACATTAAATTTGTTCACTGTATTTCAGCAACCAAAGAAGTGACGAATAAAAAGACGACCGGTTCTGATTAATTACCAGCAAAGTCTTTAAATATAGAAATGTTGCCCTAGATTGTAGACTTGTGCATGCAGCAAACCGATAACAGGAATAACAGCTTCAAATTTCCTATATTATCCTGCGTGTCGAAATAAACACCAAGCCCCCCATGTCACCTTAGTGAAACCGATGGTACTTCGGATTAGCGGATCAATTCGCATCAGAACTCCAAACGCGAAAATCCAATAACCAGCTTCACTGGATCCTAATCCTACTAATCCTACTTTATGGCGCCGATTGCGGGACAATAAGCGCCAAGGAAGTCAACAATTTTTTTATAAACTTTTCTCAAATAAGGCGAATCTATAACGGTCCAGTAGCGTCCTGAGATAATGCTAGCAGATTTATATTGACAAATGGAGGATCTTATGAGGTATCGTTGTCAGAATTAATAGCTGGTAAACAAAATCACTTGCAAGATCAAAGTTGTAATAGTCATTTGTGACATTCTGTCAAATGTCAACGGTATGCATTGTCAGTATAAATTTTTTTAAATTTTTTTTTCCGCATCTATTTCTGAACAAGCAAACGTGGCTATGACATCTGGTTGAGTTCGATCAATAATGTCAATTCCCAACAGAATTAAGAGTATCGGACCAAAGGCAAAAGGGTGGTATGACTTGAGCTGCAAAGAAGCTATCAGGTTGAGAGAGACAAACTTTCGGTTGTACAAGACCAACCCAACAGAGGAAAACCGAGCAAAGTTCAAACAAGCCAGAAATGACTGTAATGCCCATTTAAAGCTTGTCAAATTCCTCTATGACCAAGGGTTGAGGCAAAAAATTCTACAATGTCCCAGAGGTAGTAAAAACTTTTGGTCATTTGTTAAAAATATAAAAAATTCGGCCTCATCATCAATTCCGACGCTCATTCACAATGACATTCCAGCTGTCAGCACTTTAGACAAAGCCTATCTGCTTGCTGCATTTGTGTTCGCAGCCAATTCTACATTGCCAGATTGTGTTCAGTCTCCTCCTGTACTTGAGAACGTAGATCATTCTATGGGACAAATTCACTTTCGTACTCGTACAGTTGCAAGAATTTTATTTGATCTTGACATACACAAATCCGCTGGTCCAGATGGTATATCCCCCATCATTCTGAAGAGGTGTTCTTCTACGCTAGCAAAACCACTGCGTAAGCTTTTCTATCTATCCTACTACTTTCCGAGTAGATGGAAAACAGCATTTGTCCAGCCTGTACCAAAAAAAAGCGAATCTTTTTCTCTCTCCAACTACCGACCAATTGCACTTACGTCCCTTCTTTCCAAGGTCATGGAAACTCTGATAAATCGTTATGAAATATCTCGAAACACGAAAACTTCTCAATGACCGGCAGTATGGTTTTCGCAGCAACAGGTCTACTGGTTATTTGATGACATATCTCACCGAAAAGTGGAACCAATCAATCCACCATGGTGGCGAAAGCAAGATTGTTGCGCTTGATATTTCAAAGGCATTTGACAGGGTTTGGCATCAAGCCCTTTTGTCGAAAATGCGTGCATTTGGAATCGACGAAAAACTTCTTCTATGGATTAAACATTATCTTTCGAAACGTTCAATTCAAGTTGTTTTGGATGGTTTCCAGTCTGTAACTCACCAAATAAATGCTGGTGTCCCTCAAGGCTCAGTTTTGTCTCCGACACTCTTTCTCATTTTTATAAATAATCTCCTGTCTGCAACTTCTAATCCAATTCATTCCTTCGCTGATGACAGTAACTCAGCTTCTCATATTCGTTTACAGGTCCTCGTCCCTCACCTTCGAACGTGGACTTTAAACGCCAAAATATGTTAAGCTCATTGAATTCCGACCTTGATAGCATTATCAAATGGGGTAAATCTAATAGAGTGGAATTCAATGCTTCCAAAACACAATGCTGTCTTCTGTCATTAAAGCGAAACCAAAATCTAGAGCCATTATCCATGAATGGCACTTACGTCGAAGAAACCGAAAAGCTTTCCATGCTAGGTATGTGCGTTAGTAACGACTTACGTTGGAACGACCACATATTCGAAGTCGCTAAAAACGCAGCGAAATGTCTAGGTTTCCTTAATCGATGTAAGAAATATTTCACCCCCTCTGATCTGGCCACAATACATAAAGCGTTTATAGGCCCAAAACTTGAATTCAACGCCCACGTCTGGTCAGGTGCACCAATATCAACATTGCACCTACTAGATAGGATTCAAACACGTGCGAAAAAACTTATAGGAGACATAAGAATAGCGAACTCCTTAGTTTCGCTCGAACACCGTCGAAACATCTCCTGTTTTACCTTGTTTTATCGTTATTTTAACAACCAATGTTCAAATGAAATAGCCAGCTGCATTCCTCCCATTCAACAATTCAGCCGCAATACTCGTTACGCAATGAATGCAAATCAGTTTACCCTCAAGCCTATCTTCGGACGTACGCTGAAATACAGAGATTCGTACATAAACCGAACAACACGAATGTGGAATGCTCTACCAAACTCTGTTTTTCCTTTCCATTATAGCTTACAGACATTTAAAACCAATGTGCATCGGTATCTCCTTTCTTCTTATCCCTAATTTCCTTAACGCCCGCGCTGTGCTAAAACATATAAAGGGTATTCATAACCCCTTAAGTGCGCGCAAATTATAAAAAAAAAAATGGCCGCGGTCTGGAACTCAGATTTAGTAAAATCTCTTAGACGAAGCTCTGTTCTCATTTGGCAAAATGGTCGATTGACCAATTTAGGGAATTCATCCGCTGCCGTCTGGCGTGGTTTTTTGATAGAGGTACCTTCCTCTAGCTTTGGTCTATGACTGGTATTTTATTTCCCACCTACTTCGCATATCTGCAGACAATTCCTCTATCCGCCACCTGAAACATGCGTCCCATGGGAGACTAGCAACTCCACACGAAAGTTTTGAGTTTGGAATGATTACGAAAACAATTCAAAACCTCATCATGTCCAAAACTAATTAGCAGAACATGAATGGCTCATTTACTAGGACAATGTGTCGCCTCAACAATGTTTATCCCAGCTTGGGTATAGTTCACAAAAGGCTCCACTAATCTCCAATTCCATTTCTTTCCATAATGGAAGAGCACTTCGCATGCCTCATCACCATCATCATCATCGTGGTCGTCTGCATAAAACTCAAATTAGACATCACAAACGGCTTCCTTATCTAAATGACCTGTGTATCGACTACAATTGCAGACTCTTTACCTATACATACCGCATCCCGGGTGCCTCGGTGCCTCTGCGGGGACACACCGCGCACAAATGCTAAATAAAACGAAACGAAATCTCTCCCATAAAACAGTTGTTAACAGCGTCCGGTCTTCTCCTTTCACCACACCATACTCCAAGGCAACTAATCCGCAAATTAGCGTCAATACCAGGACAACAATTTATTTATAAATTTACGGAAACGTGTCCCAAATGATTCCACTGCAAGAGACGAATAAAAACCATGCCATGCGCTGCCGCCGCCGCTCTCTAGAGCTCTGGATAATATGGAAACGACTGTTTATCAATGAACAGCGTTTTTATGGCTTCGTCCTGTTAGTGTGCCTTGAAAACAAGTAACAAGTTCGATTCTGGCGATAAAATAAATTGCTCTGGTCGGCTTCGTCTTCGTCTTCGTCTTTGTCCTCGTCATCACCATACATATACCGATAGACTAAGGGGGGATTGTCACTCATCCGCGCACACTCTTGCTCCTTGAGTTGTCTGCCATTGCATCGTGGCGCTCCTTGGAGCAAAATTAATTTTATTACCCAGCCTATTGCCAAAGTGTTTAGCGGTTGAATCATCACCTGCCCCATCAAACCAAACGATTGGGGCGATGAGAGTGTGAGTGCAGTCCAGGCTTGGGTTCTTTTATTGGCAACACATTGTTTCGAAATGGACGCGTTGTCCAGGTCGTTGTTGACTGTCGGCTACAAATTACTCGCACAAGGTTGCCCATGCCTTTTGTCGCTCTTCAAGTCGCTGGCCTTAATTTCATTATAAATGATCGATAATTACACGGTTTAGGATGGTTGTTGGATGGTGTTTCCTGGTTTCCAGGTTTCCGGTTTCACATTTCAAATTGTCGAAATAGGGGCTAATTCGTTGTGAATTGGGTGACTATTTGTGCCAGACGAGGACTGAAATCGTCATTCCGAATGATATCATGTACTGAACCATGAAGTAATGGAAGATATTGACAGCAAATAAATACTGACATTGACAGTTGACACATAAATTTGAGCTACCATTGGACGTTTTGTTTTTCTGTTTTCAGAATTCAAAGGAACTGTAGATCAGTGGCCTTTCGTGTAGAGTTGCTACTTGCTACTTGCAATTTACAATCGAAAGAGTCCTCAGTTGCCGATTAGAGGAACGATCTACAGATATGCATAGGGTAGGTGGGAAATAAAATTTCAATCGCGGACCAAAATTAGCTAGGAGCAGTAATGTTGGACGAAGTAAAAAACCTACATGAGCTTCTCTGACATATTTGGACAACAGGCCATACAGAAATTTCAAGCGTAAGTCGTGCCCCTTGAATAGAGATGTTGGCGGATGAGGTGAAAAATGCCAACGGTAACACTTAAACCAGTAGTGGACTCTGCCAGGCTCGTGTCTGATAATTTCGAACTGGTACAGGTTGGACGTTGTGCTTTGTGTTAACTACCGAATAACTTAAAACCCCATTGTTACGAAGTAGCCAAATAGAGCCTCTGAAAGGACTGAATTTATTGTTGATGATCATGCTTAGCGAACAAAGACGTAAAATACAATTGGAACGCTTAATAGCTAGCGGAAGCCCTAAGTTGCTTTAAAGCAGACATCACTGACATCCAAGAAATATAATCGGATAGCCCTGACCAAAGAAGGATAAAAATCTGTGATATTTACTAAGGTCCGTGTTTTAGTGAGCCGACAATTCGGATGCCAATTCAAGATAAGACACACGTAGGCTTGTCATGGCTAGGAAAAGTATTAATGTAATTTTTCTACCCCAACTCAGCAACGATGACCTAGCAGCAGTCATGTGGGAAAGGAAAGATTCAAAGCCATTGATTCTCTCCTCTGCTTACATGCCATACAACTCGGATGATCCACCTCCTCCCATTGCTATCAAAGACCTCGTCCGACATAGCAAAGCGAGAGATTGGGACCTACTTATAGGATGCGACGCTAACGCTCATAACACCAGCTGGGGCAGTAGTGATACAAATACTAGAGGTGAGTCCCTATTCCAATATATTATCAAACATAGCTTATTAATTCATAATCGGGGTAATGAACCCACTTTCATCACAAAAAATCGTAGGGAAGTCTTAGACCTAACACTTTCCTCTAACTCTGTCACCCTATCAGTCTCTGACTGGAGGGTATCAAACCAACCTAGCTTTTCAGATCACAGTATTATACAGTTCTCACTACTTGAAACGCTAGCTAACATCGCTCCGTTTCGCAATCCGAGAAAGACAAACTGGGACACCTTCATCTCCGCAGTCTCCGAGCACACCTTTAGCAGTGTCGCACGAAACCAATCAGATGTTGATAAAAATGTAAACGAACTCGTCTCGGTGTTTAAAATTGCTTTTTCAAAAGCGTGCCCACTAAGCAAAGTTACAAAAAAGAAAAAAAAGCAAAGCCACTGGTGGTCTGGGGAACTGGCCAAACAACACAGAGTAACGAGAGAACTCTTCAAAACAGCAAAAAGATCAAACGCAGAAGCAGACTGGCACTCTTACAGAACCAGCCTCTGTAAATTCAAAAAAGAGACCAGAACGGCCAAAAGAAAGGCTTGGAAAGAATTCTGCAGTAGTATCGAAGATAACAATGAATCTGCCAGATTGAGAAAGATACTATCGAAAGAAGCAAGCAGCCCAGGTTTTCTCAAAAATTCAGCAAATGAATGGACGGAATCAACCGCTGATACCCTAAACCTTCTTTTAAACACACACTTTCCGAACTGCAAAACGGCAGAGGAAAGTGTCATCGTAAATATAAGTACAGACCACACAGCGGACAACATGAGTGACAACTCTCTCTCTCTCATTAATACGATAGTGTGCAAGGAAAAAATTGCATGGGCCATTAATTCATTCAAGCCCCACAAATCAGCCGGCCCTGACGGTATAACCCCTATCATGCTACAAAAAACTGCTAAGCTAATAATGCCAACACTAATCACTATCTTCCGTGCATGTTTAAAACTAAACCACATACCACAAGCGTGGCGTGAAGTTAACGTCATATTCATACCGAAGGCAGGTAAATGCAGCCACACCGTAGCGAAGGATTTCAGACCCATAAGCCTGTCCTCCTTCCTACTGAAAACGATGGAACGATTACTCGACATCCATATACGCAGCAACCTGAATCCAGGTTACCTATCTGTAAGCCAACATGCCTATACAAAGGGTAAATCTGTGGAAACGGCTCTACACGAAGTGGTTCGCACAGTAGAAAACTCACTGCACTACAAAGATTATACGCTAGCAGCCTTTCTAGATATAGAAGGAGCCTTCAACAACGTCACAACAGAAGCAATTGCTGAGGCACTTACCAAAGCTGGAATAAGTGCGGTTTCTAGCAATTGGATTTTAACCATGCTCAATAACCGGATCATTTCGTCAACACTAGGCGATTATACCAAAAGGATCACAACGTCAAGAGGTACCCCCCAGGGAGGCGTACTATCCCCACTCCTCTGGCTATTAGTAGTCAACGAGGTACTCAAGAAGCTAGATATCACTGCAATAAAAACAGTGGCATACGCTGATGACGTAGTCCTCATGGCTTGCGGTAAATTCCCATCGACACTGAGCGAAATTATGCAAGGTAGTCTCAATATACTCAGCAAGTGGGCAAAGTCCTGCGGGCTGGGTGTAAATCCAAACAAAACAGAACTGGTTCTCTTTACTAACAGGAGATCGATCCCAGCATTTCCGGTACCGTCTTTGGAAGATTCGACTCTCTCATTGTCAGCAAGCGCGAAATACCTGGGAGTGATACTCGATAGTAAACTGAACTGGAATCTAAACATTGAAGAAAGAGTAAAGAAAGCAAACATTGCCCTCTATAGCTGCAACAGAATCTGCGGCAAAAAATGGGGCCCATCCCCGAAGGTCACAAAATGGCTATACACAGCCATTGTTAGACCAATCCTAACATACGGCTGCTTGGTCTGGTGGAATGCTATGAAAAAAGCAAAACATACGACCAAGCTTACGAAAGTTCAAAGAACAGCATGCATACTCACGACAGGAGCCATGCGCACTAGCCCCACAGTAGGGTTAGAAACCATACTAAACATAACACCAATTGACTTACAAATCAATGACACAGCAGCAAAAAGCGCAGCAAGACTCAAAGAAACGGGCAATCTACTTACGAAGCCTTTTGGCCACAGCTCAATATTAAGCTCAATGGCATATGAGGATGTAGCATGTGACTACATGATCCCATATCACGACTTTGATATTGATTACTCCATCAGAATACCAAGTAGAGACGAATGGTCTTCAAACAATGTGTTATCTAACACAGAAATAGCAATCTACACCGACGGATCCAAAATGGAAGTCGGAGTGGGCTCTGGTGTCTACTCTGAAAAAATCGGGCTAGCTACATCCTTAAGATTAGCAAACTCGTGTAGTGTTTTCCAAGCTGAGATCCTGGCCATACTCGAAGCTGCCGAATCGGCTAGGGTATTGGACATATCACATGAGGATATCTCCATCTACGTGGATAGTCAAGCGGCCATTAAAGCTCTGGCATCCAATATAGTAAAATCACGGGTAGTTGGACGCTGCCGCGAAGAGCTGAAGGCTCTTTGTAACCAGAACAAAGTCCAAATTATCTGGGTGCCAGGACATAATGACATTTTAGGAAATGAGAAAGCAGACGAACTAGCCAGATTAGGATCGTCCAGTTGCATTTCCCTAGCTGATAAAAGAGTCAATCCCCCGCTAGCATCTAAAAAACTTGAATTAACTAAGCACACTCAAAAAGCAACCATAACAAGATGGCTAAATACAATAACTTGTACACACACTAAATCTCTCTGGCCAGAATTAAGTGGCAGCAAATCAAACAAGCTATTAGCTTTGAATAGAACTTCCATTTCCATAGCGGTGAGAGTGATAACAGGTCACAATCTGTTGGGTAAGCACTCTAATAAGATGAGACTGACTGGTGCAAACCAACTCTGCAGGAAATGCAGCGACCCTGACGTCGAGGAAGATGTCTCACACCTGCTATGCCACTGCCCGGCGATCAGTGACAGTCGATTTAAAATTTTAGGCAACTTTTACTTCAATGACCTAAGTGACCTAAGGACTATCCCAATAACGCTGATAGTCCGTTTTTGTTGCAAATCAGGATGGAGCAACTACCTCTTTGAGGCTGAAGGAGCAACACAGACCAGCACTGCATAAGTATCACAAGCGAACTTAACCAGGTATCCTCTTTCTCTTTTTTCAGGACTTTTTTCTTCGAAGGGTATCGCTATGGGCCCACGTAGGCCTATGCGTGTTTGACGACTCGCCCGAGCGTCAACAGCCCACCTAACCTAACCTAGGCTTGTAGCTGCAGTAGTTTGGTTCAAATTCCGATATGAACAACGACTGCCCCATGTATATCAAAAGTCTGACAAACATGGAAGAGTATAAAACTGCAACGAAAACTTTATAAATTTTGTAGGAAGCCACTCTTAACATGAGGTTCCATTCTTTGTGGCAAAAATATAACTTTGCATTGATAAAAGAATGGAAAACCTAGGTTTGGGGCCCTGTATATCTTGTGCTTCAAAGACATCCATGGCCGTACTCAACAATCAGCATCAAGGCCAATTCACCCACATGCACTCACGATCCAATTATGCAGACGTTCCTGGAGTCTCCCTTAGCTTCTTCAACCTTGCCAATTCGCCAGTTATGGGTTGAAAGAAGAGGATTACTGAACCTGATATTGTCCAGAATATCCTTTGAGTGGGAGGGTTCGACCGGAATTCTTGCACGACATCGAGTTCGGTTAGGAATCTGGTCTATTTCCACTACCTCCAGTTGTGCTCCTGGTCAAAGTTCTCCAGCCCTGGGCACTGCTATCTTAAACAGGTCTTTGGACCTCTGGTCAGCAATTGCGCTTAATGTGACCCTTATAGAGACCTAGATTTGGAGGAAGCTGGAGGCGATCTTCACTTCCACCTTCCTCCATTTTCCCGATATTATACTTCCATCCGGGTCACTGCGGTTAATCACCACAAATTCCAGATGTCCTTTCAGCATCTGGCTGAACGTCCTATCAAGGGTTGTGAGAGGCGAGTACTAAGCCTTTTTTAACTTTTTGGCACTTCTCGTGGTGTCTTCCACCGACCGTTGTCTTTTGGACGCGGTGTCCACGGAGAAGCTGGCGAAACGTTGAAATTGTTCCTTTGCCCAGCGCAGAGACGAGTGCTGCCTTGTAGTCCGCTCTGCGGACGAGGTTTTATGGATTCGTGCAATCATTTTGTGGAGTACCCGTTTGTCTTTATAGATAGATGTGGAGTGAGGATGGGAGTGTACCCCTTGCATCTCTTTTTGCTACGGATCGGACCAGGTTCCAAAACCAATGTCTTCCCCGATGGCTCGGATGCATTTACAGCCATAGAGGTCTGACCTACCCTGCCCTGGCACATCCTTCCAATACGTCTAGACCGCAGGTTTTCCCAGAATCTTTACGTTAGCGTCGGTGTTTTTGCTAGTATGCTGGACTAGGGTTTGTGTCGGGAAAGTGGGTGACCCATTATCGGTATAGGCAGGGTTTAAACACGATGCGAGATCGAAGCCGAAAAGCCGGTTGAACCTTTAAGGTTTTAGTAGATTTATTCGACACTGATGAGAAGCCAGAGTAATACCATAACACTTATACCATAAAAAAAGCAGCTAATGTCATTGGCGACGATGTCAAAAAGGCAACAAAACGAACACAACTGATGTGCTAGGTTTCTCCCGCAAACGAGGCCAAAAACGAAGCCTAGAAGGCAAAGCTGAAAGTAAAGAAGAGAGCCACCCTTTGAGTTCATAAGCAAAGATAAAAGGAAGATAAAAAGAGACGTGAGTTATAAGTGGAAAACGTCAAAGCCGGGGTTACAAGACGCGAACAGAATACTGTCGAGGTGAACAAAAAAAGCTCGTGGTTTAGATACAGCCGAGTTTAGATAACCGATGTCCGTTGAGTCATCGGTTAAGAGAAATAGCAAATCATTTTGGAATTACATTAATTCAAAACGAAATACCTCAGGTTTACCAATGGTTATGGAGTTTGAAAATGTAAGTTCAAATAATTTGACGAGGCTTTGCGATTTATTTGCTGATTTTTTGAATCAGTATATAATAAACCACGGGTGCACTTAACGCAAAACCATTATTTAGGTATTCCGGAGTTATTTGATGTCGGTTTGATACAATTTTTGAAAGAAGACCTAACAAACGCGTTAAATAAATTAAAATTGAACAGAAACCCTGGTCCGGACGGTATACCAGAGGTAATATTAAAAAATTATTTATCGTCTTTTGTCGGTCCGTTAAAAATTATATTTAACCAGTCATTATTAACTGGAAAGTTTTTAGTCCCACAAGGTAGCCACTTAGGCCCATTGCTTTTTATTTTGTTTTTAAATGACGTTCATGATATTTTTAAATTTTGCAACGTTTAAACTTTCGCGTTTAACAGTCTGCAGAAGTGGTTCTTCAATATGCTCAGCATCGAATGTGTCTCAACTACGATATTTCCTTGTTCATCTCGACAGGATTCTGGTCAAGCTTGCGAACATCGTTCCTGGAGTGGCACATCTCTTTATCCTCGATCGCGCACTTTTCTTGCTCTTTTTTCTTCTTTCTGAAAAGCCGATGTTCTTCCCTTCTTCTTTGCCTATAGAGCTCAATGACAGCTCTCGTCTTCACCTGCAGCTTAGCCGTGTACGCCTCGTTCTTGGCTGCGAGCATCTGTCGGCATTCCTCATCAAACCAGGGGTTTCTTGCTAGTGGCCGCGAGAAACCTAGCCCATCAGTTGCGGCTGATCTAATGGCTTTTTGACAGAGTTGCCATTGTTCTTCGACATTAGATGCTGGTGGTGTGTTGTGAGTCGAGAGGTTAAGGGATACGCGTTGCGCGAAAGTCTTGGCGGTCTCTGGCGATTACAGTTTTTTCGAAGAGCTCGTAGAAGCAATCCTTAGTTATATCATCTTTAAGGCTTATGTTGGCGAATTTGGCCTTGATGCGGATTGTTACAATGCGTTCGCTAATGTCTTGGAAACAAAGGACTTCTCGCCTAATTCTGGCATTTTAACAAATCCGCATTCGAATAGTCGCTGTTTCTGCTGACTATAAAACGGTCCGTAGAAGATGTCACAGTTTTTCATTCAAGTTTTGCCCGGCCCATCCCATCATATTTCCTGGATGGCAGTGATGTCTGCTTTGTAGCAGTTTAGGGCTTCCGCTAGTTGTTCGCCTGCACCTCTCCTGTTTAATGTTCTCACATTCCAGGTGCAGATACGAACGTCGTTGTCCTTTTGTCGTTTAGCATGGTCGTCAACAATAATATCAGTCCTTTCCGAGTCTATTGGTTGCTTCGTAACATAAGGATTTTTCCAAGGATGGGTAGTTTACCGAAAGCACAACCCCCAACCTGGAGGGCCAGGCCCTTGTTTTGACCCTAGGACAGCGGGGCGGAAAAATACCGATGTCAGTAGCCGATTTTGGGATATGAGCGCTGCCGTTGACCCATTGAGGGCCCCTCCGCCACCAACTCTTTTCCAATACCCTGGCTCAGTATTGGAAATCCCTATAGACCTGGTGTTCAAATATGTCGAAGCAGCTCATATAGGGATTTCACTTCCAGTTCGAACAAACTGGAGCTGTAGGCGCCACCGCGTTGACTCCATCTAGGGAATTCCTCCGCTGCCGCCTGAGAGTGAGTGCCTTAGTGAGAGGACACTCCTCCCCCCCTCTCTCGTTTGCTGCCACCAACGATCTTCCACAGGGGTTTAATACCCCATCTCCAGTCGAGGTACTAGGCACCCACCAGTCACCAACGTGGAGGTGAGAGTAGGAGTTGATAGTGAGAGGCTAGAGTGAGAACGTTTGTGTCCTCATAATATCGCATCACTGTCTTTCAGTGACAGCCAAGCGGTAATCAACGAGACGACTTAACGAGATGGCAGAGCTGTTTACCATTCACCTATTTTAGGTGTCGGGGCACAGTGATATTCCAAGGAATTGTAGGGCGGACGAGGTTGCCAGAAGGGGTACCACGCTTGATATTCTACTACATGTAGAAATGTTAGGCATGCCGCTCGCTACTTGTAAATCAACACTTAAACTAGATGCGATCAAAAAAGCAAATTATAGATGGACAAACGGCTCAACGTGTCTAATATCCAAGCAAATCTGGCCCATATATAGCCAGAAACGCAGTTTAATAATGCTGAACAGATCCACCATCAACACCATCATTGGTGTTCTTACAGGACACTGCCCCATAGACCTACATGCTAAAAGACTTGGCCTTTATAGCAACGACTTCTGCAGAAGCTGCATGGACGAGGAGGAGGAAGAAAGTATCACTCATCTTCATTGCTCTCCAACAAAAGAAGACTCCACCTGGGAGACTACTTCTTCGACAACCTAGGTGACCTGATTAACATTGACATCAGGAACCTCCGCCGTTTTATTTGTTGCTCGGATTGGTTCAACTAGGCAGACGATTCATAGGAAAAGATGATTGATCCATGTGGTACCACAACGGACCTTCTAGGTCTGAGTGTGCACGCGTTCCGCGTGCAGCCACCTAACCTAACCTATCGCATCAATGATATTTCCATTATAAATGATATTTCATAAGAACGGGCCAAGTACTGGTACTCCCGCAGAAACATTGCAGAAGTATCCTTCCACGTTTGTCGAATACCTAAGTTTCCAGTTACTTGCCAGCATGTAAAAATCAGAAATTTTCAAAAGCTTTGATGAATTCCAACGTTATAATTTTATTGGTGAACTTGGAACTCCATAGTCTCAAACCACAGCGATCAATCATTTTGATGTAAATTAAGTACACCGAAGATCCATACTTACGACATAAAAAGTGACGGATGCTCTGAATAGATTGAACTGATTGACAAGCCTATGAATGATAAAAAAAAAAAAGCCTACTCACTCTGTCAAAGTGAAACTTATGGCCTACAACGACAATTTAAATGTTAAAATTTTAAATTCAGCCATCATCATCACGACACCATGAAGCTTAAGACACCTATCACCATCAATAAACCTTTCAATACCCCCAATAACTGGTTAAGACTTTTCCATAATCAGCTCGAATAGTTAAAAAACAATCATTTCGGCTCATTAACTGCCTTTACACACCCAGTTCTCCATATAGTCCCAGCCTTAGCATCAACCTTTCATCAAAATTAAAAACAAATCAGAAAAACAATAAAAAAAAATTAAGTATCCATATCTCCAACACTACTCGCATGACAGCAACAACACGAATTAATGTTCGACAAGCAATCTTTTGTTGGCCTGGGCTTGAGAAATTCAAATTAGGGCGTTTTGTGATCCCCAGCCATTTGTTGAATGTCGCGCAAATTAATTGGGCGCTAAAATATGTATCTGACCAAATTGGTGTTCGATTAACGCCCATAACCGTAAGTGGGTCTGTATAATCAGTCTTTCACATAATATCCCCCTTATTTTGGTAATTTTATTTGAATGTTTCAATTTAACGAAAAGATTAGACGGACAGGTTTCGCAGCATGCGATCTGTGAGCAGTTGAAAAGAATTCGTGCAAAGCTGCCTAACAAAAGGAAATTTGCATTTCAAATCCGCGAGGATAAACAACTCGATGAGAGTGATAGGTTGAAATTAAAGATACATGCGATGAGGTTTTTTGTTAGGTGGAGAATTTTGGAAGAACATGTCTGTGAATGGGAATAGTTTGTCTTTATCTAAATGGTTGAGGTCGTTATTTATCTAACGTTTACGGTCTTAATTGAACCCTGTTACGCAATTACTTTGGAAGATTTATGCTGTGTCAAATCTTTCTGTCAGAGTGTGGGGAACTGGTTTTAGTTTCGGTGCTGAAAGATTTCAGATTCTTAGGAAAACATGGTTATGGGTTATTAAATCACTTGAGGTTGAAGCCGAACAAAAAGCTGACAGAATAAGCCGGATGTCGAATAGTACAATTTATGGCAGGTTATGTTAGGTAGGGAGGTGGGGATTTATTTAAGCTCTGTAGGCGTTTTTTTAGATATGTTCTGGATGTTGATGGTTATCTTAGACTATAATTTTGGCAGCGCATATATAACACGTCTATATGTATTTTTGTATGGTGTAGTATAGCCTTTCACCTTTCTGAATCATATTGGGGATTTCTGCTATTGAGGATTTCTATAACATAAAACCAAATCTGAAAAATTTTACCAAGGGATATAGATAAACATAATGTGGGTTCTATCCGGAAAAGTTAAGATGTATCCGAGAAGACAGATACAACGATTTGGAGCCACAAATTCGTAAGTAGATACCCAGGGTGTAGCTTTTTCTCGCAAACATTCACGTGCGTCTTTACTTTCTTTGGCGGAACCTCTTGTTTTATGCCAAATCCGAACGGCTGTGCCGTTCGACTTACACCGAAATAATTTGAAAGGGTGCGCCACTTAAGGCGAGGTCTTCCTCTACTGCGTCCAACGTATGGCTGTGAATCGAAGACTCTGCGAGCCGGAGTATTGGTGTCCATTCGTTCTACGTGTCCTAGTCTTAAACGTCCAATGCGGAGTTTTTTGACCAAGGGTAGGTCGCTGTACAGCTCGTTTAGTTCATGGTTGAATCTTCGTCTCCATAGCCCATCAACGCAAACGGGACCGACGATTTTTCGAGGAATTTTTCTCTCGAATCGACCAAGGATTTCGTCATCCGCTTTTGATACGGTCCATGCTTTTCACGTCGTAGAGCAGGGAGGATCAGCGTCTTATATAGGATCTGCTTAGTAGTTCGAATGAGGGCTTTACTACTGAATTGGCGGTTGGCAAGAGCGATTCTTCGTTTAATTTCTGACGAGATGTTCTTGTCAGAGTTAATAGCGGAGCCGACGTAGACAAAATCCCGTACTACCTCAAAGTTATATCTGTCAATGGTGACATTCTATCCAATTCGTCGATGTTGTGTTTCCTCTCGTGTTGACAGTCTTACCCTGCTAAATCCATTTTTACCGCTTCCTTCTCTATACCAGCTATGACATCACATTGAGTCCGACCAATGATGTCAATATCGTCAGCGTAGTTGATGGATTTTTGGAAAATTGTGCCTCTGGTATTGGCACGGGAGTTTCGCACAATCCTCTCAAGAATCGAGTTTAAGAAATCACATGACAGCGCATCGCCTTGCCTAAATCATTTTTTGGTATCGAATGTGTCGGTGAGGTCGTTTGCGACCCTGATGGAGCAGTAAGAATTCTCCATCGTCTTCCTACACAAACGGACAAGTTTGGGCGTCCAAAACTAGACATGACTCTGTAAAGTTCGTCTCTACAAATGCGGCTTTGAAATCGATGAATAGGTGATGGGTATCGAATTTGGACTTCTTGGATCTGCCGAAGTGTGAAAATTTTATCGGTTGTGGACTTTCCTGTCCTAAAACCACAATGATAAGGGCGGATCAGGCTGTTGGTAAACGGTTTCAGGCGTTCACATATTACGGCAGATAGGATCTTGTAGGCGAAGTTGAGGAGACTTATGCCTCTGTAGTTGGCGCAGTTCAGAGGGTCTCCTTTTTTGTGGATCGGGCAAACGATGCTAAGGTTCCATTCTTCTGGCATACTTATCCGACCAGATTTGGCTTATGAGTTGGTGGATGTTACTTACCAAGTGATCTCCGCCAGCTTTATAAAGTTCAGCGGAAAGGCCGTCATTTCCGGCGACCTTATTAAGCTTGAGTTGAGATATTGCTATCCGCACTTCACATATGTCGGGTGGTTGGTAGTTTTCGCTGTCGTCGTCAATATTGAATGGTTCGTTCTGCCTGACAGCGAAATGTTGTTCGTCATCGCCGTTTACCAGTCTGCAGAAGTGGTTCTTCCATATCCTCAGCATCGGCTACGATATTTCCTTCTTCATCTCGACAGGATTCTGTTCAAGCCTTGTATCCTTAACTTTGACGTTTTACACTTTGGTAAAACATGCGAACATCGTTCCTGGAGTGGCACCTCTCTATATCCTCGATCGCGCGCTTTTCTTGCTCTTTTTTCTTCTTTCTGAAAAGCCGATGTTCTTCCCTTCTTCTTTGCCTATAGATCCCAATGGCAGCTCTGGTCTTGACCTGCAGCTAAGCCAAGTAGGCCTCGTTCTTGCCTACGATCATCTGTCGGCATTCCTCATCAAACCAGGGATTTCTTGCTGGTGGCCGCTAGAAACCTACCACATCAGTTGCGGCTGATCTAATTGCTTGTTGCCATCGTTGCCATTATTCTTCGACATTCGATGCTGGTGGTATGATGTTAATCGAGAGGTTACAGGATATGCGTTGCACGAAGGTCTTGGCTATTGCAGTCTTTCGACATTAAATTTGTTGACAGTATTTCTGGTTTGTTGTGGCGTGGTGGATATCCGCATTCTTACCTTGGCTGCAACAAGGTAGTGGTCCGAGTCGATGTTAGCCCCTCGGAATGTTCGGACATCCAAAATACTGGATGCGTGCCTCTTGTCTATCACAACGTGATCAATTTGGTTGACTGTTCATTGACCTGGTGAGCGTCATGTCCCCTTATGGATATCGAGGTGAGGAAATCATGTGCTGTCTGTAGTGGCATTTCGTTCCGTAGCGATGTCAATTAGCCTAAGTCCGTTGCCAGATGTGTTGTCGTGTAGGCTGTGCTTTCCAAAATTACTACTGAAGACGTCTTCTCTTCCTACCTTTGCGTTAAAATCTCCTAGCAAGATTTTAACATCGTACTTCGGTAGTCGCTCATAGGTTTTGCCAAGAAGCTCGTAGAAGCAATCTTTCGCTATGTCATCTTTTTCCTCCGTCGGAGCGTGAGCGCATATAAGGCTTATGTTGGCGAATTTGGCCTTGATGCGGATTGTTTCAATGTGTACGCTAATGTTTTGGAAACATAAGACTTCTTGCCTAAGTCTGGCACTTATAACAAATCCGCATACGAATAGTCGCTGTTTCTGCTCACTATAACACGATCATTAGTAGATGGCACAGTTTTTATTCCTCTTTTTGCCCAGCCTATCCCATCGTATTTCTTGGATGGCAGTAATGTCTGGTTTGTAGTAGTTTATGGCTTTCGCTAGTTGTTCGCCTGCACCTCTCCTGTTCGTCAAAAATAAGATCAGTCCTTTCCGAGGCTATTGGTTGCTTCGTAACATGTGGTTTTTTTCCATGGGTTGGTAGTTAACCCAAAGCACAACTCGAAACCTGGAGGGCCAGTTCCAATTTATTAGATAACCCTAGGACAATGGGCCATCAGTATCCACTACGGCGCCTTTCGGTTCATCCACCACCATCTCTGTTCAAGGGGCCTGACTTACCCTTGAGATTCCTAGACCTAGCTGTTGTCGAATATGTCAAAGCAGCTCATTTAGCTTCGCCTGGGATAGCAGGCCGGATATTCATTCTGTGCCATTCTGATCAGCCTGGTTTATAGTTGAAAAATAACAACCCAAAAAAAGATCACAAACAATGTATAAAAGTGTCGGCCATTAAGCATTCCTCTCCTTAATTTACACCACGTAGGTAGGTCCTTATTACAACAGAAATTTACATACGCATACCAAATAAATTAAATATCAACATGTGCGCCCATTTAAACGGCCTAATTGTGTTGCGCTTAACTCAGCTTCATTGTAATATTCTCCACGGCAAATGTGAAAACAAAAACCCAGTAAAATCGCCTCCTGCCTTTGTCATACCTAGGCTTATTCGCATCGACATCGCATGCCAGAAGGACATTTCAAGGCTAGCACAAAAAAAAAGCAAAAACCTGAACGCACACAACACAGTTGAGGTTACCATGAAAGCGCTTAGCATTATTAACAAAAATTAACGTTCGCTTGTATAATTACGACAATTATACTACGAATGCAATTATTTTATAAAACAAACCTTCGCCGAAGAATGGCAAAACAGAAATAAATTAAACAGCAAGAGGCGATTATGAGTTTTCGCTCTGGCGAAGCCACAACAGGACGAAAAGGACTTCTCACACGAATCGCTGGGCAAATAGCTCATGTCACACAAGGCCGGTCCGTGCGAACCGATAGGTGAGTAAGTAACATACCGTATATTTAAGGATACTTGCCGAACCCCCTCCACCACCACCGGGTTATGTGAATAATATCCCAGGACCAAGTCGTGGGACAACAACACGGATGTCATGTTGTTGATTCGAGTGGAAAGTTTAGCGAATATGATCGTTATCGGCCGTTTAAGTGTGAGATGGGGGCGACGAGCATTTTGCTGGATTCTTTTGGTTATCCTGGTTGCCAATGTTGCCAATGTTGCCGATGGATAAGAGAAATACATTTGATGATGTAAAACAATTTGAGAAATAAAATAGAATACTGCTACTCCATATTGAACTTGAAATTGAATTAATAAGTTTTTAATGCCAAAAACAAGTACTGGGGATCTAGATTGACAAATACAAAAGGAAGAGAACTCTATGAAGCAATAAACGAAATTAGCGGCAAGTATCACTCAACGGGAAAACCTACGTATTGGCCAACAGATAGAAACAAAATCCCTGATCTTGTCGACTTCTTCGTAACAAAGAATATCTCGTCTAACAATATAAAGGTAGAAGAAGGGCCTGATCTCGACTCAGATCATTCCACAATACTTTTAACACTTGGCGATAAAATCACTAGTAAAGAAGATAGCCCAAGGCTAGGAAATAAGCTGACTGACTGGAACTACTTCAGGCAGCATCTAGAGGATAGTATTCAGCTCTTAGAAACAATTGGAACAGAAGAACAATTAGAAGATGCTGTTCAAATATTAACTGTAAATATCCAAAGAGCTGCATGGGCTGCAACACCTAAAACGAAAATTAAAATCCAACAAAACTCGTATCCAAAAGTAATATGTGATATAATTACGGAAAAGAGACGAGCTAGAAAACGTTGGCAACAAACAAGGGCGCCCAGAGACAAAACAATACTGAATAATCTAAACAACCAGCTTAAAAGATCGATAAGAGAATTTAAAAATGAGTCTCTCAAAAAATACCTTACCAATCTTACAAATGACGCTAGTACCGAGTACTCACTCTGGAAGGCAACAAAAAAAATGAAAAGACCAATTGCTCACATTCCACCAGTTAAAAACAGTGAAGGTAACTGGGCAAAAAGCAACCAAGAAAAAGCTTATTTATTTGCTGAATATCTTGAAGGCGTCTTTCAACCATATGAAGATAAAGACTGTCAAGAAAGCGAAGAATTATGCGAAGAGGAAAGACACATCCAACCGGTAACGGCTAAAGAAATTGCCAACGAAATAAAAAAGGGCATCAGTACTAAAAAAGCCCCGGGATTTGATTTAATATCAGGGGAAATCCTAAAACAATTCCCAAAAAAGGGCTTAAAGAAATTAGCACAGATCATAAATGCTGCATTCAGGATAAGGTATGTACCTAGCATGTGGAAAGTCGCGGAGGTGATTATGATACCAAAACCAGGCAAACCGCCTAGTGAAGTCACCTCATATCGCCCCATATCTATACTACCTATGTTGTCCAAGTTATTCGAAAAGATGTTGATTAAACGTCTGAACAAAATAATCGAAGAAAAATCGCTAATCCCAAACCATCAATTTGGTTTTAGAAGTGAACACTCCACGATCGATCAGGTGCATAGAATAACAGATAAAATCGAAAAAGCATTTGAAGAAAAAAAGATATGCTCTACTATATTTCTCGATATAGCACAAGCTTTCGATAAAGCATGGCACAAAGGACTGATCTATAAATTGCAAAAGCATCTGCCAAAACAATTTTCATAAATTTTAGAGTCCTATATATTAGAGAGATTCTTTAGAATTAAACTAGGAAATGACTACTCCACATTAAGAGAAATAAAAGCCGGTGTACCACAAGGAAGTGTGTTAGGTCCTGTGTTATATCTCTTATTTACTAGCGACTTGCCGAACAGTGATGAAACAACTGTGGCAACATTTGCAGATGATACAGCTGTACTTGCTGTGGGAGAAACTGTCGAAGTAGCGACAAAAAAACTACAGAAGGCAGTGAACAATATAACAAAATGGACAAAAAATTGGCAAATTAAACTAAATGACCTAAAATCGGTCCATATAAATTTTACAAATAAAAATGTTCAGCACATACCTGTATTCATAAATGATAAAGAAGTAGATTACGCAAACACAGCCAAATATCTAGGCATGACACTAGACGCAAAACTGCGCTGGAAAGCACATGTAAAGAAAAAAAGAGAAGAACTAAATATGCGCTACAGTAAAATGTATTGGCTTATAGGGAAATACTCTTGTTTGTCAAATTACAATAAATTACTGCTTTATAAGCAAATTCTAAAACCAGTATGGACCTACGGGCTCCAGCTGTGGGCATGCACATGCAAAACAAATTTACAGAAAATTCAAACATTTCAAAACAAAGTTCTACGGAATATAGTAAATGCACCATGGTACATAAGAAACGCTGATCTGCATAGAGATCTAGAAATAGAAATGATTGAAGATGAAGTCAAAAAAGTAGCTAATAGACATAAACTTAGGCTTCTCAATCACGTCCGCTCAGAAATGAAGGAACTATTAAATACTAGCAATATGACTAGGAGGTTAAGAAGGATAAAACCTTTTGAACTAGCTACATAGCTCGAAAAATAAAACAAAAACAGTATTAAATCCTCTATGGACAAATACTTCGAATATGAATTCTAAAAATATGAAAGACAAATTGCTGATTGGTTTAACTACTAGGTGCAATAATTGGAAAGCTGGCTAATCCCCGCCCTGCGACAATGAAATGCCAAGAAGGTTGTAACGCAGGGAAAACGGGAAGACGGGAGAAGGGGTTTAGTGGGTAGAAATCACCACACTGTTACTGAGTACGGGCTCGGTTTCGTCTTTGGAAGATTACCACCTCCCAGCGTAAAAAAAAAAAAAATTAATAAGTAAATGCAAGTGACCTTACTGCTGGAACAAGGTAGGCCAGGGTTTTGAAAGTTTCAGATCAGCAACAGAAACTCGGAATCTTTTTTTAAAAACACATTTTCAAAACACTCACGAAGCGTCAGTTAGTAAATCAGTACCATACACTGCATCTACCTGTGTCTGCAGATAAATCATGAATTACTGTTTAGTACAATAACCAGTAAGGAAGAAGGACTTTTCAGTTAAGAATTCGACATTTAAAGGTTATCGTAAGGCCTCACGCAAGCGTGTGCGAGATTGACGTAAGGACATCAACCACCCACCAAACCTATTCTAACCTTAATAATGATGTGTGTCGGTTGTGTTAGAATTGTACTCCGACTGTCCGCCTTCAGTGCCTATTCTCTTGACCGTAGATTGGATCTCAATTCCTGCTCTTGAGGGCAGCAGATGAGATAGGGGGGAAGACGTGTACTCACACTAATACACATATTCCATTCAACGCGGAAGCAACAGAGCTTCCAAGGTGGAGTCAACGGTGCCGTCTGCAGTCCCTGTTAGGATGGACAAAGTGAA
Source organism: Rhingia campestris (assembly GCA_932526625.1). NCBI lineage: Eukaryota > Metazoa > Arthropoda > Insecta > Diptera > Syrphidae > Rhingia > Rhingia campestris. The sequence goes on along the minus strand of OW052182.1, from coordinate 57,088,857 downwards.
TAAGCTATGAAGCTAAGGAAGCCCTACGCTGCTCAAAAGCAGACACTACAGAAACTATCATCCAGGGATAGCATGTTTCGGGCAATAAGAGGACGAAAAACTGTGACATCTACTACGGACCGTATTATAGTTAGCAGAAAGAGCGACTATTCGGATAAGGATTTGTTATAGGTGCCAAACTTAGGCAAGAAGTCTTTTGTTTCCAAGGCATTAACAAACGCATTGTAACAATTCACATCAACGCCAAATTCAGCAGCATAAGCCTTATAGGCGCTCACGCTCCGACGGAGGAAAAACATGATACAGCAAAAGATTGCTTCTACGAGCTCGTGGACAAAACCCATGAGCGACTACCGCAGTTCGATTTTAAAATCGTGCCGGGAGATTTAAACTCAAGGGTAGGTAGAAGACATCTTCAGCAGTATTGCCGGAAAGCACAGCCTACTCAACAACACGTCTGGCAACGGACTTAGGCTAAATGACTTCGCTACGGAACGAAATGCCACTAAAGCCAGCAGATGGTTTCCTCACCTCGATATCCATAAGGGGACATGACGGTCACGAGGTCAACGAACAGTCAACCAAATTGATCACGATGTCCGAACATTCCGAGGGGCTAAAATCGACTCCGACCATTACCTTGTTGCAGCCAAGATAAGAATCCACCACGCTACAGCAAACCAGAAATACTGTGAACAAATTTAATGTCAAGAGACCACCAAGGTCTTAACGCAACGCTTGTCCCTTAACCTATCGATTAACACCGTACAACCAGCACCGCAATTGATGTTCTAGGTTTCTCGCGCCTACTAGCAAGAAACCATTGGTTTGATGAGAAATGCCGACAGATGTCCGCAGTCAAGAACGAGACCTTCAAGGCTAAGCTGCAGGTGAAGATGAGAGCTACCATTGAGCTTTATAGACACAAAATAAGGGAAAAACACCGGCTTTTCAGAAAGAAGAAAAAAGAGCAAGAAAAGCGCGAGATCGAGGATATGGAGACGTGACACTCCAGGAACTATGGTCGCTGGTAGTTTTAAAAAGTGTAAAGAGTCGAAGCCAAGAATACAAGGTTCGAACAGAATCCTTTCGATAATAACTCGGAAATATCGTAGTTGAGGCACAGTCGATGCTGAGGATATGGAAGACCCACTTCTGCAGACTATTAAACGGCGATGACGAACAATATTCCGAGGTCAGGCAGAACGAACCATTTAATATTGGCAACGGCAACGAAAACTGACAACCACCCGACCTAAGTGAGGATAAAATAGAAATGACGTCCTTCCCACTGAGCTTTATCAAGCCGGCGGAGATGACTTGTAAAGTAACATCCACCAACTCATAAGCCGAATATGGTCGGATGAAAGTATGCCGTAAGAATGTCCGATCCAAAAACAGGAGACCCTCTGAACTGCGTCAACTACAGAGGCTTAAGTCTCCCCAACATCGCCTACAAGATCCTATCTGCCGTAATATGTGAACGCCTGAAACCGTTTACCAACAACCCGATCGGCCCTTATCAGTGTGGTTTTAGCCCAGGAAAGTCCACAACCAATCAAATTTTGACACTTCGGCAGATCCTGGAAAAAACCCAAGAAGTCCAAATCGATACCCACCGCCTATTCATCGATTTCAAAGCCGCATACGAAAGCATTTATAGAGACGAACTATACAGGGCCATGTCTTGTTTTTGTGTCCCATCCAAACTCGTCCGTCAATGCCGGATGACGATGGAGAATTCTCGCTGCTCCAAAATGACCTCACCGGCACATTCGATACCAAAAAAGGATTTAGGCAAGGCGATGTGCTGTCATGTGATTTCTTTAATTTGATTCTTGAGAGGATTGTGCAAAACTCCCGAGCCAATACCAGAGGCACAATCTTCCAAAAATCGGTGCAACTACTAGCATACGCCGACGATATTGACATCATTGGTAGGACTCAAAGTGATGTCATAGCCACATTTGCTAGTATAAAGAAGGAAGCTGCAAAAATGGGTTGAGCAGGGTAAAACTATGCATATGCTGTCAACACGAGAGGCCACACAACATCTACGAATTGGACAGAACGTCACTATTGACAGCTATTACTTTGAGGTAGTACGCGACTTTGTCTACCTCGGCTCTGCTATCAACTCTGACAACAACATATAGTCAGAAATTAAACAAAGACTCCTGCCACCCGCTATTTCTTCGGGCTAAGAAGGCAATTTAGTATTAAAGCCCTCACTCGAACTATTAAGGAGATCCTAAGACCCTAGTCATCCCAGTCCTGCTCTACGGCGCTGATGCATGGACCGTATCAAAAATGGATTCCTTGGGCGATTCGACAGGAAAATTCTTCGAACAAACCTCGGTCCCTTTTGCGTTGACGGGCTATGGAGACAAAGATTCAACCAAGAAATATCAAAAAACTCCGCATTTGACGTTTAAGATGGCTAGGACATGTAGAACGAATGGACACCAATACTCCGGCTCGCAGAGTCTTCGATTACCAGCCAGACGTCGGACGCAGTAGAGGAAGACCTCGCCTTAAGTGGCGCGCACGAGTAGAAACCGACCTCAACCAACTTGGAGTGCGCAACTGGAGGCATTTTGCTAAGGACCGGGCTAATTGGAGAAGCATGTTGGTTGAAGCCCAGTTTCATTCCTGACTGTAGCGCCACTTAAGTTAGTAAGTAAGTATGCTCGAAAAAGTGGTGCAAAATTGGACCGACAGGATAGCGTTCATAAGGCACAGTCGCGGAGGCCATATGGCAGAAATTATTTTTAAGCATTAAATGCCATAAAATGTTTGAGTCAATAAAGCCGACATTTTGGTTATTTTACTGAATTTTTTGTGTGACAAAGAAACCTCTGAAAAAACGCCCTTTATACGTTTGTCTCTTGTAGCTGTTCCCGTACAATCTAAACTATGCTTACTATCTCCTGAACCTCAACGATGCAATTGACGAAATTCGTCATGAGCTGCGAGGCCCATTTCCCCCTGAACGGATAAGCAAGCAAACAAAATTTGTACTCCAAGGAGACTGAGAATATCACATATCATTCACGAAGATCCACTCAAAATCATTGGGCCAGTTTTTTTTTTGGGTACGCACTATTACTTCGACTGGTGAGCGAGACAGAACCACGATCAAAAAGTTTTTATAGCTGCAAATTGATGCTGTCAAAGAACAGTGCGGGAAAAGTGATAGCTTCTGGAAAAGTCATTTGCGAAGACTGCTACCCATTAAGCTATGTTTCCTATGATGCAGTGTCAATCATGACTTCGCTTTTATCAAAGGCGTAGCGTCGTGAGTATTTGAACTATTACTTGGAATACAGGTTGTGACGTAACCACGTGTGTGGTTATACATTTCTATCGTGACACATCAATAAAGTTTGTCAATAAAGGGTGCATTGGCATAGTTACTATTAAGCACTGAGTTCCTGCTTCAAATTCCAAAAGTTCACAGCGCAACCTTTTGCGAAAGTCTGAAAACTGCCAAGAGTATGGAACTGTCATGAGAAGCTTCCTAGATGTGCCGTTCGGAACCAACGTTAAACAAGAGGTCCTATTGTTTGTGCCAAAAAAAATAATGACTTCGGACACACAAACACTCCGGTAATGGTATTCCATTCCATCCAATAAAGTTCTAAAAAAGGTTGAAGATGAGTTAAACCCATCCCCCATCAATGGATTCAGATCAGAACCGCATCTGAACCTTTCACTCTGACTAGTCCCGTAACCCAGTAGAGTAAAAAAACCTCTGAAAACATTTCAGCTTCCTGTTCATTTTCTATGCTCGAACCATCTGTCAGGTATAAAGACTTTAATAAGTTACTGTCAAAGTTATGTCTGGGTTTCTCCCAATCAATAAATGACTTGAGTCCGCTCTGGAGATGGAGTGTCGGAAAGAGTTAGTCATACAAATTTTGTACAAAGCTCAATGAATTGTAGGTTCAATTTTTCTTTTTGGAAATGGAAATAAGTCCTGCGGCTGTTAATACCTTTTGCTTGTGGGGCTTATTTCCTTTTGCATGCATCCGCAATCCAACAGTGAGCCCAAGCGAGGGGTATATATTCAAACTTTGCACCCAAACTTGAATAGAAAGACAATTTCAAATGGCAATAGCAGCCGCGGGTGTTAATGCTTTATGGTAGTGGGGTTTATTTCCATCTCGAAAAGAAAAAAAATGGCAATAGCAGCCGCGGGTGTCAATTTGATTATATCGGGTTTTTTTCAATAAGATCGCTACAAACGTTTTTTTTAAATAAAACAAAAACGGTTTTGGATATCATTGAAATTCTTTATTCCTGTGAAAGTACGTTCGATGCCATTATGTATGGAACTCGATTTCTTTTGCATGGCCACCACGGAAGTTCATCAATCGTCGCTGGCTTGTTGGCATAGACCATAGACTTTACGTAGCCCCACATAAAATAGTCTAACGGCGTCAAATCGCACGACCGAGGCGGCCAAGCGACTGGAGCATTTCGTGAGATAACACGTTCTCCAAACTTGGTTTCCAATAAATTGATTGTGACATTCGCTGTGTGGCTTGTGGCGCCGTCCTGTTGGAACCACATGTACTCCAAGTCCATATCATGCAATTGGGGCCAAAAATATTCGGTTATCATTGAACGGTAGCGTTTCCAATTCACAGTAACGTGCCGGTCTTGATCATCACGGAAGAAGTACGGCCCAATGACGCCGCCGGCCCATAAACCACACCAAACCGTAATTTTTTCGGGATGCAATGATGACCTATGGAGTACGTGTAGATTGCTGCCTGACCAATACCGCATATTTTGTTTATTGACGAAGCCATTCAGCCGGAAATGAGCCTCATCGCTGAAGATGATTTTTCGATGAAAATCCGAATCATTTTCAAGTTGTTGCTCAGCCCAATTCAGGAACATACGACGCTTCTGGTGGTCAAGCGGCTTCAGTTCTTGCGTCAATTTAATCTTGGTAGGATTTAGGCCAAGATCTTTTCGCAAAATTCGCCACAACGACGCCACAGAGATGCCCAATGCTTGAGAACGACGTGTGAGAGACACATTTGGGCTTTCTTCAACTGAAGCCTCAGCGGCAGCAATATTCTCGACACTATGGGCACTTCTTTGTCTCACTGGCACGGGAACATTTTGTACTGTGCCTGTGGATTCAAATTTTTCCACTAGACGCTCAATTGTTGATCTGGTAGGATGATTATGACGACCATAAATTGGTCGTAGCGCTCTTTACGTTGAGGCCACTGACTCCGAATTTCGGTAGTAAATTTTAATAATTTCGACTCGTTGTTGGCTCGTATATTTTTCATCATGAAATGGCAAACCTTACTGAAGAGAAATGTCAAAAGAGCGGCAAGAAATATGGCTTCATTTGCTGTCCCTGTCGCTCTACTTTTGTAGCGTCCCTGTTGAAAAACCCTGTATAAAACCAATTCATCGTTTTGGTCCAGAAAATTTCCAAGGATTACAAAGGGTGCGCCAAATAACTTTTTTTTTTTGAAAATGCTATAAAAAAAAAAACTTCTTTCTTTTTTTATTTGAAAGTACAATCCTTCGGTTAATTATGGAAAATAATTTCATTCAAATGGCTGCCTCGGCTGGCCATGCAGTAGCCTACACGATCGGTCCAATTTTTAAGCACATTATCGATTGTGTGCAGCTGTATATCACCAATGGCTTCACAAATATTGTCCTTTAAAGCGTCAATTGTCTCTGGCTTGCCGGCGTAACACTTATCTTTTACGGCACCCCACAAATAATAGTCCAACGGTGTCAAATCGCAGCTCCGAGGTGGCCAAACGACATCAGCTCTGCGGCTGATAATGCGATCTTCAAAAACAGGGCGCAAAACATCGAGTGTAACTTCAGCTGTGTGGCACGTAGCGCCGTCCTGTTGAAACCAAATGTTGCCAATATACTCCTCTTCATTTTTTGTGAACGAAAATTCGTTCAACATGGCCCGATAACGATCGCCATTAACTGTAACGGCCACTCCTTGCTCATTTTCGAAGAAAAATGGCCCAATTATGCCTCTGGACCAAAATCCGCACCAAACAGTGACTCGTTTTGGGTGTATCGGCTTTTCAATGTATGCGTGCGGGTTTTCTGTGCCCCAAATGCTACAATTTTGCTTGTTTACATACCCGCCAAGATCAAAATGAGCTTCATCTGAAAAGATGATTTTTTTGGCAAAATCGGCATCTTCTCTAAGTCGACCGCAGGCCCACTTAGCGAAGCGAAAACGCATTGGATGGTCAGTTGGCTTCAACTCCTGAACTAATTGGACTTTGTATGGCGTCTTACCAAGGTCTTTATGCAAAATTCGTCTCAATGATGTCTCCGAATGTTCAATTGTTGAGAACGATGGTTAATTGATGTTGATGGCGCTTCACACACACTTTCTGCCACAGCAGCAATATTCTCGGGTGTACGCACTGTTTTTGGCTTTTCACGCTTTGGTTTATCGATGAGGATGCCAGTTTCTTTCACTTTTTTCACAAGATAACGAACATACGGAGCTGACGGTGCTTTTCTTCTTCCAAAATCCGTACGCAATTTTCGCACACATTCTGCTACATTACCATGATTTTCAAAGTAATGTCGCAATATTTCCCAGCGTTGTTCAAGCGTATACACAGCCATATTCGTTCAGCGGAAGGAGAAAACTAATTATCTGTCAAATCAGACATGAGCTAAGTGTTACCATTCACGAAATAAGCACTAGTTGAAAAAAAAAAGTTAGATGGCGGACCCGTTATAAAGACTTACACTCAACTCAGCTCTAAAAGTGTCTCTCAAGCTGTTATCTATTGCAAAACCTTTTAATAATGGTTTACTGATTCGTTCACCTTGGTCTTGTTCGACAAGTTGGAACAGGTGGTAGTCGATATTTGAACATACCGGTGAATTTTGTCCAATCAGCTTTAAATAGGGTTCCTAACAGTAGGTTCTTAAATTTGTTTTATAAACGGACTAAGGCAGTTCAAATGTTTCCTTCTGAATCATAGCTTTCGTGACATCAGGCTTATTTCTTAGAGGGTTCCCTTATTCTCTTTAGGGAGAGAAAGATAAAACAAACTGCATGGGATTACTAGTCAAATCTGACGGTAAAATCACATGCGACCGGGAAGAAACGTTGACCACGCTTCTTCAGGTACACTTCCCCGGCTCCACTATCACAAGTGAGTTTCATGAACACATGATAGATGACTCACCCCCTAGAAACCTGAAAAGGATTATTAGTTTATCCGGCAAACTTTTCACTCCGAATAAGGTCAAATGGGCGATCAACTCATTTGAACCATACAAGGCACCAGGGATAGACGGAATCTTTCCTGCTCTTTTACAAAAGGGCTTGGACTTTTTCTTACCCACTATGGTCGCTTTATTTAGGTTTAGTTTCAATTGGGGCTCAGTGGCGCGATGGTTAGTGCGATGAACTGCCGCGCAGAAGGTCTGGGTTCGATTCCCAGCCATAGCAACACCTAAACGATTTTTCACTGGCCCTCCTCTCGTGATGATCTGACAAATCGTACGAGTAGTATCAATTGTCAAGAATAGCTTATCTCAACTTAGCCGTTCGGAGTCGGCATAAAACAGGAGGTCCCGCCATCGTGCAAGAAGTACACAGGCCCTGGGTACTAACGAGCCTGTTGCGCCAAAAATTTGTATTTTGTATTTTTTTTCAATTGTGGCTACATACCACAAACCTGGAGGGAGGTAAACGTGGTATTTATCCCCAAACCAGGTAAACCAATAGAACTACCTCATACCGTCCAATAAGCTTAACATCTTCATTCTTGAAAACAATGGAAAGAATACTTCACGTACACATTAGAGAGTGCTTAAATGAAAGCACTCCTCTGCATCCCTGTCAATTCGCCTACCAAAAAGGTAAATCTACGGAAGGAGCACTTCTAAGTTTAACATCACAAATAAAAAGTGCATACGAAAACAAAGAACTAGCATTATGTGCCTTCCTTGACATAGAGGGTGCTTTTGACAACAGTGGATATGACTCCATTTCAAATGCTTTGACTCATAGAAGAATAGATCACCCCACCATCAAATGGATCAAAGCAATGCTTGAAAGTCGGAAAATAACTGCTTCATCACCACTGACCTCAGTATCAGTAACAGCCGTTAAAGGCTGCCTTCAGGGAGGAGTACTTTCACCCCTACTATAGTCTCTGGTTATCGATAACCTTCTTCAAGACCTAAGTAATGCATGTTTCAATATATTTGGATACGCCGATGACCTAGTCATCATAATAAGGGGAAAAGAACCAAATGAGGTTACAACACGTTTGCAAAACGCCCTTTAGATAGTCATAGACTGGTGTAGAAAAGAAAGTCTTTCTATAAACCCCAATCAATGATACATACATTGAGTATTCCAACGAAGTAAAATATCTTGGAGTGATCCTCGATAAAAAACTAAGCTGAAACTCCCACATCAACAACAAAATTCAAAAAGCAACCAAAGCTTTCTGGGCTTGCCAAAGCTTGTATGGTAAAACCTGGGGAATCTCTCCAAAGACCACACACTGGATCTACACGATCATGGTCAGGTCCATTATAACATACGTATGGTGGAACAAAGTCACCCAAAAAAACAACTATAAATAAATTAAACACGGTACAACGGCCTGCCTATCTGGGCATTACCGGAGCTATGCGTACCTGTCCCACGGCGGCTATGGAAGCCTTAATAGGACTAACACCCCTCCACATTTATATAAAAAAATGGTAATTCGCAGCTCAGCAAGTTTGACACAAACGGAACAGTTAAACATTAGCGAACACCTAAAACTAATTGGACTTCTATCCGAACTTCCAGAACTTGGCATGATCTGTGCGGTTACAGACCGCTTACCAAAGACACTATGCTTCGACAAATATTCTCAACGGAGATCACAACCAGAGAAGCATGGTGTAGCAATAACCCACCAAACTGCCAAAACGGCCTAAGTGGTATACGGATGGTTCTAAAATGGACTCAGGGGTAGGTGCTGGCATACATGGACCAAATAGAAACATCTCAATACCTATGGGAAAAAAACCCTATCGTATTCTAAGCTGAGCTCCATGCCATAAAAGAATGCGCAAACCCTATACACAACTCAGGTATTAAAGGTGCAAACATCCATATATTCACGGACAGTCAAGCAGCTATAAAAGCCCTTAGCTCACATCATTGACTCCAAATCAGTACTACACTGCTTCAATTCCCTATAAACACTCAGTTCCAGGAACAAAACCAGACTATGGTGGGTCCCCGGACATAAGGGAATTGAAGGTAACGAAAAAGCTGATGAACTTGCCAGAAAAGGTTCGGAAACCCCCTTCATTGGACCTGAACCCTTCTGTGCAATCCCCAAATCAGCCATAAATCTGTTTATAAAAAAACTGGGAACAAAACAAATGTTTTTAATACTGGGAAAACATCCCAGGCCTAAGACAGGCTAAAAGAACCATTCAGCCCTTCAAAACAGATGCCAATAAGATACTAAATCTTCGCATGCACGATTTCAAAAACTTAGTAGGCTACCTAACTGGTCATCACAATCTGCGAAATCACCTAAATAAAATGCATCTAGTCGACTCACCGGAGTGCAGACTATGTCTAGAAGAAGACGAAACAGCCGAACATATCATATGTGAATGCCCGGCCCTTTACGGTATGAGAAGGGGGCCTTTCTTCAGGGAATTTTTAAGTCCCGAAGAACTGAGAAAATCTTCGGCTGAAAGCATTATCAGTTACATTGGGAAAGAAGAAGCTTTACTAACCTAAAAAACATCTGACGGCAAGCACAATAGATCTTTTAGGTCGATGTGCATCTTACTGCTTAGGTAAGTCAGAATTTAAAAAAAAAAATCTCTTTAGGATTTCTACCAAACATCCTACACGACTTTATTCATAGTCGCCCATGATGTTTCATGTTGTGCTTGTGACATCTACTACATGACTTAATGGCGGAGGATTTATTAGATCCATTCCCACTTGGATTTCTTAATTTTGGCGTTCGTATTATTTGGGCCGCCATTCAAGTTAAACGCAGCAATTTTATTTTGGAAATAAATTAGGACTTCCACATATGACCACTAAAATACCAAAATCGACCTCCAAAAGTTCACTACCTTTTGTCAACCACTACTGCAACTCTTCTCAAGACTGCGTTTGCACGAATTCCCTCGTCAAACGGTTTTAAAAACCAACTAAATCGAAAACTAGGGTGAGACGCAATAGCTTTGACTAGAGTACCGCAACTTCGTCGTCACATAAAGTCACAGGTATACGCTGTCTATATGTCATATCCACATGCGAATATGATTGAAACAGTGTTGGTGTTATGCAAGGACTATTATACCATTTGTGGTGTGTTGAGCGCACGCAAAGTCAATTACTTGCATTGTAGGTTTAAAAAACGCCCGCTCAAATGATTGCGACATGAAAGTATTTATTAGATTCCGTTTTTCCGTTTTGCAGTTATGAAATGCCCGTTAGTCGTTACCGTCTGCCTCTCAGTCGTTCTCTTTCTCTCTCGTTCTGACACTCCGCCGGGTGAACCATACCGAAAAGGACACGACTAAACAATGTGTTTTCCGGTGGGGCACCGCTTTCATGCACACATGCCGATATGCAGGCAAGAACCACGATACACGGTAGGCCTTCAGAAGGAAGCATGCAGTGGGAACGTAAAATATTCCTGGCTGAGTTTACGTTTTGTTATCGAGGGTTTTAGAGTACAATTTTGTAATTGCACCTCTTAGAATCATAGCGGTATAACAGTATAATTGATTGCCCTATTTTGAGCTGATTTGCACAGTTGACATGCCATTTAAGGGAGAATGGTCTACAATGGCAGCGAAAGGTTAGGTATGGAGCTGCCATAAATGGAGGCCAAGAGTTTTGTATTCAAGAAGTTGATGCTATGCTAATGGAGGAGTTGGAACAGTGACTTAATGTGCCTTTAATGAACTAGCTAAAGTGAGAAAATGAAGGCGTAGGCATGACTGATGACGGAGAACAAAGTGATCTATGATTTATGAAGTGCTTGCAATTTTTCACAGTTAATGGGCAGCCTTTTCGAAGTGACCGATTAGACAAATTTGTGTAGGGGTACCGAAGTGGGAGGTCTTGTTTTTATTGTGGTTGTCTCTTTGCGCACCGATTTTATAGATATTGGTATCATCTTTCAAGGTGTCCTGTCACAAGTCATTGAACAGAAAACATTGAGGATCGAAGATGATTGTATTGGCTCGGCCACATCGAGCGAATGAACAATATTGCTCCAGCTAAAAGAATCTTCGAATCCCAGCCTTCAGGTTCAACAAGGAATACCGAAATTCTGGTTTTAGAAATAAGCTATCTCGGATGCCAGAGCACTTGGACTGAATAACTGGCAGCAACGGTGTCCAGGAAGAGGATTGTGTTGGCTCGGCCACATCGAGCAAATTAACAATAATCCTCCAGCTAACAGAATCTCCAAATCCCAGCCTTCAGATTCGACAAGGAACACCGAACCTCCGATTTTAGAAACAAGCGATCGCGGATGCCAGAGCGCTTAGACTGAATAATTGGCAGGTTCGAAGAGGATGAAAGACTGCATTGTCTCACGCAGAAACCCTCAACGGGTCGAGAGCCAGTTAAGTAAGAAAGCTAAAAAAAAGTTGTAGGGAGGTTTTGTAACCTAGATGCCGATGCAGTAGGTGTCGCTTGAGCATTTACAAAAAATTATATAAAAATGGCAAATGGGTATGAATCCTGAAGAAAACACCCTTCACCTTTGCGGTGATCTTGTAAGTCTTGAAAAAGTTTATACTGAAGAGTTTTTTTTTTAAATTAATTAATTAAGTGGCGCTACAGTCCGGAATGAACCTGGGCCTCAGGGCCTCAACCAACATGCCTCTCCAATTAGCCCGGTCCTTAGCTAGCAGGTTTCAGTTGCGCACTCCAATTTGGTTGCTATGTCGGTTGCCACTTGTGCGCGCCACTTAAGGCGAGGTCTTCCCCTACGGCAACCTACGTATGGCTGGGAATCGAAGCCGGAGTATTGGTTTCCATTCGTTTTACATGTCCTAGCCATCTTAAACGTCCTATACGGAGTTTTGACTAGGGTCATATCGCTGTACAGCTTGTATAGTCCTTGGTTGAATCTTCGTCTCCATAGCCCGTCAACGCAAACGGGAACGAAGATTTTTCGAAGAATCTTCCTATCGAATCGACTAAGGATTTCTTCATCCATTGTTGATACGGTCCATGCTTTAGCGCCATAGAGCAGGACTGGGGTGATCAGGGTCTTATATAGGATCTCCTTAGTAATTCGAGTGAGGGCTTTACTACTTAATTGCCTTCTTATCCCGAAGAAACAGCGATTGCCAAGAGTAATTCTTCGTTTGATTTCTGACAAGATGTTGTTGTCAAAGTTAATAGTGGAGCCGAGGTAGACAAAGTCCCGTACTACCTCAAAGTTATATCTGTCAATGGTGACGTTCTTTCCAATTCGTGGATGTTGTGTGTTCTTTCGTGTTGACAGCATATACTTAGTCTTACCTGATAAACCCATTTTCGCCGCTTCCTTCTCTATACTAGCAAACGTGGCTATGACATCACGTTGAGTCCTACCAATGATGTCAATATCGTCAGCGTATGCTAGTAGTTGCACCGACTTTTGGAAAATTGTGCCTCTGGTGTTGGCTTTGGAGTTTTGCACAATCCTCTCAAGAATCAGATTAAAGAAGTCACATGACAGCGCATCGCCTTGCCTAAATCCTTTTTTGGTATCGAATGTGTCGGTGAGGTCGTTTCCGACCCTGATGGAGCAGCGAGAATTCTCTATCGTCATCCTACACAAACGGACGAGTTTGGGCGGTATACCAAAACTAGACATGGCTCTACTATGGCTCTATAAATGCTGTCATATGCGGCTTTGAAATCGATGAATAGGTGGTGGGTATCGATTTGGACTTCTTGAGTTTTTTCTAGGATCTCCCGAAGTGTGAAAATTTGATCGGTTGTGGACTTTCCTGGCCTAAAACCACACTGATAAGGGCCAATCAGGTTGTTGGTAAACGGTTTCAGGCGTTCACATATTACGGCAGATAGGATCTTGTAGGCGATGTTGAGGAGACTTATGCCTCTGTAGTTGGCGCAGTTCAGAGGGTCTCCTATTTTGTGGATCGGACAAACGATGCTGAGGTTCCATTCTTCAGTGTCGTCCGTCCAGATTTGTCTTATGAGTTGGTGGATGTTGCTTACCAAGTCATCTCAGCCGGCTTTTTTAAGCTCAGCGGGAAGGCCGTCATTTCCGGCGGCCTTATTAAGCTTGAGTTTAGATATTGCTATCCCTACTTCACTTAGGTCGGGTGGTTGGCAGTTTTCGCTGTCGTTGCCAATATTAAATGGTTCGTTCTGCCTGACAGCGGAATGTTGTTAGCCATCGCCGTTTAACAGTCTTTAGAAGTGGTTCTTCCATATCCTCAGCATCGACTGTACTACGATATTTCCTTGTTCATCTCGACAGGATTATGTTCGAGACTTGTATCCTTGGCTTTGACATTTTCCACTTTGGTAAAACTTGCGAACATCGTTCCTGGAGTGGCACCTCTCTATATCCTCGATCGCGCTCTTATTTCTTCTTTCTGAAAAGCCGGTTTTCATCCCTTCTTCTTTCCCTAAAGAGCTCAATGCCAGCTCTCGTCTTCACCTGCAGCTAAGCCATTTAGGCCTGGTTCTGGCCAGCGATGATCGTCCCCTTATGGTAAGGAAACCATATGCTGGCTATAGTGGCATTTTGTTCCATAGCGATGTCAATCAGCCTAAGTCCGTTGCCAGACGTGTTGTCGTGTAAGCTGTGTTTTCCGACAATACTGCTAAAGATGTTTTCTCTTCCCACCTTTGCTTCAAAATCTCCCAACACGATTTTAACATCGAACTTCGGTAGTCGCTCATAGGTTTTGTCAAGAAGCTTGTAGACGCAATCTGTAGCCATGTTATCTTTTTCCTCCGTCGGAGCGTGAGCGCATATAAGGTTTATGTTGGCGAATTAGTCCTTGATGCGAATTTTTACAATGCGTTCGCTTATGTCTTGGAAACAAAAGACTTCTTGCCTAGGTCTGGCATTTATAACAAATCCGCATACGAATAGTCGCTGTTTCTGCTAACTATAACACGGCCCGTAGTAGATGTCACAGTTTTTCATCCTCTTTTTGCCCGGCCCATCCCATCGTATTTCCTGGATAGCAGTAATGCCTGCAGCAGCTTAGGGCTTCCGTTAGTTGTTCGCCTGCACCTCTCCTCTTTAATGTTCTCACATTCCTGGTGCAGATACGAACGTCGTTGTCCTTTTTTCGTTTAGCAGGGTCGTCAACAATAAGTTTTTTGCTGCTTTTCGTCTTGTTATCAAGACTCGCACTTATTGTTTAGCAAGTCAAATCCGGTTGAATGAGACCAGTACCCGATGTTGATGTGAGAGTTACAACCACTGGACATTGTCACGTTAAAGAAAATCAGAGTCTACCCTCGTTCTACAACACCCAACCATCAAAATTATATCGCTTTGTTATATCCTTGACTTCTTTTGACTGCACTCCCATCTCCTGTACTTAGAGCTAGTGACCACACAATTGGCAAGATCATGTTCTAAACCTAAAGTGATTTTCTTTCCATAAATCAAAGCATTGCTTTGAAAGAATGTTTCACTTAAAACACTCACATCTGTAACTCTTTTTTATTCTTTTTTCTATCTTAAACGGTCTTAGCTTATCTTGAAAACTCACTCGTACCTAATTAGCCATACAACCACACAACACATTCAAACTAATAGCAATTGATACAATTCCCAATTTCTATGTTCCATCAGAGATGCACCTCGCGCCTTTAACTATCCATCGCACACTCACGTATACCCTTTCCACATGGAGATCTCCACCACCGATAAGGAACAAAACGCCAGGCGTTAATTGGTCTTCTCCACAGCGTGGACAGCGAGCGCACAGGGCATGGCCACAGCATGCCTTCGGAATGGCTATACAGAATGCCATACCTGCCTACACATTACGAGTAGAATTATATACTCGTACATCCCCATCCATTCGTTCGTATATTTATCAAATATCTTAAAACGAGCGATTTTCCATTATGTATCCCTCTCGTGCACTACATCCATCCCAAGATACTTTGATTAACAAGATAAGCCTCACATCCATATATCTCGAAACACATGCCTCACTGTGTATCACCTTTTATCAAATTAGCCGACCCACCAACCATCCAAAAAAAAAAACGATCAGGACGAAAATTATTACCCCAATTCATATCAGCCTTACATGTAAAATGAATTTAAAATTTAAATAGAGCCTCCTCTGGTCCGACCGACCCGAACACCACGATCACATGGGTCGTGCGCCCCAATCGTTCATCGTTCATCTTCCCACTCTGGGGCCCCGATTTATGGGCAGCATTTAACTAAATTCTCATTCTATTGCTCAATTATGTCAGATATGGCCCGGGACACTTTCGTCTGGTTTATTGAATGCGTTGCAGAGTGATTAAACCCTTGTGTGTGAATGGGTCCGCTCGAGTGTGTCGAGGGCAATTAAATTTGTAAGAAAAACGAAGACGAAGACCGAAAACACCTAGCCAAAGAGGGTCGCTGTTAAGTGCTTTGCGGTGGATTGTGGCGCGGCGGCGCGATCCGTGCGGAACCACAGGCCATGTGGCATACGGTTTCAGTGTAGTGTCGGTCCCAAAGGAAGCTGGCCATCGGTGTAAATCTTCTTCAAATGAGTGACTAAACGATCCGACAACAGGCTGTACTAAATAATTTCAGGTTATGTGCCAGGTTTGCCGATGGGGCCAACCGGTCTCTGCGGTCGGAGCGGTGCGCTCTGAGGCTGGGGTCTGTTGGATGTTGGATTCCCCGCTTAATGATCGTTCTAAATGAACAAACCTTTTAATTTGCTTGTTTCTAAATTTGTTATCTGTGTCTTTTGGTGGTGTGATGATGCGGTGATGTGATGATGTGCTGTGTGCAGACCGCGGACGGAAAAACAAACAAAAAATCAATAACCCGGACGGTTAATTTGGTGGTTGCAATATATCACACGGATACATGGAGCATGCGATTGCGGTGTGAGAGGTGGAAGGTTGGTTTGCACTTGAAGGCTGTACCTGGATGGACAGTTAAATAATGGAGGTATTTGCTGTGAGTCAGTTTTTTTATTTGTTTACAGGATGCAGGCAATATGGGTGACTCTTAACGGGTTAAGTGGGTCGTTAGTGCCATCAACAGCAGGGCAAAAGATCTGGGGTCGTTTCAGAGTCGTAGCAATACCTTAAATGTCTTTTAACTGGCCCTGTTCTATCGATGATCTGACAAATCACCCGAGTAGTACCAAGTGTCAACAAAAGCTTCTCTCAACTCAGCCGCTCGGATTCGGCATTCGGCATATGTATCGACATTGAGCTCCTTGCTCAACTGGTATTCCTCATGAAAGTACCTTTTTTGAAAGTTCCTTTTACATTACACCAAATGATTTTTTTCTATGTTTAATAATTCTGACAGCCACAATAAGTCAAACGAAGGATTACCGCTGTTCATTTGAGCTAACATTGCATGTTATTAATAAAATCCTTACTCGAACTACCAAGGATGTACCATCTTTATAAGACCCTCACTGAGGCTGGGATGAAGTCTTTGGGTTAGTTTGGTCAAAATAGACCCGTTGTTATGACCGTTGGGGGTCCGTTTTTTTTAGTTCCAGCCATCCAGATATTGTTGCAAACCGGAAAAGAGAGGGTGATTTCGGATATATCTGTGAGGTCATGGAAAATGTATTCTCTAAAGGTTCTCATTCTTAGGAGGAGTGTTATGACCTCCTGGATGGAGCCTGCGGAGCCTCTCCAAAGTATGATGTAAAAGTTGTACTCTGGGATTTCAATGCTAAAGTCGGAAAGAAACAACAACAGACAACTGCTACCGACTAATTGATTTTGCAGGAACTCGTAATACGGTGAGGTGTCAACACGAAAGGCCCTATGTTCAACAGGTCCGTCCAGCTGCTGGGCTATGCGGACGATTTTGACATCATCGGTCGCTCCCAGCGTTCTGTGATAAAATCGTTCACAGAGATTGAAGAACAGGCGAAATCCGTTGGCCTTGAAGTAAATGAGGACAAGACTAAGTACATGCTATCAACGAACAAAGGAGCATCTGTCCAACGCCTAGGACAAAACCTCACTATTAATAGGAACAATTTCGAGGTACTTAAGGAGTTCACCTACCTCGGAGTAAACATAAGCTCCACGAATGACACCCTAGTGAAGATCCGGCGAAGAATTACCATAGGGAACCCTTGCTACTTCGGTTTGGCGAAACAATTGGGTTCAAAACTACTACATAACTCGAAGGTCGAAATGTGTGCTCTACAAAACCCTCATCCTGCCAGTTCTGCTTTATGGCGCCGAGTGCAAGACGATAAGCAAGAAGGGAGAGCTGATACTGGGCTCCTTCGAAAGAAAAATACTTCTTCGGATTGTTGGTCCTGTGCGCGAGGAAGGCGAATGGAGGAGAAGATACAACCGCGAACTCTATGAGCTGTACCAAGATATGGATGTAGTCCAAAAAGCCAAAACACGTCGACTACATTAGCTCGGCCACATCGAGTAAATGGATAATAATGTTCCAGCTAAGTAGATCTTCGAATCCCAGCCCCCAGGTTCGAATAGACAAGAAAGACCGAACCTCCGTTTCAAAGACCAAGCCATCGCAGATGCCAAAGCGCTTGGTTTGGAGATAGCATGCCCAATCGTAGAGTATGGAAGGCTGCAGTGTCTCAGGCAGAGACTCTTAATGGGTCGGGAGCTCGAGAAGTAAGTAAGTCTCATTCTTAATTGGCTGCTGAAAGTGCCTGATTTGCCTGATCAGGCAGATCCTGGAAGTAGATTCTTTTCTCGCCAGAGAGCTTAACATTATGTTGGAAGCCAAGAACCTTTAGCTCTCAACGACACCGCTTCACAAGCTTAGATTTTATTGCAGCCTGACTGTCAATGAAGATTATTATATCATCTGGTGGTAACGCCAGTATTGAGGTCGCTTTGGCTGCCTCTTGTACTGTCAATATCTGAGCCTGGAAGACACTGCTGTTCTCAGCGAGACTGGCTTTAGTGTTTCTGAAAACACTCCAGCGGTGGCAGGTTTAGGATGGTTTCCAGTTCCAGTGTTGAAGTGGTTCTCATTGCGCTTGTAGCGCCCACACATGCTATCCTTTGTACCTTTGTTACATTTTTTGGATGGGTGACTTTATTTGTGGATTATCACCAGACAAGTCCTCCATATATTAATATAGGTCTTGCAATGGCCGTGTATGTAAATTCATAGGATAATCCTGGGAAGCTACTCCCTTTTTTATGCGTTCGCACACACCTAGGCTCCAGTTGAATTTTCTGTCAAGAATGACACCCAGGTATTTTGCGCTATCGGATAGTTTGAGTCCCGTCAATAACCGGTAGGTCATCGACGATTGATTGATGGGTTACGAAGAGATTATTTTCAAGCACGAACTTTAAGATCGTTGCTGCAGCCCGAAAAGTCTACTATTCCGAGTTAGATGGAGTACTCAGCCTTGTGGAGGTTAGGTTATTTTAGAAAAGGTCTGTTTGGATCTGTCGGCGTTTCCTAATATTCGTTTGTCTAATTGAACCATTCCGAGTTTACTTTAAAGCGGAGGAGGTTTCCGACATTTAGGTAAATTAGCCAGCTCACCTAAATTGCCTAAGAAGTAGTCTCCTAGATGGATTCTTCTTTTGTTGGAGAGACGTTCTTTCAAAATCTGACTAAACGTACTGTCAGGGGTTCTGAATTGCGAAAGATTGGCCGTTTTTTTTGCGCTCCTTAGGATCACTTTCACCGACCATGGACGCGGTGTTTCGTCAGAGGAGCTGACGAAACATTGAAACTTGGCCCAAGTCTGAGATGAATTTTTTATCCTTGTAAGCAGCTTTGAAGGGTGGACTTGCTTAAAGCTGGAGTACGGTTGGTCTGGAAGTGATTTAGGGAAGACCGTCTGGTGCGAGCTCGAAATAGTACATAAAGTTTTTCCAGATGGGTCAGATTATGGATGGGATTGTACCACTTACATCTCTTGGCTATGGATCGGATCAGGTTTCAAAAGCAATATATTTACCGACGGCACGGCACGGACGCGCATTCAAGCCAGAGGTATGAGCACACATACACTACGTTTGGACCAGGTTTTTCCAAAGTATTTACGCTATTGGAGGTGATACTGTCAGTAGAGGAGACCAATATACTGGACCAGGGTGCTGCACTAATGCGGAGCGAGCTCGAAGCCGAAAAACCTGTTGAAACCTTAATGTTTGTTTGTAGTGTAGTTTGTAGTTTGTGTTCGCACTTGCCTTATAGTCCGTACCAAATCAGTTGGCCATTCTACTGCGCAGGTCTCTTAAAATTTATTTTAAAATAACTTAAATTTCTCTTAAATCCTCTCTCTGCGCAATTGACCGTTGGCCAACTGATTTGGTATGGACTATACCTCCTTCACCTGGCAGAGATGCGGATTCAGTAAATCTCGGAGTTTCTACCTTTCTGCAGAACTACCAGTAGAACTCATCCAATACACAGGTGATGCCTTGGAATTTTTCATGCACCAAATCATAAACCAAGTTTGGATTTTGCATCCATCAACAATCCTATGTCTTGCTCCAACTTATTCTGACATAAACGGCACATACAGGGCTCAAACCTAGCTACTCCACTCATTTGTGTTTACGTAGTTAAATTTTTGCCACAACGATTAGGACCGCCGCGCCGCCTGATTCTGAAATGCAAATTTGAGAAGCTTCTCATGGATGGTTGTCAAACTTTCCCAAGAGTGAACAACAGTGAGGTGATTTGAACCAGAGACCCCGAGCATAATAGTCCATTGAGTAACCGCTAAATTACTGCATATGCGTAACTACTAACCGTAGACCGAATTTGTACAATAAGGCAAATCCTTAAACAGAGGAAGTAAAAGTCGAGTATAATGGCATCCAACGCCTCAAGCTGTATAAAGCATGATGTCATAAGGCATAACTTCCAACACTCGTCTGAAAGTTAAAGGTCGATGTAAGACATCCTGAGGAGTGCCAATATGAAAAAAAAGGCCAACCCTACGCACTTCAGAACCCCTGGCAGAAGGTCAGTAAGATGCTAAAAGAACGTCTGGAATTCGTGCTATTTGACCGCAGTGGCAAGGAAGAGGCAAAAGCTTCAGCACCCACTTGCCGCGACCTTCAGAACCCCTGGCAGAAAGTCAGTTGGATGCTAAAAGAACGTCTCGAATTCGTGGTAATCGACCACAGTGATCCGGATGGATGCATCACAATGGCAAAATGGAGGAAGGTATGGGGTAAAAGTTTCCTTCGTGATCCTTCGCGATCATCCAGGCTCTGCTCCCACTTACCATGCGCCTCTATGAGGGGCGCATAAACAGCATTGCCTGTGCAGATCAGAGTTCCAAAAATCTTTTTAAGTACGCAGTGTCTAGGGGAAAATTTACCGGGAGCACAACTGAAGGTAGTGTATATGAACCAGATTCCTAACCACCCTCGTAGCCGTGCGAGAATTCCGGTTGAGAACTCAACCACATTCTGGACATTGTCAGGTTAAGCAATCGGCTCGTTCTAACCCATAATTGTCGAATTGGCATGGTTGAAGAGGCTAAGGGAGATTCCAGTAACGTCTGCATAATTGGTAAACAAGGAATTCCTGGATCCTTTAGTTGCGTCGACTGTGGGTCCAGCACCATCCTGCTGAATGTTAAAAGTTGCGACAAATCGCATCTTGAGCCTCATCCTAGCACGGCACCATCTCAACCAAATGTCGACGACAAGTACCCAGAAACCCATAACGCTACCTTCTTTAAGGTTGTCACTAAGTCTATAGACCTGGAGTTGGATAGTGCTACTAATGGGCTGAAGTAGTACGGGACTTGTTTACGGATCCCCCATTAACTCTGACAACAACATCTGCAAAAACGAAGAATTACCATTGCCAACCGCTGTTTCTTCGGGCTAAGAAGGCAATTTAGTAGTTAAGCCCTCAATGGAACTACTAAGGAGATCCTATATAAGACCGTGAACATCCCAGTGAAGAAGGATGAAGAATCCTAGGTCGATTCCAGAGAAAAATTCTTCGAAAAATCGTCGGTCCCGTTTGCGTTGACGTAAGACGAAGATTCAACCAAGAACTATACGAGCTGTACAGCGACATGCCCCTAGTCAACAAATTGGACTTTAAAAATTGCTAGGACATGTAGAACGAATGGACACCAATACTCCGGCTTGCAGACTCTTCGATTCCCAGCCAGACGTCTGGGAGGCAGGACCGGGCTTATTGGAGGGGTATGTTGGTTGAGGCCCAGGTTCATTTCGGGCTAGCAGAAGATGACCTCCTAGTCTCCAATTCTGACGATGCCAACAACACATTGGTCTTTGTGAATAGTTCCTCTGACGGTACTCTTTCACCACTCCAAACCGGCTTCTGCAGCCCTTTTTCCCCCGCTGAGAAAAACAAGGAGAGGTTATAGTTCTGATCCAAGAACCCTTGGTTGTCAACAACCTGGTGTGCGGATTCAGAACTCCAAATTACAAACTAATTAGCAAAAGTTGGTCGGATGAAAGTATGGGATCTCCACATCGTTTGCCCGATTCACACACGATGGACTATTCATGCTGATCCATTAGGGTTATTTTCTGATAGTAAGGGACTTAATCTACCTCGACTCTGATAGTAACTCTGACAACGACATCTTCTCACTTTAATTCAATTGCGTCCTAAATTAAACGCAAAACCCCTTCCAGAACCCCTATGCCCATCAGATGGATGCAACCCTAATAAATCAAAGAAGACCCCAGATTTCTATTTGAATATTAATTCCAACAAAACGGTTCGACACTCTTATCCTTGCCGATACTCAAATGTACACCACACTCAAACCCAACTTTCGCAGTCGACAACTATCACGACACAATAGCTGTGTCGTGTGTCAACCTATACGAGCTCCACAGCCTGTCTCCCTCTCTAATGAAACACACACACTTACTCGCATACCGCCTTAATGTGACGAGATTTATGGCCTCGTCCAAAAGAAAAGGTGCACCGCTCCTCCAAGGAACGTAAAAAAAACTGTCGACAGCCACAAAGGTGTCGTCGGTAACGATGGGAACAGGTGAGAGAATGCATCACCGGGTCTATCGTTAAATGTGGCGCTTGATGGTGCATCGTATATGGAAATCTGTATTCGGTACAGGTATACACCTTCCATCTCAAGTTAATTGTTATGGCCTTGTTGTCATTGGAAGAGGATTTACGACATTGGCTTTTAAGGAAAACCACAATTTCGACAATCAAATTATTTATCTCTCTCTTAGTCCGTTTAATGGCATTTTAATCGAATGCACGAGGATATTTTTAATGTGATTTACTACTTCAGTAGATGATCGCTATGAAGTTGGCTGCGGATGAAAGTGGTGTTGGTGTCGGCAATGGGATTTCCCTTTAATTGACTCTCTGATAATTGAGAAAGAAGGGAGTCAATCAATTCCGGAACGTAGTCCAACGTCCAACTAGCTGATTAGAGTAAAATGGTTTGCTTTTAACGAGGCGACTTTAATTATGCATTCGAAGCTCTATAGCTCTATCGGGCACAAGCTTAATGCTTTCGAAGGAATGAAGACGTTAGTGGATAAGCTGGGTCTAAGTGTGTTTTTTAGATATATATACCAGCTTAACGACTTGCTGGATATTGTGTTTGTCAACAAAATGCTGTTTTGATTGATTGGAGATTTTAGGTGATCTACTTTTAATTTATACGCATAAGTGATGTTTTGTAGCCTGTGGATGTGCTTTATGGGTTCTCTGAGGAATGTGGTTTAATAAAAGCGAATTGTCGAAATGTCGGTTGACATGATGTATGAAATTGTCAAAACAAAGATGAAGATGGCAAAGATAATTAGTTTGTCATTCACAGCACAAGCTCAAGAGCAAGTTACGATCAAGATTATTTGGCATTTGCTGGCGCATTTATTTCGAAAGCAACTATAGCTTGTCTGAAGAAACTTTTTGATTTGAAAACATGCTTTCACTGACTTCCGAGAAATTGACTAGGTATATGTTTCCTTTTTAGAAACTTGACCAGGCGAAAATTAAACACCACAGCTTTGGTTTTTAGTTCCTTGAAATATAACGGTTCTTTTAAAAAATACAATGAAATGAACAAAACTACATTTGTTTCCATGTATTATGGCCTTATGAGTAAGAACATTATGGAAGACAACTTGCGTCGTTCAAGTGGCTGCCTTGGATGGCTTCGATGGCGCATTCTGTCACTCCAACTTTCCGAGACCAAGATTGCTTAAATGATACTGGTCTTAAGTGCTTAAATCTTTTCCGGATGGTACCCCTTAAATCACTAATTACCCACAAAAACAAAACGTCCAGAGGGGTCAAATCGCATGGAAAAGGCGGCTGCTAACACGATTTGGGAATTTGGTGTGCAATAGATCGATTGTGGCATGGACTGTATGGGATGGCGCACCATCCAAATTCACTTCTTCAATTTCAGTAAAAAAAAAAAATCGGTTAACATGGCACTCTAACGCCCACTGTTGACAGAAACATTGTTCTCAGCCTCAGTTTCGAAGAAAAATGGTCCAATAATGCCACCACTCCACAATCCGCACCAAACTGTCACTCTCTGTAGATGCATCGGATTCTCGACCAATAACGTGCTGGTTTTTCGAGTCCCAGATGCGGCAATTTTGTTTGTTATGATACTGACTTCCTGTCAAATTTCGAGGGGGAAAGCTTTCACTATCAATATAACGAATGATTTAAAAAGAAACCACTAGATGGCCCTGTATAATAATTTATTTGCATTTTGCTCCTACATAAGCAGTATTTCAAGACTCTTTATTGTTGTGTTATCGATAACTTCTATTAAAACGTCAGAACTTACGAACAATTACGACTACATGTTAAATTTAACTTTAGTTAACGGACTCCAGAACCGTGAGATACGATGGGATGGGTTGGACAAAAAGAGGATGAAAAACTGTGACATCTATTGGGGAACGTGTAGGTGCGCAGAAACAGCGACTATTCGATGCGGATTTGTTATAAGTGCCAGACTTAGGAGAGAAGTCTTATGTTTCCAAGACATTAACGAACACATTGTTACAAATCGCATCAAGGCAAAATTCTGCAGCATAAGCCTTTATGCGCTCATTCCCCGACGGAGGAAAAAGGTAATATAGCGAAAGATTGCTTCTACGAGCTCCTTGACAAAACCTATGAGCGACTACCGAAGTACGATGTTAAGAACGTGCTGGCTTTTCAGAAAGAAGAAAAAAGCGCGTGATCGAGGATATTGAGAGTTGCCACTCCAGGAACAATGTTCGCAAGTTTTACCGAAGTGGAAAACGTCAAAGCCAAGGATACAAGGTTCGAACAGAATCCTGTCGAGATGAACAAGGAAATATTGTAGTTGAGACAAAGTCGATGCTTAGGATATGGAAGAACCACTGTTAGGCAGAACATACCATTTATTATTAGCAATGGCAGCGAAAACTACCAACCGCCCGATTAACAAAAAAGGAGACCCTCTGAACTGCACCAAATACAGAGGAATAAGTCTACTCAAAATCGCCTACAAGATCCTATCTGCCTGGTCTTATCAGTCTGGTTTTAGGCCAGGGAAGTCCACAACGGATCAAATATTCACACTTCTACAGGTCCTGGAAAAAAAACCCAAGACGTCCAAATCGTTACCCATCACCAATTCATCGATTTCAAAGCCGCATGCGACAGCATTTATAAAGACGAACTATACAGAGCCATGCTAGTTTTGGTATACCGCCCAAACTCGTCCGTCTGTGGATGACGAATGAGAATTCTCGCTGCTCAATCAGGGTCGGAAACGACCTCGCCGACACATTCGATACCAAAAAGGATTTGGGCAAGAGGCGATGCGCTGTCATGTGACTTCTCTAACTTGATTCTTGAGAGGATTGTGCAAAACTCCCGAGCCATCACCAGAGGCACATAAATCGGGCAACTACTAGCATACGCCGACGACATTGACATCATTGATCGTACTCAACGTGATGTCATAGGCACGTTTGCTAGAGAAGTAAGCGGCAAAAATGGGTTAAGCATGGTAAGACTAAGTATATGTTGTCAATACGAAAGGACACACAACATCGACGAATTGGACAGAACGTCACCATTGACAGATATAACTTTAAGGTAGTACGGGACTTTGTCTACCTCGGCTCCGCTATTAACTCTGACAACAACATCTCGCCAGAAATTAAACAAAGACTCTTGGCAACCGCTGTTTCTTTGGGCTAAGAAGGCAATTCAGTAGTAAAGCCCTCACTCGAACTACTAAGGAGATCCTATATAAGACCCTAATCATCCCAGTCATGCTCTACTGCGCTGAAGCATGAGCCGTATCAAAAGTGGATAAAGAAATCCTTGGTCGGTTTGAGAGGAAAATTTTTCGACAAGTGGTCGCTCACGTTTGCATTGACGGGCTATGTAGACCAAGATTCAACCAATACCTATACAAGTTGTAAGCGATATAGTCAAAAACTCCGCATTGAACGTTTAAGATGGACAATACTCCGGCTCGCAGTGTATTGGATCCCAGCCAAACTTTGGACGCAGTAAAGGTAATCCTCGCCTTTAATGTCGCAAACAAGTACAAATCGACCTCAATCAACTTGGGGTGCGCACCTGGAGGAAGTTAGAGTAAGCTAAGGACCAGGCTGATTGGAGAGGCATGTTGGTTGAGGCCCAGGTTCATTCCGGACTGTAGCGCCACTTAAGTAAGTCAGAATGCTAGTGTAAGTTGTATAGATTTATGACAGACTTTATGCTGACTAAGTCACACGACAATTCGTCAATATGTCTAAATCCGTTTTTGGTATCAAATTTTTCTGTAAACTGCTTGACGACTTTGATGCAGCGACGTTCTCTATCTTGTTCCTTCAAAAATGGACAAAATTGGGCGGTATGTCAAAACTAGACATGTCTCTGTATAGTTTGTCTTTATAAATGTTGTCGTTTGCGTCTTTGAAATCGATGAATACGTGGTGGATATCTGTTTGGACTTCTTGTGCGTTTCCACGATCTGCCTAAGTTTTAAGATTTGATCAGTTGTGGACTTTATAAGAACTTCGTTGTCCTTTTTTCGGTGCATGTGGTCGTCAGCAATAAAGTCAGTTCTTTTCGAGCCACTTGGTTTCTCCAAAACAATGGTTTTTTGAATGAATCCGAGGTAAACCTACATTTTCAAATTTATCAGATACCTTTAGGACACGGTACTGTCTTTGTTCATTATGAAATAGAGCAATGTCGTTGGCCTTTTGGGTCATCTGCCACTATCAGATGACACAAAAGGCTTAGTCAGGCCTCTATTCAAGGGACCTCACTAAGCCTGTAATTCCTACAATACGCCTGTTATTGAAATATGTCAGAGCAGCTATAAGTTTTTCAATTCATCCAGCCTAACTGGGATTTTAGACGCCGCAGATGATTTAATTTTTAGATTTCTTCTGCTACCGCCTGGGAAGGTTTTTTATGCTATTCGGTATTTTGTATTTTGTTTCTTAGCTGTAGGGTATGTCTTCAGAGCCTTATTCTATCCATCACCAGAGGACGCGTCCGATGGGAAACCTACAACTCTACATGGCAAATACTACCCACCTGCAAAAGGGGTATTTTCTCCACCAGTTTGAATGGAACTGCATTGACATCCATAGAGTGAATGAAAAAAACTTAACTCAAATCTACTAAACATCCGTTTGAACAGGTCTGCATAATTTTTAAATTCTCGATTATCGCAACCATTCAAAAGTGCCCTTTGCTTCTGTTAGCTCAAAAGGCACTCCCTGTCAAATGGTATTCGCCTTCAGCTGAATGTCAAGGAATCGCTTTTTTAAGCAGAGAATTGCACCAGTCCAGGTTTGGTAATGAATGTCTACAGAGATGTGCTATGCCGTAATATCGAGTTAGCTGTCATCGGGTAGAGAATGGTCTAAAGGGTTCGACCATATACACCATAAATATCCTCAACCCAAGTGAGAATATCCCCTGAAAAATTTAATATTCGATAGAAGCCCCAACAAAGTATTCTACTACTTGTAAATGGACTCGCCATTCAACATATATAAGACACATCGCTTCTCCAAAACACAGATGAATCTTACAGTTCTCTTTGGTCCAATTTATGCCTTGACCATTGAGAACAAAGATCGATCTTAAATGGCATCCCACATGTGTATTTTCGAACGTGCCCCTTCGAATGACAGCATAGAATGCGATCGATTAACTCCAATTGAATGCCGACTGGTTAGAGGCCATTGTGACGTCAAACTGTCATCATTTTATAACCAAAAACAAACCTCTTTATGCAAAAAAGTCATTTCCGTGAATATTTAAGTTTTATTATTTACCTACATCCAATCGACTGAAACGATTTTTCAACTTGATGTTTGTTAGCTTCAACATCACTGATTACAATCACTATAAGGTCCCAACTTAAGCTCTCAAACATTTGCATGTCTAGAAAAATAATAATAAAACGCAAACAATTTATTACTTTATGGGGAATTAAGTAAACACATTAAATCGGAATATAACGCCTACAGCACCGAAATTCCTGTCGACCTGAGAAGGCGAACCACCACACCGCACCGGCACAAAAGATCCCTGCCAATGCCCCCGCATGCAAATGAGGACATGCCAAAAGTATCAGATTAACATTTCAAAGTCTTGACCAACAAAATTTCTGTTGTTGACATGAAAGCCCGTTTTGGATAGTTACATTAGCCTCTAGGTTGTAGGTACCCCCCCTCTGACCAGTCTTCGGTGGTGCGGTGGGCTGAGAGTGAGTGCATGACATGTAAAGGAATAATTTCGCTGTTTAGGGTTGTCCTTCTTTTTCTATCCCATAGGAGTTTTATTTTCACAGGTATCCGTTGGGTTGTTAGATTGTGGGCATAGAGCAAGCGGTGGATTGCGGAAGGGAGTAAGGGGCAGAGGTATTATAAAGCAAGTGTTGGACAATTTCCAAATAGCACGCTCTCGTCTCGGTTGACCGATACGCTAATGGGTTGTTGAATGGATTTAATTAAACTGTACTCTGGTCTATTTGCATACAGGCATAGGGAGGTAGATGTGGACATAAGCTTAACACTTATGTTGTGGTTTTAGTTTTATTATTTAAATATTTTAGCATCAAACATAGCGGTATAGTGGTAGGAAATAGGATTATATGGAGACACAAGCGTTTTCAGCTAGCTAATTCTTAAAAACGTTGATTTTCAGCCTTCTGGGTGCTATAGTACCTTGAAAGGGTGTGAGCACCAGTATCTTAACGGCAGCAGGTGAGAGCGGGGGGAGAGGTGTCCTCTTATAAAGCACATATTCCTTTTCCAATACTTCAGTGGACAAAAATGGAGCCAGTTCATTTAGGAATCTCAAGAGTTAGTGAAGTTCCCTAAACAGAGATAGTGGCGGACGAGCCGAAAGACCAACGACATCCAATCCCTTAGTAGAAATTGATGGTCCCATATTCTAGGGATGTCTAATAAATTGGAACTGGCTTTCCAGGGCTGGGTTAACTTCTCAACCATGGAAAACCCAATTGTTATGCAGCAACCAAAACTCTCGGAAAGAAATGATTATACTGTTGTCGCCCATCATCATTCATCATTAAGTGGCGCTACAGTCCGGAATGAACCTGGGCTTCAATCAACATGCGTCTCTAATTAGCACTATTCTTACCTAACTGACTCCAGTTGCGCGGTCTAAGTTCGTTCTACATGTTCTAGACATCTTAAACGTCCAATGCGGAGTTTTTTGACCAGGGGTATGTCGCTGCACAGCTCGTATAGTTCGTGGTTGAATCTACGTCTCCATAGCCCGTCAACGCAAACGGGACCGAAGATTTTTCGAAGAATTTTTCTCTCGAATCGATCAAGGATTTCTTCATCCGCTTTTGACACGATCCATGCTTCAGCGCCGTAGAGCAGGACTGGGATGATCAGGGTCTTATATAGGAACTCCTTAGTAGTTCGATTGAGGGCTTTACTACTACATTGCCTTCTTAGCCCGAAGAAACAGCGATTGCCAAGAGTAATTCTTCGTTTGATTTCTGACGAGATGTTTTTGTCAGAGTTAATAGCGGAGCCGAGGTAGACAAAATCCCGTACTACCTCAAAGTTATATCTGTCAGTGGTGGCGTTCTGTCCAATTCGTCAATGTTATGTGTCCTGTGTGACAGCATATACTTAGTCTTACCACGCTTAACCCATTTTTGCCGCTTCCTTCTCTATACTAGCAAACGTGGCTATGACATCACGTTGAGTCCTACCAATGATGTCAATATCGTCGTATGCTAGTAGCTGTACCGATTTTTGGAAGGTTATGCCTCTGGTGTCGGATTGGGAGTGTTGCACAATCCTGCCAAGAATCAAATTAAAGAAATCACATGACAGCGCATCGCGTTGCCTAAATCCTTTTTTGTTATCGAATGTGTCGGTGAGGTCGTTTCCCACCCTGATGGAGCAGCGAGAATTCTCCATCGTCATCCTACATAAACGGACGAATTTGGGCGGTATACCATAATTAGACATGGATCTGCATAGTTCGTCTCTATAAATGCTGTCGTATGCGGCTTTGAAATCGGTAAATAGGTGGTGGGTATCGATTTGGACTTCATGGGTTTTTTCCAGGGTCTGCCGAAGTGTGACAATGTGATCGGTTGTGGACTTTCCTGGCCTAAAACCACACTGATAAGGGCCGATCAGATTGTTGGTATGCGGTTTCAGTTTGGTTTACAATTATGAGTTGGTGGACGTTACTTACCAAGTCATCTCCGCCGGCTTTATAAAGCTCGTCGGGAAGGCCGTCCCTTCCTGCGGCTTTATTAAGCTTAAGTTTGGATATCCTCACTTCACTTAGATCGGGTGGTTGGCAGTTTTCGCTGCCGTTGCCAATATTAAATGGTTCGTTCTGCCTGACCACGGCATCGTCTGCAGAAGTGGTTCTTCCATAGCCTCAGCATTGACTGGTTCTCAACTACGATATTTTCTTGTTCATCTCGACAGGATTCTGTTCGAGTCTTGTATCCTTGGTTTTTACGTTTCTTAGTAAAACTTGCGAACATTGTTCCGAGAGTTTAAATGATACGCGTTGCGAGAAGGCCTTGCCCCGTACCCTACGATTTCTAATAAATTGGAACTGGCTTTCCAGGTTTGGGTTAACTACTCAATCGTGGAAAAACCCAATTGATCACATTGCGAAAGTATTTTGTATTTTGAATGTCGGAACATTCAGATCGGACCATTAAATTGTTGCAGCCAACGTATAAATGCAAGAAATACTGTGAGAATAAAAGAAAACCCAGACCTTTTCAGAACGCGAACACCCAGCTCCAATAGTCAAAGATTTCAATGGAGTTGATGTCCACAAACCGTAAGACAGGTCGCAACTGATATGGCAAGTTTCTACCGTCCACTATTAAGAAACCTCTAGTTTGGTGAAGAATGACGACTAGCAGCCAAAAACGAGTCCTACAAGGCAAAGCTGGATTGAGGCGAAAGCTGTTGTTGACTTATATAATAGGAACGCTTATGAAGAAAAAGAACAGGATCAGTCGCGATCAAAGAGGTAGAGAGGTGCCACTTCAAGAATGATATTCGCAAATTTTCCCAATTTGTAAAACGTTAAACCCAGCGATACAAGCCACGAGGCAAAGCGGCTTAAGTCTTAGAAATTCCAGAAATTATCAAATGACCACACTTTGCAGATCCTGGAAAAAAACACAAGAAGTCCAAATCGATACCCACCACCTATTCACCGATTTCAAAGCCGCATACGACAGTATTTTTATAGACGAAGAGCTGAAGAGACAGAGCTGTCAAGTTTTAGTATACCACCCAAACTCGACCATCTGTGCAGGAAGACGATGGAGAATTCTCCCGCCCAATCAGGATTTTGTTTTATTAAGGCGTAAAGCGAACCTTGAACGCTCCAGTAGCGCCCTGAGATGATGTTTGCAGATGTTTATTGACCTTGTTCTTGAATTGTTGTAATATTGTGGAAGTTCGTCTCATGGAAGTTCGTTCCACTGTTTGCTGGTTGTATAACAAAAGGAAATTTGGTATTGTGTTGTTCGTTTCGTTGTTAGATGTACAGTGTAGCTGTGAACTGAAACTGTCTTTCTTGTCGGTCGTTGAAGGAAATTTGGTATTGTTTTGTCCGTGTCGTTGTTAGATGGACAGTATGTGCCTGTATGATTTCTCTAAGCTCCTCCGAACATCTGCCGTTCAAATATATGTAATAAAGATACAGATCGCTGTGCCAAAGGTTGCAGCTCTCAAGTAAGGGAAGAATGGTCTATAAGACTGATTGCCCGTCTTTGGAAAGAGTTCAGCAAGTTCAGTGTATTTTTCGGGGCCGAACTCCAAACGTGAGAATATCATTCCAGAAAAGTAGAAGCTGGGCTCGTTTAAAACATCTTTTAGCTCTGACATAAGGTATTTTAGTTTATAAGATGCTGATTTTTCAATAGAGGTTACATGTTGTTGCCACGATACATCTGACCCAATTGTGATGCCTATCAGATGCCTGGATTCTTCTGTTTTGTAAACTGTATTCGCCATTTCGATATTCGGACTTGTACTTGGTCTTTCTTGTAAATGTTGCAAACCGCATTTTCTCTGAGTTGAATTGAACTAGGTTTTCCTTTCTACATTGTATAATCTTTTATAGATCTTCATTTATGGAGCAGGATTTGTTCGCATATCTGGTGATGTTTAGCATCAACAAAAATAATAACTTCACACACACAAATCAAAGGGGAAGCTAGGCTTGAGCCCCTATATGGCCCATAAATGCCGGATAAATCTATTTTTTCTGTTGGTTTGCAGCAATAGCGGTAATAGGCGTATCGTTTGAGTTTAATCACTATTAGGGTATTATCATCAGCAATCCTATTATTGCCATTATTAGCTTTCCTCAAAAAATCATTAATATACAGGAAAAAGGAGTGGATGAAAAAATTGATCCTTCAAGTACACCAGCATTTATAGAGAACCTATCTGAGGAAACGCCATCCACCACCACTTGCAAAGATTTGAGGAAGTCTGTGCATACCACCAGTTCGGCTAACAAAGCCCTGTTACAAATTCGACCCAAAGCCTTGGGGATATCCAACACCTGTCGATTTCCATTATTTTCAATCGAAGATATCCATAGATGGGTTAAATAACTTAGCAGGGCACCGGATGGCCTGTTGTTTATTGATGTGCAGGAGAAATAGAGTGGGTGAGAGAATTTATCCTTGAGGTACCCCAGCATTTAAAGAGAACCTATCTGAGGAAACACCATCCACCGCTAATAGTAAAAATCTGTTTTTTTTAGAAAATTTTCCATCCAGCCGCACAGTATTCGAGGAAGTCCGTGTATGCTATCAATTTGCCTAGTAAATCCCTGTACCAAACGAAAGCTTTGGGTATATCCATAACAACAGCTCTCCATTCTCTATGATTTTCCATCGCAGATGTCCATAGAGGGTTACATAACTTAGCAGATCTCTAGGTGATCTGTTGTTTTCGGAACCCATATCACCTATTATTAGTATTCCTTTCTAGTTAATCGACAATCTCAGTACAGTAACAGTGGCTATTTACAGCTCAAGTTGTTCAGAATGCGTCTAACTTTTCATGGTCGAAATTTCGTTTCAACCACCCTTGAAGGTAGGTGCTCTATCATTGGTGGTACTGCTTGTTCCGAATTTGATTTTGAATTTTCTGGCAATGACCACACCGATACATTCGATACCAAAACGGATTTTGTCAACGTTACGCATTGTCGTGTCAGTTCTTAACCATAACTCCTGAGAAGATTGTTCAAAACTCCCGAGCCAACACCAGAGACCATTTCCTGATTTGCGTGCCTTAGCATGGACCATAACAAAAGCGGATGAAGAACTCATTGGCAAAGAGTTTTAGTCAGGAGACATTTCTACGATGTTCAAGCGAGACTATAGAGTTCGCTACAGTTTAGTCTTCTACCAGTTATATCTCACGCTTTTGTATTCCATCTGGGTGCAATGAAGGTTTTGCTGCACCTGATCGGATTGATTTGGAAACATTGAATTCCACTCGATTAGAGTTGAGATTTGACCCATTCAATGCTGTCGAGGCCGGAATTTAATGAACTTACCATTCATTGTTCCACATCAGAAGATAAAGGGCATAAACTCGAGAACTTATATGAAGTGCTTATGGTGCTGTCATCTGCAAAGGAATTAATTAGATTGGCAACCGGACATTGACAAAAATGAGAAAGAATGTCGAAGACAAAACGGAGTATTGAGGAATAGCATTGGTTTGGGAGAGTAGCAGAAACAAAAACGTCCAAAAACAATTTAATTGAACTTTTCGATAAATAATTTCTAATCCATACAAGAAGAGTTTTATCGATTCCAAAACCAAGCATTTTCGACAAACGGCTTGAAGCCAAACCCAGCCTTTAGCCTTTGTAATATTAAGTGCAACGATTTAGATGGATTGATTGGTTCCACTCCAATAGACCTGCTGAGATGTCGTGATTCAAGATATTTCATAAGCTGTGGGTTTATCAGCGTTTCCATTGCCTTAGAAAGAAGGAGGTTAGTGCAATTGGTCGTTAGTTTGAGAGAGATGAAGATTGCCTTTTTTTAATTAAGTCACAGGATGGACAAAAGCAATTCCATCTACTCGGAACGAGTCCTGATGAATAGGACAGATGGAAAAACTCCCGAATAGGACAATCTGGCAATATGGAACTGACTGCAAAATGACCACAAGCAGATTGTCTTTTTCTTAGACAAGTGAAAGCTGAAATGTTATTGTAAATGAGCCTTGGGATGGATGATGAGGTTGAATTCTTAAAGTTTTTTACAAATGACCAAAAGGTTTTGCTACCAATGGGACACTATACAATTTCTCGCCTAAACTTTTGGTCGGGAGAGAAATTGACACGCTTTATGTGGGCTTTACATGCAATTTTGGCTCGGTTGAACCAGGATCCAGCCTAATTGGAGATGCATTTTTGTTGAGGACCAGGTTCATTCCGGGCTGTAGTCCCACTTTAGTAAGAAAGTTTCACCATACATCTAGTTTCTATAGACTGTCAAAAGTAAAACAAAAGAGTTCAGCTCCAAACTGGTGTCATTTGTCCGTCCCAAGATTCAATACCTCCTACAACATGTTGACTTTGCATACACATATGATCTCAAAAATCACATAACCCGATTCAAAACTATGTATATCCTCGTTGATAACTTCCAACGACTTCCTTTCAAATAACAAACTTAACCGAAACAATAAATTCCTTGAATGTCATAAAGAGCAAACGGAAATATTCGCTACCGTAATGACGCGATCATATGCGCATAAACAACCCTTTCGCACTCCTTTAAAGAGTTCCTACATGTACTGCACTAAGGGAGGCCTTTGCATACGGGTATAAAAAAAGGCAATTTGTATCCATTAGGCGCTATCGGGCTAACGCTAAAAAGGCATTCATAAAATTGTTCCTTATTAACATTTTTCCACACGCAATAAGGATTAGACGGAATGTAAACGAAAGCATAGAAGGAAGCACACACAGGTATACCAATGGTCCTTGTTCTATAGCGGACAAGGCCTTTAGTCGTAAGCTGAATTAATTTCATAGTTTCATTGTTAGCTATGCACACAAACGTTTCATTTTGAATGTGAAAACTTGTTCACTTCGAAACTAAAAAGGGGCTCCCAAATGAATTTGCATATCTGAAAGCTGAAACGGAGTGGCAACTATGGCAAGTGCTTTGGCGTTGTTTTAGTTTTCCACCACTTTAATAATTTTTTTTTTGTTATTTTTACGAGCATGGTAATTAGCGCTTGTATTTTGTTTTTCCGCAGCCGGACTAAGCCTTATCGTGATTGGCGTGGAAACTGTACGCATGTTTGAGTGCGAAAGTAAGTCACTTATCTGACAGATTTCAGAAATGGGATAAAATTGTAATTTATTCAGATCCTGACACGGTTGGTTGTATATCGCTGTGAGGTATTACACTTGTCTGGCTGAATATGGAGGTCAAGGGTAATTAGGTAGATGGGGAAGTAAAAGTTTTTTTTTGTTGTCATCGACTACGAAATTCCTCTTTTTTGCTTGACTGTAGGACCCAGAGCACGATATTGCTTCTGCCATTTCATCTTATGACGTCAATCAAGAGAACACATGCCTTTTCATATAATATCCATGAAGTTTAGAGACCGACCCCTAATCGGGGGCTCTATGCATCATGCAATCGAAAGCGGATGAAGAATTCCATGATCGATTACAAAAAATGAAAAATACAAATATTTGGCAAAGCAGGCTTGTTAGTACCCAGGGTCTAGCCTCAACTAAGCATTCATGGATGTGTGTGTACTTCTTGCACGATGACGGGACTTCTTCTTTTATACCGAAACGGAACAGCTGAGTTGAGATAAGGTTTTGTTGACAATTCGGCGATGATTTTTCAGATCATCGCGAGACAGCTACGCATTGCGATAGACAAGATGCACGCATCCAGTATTTTGGAAGTCGTAACATTCGGAAGGGCTAACAACGACTCGGACCAAAGTAAGAATGCGGATAACCACAACGCCACAACAAACCAGAAATACTGTGAACAAATTTATTGTCGAAAGACTGCAATCGCAAGAGACCGCCAAGGCCTTCGCGCAACGCGTATCCCTTAACCACTCGATTCACACCATACCATCACCATCGAATGTCGAAGAACAACGTCAACGATGCCAACAAGCCATTAGATTAACCGCAACTGATCTGCTAGGTGTCTCGCTCCCACCAGCAAGAAACCCCTGGTTTGATAGGGAATGTGGACAGATGCTAGCAGCCAAAACGAGGCCTACAAGTCTAAGCTGCATGTGAAGACGAGAGCTGCCATTGAGGTCTATAGGCAAAGAAGAAGGGAAGAACATCGGCTTTTCAGAAAGAAGAAAAAAGAGCAAGAAAAGCGCGCGATCGAGGATATAGAGAGGTGCCACTCCAGGAACGATGTTCGTAAGTTTTACCAAAGTGTGCAACGTCAACGCCAAGGATACAAGGCTCGAACAGAATCCTGTCGAGATGAACAAGGAAATATCGAAGTTGAGACGCAGTCGATGCTAAGGATATGGAAGAACCACTTCCTTAGACTGTTAAACGACGATGACGAACAACATTCCGCTATCAGGCAGAACGAACCATTCAATATGGACGACCATAGCGGAAACTACCAACCATCCGACTTAAGTTAAGCTATATCTAAACTCAAGTTTAACATGGCCGCTGGAAATTACGGCCTTCTCGCCGAGATTTATAAAGCCGCCGGGGATGACTTGGTAAGTTACATCCACCAACTCACATCGTTTGCCCGTTCCACAAAAAAGGAGACCCGCTGAACTGCGCCAACTACAGAGGCATACGTCTGCTCAACATCGCCTACAAGATTCTATCTTCCGTAATTTGTGCACGCCTAAAACCGTTTACCAACAACCTGTTTGGCCCTTATCAGTGTGGTCCTAGGCCAGGAAAGTCCACAACCAATAAAATTTTCACATTTCATGAGATCCTGAAAAAAACCCAAGAAGTCAAAATCGATACCCGCCACCTATTCATCGATTTCAAAGCCGCATACGACAGCATTTATAGAGACGAACTAAACAGAGCCAAGTCTAGTTTTGTTATACCGAACAAGCTCGCCCTAGGATGATGATGAAGAAGTCTCGCTGCTCCATCAAGATTGGAAACGACCTCACCGACACATTCGATACCAAAAAAGGATTTAGGCAGGGCAATGCGCTGTCATGTGACTTTTTCAATCTGATTCTCGAGAAGATTGTGCAAAACTCCCGAGCCAACACCAGAGGCAAGTCTTCCAAAAAACGGTGGAACTACTAACATACGCCGACGATATTGAGATCATTGGTAGGAATCAAAATGATACATAGCCACGTTTACAAATATAGAAAAGGAAGCGGCAATAATGGGTTTAGCAGGGTATGACTAAGTATATGCTGTCAACACGAAAGGACACACAACATCGACGAATTGGTCAGAACGTCACCATTGACAGATATAACTTTGAGGTAGTACGGGACTTTGTCTACATCGGCTCCGCTATTAACTTTGACAACAACATCTCGTCAGAAATTAAACGAAGAATTATTCTTGCCAATCGCTGTTTCTTCGGGCTAAGAAGGCAATTTAGTAGTAAAGCCCTCACTCGAACTACTAAGGAGACCCTATATAAGACCCTGATCATCCCAGTCCTGCTCTACGGCGCTGAAGCATGGACCGTATCAAAAGCGGATGAAGAAATCCTTGGTAGATTCGAGAGGAAAATTCTTCGAAAAATCTTCGGTCCCGTTTGCGTTGACGGGCTATGGAGACGAAGATTCAACCAGGGACTATACAAGCTTTACAGCGATATGCCTCAAGTCAAAAACTCCGTATAGGACGTTTAAGATGGCTAGGACATGTAGAACGAATGGACACCAATACTCCGGCTTGCAGAGTCTTCGATTCCCAGCCATACGTGGGACGCAGTAGAGGAAGACCTCGCCTTAAGTGGCGCGCACAAGCAGAAACCGACCTCAACCAACTTGGAGGGCGCAATTGGAACCAGTTAGCTAAGGACCGGACTAATTGGAGAGGTTCAGGCCCAGGTTCAGTTCGAACCGTAGCGCGACGTAAAAAAGGAATGTTGGTATCGGATGTTTCGCTAAGTCTTTGCCAATGGAGCAGCGAAAATTCTTACACGTCACCCTGCACAGACGGACGAGTTTGGCCAATAGTTCGTTTCTATAAATGTTGTCGTATGCGACTTGTATTCGATCAGTTGTGGTTTGTGGACTTTTGTGGCCTAAGACCACACTGATTAGGGACGTCCAGGTTGTTGGTAAACGGTTCACATATTATGGCAGACAGGATCTTGTAGGCGATGTTGGGTAGTTAACGCAGTTCAGAGGGTCCCCTTGTTTGTGGATCGGGAAATACTCAGATTCCTTCGTTATGCATAAATCCATCCGACCAGATTTGGCTTATGAGTTGGTGAAAGTTACTTATACCAAATCATATCCAACGACTTTATAAAGCTCAGTAGGAAGGTCATCATTTCCGGCAGATTAAGTTTTAATATTGCTATCCTACTTCATTTGGGTCGTGTGGCTGATAGCTCGCTGCAGCCGCCAATATTGAATAATTGGATGTGCCTGGAGATTGTTCGTCATCGCCGCTACAGAAGTAGTTCTTCAAATACGATTCTTCCTTGTTTATCTAGACGGGATTCTGTTTGCACCTTGTATCCTTGGCTTTGACTTTTAACGCTTCTGTAAAACCTATACAAACAGCTTTCTTATGTCATCTAACGCGGCCTTTTTTGCTCTTTTTCTTTCCTTCTGAAAAGCCGATATTTTCCCGTCCTTCTTTGCCTATATAGCTCGATTGCAGCTCTCGTATTCACCTGCAGCTTATAACCCTCATTTTGGCAGCGATTATCTGTTGGCATTCTCTGTTGTCGGAATTGTCAGAGCACTTATGTAGGTTTTATAGACGCCACCGTTGATTCCATTTTGGGAAGTCTTCCACTGCCGCCTGGGGACTTCTTTCTTTCATTGAAAACCTTACCATTAGCCAATTTTGTTTTGCGATTGGTACTTTATTTCCAAAATATGCTGCCTATTTGCGGGGATACCTCTATCTGCCTTCCGAGAACTTGTTCAATAGGAGATTAACAACTCCAATCTCTAAATATAGTACTTCGCGACATCGTCTATCTGACAGCCATATCAATTGTATGAAGGCAAAGTCATCTGTCAAACACACGTTTTATTGATTAAAGGGCCCCGAGAATGCGTATCTGTAGCTGATGCTTGTGGCTGAGTAAAAAGTTCAAAACAAGGCAACCCGTAAGCGCTTACACAATGTGTATCTTCGTGAATCTTTAGCTTGAAGTTGAATATAGAGGGCAACTTCATGCAAGAAATGTATCTCTCCTTTGACAGCGATGCAGGATACAAGCAACAGATATGCATTCTGAGCAGGCCTTTACATTTTGTATTTTATTTTTGACAGTTGTTCCAGTGGAACAACATTCTTATCAGAGGGGAACTTGTTCGAAACTAGGTTTCCTTATATTCCAGCTTACAATTGTCTTGAATTCCATACATGGCTCATACAAAATAACCAGCGTTACCTAACCTTTTCAGAATGTTTGAGGAGACGAATCCAACAAAATTTAGTTTCAGTGAGTTGCAGAAAATCTTTGCTTTGCCAAGTTGAAAATCGTGTTTGACCTTCGGAGACATCGGATGGAAGTGGTACACGCCTCATGAGTTAATCGTCTTGTGCGACTTATGATTTACACGCTCAGTGGTGTTCGTCTGTCAATGTTGACGTTTTGAGATGCTGACTTGAATTCCACACTTATTACACCATCATTTAAGTTTTTAAGCTTATTGCAATCCAAAAAAAGGCAAGTTTTGAGGCTTTTACAAGCGAGAGCTTTGATCACCTATCAACCACCTCATGATGCCTTAAATGGTGCTGCTGTCAACTCCGCTTATTGCTTTATCTTCCTTTGTCTCACGGCACTTCTCTCATCTTTATATGGACTGGATTTGTAACATCAAAAGTGTTACAAATCCTAATTACAGACTATTCTCAGTTTGACCCAACGTTGGGCGCCATTTAATAGAAATAAAAAATGGACAAACAGATTTTAAGAAACCATCTGACAAAAACTGCTAACTCCATTTCGCTGTACAAGTTAACTTAAAACAGAATGTCTGAATATATTGGATTTCATGCCATCACACAGATACAGATTACCCATCCTCATTTTTTCTAAGAAATGTCACGATAATCTCATTTCATCGCTACTGAAATGAAGAATGCAATTTGCGACACTTTTCTCAGCAAAAAAACGAAAAATAGTAACGAATTCATATATCAAAAGGCGCACTGCAAAGTAGCGACATGAATTTTGCATCACCCCGCAAGTTCTTATATTTTTCTGCATACTCGTTCTGTGACTTTTCTCGCGGATTCTTAACGACTTCCTAATGACATTATCCTTAGACACACTATCATTCCTACGTGTACAGTGTAAATCCAATTTCCTGAAGCTTTTTCTTCATCTTGTTCATATCTTGCGATTTAATGGACTTGCAAATGTCAAATATATTCCAACAAAGAGAACTGTCAACCCAACCCACCCTATTCAGCTGCCTCCGTTCCTAATTCCATAAATGGGAGGATCTCACTCTGATATAAGTTGATTTTGTATGATTTGTTTAAAACTAAGTAAGGACATTGACGACAGGACTCGCACAACTGGCAAATGTAATATTAGAACACATGTAAGCAGAACACACTCCCAGTGGTAATCATTATTCATGGGCTGGGATTTCTATGAATGTACGATTTGTTTAGCAGCGAATGGTATCCTTCTGTTTACAAGAATTTTAACACCATTCTATGTATGTGTGTGTGTTTGCAGTAGAGGAAACCCTATTCTGGTGCTACATTGTTGGCATATAAATTTCAAAAATTGCTTCTGTTGTTTTGAGCAAAGAGCAGATTTGCAAAATCCAATTTATTGCTTTTGGGGGGCCGGGTCTGTAACGGGTGGAAAGGGCGGGGTGCGTTTGGGAAATCCTTCCTATTCGTAGAATACACTTGCAAATCAACACTCATCAACATTTTAATGTCTTTTGATTTTACAGGTCATCTGATGAGGGAAATTCCAAGGAATACAAATGATTGTGTTTCCACCGCAACGGTCCCTCGGCTGGTTTTGGATTAGGACGTTCCTGGGCAATGTCAGAATTGCATTTATAAATCAAGTGACAACAAGTTGGAGAAAATGTAATATTGACTGGTTTTTGGTAAAAACAGAATCTCTCTTGGGGAGTCCTTTATATTTGACACGTATATGCTGTGAAGTTTCAAAAATGAGATCGGTAGTACTGCAATTTTTTTGTTTAGGGAGGTCTTCACTCTTCTTCTTAACAACGATCTTCTCAGTCATAGCATATGAAATCTTTGAAGAGAGATGTGGTTGTTTTAGACTAAGGCCAGGAAAATCTTCTCCGCAGACACAAGTGGTTACCGAAGCATGAGAGCCATTTTACTGAAGCTAACCTTTGAGGGCATGATAAATATGATCGCAGCTCTTTTACTTACTTACTTACTTATCGGGCTCCCGACCTATGGAGAGTCTATTCCTTAGACACTGCAGCCTTCCATCCTCTACGATCCCTGGCTCGTTGCTTCCAGTTGTCTAGACCAAGCGCTCTGGCATCCGCGATGGCTTGGTCTTTTAAACGGAGATTCAGTCTTCCTTGCCTTCTCGAACCTGGGGGCTGGGATTCGAAGATCCTCTTAGCTGTAGCATTATTGTCCATACGCCCGATGTGGCCGAGCCAATGTAGTCGACGTGTTTTGGCTTTTTGGATTACATCCACATCTAGGTACAGCTCATAGAGTTCGCGGTTGTATCTCCTCTTCCATTCGCCCTCCTCGTGCACAGGACCAAAAATCCGCCGAAAATTTTTCTTTCGAAGGATCCCAGGATCAGCTCTCCTTTATCCAAAAAGGATAATTCTTCGACGAATATCCGCTAGGGTGTCATTCGTGCAGTTTATGTTTACTCCAAGGTAGGTGAACTCCTTACCTCGAAATTGCTGTTATCAATAGTGACGTTTTGTCCTAGGCGTTGGACAGATGTTTCTTTGTTTGTTGATAGCATGTACTTGGTCTTGTCCTCATTTACTTCAAGGCCAACGGATTTCGTCTGTTCTTCAATCGCTGTGAACGGTTTTGTCACGGCACGTTGGGAGCGACCGTCCGCATAGTCCAGCAGCTGGACGGACCTGTTGAAAATAGTGCCTTCCGTGTTAACACCTGCCCTGCGCACTATCTGCTCCAGTACGAGATTGAAGAAGTCACAGGATAGCGTGTCTCCTTGTACAAATCCGGTGCATGTTTGGAATAGTTCGGAGGAGCTACTTCCAAACTGCACGTTGCAGCGCGTTTTTTCCAGCTTCACGCGACATAGCTGAATCAGTTTTGCAAGGATTCCAGATGAGGAGTTGCATTATCCGAGGCTGGTTGTGTCTCTCTCATAACTAATTGTTTTTCAAAGG
Organism: Rhingia campestris; assembly: GCA_932526625.1. Lineage (NCBI taxonomy): Eukaryota > Metazoa > Arthropoda > Insecta > Diptera > Syrphidae > Rhingia > Rhingia campestris. The sequence goes on along the minus strand of OW052182.1, from coordinate 57,046,547 downwards.
TTGGGAGGTTACCCCAACGGCACAACCCCCAACCTGGAGGGCCTGGCCCTTGTTTTGACCCTGGGACAGCGGGCCGGAGATACCGATGTCAGTAGCCCATTTTGGGATATGAGCGCTGCCGTTGTCCCATTGAGGGCTCCTCCGCCACCAACTCCATTCCAACACCCTGGCTCAGTACTGGAAATCCCTATAGACCTGGTGTTCAAATATGTCGAAGCAGCTCATATAGGGATTACACTACCAGTTCGATCTAACTGGAGCTGTAGGCGCCACTGTTGACTCCATCTAGGGAATTTCTTCGCTGCCGCCTGAGAGTGAGTACCTTAGTGAGGGGACACTCCTGCCCCCTCTTTCGTTCGCAGATCTTTTAGGTATGTAAAAAGGTAGTCGGGCAGAAATGGGGTAAATGGGGGAACCACAGACTGAGACAGTGCGTGCAGTGGCGTTACACTACTAAGCGCAGGGTCCTTGGTTCAAATCCCGAAAGTGACAACACCTAAGTTTTTTAACTGCTGCACCTTTTGTAAAAGTCTGACAGAGATCCAAGAGTAAATCTGTCATGAGAACCTTCTCAAATTTGCCGTTAAACAGGAGGTCCTTTTCTTTGTGACAAAAAAACTAATAAAAAAACTAACTTCGCACAGAAATGAAGGAAGAAGCTAGGTTTGAGGTCCTATACAACCACACACCACAATCTGGCATTACGTAGCCATCGATAGGCCCATCGGTACTCCGTCTGATAAACGGATAACGGAAACCACTAGGGAGTGTTCAGAGATCAGCCTGTATATGTGTTTCCAGAGCTCTAAGAATCATCCTCTTGGAAACCCAAGATGTTTTCTATCATAGTGCGCCTATGTATACTTGGGAAACAGATCGCAGCTTGTGCTGATGTAAGACTAACAACATCATCGTAATGGAGACCCTATTTGGGTGGACAGACAACCTCACTTCACCTAAACATTACAGAGTTTCGAGAGTTACTTTAAGACTTCCATTCACAGGCGTCTCGAATGGGACGAATGCAAATGGAATCGGACGCAGTTGAAAGTATCAGCTCTATCCACATGTATAAGGATGATCCCAAAACAAGCTTTGGTGTGGGTGGAGGTGTCTTCTACGAAATGGTAAATTTTAGTATATTATTTGTCCTAGCGACTTTCAGGCGGAAATAATGACAATTTAAGAAGCATTGTTCTGGCTGAAGTGTAACGTGATATCCATGAAGAAAAGGTGTATTACCAGAGACAACCAAAGGGAAATCAAACCTCTTTACATCAAAAATCGACAACAAAAGCCGACTATGCCTTAGCGAGATTGCAGAGCATTTTAACATTCATCTGTTCAGGGAGTCGGGCTAGGGGACTTACCAAAATGGGATTAACTCAAGACATTCTCCCACAAGAAGAAATCTTAGGTATTCCTTACTTGAACTGTGTTGAATTATGTGCGCACTACTCGTCCAGCTACCGTTACTTAACCTAGTAATAACAGAGACCTTTAGTAAAGTCTGGGGATTCAAAACCGAAACAAGTCCCCCAGCAAATCCAGTGTAGTCGAATGGTGGGTGATTACGTATTAATATATAATCGCTGCAAACGGCATGAATCACAGGGTTCCATACCTAGAGCATCATGACTGCTCTAGGTATGTTGATTCTCAACACACCGGAACTGTGTTTCTTACAAGGGAATCACTCTTTGCAAAGCTTTTTATTTTTATTGCATGGACGGTCTATGGAGATTTAGATTCAACCAAAAACTCCACCAGCTGTACAACGGCATAGACCTGTATGAAAAACCTCCGCATTGGAAGGAAAAGTTCAACGAAGATCCTAACGCATCTGCAAAAGCAGTAAAGAGCTCATCCTAGCTAAGCTCACCCAACTTGCTAAGGAATACCAAATAAAGAAAGATATTTCGATGCTCTGGTGCTACAGTCCAGAATGAACCTGGGCCTCCACCAACATGCCTCTCAAATTATCCCGGTCATTGGCTAACTGCCTCCAGTTGCGCACTCCAAGTTGGTTGAGGTCAGTTTCTACTTGTGCGCGCCACATAAGGTAAGGTCTTCCTCTACTGCGTCCGACGTCTGGCTGGGAATCGAAGACTCTGTCCGTTCGTTCTACATGTCCTAGCGGTGTACAATGAGGAATTTTTTTTACTAGGGCATGTCACTGTACAGCTTGTACAGTTCTTGGTCTCCACTCAAACGGGGCCGAATATTTTTCGAAGAATTTTCCTTTTAAATAGGCCAAGGATTTCTTCATCCACTTTTGATAGGGTCCATGCTTCAGCGCCGTATAGTAGGACTGTGATCCAACACTGGAATCTTAAACAGACGGACGAGTTTGGGCGGTATACCAAAACTAGACATGGCTCTGTATAGTTCGTCTCTATAAATGCTGTCGTATGCGGCTTTGAAATCGATAAATAGGTGGTGGGTATCGATTTGGACTTCTTGGGTTTTTTCCAGGATCTGCCGAAGTGTGAAGATTTGATCGGTTGTGGACTTTCCTGGCCTAAAACCACACTGATAAGGGCCAATCAGGTTGTTGGTAAACGGTTTCAGGCGTTCACATATTACGGCAGATAGGATCTTGTAGGCGATGTTGAGGAGACTTATGTCTCTGTAGTTGGCGCAGTTCAGAGGGTCTCCTTTTTTGTGGATCGGGCAAACGATGTTGAGGTTCCATTCTTCAGGCATACTTTCCGACCAGATTTGGCTTATGAGTTGGTGGATGTTACTTACCAAGTGATCTCCGCCAGCTTTATAAAACTCGGTGGGAAGGCCGTCATCCGGTGGCCCTGTTAAGCTTGAGTTTAGATATTACTATCCTCACTTCACTTAGGTCGGGTGGTTGGTAGTTTTAGCTGTAGTCGCCAATATTAAATGGTTCGTTCTGCCTGACAGCGGAATGTTGTTCGTCAACGCCGTTTAACAGTCTGCAGAAGTGGTTCTTCCATATCCTCAGCATCGAATGTACTACGATATTTCCTTGTTCATCACGACAGGATTCTGTTCGAGCCTTTTATCCTTGGCTTTGACGTTTTATACTTTGGTAAAACTTGCGAAAATCGTTCATGGAGTGGAACCTCTCTATATCCTCGATCGCGCGCTTTTCATGCTCTTTTTTCTTCTTTCTGAAAAGCCGGTGTTCTTCACTTCTTCTCTGCTCAATTGCAGCTCTCGGATACACCTGCAACAAAGCCTTGTAGGACTCGTTCTTGATTGCGAGCATCTGTTGGCACCCTTTATCAAATCAAGGGTTTCTTCCTAGTGGGCGCGAGTAACCTTACACATCACGGCTGATCTAATGGCTTGTTGACATCGTTGCCAATGTTCTTCCGTTCTTCCACATTAGATGCTGGTGGTATGGTGTTGATAGTGAGGTTTAGGGATACGCGTCCTGTGAAGGACTTGGCGTTCTCTTGCCATTGCAGTCTTTCGACATTAAGTTTTTTTCACAGTATTTCCCGTTTATAGTGGCGTAGTGTATATCCGTATTCTTACCTTGGTTGCAACAAGACAGTGGTCCGAGTCGATGATAGCCCCTCGGCATGTTCGGACATCCAAAATACTGAACTTGTGCCTCCTGTCTATGGCAATAAGATCAATTTGATTGACCTTTCCTTGACCTGATTTGGCTAACATTCCGAAAATCCGAAATGTGGTCAATTGACTGATTGTTGGCCCTCCATGCCGAGCCACCGCAATGGTATCATACTTTCATGGTCCTACCGGGTCCTACCCTAGCTGTGTGTAGGCTGCGTTTTCGGGCGTTGGGCCGATGCCATCCTGGAAATACGGTCCCACCCCATTGTATTTCCTGAATGGCAGCTATGCCTCGTTTTGCGTCGTAATATGGAGTTATTACGTTAGTGGGTAGTTTATCCGAAAGTTCCAAACCTGGAATTCCAGTCCATTTGTTTGACCACTCAGGCAAATGGGCCCAGCTTTTCCTATGATCCTTTGATTAAATAATCCGGAAACGGCGATTTTGAAGAATCCATCAGTTCAGTAGAGAATCAGCAGAATCCCATGTCGCAACAATCTAGTTTTAAAAAATGCCATTCCAATGGATTCGAAAAGTTCTCGACATTATCTGGTTGCCCGTTATTTCCTTCATTAAAATCGGTCATGCTCCCCCGTAGTTACACAAATCGGCTTTCTGCAGTGATTATGCTGTGTTATCACTGACTCAGTTGTTGCTTTGTTACCCAAAGAGGCCCAGATTCGAAATCCCATCTCAACAACGCATTCTCACTCAATACCCTATCAGCCAGATAAAGATGATTAAAGGTCACCTAAAGGAGAGAGATCTACGCAATTCCAAAAGAAGGAATTAATCACCACCACCGTTTGCCATATGTACTCCATAAAAAGCTTCAGACTCATATGTCTACGAATGTGTATCCATAATCATCGGACAAATTAGAAAAACGTAGTTGTTTGTCGTTTATTGTTAACTTATGAAAGTAATAAAATAAAATGTACACAAATTTGTGGATATTCCTCAAGTAAACGCAGGCATTTGCCTATTGATAGTAAAGTTCCAGATTCATTCCGTCGTGGATTTCATCTAAAATGACTCATTATATTCAAACGATTTTTATAAGAGTAAACAAATCTTCAACTTACAATCACATAGTCTAATGGGATCCTTGTAGATGGTGTACCATTTCTTGAGAACAATTTTATCATATTTTGTCCCAGTTTGCGCTGCAATTAGTTTCTTCAAGTCTCCAATGGTGTCATCGGGATTGCATTTTACTCGCACCTGCATGGAAATAGGTTATTTTAGCTTGATTTATAAATAGAATTGATTACCTTTTTGCCCAATCTGTCGTTGCAAGTAATTTCAATCATTTTGTCGGCGAATTAATGCAGTTTTTGGTGAAATATCTTGAAAAGGAATACTTCAATCCAAACAACAAAAAAGCGAGTGTTTATGAAAATCGAAAATGACAAATGTCAGTGGGACAGTTTGGATAGCTCTGAAAATGTCACCGATTGTGAATTTGTATTTCATTAAAGGTGTATACACATTTGCTTGTTTCGGGTGTACATGCAGTGTGGGTTATTAAAAGAAAGAGAAAAGGCGAAATTAGTGGCCTGGTGACTTGTCGCCGACTTGATTCTATACGGCGGGTAATTAGAATTCCCACACTGGCCCAAAACAATAACGAATATGACGAAAAAAGTGCGAAGCTTTATTCATTCTCGCTATCGGCAGCAAAAGTGCGACTTCGATACGACTTTAAATTCGAAGTCTATGCACGGGTGATCCAATAGGAGGTATACTTTTGTCAATATCGTTGTTTTCACATTTATTTTTTGTCAACTGGCTCAGTCGCGCGATGGTTAGTGCGATGAACTGCTGCGCAGAAGGTCTGGGTTCGATTCCCAGCCTAAATGATTTCACCGTCCCTCCTCTCGTGATGATATGACAAATCATCCGAGTAGTAAGTATCAAGTGTAAAGAAACGCTTATCTCTATTCAGCCGTTCGGAGTCGGCATAAAACAGGAGGTCCCGCCATCTTGTAAGAAGTACACACGCACAAACATGAATGGTTGTGAGAAAGCTGGGTATTATAACGAGTCTCTTGCGCCAAGAATTTGTATTTGTTTTTTTTGTTGGCTCTTCTATATGACATTTGACCAGCGAAAACTGCCAACCACCCGACCTAAGTGAAGTGAGGATAGCTAAATCTAAACTAAAGCTAAAAAAGGCCGCCGGAAATGATGGCCTTCTCGCTGAGCTTGATAAAGCTGGCGGAGATGACTTGGTAAGCAACATCCACCAACTCATAAGCCAAATCTGGTCGGTTGAAAGCATGCCTGAAGAATGGAACCTTAGCATCGTTTGTCCGATCCATAAAAAAGGAGACCCTCTGAACTGCGCCAACTACAGAGGCATAAGCCGACTCAAAATCGCTTACAAGATCCTATCTGCCGTAATATGTGAACCCTTGAAACCGTTTACCAACAACCTGATCGGCCCTAATCAGTGTGGTTTTAGGCCAGGAAAGTCCACAATCGATCAAATTTTCACACTTCGGCAGATCCTGGAAAAAACCCAAGAAGTCCAAATCGATACCCACCACCTATTTATCGATTTCAAAGCCGCATACGACAGCATTTATAGAGACGAACTATACAGAGCCATGTCTAGTTTTGGTATATCGTCCAAACTCGTCCGTTTGTGTAGGATGACGATGGAGAACTCTCGCTGCACCATCAGGGTCCGAAACGACCTCACCGACACATTCGATACCAAAAAAGGATTTAGGCAAGGCGATGCGCTGTCATGTGACTTTTTCAATTTGAATCTTGAGAGGATTGAGCAAAACTCCCGAGCCAACACCAGAGGCACAATTCTCCAAAAATCGGTTCAACTACTAGCATACGCCGACAGGTCTTGGTCTTTTCGTCTCGAAAGGCTGCCGATGCAATGGGGGACCAAAGTTTTTCGAAGAGTATTCCGCTTGGCGCAGTATTTAAAAGAAATTGATTTTAAATTTAGTTTTGAGCGGAACACTCTTCGGAAAATCTTCGGTCCCCTATCGCATCCGCAAAATGGATTGTCGAAACTCCAACTCGAAAGGACCACGCCAACATTTGGTAACAAACACTGTGTGCCAAATACCTAACAGAAGAAGTTATTATTTTCAGTTAATTATTCAATAATATTAAATTTTCAGACACTTACACCAAAATAATAGCGTGTCGACATTATGAGCTAATGGATTCGTGAATAAAATCTTTCTTCGTAAGTATAAATTCAAAAAAATATAACACGATTGGAAAGCAGATGACAATAAAATAGATTTAACACTTTGACATCTTTTAATTGTATTCATTGTTATATGTTCAACGATTACACCAAACACTACAGTAAAACAAATTTGAAAGTTTAATTTTATGAAAGGAGCCACTGCGCTGCATGTATGTCAAACAAAAAATTAATGCAAAGCGAAGCTCCAAAGCGCGATTGTGTTTTAGCCATTATGTACATTTGTTTCATTTGTTTGCGTATAATGGCGGCAGCTGTAATCGTAGGGCCTGTTCTTTCTTGTGTTCGCATATTCTGTAATGCGTATCGTGCCCGCTTACATTTTTTATATATATGCGTTTATCTTACTCTTACTCTTACTCTTATGCCTGAAACACATGTGCAGAATTCTCTTTGCAGAAAAGATAGAACACACAGTTTTCAATGGGAGCGAACACATGTAAAATCTGCAAGCGTTGCAGTACTGCAAGTTGTCTCTATTTCTAAATCCACTGCAAAAATTCAATGGCACCACAACACAAAAGACAAAAAAACGTAATATTAAGATATTTGGCATTGAATTATGACGTTTAATCCGCATAAAAAAAAAACAAATAAATGCAATAACAAAACAAATGCATATACCTACATGAAAATGTTTTCCAATTTGAATGGCTTGATGAAGGAAGCAATTACTGAACGAATACCTATTCAATCTTATTATGACCTAAGAGCATAAAGTAAATCCAGTAAAGTATCAAAGATGAGATTGCTTTTTTCAATGTGTATTTGGAATGAATGCTTCAACCAACTGAAACCCAAGTTCCTACCATATGCATATTTTTTTATATATTTCATATAATAAAGCTCTATGAGGCAATTATATATCACCAAACACCACAACAGTAATCTGAATGTAATGACAGGAGCCACTGCATGTATGTCAAACAAAAAAATAATGCACGTATGTTTTGCTTGCTGTACTGCGTGCCGCACTGCATGCAGAACCACTGCACGTGTGTTTCAGGCATTAGAGTATTGTGTATTTGTCTGCTTTCACACGTAGACTCACGACTCACGACTCACATGAGTGCAAAAGAGAAAGAAAATTCGAAAAGTTGAGAGGAAAAATATTTTGCCCTGTGAGTCGTGGCAAAATTTTCAGCGACTCTTTTTGACGTTTTCTTTCCTCTTCCTTCTTTTTATCATCATGTTGCTTCATATGATTTCGTTGCTTGGAGAGTCAGTTTCGGCTACTTGCGTAGATTTGTTCGGTTGCTGGTGTTTTTTTCAAGCAGAATAAAAGGGGAATGTCAAATTTGAGTCAAGAGAAAAAGTCGTCGTGTAAAAGCGCGAGACTCACGAAAGAAAATTAACAAAGAGAACTTCGAAAAAAGTCTTGACTCAACAGTCAACGTGTGAAAGCAGACTAAGTGTTTCTATCTCTTGGCTCTATTTGTCACGAATGTAAAAAAAATCATAATATTTTTACCAATCGAAAACGCCAATGTTCTTCTGGCAGTACTTTAAAAACGATAACATTACAAAATCGAAAATAAAGACCATTGTGAATTATCACAACTACCTGTTGATATCAAGTTAACAGTTGCTTGTTGGTTTTGCTAGAATTGTTTAATGACAAAAAAAAACTATTTTATCGGTCGGGCTAAGGGGTTTGCTGTCACTTAGCTGTACGTACACATTTTTTTATTTGCAAATTGCAGCTCTCGTCATCTATCGAGATGTTATTCAATCATTCAAATATATCTATCTAGCATGTGTCCAATTAACTAGTACTGCGTGGCAGTTCTTATTCGGGGGAGTTTTTCTTTTTTTTCTGTTAACCCAATATGTAATGAGATATTTTCTTTTTTTTATTTTGTTTATAAATATTATTTACAATCCGCTAAATCCCGATAAGATAAAATTCATTTGTTTACCATTGTTGTTGTTTCTCAAGTGATACTAATTTGAGAGCGTTTATGTTTTTTTGTGTGTAATTGCCTGCATTCCAATTGCGAAGGCAACGTTTTAATTCTTTTTTTCCTCGTGAAAGTTTGTGGTTAATGATGGGAAAGTGCAATAGAAATTTATTTTTTGTTTTAATATGCTCAGTGCAATATTTTATTTTAATCGAATCAACAACTACCCCAGTCAACTGGAAACCGATATTTACTCCAGAAAAACTACAAGTGCATATGAATACTGAGACCCTTGTTTTGTTGCAGATTTTTGGTGAGATTTTGTTATTTTTTTAAATACCTTGGGTGTAGATGAGGATGTTGTAAGACGTAGTAACCAACTGCACTAAGTCGGTTGTAACTTGTATTAGACAAAGCTGTAAAGATAAACGATGAAACCATGCGAGTTACAACACGTTGAACCCTAGGAAAATATTAAATTCTATTTAAATCGCCATTGCGATACAGGCAAAAGTGATAACGTGCAATACATTTGTGGTGGATTCATGGTTTTGGTCATTTTAAAAATAATAAAACGCAATTCATGATAGGGATGACCTTCCGGGTAAGTCTACGTATAACAAATTTGGATGCGTTTTGTGTTGATTACACACCCGTAAATTAATGAACGATAAATGAGCATCATTACAGAACCGAATAAATTAGTTTAACTCAGACCTGTATACTTTCAAGTACCTACCAGTACCAGTCAAGTACCCACTACCCAGTAGCTTGTACTTGTAGGTAGGGGAAGGTAGTGTACCTCGGAACAATTGTAAATATTCTTTTTTTTAACATTTTTATATTTTGACTCCCGATAAAAAGGAGCTCATATTTAGAAAGAGTGTGATTTTTCCTTTAAAAAAATGTAATGATCTCATCAGATTAGTCAATATTTGTTATGTTTGAACTAAGAATATGACAGGTGTCTAACCGTTTCAAGGTAGGGTAGATTCGCCTATTCTCGAACAGTTTACAGGCATTGAATAATGAATAGTCTGTAAAAAATGCTTAGAATGCGCCTCCGCACATGAGATGAGTTTAAGTCTGGACTGAAACTGGTTTCACACCAGAGATAAGGGAAGTTAAACTTAACTTAACTTCCCTTATATCTGTTTCACACCATACTCCAAGCGCACACGAGATAAATCTGCCGGCAGAACAAATTGTATGCATGAACCCCTTTTCGTTGTGTTAGAAATTGACATTTGCCTTGAGTACTTTTGACAATTCGCGAGCTCTTAGGTTTATGTGGGAGTATATGCAATTACATTGATGTTGACCACTTGACTGCTCGACTTAAAAACGGATATGAGAGCCGAATGACATAAAAAAAATGTCAGACCTGAAATGTTGAAAAAGGTGTTTGTATTAGTTTTCAACCTTGTTCCACCGCAAAAACTCGGTTGAAGATTTTCAACCATTTTCTCTCCGTATGCCTCAGTCCCCTCGCCAATAAAACCGGTTTCACACCAAAATCTTCATCTCATGTGCGGAGGCCCAATAGTCCTACAAATATAGTTTTGATTTTATTTTAAAGAAAAATTCAAATATTCTTGAACCTCATATACCTAGTTGATTTTATTAATTATTACAATTTATTAACAAATCAAAAAAAAATATGAAAACCAACCAATTTCCCCTATTTTCGAACACTTGTTTCCTAAAGCCGAACAACAGGTTTCCTCTTTTCGAACACTTTAATCATACTTATAAGTTTGTCTAAAATATTAATTTTAAATAGATAGGTAGGTAGATGCAGTGCAATAACACCCGCGGAAATAAGCCTCATGGGTCTTAATTCCCAAAATAAGAGAAATAGCTCTCACACAGTGGTTAATTCCTTTTGCTCGCAGGGTTTGTTTCCTTTACATACAATCAACCTCGCACGCAACCCAAATCCAACAGTGAGCCCAAGCAGGGGGGTTGGATATGTGCGAAATTGGATGTATGCAAAGTTTGAGTACGAATTGCCAATTTCAAATGGCCCTATCCCCCGCGGGTGTTAATGCTTTTTCTGGCGGGGCTTAGTTCCATTTCGATAAGGAAATAAGCTCTGTGGGGGCTATTTCCTTTTTTTTCCCCATGGGGCTTATTTCCGCAGGGGTTATTTCACTGCTCCAGGTGGGTTGGTAGGAATTGGAAAGAATTTTGCAAAAGTAGGGGTGAGACTACTCTTGCGATAGCTGCTATCAATCACACTGCTCTCTGCACTGAGCAGTGAGCAGTTGCGATTGCTCATCAGAATGCATGCTCAGTTGCTCACTGTTCTTTTTTTCTGTTTCACCATATACATACATATATTCAACGAATCGAAAATGTATAATATGCACGGCGCGGCATTCAAATTACAGATACACATACACACCTATAGCCGAAGAGGGCAAAACATCGAGTGAGCAATTGAGAATGAAGAAGACGATATTCTAATTCTATGAGCATGTTTTCTCTGTTTTTCATTAATCGTTCTTGTGTTCAAAACAAATCACAGTTTGCAAACTGCTCACTGCTCACTGCTCAAAGCTCAAGTGCTCACTGCTCTTGCTCATGCTCACACACTGAATCACTGAAAGCACATAGCAGTGCGCTCACTGCTCAAGTACTCACACACTGAATCACTGAAAGCACATAGCAAATCGCTGCTACTTATAGCTGCTCTTTTCATATGTTGCTCTCTGCTATCACTGCTCATCGAAAATCGCTCTTAAGAACATCCCTATGCAAAAGATGTGCATTCTTCCGGTTGTCCGAGTGGATGATGACTTCAAAAAGTAGAAGCAGAAAGCAAGATCTGCATTTTGAGTTCTTGATATTTTCTTGAAATCATACTGGCAAACCTCAGGCAGCCACTCTATCTTTAAATTTAAGCTCGAACATATTCGGACAATATGTTTTTTCACCTCCATGAATAATCACAGAGATTTCAAAAGCAGAAGATACGAAGGTGAAGCTTTCAGTGGACCGGATTGTCGATTTCTTCTTTTTCATCAACACAACTTCTGGAGATGTCATTAGGTCTGTTCCCGTACAAAATAATATTTACTGATTCTAACTGATTTTTACTTATTGCCGTTCCCGTACGCAAAAATAAGTAAAAGAGAAAGCTCACGAGAGAGCGAAAAACTACCCCTCCATAAAAATCTGTAAAAAAATTTACTGCAGAAATTTCTGTTGGTAAAAATCAGTAAACTGTCAGTTGGTATCTAAAAGTGACAACTCGCTTATTTTGACATGTGATTTATGTCATTTGTTCTTTCAAAGACATACAAAATACATAATTTTACTGTTTTTTACTTAAACGCGTTCCCGTACTTTTTGGTAATTTTGTCTCGTTCTGAGATAATTTACCACCACTCTATGAAATTTGAGAATTTACTAATTTTTACTGAAAAATACGGGAACAGACCTTATAGGTCTGTTCCCGTACAAAATAATATTTACTGATTCTTACTGATTTTTACTTATTGCCGTTCCCGTACGCAAAAATAAGTAAAAGAGACAGCTCACGAGAGAGCAAAAAACTACCCCTCCATAATAGGTAATCTGTAAAGAAATTTACTGCAGAAATTTCTGTTGGTAAAAATCAGTAAACTGTCAGTTGGTATCTAAAAGTGACAATTCGCTTGTTTTGACATGTGATTTATGTCATTTGTTCTTTAAAAGGCATACAAAATATATAATTTTACTGTTTTTTACTTAAACGCGTTCCCGTACTTTTTGGTAATTTTATCTCTTTCTGAGATAATTTATCCCCACTCCAAGAAATTTGAGAGTTTACTAATTTTTACTGAAAAAGTACGGGAACAGACCTATTATGAACGTATCTAAAAACTTCGCTCATTTGGTCGATATGTGATTCATCGGGTGTGCTGTCAAATATAATGCAAAAGTACCTATATATTTGATTTGAGAATGCATTATTGCAACCTATTAAATGAAAATAGTTAAAATATTGGGTGATCGAGTATAGGAAACCACAAAACGGTCAGTTTCCTTATTTCGAACACCAACGAATATGGTGTTCGAAAATAGGAACATTAATTGTATGTTTTGTTTGTGATACAGAAAGAGAAGAAAATAATGTTTTCCAATAAGTTAAGGTAGTAAAATAACAAAAAGAATTTTTTTCACAGTTGCCTATTTGCGAACAGTTGTGTTCGGATTCGGAAACTCGGTAAAAATTAGGTTCCTTTTCTCGAACAGTCCAAAACCACTAGTTAACTTCAATTTAAATTTGCAAAACATCATGAAATATTACAAATGAATGCACTTATATCATAAAAAACACAGTTAACCCGATAAATTTTGTTCTAAAAACAACTTTTCCCAAACTTACACTGAAACTTTTTTTAAGAAAAACAGATCCACCACGTTCATTAAGCAAACTTATAATTTTTGTTGACATAAGATACATTAGCATGAATGTGATGCTTAAGGTAATTAAAAAGGGAATATGTATACGTACAAGTGTGCTGTGACAAAAAGCAGAAACGGTAAATTAACGATAATATAACGACTTTTGCTAAAAGTGTTCGAGAACTGGGGTAGTTCGGAAACAGGCGACTCTACCCTACCAGTACCAGTCAAGTACCCAGTAGCTTGTACTTGTAGGTAGGGGAAGGTAGTGTACCTCGGAACGATTGTAACATATTCTTTTTTAACATTTGTATGTTTTGACTCCCGATAAAAAGGAGCTCATATTTAGAAAGAGTGTGATTTTTCCTTTAAAAAATGTAATGATCTCATCAGATTAGTCAATATTCGTTTGACCAGCCTGATTGATAAGCCCCACCAAAACACCTTGAGGACCATTGTTAAGCATATGGGCTTTGAAATTTACCCTTGGAAAAATCAGCATAGGAGGTACATAGGTGGTTTCCTATGGCACCAATAGCTGCAATCATGGTGACATTAACGCCACGTTCTCCTGAGGTCATGCTACCTATCAGATTTTCACCCTTGGCAGCTATAATTTTCGGTGGAACATGTACTGTCGAATTCCCGGTCTCATCAAGATTGTAGATTCTACTCGGATCAAATTTATAGCGAGAAAGACAATCTTTAAGGTTATTAAAGAAGCTCATAACATTGGAACGATTAAAGTTGGTTGACCTGGAAATACTTGTTGCCTCTGGTTTTCTTAGTGATAAGGCTGGGTGCCGTCTCAAAAAGCAAATCATCCAATCTTTTCCGGCTGCTTCGCTAACCAAGATTCTGGCAGAATTTTTCCATTTGCTTTTGCAAAACGAAATGCTAACTTCTTTGGGTCACATTTGGAGAGTCCATAATGCAACTTAGCTGCTGTTGCCAGGTATTCCGCTAACGAAAGTTCTTCTTCAGTCGATAGTATTCTTTTGTGTGCCGATATTCGAATGATAGCTGAATGTTTCAGAGCCAGAATCTCGATTCAGTTTTAGGTGTCGAAGTTGTTTAAAGTTATAAAGTTGTTTTTGAAATATTATGCGTTTTCAGCTTGGCCGATGGTTTCTTTATTGCAAACAACATCTTCTAAAGCATCCTTCAATGCCTTTTAGTTAACATGAACTCGCTTTACTCCAAGTTTGCTGCGAGGCATAGTTTGGGCCCTACGAAAGCAAAAAAGGATTAGTAACAGAAAAGCATATGACGCGATCCGTGTACCTTGGAACGTGCAAAGGTACACCAACAATTTCATTCCAAGGTACACGACACAGCCATTTTGTTTTTAAGCAGTTAAAACTTTTTTTACAAGCGTCCAAGGTACAATACTTTCCCCTACTTGAGAATCACAGAGTAGGTACAAGTACTTTCTTCTAAGTACATTTACTGGGCACTGTAATACTGGTCAGTACATTTTCTAGTACAATTCCCTGGTTTGTCTATACATATGGTGTGATAAGACAACAGCAACACCACATCGCCTACATAACGTATGAGTTTTTAGCTTAGTAAATGTAGAACTTAACTTACACCAAGAACCATGGCATTGTTGTTGTAATACGTATGTTGGGTTATCCTTGGAACCGTCCACTGTCGTCATTATCTGTAGCAGCAGTAGTAATAAGTGACAAACTGGCAATTTCGTTACGGATCTAATAAAGCTCAACAGTCCTTTGACATCATCAGGACCTGTGTAACGGTCGTACAATGTACTGGGTACTTACTGCAGTACAAATGTACTTCAGTACTTTGCAACTCTGGTTTAACTTTGTTTTAAGGAATAGTGGTAGACTCTTAACACTATTAGCCCAGCACAAGTAAAATGAGAGCGTCAAAAAATCCAAGCATTTAATACTACTTACTTACTTAAGTGGCGCTACATTCCGGAATATGCCTGGGCCTCAACCAACATGCCTCTCCAATTAGCACGGTCCTTAGCCAACTGCCTCCAGTTGCGCACTCCAAGTTGGTTGATGTTGGTTTCTACTTGTGCGCGCCACTTAAGGCGAGGACTTCCTCTACTGCGTCCGAAGTCCGACTGGGAATTGTAGACTCTGCATCCGGTGTATTGGTGTCAATTCGTTCTACATGTCCTAGCCATCTTAAACGACATACGGAGCTTTTGACTAGGGACATGTCGCTGTACTGCTCGTATAGTCCTTGGTTGAATCCATGGCCCGTCAACGAAAACGGGGCCGAAGATTTTTCGAAGAATTTTCCTCTCGAATCGACCAAGGCATCCATTTTTGATACGGTCCATGCTTCAGCGCCGTAGAAAAGGACTGGGATGATCAGGGTCTTGTATAGGATCTCCTTAGTAGTTCGAGTGAGGGCTTTACTACTAAATTGCCTTCTAAGCCCGAAGAAACAGCGGTTGGCAAGAGTAATTCTTCGTTTAATTTCTGACGAGATGTTGCTGTCAGAGTTAATAGCGCAGCCGAGGTAGACAAAGTCCCGTACTACCTCAAAGTTATATCTGTCAATGGTGAATGTTGTGTGTCCTTTCATGTTGACAGCATTTAATTAGTCTTGCCCTCCTTCACTGCTAAACCAGAGGGACTCCTTTTTTGTGTAACGGGCTTCCTTTCCGATATTTCCTTGTTTAGGATTCCGACAGGATTCCGTTCGAGCATTGTATCCTAGGCTTTGACATTTTACACTTTGGTTAAACTTGCGAACATCGTTCCTGGAGTGACACCTCTCTATATCCTCTATCGCGCGCTTTATTTGCTCTTTTTTCTTCTTTCTGAAAAGCCGATGTTCTTCCCTTCTTCTCTGCCTATAGAGATAAATAGCATATCTCGTCTTCACCTGCAGCTTAATCATGTAGGCCTCGTTCTTGGCTGCGATCATCTGTCGGCATTCCTCATCAAACCAGGGGTTTCTTGCTGTTGGCCGCGAGAAACCTAGCACGTCAGTTGCGGCTGAACTAATGGCATGTTTGCATCGTTGCCATTGTTCTTCGACATTCGATGCTGGTGGTATGGTGTTAGTCGAGAGGTTAAGGGATACACCTTGCGCGAAGGTCTTGGCGGTCTCTTGCGATTACAGTCCAGCGACATTAAATTTTTTTTACAGTATTTCTGGTTTGTTGTGGGTTTTTGGATATACGTATTCTTACCTTGTCTGCAACAAGATAGTGGTCCGAGTCGATGCTAGCTCCTCGGAATGTTCGGACATCCAAAATACTGGATGCATGCCTCTTGTATATCGCAATTTGTGATCAATTTGGTTGACCGTTCGTTGATCTGGAGCCCGGCATGTCCCCTTATGAATATCGAGGTGAGGAAACCGTGTGCTGGCTATAGTGGCATTTCGTTCCGTAATGAAGTCAATTAGCCTAAGTCCGTTACCAGACGAGTTGTCGTGTAGGCTATATTTTCCGACAGTACTGCTAAAATGTCTTCTCTTCCTACCATTGGGTTAAAATCTTCCAGCACGATTTTAACATCGTACTTCGGTAGTCCCTCATGGGTTTTGTCAAAGAGTTCGTAGAACTCTCATCTTTTTCCTCCGTCGGTGCATGAGCGCATATAAGGCTTATGTTGGCGAATTTGGCCTTGATGCGGATTGTTACAATGCGTTCGCTAATGTCTTTGAAACATAGGACTTCTTGCCTTAGTATGGCACTTATAACAAATTCGCATCCGAATAGTCGCTGTTTCTGCTCACTATAACACGGTCCGTAGTAGATGTCACAGTTTTTCATCCTCTATTTTCCCGGCCCATCACTTGTATTTCCTGGATGGCAGTAATGTCTGCTTTGTAGCAGTTTTGGGCTTCCGCATGCACCTCTCCTGTTTAATTTTTTCACACTTAAGGTGCAGATACGAACATCGTTGTCCTTTTTTCTTTTAGCAGTGTTGTCCACAATAGGATCAGTCCTTTCCGAGGCTATTGGTTGCTTCGTAACAATGTTTTTTCCATGGGTGGGTAGTCAACCCAACACACAAACCCCAACCTTAAGTTCCAGTTTATTAGATACCCCTAGGACACGGGGCCATCAGTATCCACTACGGGATTGAGCGCGTCCGTTGACCTTTTCATTGACCGGTTCATTCTCCACCGTCTCTGTTTAAGGGGCCTGACTTACCCTGGAGATTCCTGGATAACCTGTTGTCCGAATAAGTCGAAGCAGCTCATCTAGATTCGCCTGGGACAGCAGGGCGTGCTGTTATCAACACACAAATCCGGATGGATAAAAACTCACTTACACGCTTGCGGAATCGGAACAAGACAGTGCACACATTTTTCCGTATTCACAGAAAAACTCACCGTTGCGGAATTCGGCCCCAGAGTTACAACCACTGGGCCATGTTAAAGCCAATCAGAGTCTATCCTCGTTCTACAACATCCAACCATCCTTTACACAATGTAAAGCGGAGTGTGAGTAAAATGGCCATATTGCACTTGATACACCAGAAATTTCCCATTGCTCACTCGCAATCGCTGCTTCCGTAGTTAGTCTTGACACCTTTCAAAGTCTATTAATCCATATTTGCTGACATTTTAACTGGTCCCCATATCATAACGCACTTGCTTCTCTAAAGACATTTTTGTTTCCTTTCAGATATCGATGTGAATGAAATAGCCACCATCAGTGTTCAGAGTGAAAATCCAAACCTAGCTCAAGCCAACGTCATAATCAGAAGCAATGATGTCAATCCTACGACAGGTTACTGGGAGGGCAACATCACCGTAAATGCCATATTCCTCGGCCAAACACGGCTATATGTGGAGCTGATCACCAACGACAATGAAACGCAACGTTCCAACAACACACTGACGGTGACAATAGTTCGCGCTGTGCGCGTCATAGATCACATATTCACAATATCCGTTGCATTGCTAGTTTCTCTGTTGTACATCAATTTCGGAGCAGCCTTGGATTTAAGTGTGCTACACGGTCTTTTGCGACGACCGGTAGGACCCACCATTGGCTTCTTTGCGCAGTTCATCATCATGCCGGTGCTCAGTTTTGGTCTTGGATGTCTACTCTTCCCAGAATCGGTAGAGATGCAGTTGGGTTTGTTCTTCACCGGAGTTTCCCCCAGTGGTGGAGCATCCAATATATGGACCGTTCTCCTCGGCGGCAACATCAACCTGTCCGTGCTGATGACAACTATAAGCAATCTCGCAGCATTTTTTATGATGCCATTGTGGATATTCACCTTGGGTCATGTGATCTTTATTCGGGGTGATTTGGGCGTGCCGTATGAGAAAATTGCAACATTTGCCTTGGCACTTATTGCGCCTCTAGCCATTGGAGTGCTAATTCAAAAACGGTCACCCAGGCTGACGCAGATTCTAGTGCGTCTATTGAAGCCGATATCGACGTGTTTGATACTTTTCATCATCGTCTTTGCAATCGTCACCAATTTGTATCTTTTCAAGTTGTTCTCATGGAAGGTGAGTAGTAGGAGGAAGTTGGAATGTACCATCTAATCATTGTCTTTACAGATTGTTGTGGCTGGTCTTGGTCTGCCGTGGTTGGGCTATATGCTGAGCTGGATTGTGGCGAAGGTTTTAAAGCAAACGTCGACAGATGCGTTAACCATAGCCATTGAAACGGGGATACAGAATACCGGAATTGCTATATTTCTGTTGCGTTTCAGTTTAAAACAACCACAGGCCGATTTGACGACGGTAATTCCAGTGTCTGTGGCCATAATGACACCGTTTCCGTTGTTGGGTCTGTACTTGTACAAAAAGTTCAATAATCGTCGAAATAACGCAGAGTCGTTTGAACAAATCGAAGACTCATAGGAAGGCCTTTTTTTAGGTTGTGTGCAATGGAATTGTTCTATTTTATGGGTTTCACTGAATCGGAAGACTTTAGTTGTTACGAAATGGAATTCTCAAAAAGTTTATAAGATCAACTAGAATAGCTTTACATTTATTAAAGTTTACTACATATCAACACTTTTTTAAACAATATTTCGAGAGCTTTTTTTTCTAATGATCAAACTGGTATTCCGAATTGCCTACAAACTGATATGCCTTATCAGAAAGACGTAGTTCAGACAAAGTTTAGAATCTTTCGACACCACCAGAGAGTAAAGGTAAGGTCACGTATTGCCATGAATTTGCTTTATATTCGCATCATCATTGCGAAACAGATTTGCTGGGTTACCACGAGGGTGCTTTAGACGAAATTTAGTGACGCCTGAGTTAGTAGGAACACATGCAACAGAAGAGGGAGTTAAAACAGTATAAACTGCAAAATTATACCGATCGCAAGGCCAATAACTATGCTAAAAGTATGATCAGGAGTTCAATGACTGATGAAGTGTATCAAAAGGAAGCGAAGGAAGCACTTAATCAGCAATTTTAAGCTACGTCCAAGGATCAGCGGCTATATTACATAAAACGAAACGAACGGTAAGTAAACGATACAGAAGGCCACGACAAAGTACGATTGTGCAAAATGAAAACTATTTATGACAGCCTCACGAAAACGAAAGCTAAACGACTGCCAAATGCAAGTCGTAAGAAATTACGAGTATCGTAAATCAATCAAATTTCAACGAGATCAAAGTGGTTTCAACGAATTCGTTTATAAAACATGCCCTCTGAGTTATGGAGACGAATATTTAATCAAGAACTATACGAGCTGTATAGCGGCATATACCTGGTCCAAAAACTTCGCATTGAACGCTTAAGATGGCTATGTAGAGCGAATGTATACCAATACTCCGGATCGCAGTCCTGGCCTTAAGTGGCGCTCACAATTAGAAACCGACCACAACCAACTTGAAGGGCGCAACTCCGGCTCGCAGTCCTGGCCTTAAGTGGGGCTCACAAAAAGAAATCGACCATAACCAACTTGAAGGGCGCAACTGGAGCGGGCTAATCGGAGGGGCAATTGGTTAAGACCCAGGTTCACTTTGGACTGTAACGCCACTTAAAACCAATACTCCGGCTCGCAGTCCTGGCCTTTAGTGGCGCTCACAAGAAGAAACCGACCATAACCAACTTGAAGGGAGCAACTGGAGCGGTCTAATCGGAGGGGCAATCGGTTAAGACCCAGGTTCACTTCGGACTGTAACGCCACTTAAGTAAGTAAGCAACGGGTGAAACTCGCTTTTTTA
Source organism: Rhingia campestris (assembly GCA_932526625.1). Taxonomy (NCBI): domain Eukaryota; kingdom Metazoa; phylum Arthropoda; class Insecta; order Diptera; family Syrphidae; genus Rhingia; species Rhingia campestris. The sequence goes on along the minus strand of OW052182.1, from coordinate 57,026,300 downwards.
TGGTACAAAATGTTCAGGATGCGTCTTATTTTGCGATGTTCTATCAGTAGTGCGACCGCTTCTTCCGAGCTGGAAAAAAAATCTACCGAATCCATCACTTCTGATTAAAGGATGGAATGAGGAGTGGCTATAATTATTATTAAATACTTTTGCCACTGGCTAAATTGTCCGTGAGCCTCCGACAGATGCCAGAATTTTGTTAGTCACTCCTTCTTGGAAATCCAATGGTCGGGTGGATAGCTATGTTTCGCTAGACAGTGAAGGCTAATCTTGGCTCTTCAGCTGGATCTGCGCGCCATTGTCAAAGCTAGCTCACATTGTTTATTGAACCAACCTTTGTAGGATCCTGTTTTTTGTATAAAGAAAGGAACGAATATATCAATGTAAAGAAGAATGATCCCTGCCTAAAACAAATGTCTTCCTAAGTCGCGCAGATTATCTCAGTTAGTCGCTTGGTAGTTCCATAAAATTCCTTGATGGTATTGTTTCCTTGTCATCGATATTGGGAGTGTATAGATCGCTGTTCTTAAAGCATTGTCTGAGTTTCCTAATGTAGCAGAAATTCCAATCTTGATATTGTCTGGATCTGAAGTGAGAGGAGGGCCAGTGAAAAACTTTTAGGTGTTGCCCGCAGTTCATCGCACTAACCATACGAGTTCTCGACAAGTTTAGTCAAGCTAATGACAAAAATCCAGTCAATGTCATCTTAATGTTGAAACAGTATCGCTGGTTTATTGTCATTTATCAAGCGATAAGGGCAGCATTTTGAAATTCCTTGGTAGCTTAAATTTCTAAGCCATATAACTCAAGGTAAACAGGTTCCATACCCTTTGTCAAACAAACATTGCTTCTCCATAACAGGTATAACAGTCAACTCTATTCCATTTCGTAATCCCAGAAAGACTAACTGGAATTTGTTCAAGACAAACACACACACCTTCACGAGTTCTGCAACTAACCAAAATGACATTGACACAAACGTGCGCGAAATCGTCACGGTGTTCACAAATGCTTTAAAGAAAGCATGTCCAGTGCAGAAATGTAAAAACAATAAAAGTCACTGGTGGTCCAAGGAACTCGCCAACCGACACAAAGAATCTAGGGAACTCTTTAAGGTGCCAAAGAGGACAAACAATGCAACAGATTGGAATCTATACAAAATCAATCTTAGCAAATAAAAAAAAAAGATATAGGAACAGCCAAAAGGAAGGCCTGGAGTGACTTCTGCAACAGTATTGAAGACAACAACGAATCCGCCAGATTAAGAAAAATACTGCCAAAGGAAGCAAGCAGCCCAGGTTTTCTAAAAATTTCAGATGATAAATGGACAGAATCCAGCGCCGAGACACTAGATTAATACCCAATTTCCTAACTGCAACAGCGCATCGGATATTGACAACAGTGAAGCTCACTGCCCCTCTGGAGGCGACTCCAATATAGACAAATTTGTATGCAAGGAAAGAATAATATGGGCCATCAACATATATGAGCCCTACAAAACAGCAGGCCCCGACGGTATTACCCCCACTACTATCCCCAAACCAGCATGCCTATATCAAAGGCAAATCGGTAGGAACTGCCCTGCATGAGGTAGTTCAAATAATTGAAAAATCGCTACATCAGATAGAATACACACTACCAGCCTTCCTAGACATGGCACTTGAAGAAGCAGTAATAGATACGGTCTTTAGCAACTGAAATGATACGTTTTTATGGTTATGAATGCTTGAAAAACGTATCATTTCATCCTTATTGGGCCATTGTAACAAAAGAATAACAACGACAACAGGTACTCCACAAGGGAAGATTCTTTCTCCGCTTCTTTGGCTACTGGTAGTTAACGAAGCATTGAAGAGACTGGAAATCACTTCGACAAAAACATTGGCTTATGCAGACGATGTTGTTCTCACAGCATGTGGGAAATTCCCATCGACTCTAAGCTCAATCATGAAAACTAGCCTAAACATACTCAGTAGATGGTCAGAAGGTCACGAAATGGCTATATGTACACTGCTGTTGTCAGACCAATCCTTACCTATGGTTGCCTAGTTTGGTGGAGTTCCATGAAAAAGACGTGGCATTTGACTGCATTAACAAAAGTTCAAAGAACAGCATAAGTACTCATAACAGGAGCCATGCGCATCGGCCCCACAGCAGACTTGGAAGCAATTCTAAATATTCCACTAATTGACTTTCAGATCAATGAAACAGCAGCGAAAAACGAGCACCGAAAAACGCAGCTAGCCTCAAAGAAGCGGGTAACCTGTGTATCAAACCAGCACAATATTGAAATTAGTAGCATACGAGAATGGGGTATTTGACTACACCATCCCATATCACGATTTCGACATTAAATCCTCAATCACAGATGAATGGTCGTCAAATACTGTGGAATCCAACACTGAAATGTCAAATGATGGGTCTAAAATGGAAATAGCAGTGGGCTTTAGGGTCTTCTTCTGAAGTGGAGCTACAGTCCGGGATGAACCTGGGCCTCAACCAACATGCGTCTCCAATTAGCCCGGTCCTTAGCTAACTGCCTCCAGTTGCGCATTCCAAGTTGGTTGAGGTCGGTTTCTAATTGTGCGCGCCACTTAAGGCGAGGTCTTCCTCTACTGCGTCCGACGTTTGGCTGGGAATCGAAGACTCTGCGAGCCGGAGTCCATTCTTTCTACATGTCCTAGCCATCTTAAACGTCCAATGCGGAGTTTTTTGACTAGGGGTATGTCGCTGTACAGCTCCATAGCCCGTCAACGCAAACGGGACCGAAGATTTTCCAAAGAATTTTTCTCTCGAATCGACCAAGGATTTCTTCATCCGCTTTTGATACGGTCCATGCTTCAGAGTTAATAGCGGAGCCGAGGTAGACAAAGTCCCGTACTACCTCAAAGTTATATCTGTCAATGGTGACGTTCTGTCCAATTCGTCGATGTTGTGTGTCCTTTCGTGTTGAGAGCATATACTTAGTCTTACCCTCATTTACTGCTTAACCCATTTTTGCCGCTTCCTTCTCTATACTAGCAAACGTGGCTATGACATCACGTTGAGTCCTACCAATGATGTCAATATCGTCGGCGTATGCTAGAAGTTGCACCTCTTGTGCCTCTGTTGTTTTGCACAATCCTCTCAAGAATCGAATTAAAAAAGTCACATGACAGCGCATCGTCTTGCCTAAATCCTTTTTTGGTATCGAATGTGTCGGTGAGGTCGTTTCCGACCCATCGTCATCCTACACAAACGGACGAGTTTGGGCGGTATACCAAAACTAGACATGGCTCTGTATAGTTCGTCTCTATAAATGCTGTCGTATGCGGCTTTGAAATCGATAAATAGTTGGTGGGTATCGATTTGGACTTCTTGGGTATTTTCAGGATCTGATGAAGTGTGCAGATTTGATCGGTTGTGGACTTTCCTGGCCTAAAACCACACTGATAAGGGCCGATCAGGTTGTTGGTAAACGGTTTCAGGCGTTCACATTTTACGGCAGATATGATCTTGTAGGCGATGTTGAGACTTATACCTCTGCAGTTGGCGCAGCTCAGAGGGTCTCCTTTTTTGTGGATCGGGCAAACGATGCTGAGGTTCCATTCTTCAGGCATGCTCTCAACCGACCAAATTTGGCTTATCAGTTGGTGGATGTTACTTACCAAGTCATCTCCGCCAGCTTTATAAAACTCGGTGGGAAGCCGTCATTTCCGGTGGCCCTGTTAAGCTTGAGTTTAGATATTGCTATCCTCACTTCACTTAGGTCGGGTGGTTGGCAGTTTTCGCTGTCGTTGCCAATATTCCACATCGCCGTTTAACAGTCTGCAGAAGTGGTTCTTCCATATCCTCAGCATCGACTTTGTCTCAACTACGATATTTCCTTGTTCATCTCGACAGGATTCTGTTCGAGCCTTGTATCCTTGGCTTTGAAGTTTTATACTTTTCTTGCTCTTTTTTCGTCTTTCTGAAAAGCCGATGTTCTTCCCTTCTTCTTTGCCTATAGAGCTCAATGGCAGCTCTCGTCTTCACCTGCAGCTTAGCCTTGTAGGCCTCGTTCTTGGCTGCGAGCATCTGTCGGCATTCCTCATCAAACCAGGGGTTTCTTGCTGGTGGCCGCAACCTAGCACATCAGTTGCGGCTGATCTAATGGCTTGTTGGCATCGTTGCCATTGTTCTTCGACATTTGATGCTGGTGGTGTGTTGTGAGTCGAGAGGTTAAGGGATACGCGTTGCGCGAAGGTCTTGGCGGTCTCTGGCGATTGTAGTCTTTCGACATTACATTTTTTCACAGTATTTGTGGATTGTTTTGGCGTGGTGGATATCCGCATCCTTACCTTGGCTACAACAAGGTAGTGGTCCGAGTCGATGTTAGCCTCTCGGAATGTTCGGACATCCAAAATACTGGATGCGTGCCTCTTGTCTATCGCAATGTGATCAATTTGGTTGACTGTTCGTTGATCTGGAGACCGCTATGTCCCTTATGGATATCGAGGTGAGGAAACCGTGTGCTGGCTATAGTGGCATTTCGTTCCGTAGCGAAGTCAATTAGCCTAAGTCCGTTACCAAACGTGTTGTCGTTTAGGCTATATTTTCCGACAGTACTGCTAAAGATGTCTTCTCATCCTACCTTTGCGTTAAAATTTTCCAGCATGATTTAAACATCGTACTTCGGTAGTTGCTCATAGGTTTTGTCATGGAGTTCGTAGAAGCAATCTGTAGCTATGTCATCTTTTTCCTCCGTTCGAGCATGAGCGCATATAAGGATTATGTTGGCGAATTTGACCTTGATGCGGATTGTTACAATGCGTTCGCTAATGTCTTGAAAACATAAGACTTCTTGCCTCAGTCTGGCACTTATAACAAATCCGCATCCAAATAGTCGCTGTTTCTGCTCACTATAAAACGATCCACCGGCCCATCCCATCGTATTTCCTGGATGGTAGTAATGGCTGCTTTGTAACAGGGGCTCTATAACATAAAACGAAACGAACGGCAAGTAAACGAAACAGAAGTAAACGATAGTCACGACAAAGCGCGATTGCGTAAAACGAGAAATTTATGACAGCTCAACGAAAACGAAAGCTATACGACTCCCCAATGCCAGTCGTAAGAAATTACGAGTATCGTAAAATCAAGAACGATACTCGTTTTATGTAATCGAATTTCAACGAGAACGAAGTGATTTCAACGATATTCGTTTTATAAAATATGGCCCCAGTTTAGGGCTTCCGCTAGTTGTTCGCCTGCACCTCTCCTGTTTAATGTTCTCACATTCCAGGTGCAGATACGAACGTCGTTGTCCTTTTTTCGTTTAGCATGGTTGTCAACAATAATATCAGTCCTTTCCGAGGCTATTGGTTGCTTCGTAACAATATTTTTTTCCGTGGGTAAGTAGTTAACCCAAAGCACAACCCCCAACCTGGAGGGCCAGGCCCTTGTTTTGACCCTAGGACAGCGGGCCGGAAAAAATACCGATGTCAATAGCCCATTTTGGGATATGAGCGCTGCCGTTGACCCATTGAGGGCTCCTCCGCCACCAACTCTTTTCCAATACCCTGGCTCAGTATTGGAAATCCCTATACACCTGGTGTTCAAATAAGTCGAAGCAGCTCATATAGGGATTTCACTACCAGTTCGACTGGAGCTGTAGGCGCCAACGTTGCCTCCATCAGGGGAATTCCTCCGCTTCCGCCTGAGAGTGAGTGCCTTAGTGAGAGGACACTCCTCCCTCCTCTCTCGCTTGCTGCCACCGACGACCTTCCACAGGGGTTTAATACCTCATCTCCAGTCGAGGTACTAGGCACCCACCAGTCACCAGCGTGGAGGTGAGAGTAGAAGTTGATAGTGAGAGGCTAGAGTGAGAACGCTTGTGTCCTCATATTATCGCATCACTATCCTAAAGCACCGGCTTTAGGGTCTACTGCGATAAAATCGGGTTTATCACATCCCTTCGACTAGCAAACTCATGCAGTGTATTCCAAGCAGAGAAGCCATACTCGAAGCTGCTGAATCGACTAGAGTATTGGACATATCACAAGAGGATATCTCCATTTACGTAGATAGTCAAGCGGCTATAAAAACTCTGGCAACCAACATAATAAAATCACAAATTGTTGGACGCTGCCGCACAGAGCTAAATGCTCTATGTAACCAGAATAAAGTTCAAATTATCTGGGTGCCAGGACCGAGGCCAGGACATAATAACATTCCAGAAAATGAGAAAGCAGACGAGTTCGCTAGACTAGGATCGTCCAGCTGCATCTCCTTGTGCGACAACAGGGTTGGACGCCCACATGCTTCTAAAAAACAGGCAATAACTAGATACACGCAAGGTGCAACAAAATCTAGTTGGCAAAACATTAACACTTGCAAACACACCAAAGGCCAGAAATAACCGGTAGCAAATCAAACAGGCTTATAGCTCTGAACAGAGCTTCCATTTCTATAGCGGTAAGAGTGATAACCGGTCACAACCTGTTGGGTAAGCATAGAATCGGACTAGGTGACTCACACCAACTATGCAGAAAATGCGGCGACCCTGAAGTCAAGGAGGACATCACACACCTACTCAGTCACTGTCCCGCGATCTGCAACAGCAGCAACAAACTCCTTGGTAGCTTTGTATTAAAGAAAGGCCTGTCTAGGTCTTTAAATCCTTCTTAATGGGATCATAGGCCTCGGCCATTGGGACATGCGGCAAAATACACCTATTAGACCAGGAAAACATGAACGTCAATGAACGCAGCTTCATACGCAATCCCAAACTTCACAACCGACGACAGTTATTCGACACAGCAACATTGGAGTAAGCCTTGGTTAATTGAGTTACAAAGGTTAGGACGACTTTACACTCAAAACTCCAACTTTAAAGGTAAATGATGACAAAGGGCAGTCCAGTAAAAAACATGAAAGGGAACTCCTGATAGTTCTTAACCTCAGTATTCACATTGCTGCTGTATCATCAAACTCCAGAGTCCACATGTTCAATTATTACGACGAGAAATGAAAAAAAGGAAAATAACAAGCTTTTCACTGAAAAAGTTTTTTTTTTAATAAAAAAATATACAATCGTACATTTCTTCCAAAAAAAATAGGAAAACAAAGAAATCTCAACAAACAGTAAGTAGATGCGGCACGTGGTATCCCCCCTCTCTAGTACCTATAGTGATCTGGTTTGAATGGTCCGGCCTTTGGCACTCCCAAGTACTTTGATTGACTGTCAGTCAACTGAGTCAACTTAACTCCCAACTTTTCCAAATGCAAGCTGGCGACTTCCTCGTCGAGTACCTTTGGCAACATGTGCACTCCAATTTCATATTTATCGGCCTTGGTCCACAATTCGATTTGGGCCAGCACTTGATTGGTAAAGGAGTTTGACATGACAAAGCTGGGATGTCCATGGGCACATCCCAAGTTGACAAGGCGACCCTCAGCCAAAAGGATGATGTGGTTGCCGTTGGTCAAAGTGTAACGATCTACTTGTGGCTTGATGTTGATCTTCTCCTTGGCGTTCTTGTTTAGCCAGTCGACATCGATTTCACAATCGAAATGACCAATGTTACAGACGATGGAGTCGTCCTTCATGTTCATGAAATGTTGGCCGAGGATAATGTTCTCACAGCCGGTAGTGGTGACGAAAATCGTTGCCTTTTGGCTGGCCTCTTCCATGGTGGTTACTTCATATCCTTCCATTGCAGCTTGTAGGGCAATGATGGGATCGATTTCGGTGATGATAACACGACCACCGAATCCTTTGAGAGCTTGAGCGCAACCCTTGCCCACATCACCGTATCCAGCAACGCAGCAAACCTTTCCGGCGATCATGACATCGGTGGCACGCTTGATACCGTCGAGGAGGGATTCACGGCAACCGTACAAGTTGTCGAATTTACTCTGAAAATTGTAAAGGGATGTGTGAGCATTGGAGAAATTGAGGAGGTGACAACTTGCAATCTTACCTTTGTGACAGAGTCGTTGACATTGATGGCTGGCACGCCGAGACGACCCTCCTTGAACATTTTGTACAAGTTGTGTACGCCGGTGGTGGTTTCTTCGCTAAGACCACGGATTTCCTTCAAGTATTGGGGATACTTCTCGTGGACAAGGTTGGTTAGATCGCCACCATCGTCGAGAATCATGTTCAATGGTTTGCCATCCTTGAATACCAAGGTTTGCTCAATGCACCTGTTAGGAACAAAATGGGGTTTAGATGGGTTTTTTCAGATAAAATTGATGTGAGGCTTACCATGAGTATTCTTCATCAGTTTCCCCCTTCCATGCGTACACTGGTACACCAGTAGCAGCGATGGCAGCGGCGGCATTGTCTTGTGTGCTGAAAATGTTGCAACTGGACCATTGTACCTAGAAAGGAAAGGTTTGGATATCAAACATGTAGTTGAGGTAAATTTTAGAAACAAGAGAAGTGATTTCACGCAGGTTAAGTAGCAGAATATTGTAAGAAAAAAGATCCTTCTTCATTTAATTTCTAGTCCCCCAGCCTATGGGAAATCTTGTGGAGTGAAGAACTGATTCGTATACCAACACAAAGTTTTTCCTTTGCTTTGCAAGAAGTTTCCACAGCTGAGCATGGAAGCACGGCGCGGACTGTATACGGCATTAAAAAGATGAAACCACTCTCATTCCACAATCGTAATGTGATATCCGCCAAAAATGACAGTCAAGTCAGTTCCATATATGTACCCTTCTACTGCCCATCAATAGAGCTTAAGCATATCTTGGTGGAAGGGTATTTATTCATATCGACCATCGTTGAGTTTGAGTTCAAGGAGATATTCCATTCAACATGACGTTGGCTAAGTAGACCCTTATACGTCCAGAAGTGGAATACATAGATACGGTACCTATCTAGCTTCACCACATGTAATCTACAGATGGATAAACGGCACAACATGTCAGATACCCAGGCAAGCTAATGGTACATTCAACAAGAAGCGCCATAAACTCGAACCTCCAATATTTTTCGGAAGCTTGGATAGTTGAATTCGACAGTAAAGTGTCGCAGAAAACCAAGAGACAGATATAGGACTAGAGTAAACACAGATCGTGCTTTCTTTTCCCTTCCTATGGGTACTAGTCTGGTTCAATCGGAAATATCTGTGAACCATTGTTGAACACAAAAAAGCTTTGCAAAAACGACTGCCAATGGAATAACAGGATCGGCTGTCTTGAAGTCAAAACAAGTTCCTCTTACTCAAACCTGTGTCTGTGTTTTGGATTGGCTACTCACTTACAAAACCAACAAGAGGATAATGGATTTCGTGTCTGTGACATGGTGCGTGCTAGGATTGATAAGGTTATAGTGGCTGCATGCGGTGCACGTGCACACGTTGTGGTACTACGTGGATATGTCGACTAATCCAAAAATATCTTTTGCCTAGGTGAACCATTCCGAGCTAACAATGAAGTAGAGGAGGTTTCTGACTTTAATAATACCCAGGCCACCCAGATTGTCAAAGAAGTAGTCTCCTAGGTGGAATTTTCTTTTGTTGGAGAGAGCTGGACAAGAGCAGAGATGGTGAGGAATACATTCCTCCTCTTCGTGCAAGTTCTGCAGAGGTCATTGCTATAGAGGCCAAGTATTTTTGTATGTAGGCTTAACGGACTGTGTAAGGACACCGATTATGGTACTGATGTTTGATCTGTTAAGCAATAACAAGCAGAGAGAACGTTTTTGGTTATAGATTCACCAAAGTTGGCAGGATATTAGACGCATTTAGCGGTTTATCCATCTGTGGTTCGCTCTCATGATTGCATCCAATTGGATTGATGATTTGCATGTATATTATCAAGGGTAGTGACCAGCAAGGTAAGCTCATCCGCCTTATAGTTCCCTAGGATACATCTGTGACCCGGCAGCCAAAAGAGGTGAATGGTTAAGTGCTATGTCACCTTGTTAAGAGATAGTCGGCATTCATGGACTAATTTCAATGTGAATGATATGGATCTCAAGGATCTAATTGCTGCTTGACTGTCACTGAAGATGCTAATATTCTTCGTGGATATTACATTACACCTCAGCCAGGACAAGGCTTTTTTAAATGCCATGATTTCCGCTTGGAAAACGCTACAATTATCAAAAAAGAAGAAAGGATATGCTTAAGTTAAACATCTCGGAGAAACACCTCCACATAATCCAGATTCTGTTTTAGACCCATCCATGCAGATGTTTATCGAGTTGTTATCTGAAAACACCGATTACACCCTCACCAGATTAAACTTTGATAAGAGTTTCCGGGTCACAATCCCAAACAGAACGTCATGGGATAGCAACGAACCTGTGCTAAATGACTCGATCCACTTTTACACCGATGGTTCCAAAACAAATGACGGAGTGGGTGCTGGTGTCTTTCCGTCTTCCTGATCATTGCAGCGTGTTCCAGGCGGAACTCATGGCGATCAAAGAAGCCTTATCCTGGTTGAAAGAGAATGTAATATCTGCCAAGGATATTAGAATTTTCTCGGACAGCCAAGCGGTATTCAAATCCCTGGAATCAGTCTCAACAAATTCAAAGACAACTCTAGGTTGGATGTCAAAGCATTTTAACATTCATCTATGCTGGGCATAGTGACAGGCTGATGAACTCGCCAGAAATGGAACCAAATTACCAATTGTACCCGACACGGGTGCACTAGGTATTCCTATCGCTACATGCAAAAGCTTATTAGCGCAACATGCTAACAGAAAATCAAACCTCAGATGGAGTCTTGGCACGACGTGTCAAACAACCAAACAAATTTGGCCAAAGCTAGATTTGAGAAGATCAAAGGGACTGATTTCGCTCGATAGACCGCATATTTGCGATACCATAGGTGTCATCACGGGACACTGCTTAATAGGTAGGCACGCAGAAAGGCTAGGCCTCTTCTCAAACGACTTCTGTAGGAGCTGCATGGACGAGGAGGAGGAGGAACCAATACTTCATCTCCTTTGTAACTGCCCGGCCCTATCAAACAAAAGGAAGCTACATCTCGGAGCTTACTATTTTCAAAGTCTCAGTGATTTGGCAAAAACGGAAGTTAAAAGCCTCCTCAGCTTCAAATGGTTTTCCCACGGATAGTAAGGAGATTGGACAAGATCCACGTGGTATCACAACGGACCAAAGTGGTCTAAGTGTGCTGGCGAATGACGCTCTACCCTAACCTATCTCCAATCAAATCCGACCCCAATTCAAGGCTACTGGGAATGGTTGACTTGAATTTGTGTTCAAAACTGAGTTGATGTGGTCCGTGTTTTCTGTAATGCTCAGGTGATTTAGTATCTTAGTGTGTTCCCCTTGAGAGGACGTCCATTGTAACGAGGCTCTCAGTTGCACAGCTGCCCAAGCTGCGGTCTGTTTTTCAAAAATATCTAGAGGGACTCAATGTAAAATACCATCGGAGGGAGTTTTTTTACTAGCGCGGACTAGCTCAGACTAGGGTTGGCCGTAACGGCGCCCTAACACACCATACAAGAGTATCGATCTAATGATGGACACGCAAAGCCAGAGAGTGATACGTGGTTGCATAACCCTTTTCTTTCCGATTGCATTTTTACATGTGCATAGGACTACGATGGCTTTTTACGGGTTCTTGAATCTTGGCTTTCCAGTTTAATTTCTTAACAGACCAAGGTACTTGGCTGGTTCTGCGTCCTCGAGGCTAACGCCATTAAGGTCAACGTGTGGGTCGTATTTCCTGATAAAAAGGACCAATTCGGTTTTTTGAGGGTTTGTCGACATCTGACGGCACATTTTGAGAGCATAGAGGGACCATAATTCTTTAAGGGTGTTAAGGTACTTCCATGATACAGCTATTGCCACGTCATCTGCATATGCAATCACCTTGCAGCCCCATCCTTTTGTAAATTAACTAGGAGTTCATTGGCCAATAGATCCCAGAGAAGAGGAGATAAGTGCATGTTATTTCAGCTGAATCAGTGACAGCTTTAGAGGGCTTTGACGACGCCAGCTAGCGAATGATTGTTGCAATCCGCATCAAAGCCCAATTTGCAAATAACTTCCTTAAATGCACTCACGCTCCAACGTAACGATGACATCACTAAAAGCTGGTTCTACGAAGTGTTTAACAAAATTTGTGAGCGAAGCAGAATCTTGAAATCGTGATGAGCACAACTTGAAGAAACACAGGCTGGACTTTCGGTCATTCAACGCACTGCTGTCCTTAGGCGACATTATTGGACTAACAAATTATTTTTTTTTTTGGCGCAACAGGCTCTTTAGCACCCAGGTCCTAGCACTTTTACACAACCATTCATGGGGGTCGGCAATGACCCAACACGTTCGATACTAAAAAAGTATTCAGGCTAGGTAATGCCTTGTCGTGTGACTTTTTTAACATCATTCTTGAGAGGATCGTGCAAAACTCCCGAGGCAACACCAGAGTCACAATCTTCCAAAAATCGATGCAGCTACTAGCATGCGCCGACGATATTGCTATCATTGGTCAGACCCAACGTGGTGTCACAGCTAGAGAAGGGAGCGGATGAGGGAAAAGGAAGTCTATGCTGTCGAATTGGACAAAACGTTACCATTGACAGATACAACTTTGTGGTATCAAGGGACTAGGCTCTGCTAATAACTTACAAAGACATCTTGTCAGAAATAAAACGAACAATCGCTGTTTCTTAGGGCTAAGAAGGCTATTAAGTAGTAAAATGCTCACTCGAACTACTTAGGAGATCCTTTATAAGACCTAATAATCCCAGTCTTGCTCTACGGCGATGAAGCATGGACCGTATCAAAAGCGATGAAGAATTCTTGGTCGTTATGAGAGCGAAATCCTCGGTACCGTTTGCGTTTGCGGGCTATGGAGGCGAAGATTATTATGAATACGTCGATATCCAGGAAAGGAATCAAAAGTACACAGCTTTCATTACTCCAGACGGACAATAAGAGTTTCGAAAAGTTCCATTCGGTTGTGCAATTCACCAGCAAAATTACCGCGAAAGTAGCCACATTCATGCTACAGCCAAATTCAGAGCTCGATTTTCTAACGAGGTACAGAAAATATTTTAAATTGGAGAATCGGAAATAGCCACAGTCCGCTCGTAACTGAGTAACTGGTGCCATCACACCCACCAGTGGATGCGGTCGCACAACATTAATCACTCTAGGCTACCAGATATCTCCAAAGGGATACCCATGGAATAATGACGTTTGGATGTATCAAAGGTGGTGACAGAACAGGCGCATTTAAGTCTGCAACTCAAACCACAAAAAGCGAAGAGAAGAACATGTTACGTAGGAAAGCAAAAGTAGACGTAGCCTCCATTATAGCGAAACAAAACGCCCAAATAACTGGCAACAAAGAGTGAACGCAGGCTTTACGAAACAACACGCGCGGAATGGCAGACATTTTTAGCGACCATTTCTAGAAGCTGATGAATGAGGATCATATCAAGAGGGAGGCGCAGGGCAATAAATCCGACCACATCTAGTTAATGAAGAGATAACCCCTTCAGTACAGAAGATGTCTGTTCAATCAACAACACGCTGAAGAACAAATAAAGCGCCCGGTTTTATGGATTACCAGCGGAACTCCTAAATACGGGGGTGATGTATTGAAGGTGTGCATGCTCCAAACTATTAACCACGTCTGGGTGGAGGATATCATGACCGATTGCTAGAATACCAGATCTATATGTCAAATAAGCAAGAAAAAGTATCTTGCTTCCATTACAGATGCATAATCTTGTTACATGTAGCTTACTATCAACCTAACGTGCACTGTTGGATAGGACCCAAATTCTACAATTCTTCCATAATGGCGCTGTCTGCTGGACAGTAAGAAGGAAAGAGGAGCAATTGTTAAGCATTTCGAACGAAAAGTGAACGGAGCGAACAGGGATGCCACAGCCAAGACAATATTTGGATCCCAGAATGAAGACAACAGGGAAGACCGAACAGAAATTAAGGGATCAAGCGATAGTATGTACTGAATGAATGGACACAACACGCTCCGGATCGAAGAGGACAAAATGATGATATGCCTTAGAAGAGATTCGAAAAAAGTCAGGAATATCACAATTGAGATACCAAGTGGTTCCATTAAGTATTAACAAATGGCGTTGCTGGATTTGTAAAAATCATTCGGTTCCAGGACCCCAGCCGATACTTTATCAGTTCAAACCGGTGATTTACGAAGGCGCACCCAATAGGGATGCTTTAAAGTATGATGATTCGATATCTCTCATGTAGATTCCCCCCTCACCAATAAAACAACCTAAGGAACATCAATGAAATCAAATATCACGTGATGTAAACTTAATCTCACTGGAAACTAAATCCGTTGTGACGAAAAGCCTTCACTGATAAATAGTTTTATTTTCTTCTATATGTATCACTGCACCTTTCCGACCTTTTAAGCGTTTCGTTTCCTGGTTGCCAACAAACATATTGCGACTACTAGAATTGATAAGCTCAAAAGTAAAACATGTGCACATCCATCTAATAAGCACAACGGGCAATGTCCCCCATAAATCTAAAAATATCTCAAAGAACTCTTCTATCTTCATCGACGTCATTTTTGTTGATTTGAATTTCAATGGAAAGCACAATACGCCGATGCTTATTATCATACTGCCCTGACCTCTTGACCAACACTATCTTTCCGAAATTCTCCAACACAACAAAAAGATTTTTTTTTGTTTTCCCAATTGAATTACACAAATTCAAATTGACTTACCTCAGCTCCTAATTCTGTGAGGGTTTCAATGAGGACTGCGGTCTGCACGGTCATGTGAAGACATCCGGCAATACGAGCACCCTTCAAGATCTTTGCTGGTCCGTACTTCTTGCGACATGCCATTAGACCGGGCATTTCATTCTCGGCAATGATGATGGCCTTGCGGCCCCATTCAGCCAAGCTGATATCAGCTAAAATTTTTAGAAAAAACAAAATCCATGGTTTAGAACGATTTGAATGTTGAATTTGTTGAAATTAACCTCAAAATGGAGAACCATGAGATTCGAACAGACAAGATATTAATGAGTTTACTTACCAACTTTGTATTGTGGTTTCGACATGTTGTTGAAAAGAAAATATGTTAACAGTAATTAAATTTAAATTTATAACAATTTGCAGATATTTAACAAATTCGAACCAACAGCCTAATGAAAACAAAAGACCGACCGCATGCGGGGTAACTGGAATATAAAGTGACTTATGGAAGACAGCCGGGATGCTCTATATACCATCAGTTTATTTTTGTATATAATCAGAATGTATAAAGCGAGTGTTATCGATTAGGATTCGGGTCGGGAGTTATCGAATTCGAAGAAATCGAATTCTGTTGGGTGTGTTCAACAAGAAATACTTTTTTTGTGTGCTCACTTGACGCGGGGTTTAGCTTTGCGAGCATTGACTTATTATATATGGACTAGTGAAATGTCATTTTCATACGCTTCTGCGAGAAAATATGTTCCATAACAGCACAGGCGCCACTGTTTTACTGCGGATTAGCAAAGAAACACATGCCGCCGTTAAGCTTAAATTTCCATAGTAAAAGGTTAACAAAAGAGCGACATCTTGTGCGAAGAGATTCTTTTCCATAGCGACTACAAAGAGTGATTTCAAATAAATTCTGCAATAACAATACATTTCCTTACTTATTGACCCATAAACTGAACAAGTTTTGTAAATATGTTTCTTACTTATGTTTTATGATCATTTACATCAATTTTTTGTGCAATGTGATGAAGCAAACGTTTTTTTGCTAACTTAGTTTTCAGCAGTGAAACAGTGGCGTGTCTGTTGTTTTGGAACATACGTGAAGGTGGCTAATAGCAGTCCATATATAATAAGTCAATGTTTGCGAGTATGAAAATTATTATATCGGTAATGGTGTTAAACTACGTTCTCACTGAGCAAATACGCTCATTTCAGCATTAAATTTGCAAATACGATCGAATTTCACTGAAATTCCCATACAAATTTGAATTTCCATAATGTGAGAATACCATCACATTTGTGTGAAATATCAAGGGTATTCATGCAACGTCGTAATTTTATTACGTGCGAAAGATTGTAATTTTACGACGACGTTTCATGAACGACCCACTGAAATCAATCTCATTTTAGTAATTTATTTATTGATAGAATTATGTTCCTATTTTTCTCTTTCCATTCTCGATCAGTTTCAGTTTAGCGCATACGTTTGACGTGTGAAAGTGACTGATTAAATGCCCAAATAGCATTTCAAAAGTTTACAACGTTTACCATCTCAGTTTACGAACCCAATTCCTGTGGAAAATTTCCGATATTGTTCCATGAATACTCCTATTGTTTCTAATATGGTAAAATAATCGGTCGAACAAACGAACAAACCTTATTTAATTGGAATGAAACAGTTAAAATGTCAAATTGGAATTCATGTAACAAAAAAAAGGAAGGGTTAATTTTAAAAATGTAAACATTGGAATCTTTCTATTTCTATTAATAATGGATGGTGCATATATTGCTCTGTATTTGAGGCTATTATTTCGTCCAGAACCTTCTCGGAGTACGGAGTATTTCATTTTAATGTCAGGAGCGAAAACATATGAATCAGGAACCGAAGTCTTTGCATATACCGCTTCCTCTGTTTTTCCCGAAGAATCTTTTAGCTGTAATATTTTGCCAACTAAGTATTTATAGACGAGAATCACAATTGACACAATTTATCCTATTGAGTTGACCACAAATTAAGTTATTTAAATACATTTTAAAAGATTTGGAATTATTGTAATTTACTTTTTATGTTTGTTATAATTTCAACTATAAAATGACACAGGAAATTCGGAAATATAGCCACTTGTCAAACGTAATTACAAAATTGTTGAGAACGCCTTTTTGGTGAATTTGGAAATGTGCTCATTTGAACTCCAGTGAGAACGTAGTATTAGTTTTGTGTGCGTATGTGCAACTTTCAATTTGTATTGGATTCTTCTAACTGTTGGCATGAAATTACTTGTTATTACAATACAAAAATCGTACCCCGGCGGTAATTCACTGAAAAGTGAAAGATATACGATAATCGCAGAATGCACTAGTGTAATAGAAAAAAATGGTCAAGCGCAAGTGAATATTTTAATAAAAAAAATTATAACTTTAATTTACAAATTATTATTGAAATTATTGAAAATACGTACCTATGTATAATGATTTTCAATGAAACGCATTAGGATAAACAAACCAGTCGCCGTAGATAAATTAAAAACAAGAAGCAACACGTAACTTGTAGAAACAGGGTCGCACCAATTCTTATCCATAATACTAATGCAGGGTTTGTAGATAAAAAAGAATTAGTATTTGAATAAATTAAACCATGAAACACAACTGCTAATACAAAAATACCCCGGACTATTTTTTTTTCAATTAAAATTGTTTCATTGGTAGCCCTGAACCTCAGACTTTTGTGACAACCAGAGAAAAAACTACTTAAAACACCCTTATACAGGCTCTATTCAACCATCAGACGCGTTTAGGTTATGCAGCCTCTATTCCACGTTCTCTAATGGCGTTTTCCATCGGTAAATCTCTTCAGGTACACTTCCCCGGCTCCACTATCACAAGTGAGTTTAATGAACACATGATAGATGACTCACCCCCTAGAAACCTGAAAAGGATTAATAGTTTATCCGGCAAACTTTTCACTCCGGATAAGATCAAATGGGCGATCAACTCATTTAAACCATAAAAGGCACCAGGGACAGATGGAATCTTTCCTGCTCTTATACAAAAGGACTTGGACTTTTTCTTACCCACTATGGTCGCCTTATTTAGGTTTAGTTTCAATTGGGGCTACATACCACAAAACTGGAGGGAGGTAAACGTGGTATTTATCCCCAAACCAGGCAAACCAATAGAACTACCTAAATCATACCGTCCAATAAGCTTAACATCGTTTTTCCTGAAAACAATGGAAAGAATACTACACGTACACATTAGAGAGTGCTTAAATGAAAGCACTCCTCTGCACCCCTGTCAATTCGCCTACCAAAAAGGTAAATCTACGGAAGGAGCACATTGAGGGTGTTTTTGACAACACTGGATATCAAATGCTTTGACTCATAGAAGAATAGATAACCCCACCATCAAATGGATCAAAGCGATGCTTGAAAGTCGGAAAATAACTGCTTCGTCAGCACTGACCTCAGTATCAGCAACAGCCGTTAAAAGCTGCCTTCAGGGAGGAGTACTCTCACCCCTACTATAGTCTCTGGTTATCGATAACCTACTTCAAGACCTAAGTAATGCAGGTTTCAATATAATTGGATACGCCGATGTCATCATAATAAGGGTCAAAGAACCAAACGAGGTTACAACACGTTTAAGATAGCCATAGACTGGTGTAGTAAAGAAAGTCTTTCTATAAACCCCAGCAAGGCTATCATCGACCCTTTTACAAAAAGGAGAAAATTAAGTCTTACCCAAATTTCAATCAATGGTACATACATTGAGTATTCCAACGAAGTAAAATATCTTGGAGTGATCCTCGACAAAAAACTAAGCTGGAACTCCCACATTAACAACAAAATTCAAAAAGCAACCAAAGCTTTCTGGGCTTGCCGAAACATGTATGGTAAAACCTGGGGAATCTCTCCAAAGACCACACACTGGATCTACACGATTGTGGTCAGGCCCATTACGCTTCAATAATATGGTGGAACAAAGTCACCCAAAAAACAACTATAAATAAATTAAACAAGGTACAACGGCTTGCCTGTCTTGGCATTACCGGAGCTATGCGTACCTGTCCCACAGCGGCTATAGAAGCCTTAATAGAACTAACGCCCCTCCACATTTATATAAAAAAAAGTGGCTATTCGCAGCTCAGCAAGTTTGACACAAGCGGAAGAGTTAAACATTAGCGAATACCTAAAACTAATTGAACTACTATCCGAACTTCCAGAATTTGACATGATCTGTGCGGTTACAGACCGCTTACCAAAGACACTATGCTTCGACAAAAGATTCTCAACGGAGATCACAACCAGAGAAGCATGGTGTAGCAACAACCCACCAAACTGCCAAAACGGCCTAAAGTGGTATACGGATGGTTCTAAAATGGACTCAGGGGTAGGAGCTGGCATACATGTACCAAATAGAAACATCTCAATACCTATGGGAAAAAACCCTAGTGTATTCCAAGCTGAGCTCCATGCCATAAAAGAATGCGCAAACCTAATACCAAAGATTATGAATTCTATACAGATGACGCATTGAGAACAAAAAACAGAAACTTTAGCTCAGTAGCTTCATGGTACGGGCGGGCGGTGTGCATGAAAACACATGAAAAACAAGAACAAAAACGACCCGCCATAGAACAATTTTTCTTGTATGGAATGCGTCATCTGTATAGAATTCATAAAGTTTCTGTTTTTTGTTCTCAATGCGTCATCTGTGTAGATAACATAATCTTTGCTAATACAGAACTCAGGTATTAAAGGCGCAAACATCCATATATTCACGGACAGTCAAGCAGCTATAAAAGCCTTTAGCTCATACATTATTGACTCCACTGCTAAAATTCCCTCCAAACACAGGAACAAAACCAGACTATGGTGGGTCCTCGGACATAAGAGGATTGAAAGTAACGAAAAAGCTGATGAACTAGCCAGAAAAGGAAACCTCCTTCATTGGACCTGAACCCTTCTATACAATCCCCAAATCAGCCATAAATCTGGTCATAAAAAACTGGGAACAAAACAAATGTTTTTCATACTGGGAAAACATCCCAGGCCTAAGACAGGCCTTACTGCTTAGGCCAGTCAGAATTTAAAAAAAAAATTGGTAAATCTGGATTTTGATCTGAAATTTGATCTTTTTTACTGCCAACGGAACACGATCTCAGATTGATTATACCCTATCCCATAGAGTACATAGTTTGTAACATGCTGTATCTGTCTGTGCATCTGTAGGTCACAGGTTTTTAAGCCTTAAATTTTTAGCTAGGATGATGAAATTTGGTTTATGTGGTCCTTATACGTGCTATTCGAAGAAGTGTAAACATTTTCAAAATCCGCCCACTGCCACGCCCACTTTTAAGAGAAACCTTTTTTTTGGTTAAGCGGTTAAGAATTTTGAAAAAAAATTTTTGGGGCGTTTTCCTTCAAAAACCATTTGTATACCCTACCCCAAGGGATATACAATAGAAAAACGTTGTAATTTGTCGAACCATAAAATATTTAGATAAACTATCTGAACAATATGTTGTAACAATGCATTTTCTATATTTCATAACCATAAAGCCCACATTTTGGGGATATTCCTTTGAATGATGGGATGGGATAGGGATTTTTCTTGTTTTTTTTTTTAATGAATAACATCGAAAACTCTTCCTAACGGATACCTCGACGAGGATGATCGCCGAATATTATGAGATATCGAAAGTTTATGCCAATATTCGAAATTCAAGTACAAGTGGTCATCA
Source organism: Rhingia campestris (assembly GCA_932526625.1). NCBI lineage: Eukaryota > Metazoa > Arthropoda > Insecta > Diptera > Syrphidae > Rhingia > Rhingia campestris. The sequence goes on along the minus strand of OW052182.1, from coordinate 57,005,884 downwards.
GATCGCTACAAATTAGTACATTAACTCTGATAATGTTGTTTCTGTGAGATCGTTGCCGACATTGCTGGAGTATCATGAGGAGTCCTTCATCATTTTGCGTAGTCGGACTATCATTATCTGTAGAGGTTATCCCTATGGACGCTATCGTACATATATTTAAAGTTTGGACCCCTTTTTAAAATGATCTGTCAGGTTGATGAAATGTCACCGTTGGCCTTCAACTTTAAATGACGGTGAATGGTATTAATAGAGGAGATCATGTAATACGCGTTCTGCAAATGTTTGGGTGGGCTCTTGCAACTGCAATCTTTTGACGTTTCCTTTTTTCACAGCATTTCGACGTTGTTGTGGTGGGGTTGGGTATCCACATTTTTATCTTGGTTAAAACATGGAAATGGTATGAATCAATGTTAGTTAATGGGAAATGATGGATGTGTGCCTTTTGTTTTTCTCAGCGTGGTTAAACCACGTTGTTGTTGGTACGGAAACACATTGTACTGGTTTCGGTTCGTCTTCCTTCTTTTTCCATTCCAATGCCTGTTTGCTTCGTAGCAGCTCCCAATAGTTGTTCGCCTGCAAATTTGCTGTTAAGTGTTCTATAATTCTAGGAGCTTTTACAAACGCCATTGTTGTCATTGTCATTGTTCGATAAGCATGATCTTTAACAATATAGTCAATCCGTACTCGCACTTATAAGTTAGGCAAGTCAAATTCGCTTGGATCGGACCAGTATCCGATGAATGCTACTGGGAGTTAAAAAAAGAACAATCGCCCCCGTATTAATAAACGCTAAGTAGCTAATCAGTGACTGACTTTTGACATTTGCGCAAGTATTTCTTACGGGAAAAGCTGTCATGTTATTCATTGATTAACTTATCAGCGTTAATAATACAGGGGGGTTGATGTGTAGCCGAAGTTACAATGACTGAATATTGTCCAAGTTGCTTAGCGTGAAAGCAGCATGTCTGCTATAAATTAGTTTCTTATAGGACCAGGTCATATATTAGCTAAACAGGACTTTTAATTGTCCAACTTTTTTATCACCAATCCTAGACATCCAATTTCATTGAAAATACAAATAAAACAATTCCCCCGATAAAATGTTTAATACCATGAGCAACAGATAACACACATAAATATTCACATATTTGTAACATTTTATCCTTAACAATTAAAAAAAAACTTAAACAAAACCATCCTTAAATTTCGATTGTGTATTTCGTCGAGGAAGTTGATGACTCGCCAAAGGAGTAAAAATTATTCTCTACAAAGAAAAATAAATCGAAAAGATTACCCAAATATGTCAACATAAATCCACCAGGAAAAACATCCTCTTACCTTCGTCACTTTCAAAAGAATAGAACGTATCGTCATCCCTCAGCGATGACCGGTTGGACAAACGTCGAACTGCACCGAACTGATTCGTGGACTGGGTTGGATATGTCATTCCAACTGGTGAACCATAATCAGAGCTGGATAGACATACCGATCCAATTGGTGATCCATACACTGAGCTGGGGCTTTGCATTGCAACGCTTTCCATTTGTTCGGATCTGTGGTTCAAAATATCCGGGGAAATAGATCGAGTCTGTTGTTGTCGAATGTCAATATTGTTGTTGTTATTCGTTTTGGGACTGTCGGGAAGTTTTGGCACCGGTGCTGGGCGTTTTTTGTTGCCATTTTTAGGACCACCTTCTTTGTTCATCTTGGGAGGTGGTTTCTTCTCTTCCACGTCTACGTAGATCTTTACCTCTGGCTCTGGTGGTGTAACTTTCCAAACGTCTTCGTAGTCGTCATCAATGTCGTTGCCATTTCCGTCACCTGCAACCAATTGAATGCGTTGTACACTGTCTTGGGATGGTTCCTTTTCGAAGCGACAAATTAACTTGTTCACCTTACCCAGGTCTCTTGGTTCGATTTCCTCGCTAAAGTGCCGCCGCAGGGATGCCTGTTTAACTAACGGGTTAGCCAAACGTACCATGGATTCATTTCGTTCGGGAAGGGTTCGTGTTGGTGGTTTTCGCTGTGGTAGTGGTGGTGGTGGGGGAGAGAAGGAAGGCGGTGGTGATGGTGCCATATTTGGTGGTTCATCGTCTTCTTCGCTGGACATATCGTCATAGCTTGCATCTAAACTCTCTTGACTGTTGCCAATTTGTCCTTTCTTAACAATTTTAACTGGACTTCCATGATAAGCTTTGGTGCTGTCCACACTTTTGCTGAAAGTTTCACTGCGATTGGGTTCCACGGAAATGTTCTTCTCTATAGCCACCGGAGTGTTGGCAATCGGAGGGGAACCTTTCGACCATTGAATCTTCGACTTATTAATATAGTCATCCTCCTCGGTTTGATTGTAAATGCTCTCAGCGCCGGTTCCTTCTATTCGCCTAACTGGGACATGTCTCATCTCATCGTCAAAGTCCACAAATGCACCAGCATCGGTGTTGGAAAAGATGTCAATACTCTTGGTTTTGTAGAGCTTCTCCTCGTTGTAAACACTGTGCACCTTCCAAGGTTCGGTATTCTCTTTGATCTTATTCAAGCCTGTTGACGTGGACGATGAACAACTCTTGTTGCGATAGTTATCCGGTATCCATGAGTCAGAGTCATTCGAATCCATGGACCTTTTGCGGAAGTGACCACGATTGATATCCAATTGATTAGTCGATCGTGGTGGTGATGGTGTCATCTCTAGGAAGCTGGAAATGGCGTCTTTGTTGGGAATCCATTCTGAGGTTGGAGGCTTTGGTGGTCTTCCTTTTGGATGGATCTCTTTGATGACTGGTGAGGGTATCGGAGGAGCTGCTCTTGCCACAGCGATTATGAGTGTGGACTCGTACTGATCGGAATTGTCTTGATGGATAAGGACTCGCGGTACTTGCGCCTGTTCATCACCGTCGACTTCACTTATCTCTATAGGGTCAGCCGATCGGTTTACAAGAGGGTTGGTTGCCCATGCATGTGATAGGATCTTTCCAGATTTGGCAATCACAGGATCTTTTGGAGCAGGTTTCGATGGCTTCTGAGGTCGTTTTAGTGTCTCCAATTCTTCAATATCGTCAACGTCACTTATATCTACACTCGACTCTCGTGATCGGTTTGCAACAGTGTTGGTTGGCCATGGAGCTGATGCTTTCTTTCCTGCCTTGGCAATCGGTCTTTCTTTTGGCTTGTCACTGGGAACAGTTGTATTCCGATTTGTAAACTGTTGGGGTCGTGTTGGTACCTCTGCTTGCAGCTGTTCAAGGTCCTCGACATCACTTATATCTATACTAGACTCACCTGATCGGTTTACAACAGTGTTGGTTGCCCATGCTGCTGACGTAGTCTTGCCGGATTTTGAAACCACCTTTTCTTTTGGCTGGTCACTGGAAACAGCTTTCTTGGACTTAATCGATTTTTGGAATCGATTTGATTTCACCGGACTCGACTCGACAACCGAATCTCTAGACTTTGAGTGGAACATCTTTATTTTCTGCACCTGCTCGTTGACTTTCTTTATAGCTTTTCCACGAGCATTCTCCAGTTTGCTGGTATTGCTTGACTTCTGCCTTTGAGGTTCATCTCTCTGCACTTCATCACATGGTGGATCTTCGCCGTCTTCAGAACTGACCTTTTTGCTGCGAATATAGTTTAGTTTTCTCATCAGAGTTGTGGAACGTCCTGGCGGTGCTCGTGAAGTCGACGGGATATCATCATCAGTGGGGGCGTCATCACTCGCATTCCGATTCTTAAAGCTTTTCTTCCAGTTTCGAAGCATATTGGTGGCCGATTGTGGGTTTTGTGTTGTCTTCGTTGGTGATGTTTTGCCCTGGGATTGTTTTGCATTAACGTCTGTTTCTTCGAAGGTGAACGAACGTTCTCTCATCTTAAGTCTTTGTAGACCCGCTTTAATTTGTTCAGAGACATTCGGTTTATATGGTTCATCTGTGTTGTTTTGCTCCCTTTCGGACTCTTCGGAATTGCCGTGCTGCACCTTGCGTTGGTTCAATCGCTTAATGCTCTTCTTAATGCTTGTGAACTTGCCTTCGGGACTGGATATCTGCGGATCATTGTTATGCGGTTCGCGCAAATGCATGTTCCTCAGTTTCCATCTTTTTTTCTCTTGGTCGGATGACTCCTCTAATGATTCCTGCTTATTTACTGCCTTCCGCGATTTTCGTTCACTACCGCTGTCATCGGTGGAAAATCGATTGCGAATGCCCTTCATGCTCCAAGGACTCTCTTCAGGTTGCGACAAATCACTAGACACATCTCTCCTTGATTTTGTGAATCTACCCAGCCTGGATATGCCAGTTCGATATGTAGATACGTGTTGTTCGTCTCCTGTCTCTTCACTTTTTCTCTCCGAAATACCCCATAGGCTGCTTCTCATTGGCTTTCTTGGAGGGTCACTCGTAGCACTGTCCTCTGATATTGAACGTTGCAAATACATCCTTGACGGTCCCTCTTCATTCCTCCTCCTCGCCAATAGTGTTGGTGAAACGTTTCTCTGCAGACGTCCGAGTTCGGACCGAATTGGACTTGGAACGCCAGAAGCCAGTGAGTCAGGGGGGCTAATGCTACCCGATGATCTCGATGTCAGCCTCCTTGCTTCCTTAAACTCAAACTCATAACAACCGTCATCCATCTGATTGTCCAGCTCCTCTTGTTCTCGTCGTTCCAGATCGAATTGCCTCGCATACATGTCAACCTCAATCTCAGTCTTCTTGACCACTGTTTTCCTTTGAAAGATACTCTTAACCTTAAACTCGGTAAAGTCCTTATAAGTCTTCCTACATCTATCACCAAACTTTGTCGCTGCACTACCACTGGATGTTTCCCCATTTTCCGGCTTGTCGGGATAATTCTCCGCCTCAAAATTACTCGCTGTCCTGTAAGTCGATAATCGGCTCTCGTTGATGTCTCTTAGGCTCGAATTGATGTTCATCAACGACGATACTGTCGATATCCTTGTTGGGGTTCGATCGATGAAATCGGATGGTGGTGGTGGCGGCAGTGACTGCGGCGACATTGGCAATTGACCACTCATCGGTGCCTGCTGTTGGGATATATCCTCGTGTGAACTTTTGAATATTTTTCGCGACTTGATTTTGGGAATTTTCATCTGCGGAATGGGTGGGAGTTTATCTAGAAAAAAAATTGCGACACAATCAATTGGCAAGGAAAAGTGAGAAAAGTGCAAAATGGCCGTTCTTACTTTTAATGCTGTCCACATCGATTTTCCTGTAGAAGCTCTTTAAATCCATGATTTGTCATGCACTCTCACTTCATTTTCATTTAGAATTTTAAATGAAAATTAATTTGTTTTCTTAAACTTGTGTAGCACTGTATGGGGGACCTGTATTTATATATTTTTTAAGATTAAATATAATTTAATTGGAAACTTAATTGTTTACATCTATTATGCGTAAATATAAGTTCTCTTCTGGGGTGCAACTAGAGAGTGGCTGATTTGTTGAACCCATTACCTGGCTGCTAATTGAATTAGTGCATGCATTCTCAGGGGCTTTTGCGATGTTGTTTCATGTTTCATGTTTTTTTTTTTGCATTTATTTTGTTTTGTCTTTGGTTACGTTATTTGCAATTACCAAAGGCAAACAAACAAAAATGAACTGGAAAATTGATTTATGTGACGGGATATAGTGGTGCTAGGAGTATGTGCAGCAGCTTTTGATTTGGCAGCATACTTGGTCTAGATGGAAGATATTCCAAAAATTTAAATGGAAACCTTATTACTTTTGAAATGACGGCGCTTGTAAGAGCGGCTGTAATGAATGAAACGGATTGCAGTTTTCTTTCACCCACCAGCAAGAAGCCTCTAGTTTGACGAAGAATACCGATGAATGCTCGCGCCTAAGAAAGGGGCCTATAGTTAGGCAACGATTCAGACGAATTCGTGAACTACAGAAAAAAGTGACATTGAGCTTAATAAATCAAGGATAAGGAATGAACTAAGAGGTGATAGAAAAGTGAGCAATCGATTCGTTAACAGGTTCCAATCCTGAAATGATGTCACGAAGTTTTACTAAAATGTAAAACATCAAAGGAAGGATCACAATGCTAAATAATCACTAACCCCCGTATTCATAAACTTTGATTAGCTATTCAATGGCTTACTTGACAGTAGGTATTCCCCATAAAAAATACTCGCGCAGTGTTTATTAACAATTTTAATTTTTTTTTATTTTATTTAAAAAAAATCATAATCTAGCCTAAAACTAAACAAAACTTAAATATAATGGGGGTCGACAAGCACTCGTTGTGATTGTGTTTGGATGACCGGCCAGCATGCAGGGAACATTGATAATATGGTGGACAAGCCCCGACCAGACCTTGTACCTAACGTTAATATTATTAAGACTAAGGAGTGGACTAAAAGTCTGCAAAGTCCTGCGGGAGTGCAGAACACTTTTCTCATTGACCCACCAAAATTCGGTGCACTAGCTTTTCAGCATCAGTTTTATCGCGATTTGATATTGCCATGCTAAAGAGGAGGAGGTCAAGATCATTGTCGACGTACCCGTCGCGGCACAGCCGCGTGTCCTTTCTACCATTTCTTTCCTCAACTAACCCTAGCGAGTCGACATTAACAAATAGCGAGCCCCTGAGTATGAAACTTTCCTCTGTGCACTCACCTACCCCAGACGCCAACAATCAGTGGTGCCAGTATCGCGAAAGCATCAAGGAGGTAGCCGAAACCACTGTAGGATACCAGCCACCCCCGAGTACAGAAAGGAGGTGACAGAAGATTTACACCAGAAAGCGCTGCAGCGCAAAACAAGGGCAGCGAGAGAAGAGTATAGAGTCAGGAGAAGGGAGGAAAAGAAAATCCTGAGTAGAAAGAAGAGGGTTTACGCGGCGTCCCAGCTCTAAGAGGTCGAAGAGTCGCGCGATCTTAACAACATCCCGAGGTTTTATAAAAAGGCCAAGCAACTGGCTGCTGGCTACAAAACCGGAATGCAGGCGCTTCGAGACAGCGAAGGAAACCTAGTCACCGAAGCGCAGGGAATAGCAGGTGTGTTTAAGCAGCATGGCTTACCAGTGGAGCTTTTAAAATACGGTGGTGATGTAGGGAGCATGCACCGAATCAACAACCAAGTATGGGGGGAAGAAAACAAGCCCGAAGACTGGACTATCAGCTCCATATGCCCCATCTACAAAAAAAGGCGATCATAAGTCTTGCAAGAACTAACGAGCATATCCCTGCTTAAAGTCGCATACAAGATCCTATCCAACTGTGTGAACGTCTTAAACCATTCTGCAACACACAAATCGGCATGTACCAGTGGGGCTTCCGGCCGGGCAGATCGACTATAGACCAAATTTTTCACGCTGAGGCAAATCCTAGAAAAGACCAAGTCAAAACTCACCACCTATTCATCGACTTCAAAGCCGCGTATGATAGCATACATCGTCAGGAGCTCTATATGGCGATGGCCGAATACGGAAACCCGGCAAAACTGATTCAGCTGTGTCGCGCGAAGCTGGAAAACAAGCGCTGCAACGTGCAGTTTGGAAGTAGCTCCTGCGAACTGTTCCAAATATGCACCGGATTTCGGTAAGGAGACGTGCTATCATATGACTTCTTCAATCTCGTACTGGAGCAGATAGTGCACAGGGTAGGTGTTAACACGGAAGGCACTATTTTCAACAGGTCCGTCCAACTGCTGGGATATGCGGATGTCACTATTGATAGCAGCAATTTCGAGATATATAGTAGTTCATCTACCTCGGATTAAACATAGACTCCACGAATGACACCCTAGTGGAGATCCGGCGAAACCGTTGCTTCCTCGGTTTGCCAAAACAACTGTGTTCCAAACTCCTAACTCGAAGGACGAAATGTGTGCTCTACAAAACCCTTATCCTGCCAGTTCTGCTTTATGACGCCGAGTGCTGGACGATAAGTAAGAAGGGACAGCTGATACTGGGCTCCTTCGAAAGAAAAATACTTTGGCGGATTTTTGGTCCTGTGCGCGAGGACGGCGAATGGAAGAGGAGATACAACCGCGAACTCTTTGAGCTGTACCTAGATGTGGATGTAGTCCAAAAAGCCAAAACACGTCGACTACATTGGCTTGGCCACGTCGAGCGAATGGACAATAATGCTCCAGCTAAGAGGATCTTCGAATCCCAGCCACCAGGTTCGAGAAGGCAAGGAAGACCTAACCTCCGTTTCAAAGACCAAGCTATCGCGCCAGAGCGCTTGGTCTAGACAACTGGAAGCAGCGAGCCCGGAATTGTAGAGGATGGACTCTTCACTGGTCGGGAGCTATGTTTATATCATTGGGGTTGTAAGCCTTGAAGATCAGGCTGTTATCGCCAGCTATTGCTCTTGAGCTGTGTTTTCGAATCTCCTTCATAAGGAAATTGTCAATTCTATTTAGCTGAGCCCCATCGTAAAGGACCTTGTTGCGATAATATTTTATGTACTCGGATACTCCTAAACAGGATCGGAGACAACTAAACATGATCACGGTAGCCTTAAGCAATGATTGGCTTTTGAGGGTCATGTAGCATATAACACTCAAGTTGAATGCTTTGAAACAATCTTCTTGTTATAGCGTATTGGCCCTAGCCAGACACGCATCTAAATTTTTATTAAATTAATGAAACTGATCAAATCAGATATTTAACTGCACTTTTCACCGCTAAGGGCTGTCCAGTGTTCATACTGTCCAATTATGGGCATTTTTTCAGTTTATTCTGTCATCCCTAGAATCCATAAGCAATAGGGTTCTGTTTAGTAACTGGAAATTCAATTTCAAATCATCGAAGTCACGGTGCAAAGGTATGTTTATGTCCTTGATTTCCGGACCTGATCTGTAGGACACTAGGTCATCTGCGTACGCAACAGCGTGTCTGAAGGAAACTACAAGATTAAAATATCGGGGAGTTCACCGCCCCCTGTTGTAAGCGTTTTTAATTTCAAAGACTTTACTCGAAGTTACGTTGCTACATTTGACAACGAACTTCTTTCCTATAAGCGTTTACGCATGCCCAGTCTAGTTAGCTTGTATAGAAAAGCCCCTATAACCGCATACGGTGTCTTCTCACACTATCGGACATATTCGGACAACAAATCATTTAGCAATCTTAAGGGCTAGTCAGGTCACTTGAGTGAAGATGGTGGCGGAAGAGAGGGAAGACCAACGAGAACGTCGGAAGACCATATAAAAATCTATCGTTACATGAAAACGGCCCAAATAGTGGGAGTGGCAATCAAATTTATATAAACGAAATATAGATATGGAGATTGGCAAAATATCTTGCTCAGGCACCTTTTCGAAATTCCTTACAGTTTGACCACAAACAAGATTTTTTTTGAAAAGTGGGCGTGGCAGACAGACATGGAAACAGACAAGAAAACTACTCAAATGGTACATACGCCGTACTCCTTGAGATCTTTGCTTCACTGAAAAATAGAATGTCGGCAGGAGAAGATGGTATCCTAACGTCGTATAGAGAGATCTGCCAATAGAAGCAGTCGATATTTTCACCAACCTGATTAACAATGCACTGAATAATGCATCGGTACATTCTATCCCTAAAAAGGCCAAGGACAATACAAAAAATGCATATCTTCGGTCAATAAGCCTTCTACCTAATGTAAGCAAGGCATTCGAAAAAAAGTCAGAGCTCTGGTTTAGTGGGTAGATGACACTTTTCATGCCGCGTTGAAACTCTTGCCCGACATCCGAGGGAATAAATAAAAAAAACAGTTCACGAGCGCCTTACTGGTTGGCTTCGAGAAAACTTTCGACACCGTATGGTTGAGGGACTTTTTTTTACAAGCTAACCAGACAGGATATGCGTAAGCCCATGCTTTTTATGATTAGGGAAAGAAGTTGTATCAAATGTGGCAAGGTAACGTTAAGTATTTGAAATAAATACGGATCACAACAAGGTGCCCCGATATTATATAACATTAATACATGTGATCTTGTGATCAAGTGATCTTCTCTCACACCCGCTATAGCGTATGCAGATGATCTGGTGGCGTACAGATCATTTGCAACTTTTGCAACGTAAATTCGATCACATTCAGAGTTATTGCGATAATTGGAAGCTTAAGATCAATTTCCAAAAAACCTAAACAATTCTGTTCAGAACCCCATTGCTTAGGCCTTCTAGCGATACCAGAATAAACTGGAAAAAAAACTGGCCATCATTGGACAGCATGGATAGCCGTTAGCGGGCTATGGCCAATGGGGCTTACAAGAAATTAATTTCAAAGATGTCAACTTGTTTTAAGAGTTCAGGTCATATGATATACATGGCAATCATAAGGCCATTCCTACATGGAAAAGATGCGGCTGTTTGAGAGACGGTGTATCCGATCCTGTCTACGATGGGGCTAAGCCAAGTAGAGTTGACAAATTTCCTAATTAAGGTGATCCGAATACACTCTCCAAGGGCGTGTCCCAACAGCCTGGGCTTTGGGGCTTTTCGCCACAAATATATTGAGAGTACGCTTATGTCGGGTTTTATCCGCCTTGAGGCATTTGGTTACATTGACTTTTTAGGGATCGTACAAGAAAGGGGTGGTATCCCGGAATAATACATCTGCGACGGGTACTTCGCCAATGCTCAGAAGCACCTCCACTTTAGCACGGGGATATCGGATCGCGATAAAATCAATACAGAAAGGGAGCACACTGCATTCGCAGGTCTTTGCAGACTAGTAGTCTCCTCCTTCATTATCCTCCGATCATTAAGGATTGGACGAAACTATGCAGCATGATGGACTCCGATGATGGCAGGCCGGACCCCCCCAAAGACATATTTGGTCGCCATCTAAAATGGTCTTAGTATGTTATTCAGACACGTTATCAAAATTCCTAACTGTTTGAACAAAAAATACGTTTTTTTCTTAAAAGTGGGGGTGTCAATGGAGACACTTGTTCTTCTCCTTCATGATATGTCACTTAGAGGATGTCGTCACTTTTTTGCAAGGTGATTACGTGCTCCACAAAAATGTAATCGTGGTAATGGTTGCAAGTAGAGGACGTACAAGTGGTTGTGTTAGGCCTTAACTCATCTGTTATTTTTTTTTTTTTCAATTATCTCAGGTTAGACGGATTTATAATTTTAAACAATGCCTGAGGTGTCTGTAAATGCTTCCTAACACTGTTATTTTTACCTTTCTGGAAATAAATCTCATAGTTGTTCATGTTATTGTTTGCTCAAAAAGTGTGTACACTGTACACCTGCTACGGGCAGACAATTCCTTAATTAAAGGTTAGCAAACAGATAGACAACAACAATAACTAAATCCGTTCATGGGTGATGCGATAGGATTAGGTTCAAAGCGTGAACGCATATGAACGTAACGTAAAAAAAAGAAAACGAATTAAATGAGTATTGGAAAAAAGTTTATGAAAGAACATTTATTAGCACACATTACCCTGGTGCTCAAGGCGCATGTTTGCCACTTACTGTGGTTTCCAATGTATCACCTATTAACCTGTAACTTTACAAATGTTAGACAGAAAGAGTACAACTGATAGGAAAATTAAAAATACTCGCTGTTCAACCCTTGAATGTGAAATTGGGTTTTCACTGTCACTGACGGAATCCAAAGGCACCCTTCCAAAAGAAAAATGTAATGTGGATGCATTTCGGTGGTGACTTTGAGCATATTTTAAACCAATAAACAAAAAATTGAATGTTATGGTGTTTAGATCTGTCAAATAATAGATTTTGACAGTTTTTGTGTTCCATATTGGGAAAACAAATTGATTTTTATTTAATCTCAGATCAATTTTCCAGATCTGGATTTTTCGGCAGATCTTCCCCTTCTTGCACTAGCACCAAACCAATTGATAGACGTCAGCTTGGCAAGAGTGATTTTCGTTTTGATTTGTTATTATTTCGGTTGTGAAAAACTATTGTTAATCAATAAAATGGTAGCACTTTAAAGTGAAAAATTAATTCAATCAAAAACAAACAACCTGTGCGGCTGGAAATTTGACAGCTACACCGACACGAACTTCACGGACACGAAGTTACAGCAAAAAAAGGCACAAATAATCAATCTGAAATCGTGTTCCATTGGCAACAAAATATATCAAATTTCAGATCAAGATCTAGATTTACCTATGGAAAACACGATTAGGTTTGCGAAAAAGCGGAACCGCGCGAAATACATTCTTAAAGAATTATACAAACCAGAGAGGTACGCCAATTTTCATGAGTGTTGAGGTATAAATTAAAGCGGGGATATGACATTTGAAACATGCATTTGATGTGAATTGACTGAGAGTCGGTAAGTGAACTTTTTACTGTCGCATAAAAGTATCACATCAACGTGAACAAACATTCGTTATACTTACTTACATTTTCTAATGGGCTCCCGAGCAGTTTCATGCGGGATCCTTCCATTCTCTTTGATCCTAAGCTTAAATTCCGAAGTGTTGTGAAAGACATCTAATTTTATTATTATCATCTGTTATAGCCAAATTGTTGACGACCATGCTAAACGAAAAAAGGACAACGACATTAGTATCTGCACCTGGAATGTGAGAACATTAAACAGGAGAGGTGCAGGCGAACAACTAGCGGAAGCCCTAAACTGTACAAAGCAGACATTACTGCCATCCAGGAAATACATTGGGATGGGGCGGGCAAAAAGAGGATGAAAAACTGTGACATCTACTATGGACCGTGTTATAGTGAGCAGAAACAGCGACTATTTGGATGCGGATTTGTTATAGTGCCAGACTTAGGCAAGAAGTCTTATGTTTTCAAGACATTAGCGAACGCATTGTAACAATCTGCATCAAGGCCAAATTCGCCAACATAAGCCTTATATGCGCTCATGCTCCGACGGAGGAAAAGGATGATATAACTAAGAGCTTCTATGAGCTCCTTGACAAAACCTATGAGCGACTACCAAAGTACGATGTTAAAATCGTGCTGGAAGATTTTAACGCAAAGGTAGGAAGAGAAGACATCTTTAGCAGTTCTGTCGGAAAATATAGCCTACACAACAACACGCCTGGTAACGGACTCAGGCTAATTGACTTCGCTACGGAACGAAATGCCACTATAGCCAGCACACGGTTTCCTCACCTCGATATCCATAAGGGGACATGGCGGTCTCCAGATCAACGAACAGTCAACCAAATTGATCACATTGCGATAGACAAGAGGCACGCATCCAGTATTTTGGATGTCCGAACATTCCGAGAGGCTAACATCGACTCGGACCACTACCTTGTTGTAGCCAAGGTAAGGATGCGGATATCCACCACGCCACAAAAAACAGAAATGCTGTGAAAAAATTTAATGTCGAAAGACTGCAATCGCCAGAGACCGCCAAGACCTTCGCGAACGCGTATAACTTAACCTCACGACTCACAACACACCACCAGCATCTAATGTCGAAGAACAATGGCAACGATACCAACAAGCAATTAGATCAGCCGCAACTTATGTGCTAGGTTTCTCGCGACCACTAGCAAGAAACCCCTGGTTTGATGAGGAATGCCGATAGATGCTCGCAGCCAAGAACGAGGCCTACAAGGCTAAGCTGCCGGTGAAGACGAGAGCTGCCATTGACCTCTATAGACAAAGAAGAAGGGAAGAACACCGGCTTATCAGAAAAAAGAAAAAAGATCATGAAAAGCGCGCGATCGAGGATATAGAGAGGTGCCACTCCAGGAACGATGTTCGCAAGTTTTACCAAAGTGGAAAACGTCAAAGCCAAGGATACAAGGCTCGACCAGAATCCTGTCGAGATGATCAAGGAAATGTCGTAGTTGCTACCCAGTTAATGCTGAGGATATGGAAGAACCACTTCTGCAGACTGTAAAACGGCGATGACGAACAACATTCCGCTGTCAGGCAAAACGAACCATTAAATATAGGCGATTACAGCTAAAACTACCAACCACCCGATCTAAGTGAAGTGAGGATAGTAATATCTAAACTTAAGCTTAACAGGGCCAACGGAAATGACGGCCTTCCCACCGAGTTTTATAAAGCTGGCGGTGATCACTTGGTAAGTAACATCCACCAACTCATAAGCCAAATTTGGTCGGTTGAAAGCATGCCTGAAGAATGGAACCTCAGCATCGTTTGCCCAATCCATAAAAAAGGAGACCTTCTGAGCTGCACCAACTACAGAGGCATAAGTCTGCTCAACATCGCCTACAAGATCCTATCTGCCGTAATATTTGAGCGCCTGAAACCGTTTACCAACAACCTGATCGGCCCTCATCAGTGTGGTTTTAGGCCAGAAAAGTCCACAATCGATCACATTTTCACACTTCGGCAGATCCTGGAAAAACCCAAGAAGTTCAAATCGATACTCACCACCTATTTATCGATTTCAAAGCCGCATAAGACAGCATTTATAGAGACGAACTATACAGAGCCATGTCTAGTTTTGGTATACCGTCCAAACTCGTCCGTTTGTGTAGGATGACGATGGAGAATTCTCGCTGCACCATCAGGGTCGGAAACGACTTCACCGACACATTCGATACCAAAAAAGGATTAAGGCAAGGCGATGCGCTGTCATGTGACTTTTTCAATTTGATTCTTCCCGAGCCAACACCAGAGGCACAATTCTCCATAAATCGGTGCAACTACTAGCATACACCGACGATATTGACATCATTGGTAGGACTCAACGTGATGTCATAGCCACGTTTGCTAGTATAGAAAAGGAAGCGGCAAAAATGGGTTTAGCAGTAAATGAGGGTAAGACTAAGTATATGCTGTCAACACAAAAGGACACACAACATCGACGAATTGGACAGAACGTCACCATTGACAGATATAGCTTTGAGGTAGTACGGGACTTTGTCTACCTCGGCTCCGCTATTAACTGTGACAACAACATTTCGTCAGAAATCAAACGAAGAATTACTCTTGCCAATCGCTGTTTCTTCGGGCTAAGAAGGCAATTTAGTAGTAAAGCCCACACTCGAACTACTAAGGAGATCCTATATAAGACCCTGATCATCCCAGTCCTGCTCTACGGCACTGGAGCATGGACCGTAATCAAAAGTGGATGAAGAAATCCCTGGTCGATTTGAGAGGAAAACATTTCGAAAAATCGTAGGTCCCGTTTGCGTTTGCTATGGAGACAAAAAATCAACCAACGACTATACGAGCTGTACAGCGACATACCCCTAGTCAAAAAACTCCGCATTGGACGTTTACGATGGCTAGGACATGTAGAAAGAATGGACACCAATACTCCGGCTCGCAGAGTCTTCGATTCCCAGCCAGACGTCGGACGCAGTAGAGGAAGACCTCCCCTTAAGTGGCGCGCACAAGTAGAAACCGACATCAACCAACTTGGAGTGCGCAATTGAAGGCAGTTAGCTAGATTAGATTAGCTAGTTAGGAACAGACTAATTGGAGAGGAATGTTGGTTGAGGCCCAGGTTCATCCCGGACTGTAGCGCCACTTAAGTAAGTAAGTAAGGTGGTGAAACTAGTTCTTCATTGACTGGACATGGATTCTCTTTGTGCCCTATCACTCTCTCTACATGATGCCTATTAAGTAGCTGCTGAAAATGCTGCTTAAACACATCGTCTCGAAGAGCCTGAGTTCCGGTTTTGTAGCCAGCAGCCAGTTGCTTGGCCTTTTTATAAAACCTCCGGATGTTGTTACGATGGCGCGACTCTTTGATCTCTTTGAGCTAGGACGCTGCGTAAGCCCTCTTCTTTCTATGCATTGTTTTTTTTTCTTTCCTTCTTCTGGCTCTATACTCTTTTCTCGCTGCGAAGGTTTTGCGGTGCAACGCTTTCTTGTGTGTATCTTCTTTCACCTTTTCCTGTACAGTTGCGCACTCCAAGTTGGTTGAGGTTGGTTTCTAATTGTGCGCGCCACTTAAGGTGAGTTGTTTTTCTAATCTCTGAGCTGGAGTATTAGTGTCCATTCGTTCTAGATGTTCTAGCCATCTAAAACTTCCAATGCGTAGGTTTTTTTTTTGACTAAGGGGATGTCGCTGTACAGCTCGTATAGTCGTTGGTTGAATTTTTGTCTCCATAGCAAACGCAAACGGGACCTACGATTTTTCGAAGTATTTTCCTCTCAAATCGACCAAGGATTTCTTCATCCACATTTGATTATGGTCTATGCTTCAGTGCCGTTGAGCAGGACTGGGATGATCAGGATCTTATAAAGGATCTCATGGAGTTCGAGTGAAGGCTTTACTACTGAATTGCTTCTTAGCTCGAAGACACAGTGGTTGACAAAAGTAATTGTTTCTTGTAATAGATTTCCCTCTTTTTATACCCTATCCCATAGGGGTATATTAGTTTTGATACTTAGTTTGTAACATAGAGAAATAATTTAGCTACATATACCTCAAAGTATATGGATCGACTCAGATTCGCTAGCTGAGTCGATTAAGCCATGCCTGTCTGTCTGTGCGTCCGTCCGTCCGTCCGTCCGTCTGTACGTCACTGATTTTTAGGCCTTAAATTTTGAGCTAGGATAATGACATTTGGTATATAGGATCCTCGCCCGTGCCTACAGAAAAAGTGTAAAAAAAAAAAATACAAATTTTTGGCGCAACAGGCTCGTTAGTACCCAGGGCCTAGCTTTCTCACAACCATTCATGTGTGCGTGTGTACTTCTTGCACTATGGCGGGACCTCCTGTTTTATGCCGACTCCGAACGGCTAAGTTGAGATAAGCTATTCTTGACAATTGATACTACTCGGATGATTTGTCAGATCATCACGAGAGGAGGGCCAGTGAAAAATCATTTAGGTGTTGCTACGGCTGGGAATCGAACCCAGACCTCCTGCGAGGCAGTTCATCGCACTAACCATCGCGCCACTGAGCCCCTCAGAAAAAGTGTAAACATTTTTGAAATCCGCCTACTGCCACGCCCCCTTTTAAGAAAAACTCAGTTTTTGGCCAAACCGTAAGGAATTTTAAAAAAGTGTCTGAGAAGCATATTTATAGAATCGTAATATCTATATTTCGTCGATACAAAGTTTTTTGCCACGCCCACTTTTTGGGGGCGTTTTCTAAAAAAACTTGTTTTTGGCCAAATTTGAAAATTTTCGAAAAAAATTTTGATGCAAAATCATTGGTAGTATTAATATGAACATTTCGTCAGTAGACCATTTTAACCCACGCCCACTTTTTAGGGGCTTTAGGGGCGTTTTCCTACAAAAACCATTTGCCCTACCCCAAGGCATATGCAATACAAAAACGTTGTTTTTTGTCGAACCACAAAAGGTTTTGATAAATTCTCTGAGCAATATATTGTGACAATGTCATTTTCCGTATTTTATCGTCATAAAGCCCACATTTTGAGGATTTTATTTTAAAGATGGGATGGGATAGGGTATTCAACGATCCGCACAGCGGATTGTAGCCTCTCATATGTTTGGTACTTTATTTGACTCAAACCCTGCATGACTACTAGGGATGGGGAAATATGTTATGAGAATGAGATTTCGTGCAACCCTGAATACATAAGGGTTGCATAATTACTTATGCACTGCATATATATACAACCGTACAAATTAGTTTTACCGAACTCTAATGAATAAGGGTTTGTTTTATAAAATCTGATTACAATAGCCGTGTTTTTTTCTCTTTATTCCAAATCTATATAGGCTTAGATAACAATTTACATGTAAAATACAAAAAATCGTCTGTGATTTGACGATTATTGTTTTAAGTGAAGCAAATAAAGTGATATCGCCGACAGTAAAAACGACTGTTGATCGTACGTGATGCAGGATGTACCGGTGAAATGTTATCGTCAAACGATAATCACTTTACGGAATGAGGGCACAGTCTTACAACTTTAGAATGGATAGAAAATATTTTAAAGTATTTTATATATTTTTTCAAATATTATCGAAAACGGTTGTAGAAAATGCTAATGCAAAATATAGCAGCTGATACCACAACCGGTAATCATTATCTCTGCAAAAGAGGTGCTAAATCAATGTTTAATGAAATAATTTGATTAGAAAATATTTTTATATTTGCTTTGAATCTATAATGAAAACATTACAATAAGTGTAGTAGAAGTAGATAAAATAAAAAAAATGGATTTTATGTGAAAAAAAAATTAAACAGCTAAAATCGAAACCTCAAAATGCCATCTGTTGGCGTTGTCTTGTTTCAGTTTCATTTCGTTTTTTTTTCTCATTTTATTTAGAAAAAAAAACACGCCTATTGACATTAAATTGAAATTAAAAATATACGCCTTCACTTGGTATTTTAATGATAAATACATTACAGGCCGAATAACAGCAGTAAACATCAACGCTATGAAAAATCGTTTTATAAGCGCGGCTGTTTATTTTAATAAACTCAAATCCCTATGCAAACCCGTTGATAATTCAAAACTTGGCATCACTATCATAACATCTTCCCCATCCAACAACCCTTTATGGTTCAAACACTAACTAAGCTGAATATGCAGACAGCGTTCAGCGCACACTCTTCGAATGGCTGAACTAAAATCGCAGGTGGTCGAAATTCAGCGCTTGTACAGAATTCAACTCCGAAACAGACGACAACAAAACCAAAACGAAATGAAATGAGGTAATCGTCGCTGCCGAACAGAACTACCAAAGTAAACGAAAGCGAGCGAGAGCACTGAGTGGACGTCGTCGCCGGAGTATAGACCAGTTCTCGGTAGTGTGTTTATTTTGTGTATTTTTTTTCATTCTCATATAATTCTCTGTGTGGCTTTCCAAATTGCTGCTGCGATACTATGGCCAAAAGGAAAACAGCATAACAGAGTCAAAAACATAGTGTGTGTGTGCAACGCGCCGCGCCCATAACAAATTATTTTACTTCTCATTTTTTTGTTGTTAATTAATTACACTTTGTGTCGCGAGTTTTACCTTTAATTGCAAGAAAAGTAAATTCAAATTTTGTTTTCTTAAATAAAATTTATTTTTATTATTTTTTCCCCCATCCTCTTAGAAACGACAATATAGGAATAAGGAGAGTTTTTCTGTATAATTAATTCCGAATTCTTCGCCCTCTCTCGCTTTATCTCATGGTCTATGTGCCAGACGACTAGCGAGTGTGTGTACATACCGACGAGCCGTCGTGCACCATACATGCACAATAGTTGTAAAGTGAAACGTGTTCCTTTTGGGTGTGTTTGTGTTAATTAAGTGCAATTTTTTGTCTCTTGTTTGTTGGTAACTTTTTTTTATTTGAAAAATTACCATCTCGTCTAATTAAAAGTAAGAAACAACCTCATAGTTTGCAGACTGTCGTGCATTCCTTCACTCAGGAGTTTGGGAGCTGTAAGGATAAAGAACCGACCAATAAGGTACGTAAAATCTCATGTGAAACATGATTTCATGAACTTAATCTGACGGGTAAGTTTTGGGCCAAGACATTCCACCAAACGCAAGAGACAATATTTGTTGAAAAAAAAAAACGTTTTCCTAGCCATCTCTGTGTGTACACACATATTTGGTGGAAGAACGCGTCCAGAGCTGACGTCATTATTGAAATTAGTCAACGGTCGAATATTTCATTCGAGTCAAGCTGCTAGCCAGTCCGAAACAAATGCGTTGATACGTTTGAGCAGTGGGAGGTGGGAGTATTTGCGTTTCGAAAATTTAAGAATGTTGTTCGATGTAGAATGAGATTTGTCAGAGGAATTGGGAAATTTTTATCGAAAAAGATTTTTTTTCACTTCTAATTGGAATGGGACAAGACACTTATGGCGGCAAAGATTATTCGGATTGAATTTTTTTAATCTATTTAAATATTCAAATTTGCTTAATTAACTCTTTTTCTCAACTTTATTAATGATGGTTACATGGCCATGTTGCCTTCAAAATAGGCGACAGTTGACATTTGATCTGTTCAATGACTCCGAAAATGCTACAGTACCTACTTTTAAAAGCACACACCAAAAACCAGTTCCATTAGACAATTTGAACAAATTTATTTGACGATTCAAATAGCTACGTACCTACATAGACATGCGGAGTACGATTAGAAGTTATTGAGCATTTAAGTGTCAAGTTCAAAGTGTGATGTCATCCTTTTGAATATTTGCAAGTGCAAATTATTGCCAAGAATTTACACACCTCGTTTATTCATGACAACTTGTTTGTTGGTGTACGTTTTCTTTCATTTACGATTTTTGAAAGAGTTCGAATGTTTGGCGTTTCTCAATATTGCCAAGATACTGAGTTACCTATTGACAAACATGTCAGAATATAGACTGGTATTATGATGTCTCCTTTCAAAATATGCGATAACCACTCACTTACTTTGTTTAATGAAGATAATGAAGAATAGGACAGAAACAGCATAATTTAGTTAAAACGGTCAGAACACAACTGTAGGTACAGATCCGCGACAAGGTCTTATTTTTCTACATTAAAGTATGTAGGTACAAGCTTGAAAGACATATCATTTTAAGCCTCATCTTAATATATTCCTAGTTTAGGAGATCTCTCTACGGTAACTGTTTGCCTCTTTTTTTTGACAAAATAGTAAACCCCAAAGATCTTATATGCTAAATTTAATAAAAAAGCACTATCGAAACATAAAAATCAAAAACTAGATATTAGGTTTGTTCCCGTACAAAATAATATTTACTGATTCTTACTGATTTTTACTTATTGCCGTTCCCGTACTTTTTGGTAATTTTGTCTCTTTCTGAGATAATCTACCCCCACGCCAAGAAATTTGAGAATTTACTAATTTTTACTGAAAAAGTACGGGAACATAAGCATAAAACTGCGTTCTAGATTGTACAGCACAGGGTCGTGAAACAAAAGAGAGAGTACTGCCAAAGTGCCAATTTTCCCTTGTGAAACAATGGGATGTAGCCTGTAGGTACCTACTCAACTATTCTTTCCTGTAATATCTGTAGGTACAACATAGACTCATCTGAATAGGTACCAACGGAACAACAAAATCGCCTTTGAAAGTGTCGGTCAACTGCCAAACAAAGGTAATTGACGAATAAAAAGTTTGTCTGCGGTGATAATCTTTGAACTGAACCACTCAAAAAATTACCTGTCAAATATTCATTGGTTTTGGCTTTTTAAAAAGAATTATGATATTCAGCTCCAAGGTAAACATTGCGATCTCACTTATATTCTGTTTACTAAATATTCTTAAATGTATTATTCAATGTTTTGACGTCCATTAAAAGTATAAAGGTGGTAAGCTACTCAACATAACCTCAATAAAGCGTTCAGCAATAATATGCCACATACAATGAAGGGTTATTTGTAGATCTGTTCCGTGCAGAATTATGTTTACCAATTTTTAATGGCCTGTTCCGGATTTCCGATTACATCTGAAAATTAAAGTAATGTGATGTGGAACCAGATTTGCCAGAAAATTTTCAACAGTTTTCCCTAGATAAACGTCAGAAAATCCCTAGAAATCCCTAGTGTAAACAAAATTTTGACAAAAACGACCGAAAAGACCAAGAATCAAATTAAATGTGCGTTTGCACTGTAACTTGGTACGGATGGTTGCGTTTGTAATTGACAATTGTTTTGGGTTGAGATCACATTATACCTAATGCGAAAATTTACCGGAATTGTTATTCAATGTATATTCTAATACGAGCATTTAAATTTTTAATGTTAGACAAATATTATTAAAAAAATATAAAATTAATTTGGGTTTCTACTTTCCCCTACGAATTCCCTAGTACCTAGAATGTCCAAAATTGCGCTGTTTTTCCCTAGACTAAGGTAAAATCCCTATTTCTGGCAATAATGTGGAATGCAAAATCTTACTGAATGGTCCGGTAAATTTCAAACTATGCCAACCGTTATTTTATCAAAAACACTTTTATGACAACTCGAAGCAAAATAAGTTGTTTCACTTCTTATATGGGTGTTCAATGCTCATGCAAAATTGTTAAGACTGTTTCGTCAGTAATTTTGCCTTCAATGTCACGTGACTAAAATAGTCGATTGACCAATGAGAACATAGCTTCATATAATATGTCTTTCAATACTGAAATCCGGAACACGGCCGATGATTTCTACTTATTCCCGGACTCAAAAATGGGACAGCTTATTACAGAAAAAAAAACTCCTCTATAAAAATCAGTAAAGAACAAATAAAGTGATGTCTATTGGTAAGAATCAGTAAACTGTAATTTAATATCTGACACTGATAAATTTATGTCATTTGTTTGTCTAGTAAAAGGCCAAACTGATACTGATCGTAATTTTGTATCTCTTTCGGAGGGAACCATTTGAGTGTTTACTATTTTTTACTGCAAAATTACGGGAACGTGCTTTTTGAAAATATTCTCATATTAGTGCCAAAAAGCATTATTGACAAGAAAATTATCACAATTTTTGTTCACAATGGGACGATTTCTGAAAAGTAATAATCAGTAAACTGTCATTTTTCATCTGAAAATGACAAATCATTTGTTTTGGCAAATTAACAAATCTTCAGTATTTTACTAAACCGCGTTCACGTTATTTTTCGTATATACTTGTATCCATGAGATAGATTAATTTGAGATTTTATTAGTTTCTACTGCAAAAGTACTCGAACAGTGCCTGTGCTAATGCTTCTTCGTAGATTCAGAAATTAATTCCAAAAACAAAACTTATTTTCGTCTAAAATTGTCAAAAGAGTATTTTTTGTTTGTAATAGGGCGGTTTTTAAAAAAGTTCAGTATTTTCCGAAAATGTATTTTGTTTGCTTTAGAGAACTTAATTTATAAACGCTTTGATCTTCTGGCGTTTGCTTCTTCTTCTATGAACAAGTTTGAGAAGCTTCCGATGACAGTTTTATAGTCTTAAATGTATGACAGACTTCCGCAAAATATGGAAAATGGAAAAAAAAACTGTAGCTGTTGTTACTTTAGGGATTTTATTCCTTGCTTAGCAATCACTTGGTAGTCATACAAAATACAGTATGACTAGACTATAATTTCGAATACAATCAAAACAAAAATTAATGCGTTGACTTAATATTTCGAAAATGTGTTGATATGTCAAAACATTAATATGCTCCGGTCAAGCTGATCATCAATAAAGTCATTACCATGGTATGTCCCAAATTGAACCTTCTTTTAATAAAATTATTTTACTATATGGATTATAGTATATAATCTGCTCCAAGATTTAACCTTGCAGGGATATTATCTTTTCAAATTCAAGGCCAATTCCAGGATTTTCTAGAAGGAACTCATTCTTGCTGGACCTTGTTTGTTACAATCTTGGTCCTTGAATAAACGATAATAGTTGCTTTACCCAAACACTTAAACTTACATTATTGCATTTTTGCTAGGTATCGCGTATGTTTTGCTACGAGAAATGAAAAAGTACATACATAGAATCAGTTGTCGAAATTCGAATCGAATCATTCGGATTCAGTGATGTGTAAAACGTTTACGAACTTCAAAATTCGTAGCCAAAATTTTCACTACAACGGATTCTAAAATAGCACTTTGTGAATGGACTTTGTGATAGGCGAATTCAAAATCATTGAAGTGGATTTTTCATTTTGACATTTCATAACAAAAATGTAATAAACGTCAAATTATTAAACTTGACTGCTCCTTTCGATGGTATCCTTCTTTCCAAGTACTCACTGATTGCTGTTTTTTGCTTAAAATGGATGCTTATACAAAATCCATATTGCCACCTTGTTCATGAAATGATTACATGTGTCATTAAATATTAAACCACCCTTATGCAGGAGATTCTTCTTTGGGTGTTCCTCACATCATATCAACATAGGATGGTGATTTAGACGAAATTAAGGGAATTAAGTAAAAGTGGTAGAAAACCTCAACGACTCACAAGGGACTTACAATTTGAATCCCAGCAGTCTGATGTTTATATTCCATGCATACGATTGTACAACCTCATCCACTGTGATTCTCGTAATTTAGGCGTATGCCGGTATTAACACAGAAATGCTGGTCCATTGTACCTACACTTAGTCACCAATATGTTCCTCAATGCCTCACCGTCTAGGGTTCAATAATGATTACAATTCTTAATCTAGAATATATATCAATGAATTGTCACTTCATTGAGCATGCCAAGTGTACGAGGGCTTAGCGCACTGGGTTAATATGTCACGTATTTCCAGCATTCAAGCATGCCCCGATGACTAGCGTTTGTAATTAATTTGATATGAGGCAGTCAATGTACAATGTATGCATATGCATATATGTACATATGCATGTACATTATGTAAATTATAATGACTAATATTAGCCACCTATCCCACAGATGACGTTTTTTATTTTTTATTTTGTGTCATTTCCATTTTTGGGCGTAGCATTGCTTCAAGAGGGGTGTCAAATGCACATAAAACCGTATAATTGAATAAATTTTGATATTCATTAACGAAGGGTTAATTAGGCCTTGTTGGAGGTTCTTGTTTCAACAAACAGAATTATTATTACATTTGGGGTAGAGATTTTATATCAAAGAGGATTTTTTGAATTGACAGAGAGTTCATTCGTGAATGACGTTTTAGACTTTGTGGGACTGCATTCATACTGAATCTTCAGTACTACTAATTTTTTTTAAAGGATTAATTATTTTTGGTGAATTTAGTTAAAGGGAACGATTACCCCTAATACGGCTTTAAAATTGACAGAAGAACATTTTTCTCGAGTTAACTCGGACCCTAAGAAGAATGCGATTTGAACGCAAACTAACTGTTTTTAATAGTACATTACCACCAAACCAAACATTCTAGTCAAACGGGTAATTTTGGGTGTGTTCATAAACTCACAAATATGCGTAAGTCAAACGAATTTCTTTTCTTATGCATTTTTGAACGCTCTCACTACCCACAATTTGTGATGTCAACATATCTTCATCCAACGAACACCTAAACTAATTGAACTTCTATCCGAACTTCCAGAACTTCACATGATCTGTGCGGTTACAGACCGCTTACCAAAGACTATGCTTCAACAAAAGATTCTCAACAGAGATCACAACCAGAGAAGCATGGTGTAGCAATAACCCACCAAACTGCCTAAACGGCCTAAAGTAGTATACGGATGGTTCTAAAATGGACTCAGGGGTAGGAGCTGGCATACATGGACCAAATAGAAACATCTCAATACATATGGGAAAAAACCCTTGTGTATTCCAAGCTGAGCTCCATGCCATAAAAGAATGCGCAAACCTAACACACAACTCAGGTATTAAAGGCGCAAACATCCATATATTCACGGACAGTCAAGCAGCTATAAAAGCCCTTAGCTCACACATTATTGACTCCAAATCAGTACTACACTGCTTCCATTCCCTCCAAACACAGGAACAAAACCAGACTATGGTGGGTCCCCAGACATAAGGGGATTTAAGGTAACGAAAAAGCAGATGAACTAGCCAGAAAAGGTTCGGAAACCCACTTCATTGGACCTGAACCCTTCTGTGCAATCCCCAAATCAGCCATAAATCTGGTTATAAAAAACTGGGAACAAAACAAATGTTTTTCATACTGGGAAAACATCCCAGGCCTAAGACAGGCCAAAAGAGATATTCAGCCCTTCAAAGCAGATGCCAATAAGATACTAAATCTTCGCAGGCACGATATCAAAAACGTAGAAGGCTACCTAACTGGTCATCACGGTCTGCGATATCACCTAAATAAAATGCATCTAGTCGACTCACCGGAGTGCTGACTATGTCTAGAAGAAGACGAAACAGCCGAGCATATCATATGTGAATGCCCGGCCCTTTACGGTATGAGAAGGAAATCTTTCTTCAGGGAATTTTTAAGTCCCGAAGAACTGAGAAAATCTTCGGCTGAAAGTTTTATCAGCTACATTAGGAAAGTAGAAGCGCTACTAATCTAAAAAAAACATCTGACGGCAAGCACAATAGATCTTTAAGGCTGATGTGTATATTACTGCTTAGGCAAGTCAGAATTAAAAAAAAATCTTCATCCAAACAAACGCTTAATTGAGACCATAAAAAAGGGTTTCGTAAATGAAGCGTTTGCTTCGACGGAAAAGCGTTTAGGCGATCCAGCAAATATCTCTTTTGTGTTAAACGGAGCACTAAATCATAACCCCACTTAAGTATAACTAAACTAAGCTCCTTCACTATTATATTTTTTTTACAGGAAATTTTAGAAATAAAGGGTCTCGCTTAAGTCCCACGCCGGCCTAATTGTGTTTGACACCTTATCGCAGCGTCAACAACCCATCAAAACAATCCTAGTAATATATTTAAGGACCATACTTGTATGAAAATAATTACTTAACTAAGCTTAACTAACTAATTATTTAACTCATCTGCCTGAAATCCACAAGCAAATGCTTGGATAGTTCAAAAATTCTCGAAAAAATAAAATCAAATCGTATTAGAGAAATGTTTTCGAGAATTCGAAGTGTCAATGATTTGAATGAGTTTCTTATGTTGTAGTCTTCTTGAACATTTACAAGACTATAGGTATTCCAACCAATTGAACTAATTAAATAAAAATTGAAGCAGTTCGACAAGTCCTAAGGCTGAACTATAATAGAAGATGATTGCGGACGACCACTTCCGTAACTGTGCGAACCATGCAATTTGTATTGTACGGCCATAATAGATTTTCGCTTCGATTCGTTCAGTTTTCGTTCACTTTTGCTCACTTGCGAAAAAGCGAATTCATTCGCTCTTTCTGTTTCTTTTGTTCTTTCATACAAAAAATTGACATTTCAAAGCAACGAAAATTTGTTTTTATTGTTTGTAAGGTATGTGCAAAACGACTTCCACTCTGGCAATCGCTTCCATTCACTTCCGACTATTATAGTTCAGCCTTTAAGCCCTAACCAAGTCATTTTGAAAATCGAAAATTCGAAACATCATAACTTAACGACAAATTATTCGAATCGGCAATTGAGTCCATAAAGTCCAGTGGGTACCCTCATCAAAATAATCAAAATAACTTTAGCCATGCGATTACCAACTCTATTTCACTTCTAAATTATCCGCACCATTTGACGTGCCATTAAATACACTGACGTCTGCAGTCGAACATTTGCTTTGTTAACTATTTACATTTATCCTTCAGTTGTTTAGAAGTCGTTGATGGATTAAGAGCTCTATCAATGAGTCCATGTAGTTAGGGACGTTTCCAAAGAATATTGTTTAGTTTCGCGCGCTTTAAATTTCTTCACACTTGTCTTGTTTGTTTTATGCACCATTTAAGTGTATCGTTGCCCCTCTGTCGACATGCCAATTTGGCATATAAACGTAGGCTCATGTAAATACACACATATGCACAATACATAGCACGTCTGATGAGTTAAATAAAATAAACACCCAGAGACCCAAAGCCAGCCTGTAATGATTTATCCAACTGGCATCAGCATAAGCATAGTTGGTGTTGGAACAAGTTCAACAGTCCAATTTGCTGAAAGTAAAACTCGGGACTTATGTGGGCAGATTCATTGGGTCACGGAAAAGACAAACATACAATGAAATGACATTAAATAAATTAAGCGTGTTTTTTTATCTGACCTTCATAATTTCGAGTCCGCACCTAACATAGGCGTATTTAAGGTAGGGTCGCATAAAGTTAATGTAACCAAAGGGACAAGGTTAACAAGTGAACCATTATGATGATTGTTGTAGAAATGCGGACGTTCACATATTGTTGGGCGTTAGTCTGATGGAGGTACATATAGTGGGCCCTAAATTAAGGGGAACCAATCCGTATGGTTGTGTGCTGTTGTTATTGTCGGTTCAATGTCACTAATACATTAAGCATCTTGATCTGGAGAAACTTCATTTCAAATGGATTAAACAAAGAAAAATTTATGTATTTTCGAAAATGGGAATAATCGACGACAAATTGTCAAAAAAAAATATTATTCCAGTTTGGCAAATGTTAGGCGTTCTCCACTTAGGGATCCCTTAGAGATTTTCCTCCGCTACATGGCTGACTTTTAGATTAAGTGGAACAACATTCTCAGCACAGCATAACTTTTCCTGTCAAAAATGATAAATAAGTTCCATGTTACATCAAATGTGACAAATACAAAAAACAACATTTTTGGCGCAATAGGCTTGTTAGTAGCAAGGGCCTAGCTTTTTTCTTAAAACCATTGATGTGTGCGTGTGTACTTCTTCCCAGATGGTGTCAACGTCAAAAAATGCCATAAAAATTAAATATATCTATGTCATTAATATCGCATAGAGGGCACAAAACATAGCTTCTCTATTAATTTATGAGTGCGATGTTATATTTTTGCCACAAAGAAACGACATGAATCCAACAGTTTTTAGTCTCAGAAAACATAACATACGGAAACTTCGAGATCTTGGAGGAATCCGTAAATGCAACTTACCAGAAACTTTTTCCTCAAAATTACAAAACTTCCATCGATTCTTCAACTCATCGAGCTCTTCATGGATGCATTCCACCATATATTCCTAACCTTCAATTTGTGTATAAAAAAAAGGTCCAAATCCCATAAAAAGACGAAAGTATGTATTCGACTGCATATTCTCTAGCAGAATACCTATTGAAGGGGTAACTGGTCCAAAGTACTATTCAACCAACGAAATATCAATCCATGGCAAATCGGCATTCATTTAATATACTCGTAGTTCTGAAGGACACTTGACATAAAGTACTTGACCATGCATGAGTAGAGTATTTCTGTCATAAGGTAAAGTGAAGAGCAAGCGATTATTGTATTTATTGACAAGAAACGTGTTGACATTTGTCAATTCTGTTCAGGTTAAATTAAAGAAAAAACACATTGCAAATACGAATTGGCATATCAAAATGTATTTTTTATTAAATAATAGGTCAAAAATTTAAAATGCGATTTATAACTTTAGTGGATGTCAAAAAATGTTCATTCGCGTACTCATTCTTCAATCTTAAATTTGAAAAAAAAAAACTAAATTGTGACACTTCCCGAAATCATAACGAGGAAGTTGTACAAAAATTAACGAAGACATATTTTTGTTTCGTTAATTTTTTTTACTTTTGTTGACGCAGAATTTCTGAGATATTAAGACTGTCTGACAGGATGATGGTCTAAGACGAAACAAAATCAACATTCATAGAATGGGTCTGAAACGTCGTAAGTTTATAGCGCGCAAAAGACTGCCTGCATAAATAATTCGGTAAACCAATAAATTCAACCTCAATTTAGGCATTTTTTTTATAAATAAGAATTTGTTTTCTTATGTTATTTTGGTTTTTGATAAAGTTATCGCATATGTTTGATTTGTGGGTGTGATGGATTAAATGTCGAAATACGGTTTCAAGATATGGTGTGTTAACTTTCCGATATTATTGTAAAAGATTTCTCATCATAATAATTTGGACAGTTCAAGTTTACCACGTTTACAGCTAAAGTTACCCCAGCACTTTAGCTGTTTTTTTTTTTTTTGTTTGCAGTCCCTTTCACAACAATTCGAATTGTTTATTTATTTTTTATTTTTCTTTGTTTAATGCGAACGGGTATTTTTGTTAAATTGAAAACAATTACTCTCAATATTGGAGATTTGACAGTTTTCATATTTCTTCACAAAAAGTACACGAACCGACCTTATGTGAAAAAGTAAATAGAACTGCTAAAATGACAAACGCCATTTGCAAATCCTTCTAAGTTTCAATGGATCTAGTAATGCTTCAGATTCCTTGGCATTAAAAATGGCGCCTACAGTACAAATAAAGGGTGATCCATTTCGAGGTTCCCTAATTTTTTTAAGAAAAAAACACAGAAAATTCAATTTTAATGGAGAATGTTTATTATCATTTGAAAGAACATTCTTTGGCATTTATTTTTTGAAGATTATGTCTATCAAATGTTGGCCGTTGCTACGTCGCAGATGGTCCATCCGTTGAGTCCAATTTTCGATCACTCGTTCGAGCATTTCGACTGGTAGCTGGCGAATGACACGCGTGATGTTTTCCTCCAAGGCCTGAATCGAAGCGGGTTTTGACTTTACATATCCCCACAGGAAAAAGTCTAACGGTGTGATATCACACGATCTTGGTGGCCAATCGACCGGCCCAAAACGTGAAATTATGTGCTCACCGAAATGTTCTCTCAATAAGTCCATTGATTGATGCGATGTGTGGGAAGTGGCACCGTCTTGCTGAAACCAAATGTCGCCAAGACGAGCTTCAATTTCAGGCATCAAATAGTCGGTTATCATGGCACGATAACGGTCGCCATTGACGGTTACGTTCGCACCGGCATAATTTTTACACTCTAAGCTACGGCCGCTATATTTTCTTCACAGCGTGCTGGACGTGGTGTATTCGGTCGAATATTATCCAATAATGAATGCTGGGTCTCAAAATGGGTGATGGTGTTGCGAATAGTACGCTCAGTAGGTCGATTATGTTGACCATAAGTTGAGCGAAGTGCACGAAACACATTCCTCACAGAATTTTCATAATAAAGTTGAACAATTTGTAAACGTTGTTCACGCGTAAGTCTTTCCATTATGAAATGCCAAACAATACTAAACAAAAATAACATGACAGCATGACACGACTCACACGTGATCTGTCAAAAAAGGCTATTGAAAAAAGTATCTCTACTTGGATCACCCGTTAGTTGATTACAAGTTTGAATACATGTTCACACCAAAGCAGCATTGAAAAGATTATCCACAGAGATGGGTATTTCCATTTTTAGTTAGATAGGCCATTCTGTGCTGGTTTCTTCCGCGTAGATATCAACTTGAAAGACACTTCTGTAGCATGTCAGTCTAAGGGACTATTTTATACTCAGGGTCTCTTAGATGACACTAGTTCGTGTTTTCTTATTTTTCTCCAAACCATTTGTAAATAGTTATAAAACACAAAATACATATTTGGCCCACCAAGCTCGTTAGGACTAAGGACCTAGCTTTGTTTTCTTAACAATTAATGATGTGTGTACTTTTTATAAGGCTTTAAGTTGAACTTAATAGTGTTTTAAGCTGATTTTTTGATATAACCTTTCCAAAATTCCCAACATAGTATCACCATCTTCGAATGCATTGACTAGACCTCCCCAGATTCAGCAAATTGGTTTGTTAACATAGCCATAAATGACATGTGTACTTCTTGCACGATGATGGGACCCACTATTTTATGCGGGGTTAGAATATCTGAGTTAAGATTAGGTTTTGGTGAAAATACAGGATGCGGCAACATAATTTCCTTTTTTAGGTAAATACATTCAGGTTGTAGGGTCATAGCGGGAGTGGTGCTATTCTACAAGAGTGGTTCTATAGTCGCCATCATGTGTTGGATCAGTGAGGAGCATGCGTTCACCCATGAGACGTGCATCAGATGTTTTCTGATCGCAATGTAGAACATACATTTATTGTTACCTGGGTCACTACGTTTAGAAAAATCATGAGTGTGACACATCGAAGAACTAAATATCACGGAGAGCTTCTTCTAACGCGACTTCATTTCTAAAACAAACGCATGTGAAACGCTTCTCGAAAATTGTTGATGGGGCCCATGTTCACTTAAGTGGATTTGTCAACAACCAGAACATGCGCTACTGGATCGACACCAATTTCTGAGTATTGCATTAAAAGCACAGTGAGGTGTGAAATTTCCTCAACTGGGATTGTTAGTCCCAGTTATTTTTGATAAAAATGAGGTCACAGTAACAGCGCATTCAGACCGGTGTGTGAACATGTTGGCAGAGCTTCTTTTTCTTACGACTTAATGAATTGAGCTAAGGTGACATTTGGTTCCAACAGGGTTGAGCAATGGGTCCCACATTAACGGCATCACTGGCTGCTTTGAGGGAACACTTTACCTCCGTCTCATTTCAACAAGGGGCGATTTGGAGTGATCAGCGTGATACCCGATCAGCCGCTATGTGATTTAGCTTGTAGGTTATTTTATGTAATCTCGCGTTTATCTTAACAAGACCCGAAAGCCAACATTCGAACAGAAATCGACAACATACCACTGCTATGCTGGTAATACCTTTGTCACACTGGTGGTGTTAATACTATGGTACCATGTACCATCTATGTGTCAGGAAATATCACGCTAATGCCATAGAATTTTAAGTTGGCAACACTATTTTAATTGGCGGCCATTTTTTCAGCTGTCAGTGATTTATTTTTAGTTTGGTTTGACATTTTAACATGAATAGACTGACGCCTGAACAAGGCTTCCAAATTGTGCAAATTTATTTTGAAAATCATGGTTCTGTTCGAAATGCGTATCGCGCATTTTACGATTAACATAATCGTCCATCAGAGCAATTAATTCGAATAATTATGGAACGTTTTCGCACCACGTTTACTCTAAATGATAATATGCATCCCCATCCACAGAGACGTCGTACTTTGCGTACAAAAGAAATCATTGCTTCTTTAAAAACGATGCTGGCCAGAACGTTACAGTCAATGGTGACCGCTATAGAGCCACCATTACTGACTTTTTCGTTCATCAATTGAACAGCCAAAACGTGCAGCAGCTGTGGTTTCATCGAGACCGTCAACATGTCAAACAGCTGGTGACACAATTGATTCATTCGATGAGCGCATAATTTCGCATTTTGGTCCTGTAAATTGGCTTCCAAGTCGTGCGGTTTAACGCCGCTTGACTGTTTTAATGGGGATATTTGAAGTCACAAGTCTACGCCAATAAGCCCGAAACAATTGACCACTTGGAGGACAACATTCGCCGCATTATTGCCGATATGCGGCCACAAATGTTGGAAAAAGTCATCGAAAATTGGACCTCCAGGAAAGACTACGTCCGAGTCAGTAGTGGCGCTCATATGCCAGAAATCTAATTTAATTTATAATGCCGGAAAATTATCTTTAGAATAAAATAAATTTTATGTCAATTTAAAAAAAAATCTTTCTTTTATTCCATTTCAAAGTTCTATACTTCTAAAAAAAACACCCTTTATAAACTTTTTGCGAAAAGTCATCGTGCTAACCTCTAAATCTAAGGTGCCTACTAATGTGAAGATTTGTATACTTTTAATGTCAGTTAATCCCATCCTGTCTGCGGGATTTGGAGACAAATTCTTGTCAAAGTGACATAAGTCTCCTCTGATTCATTCTAACTGATGCTTTGTTTAAATAAGCATCTCTCGTCGCACTATTAAATTAAAAATTAAGTCATCAATCCCCTCCTGTCCCCTATATTTTCAAAACGCAAATCAGTTGATTTCGTAAATTTAAAGTGGATTTCAGTTCCAATGCCAGTTCAGTCTGTCAACCGGCCGTCACTTCACATTTTCACCACTCGATTTGATATTCGAAAAATCATGTTTCGAACACAAAAATGTCTCTCTCCCTCATTCAAATGTTTTTGGCGGCTGATTTAAAAATTTCATTTCATTGTTTCCTTCTCTGTATTTTTCTGGTATTTTGTTGTCATCTTTCACACCCTGCCTATGTTATTATTAACCGATTATTTCGATACGAACAAGGGAATATGCCAAAACTACAAATCATGACGTAATCACACGAAAAGCTTGTTATAAACGAATTCAAACGCCAAACCGGGGGAGAGCATAATAAACAAATGAATAAAAATATACTCAACGAAATTGTAAATGTGATGAATATAAAAATAAAGCTATATACATGTCGTGTATATAATGTATAAAAAACATTTTCAATGATCACTGCTGTGAAACAACAAAAACGTTCAAAAATGTGGCGCGCATAAATAGCAACAACAATTTTGATTCTAAATTGAAGTGAAATAGACAATGTGCGTGAGCGTACTGGTTGCCACAGTGTGGTGTTTTATGCTGTGTATGTGTGTATGTTCTTCTTGGCGAATTGAGGATTGGAGCGCGGGACCTTGCCGTGATGATATCATTCATTCACTTTTCGTTTCAAAGTATTTTTCAAACTTATTTTCGCCAATTTGTGTGTTATAGATACATGTATCTAGAAATGTATCTATTGTAGCTTTTTTTATAATAAAGCCTTCATCAGAACCATAAAATCATTTCTTTGCTGATCAACTCATTCTTGTTGTTTACTATCGACAGTTGAGCAAACCAACTTTCAAGATCTATCTCATCATGGCTTAGCATCAATTTCTATACAACGCCCTACATCTATTCAGCTCTTAATTGAGTCGGAGAATAGTCAAATGGATAATATCGGCCGTGTTCAGACATTTTGAAGAGCGCGAGTTCATTCGCTGCAATAGGCATGAATTATAATTGCATTATAACTGAGTCACGGTTGGGTTACATCGAATCTATTAAAGTAGGCTGGAGTTCTTTCTACAAATTGAGTAGGTACCCCCACTCAAGAGGTCGTCGCTTTTATTGTAAAGTTTTACACACATAGGCAGACAAATGCCACAGTAGTTGAGTGCATAAATTGAAAAGCAAGAAAAAAGTGAGAGGATTATTGTGAAGTTTGAAAATGTTTCCGAATGACTTTGGCAACGATCCGAATGCAAAAGGTGTATGAAGATATTCTTTGTCGAATAATTGCCTAATTAAGTGTAAAGCTTAGAATCCCTTTTGTACCTGTCCAGGATAAGCATATCAAGTAGCAGCTTAGGGTAGTTTTTGAGCCCAGTTGATCAACTTTAATTACACTTGGGGTAGATTGTAGACTTTTGGCGGATAATCAGAAACGTAAATATTTAAGGACTTTCTCTTTCGATTATCTGTCGAAAATTATAATATAACTTGTGGGCATAAGGGAAATTACCTAGGGTAAAAGTTGTTGTGTTGCTTGTGGAAATCGGAACCACTTTATATAAAGGGTGATCCAATAAGAGCTTCCTGACTTAAAAAAAAAAAAAACACAGTTTGGTTCATGCCATTTGGTTCATGCAATTTCCTTCCTTTCCTTTAAATGTTGCCCACGAAAATTTTTTAAATTTTCCATTCTGCAGGTCCAATTTTCGACCACTTTTTCAAGCATATCGACAGGTTTTCCAATGCTTCTAAAGCTTCAATTATCGACGTGTACAATACATTTCACATATCCATATAGAAAGTAATCCAATGATGCCAAATCACAAGACCTTGGTGGCCAATTAACAGAACCATTTCTTGAAATTATGTTTTCATCAAACGTTTCACTTAATTAAGAGATTTGTTAGCGGTATGTCATGTAGCATAATCCTGTTGAAAACACAAGTCAGCTACACAAATATCTTGAATTTTCGGCAACAAAAATTCATTGATCATTGCTCTGTAGCGATCTCCATTGACAGTAACAGACGATCATTCCGCATTTTTAAAGAAATACGGTTCGATGATGCCGCCTGCCTCTAAACCGCATTAAACAGTGCATTTTTGGGGTTGTATTGGTAGCTGTTAGATTGAGTCTGGCTGTTTATCGGCCCACAAACGGGAATATATGTTGAACAAAAAATTAGCTTCGTCGCTGTAAACATTTTTTAAGATAAAAATGAGAAGGCTACAATAAGCATTGCGAATCGTTGAATACCCTATCTCATCCCATCTCATCTTAAAAACAATTTTTTCCAAAATGTAGGCGTGGCTTTAAACTTAACGAAAATGAAATATAGACAAAGGGAATTGTCACAACAATTTGTTCAGACAGATTAACAAAATCTTTTACGGTTCAACAAAAAACAACGTTTATCTGTTGCGTATGGTATGGAGGAGGTTTTTTTTTATAAAAATACCCCAAAAAGTGGGCGTGGGTTAAAATAATCTATAGACTAAAGGTTCATATTAACATTACCAATGTACTTGCATCGATTTTTTTTTTTTCAAAATTCATTAAAATTTTACCGAAAACAGTTTTTTTTATACTAAAAGGGCTCAGTGGCTCGATAGTTAGTACGATGAACTGCTCGGACTTTGGTTAATGTATGAATGTCCAATAGTGTAAAGTTGGTTCAGAATTTGGTGATGGTTTTGTAAATAATGCGTTCAGTTGGACGATTATGTCGACCAAAATGTGTCAAAGAACTTCATAACCATTTTTAATTGAGCACTGATTTTTGGAATAAATTTTCAGCGTTGCATTGTTCTGGCGTAGGCAAGGTTTGATGGGCTGTTAAGGTTCAAGTGAGTCGTCAAACCCGAAAAGGCCTACGTGGGCCCATAGCGATACCCTTTATTATTCCGGTGTAAGTCTTTTCACGAAATAGACAAGCCAGTTGACAAATAATAACAGGAATGGCAATGCTTTTGAAAAAAAAATTTGGAATACTATTGGATTCCCCGTTATATTATATTTGACAGCGTTTACACA
The DNA here is from genome assembly GCA_932526625.1 of Rhingia campestris. Taxonomy (NCBI): domain Eukaryota; kingdom Metazoa; phylum Arthropoda; class Insecta; order Diptera; family Syrphidae; genus Rhingia; species Rhingia campestris. The sequence goes on along the minus strand of OW052182.1, from coordinate 56,969,745 downwards.
ATGTTTAGCATATTTTTGTAGCGCCATTTTTATTCGTGTCGATATTACAGCGTTGTTGCTTGATAGCTATCATGTGACGTCGTTGAGGTTTATTCATGAAACCACATTTTTTCGAAAATGGTTCCAATATGATTTTTTGGATTTTTTGTCACCATAATGAACCATTGTCGTCTTGATTCTAAAAACCGACGTCATTCGCCGTTTCTACATCTGCTTTGGCGCCGACTTGGATGATAATTCTTTGTGTGATTTCTGACGCAATCGCCTTAAAATTCATAATTAAATGGGACTACTATACCGCGAAAAGGGGCTAATGTTGACCAACTCACCATTTAGTTTTAGGATTTTCACAATTTTTACCCATTGTGCGTCCATATCTACCTTAATGTACACAGATGACAGCTGTCAAACAACAACGCTGTGTAACCGAAGAAACAAAAAATGGCGCTAAATTTACAATAGGGACAGCCCTTTATGTAATATAATTATGGGTAACAACGGTGTACTAAATGTAACCTCCAAATTGTTGAGTATGTATATTTTTCGAAGTCGAAATTTTACTTCAGCCATACTAAAGCGGACATAATCTACCGTTGGTAGTACAGTTAAAAACCGGCGTCATTCGCCATCTTTAGTCGCTGAACTTTGAATGGCTTATAACTCGAGCTTATTCATATGGTAAATGAGTTCCACACTATATGAATGCTTCTTAAGTTTGACAGTGCATTCAGATATTTGGGTAACATTTAGCAAATGGCCACATTCTTTGTGACAGATAGCGTAATATAAAACTGAATTACGACTTAACGACAAATCTCGATTAAAAAAAAAAAACAAATTATGACAAAACCAGTTTTGATTCCTCTTCCTCATCGCAATAATTAAACCAATAAACATTTTGTTTCTTAAATAAACTAACGAGACGCCATTAAAATAACAGTCCACATCAATAAATATAATATCCAAAGAAAAATAACAAACACAAAGCAATTTTCAGAAAACAAGAATCCAACCGATGAAAGCACACCCACCAAACCGACCAACGCCGATGTCAAATCATAATCATTTCGAAAAAAAAAATTCTCTCATTGTATCCAAATTTTAGCCTTCACTTCATCCACAAAGACACCCGTCGTATTAGACCATTGAAATTTCTTGGCTTGTTCTCAAGTTTTAATGATAAAAAAAAATATTCGACACACATCCCCCTGCAAAGATGATGATGTCATTATACTCGTCGGGGTTATGAACTGTCATTTTATTGTTTTCGAAAAAAAGTACAACCACAGAGAAACAAACTTTCCCATTTAACACATGTGTTTTGACATATTTCATTCACGACTTCAATAATTGTATAGCAAGGAGCAGGTACTTTAAAAAGCTTGGCAGCTTTTAAGCATATAATCGTGTAGCATTATCCTGTTTGGTGGTAACTCTCGTACTCGATTTTGCTTTTGCGCCGAGTACATACACGTACCTACAAAAAATCGATATATTCCTTCAGGGCACTCATGTCTACAGGAATTGGAAGAGGAATACGCTTGCTTTTAAGGGAATATACCTCCAGTACATTTTATGTAAATGTGACCATGTTGCCGGGACAGATTAACATAGATTTGGAGTTTGAATATCAAATCAACAAAAAGAAAAACCCGGCTATGTACCAAGTACCAAGGAATAGGGTCACGAGAGGGGGCTATGTACAAAAATGTATATATACGCACTAACCTTAACTGTATCGATTTTCCGGCTAAGGACACGCAATTTTTTTTTGCCGAAAATATCCCCAAAAAAAAGCGCACACACTCTGCTGCTCTGCTGAAACGAAATAAATATTTCGCCTTATGTCACAGGGTGGTTTGTTTCTGGTTTCACCGGAAATTACGTCATTACTAGTAGTGAATTCCGATATCATAATTGTCAACCCAGACGGAGGTGTTACTAGCAATAAAAGTGGAAGTGATTCAGAATTCAACGACAAAACTGAATTTTGTTTTATTTATAAGTCTGTGCATGATTATTTACAGAGAAATCTCATGTGTATCATCACTACAAGAAAATTTGAAGGAAGTGATGCCAAATAGTTGTAATTTGGAAGAATGAATTACAGACCTGTCAGAGCAAAATTAATAGAAAATAATTACCTCCCGTCTGTGTTCGGTGTAACTATAAATCTGGAGCAGATTTTTTGCAGAATTTCTTCATTGAAACGGGTTTACATCGCCATACTGAACTGCCGGTTAGAGAAAAATGTATGTGACCCCATTCTAGATCAAGGTAATGAGATGTCATGTTGTTTTTTTTTTATGTTCACCATACATATGTATTGATGTGACCATACCCCGTACCGAATAAATTGGTTTCTGGACTAGTAGATATAATAGGAATAGCACACACTCGTAAGTGTTCCGGTGTCTGCGCAACGCTTGTTGCTTTACATTTGACCCAGAAAGGGGTGTTGATGGGAACAGAGAAAAAAAAACCAGACATCTCTACATTTTCGAGGACATTTCGTATTTGTTGCTGCTATGCAACTCAGATATGCGCCAAAGATGACCTGAATTACCCGTGGCAAATGTCCTGCTGTTTCCGCACAGCATCTGCTCTCAGCTAATTTAATGAAATTGGTCTTGCTCCCAATGCTGCAAAACCTTGGAAGACCAAGGACGCGCCCGGACGGTGGAAATTTATAGGGTGGGCAGCATTGTTCAATGATTGGAGAAATTATTTAAAGATGTGGTTCTGAGAGAAATAGTGATTGTGTATATTTTTTTTTTTCTTACACTTTGCAGTTGACATGTTGCTGTCATTTTTTTGTATGGCAATCTACGTATGCTTTATTCATATAACCTACAACGTACGTGCATGGTGCGTCATCGGTGTCGGTATGTAAACATACAATAACGTTGACATTTATCAACCGATTGACTTGAGTAGAAATGTTTTTGAAACGTCAATGCAGTACAATTTTAACTGGGAATCGTTTCAAACCGACAAAGTGACGGTGTGCCCAACAAGCACCGTCGGACAACACAATATTTCAATTGGTGTCATATTTGTTAACGAGGATTAAGTGGAAGATTTACGAATTGGCGCTCATCAACGCCCAAGACGTTCCAATGAATTCAATATTCACATACTGACATAAAAGCTGGAGCACCATATAGTTTTAAAAATATAAAATTTGACAAGAGAAATAAAGAAAAATCGTTTTAATTTTGAATGTTAAGTTCTGTAAACGTATCAGTAGCTGATGTTTAAACAAAGTTTCAACTTTTCAAGCTGCACTTCAGTCCGGAATGCAGCTGGACCTTAACGAACATAACTTTTTTATTTGCCCAGTCTCTAGCTAACTACCACTAGTTGCACATTTTAAGTCAAGATCTTCCTCTGAAATGAAATATCTGGCATTAACGTTCAATAAGGGCCTGAAGCCTAGCTTTTCCCTTCATTTTTGTGTGTGAAGTCATTATTTTTGTTACAAAGAAGAGGACCTCTCGATTAACGCTGAATTCGAGCGGCAACTTTGAGAAGCTTCTAATGACAGTTTTATACTATTGGATGTTTGTCCGACTTTCGCAAGAGCTGAAGCAGTGACAAAAACTTAGGTGTTGTCAGTCACTTTCGGGATTCCTCTACTGCGTGGGACTTCTAGCTGGGAATCGAAGATTTTGTAAAACAAAATGTTAGTGTCTACATGTCCTAGCCATCTTAAACGTCCAAGGGGGAATTTTTGACCAGGTCTATGTCGTTGTATAGCTTAGTACTTAGTTCATCTGGATCGAAGATTTTCTAAGGAAATGTTCGCTCAAAACGACCAAGGATTTCTTCATCTGCTTTGGCGCCGCGCCGTTGAATGATAATTCTTTGTTTGATTTCTGACATAATCGCATTAAAATTCATCGGACTATACCGCAAAAAGGTGCAACTGTTGACAAACTCATTATTTAGTAACGATTTTCACAATTTCTACCCATTGTGCGTCTATGGCTAAAGCTTAATGAACACAGATGACAGCTGTCTAACAACAACGCTGTATGACCGACGAAAAAAAGAAAATGTCACTAAATTTAAAATATGCGGTCCGTATGGTCACCCTTTAAGTTATATAATGGTGGGTACCGTTTACTTTAAAACTAGATTAGCGATTTCTGTCGGTTGTACGTCTTTAGATTTTTGTTTCAGATTTACTTGTTCCCAAGTACTGGCGATAGGTCGAATTTGAATAAATAGAATACAAGACCAGATTATTGCTCACTTTATAATCACAAATAAGTTTCGCTTTTAGCTTAATAACATTTCTACATCCTCCATGAATTGCAAACGCCGCCCAGTAGGTTTTTGCCCCCAAACGTCAATTATCACACAGCCTTTGCACTAAACATGATGTAATCAGGGTGTCAACTTTTCAAAATGTCGTCACATATCTAATTATTTGGTCATTTAATTAGTTAAGTGCAAGACCCTACATTCGTCATTCCATCGTAATGCTACCCACTAGTTGTAAAATTATTATCTCAACATAAAGAGCAACCGCTAATGAACCTGACACATGAGTGTCCAAGTAATGTTTTCTCCTTCTTTTAGTTAATAAAACCAAAACGTGATTATTAATTCCCACCAAACGCCTATACTTGGCATGTTTTCCCGTTTCTTTTAATTCATTAGAATAGAGGGCCTTCTTGACACATAATTGTGTTGACTCATGCAGGCTTATACTTTTACAAGTCAGATCAATTGTGTCATTGCTCCAAGAAGCACATAGCAGCACAAAACAACCGAAGGAAAGACACTCGTAAAAAGCCGCTCAAAACATACGGGTACCGGGGTATAGCCCTTTATGTAATATAATTATGGGTAACAACGGTGTACTAAATGTAACCTCCAAATTGTTGAGTATGTATATTTTTCGAAGTCGAAATTTTACTTCAGCCATACTAAAGCGGACATAATCTACCGTTGGTAGTACAGTTAAAAACCGGCGTCATTCGCCATCTTTAGTCGCTGAACTTTGAATGGCTTATAACTCGAGCTTATTCATATGGTAAATGAGTTCCACACTATATGAATGCTTCTTAAGTTTGACAGTGCATTCAGATATTTGGGTAACATTTAGCAAATGGCCACATTCTTTGTGACAGATAGCGTAATATAAAACTGAATTACGACTTAACGACAAATCTCGATTAAAAAAAAAAAACAAATTATGACAAAACCAGTTTTGATTCCTCTTCCTCATCGCAATAATTAAACCAATAAACATTTTGTTTCTTAAATAAACTAACGAGACGCCATTAAAATAACAGTCCACATCAATAAATATAATATCCAAAGAAAAATAACAAACACAAAGCAATTTTCAGAAAACAAGAATCCAACCGATGAAAGCACACCCACCAAACCGACCAACGCCGATGTCAAATCATAATCATTTCGAAAAAAAAAATTCTCTCATTGTATCCAAATTTTAGCCTTCACTTCATCCACAAAGACACCCGTCGTATTAGACCATTGAAATTTCTTGGCTTGTTCTCAAGTTTTAATGATAAAAAAAAATATTCGACACACATCCCCCTGCAAAGATGATGATGTCATTATACTCGTCGGGGTTATGAACTGTCATTTTATTGTTTTCGAAAAAAAGTACAACCACAGAGAAACAAACTTTCCCATTTAACACATGTGTTTTGACATATTTCATTCACGACTTCAATAATTGTATAGCAAGGAGCAGGTACTTTAAAAAGCTTGGCAGCTTTTAAGCATATAATCGTGTAGCATTATCCTGTTTGGTGGTAACTCTCGTACTCGATTTTGCTTTTGCGCCGAGTACATACACGTACCTACAAAAAATCGATATATTCCTTCAGGGCACTCATGTCTACAGGAATTGGAAGAGGAATACGCTTGCTTTTAAGGGAATATACCTCCAGTACATTTTATGTAAATGTGACCATGTTGCCGGGACAGATTAACATAGATTTGGAGTTTGAATATCAAATCAACAAAAAGAAAAACCCGGCTATGTACCAAGTACCAAGGAATAGGGTCACGAGAGGGGGCTATGTACAAAAATGTATATATACGCACTAACCTTAACTGTATCGATTTTCCGGCTAAGGACACGCAATTTTTTTTTGCCGAAAATATCCCCAAAAAAAAGCGCACACACTCTGCTGCTCTGCTGAAACGAAATAAATATTTCGCCTTATGTCACAGGGTGGTTTGTTTCTGGTTTCACCGGAAATTACGTCATTACTAGTAGTGAATTCCGATATCATAATTGTCAACCCAGACGGAGGTGTTACTAGCAATAAAAGTGGAAGTGATTCAGAATTCAACGACAAAACTGAATTTTGTTTTATTTATAAGTCTGTGCATGATTATTTACAGAGAAATCTCATGTGTATCATCACTACAAGAAAATTTGAAGGAAGTGATGCCAAATAGTTGTAATTTGGAAGAATGAATTACAGACCTGTCAGAGCAAAATTAATAGAAAATAATTACCTCCCGTCTGTGTTCGGTGTAACTATAAATCTGGAGCAGATTTTTTGCAGAATTTCTTCATTGAAACGGGTTTACATCGCCATACTGAACTGCCGGTTAGAGAAAAATGTATGTGACCCCATTCTAGATCAAGGTAATGAGATGTCATGTTGTTTTTTTTTTATGTTCACCATACATATGTATTGATGTGACCATACCCCGTACCGAATAAATTGGTTTCTGGACTAGTAGATATAATAGGAATAGCACACACTCGTAAGTGTTCCGGTGTCTGCGCAACGCTTGTTGCTTTACATTTGACCCAGAAAGGGGTGTTGATGGGAACAGAGAAAAAAAAACCAGACATCTCTACATTTTCGAGGACATTTCGTATTTGTTGCTGCTATGCAACTCAGATATGCGCCAAAGATGACCTGAATTACCCGTGGCAAATGTCCTGCTGTTTCCGCACAGCATCTGCTCTCAGCTAATTTAATGAAATTGGTCTTGCTCCCAATGCTGCAAAACCTTGGAAGACCAAGGACGCGCCCGGACGGTGGAAATTTATAGGGTGGGCAGCATTGTTCAATGATTGGAGAAATTATTTAAAGATGTGGTTCTGAGAGAAATAGTGATTGTGTATATTTTTTTTTTTCTTACACTTTGCAGTTGACATGTTGCTGTCATTTTTTTGTATGGCAATCTACGTATGCTTTATTCATATAACCTACAACGTACGTGCATGGTGCGTCATCGGTGTCGGTATGTAAACATACAATAACGTTGACATTTATCAACCGATTGACTTGAGTAGAAATGTTTTTGAAACGTCAATGCAGTACAATTTTAACTGGGAATCGTTTCAAACCGACAAAGTGACGGTGTGCCCAACAAGCACCGTCGGACAACACAATATTTCAATTGGTGTCATATTTGTTAACGAGGATTAAGTGGAAGATTTACGAATTGGCGCTCATCAACGCCCAAGACGTTCCAATGAATTCAATATTCACATACTGACATAAAAGCTGGAGCACCATATAGTTTTAAAAATATAAAATTTGACAAGAGAAATAAAGAAAAATCGTTTTAATTTTGAATGTTAAGTTCTGTAAACGTATCAGTAGCTGATGTTTAAACAAAGTTTCAACTTTTCAAGCTGCACTTCAGTCCGGAATGCAGCTGGACCTTAACGAACATAACTTTTTTATTTGCCCAGTCTCTAGCTAACTACCACTAGTTGCACATTTTAAGTCAAGATCTTCCTCTGAAATGAAATATCTGGCATTAACGTTCAATAAGGGCCTGAAGCCTAGCTTTTCCCTTCATTTTTGTGTGTGAAGTCATTATTTTTGTTACAAAGAAGAGGACCTCTCGATTAACGCTGAATTCGAGCGGCAACTTTGAGAAGCTTCTAATGACAGTTTTATACTATTGGATGTTTGTCCGACTTTCGCAAGAGCTGAAGCAGTGACAAAAACTTAGGTGTTGTCAGTCACTTTCGGGATTCCTCTACTGCGTGGGACTTCTAGCTGGGAATCGAAGATTTTGTAAAACAAAATGTTAGTGTCTACATGTCCTAGCCATCTTAAACGTCCAAGGGGGAATTTTTGACCAGGTCTATGTCGTTGTATAGCTTAGTACTTAGTTCATCTGGATCGAAGATTTTCTAAGGAAATGTTCGCTCAAAACGACCAAGGATTTCTTCATCTGCTTTGGCGCCGCGCCGTTGAATGATAATTCTTTGTTTGATTTCTGACATAATCGCATTAAAATTCATCGGACTATACCGCAAAAAGGTGCAACTGTTGACAAACTCATTATTTAGTAACGATTTTCACAATTTCTACCCATTGTGCGTCTATGGCTAAAGCTTAATGAACACAGATGACAGCTGTCTAACAACAACGCTGTATGACCGACGAAAAAAAGAAAATGTCACTAAATTTAAAATATGCGGTCCGTATGGTCACCCTTTAAGTTATATAATGGTGGGTACCGTTTACTTTAAAACTAGATTAGCGATTTCTGTCGGTTGTACGTCTTTAGATTTTTGTTTCAGATTTACTTGTTCCCAAGTACTGGCGATAGGTCGAATTTGAATAAATAGAATACAAGACCAGATTATTGCTCACTTTATAATCACAAATAAGTTTCGCTTTTAGCTTAATAACATTTCTACATCCTCCATGAATTGCAAACGCCGCCCAGTAGGTTTTTGCCCCCAAACGTCAATTATCACACAGCCTTTGCACTAAACATGATGTAATCAGGGTGTCAACTTTTCAAAATGTCGTCACATATCTAATTATTTGGTCATTTAATTAGTTAAGTGCAAGACCCTACATTCGTCATTCCATCGTAATGCTACCCACTAGTTGTAAAATTATTATCTCAACATAAAGAGCAACCGCTAATGAACCTGACACATGAGTGTCCAAGTAATGTTTTCTCCTTCTTTTAGTTAATAAAACCAAAACGTGATTATTAATTCCCACCAAACGCCTATACTTGGCATGTTTTCCCGTTTCTTTTAATTCATTAGAATAGAGGGCCTTCTTGACACATAATTGTGTTGACTCATGCAGGCTTATACTTTTACAAGTCAGATCAATTGTGTCATTGCTCCAAGAAGCACATAGCAGCACAAAACAACCGAAGGAAAGACACTCGTAAAAAGCCGCTCAAAACATACGGGTACCGGGGTATAATTTAATTTCGACTAATTTCGTTTTACATGCCACTGAACTCGCCTTGGACAATATCGACGGAACACGAATGTCCGTCGGTAATAATCGACTACAGCGACACATGCTGGAGGGGGATGCAGATGAAATTAATTGCTATTAAGCTGCTAGCTAAAGCTGTTCCTTTCTTCTGATATTGGACGTTTGGATACAAATTTAATGGAAGACGCAGATAAATTGTAAACTTGTGTGGTACTTGTAACAAGACCTTAAGGTACGTCTATTCGAGGTTGATATAAACGCGGAGCGACCTGTCATTTGAATAAAAAGAATGTAATAGAGCTAGCGATGAAAGAAATGTCGATCATGTAGAACAATTACTGTCAAATTCGTTCACGTTTCCGTGAAGCTTTAAGTACACGTATCTGTTTGGATGTTGTAACAAAGATTTTTATCTACATTACGAGTTAGTATTGTGAATGTACTTAATTCAACAGAAATAATGACAGGCGATAGATATCAATCTACGATGTAGGCTTTTTGTTATGAACTTCCTTTCGCTGAGTAAATACATAATACGGCTACTAAGTAGCCCATAAATTAATAACAATATTCTGGCAAATGACACGTATAGTTTCGCTTACGCATATATTAAGCGAAGTATCTATGCTATTTTGGTACTTGAACAAATTGCTTTTAATAGTAACACAAAGGCAATTCCCCAATAGCACGAGTGTATCTACTTGCGTACGCAACCGATATTTGCATAGAAACATTTTTTTTTATATTTATAAATACATGTGTTCATATGATCTGTGTATAGGGTGGGCATCTTTTTGCTTTTTTTCAATTTCTTGACAGTTAACATGGACGGATTTAAAATATCACTTCACCTTCAAAAATGTGGCGTAGTAAAAGGCTAGGACAACTAGAACACCTAAATAAGTCTAGCGACAGATTTTGCCATTGTCTAGCCACTGTTTAGCAAGTGAACGTGCAATTCCGAGAGTTAACACCTTACACCGGTCACGGAAATCAAGCAAAAAATCAAAGAACGTGCCTGATACAATAAATAAAAATCACACCGAACCTTACAAGCAAAGGTATGGAGTAAAGGAAAAGAGCTATAATCCCCCTATCAAGATCATAACTTCGTCGGAAGACCTTTCAATATTTTTCAAAATGACAGCCAATTTTGTTAAACCGATTATGATGCGGTCCATGCTTTAGCGGCATAGATTAACAAGGTCTTTATAGGATATTCTTATTAGGACGAGTAGGGGCTTTATTGCCAAATTCCCTACTTACTTCCTAAATGAAGTGCCGCTCTAGTCCGGAGTGAAGCTGGACCTTAAACATCATGCCTTTTCAATTAGTATGGACCTAACTGCCAGTTGTGGACTTCAAGTTAGTTGAGTTCAGTTTTTACTTGTGCTCGCCACTTAAGCCGAGGTTTTCCTCTATTGTGCTTTAAACCTATCTTTTTCCTTCATTTGAGTGTGCGAAGTTATTATTTTTGGCACAAAGATGAGCAATTTGAGCAAAATGCAAGATTGAGAAGCTTCTCATGCCAGCGTTACTCTTGGATGCTTATCAGACTTTCGCAAGACGTGGTGTAGTCAAAAAAACTTAGCTGTTGTCAATTTGAACCAGGGATCCCGCGCTCAATAGTCCAACGCACTAACCACTAGCCCACTGCTCATGAAGTTCGTCGTTGAATTGTTATGTACAGATACAGTCAACACAATTTGGGCCTAATACCTTTCAAAAAATTTGTCACTAAAAGCGACTAAAGTTTTCTTCATCTGCTATTGAGTCGGCCAATGCTTCAATACTTTAGAACAAGACTTGGATGATCAGGGTCTTATATAAGACTATAATTTCAAAAAAGGTCTTTATTACCAAATTTCCTTTCATAGTCCGAAAATCATTGCGGTTTGCCAAATAAAGTATTCTTCAATAATTTCTGACGAGATGTTGCTGTCAGAGTTATTAGTGGAACCGATTTAGATAAAAGCCCTTACTACCTCACAGTTGTAGCTGTCGATTATGACGTTCTTTTCTTTTTGACAGCATATTTCGACTCTCCTCGATAAATCCTAAGCCCAATTTAGCTCTTCCCTTCCCTTTACTCAACAAAAGACACGACGAGGACACCTCGTTAATTCGAAAAATGTTGCCAATTTCGTCCGAGAATCCTGGTATTTGAATAGATTTATACAAGGTGGCGCAAAAATAACCTTCCGATGTTTTTTGGCTGTGATTTAAAAAAATAAATGAAAAACTTCGATTCTTCTTGTGGATTATTTTTATTTGGTCTTTTAATTTTTTTTTTTACATCAAGTCGAGAATATAATGTCATGTAAATGGCCGCCGCCACAGTTGATTGTCATTTGATCCCTTTTTATGGCATTTTCCATTACTTTGGCAGAAACTTCCGGCGATAGGTCCTCACATTCTTGACGGATATTGTCTTTAAGAGCTGCAAGAGTCTGAGGCTTGTTGACATAAACCCGCGACTTCAAAAAGCCCCACAAAAAGAAGTCTGGAGCGGTCAAATCAGGCGATCTTGCTGGCCAGTGCAAATCGTCAAAACGGGAGATTAGGCGCCCGGGAAATGCATCCTTCAGCATATCGGTTGTGGCACGTGCAGTGTGTGCCGTTGCACCGTCCTGTTGGAACCACATGTTTTCCAATCCCAATTCATCAAGTTGCGGCAAAAAGAACTCGTTGATCATTGCTCTGTAGCGCTCACCATTCACTGTAACCGTTTGGCCCGCGACGTCTTCGAAGAAAAAAGTTCCGCTGACTCCTCCAGCGAAAATAGCACACCATACAGTGACTTTGAGCGGGTGTAATGGCTCTTCGTGGGTTACACGCGGATTTTCAGTGCCCCAGAAGCGTAAATTTTGCTAATTTACGTACCCGCTAAGATGGAAATGGGCCTCATCACTCATGATCATTTTTGATGAAAAATCATCTTCCTCTTGGTGGTGATTAAGGATGGCTTGAGCGTATGTTAGACGCGATTGGCGGTCAGCAGCAACAGCTGATGCACCGTCTGGACTTTGTACGGAAACATCTTCAAATCTTGTACCAAAATTCGCTGTAAAGACCGTCGACTGATACCCATTTGCGTGGCACGTCGTCTGGTCGATGTCGACGGCGCTTCCATGACATCTTCGGCTACAGCAGCAATATTCTCTGCAGAACGGCTACTCCGAGGTCTGCCACGCCTGGCAGCATCTCGTGTTGTGCCAGTCTCTTCGAGGCGAGCGGCTAAACGTAGCAGTGTTTCACCAGTAGGCGTTGGACGGCTAGGAAATCTGCGACGAAATTCACGTTGTGCCAAAGTTCTGGAGCAGTGTAGCGTAACATTGTTTATTAACGTGTATTTCGCATGTGTTTACTACACAAATGTCAAAACAGAACTGACATTAGGGGCCAATCGCAAAATTTATAGCATTTTCTGATAGGAGGATTACTTTTGCGCCACCTTGTAGAAGGTTGTGCCTCTGATGTTACCTAGTTTTGCACAAGTGTAATCCAAATCCTTTTGTTGGTATCTTATCTGACAGTGAGATCGTATCCCATCTTAATGGATCATCGGGAATTCTTCAACTTGATCCTACATAGACGGACTAATTTTGACAGTATACCTCTAAACATGACTCCATATAGATCATACATATGAACGCTATCGTCTGCGTCTTTGAAATCGATGGACAGGTGATGGGTATCGTCTTAAACATTTTTAGTTTTTTTATAGGATCTCCTCAAGTGTAATGATTTGATCAGTTGTGCAATTTCCTGGCCTAAAACCACAATCATAGATGCTGTTCTTGAGACTTTTATAAAACCAAATTTTGATCTATTCTCCTCTCTAAGTCATCTTACGCGATTTTGTAGAGCTGACGGGAATGCTATCATTTCCGGAAATTTTCATTGTTTATCTCTCTTCTGTTAAGCCCTTGCTGGTCTGATTTCGACGTTTAACATTTTGGTAACATTTCTGAACATCATTGCTGGAGTTGCACCTGTTTGTATCTCCGATCGCTAGCTTATCGTATTATTTGGATCAAGCGTCTCGATGGATGTATTCATAATGACACTAGCTACTCTTATTCGCAATTATACAGTTGCATTTGTGAATAAGCATTTAGTTTGGACAGATTGCATATAGGATTATCATTTACTGTCATATTAAGCGGTAATTTAAACAAAGAGTGGGCTGTGCGGCCATGTTCCAGCAATGAAGCTACAATCTCTGAGGAAGACACACCAAGATACACCAAGTCTAATTTTTTTATTTGGTCAAATTTTACAATAAAGCCAAAGATCATAGCTATCAGTGGCGGCGCGTCCATATAAAACGTTTCCTACCGCCTCAACTATTGGTATTCAAACTTGCTGTATGAAGGATTATTTCTATTGGAAGACTACAATGCTGTCATTTATCTTTGTTTTGTAGCTTCCATAAACCTTCCCAAACGTTTTTTCAATGCTTTTTTCATAAAAAAATTCCTGACGTATATTTTAATTGGATTTTCAAGAAACTTTAGCCTAAACGATGATACAACTACTACAGATATGTTACGCATGTTGGGTGTTTGCAATTAATGTCGATGACATAGATGCGCAGAACGAGCCAAAAATAAAAAAGTGAAGGCGTGTGAAGCAATTGTACTTGAATTGACGTTTCAAAAACACGTCTACTAAAGTTAAACGGTTGACGAACGTCAAAGTTATTCAATGTTTAAATAACGACATAAAAGATGGCGCCCCCTTTAGGACCGTTCGTGTACTAGTAAATTTGAATAAATTTCGGGAAACCTTGCGCGTACTAAAAAAAATTGCGATGAAATGAACGAAGAAAATATTGACTTTCGTTCATCTTTCCGCTATTTTCCCCAACCAAATGAAATGATAACCTAGGAGTTTAAAAAGAAGCCATCAACTTTATTTTAGTTTTATTCAAAATATACGTGGAAAAGTATAATTTTTTTAAGAAGGTTTGATAAGTAAAACACCAAAGTGGAGGGCTCGATCTTGTTTGTCGTCTAAGACCTTAAGACCTTTGAAATGGGGATTCCATTTAATCCATTTTATACAAAATAGAGACAAACAAATGTAATCATAATATTTTCGTAAGCATCCATTTTTTTAAAACCAGATTTTAGTTTATTTTACAATTTTTATTACATTTTCTGATATAAAATACCAAGTTTCTTGATTTTTGTTTAATATTCTGAACGATGTGTTCGGCAAGCATATAAACACCTGTAATGAGGAATATTGTACGAGTGTGCTTCATCTGTCTTAATATCCTCAGTAGGTATACCAAATGTCAGAAATTAGCCACTGAATAAATTTTAGCGAGCTCTTGATCCAGTTAAAAATTTAAGTCCATATTCACATTAATGTCAAAAACGAAGTTTAACTCAATTGACACGGACTAACGGGCTATGTGAAAGCATTGGGGCATTATTGGTTGGTTGAAATGAGTGAATTCTCTCTCGAAAATCGTGATTTGACAGCTTTTATTTTTCTTCAAAAGTGGGTACCCGGAAGGGCCTTTTTGTTTGTTGATCTGTATTTTTTATAACTCTCTCAGAGCGCGAACTGTTTTGCAAAGTTCCTTAATCTAAGTTTATTCAAATGTATGATTTAAACGTAGAAGTACGCGAACGAATGTATTACAATAAAAACATATTTCTGTTTGAAAAATAAATAACACATTTATAGGAACTTATTGTACATTTCTAGTGAAAAGATCAAAAATCGATGAAACTCGATACATAACAACCCAAGTATTAATGAACGATGTTTATCTATTCTTTGAATGACGTTTGACATTTACGCGTGTATTTATTTTGTGGGATATTTATTATAGCCGTCAGATAACTATTCATCATTTGTTAATTCGAGAATAATTGAACAAGTCATATTGCAGTTATTTTAAACGTCTTACTGCATGAGTTGTCTCACTCTTAATGCTTTTATACTATTATTCATAATTCTTGTTAACAAAAAAAAAACATTTTCTTACTCACATTCTATTCAAAGTAAGTGAGTTCATTCGTGTGTTCCTTCTTAACGAGGGACGTAATACATATTTTCGTTGAAATTGGTATGAAACCAGCAAAATCCATTTGCAGGATAACTGAGAAACGCTATTCATCTACATATTATGATGACGGTGTTTCTGAGATGGTTGTACCGAAGAACAGACAAAACATTAACCATGACTAATGTTGAAAGATCTCAAGTCTTGAGATTGAAAATCATGACAGCATATTTCACAAAACAGTTTTTTACACGCAACGGAAAGAATTATTAATTCTTATATCTCATTCAGATTTTTCTCACCGCACATTGTGCAAGTGTCAGTCTTTTGCAATGGCAATGCGCTTGTGTACTCCATCTATATGTGAAAATGCACCTGTACTGTACTCGCACTACCCATGAAATCGTGAAGTGATGTGAAAAATTTCTCTCTAATGTGAATTATTTATTTTATTTATCTCGAGCTCTATGGATATTTTCTTTATTCGCAAGACTTTTGTTTGAGTAGAAAGGTGAATTGTGTTGGTTTTTCTTCAGCGTTAAGACTTTCTTTCCGGAGATATAACAAATAGATCCGCATATACATAGTTTGTCTTAATATATAAAATATTTTTTAATTGCTCTGTTTTAACAATTTGTTTTCTTTTTCTTTCAGGTAATAACATACTCTTTGGAATACACATTTCGGTAATGATGTAAGATAAATATTTTTGTTTTAATTTAGCGATTTTTCGTTATTATTTTGTTTTAAATGTCAGTTAATAATTCCTGTGTTTAAATGAATGAATCAATTTAAATATTATTTGAGTACATTATAACACAAATTGCTTTTCTTAAACATCGTACATTCGTATGCCAATTTAGAGCACTTTTTTCGTAGCCAAATAATTCTGGCAAAAAGGGGTCAAACGTTTTATTTGACGTTTCTGCTTGATTATAACTATTTTATTAATATGCTCAATGCTTCCAACTTTTCAAAAGAATGAAACGCCGAAATGTGAATAAATGTTGATATTAATAGGCATCTGGAAAATTGATACAATTATCAAAATGTTTGTTTTCTAAAAAAAAAAAACTATTCGTTGTTCTTATTGCATAAGATGGGATCACATCGATTTAATGACGCTTTACAAATCGCTCAAATAAAAATAACCAAAAAAGTGTAGTTACAAACTTTCTAAAGGTGAAATATAGAAAACGACATTATCTGAATATCTTATTCAAAACCTTTATCAACATGAATTATAAACAAAGATCTTATACCAAATTTCATAATGCAAGCTCAACATTTATATAACATTTTTCGGAATAGATAATATACCACCATTGGCATTTGCTATGGAAGAGGGTATAACGTCATTATAAGGAAAATGCACCGAAAAAGTCAGCATGGGTTGAAATAGTCGAAATATGTATGATATTATAGTTGAAGAATTTTTATCGAAACTTTTTTTTTAAATTTCTTTAAAGTTTTACCAAAAAAAGCCAAAAAGTGGTCCTGGCAAAAAAAACTTTATTTATGAAATATAGCGAATGACATTGTCTAAGTATCTTGTTTAGAACTTTGCAAAATTTTACCAAAAACGACGTTTTGTTTAAAACAAAAAAACATATGAAAGGCTTAATACCTTACCCCATCCCACCCTTTTAAAATTAATATCCCCGAAATGTTGGCTTATGGCGATCAAATATTGAAAATGAAAATGTCACAACATGCCTATTGTTCAAACAGTTTTTCAAAATGGTTCGACAAAAAACAACGTTTTTCTATTGGGGTAGAGTATACACATGGTCCCCAAAAAGTAGGCGCGGGATAGAATGATCTATGGACGAAATATGCATGTTAATATCGGGTTTTTCAAAAAGAGCGCTACAAAAGTTTTTTTTTAAATAAAACAAAAACGGTTTTGGATATCAATGAAATTCTTTATTCCTGTGAAAGTACGTTCGATGCCATTATGTATGGAACTCGATTTCTTTTGCATGGCCACCACGGGAACGCTTGCAGAAGTCCAGACGCTGAACCCAATTTTCGACGGTTTTCAAGCATAAATCGGCCGATACTGCTGCAATTTCACGTTCGATATTCGTACGAAGTTCATCAATCGTCGCTGGCTTGTTGACATAGACCATAGACTTGACGTAGCCCCACAGGACCATTTTGTGAGATAACACGTTCTCCAAACTTGGTTTCCAATAAATTGATTGTGACATTCGCTGTGTGGCTTGTGGCGCCGTCCTGTTGGAACCGCGTGTCCTCCAAGTCCATATCATCCAATTGGGGCCAAAAATATTCGGTTATCATTGAATGGTAGCGATTCTCATTCACAGTAACTTGCCGGTCTTGATCATCACGGAAGAAGTACGGCCCAATGACGCCGCCGCCGCCGGCTCATAAACCACACCAAACCGTAATTTTTTCGGGATGCAATGATGACTCATGGAGTGGATTGCTGCCTGACCAATACCGCATATTTTGTTTATTGACGAAGCCATTCAGCCATGAGCCTCATCGCTGAAGATGATTTTTCGATGAAAATCCGAATCATTTTCAAGTTGTTGCTCAGCCCAATTCACGAACACGACGCTTCTGGTTGTCAAGCGGCTTCAGTTCTTGCGTCAATTTAATCTTGTAGGATGTAGGCCAAGATCTTTTCGCAAACAGAGATGCCCAATGTTTGAGAACGACGTGTGAGAGACACATTTGGGCTTTCTTCAACTGAAGCCTCAGCGGCAGCAATATTCTCGATACTACGGGCACTTCTTTGTCTCACTGGCACAGGAACATTTTGTAGGTACTGTGCCTGTGGATTTAAATTTTTCCACTAGACGCTCAATTGTTGATCTGCTAGGACGATTATGACGACCATAAATTGGACGTAGCGCTCTTAACGTTGAGGCCACTGACTCCGAATTTCGGTTGTAAATTTTAATAATTACGACTCGTTGTTGGCTCGTATATCTTTTCATCATGAAACAGCAAATCTTACTGAAGAGAAATGTCAAAAGAGCGGCAAGAAATATGGCGTCGTTTGCTGTCACTGTCGCTCTACTTTTGTAGCGTCCCTGTTGAAAAACCCTTTATTACCAACGATTTTGCATCAAAAGATTTTGAGACTTTTTCAAAATAATAACCGTTTGGCCAAAAAAACAACCCTTTTCTAAAAGTGGGCGTGGAAGTGGGTGGATTTTATAATTTTTAACACTTATTCTGAAGCAACGCAAAAGGATCCTAAATACCAATTTTCATTATTCTAGCTCAAAATTTTAGGCCTAAAAATCGTTGACGTACAGACGGACGGACGGAAGGACAGAAAGACATGGCTTAATCGACTCAGCTTCTGAGTCGATCCTTATACTTTGAGGTATATCTAGCTAAATTATTTCTCTATGTAAGAAACTATGTATCAAAAAGAAACCCTATGGAAAAGGGTATACAAAAAACTATGCGTTGCAGTGGTCGGATTTTGAAATGATTAACATTTGCTCTACTGATTGGTGTACCAAATTTCATAAGTCTAGCTCTAAAGTTTATGCCAAAAAACTGGTTGGCTGGACTAACATGGCTAAATCGAATAAGCCTCCAATTCTGAGTCGATTATATTGTTTGCTTTCTAAGACGCTCGTAGCTCCCTTTAGAGTTCACCATTCGCCGATTTAAAAAAAAGCTATTTACTAGGTTTGAGCAGTCGCAGTAGTCAGTACATTAACTTAATGCGCTGTTGACCAAAAATATTGGTGCTGTGGAGCCAGGAAGGAAAACTAGTAATCCGTTCTCAAGAACTTTGACTTTGAGCATTTGAATGATCAAAAATTAAAATTCTAGCGACTATTTGATACGTCGCGCAAATCAGGTAATTTCGGCAATGGGGCAGCTGGAAACCGATCCCAATTAATAATATTAAGCGACTACCGCAAAATGTTTGATTTTAAAGCATAAAAGATCGAATTCCGAGTTTGGTCACATAGTAGGTACACATGAACCTATCTCAAGAATGACTAAGAAATAATATGTCAACGTATTTGGGGTAGATTTAAAGGGTAGACTGGGCCAAATCAGTGATCAGTGCCAATATTGTCTAGGACTGCTCTCTAGTGTTTTGGATTCGATAGCGGAAGATCGATATATTCATGGATGGAATACATGAACTTCTTCGAAGCGCAACTACGAACCTTTTATTGGTTTGGAACATAAATGACTATGGCGGGAACAAAAATCCAAGTGATCGAAAGATCATTTTTATAGCTATGAGCGTGATCGGGAGCTTTATCGTATCCGTATAACCCTAGAAACATTGACGGTAAGCCAACGCCAATTAGGGAGCCAAAATGTTGCGCCCTTTGATATTTTTCTTTGGGGTAACGTATATTTACTAAGGTCTATGCCAAATCCAATGAGTTTATACCATGATGACAACGTCATTTGGCCAAATTATGTACACGTGTCATTCAAAATTGAAGGACTCGGATGAACGCCTTTAAGCAAAGGCGTTGAGGACATATGATAAATTTTATTTGTCGGGCAGCTTGTGCAGCGAATCCTTCCTATAAATGCAATACAACTCATTCGATGCGTGTTTTTAAAACAAGTACTACTAGTACTACTACTACTTTTCCAAAATTTATTTGAAACGTTTGTATTCCCCGTGTATCATTTATTTCAAGAACTTCTTGGGCTTCTCGATCATCTCTATGAGATGAAATTTAATTGTGATGTACATTTCCATATTCCCCTGGAACTGACGAATCATTGCAGTGATCTTCGCAACTGAAACAGCAAATATTGTCAAGGGTTATAACTCAAACTTTTATCTTCTATTGGCCTGTAATCCAAGGGATATATCTGACCTTCCGTCATAAGGATTTCGCGGTTCAAATTATTCTTCTTTACTTAAAGGTCTCTGTCTGACATAAGGTATTCTTCAATTCTGGTCACGCTGATTTTAGTCATTCAGGCCAAGTGATATTGCATATGAGAACGTTATTGACCCTTAACCGGATTTTATAACTTTCTTGTGGTCTTTAATGTGAGGGCAGTGATTCAAAGATTTATTTGGCTGCGGCATTTGCATTCGCTAAATTTGGCGACCGAGCCAACATAGGCGACGTGTTTTTGTAACAAATTGTAGGTGTGATCAATTATTCCCAGCTTGCGGTTATATCGTTTTCTCGATCTCATTTCTCGCATATAGGACCAATTATTTGACGAAAAAGATTTCGTTCGAAAGTGACTAATATTTGTTCCATTTTTCTGGTATTGTCTACCACTCAGCCCCTCGAAGTAGAACTGGTAGTTGCAGGGTCCTTCAAAACAAACATTTTGTCGTTCGTGTCATTATTTTACTTCTCATTTGTTTTGTAAGCCAAAATAGCAACGGTTTCCAAGAATCTATCTTTGACGGATTATCCATTAAGTTTACAAATCTGATTTTGAATACTACAATTGTTCTCAAATTGAAACAGTGAATTAGGCACTATGGAGGATAATTTCTAATAAATGCTGTTTAAGCATTTGTTACACTTATCTCACTTCGAATCACTAAACTCCGGAAGAAGATATTTTGGATTTATTGGTGGCAACATGAAGTGTTTACCACTTTTCACCGGTTGAATATAAGATTAAAAGGCATTTTTATTCAGGGCGCATTAAATTTTGGATTCAGATTTCAAGGCATACTTACCGATTGAATGTCGATAAATTTCTATGAAACACACGTGTGAAAAATCTCAAAAGGTATGTTCGCTTCAACAAAATTCTCTGATTATGTTATGTCAAAAAATTTTCAAAAACTGACAAATTGACGGGAACACTTTAGTTTTTGAGAAATATTTCGAGTGTTTTTGCTTCGATATAAAAAAAATCGGCTTTGCCACGAATGCAACTAAAGGTACCAGTTAAAGCGACATCAAAAATGCCCACGAAAAAAATGTGTTCTTTTATTTTCATTGAAAAATTAGCAACTGAACTCACTATATGCTATAAAATGAATTTACCTAATTTCTGTAGTAAGTAAAATGTTCAATGATACATTTCTAACAAAATTCACATCAAATGCACATTCCAAATGTCATGTTTCTCATTTTTCTTGATTTTTCATGTCGCTATGACTATACAGGGTGACTAAATTCAATAATAAATGATCTGTAGCAGCTTAGGCGTAAATCCACACCTATGTATGTATTTTATGATTCTTCTCTATCATATTTTAGCTATTAAACTTTTACTACATTTTCCCCATAACACAAATACAAAACTTCGATAAAAACGACCAACTACAGTTTTGTATTAATAACTCGACGGCCCAATACTTAAAGAAGAACGAGGCGGTTTTCCAATCATGCATCTACCTATCAGGAAAGTTCTAAATCGTTTTTTAATTCACCGTTATCTTATTGACCTACAGACACAAAGTATCTCCCAATTTATTCACCAATCAGTGCTATTACAAAGCACCATTAAAAAGTTGTTAGGCACTCGTCTTTATGTAAAAAAAAAATACTCAGCCTTCTACATGCGCCCTTTCTATTATTCAAATGTCATTCGTAGAGATTAGTCGGAAACAGCCACTTGTTGCTCATAGAACACACAAGATCCATATCATGATGCCCAGATTATCACTTCGGATTCTTCTTCCATTTATTACAACTTAAGACGAACTTTAGTCTTCGCGTTGGTTATTGCGATGATTACGTTTCAGGTAACCTATTCTTTCGTAACGTAATAAGTGTCACAACAAAGTTACCTAGATACGTTTTGTTTGTACGTTCCTTCGTAAATTATCCACTTAGGTAGGGTAAGGGTCTATACAAAGTGAAATTTCATTCCACGACAAAAAAAAGGAGGTTAAGTAGATTTCGCTCACCTTTTGAACGAAGAAGTACCAACCTTCCTCCAACAAACTGAGTGGAAATGAAAATCTGAAAAAAAGACTACCGAGTTGCAAGTTCTTTGAACTTAAACCCAATGGCGTAGAAATTAATAAACACTCGATCATTTTCCGTATTCAGTTTATCGATCCATTCAATTAATACGGTTTTACGTCGTTGACGTCGTTGTGTCGAAGTCGAATGCAACAACGTCAGAGACACCCAATCAATGAGAACTCAACCGAAAGTAATGGGATGTAGCTACAGCTGTATGGATGCAGATTTTCTATCAAATGTACACAGATGGCGGATACTCCCCCTTTTGATTTTCCCCCGACATGGGCGATGGGCGCATCGTCATCCAGCCAACAGACGGAGCCTTAGCTGAATGCCATTAGAGAGGAGGAAAACTAGTTTTCCCCTTCAAGAGTTCACTCGCAGGTATGCATGACGATTTTACGGCACGGAATATACCTAGACCGAGGTATACAAATGACGTTACAAACCTAGGATCTCACATCCCAGGGCAGGAATTAAATTTTTCTCCGATTTCGCCACACAAATTTCCACCAGAGACAGGGCAGAGACGACTATACCTTCTTCGAATGGAAATGCATATGTGTGTGCAGAAACGAGATTATATATGCGATGACTACTGGCAGCGCACCTGGTGTAATCATTTCCTTTTTGCAGCCTTCCGTCTCCGACAGACAAACTGAATAGGGATGTGTTTCCTAACGAAGAACGCTTTACTTATGCGAGCATCTTTCCAACTTGGTTTTGGACTTGGAACAACCAAATTTATGTCTCATATAGTTGTGGCAGCGATGGTGTAGTGGTTGTGGTGGTGATTCCTTCCATTCTCCAGTGAGACTCAGTGCAGCGGAAAAACTAATCCGTCTGCTGAAATTCATTGCAACCTTATTATTTTAATGTTTTTCACGTTTTCTCTTCTTTTTTTGTTTTCTTCTTCCCTCACTGTCGCTCTCCCTCTTTCACAGGCGTTCTTGGCCTTTGTGTATACATGCGGCTTTGGGATTGTGAATTCATTGCCCTTTCGGGGGAAATTGTGGCAGAGGTTGGCTTGGGATAACGATTTGTAATTATGTTGCATGCCTTCCTGTCTCTGGTGCGGTGGTTGCATGGTCATTAATATTTCTCTGCGTTGTTGAGAAGATATGGGGTACCTCCAGCGCTGGGTCGTCTAGCTATTTTATTGTTTGTTTAAGTGCATCGAAAAATAATGTTCATTTCAATCAGCGAGATGTAAACATTGTTGTAATATGCGGCATGGTTATGGCCCCAGACGACGGATAGAAAACTTTCTAATTCTTCAAAAAGAATATTTCAAAGATACAATGTTACAGTGTGGACGGATGGGAATATTCATGTAAATGGTCGGATGGAATGCTCTTTTGTTTGTGGAGGGTCTGGGGTGGAAATTGTTTGCAATTTGAAGGTTATGACATTTTATTGTCTATTTAGTAGAGATTTCTATGAATAGGACTTGCATTTAAATAAAAAAATACAATTCAACTTGTATCCTAAATCTATCAGAGTGGCAATTGTTTTGTAAATACCTTCAAGTTTTGTGCGGAAATCCAAATGACACATCCATTTAAAATCTAAGCATCTGTCATATGGGTTGTCAGGTTATGGCATTTGAAACCTTCGCCATGATACTGCTTTCAGACCAAACGGAAACTGAGTTTTCGAAAACTTCTTGACGCTTTCATACCAAATATTGATTAGGTAACTTTTGACGTTTAAAAAATAAATAAATAAGCGTTCGTGATGTTTAATGCATCATTTTTATTGATAAATCAAATTTTAAAACATATTCCCCCGTATTAATAAACGCTGATCAGCTAATCAATGGCTAACTTGACAGTTTTCTCCATAAGAAATGATCGCGCAACTGTCAAAAGTTAGTCACTGATTAGCTTCTCAACGTTTATTAATAAGGAGGGTCTAATTGTTTAGGAGCAAATATGAAGGAAAATAACTGACACCGAAATGATCCCTAGAAATGAATAAATTTGTTATGATAACTAGTATGACAGCTGTTCCGTGGGACGTGTGGAATGTATCAAAAGGTTTGTTCGCTCCAACAACCTAAGGCTTGATTTATGTCAGTTGAATGATTCGATTTAGGTCGAATATGCTCCGTTTTTTTGATAACTTGTTGCCATTTAGAATGTAATAAGGCTAATTACATTATTCCTCTCTTACAGAAGCCCTCGTCCATATTGGCAAATAAACTTAGAGAGTATTTTTTCAAGTCATTCTTAACGCACATTTTTCCCCAGGATAATCGTTCAACATAAACAGGAATAGGAGGTAATCCCTTGTTGTCTGGGCCGGACTATAAGGTGGATGTATAAGAACCTCCCAACCAAGCTACTGAAGCTTTTGGCGAGTTACTATCGATGTAAATGGCCTAACATTCTTATGCTGAAACACGATTCCTCTTCTATTGGCAAAGATGACCGTTTATAGACGGTCCAATTGTTGACAGTGTGCAGGTCTGAGTTAAGAGTTTTGGCAAAAGGAAGCTGCTCAAAGCAGTTGAATTTATGCAAATCCCACCAAACAAACAACAAAACCTTCCGCTTCTCCGCGATTCGACTACATCGTTGTCGAAAAGTGGATCGTAATTGATCCACTTTCATCACCAGTCACCAACCTCTTCACAAATGGGTCGATTTTATTGCGATTTGTGCTTTTTTGTCGTTTACTCGTGTGCCACCCATCATCGAGTTTCATACTTAACGATTTCTATATTTTTAAAGAAATTCCCTTCCAAGTCGTGACGTATCTTTGACATCGAATTCGGATCGGAACCGACGAAATGAAAACAGCTTGTGATTGGCGAGAGCGTTACCACTATTCACATTTTCAGCTGCCTGGAGCGTTTTCACGCATATATTCTAGCTTGTGTCCTTCTTTGACACAAAACTGTCAAATAAGATTTTGTAAAGTACGAAATCACACATTTCTAACTGCATTTAGTGTGCGACCAAGTTTACGTATAAAACGCGAACTACAGATTTTTAATTTTTACTACACCGTTATCCTGTATGTAATGGCTTTGATGGCCCTAAGTTACAGAGGTCATCTGTCATACGGATTGTCAGTTGCTGGTATTTGATAAATTCAGTGTGAATACCGTCCTCTGTAATGCTTATTTTTAAAGTGTATTCAATTTACAATTGTCGTCTGGAAAAGTTTTTCTGCACTTCCTGGTGGTAATCCTTGAACTGAAACACTTTGAATAACATCTGTCAAATACACACTTGTTTTTAAGAATGCGATCTATTTATTTAAAATTTTAAATTGTAGTCAGCTATAACATCAAGCTTCTCAGATTGAAAAATAATCCCAAGCATTTTAAATAAAGAACGTGCAGTGTGTTTGATCCGATAATTATGAATCACTGTGTGAGGTCACAATAGCTAAGTTTGCCCACGAATGTAGATTTTGAACAAATGCATCATTCATTTACTTACCACCGTCAAAAATCTCTTTTGAATAGAAAATTATTAAAAGGACATGGAGTTATCGTTATGAGTCTGCGATCAAAGAATTGTCAAACAATAGACTTAACCTGACGAACGTGCGTCAAAGAAGGCAAAATTGTTGCACCTAGACTACCTGTTGCTACAAAAAAGATAGGAGCTTACTATAGGGCTATTATTGCAATTATTATGCACTCCTATCAATAACTATCTATAAAACTACCAATAACCTGAAATATTTGGCAATGTCCCTGGCAGGGTTACCCTTGATAATTTTTTTTAAATACAAAAAGTCCCTAACCGAATAAGTCAAATACATGTCTTTGTGTTTTATGATTATAAAATGAATTGATGTGCATCTCTATCGGGACCCCATGAGTGAAGAGTGGATGCAGTGCCCTAGTGGTTAGTGCGGTGTACTACTAAGCAAGTTTTTTTAATTGCCCCCACCTATTGCGAAAGTCTGACACCGCATTTCACTGCAGGGCATAATTTCGTTTCTAAAGACTCTCAATAGTATAAGACCCTCTTTCGATTCTCTTAAAAATGTTAAGCAACAGTTTTTCTGACAAAATGATCTGCAAATTTCACCTCGAAACACGGAATATCTTTTTAACAGCAGGTAGTTCGATGTTAACAGCAGTACATTGCTTGAAGACATCTGTCAAATCTTCGTTTTTAATCGCTGGGACGCCAAATAGCACAGCTCTAGAAGTGATTTTCCTTTTCTTTAGGGAATCAATGCGAGACTCAAGTTCACTGCAGCGTTCTTGTATAGTACCTTCATGTTCTTAGATTCTATTGCGTCGACTTTGCTAAGCGTACGCTCCTCTACGCAAATTCAAAAAAAAAATGTAGTGTTGGTTTTCTTCGTTAGCATAGTAAATGTCTCTCTATTCGGGTCCAGAAATCAGCTGCGTCAACGTTGTTGGCTTAATTTCAATCACCGATTTGGTACCACTGCCAGGAGTGACACTGGGTTGTAAAAGTTTCAGCTAATTTTTTTCCTGAGTTTAAGAAAATTAAATGAATATTGCCTTCGTGTGGCTTTAACCGATTATGCTTGGTCTCCTTAACGACTGATCCAAATGGCCTTACATATTTATTGGTCAACTTGCCACATGTTTACATATAAAAAATCTTGTAAGACGAAGCGTCCCAACGAACTCAGAAATTACTTAGGATTTCTTCATGTACTGTCAATGCTTCTCCGGCGTATAGTAGCATTAGGATAATCAGGCCTGATGAAGGAGCATTTAATTAGGTGATTCACTTCAGGCGAATAGCCCCCACGGCTTCGCGGGCACATCACACTATTTTGTCGGAAATGTCCATGCATAAATGTGCCTAAATTTTGTTGATTCAGCTTTTTTCTTCGAACTTGTTGCCTGCCATAGACCTTTGACTTCACCATATAGGAAGAAATCCGGTGGTGTTAAATCACATTATCTGGAATGCTAATTCTGATGAACCAAACGTGAGAGTAAACGACAGAAATATGTCATTCAATAATTGAATTGTTTAACGGGCTGTACACATGCGGCACCGTCCTGTTGAAACCACACGTCTTCATCATAACCATCCAATTTAGGCAGAAAGAATTCGGTTATCATTTAGCGATATCGAGCACTAGTAACAGTCACTGCTTGACCATCCTCATTTTCGAAGAAATATGGTCCAATGTTGCCTCCAGCCCAAAACTCGCACAAAACAGTGACAATGAATTGTTTAACGGGCTGTACACATGCGGCACCGTCCTGTTGAAACCACACGTCTTCATCATAACCATCCAATTTAGGCAGAAAGAATTCGGTTATCATTTAGCGATATCGAGCACTAGTAACAGTCACTGCTTGACCATCCTCATTTTCGAAGAAATATGGTCCAATGTTGCCTCCAGCCCAAAACTCGCACAAAACAGTGACAATTCGTGGATTTGTTTCACGACAATCACATTAAAAAAAAGTTGTTAACTGAAGTATCTGAAAACGTTCAGAACCCAAATTTTAAAAATTCTAAAAAGAAAATTTTGATCCTGGATTTCATTTCAGAATAGAAAAATTCTTTCGATAATATCTTTTTTTACCAATGGAAAACGTCATTAGTGTTTTCTTTTGATTCACAAATGTGTTATCGGAAAAGTTCTGAAAATTATCAGAATTCTTCTGACTCTTTTAAAATGAATGGAATTCAGAAGCTTAATTGCCTTCTCTGAATTGTCTGGATTAACATTTTAACAGCTCTAAATTGTTTTTAAGAATTTAAAAGACCATCGATTAAAATTAAAAACTTTTTGACAGCTAAATCGATAAATGGTGATATATTATTCTTATTAGTTGTGTCATGAAATTCAACAACATTGAATAACTGCTTTACAAGGTAACTTTATATTAATTTTATTTAAATTTACTTAACTTTAGCTTAACTTTAGCTGAGGCCCCAAAATGGGTTCCAACCTTGCTTTACAATTCTTTTGTATGTACGAAGTTATATTTTTCTCACAAAGAATGGTAGGTAAATTCAGTTTAACGCCAATTGCGAACGGCAAATCTGAGAAGCTTCTCGTGTCAGTTTTTTACTCTTATTCACTGACTCTCCTTTTGAGAAGGTCTGAGGTCAAAAGGTGAGTCAGTAAATCTTAGCCTACTATTCTTGTCAAAATCAAGTTCACACATCCATAACTAGTTTACCTCAAACATTCTAAAAATCTTTCAACACCTCTCTAGTCTTCTCACCAACACGTCACCATGTCGCATAATTCCCATTAATGTGTTCCATAGAAATGTCTGTTCATGTGCATTCTTTTCCATTTTATATGAAAATGCCATTTGCTGTCACATAACTTACAAGCTTTTTCCACATCGCTTCGAAATGTTGTTAGAAAAAAACTGACTGACAGTCATTTATGGATATTTTAGGTCACATTCCTTAAATGGCGTTATTACGACAAATGACAGAATAACGGCGGCATTCGCTCATTCATTGCCCTGGCATACATTGGTGTTCTACGAACGTATGTACAAGTAATTGCGAATTTTCATTCCATACTCTGGAAATAGTAGTTGCAGTAGTACATCAAACAATTGTGAGACACCTCACTGCGTTCAGCACAGATGTACCTAGAGGAAAAACTAAAATCAAATTCACTTCTGTCTCATGGATTAGGACAGAGAACAATGCACTCACAAGCGTGAACATAAAAAACACAATACAACAACAAATTATAATAAGTTTACCCATCGTGCACTTTATGAAAGAGAAATTATTTTTTTTCTTTTTGTTTGAGTCCTATTCATGCATGCAGGCACAATGCGCATGATTGTCACTTTGGTTCCCAATGTACCACGACCACCTATTAACCTGTAACATTACAAACTGACAGCTGCCATAGGTACAAGAGTTACAGCAGTAATTCATGCAAACCACGACCTAAATGAAAAAAAGAATTTAAAAATACAAAATTTTGAATAGTGAAACTCTCGGAATGGAGAAGTGATGTTTTCACTGACAGCAATGGGGAAAACAGATACTCCCGATACAATAAAAGCTGGTAATGGTTGGAAGCATACTAGGGATTTTTTTTGTTTTAAAAAAATATGTGTAGTTGGATAATAACGGTATAATTTGCCTCTTATAGCAAAGAAAATTATGGTTTTCATTGAGACGGCAATTACAAAGCAATTCGAGCGGTGATTTTTGATTTGTTTTATGAATTATAGGCATGTGATTAATTGAGCATTAAGCTAAGTGTCCACTTGTCGATTTGGAATTGACAAAAAGTAAAAATCAAGTTTATAGTTGACTCTCGTTGAATTGACCGTCAGTCATTCTCAAAGTTTGACAATGAATTTTCATGACAAGTGAAAGAGTCTGAATTGACAAACCAAACGTCACTTCGTCTCTAACTGAGACTGACAAATTATTGGGATCGTTGAATATTCAGTCAATTGAAAGGCATAGGAAGGAATGCATTTTTCATTAAGTAAAAATAAAAAAATAATGATAGGAAAATATTTACAAATCAACCACAGGAACACCTGAAGGCTTTATTTGCCTTATTTCACATAGTTAGCATGATCCGATTTGAGTGACATATACGCCGTTTTGCTTCCGGCGTTTTCCACAATCCTCTCTCGAGGCGATTTTTTTTTCTACCAAAATTGTTTGACATTCACAGGAACAGGTGGTAATCACTTGGTGCCACAGTCCTGGATTATAAGGTGGATGCATAACAACATTCCAACCAAGCTCCCGGAGCTTTTAGCGAATTACTATCGATGTGTGTGGCCTGGCGTTTGTCTGATAAATAAAAATTCCTCTCCTATTGGCCCTCTAAAACATGCCACTAGACAATTGCCTTCCTTAGACGGTACAATTGTTAATCATCAAGTTTTGCTCATAATAGATAGATTTCCTGTGGATCCCACCAAGCATACAGCAAAGTTAAACCTTCCTGGATGGCGGTCAATTCTGGCTAGGCCACCGTTTGCGCCAGGCGGCGATTCGACTACGACCGTTTTCGCTTGAGGTTGTCAGAACTTAGCGATTTATACCCTGAAAAGGTTTTAAAACCGCCAGGTGGCGTAAATGAAGGCATGGCGTCGATTTACCTTGAATACTTGCGTTATAGTCTGTATGGAGTGACTGATTAGTCTCACGTAGGACGCGTCCTCGGGTGGCGTATAGAGGAATTTTCTGTAGATATGCGGGGTGGGTGGAAAATAAAAAACCACTCGTAAACCAGCTAGGGTTATGGTCCACAATCAAAAAACCTCCCCAGACAACAGGCAAGGAATTACCAAGATGGCTGGACTTCGAAGTTTTGGAAGAGGACTACGATTCTGACCGAAAAATCATCTTTGACGACGAAGCGTATTTTTCGATGAATGGCAAACAATATGGAACGACGTCAACCCACACGAGGTTCACCAATTGACAATGCATCCTCAAAAAAATATTGTTTTTGCAGATTTTGGGACGGCGCGCGGCGTCATTGGTTAGTAGTCCTTCGAAAACGACTTTGGTGAAACTTATATAGAGTACGCATATGTGGGGTACTGATATTGATACCCCAGTGTTCACATTGGTACCCCAGCACCAAGCATGTGCATAGCCGACGGCATAACGAACGACGAAAATTCTCATTCGCAATTACCGCTCGCGTCTGAAACGGTTACAAAATATTTAGCTGTGATGCGTACTTTATGGTGTTCCATACTCTTTGGTGCTACACAGCGTACGTCACAATGGACATTCGTGCCACCATGCGAAGCAGCGACT
The DNA here is from genome assembly GCA_932526625.1 of Rhingia campestris. NCBI lineage: Eukaryota > Metazoa > Arthropoda > Insecta > Diptera > Syrphidae > Rhingia > Rhingia campestris. The sequence goes on along the minus strand of OW052182.1, from coordinate 56,938,838 downwards.
GACATGTGGATGATCTCATGTTCCATACATAATGGTATTCAAATCAAACCGCCCTTTTTGAATAACCCTTTAGGTTCTTCTAAGCGATGTTAAGTAGTATGCTCCTGTCATTTGCTTTTTTCATGGATTCTAACGATAATGAGGTTTTATAATTTACCCATACTTTCCTCTGACTTAATGATGGTAATGGTACTTGGTACAAAAGTCGTACAAATTTTTAGCGTGGCTGTTTAAGAATAATGTTTCCATATATAAAATGACTTCTTAGATCAGTTTAAAATCAGGATTTTCAAGTGGGCACGCTCCTTAATACCAACGTGTAAAATGTAACATTTATTATGAACTCTCTAAATTTTTTTTTTTTTTTTTTTTTTTTTTTTTTTTTTTTTTTTTTTTTTCAGGCACCAAAAGGTCTATTCCAGAGTTCATCCTTTACCTGAAACGAATGTATCAATATTAAAAATTTTGTTCTTTTGCTCTTTTTGTCTCTTTCTACTTCCGGGCTTTTAATAATTTACAGAATACCCCTGTTTGCTTGTCACTTGTAGTTGTAAATACTGAAGTAAAGTAAACCGACTCTCTAAAACGTTCCGCAGCTACCATATTTGCAATATTTGACTCTTTCTGTCAAAATGAAAAAAAAAATATATATATATGCAATCACTCAAAATGAATCAGCCCTATCGGGGTATCCGTCGTAGCGGAAAATTCTCCGATTTTGTACGATTTGGAGAATTTTTGCTAGAGGTATTCTTCAGAAAAGCTGTTTGGAATATTTCTCTTATATTTTGTAACGCATTCCGGCGAATTGCGTTGAAGTCAGGAGCATTTTTCATGAAATTTTGAAATTTTTGACAGCTAAGTGTATTTTTTTAATTTCCCCGCGATTTTTTTTTCTTGTCAGCAATGTAAATCAGATTGCTGAATGGGAACTGTTTCCCGGGAAAATTTATTCACGATAGGCCTGATTGATGCATAGAAAATAACCGTAGAAGTTGTTTTTTTTTGCTTTGAAGTCAGGAGCATTTTTCATGAAATTTTTGACAGCTAAGTGTATTTCTTTCCGATTTCCTCCGACAGAAATTCATCGCCAATTTTACTTACGGATTGTCGTGAAGTGAAGCCGTCGCATTTTTGTAGATTTTTTTCCACTAACACATACCTCGAATGAAATTTGAACGTCCGACGAAGTATGCGTTGCAGAAAATTATCCATTCCGACGGATACCTCGGTAGGGCTGAATGATTTGCCAAAACACACTTGAATCCTACTGAAAAACTTAATTAAAGTGATTGGCTTGGCAGAAGGATATTGTACTAGATTTACATATAAAATCCTTCTTTTCTGCAAAAAAAAAAAAAAAGGTGTTAACAGGCATCACCTTATTGGTGGCACTAAACTTCTACTTTACTACAATATTACATTTTAAAATGCTACTACAATAGAATTCCTAGTTCGACAAGATATCAAACGTCACTTATTTAAATGTCGACCATTACAGAAATCGATTTGCACTGCTTATTGTGCGCTTTCAAAACACGCGCGATGCCAATCTTACATGCGATGTTCTCGAAGTTTATATGCTTAGGTATACTTTTCTACCTACCGCATGTTTATTAAACTTTTTATCTGGAAAATGTTTCGTTTAAATCTTCAAAAATTGAGATAAAAAGCCGAATGTGGGCGGCATAGATAATTATTTGAAATTAAAAGTTTACATCAAACGATAACCAGATTGTAGGTGGGTGTTCATAATTGTATGACTAGACAGAGTAGACTAAAACCGTCACAATCATATATGCGTTGTATAATATTGTAGCAAGAGGAAATGCATTCGAATAAATCGCGTATATAATGACAATGACACCCACTTCATCTTACAATGGATTGACATCGCTATAGAAAATGGATGAACAACAGAAAACTTTCCAAATCGAAGTCACGTTCATATTAAATCGTCTCAATACGTAATATACAACGTGAGCCAAAGGCACATGTCCTTGACAACTTCTGCAGGTGGAATGAAACTGTAAATTTATATTATAACAGCAATTTCTAAAGCATGCTGTGATTTAAGAACAATAAATGTCCTGTCCAATGTCAATACTATTCAGCTTATCCGCATTACTTGTTCTTATTCAAATCGGATACAGATCCCTATTGTTTTCAAATTAGACTCACAAACACACAGAGGTACTATTTGGTTCACCAAAAATGAATGACATTTCAAAAACGCAAATCCGAAAAACCTTGTCAAACTATATTGCTGCAGCATTGCAGATAATGCACATAAACATAAAAGAGATCTATACCTGCATGAATGCTTACCCGTTCTATGGTGTAACTGCACAGCTGTCTCGTTTTACAGATGCTCCCATAGACACGAGCTGCTGCTTTCCTATAGAGATCCCTTTCTCTAAAATTGTGCATAGGTATATGAAAACAATCGTGAAGGATGAGCAGCAGCAACCTTTTATTACCACCACCACGACAGCAGCTGCCATCCTCATCATCAGGGTGACAGTAGCACACCGCTATAAAATAAATTTTACTTACGATAAATTTATTTGCCAACAATTAACAAAACGATCGATCATTTGGGGTGTATCTTTGTGTCTTTTATGTCAACGATGGAGAATTATAATCCTCGGGCTCGAGTGTTTAATTAGGACTTTTAACGGTGGGTGCACATTCAATTGGACTTGTGAAATGTTTGTTTGCTATAATCTTATGTGGACATGTCAATGTAAGTGCAAAGTATCGTATAAACGGTGTATGCCCTGCCCATATGGCACCGTAACCAATATGGTTGACTAAATGGATGAGTTCACAGTGGTGAATGTGGTCCTTAATTCGATAGAAATTTGAACAAAATTGAAAATTTGGGGGATGATCGAAGTTAATTGGCGTAGGGAATTATTTTTTTGCTGCTTGAGTGATTTGTAATCGGGTTTTGGGTGGTGTTCTTAGGGGTAGCCATTGATCAGACTCATTTTAACCCTCGTCTCCTTGCATGTGACTGTATGTTAGTCGTTTACAAAGTATGAAGATGTATTTTTAATGGTTATGGATCTTCTGAATTTCAAAAGAAAATGCCTAACTAAAGAAGTTTTTCGCAAAAATTGGGATTAATACAAGCATCCTTTGCATTAGACGAATAGGATTAAATGTTCACATTGACAACATTATGATACCTGGCTGCGGGCTTACCAACACCATGGGATCAGAATGGGTTCTGTTTTACCAATGTCCAATCACCAAATGTCAATATTGTTATTGACATATGATTGAAAACTAAAAATTAAAATGTTCAAAAGTTGGTTTAAGCCAAAACAAAAAAGAAACGGCTTGTCAATGTTCAGTATTAAGTCGTATTCCACTTACGGATCGCTCGGAGATTTTCCTCCACTACCTAGTACCTGTAGTGGCACATCCTCAACAGAGAGGAACTTTTTCTGTCAAACAACAGTTTCCTTACTACGCAGCTTAAAATAATTATGAATTCTCTTCATGATAAATAATCAGGCCTATCGCGAATAATTTTTCCCGGGGGATTTTTCTTTTCTTGTCAGCAATGTAAATCAGATTGCTGAATGGGAACTGTTTCCCGGGAAAATTTATTCACGATAGGCCTGAATGATACATAGAAAATAACCGTAGAAGTTGTTTGTTAGCAGAAATTGTAATTGTAAGGAGACGAATTGAACAAAAACGTTAGTCCCAGTATATTGCAGAAAATCGAACATTTAAATATTTTACCACAGTACGAGCGTTAGAGAAGGGGAAGACATAGAGTGATAGGAAAGATTTTGGATGTAGTGGAGACTTACTCCATGGGTGGTGTCCAAACTAAGTTCGTTAAATTCACAGAATTTTCTCTGTTGTATGCTTGCATTGAACATCGATCGAGTTTTCATGCAAAGGGGGTGTGTCACACGCACACCTACCTTTTTATATTTCTTTGAATAAAAGTGTCATGGATTTTAGTTGCGATTTAACGCGCAACCTTTCACTCAACTGGCGAACAAATAACCAGTACACCTCGGCGGAATTGTTTCTGCTTACGGATTGGCGGATAATACTGCTCCACCTCTTGCGAAAGTCTGACAAACATCCAAGAGTAAGACTCTCATGAGAAGCTTCTTAAATTTACGGTTTGGATTTGGCTTTAAACAAAAGGGTTATTCTTTATGGCAGAAATAATAACTTTGCACACATAAATGAAGGGAGTTTGAGACCCTTACTTGCTCATTGACTTAAGTGGTGCTACAGTCCGGAATGAACCTGGGCCTCAACCAACATGACTCTCCAATTAGCCCGGTCCTCAGCTAACTGCCTCCAGTTGCGCACTCCAAGTTGGTTAAGGTCGGTTTCTACTTGTGCGCGCCACTTAAGGCGATGTCTTCCTCTACTACGTATGACGTCTGGCTGGGAATCAAATACTCTGCGAGCCGGAATATTGGTGTCCATTCGCTCTACAAGTTTGAGACCCTTATGGACCGTTAACGTCTGATATTTCATTTTAACATTACAAATATGGACAATTATGGACAGGTCCGAAAAAGTGTGCCCTTGAACTCTGTCGCTTCTATATTTTCGGTCGCGCGCTTTTCTCCCTTTTTTATTATTTTTGAAAAGCCCCCATCTCTACCTAGAAAGCTCAATGACGGCTCTAGTTTTCATCTGCTGCTTTGCATTGTTTGTAAGCCTTGTTTTTAGGTGCGAAATTGTCGGCATTATTCGAACAAACATAGTACTTTAGTTGCGGCCGATATTATTGTCTAAAAATAGGAGTTCTGTATATAACTCGGATGATATTTAAAGATCATTGGTTTGTATGAGGACGGGCTCAGTGGCGCGATGGTTAGTGCGATGAACTGCGGCACAGAGGGTAGGTAAGGGTTCGATTCCCATCCGTAACAACACCTAAATGATTTTTCACTGGCCCTGCTCTTATGATCTGATAGATCATCCGGGTAGTATCAATTGTCAGGAAAAGCTTGTCTCAACTTAGCCGTTCGAGTTTGGTATAAAACATATGCACATATGATTGGTTGTGAGAAAGTTAGGCCCTGGGTACTAACGAGCCCGTTGCGCCAAAATTGTTTGTATGAGAAACAATCGCTATACATGATTGGAGCACGATCTCAAATGTATTGCATGATCCAAGTTGATCTATATTGCACATGACGTATAAAAAAAACGCCTGTTGTTCAGACCTATCGAGGTATCCGTTCGGAAGTAATAGAAAATCCCTACCGAGGTCTCTGTTTCGATTAAAATTCCAAACAGATCTTCCGAAGAAAATTATTGCATATGATCGCACGGCGACACATTCAGCCCTATAACTGTAACCGTTCGGAGGGTAATTTTCCGGTCGGAGACTTAATTTACGTTCATAGTATCCGTTTTCCGAAGGTTCATCAACACATTCATTTGACATTTGGCAGATGCAACCACCTCTTGGTGAAATTCCGAGCTACGTCAGGTTTCTCATCAACTCAACCAAGCGCTCATTTTTCAATTTTTCAGAAACGAAAGTTAGTTCCAATCGTAACTCAATTTGCTTTCGATAGAATACCTTGCGGAGGAAAATAAAAAAAAAAGCATGCAATCGCGTTTGATTGATTCCGCAACAATTCTTCGTCGGACAACTTCGGAGGAAATTCAACGCATAGCTGTCAAAAATTGTTGACTTAACGCATATCACCGATGAGCGATCATGTGCGTTGCATTTCATCGGGTGATCTGTTCGAAATGCTTATCGGAAGGTATACCTCGGGAAAAAAATTCGATAGGGGTGATTATTTGGTGCTTGTTTTTCGATTTGAATTTTGACTTAAACACCAGGCTGTACATTCCGCAACTTTTAAAACGATAATCGTTGACGATGGTGTAGGACACTTGATAGGTACGTAGTAATTTGTGTATTGTGTGTCTGCACATGTATATTGTATATAAATTACACGGTATTTTCACAGAAAGTCTCCTACACTATCGTCAACGATTATCGTTTGGAAAGTTACGGAATGAGTACCCATTTTTCAAATATTTCCCCAACGAACAGATGTCGGAGACAATCGGAGAGAAATTGACGTGGGACTGTCAAAAACAGATGCAAAAATTCAACCCATCGCAATGAAAAGTATTGCGTTATGCTTTGTCGGAGAAATGTTCCAAACAACTGAACGGAACTATGTATTACGATTCTTTCGGAACGGCTGCCATGATAGGGCTGATTAAGTGAATCAATTTTGACAACTACGCATTGAATTTCTTCCTAAGTTGTCCGACGAAGAACTATTGCAGAATCCTTCGAACGCTATTGTATGCTTCCTTTATTTTGTTTCGCTACGGATACCTCATTGCCCAGAACGATACACACATTCCATAGCGCAATCTGTTCGCCAGGGATTTTTGGAGATGATTCATTCTATGAGTATTGTTTAGTGTTGATGCATCGAAACATGCCCTGGGATAAGAATTTAACCTCCTTCACCCGGGTCAATAAAATCCAATTGATACTATTTATTTCAGTAGCTAAACCGGAGAATAAACCGCAAAATTTATATAATGAATTCTTCTTTGTTTCCTGGGCTTATGTGCGGAAGATTTATGACAGATATTGAATATATGGATAAATTGTCCACATTTTTGAACCAGTTTGTTCTGGAAAATTGACAATTGCGATGAACGCATTCTGTTCGCACGAAAAGCCCAGGTTTCCCTCGTACAATATTTTTAATAGTGTTTACACCGAATCGAAAAATGAGTTTTCGGCAAATAGTTTTCGAAAATCACTTGATGCTTTTACAACGAACTCTGACCAGGTACGCTTGACATTTCAATCCGCTCTGTGATACTAGCTGCAAAATTTGTGGTTGAAATTATATAAATTGAATAAAATAAATTCAAATACATATGTTGAAATACAAATATAAAGATTTTGACAACAATGTTCGACTATCAAGCCCACTACGAAAAAAAAAACGCAAACAAATGCTTATCCAAATTGTAAAACTTCTAAAAAGGGCTATTCTTATAAAGGCTATTATGAAACGCGATCAACAGAGATAATATAAAGCACCTAACGCATATATATATTTTGGAAAAAAGAAGACTTCTGAATGTCTCGAAAAAATAAATTTTTTTTGACAGCGAGTTCACCAGCTGCTATGTGGGACGTGTGGAGCACGTGTAGAATGTGTGAAAAGGTGTGTTCGTTCCAACAAGCTTCTACGAGATGACGTCTGCGAAGCGGTTTCGAAACGCTTTCGGCGTAACCTACTAGTTTTTGAAAACTGCAAATTTATGGGAAAACTCCGGTTTTCGATGAAGGTTTCAGGTATTTTTGCGAAAACTCAGTTTTCGGTTCGGTGTGAAAGCACTATAACACTCAGCTATAGAAAGAAGAACGTAGGGGTGTGGTTGACAGCTCAAATAAATCGTTTGAGAAATCTACCTAATAGTTTCATTTTGGTTGTAAAGGAGATAATAAATTACTAAGTAAGGGTTAAAACCTCAAATCCTTGTGTATTTTTATACAGTTTGTAATGAGTTGCTATGGAAAAGTGTTCAAAAAACCTTTATTACAAAGGTTATATTATAAAAGATAATAATCTTTGAACGACTTCATAAAATAAATCCCCTAACTCCTACATTATGCTAAATAATACCGTCCCCATAAACTTTTAAAGTGTCCCCATTTCCCCCTCAGTGATTATCTAAATTGTTACATATTCCATAAAAAATGCTACAAGTACTCAAATTCTGAGAATCATTTATTCCAAAAGTTGTGAAACTTACGCTGCATTTTCACCCCCCTTTTCGTTGTTAGGAAAATTCAGTTTTTTTTTATGAGGATACTAAAAAAACTGAATTTTCCTTCTTAAACCCCTTCTATGTAATGCCGACGTACTTATTTTCTAGTACATATTTACGCTTTTTAAATAATGAAAAGCATGATAAAAATGCGTCCAGATCTACAAAACACTTCCGCGTATACCTTTGCATACATTTCTGTTCTTCAAAAGTTGATGTTGCTTGAATCCTCCCCCACCCCCATCCATGGCTCTTATTAGTTTCTTGAGGATAATCTTTGGCATTTTCTCACAATCTTTTTTCGTTCGTTTTTCTTCGCACTATACTTACATATTTTTTTCTACTTATTTTCCAGGAAAAGGAATTTGACTGCACTAGGATAAGATACCTGTACAAAAAAGGATATAAGCGTCAACCCTAGACGCTTTAAAGGGGGGATAGTCTTATATTTATTTATATTTTGTCCATCCCAAGACGAAGTGGAATAATTCGCACTTGGCTGAGAGTTTTACAACGCCAAGGAAGAAGCAGCCCATTACACTAAAATGGGGCGGCGGTCATGTACGTTTGCCGTCCTTATGGTCGCGCTTTTGAGCACCACACAAGCACTGAGTAAGTATAGATACCACACAACATACACTTGTAACTCATGAATAAATTTTTAATTTTAAATGCAGTTTTCTCGAGTGATAATAACTTTGAAACTGAAGACATGAAAGAACAAAAAAAAAATTCTTAAATTTGTTTGAAATCCTTAAAGTCATCGGTCTTAAGCCAAGGCCACATAAATTTTGTTTAATATACCACCCAAAATGGATTCACCAGACAGTCGTTATATGGAAAGGAATTGAAAATATTTTTGTTGTTGTTTATTGTCAAACTTGCTGACAGAAACGCAATATTGCTGCCATCGCAAAGAATGTTATGACGGCAGCATATGAGTCACAATGTGCTGCTGCAAAGGCTGACAAATGAAATAAAAATTTGCTCACTTGAATCATCTGTGTGCACTTAAAGAAGAAAAAAAAATCAATTTATCGATGGAGATTAGTTTTTTACGACTCCGATTATGTTATTTTCCCCAGCATTTTGCTGGTTCATTTTCACTCATCGTGTAGAAATTAATTTTTATTAGAAAAATTATTCGAAAGAAATTCAAGAGAAAATCATTTTTACCTCGAAGACAAATTGCTGCTACTATGGGATTATGTAATGCGCCACAAACACGTCTCGCGTTGATATATACGAACTTTGAATGTGCAAAGCAATCAAGAATGATTGAAGCTAGTTGACTTTCATAGTTTAATTCGTCTTGATGGGAGAAAAGAAGGAAGAAACATCTTTGATGAATCAATTGCAAATGAAAGCGCAAGCCGCAGTAGCTAATGGGACGCCTTAAGGCCACACGCTCAGTTCATGGTAAACTTCACTTTGTTAGGGATAGTTCAACATAGATCGTTGGAATAGAAAATGCGGTTTTTATCTAAACATATTGTATTGTAAATAAATTTTGACCGAAACTGTACCTACCACAAAGCGCTGAAGTATAGGAACTGCACCAAACTTATGATCGGGTATGAACAATGGCCGCATTCCGAATCTAAATCTAATCTTAATGGATAGGTAAGCGGCAAATTGTGGTGGGTTTGTGGTTATTGCGTCTCTGGTTCAAATCCAGGATGTAAAAACACCTCCCAGCTTTTTCCACTGCCCGACCTCTGACTTATATTCAAGAGTATAAAAATGTCATTAGAAGTTTTTCAAATTTGCCATTCGGAGTCGGCGTTTTCCCCTTTTATGTGGCAAAAATAAAACATCGAACACACAATTGAATGAAGATATTTTTGAGGACTTATGTGGGCTGTCTAATGCCAGTTATTTCATTTTTAAATCTAAGTTTCAGAACGATGTCACTCACCTCTATCGATGTATCCGTTACGATTAGCATTTCGCGCACCGGCGATATGCGTTAAGTCAACAATTTCTGACAGCTATCCGTTGAATTTCTTCCTGACTTGTCCGACGAAGAACGCTAATGTGCTTTTTTTATTTTGTACCGCAACGGATATCTACCTCAAAAGCAAATTGAGCTGCGATTGTAACTGACTTACGTTTCGGAAATTGTTCCCAACAGATACGTCGATAGGGATGATTATGTTGAAAAAGGAAACATTTGGAAGCGGCCACCAGAATTTTCGGGAACCGTTTCTTCTTCTTTTTTGACAGATAGCAAATGTCAACTCGAGGTTTTTCACAGTTTAGACATATTCGATAAGAGCATTGCTCAACACTATCGGAACAAAATATGAGATATCACGTTTTGTTCTTGAATCTACTAAGCATATTGACTTTAGGGGTCAAAATAATTCCATTTGGCTGAGACCAATTTTCAAACTTTCAAAAGTCATTGACACTTAAAGTACCGTACAAAACAATTGGACGTCATCTGCATACATATTTAAAGATCAGTTCTCAGGTACGAAGGAAGTTCTTAACATAAATTGAAAAGAATGGAACCTTGAGTAACCCCAGACAGTCACCAACTAGAACTGCTTGCTTTCTGTTTGTTAAGTAAGAAAAAAATAACTTGCTTGCAGATAATGTGAAGTTTTATTGATGCAGAAGTTTATTACATATGCTAGTATCAAAAGCTATGGAGCAGTCAAGCAATACCAAAAAGGTAATGCACTCCATATAAGAAAAATTGTTCTATGGCGTGGCGGGTCGTGCTGGCACAGCCCGCCATATGTTTTTGTTCTTGTTTTTCATGTGTTTTCATGCACACCGCCCGCCCGTACCATGAAGCTACTGAGCAAAAGTTTCTGTTTTTTTTTGTTCTCAATGCGTCATCTGTATAGAATTCATAATCTTTGCTTCATAGCTTTCCAATGGCTGTCTAATATTGTCAGCAACTTTCAATAATTCAGTGATACAACTGTGCTTTTGACGAGTTTTTTTTTTTTTTAAAAAAAAGATGGATGCAATTCATCCACCCCAACATCATTTTCAACAATATCAGCACTACAAAAACAAAACTTAGGTCGATCTATCTGGTCCAAAAACGAAATAGGAGTTTTAGAAATTAGCAACACCACTCAAGACCTCCAATTTAAGCATCCGTCAGCGGAATTAGTACAAGGTGCGTTTTATCTAACATAACCACCGCGATCGAACGAATATCAATTTTCCGTTTGGTATTGTTTCTGAGCTAGTCTAGCGTTTCTGACATACATGACTTAACGTAATGCAATAAAAATAAATCTGCCGGCTTTAAATCGTATGAGTGGGATCACTTAACTTCTTCTGCAATAGATCAGCTGACCAATTGTGTGGCATGTGAAACCATCTTGTTGGAATAACATATAACAGATGTCTAGTCCATCAAATTCTGACCAAAAAAAGCTTTCAAAAATGACCGGCTATTCGAGATTTGGTTTTCGGAATTCTGTCCCTATCTCGAAATTCAAAGTTTTGTTGATACAATGGGGTATAACGCTTATTTTGCTTATTCTTTTCTTTATATAAAAGAAGGGCCAGGACTCTTGCAGAGCCCAGAGTTTAAGCTTTTCAAATGATCAACAGAATTCAGTTCTTGATTTTTTTTGTTTTGGAAGGGTGTAAGCAAATATCTTTACGCAACATTCGTAATTCTGCTGGAATCGACTTGGCTCATTTTGAACTAAAACAGAAACACGTATGTCAGCGATTTTCGGTACTTCATCCGGTCATTGCCTCGCTGTCACAGGAACACCCAGTCTTAGTCTGATTTTGAGGTAGGCCCCTTTTGGGAGATCGTGGTGGTTGTGGTTTATCCCAAAGCCGTGGGAGCCTATGGTATTCTAAAGATGGTTGGCTTTAGAATATAAGAGGTGCAGATAGACCTCGGTCCGTACCAAGGATGAAGTTCGTGCCTAGCATCATGATTTTAAAAATGCACTGATATGTCGTGTATTGATGAGTTGACCGACACTTTTCTATGGTTCCGATATGTGGGTAGGCCCACCTTGAAATAAGAGCTGTAATGGCCAGGTGTTCAGTTCACGTTAAGCATACCCTAAATATCTGTCACATTAACATTAAATGGGGATATGTTAACCCTAAAGCCTGTGTGTTGGGAGAATTTTACGACCAAAAAAAGTTGCAACCTCCAAGCTTCAACTCCAAATTTCGTAAGTCAACTTTAAAAATTTCCAAACGTTGGTTGTTCTTGAACCTTATCTTTTTTTTATTTTTTTATTTTATTTTTGTTAATGAAAGTAAAGATCTCAAAAGAGGGGGTTGAAACCCAAAGTAGTGACAGACTCTAACCGCACTAAAACACCTCCTTGATCATGACCAAGCTGCCTCGGCTTGCTTCGCAGGAGCGCATTTTGTCATATCCAAGACCTTGTTGATGGTTTTGGGCTCTATATCGGTCCTTCACGGTTCCCCACAAAAAAAATCCAAAAGGGGTCCAACCGCAGCTCCGAGGCCAATTACCACCGCCAAGACGGCTGATAACACGATTTGGGAATTTGATGCGCAAAATACCGATCTGTGGCATGGACTGTGTGGCATGGCGTGCCATGAACCGGAGCGCGGCCCAAATTCATGTCTTCATGGCTCTGTAACGCCCACCGTTGACCGAAACGGTAGTTCCCAGCCTGATTTTCGAAGAAAAATGGTCCAATGATGCCACCACTCCAAAATCCATATCAAATTGTCACTCTCTGCGGATGCATAGGCTTCTCGACAATAACATGCGGGTTTTCCGAACCCCAGATTTTGTTTGTTTGTTAGCCACTGAGATGAAAATGCGCCTCTTCAGAAAAGATGATTTTTCGCCCAAAATCGTTGTCCAATTTAAACTGCTCTAAGATCCAAACTGCGAAGCGATAACGAAGCGGATGGTCGTGCGCCTTCAGTTGCTGAGTCAATCGGACCTTGTGAGCGCATAATCCGAAATCTTTTGGCAGAATTCTTCTCAGGCTAGTCGTGAACAATTTCGGCTACAGCAGCCATGAGTGTTATCCACTAGCATACAAGTCTCACGAAATTTTTGCAAAAACTTACGTACAGCTGGCGTGGTGGGTTCTTCATTTCGGCCAAAACTTCTTTTCAAATAACGCACTGTTAAGGCTACAAAGCACTCACTTTGGAAATAAGTTTTTAATATATCCTAACGTTGTTCAAGCGTAAAGCTACTCATTTTGATCCGCTAAGGTATACTACTGACTTTCTATAAGACACGTTTAACATTTTCTTTTGCATTTGATCGCCAATTCGTTTCCCATCAGTTGATTTCAATTGGGAATCTTGCACTTGAGGTCTCTTTAGACGTTTAGCAGCGTTTAAATTGTTCCTGGTTTTAGATTACCCAAGTTAACTTTGCCGATGCACTGTTCTCATTAGTCAATCGCCCATGTCACGTAACTAAAAATGCTCGATTGACCAATGAGAATAGTGCATCGGTAAAGTTAACTTTGTAAAACTAAAACCTGGAACACGGCCATTGACTTTTTCAGCCGTTAGACATTTTGACACTGACACATCATTAAACATAATGACAGGTACATCGATCTAAGTGAGTCTATGAAATTTAGATTCATCCTTTAATCCCACAAAACCAAACCTTACCCAAATGAAGGAACAACCCAACATAGAGGACCAAAGTATTTGTTGGACACTTAGGTCAAAATGGGCCAGATAATTCCGTCATATGTGTGAAAGAAGGCCGATAAAATATTAACCAAGTCGAACTTTCTTTTCTGCTAAAAGAAATTCTTTCGCTTCCGTCCAGATATTAAAAAAGTAAATTTGTTTGCACTCAATGAGCTATGAATACCCTTTAAGCGGCACGGTCAATCGATTGACATCAATCGCTAACATGTGTTTGTGAAAATGTATATGGAAGAGTCACAAACATTTGGTGAAGTCTGAATCAGATTGATTTACATGAGTAAGGTCATGCTGATTGATGTGGGCAAGGGGTAGCGTCAATCCACACATACACGATGCATGATGTCAATTGATCTACCGTGTTAAGGCCGCATTATATGTGTTTGCCCATTGGGGGCGATTTTATAGAAGAGGAAGAAAAAGAGAGATAAGAAAGATGTGGGATGAAGTGGAGACGTACTCCATGGGTGGTGTCCGAACTAACTTCGGGGAGTTGCTTATTTTAATGTGCTAATTAAAATTGCAGAATCTTGAAGGAAAGTTATCCTACTAACTTTCTTTCAAGAAAGTTGATCGCTTGGTGAGATCAAACTCCACCAGTCAACTATAGGATAAATTATCTGCAAAGCAATATTAAGCCATATTATGGTTATATTCGGCCCTATCGAGGTATCTTTGGAGCGAACAATTTTCCGCAACGCATACTTCGTCGGAGGTTCAAATTCCATTCGTAATATGTGTCATCGAAAAAAATTCTACACAGACGCGACGGCTTCACTTCACTACAATTCGTAAATAAATTCCGCGAAGAATTTATGTCGGAGGAAATCAAAAAGTGTCACTTAGCTGTCAAAAATTGCAAGAAAAATGCACCTGAACGCAATTTGCCGGGATGCGTTACAAAATGTCGGAGAAATATTCTGAACAGCTTTTCGGAAGAATACCGCGAAGCAAAAATCCTCCGAATCGTACAAAATCGGAGAATTTTTGCGCTCCGACGGATACCTCGATAGGGCCGATTAATTTGCTTTTTGGGCTTACAAAAGCTTACTCCCATGCTGGAAATCGAAAATCATCACTCTTCAACTTCTACCATGTGGTTTCTCAAAATTTCCATAACTAATACTCGTTGTAATCCCAACCCATTCCCACTTAATCCCACACAAATCCCTTCAAAATCAATCATTAACTTTTCATTTTTAATCTTTTCAGTAAATTCACCGCCACGTATTATTAAGCAACCTCCTACAGATGAGCTCCTCTTTAAAGTTGCCCAACAATCAAAAGAAAGTGACAAACCATTCCTCATCGAGTGTGAAGCTGAAGGACAACCCGATCCAACGTAAGTGCACTTTATTTTATCAAATTACCCACCCAAAATAGCCAAACGAGACACACATAACAAGACCCGCCTTTGATTACATTCACAGACGTTTTAATTGTGAGATAAAATTCTCGGAAATTAATGTTCTCAAATTAGAGTTTCCTCGCACAGCGCCTCATGTGTAATTTTAGTACTGCATCGGGACCACCGGATATTCGCGATCAACCAACTGTTGGCTCCTCTATAGCATGGTGGACAGCCAAATGTGCCAAAGCGACACAATTCGAAACCTGTGGAGTATTGGGAACACTCTCTGCTAAAGTCTAAAATTAGCTTAAGCTATTTTCGAACTGTGTCGATGTCGTGTATGGTTGTCGCACTGCTTTTTGTACTCGAATTCTTTGCCCCAAATGTTGCTGAAGAAAAGGAATCTAATTGGCCCAAAAGAAATTCTTCAAATTGATACAGTTTGGGGTTTAGAATTGGGTGCTCTAGAACTATGTGCGAATTTCTATTTCTTATACTTGAATTTAATTAGTTCCGCTCATTCTAAATAAAACAAAGTAATTCGCATTTTAATTTTGCGATCGAGTTCGAAAAAAAAACACAATACGCCACAGGGAAGAAGTTGTTTTGATGGGGTCTGTTGATTTATCTGAATGCCAGTTAGAGATGTAAACAGTCTTTTCTGCATTCGCTTTGTGTGCGTATAATTAAAATGTAAAAATACGCTCTTAATTTATTCTCGCGCCAGATGAAAGATTTGTCTGGAATTTTAAGTTTGTTAAGTTAGCTGAAATTAGTGGTTCGCGTGTATAAATTTATGTTTGTTCATGTTCTAAAAATATTCTTAGACATTAGGTCAGTTTCAATTTTTTTTCATCTGGTTATTTTTTTTTTTTTCTTTTGAGAGTAATAGGTCATATTTTTCTAGAATCATAAAATTGCTTAACAATATTCTATTTATAATGAAACAAAAATCAATATCGTAGGCGTGGTTTTTTGGATCAAAATTATTACACAGACAGTTCATAATGGTTGTTGAGACATGAATGGAAAAAGTCGTTTTATTAGGTTTCTTAAGTGCTGAATTTGCAAAACAAATTAAAAATAAAACGTTTTAATCTTGGAAAATTCTTGTTGCTATTTTCGTTTTACAAATTGTGTCAAAAAGCTTACGACAGTCGTTAATAAATTGCTGGAATAAATTTAACATGTCGCCCGGTTCTATTTGTAATGCATGATGAGTTTATTATTTAGCAATTTATTAAATGTTAACCTATGCCCACATTAATGAAACATAAAAAAAATCCTCGCCTTAGATTTAACGTGAAATGGTCGTATTGCATCATTTCTCCGTTTTGTTTTAGGCGCTGCCGCATTTTTTTCCTTCGGTACCAAATTTCGGATTATTGGTTTACTCTCGATGCGAGCTTTCATTTGAATTGCGCTATCGATAATTCCAAGCACATTTACGAACCATATGAGATGACATTAATTATTTTGCAATTTTCTATTTAATTTCGGTTTTCACTTATATTCTGGCAAAATGGCAAAAATCTTATAAAATTTATGACTCGAAATCTATCAAAATGAGTTTGGACTAGTTTTTGAATGCAACATCAATCAAGTGCCCACCAAAATGTACCCTTTTGCTGGGTTTTGCATCACTTTTTCAAACATTTCGAGTGGTATAGGGAAGATTTCGGCACAAGCTTGTCAATTTTCTGATGCTTGCTGGCGTACACTTTGCTTTTCAAATGACTCTGGAAATCTGAGTGGCCAGTCAATGTTGCCATTTTTTGACAGCAAACTTCCATGGAATTTTCGTTGCAGAAACTGCATTGTTTAATTTGCAGTGTGTCTTGTTGAAGCAACTGTCCACACTTTTGCAAACAGACAAAATTTTGTAGGGACCCAACATTCGCCGATATCAATTCCCATCGACTGTTTGGCCTTCTCAGAAGAAAATAGGGTCAATGATGGTTTTGCCTCAAACAGTCGCTTTTTAGTGTCGTGTTGATTCACCGTTTCCCTAATACGGCCAGTTTGCTTGTTAAAGGCGCTAGAAAGTGCTTCCAAAAATGTTCCCCAATATCAACGATTCGAGCGTTTGTTTGTCCGTATACGAAGTGACGTTGCAATTTTCGACAATATTCTTTAATGGTGTTTTCCATAAGTAGAAAAATCAATTTTTTTTTATCAAGATCTGCCAAAAGACCGATTTTGACAATTGTTGTTTGGAAATGTTTGGAATTGGAAAAAATTGATTTTTTTTATCTTAGATCAATTTTGCAGATCTGAATTTTTCGGCAGATTTACCCCTCCTTGCACTATCACTATAGCTGTCAGTTTGACTAGAGTTATTTTCGTTCTGATTTATTATTATTTCGGTCTTGAAAAACTATTATTAATCATAAAAACTGTAGCAGTTCTATGTGAAATATAAATTGATCCAAAAACAAACAACCTGTGTGACTTCACAGCTACACCGACACTTACTTCACAGATACGAAATTACAACAATACAAAGACAAAAAAAATCTGAAATCATGTTCCATTGGTAACAAAAAGATCAACTTTCCGATCAAAATCTAGATTTACCAATAGAAAACATCAGAAGTCAATTTTTTATTCGAAAACAAATGCAAATATCCTTCACAATGGGCCGCAAGCTGGTTCCTGAGCATGCAGGCAGAAGAATAAGATCTCAAAACCTAAATAGAAGACCAGTGTCTTTTACGAAATTACATAATTGCGACTAGCGTTGTACACAAGAAACAGAGAGTGCTTGCAGCTGGACTACTGCAATGCAAACGGTCTCATTTGAGTACCTCTGGACAACAATAGGTCTTAGTCACTAATTAAAATGATATCATACTCCTCGACTTGGTATAACAAGTTTCTGTAGAGTCGAAAAGAAGGAAGAAACAACCTAGGACACTTTGCATGTGTCCCGCACACCACAAAATTTGAAAAGTCCACCTAAGTAAGTTCTTCTTCAGATATAGCTTTTCTATTACTTTCGACATGTTTCGAGAAGTATTTTTACAGTGTATTATGAATTTTAGATTTACATTTTGACAAACAGGTTCGTTCACAAACCTCGGTTATGGCCATCTTAGGTACTTGGGAAGACTGAAAAAAAAGTTAACGTAGTATTGTACCCTTGGGGAATTTTAAACGCCGCGCGGTAATTTGCATCGGAAAAGTTTCTCTTGAAAGACTTTGGACTTTTCCTAGCAGCAAAAGAAAAAGCCTAAACGTTCGATAGCACATGATCATTTTGAAGAAAAATATCTATGATATCGAATTGATATTTTAGTAAAAAACAGTAAATGTTCTTCAAGTTTTTCAAAAGTCCAACCTCTGAAACTTTGACCGCCTTCATTTCGAAATTAATACACGATATACTTTTAAATCAAGATCCTTACGTTAAATCCGCTTAAATCTGCATACAGCTGGTCAACTTGTCGGCCAATTATTTTTACCATTTGTTGCTATAACCGCACGATTCACATACACATTGCCTTGATGAAATATTAAACGATGACAGTTTGACAAGTCTCAGAGTGATGTCAATTTGACGGATTTATCCCTTTTTAAGGGATTTTCTGCTAATTTTAATATGTCCGAGGGATAAAGGGACATTTTAGCTATTAAAGGGATTTTCTTTCATAGTAACAAATTTCATATAATAACAATTTTCATACACTAGTGAACCGAACCCTTAGGTTGAGACAATACTTTCTAGTGATACAGTTCTGAAACCAAAGTATATATAAAATATTAAAATATATTTTAAACTTCTTAAATGAATTCAACGCATTTTTTCAGTCCAAAGATATCTTAATTCATTTATAAATGAAGTCCACCGAAAAAGGATTTTTTAACGGCTGATCTGGGATATTCCATCATAACCTTCTGGCAACACTGACTGTCTCACGTCTTATCTGTCATTAATCGCTACTTAAAAATAGTACCCCTAAATTAATCACCCATTACATGGGTTCATAATTCTGGGCTGTCATATATTGCACAATTATTGAAGAAGAGAATTATGAAAAAAGCTGACGAAACTATCACACTCTTTTCTTCTTTTTTTTCTGCAACTTAGTAGTGGTCACATTAAATTTTTAAGTCCGTTCGGACACTTTTATCGAAAGAAAAATTAAACCTGTCAACTATTTAAAATCGAGAGGGAACTTTGTCATTTTAAAGAAAAGTACGCAACCGATTTAGCCAAGAAAAATGATAACGTCAAAATTTGAAAGGCTCTCGATCAGACGAAAAACCAAAATATTCTTCTACAGGCGAAAAACTAAAGTATTCCTCAACCTTCTTAGATTGGTAGAAAAACTTAAATATTTAAATAAATTCATAAAATATACATGTATCGTGATAAATAAAGAAATTTTGGTATTTATTGTTAAAATTCTTGGATGTCAACGTTTGACTGTTTTTATTGTTCCGCCGCGCCAGTCGAAATTTTGTGTGAAGAAAATGAACGAAAGTCAATTCCTACTTTTGTTAATTTTTTTTGTTTATTAAATATCCATTTGGGTACTTTTGTGTTAATAAAAATCAAAAGTGTCAAGTCTCCAATATCAGATTGAGTTTTCTCATTTTAACGAAAAGCGTATAGGTAGGTTTCGCAATAAAAAAAAAACGTCAAATTAAGTGTTTTGCCTATAAAACCCTGAAAGATTATTTTTAGAAACTCAAATATTACAATAAATCTATAAAACATACACATTTCCACGTATATTTCGAATAAATTATTTTGTTGGTTTCAGTCAGACTCCTGGGCTGTCATCCTTGAAGAAAATTGAGAAAATATGAACGAAACTCAATTATTTCTTCGTTAATTTTTTTTACCATTTTCTCAGTACGCGTACAGCTTTGTGAAGTTTCCCATCACAGTTTATTGAAATTTAAGGCTGAACTATAATAGACGGAAGCAATCGGAAGCTTCTGTCAAAATTCTAAGTTAAGTTTTCTTCAGTACTCTCAATTACTCAAGTTGCCCATAATAGACTTTTGAGAATGGAATTGCAAACAATAAAAACAAAATTTCGTAGCTTAGGAACACACAAATTTAAATGTACACAGCTGTTGAAGTGAAATGTAAAATTTGTGTATAAAAGAACAAAAGAAAGAGAAAGAGCGAATCAATTCGCTTTTTCGTAAGTAAGAAAAAATGAACGAAAACTGAACGAATCAAAGCGAAAAGCTATTATGGTCGTACAATACAAATTGCATGTGTTCGCACAGTTATGGAAGTGGTCGTTCGCAACCAATTTTCAATTTTCATATTTCACATGAATACGAAAAAAGTTATTTTTATAAAATGTTCGATTGCACATGAGTTTCGCAAAAAGTCCTCATGTAATAGGTCTGTTCCCGTACAAAATAATATTTACCGATTCTTACTGATTTTTACTTATTGCCGTTCCCGTACGTAAAAATAAGTAAAAGAGACAGCTCACGAGAGAGCAAAAAACTACCCCTCCATAAAAATCTGTAAAAAAATTTACTGCAGAAATTTCTGTTGGTAAGAATCGGTAAACTGTCAGTTGGTATCTAAAAGTGACAACTCGCTTGTTTTGACAGGTGATTTATGTCATTTGTTCTTTTAAAGGCATACAAAATATATAATTTTACTGTTTTTTTACTTAAACGCGTTCCCGTACTTTTTGGTAATTTTGTCTCTTTCTTAGATAATTCACCCCCACTCCAAGAAATTTGAGAATTTACTAATTTTTACTGCAAAAGTACGGGTACAGACCTAATGTGATTTCTTATGACATTTCTCGCAGGATGTCGCTACTAGTGACATCTTGGTAATAAACTGATTGATAATTTGGTTCAATATGTTCTGCTTCCTATTCAAATTGTTTTCCTACTTTAAGCATTATATGACATCCATATTTCATATTTCATGCATAAGACGAATTCATTAAAATTTCCAGACCACCCTTGACCACATTTATGCAAACATAAAACTATAGCCCACGTATGGCAGATACTACCAAGTACTCACTTCCAGGGTCTGAAGAACCCACTAAAGTACTTCCACTGATCTTGAACATGATCTTGCTTACACCGGAAGAACTTATGTTTTCCCACATCGTCGTCTCCCATTTCTTTTTGCAAGAATTAATCAGATCAAACGCAGGATTGGTTATATGGTCGTACTCGACACGCGAAATTCTTCTTATGAACCGAATAAAATGAACCATGTGAATTAATTTAAGAATGAGCGTCTGCTTAATTAGGATTTATACCCGCGTTACTCGTGACTTGTGGACACAAATGATTATAAAGCTAGAATTAAATTAGTGCGCTTCTAAATTTTTTTAAATTATTCTTTACTGCTTCCTTGTGTCATGGTGGCTTTGTTTGTCACATATACTCATATAAGCCGCGCTTTAGTACACTTCGAGCTGAGTGGAAACATACTTCTTAATGGGATAATTCAGTTTGACATGACCACCTCTAAATGACTAATCAATTCCAACACTTTCAACGCTCACAAATCTGCTACATGTCATTTAAATCTATGATGACGACTTAGGACGGTTTATTATTACAACCCGCGTTACTTCTCATCTTGATGACGGCATTTACCTATTTCTACTCAATTAGATCACTTTATAGGTTTTGTAAATGCGAATATTATGCACAACAGAGACGCGATGAGAAAACCTGTTAAAAACAAGACGCGGCTTTCAAGTTCACCGGCGCAAAGCACATTGTGCCGGATAAAAATATTATTAACCTAATCCTCTCTTCACAATTACGTAATAATCATGTTGTCTGCTTTATGAATGGCAATTTAATATTTTTTAACTGTTTGCCATTTAAAAGAAACGACGCTACTTTCGGTTAAGTGCTTGCCAATTAATACCGGCTTGCATTGCGCTCACACACACACACCGATGACGTGACCATATGACACAAGACTTTGAATGAAATTTGATTTATTGCAAGGATATTGAGTTCCACAGGAGCACAGGTAACAGACTTGTACAGGAAATTAAAAATAAAAACCGTTTCCTTCATTACAAAAAAAAACCAACCGCCCACTTCGAACTCGATTTTGTCGATGAGACAATTCAGCGCGGGTTATGTCACCGAAAATGGCCATCGAGTTGGAAATTATTCAAGTTTGCCACGGACCATTGTTAATGAAATTCTTAATTCATGCAAACTTGCTTTAAACTGGAAATCAACTAGAACCAACAACAAGCCGGGGACACACACATACTTACCATGATGTCATTAGTTTGGCTAGTCATTAGGTACGTTCAGAGGTATGATGATTTCACTTTCGCTGAATGAGTTGCAAACTGACTGACAGGCTGTAATATTTTTTTTTCGGAATTCGCAAAAAATAAATGTCATTCATGTTTAGTGTGCTAGAAAATGATTTAAAGGGGGTCTTACACGCACCATCACCCCTTTTCTCTAAACAAAACGTGTTAAGTGCAAAGGTACTTCAAGTCCTTACAACGTGTGATAGTGCACACGGATACAATAAGAGGGTGGAACGGAAAGGCGGATGATGTCACAAATGATTTAGAATTGGGCTTATTCCAATTGTTGGGACACGTGCATGTCGGCAGTAATGTGCGTGGAATGATGGTCCCTTTGCATGTTGTTTCAGATTAAGGGAACGTGCTTAAATAAATTCGATTCAGTCGGTCAACGCTGCGCTGAAATTACATCCTTTTCAGACTAGATCACTTTCGGCACGATATTTATGTGTTTATATGTTTATTAATCACTTTACCGCATGATATTCGATCTAGGAGGCGGGATTCTTTTTGTGAAACCACATGTATTTTGTTTAACATTGACATATATAGATGATATCGTTAGAGTTACGTAGGCTGTACAGCCGAATGGCATCTTCTCATTTTCTAATCGAAATAACAAATCGGGAAATTTCTTGTGGTTAGGCATAGGTCACAGTGACTGATTGAGGTATTGTCACTGGGACTCGTGAATGTTGGTGTCCATTCCCTCTACATGTCCTATCCACCTAAAACGCCCAATGGACAATATATGTTGACCAGTTCTATTCGATATACGGCTTGTAAAGTTCTTGGTTGAAACTTGGTCTCCATAGCCTATGAACGCAAACGGAACCAAAGATTTTCCAAAGACGTTTTCGCTCAAAATGACCAAGGATTTCTTCATCTGCTTCATCGCCGTAGATATAGCAAGATTGGAATGATAATTCTTTGTTTGATTTCTGAACCCAATCTCTAAAATTCTTAATGAATGTACACAGATGACAGCTGTCAAAAATCAAGGCTGTATGACCGACGAAACAAAAAATGGCGCTTGATTTAAAATAAGTGATCCTTAGGTTATATAATTATGGGTGCCGTTTACTTTAAAACTAGATTTGCGATTTTTTTTTGTTTTCTCTACGTCTTCAGATTTTTTCAAATTTTCACTGGTTCCCCAGATAATAAGCGATAGATGCGTTCCTTGCATAAATAAGAACATGGTCGATTCGGTTGGCGGTTCTGGTGATCGCCAGATTGCTTCTTTGGAAGATGTTTTCCTTACCGATTTTCACATCTTCAGGGCATTCTCCTTTCAAGAGGTCGTAAAATTCCTGTTTGACGAATCCGCATTCTAATATTTTTAGCCTTTGGGGTAGTTGTAATAAACGTCGCATATTTTTCGCTTTTGCTTTTCTGATCCTGTCCATCGTAATATCGCTTCAATTCTGTTCAACCCTTAAGATTCCTTTGTGTAGTGAAAACGTCTTGGAGTCGCAATTTTTTATGAGTACTTGTATGCAGAAACATTTTTAATAAATTGTGTTACTTCATGCCAAATATCTGAGTGTGGTTTCTTGGCTGACATGACATTAATACTACACCACTTTTTTTTTACGCATAAAGCTTATTTTGTATGGTAAGAAAGGCTGTATTTATGTAGTGTCAAACTTTCATCCAGACGCCATAAAGGCCTATTATGAGAACCCTAATATGTTCATGGTAGAATATGTGACTAACAGAAACATTTACTTAAGTGGCGCTACAGCCACCAATGGCTAGCCTCTTAAACAATAGCTCATGCCTCCTATTTTGCAGTGCCTGATTCCTTAGAAGTGTAGATCGTAGCTTGAAAGGCACTTCAAATCTGCCTGTCAAATAGATTATTCTTTCTTATTTTCATTCGTTTTTATTAGTTAAGGTGTCTCTAAGACTCTAGCTCCTGTTTCCTTCTTTATTTTCAAACTAACTTTGATGACATAGTGAATCCTATATCCATCTATCGGGTATTATAAAGTTCTTGTCAGAGCCATACATTTTGTTCGTGCAGTAATTAACGTCAATCCTTTATGGTTAAAGATTTCAGGTTTCCTTGAGCTTCCAAGCTCTGTTCTCTCTTAATCTGACAGCCCATTAAGTTTCCACATACTCTACAATGAGCTCAATGGGTTGAATGTTGAATATTTTTAAACCTAGTTTTGGGGTGTATTTAATTGAATGCGTTTTATTCAAGCCGGCAATTTTATATATATTTTTTTTTTAACAAGCCCCACTTTTTGACAAAGGTTCGCGGTTATATCTTTTTTTTATTTAGCTACCACGCATAGAGGACTAAATATTCAACGCCGCTGTCCTCCGTATTATTCATCACTCGGTACAATTAATTATAACTTGTGGGATTAGGATCTCGGTAAAGCAAACTTTTAGACTTTCGAGCTTTGATCCCAAACCAAAGTTGTATTGGTTTTCAAATATCACAGCTGACAAAATGGCCGCCAGTTAAAATAGTGTTGCCAACTTAAAGTTCTATACCTCTAAAAAAAAAACAACCTTTACAAAACAAAAACTTTGAAGCTCCATTCCTATCCCATTAAAGAATCGGGAAATTTGGATTATAGGGATTTAAGCCAGATCCTGTAGGTCATCTGGTCTCTGTCAAGAAGTTTGACTACTAGATACTGATTGCGTGACAGTGGCACATTTTCTTTAAAGAGCCTCATTCGACTTCAAGATTGCTGTATTTTCTACCAAAATGTTATATACTGGTCAACTTCATAGTGCTGGAGTGGATACATAGCAGGTTGTGTCCTAGTATCGTCGCTACCACTATTGAAATGGATGCTCCATTCTGAGTATAAGTTTTTTTGATTAGCTGTCGCATGATTTCTGGTAATGAGACTTGCGTGCTAACCTTTATGTCGAGCCTAGTCTGCATTAAGTCTGGAGCACTGTCCATCGACGTCCAATTACTACATTTGAGCTACATGAGCTATAAAAGCCGCGTTTATAGAGATATTCTCTTGTGATATGTCCAGTACAGAAGCCCACTCAGAAGCCTCAATTATGTCGATCTATCAGTTACACTACACGAGTTTGCAAGGAGTCGACTCAAGAGCCTTCCTCGATTTCTATTTTGATATATCGAATAAATTGCTATTTCAAAGCTGAGTACTACATTATTTGACGAACATTTGACCTCCTTGGTATCAAAGTCGGGGTATTATGTCAATATTTCAGTATTTTGACCCTTTTCGCTGCTTTATTATTGATATGTAAGGCAATTAGTGTAAGGGTTGAGGACTGGCATGGCTCTTGTTATCAGTGGACAATTGGACATGCTGTCTTTTAGCCTTTGTACATTCATAGTTATAATTTTTTTATCTTTTCATGGCATTCGAACATATCAAGCGCCCATTTAAAAGTATTGGTCGTACATGTATAGCTACCCAAATTTTTGTAGTAGATTTTTTAGCAGCTTTACGGTGCAAATTCTGATTTCATTTATCTGTTTTTAATTAAAGGCGGTGTTTTTTTTTAACTCAAAATCACATATAGTCACACTTAGGCCCAGTTTTTCAGTGCGAGATTATCCTAGTTTCGGGACTAAACTCGATAAAGCAGTTTTTCAGTCGATTTAAATCTAGAGTTAACACAGCAAGGTTGCTGAGTTAACTTCGAGTTAACACAGCAAGTTTGCTGAGTTAACACAGCAAGGTAGCTGAGTTAACTTCGAGTTAACTCAGCTACTCAGTTAACAACGTCATGTATGACAGAGCCGCCTTAATATTTTTTTTTTTGTAAATTTAGCTTGGTTATTTGGTTACACAACTCAGGTATTAAAGGCGCAAACATCCATATATTCACGGACAGTCAAGCAGCTATAAAAGCCCTTAGCTCACACATCATTGACTCCAAATCAGTACTACACTGCTTCAACTCCCTCCAAACACTCAGTTTCAGGAACAAAACCAGACTATGGAGGGTCCCCGGACATAAGGGAGTTGAAGGTAACGAAAAAGCTGATGAACTAGCCAGAAAAGGTTCGCAAACCCCCTTCAATGGACCTGAACCCTTCTGTGCAATCCCCAAATCAGGCATAAATCTGGTCATAAAAAACTGGGAACAAAACAAATGTGTTTCATACTGGGGAAACATCCCAGGCCTAAGACAGGCCAAAAGAGCTATTCAGCCCTTCAAATCAGATGCCAATAAGATACTAAATCTTCGCAGGCACGATATCAAAAACTTAGTAGGCTACCTAACTGGTCATCACGGTCTGCGATATCACCTAAACAAAATTCGTCTAGTCGACTCACCGGAGTGCAAACTATGTCTAGAAGAAGACGAAACAGCCGAGCATATCATATGTGAATGCCCGGCCCTTTACGGTATGAGAAGGGAATCTTTCTTCAGGGAATTTTTAAGCCCCGAAGAACTGAGGAAATCTTCGGCTGAAAGTATTATCAGCTACATTAGGAAAGTAGAAGCGCTACTAACCTAAAAAACATCTGACGGCAAGCACAATAGATCTTTTAGGTCGATGTGTATATTACTGCTTAGGCAGGTCACAATTTAAAAAAAAAATTTGGTTACTTATATCTTACCCTTTCCGTATCATATCTTGCAAGTCCTTTCCCGATTGCATCGATTTTTCCGTTTTTAAAGCCTCTCCTCTAATGACTGCCGTTAAATCTAGCGATAATGTTCACATCGAATATCAAATTCGTCTTAAGTCTACTTTAACCTTTCATTACTCAAGTTCCCCATTGATTCTCAATCTTAAACGTCCTACACTTAGCTTAAATGCCCCCATCCACTAGTATATTCTATGTGTCACAAATTGACAAATCATTCCTTTTAAAAGAACTCATTTCGCAAAGAGGAGTTGATCAATTTCCTCGATATAAAGGCAAAACGTGCTTACGAAAAACTAGTGCGTCCTTCAAATTCCATCAAGATATTCCCTCAACCAGAGCACACTTGCTCTCGCCGACTAATTGACATTTCCAAGGTTCATTTTTTGTCCACTGCACAAGGATAACGATATAAATCGATAATTCCACTTTCAACTTTCCTTTTCTATAATTTTTTTTTGTGTTTCATTATCCCGGACATGTCTACATACACATAGACTTGGGGTTGCCGATTGGGTGGCCTGATAAATATTTTCTGAGTCATTCTCCTCACAGTCACAAGGGTTAAAGTTTATTCCCTGTCACCTACTATCCGCTTCAGAACAAGAAACCACTACCGAAATGGGGAGTAAAGGGGTGCAGTGTAATCGATGACTTGAACGAAGGAAAAGCAAAGCTGAATTCGGAAATGACTACCAAAGATGAGGGTCTGAAAGATGAGTCATCAAATTTCCACAGTAAATTGCATTTGCCATGCTTGAACAGAGTTAGTCTGATGGTTTAGAGTTTCATTAAAAAAAAAATGTGTCATGCCATGGTGTCAGGCGGAATAAGGGAAACTTTATTCCGTATGGGTGGCATAGAGCCAAAGTCGACTTTGATTGAGATGTAATTGACAATTAAAGCAGAGGGTTGCCGGCGCCATCTAGAATTTGCATATTTCAAGCGGGGGTAGGATTGTCACACACTTTCCACAGTAACAACTTTAAATACTTTGCTCTGACATTGCCAACAATGACACATCAACTGTCATAATATTTCTTTTGCGGTTATGCACTCGGCGTGATATTCAATTGGCAATAAAACAAAAAAAAACATGCACACACCGACCGAGACAATTTATCGTTCGTGCCAAATCGGCAAAACCATAAAATGAGCTACCAAAAGATATTTAATCACTTTATTCTACTTTACCCGTGACACAATTCTTCGGTACACAACATTAGAGCAGCCTACCCTAGTATAGGCGGTCGGTCTCCCATTTCTCTTTGTTCGGCGTGTAGTATTAGCTTATGTGCCAGCTAAGAGCTTAGTTTAATCAATACAAATAGGGGAGAGGAATTATAAATGACCCCTGGGTGTATATCGGTTTAGCCACAGCCTGTATTAGGGTACACAACAAAAACCGCAGAAACGCATTTCGATATCAGATTGAACGAGCCGTTCCCTCCCATCTTTCGAATGACTCCTCCCCGGCTTTCTGCTGCCATGCAAAGGGTACGCGACTTGGTTGCGGTTTTTGTTTACGAAGATTCATTACCAGACTCAAATGGGTTTCCAAGTTGAGCGTGTTGGAAACTAATTTGTTATTTTACGAGGAGCAAATTTTGTCATTATGATTTGTAATATCCGATGATTGATTGTTGATAATTATTTAAGTGGAAAGTGGTTTCCAGATGAATTAATGTCAATGTCGAAGAATAAGTATAGTACCTCGAACTTCTTTAAGAAAATAATAGATTACATTGCGACCATCTTATGCAAAGAATCAGCAAGTAGTGGGTAACTTTTATGCACTCGATTAAACCGTGGGGCTTGTATTTTCGACGATAGTTTTCGAAACTTTGGTTTTTATGTAAAGGTTTTTCTTTCTATTGTGAACGCACCATTAGACTAATATATGCACCAAGGAAAACTGAGGATCTATTACAACAAAATGAAACCATCGGCAAGTAACCGATACAGAAGTAAACAATAATCACGACAATGTTTGATTGTGTAAAACGAGAAATATTTATGACAGCTCAACGAACACGAAAGCTATACGACTGCCAAATGCCATTCGTAATAAATTACGAGTATCGTAAAACCTAAAACGATACTAGTTTTACATAATCGAATTTCAACGAGAACGAAGTGGTTTCAACGATATTCGTTTTATAAAATATGGCCCCAAGCTACACAATTGATGAGTTTCTTCGTTTTAAATCCGGATTTTGGTAGGTATCCATCAACCACTCATGACTTTCAACTTATGTTTCGCTATTCGAAAACTATTCTATTTCTTCGGAAAAACCTCTGTTTTTTTCAAAATCCAAACGTTTACTCACTTCTTCGCCGCTGCATTGGTGGTCCTATTTCAGTTTTCGACGATGGATTAGGTTAATTATGTTGGCTTTGAGGGAATAATTTTTTGCGGTTTATCCCATAGAAAGGCGTAAAATAGCACGATCTCAAGGCCATTTCCATTGCCACCAAGCGCTATAACCATGATCGATACCTTTGTTTCGACTGTTGATCTGTAACAAAATTTTGAATTGCGTTGTTCCTGTTTGTGTTAGATGGACTGTGTGGCTACGAGCCTCCAACCGTTGTCCTTTTATTTTCATTCTGACAATTTTCTTGTACATATTTGGTGGATTGTATCCGCCAATAATCCGTCACCTACACATACCACTTTCAATAAAAACAAATCGCTTTTGGGAATATCAAATTACAAATCTGTCATCAAAAGTGAATCTGCTTCGTTTTTGGGAATAACCCCACTAGCACATCTTTTCATTTGTTTTTGCGAAGTTTTATTTTTTACACAAACAAATGGAGTTTCCAGTTTAACATCAATTCCATACGGCAAATTTAAGAAGCTTCTCATGACAGTTCCGTATGTTTTGGATGTGAGACTTTCGCAAAAAATGCGGCTGTGAAAAAACTTAGGTGTTGTTACTTTCAGGATTTGAACCAAAAACCCCGTGCTTAGGAGTCCAAAGCACTGCACCAATGCAATCTGTTAAAATGACAGTCGTCATGCAAGTTTTATTTTTGACACAGACAAATGGGATCTCCAGCTTAACACCGATTCCGAACGTCAAATTTAAGAAGCTTTTCATGACAGTTTTGTATGATTTGGGTGTCAGACTTTTGCAAAAGATGTGGCAGTGAACAAACTTAGGCGTTGTTATTTTTAGGATTTAAACCAAAGACCCCGTTCTTAGTAGTCCAATACACTCTGTTTAAACCACAGTCGTCAGTATCCATAGCCAGTTTAGGCCACAAGAAGTTGCTTGTAATCCATTAGTAGCGCTCGCCGTTGACAGTTCTTGTAATCCTAGTTCAGTTTTGGAAGAACCAATGATTCCGCCAAAAGTTACTTTCTCGGAATGCTTTTGCTTATGTAACTTGATATCGTAATGCACTTGTTCACACATCCATTGGTCTAAAAATTTACAAAAATGGCGAAATTTTAGAAAACTTCCAACTGCTTCAGGGCCCAAACAGGAAATCCATGGCATTATCTTTTGCATTCAGTTCTTGGGCGAGTTAAATTTTAAATCCTGAAAGTCCCAAAATGCCCAAATTACTGTGAACGACAAGAAATTGACTACTTCAGGTTTTCCGATATTCTTTGACTCACTGTAGTGATGTTTTCAGCAAATCTTGCGTTTCGCTGACGTACAGGTGCTGGTTAATTATTTATTGAACCAGTTACCACGAATTTGGTCACCGAGTGTCCAATGGTTTCTTAAACGAGCCAATCAAATTTAATGACTTACAAACGTTATTCAATACCGGGTTAAAAAATATGTTATCGGAAGCAACTGAACTGTCAAACATACTTTCTGACAGTCCGCTTTTGGATTTAACTTTTTTTAAAAAAAATCTTTGGAAAATGCCATAACGCGCTAACCATTTATAGTGATTTACAATGGACTAGAGAACAATTCACTATAAATTTGACAGATGTTACATCATAAAATGGCTGTTATAACTTGACAAATTTCATGTTTCAAAGACCCTTTACTTATAGCGTTTTCGATTGGGATTTTTAGATTTACTCTCAGATTACAGATTTTACCCGTCCCAATCGAACATTAAAGAGGTTACTCTGGTTTTGTGTGTGTTAGTGTGTCATTTGACAGCTTATTGTTTATCTTTAGGCCGCAATTATAGCTACATATTAGCTATCAATGTAAACCATCATTTCAAATTTTCTTTTACTCATTGCGGCTTTTTTATAAACTCAACCGTTGGCGAGTTGGTGTCAAATCAAAGCTTATGAATTTTAGAACATGATTATCCAAAAATATTTTAATTTCTAATTATAGTTTTCCCCGAAAATCACTTTTTAATCATCAAACTGCGAAATGCAAACTTCAAATTGACATATTAAGTCAGATGTTAAATGTTTTCGTGTTGGTGCATGCTGGTGTAAATCTGACTTGGAATCCAGATTCTTCAAAAGTACTCTAGAGTAAAAAAAGAGTGCTTTTTGTATCCCAATCGAAAACGAAAAAATAGATCTAGAGTAAAAAAAGTGCTCTAGAGTATAAAAAGAGTGCTTTTTGTATCCCAATCGAAAACGCTATTATTCAGGTTTTTGATTTGGGTTTTCTGGTTTTGTTTCCAGATTTGAGATTTTATCGTGCCCAATCGAACATTAACGAAAAGTGATTCTTTCTGTCATTTGACAGCTTGTTTTTCCGAATTCGGCCATCGCCATATAGAGCTCCTGACCACGTATGCTATCATACGCGGCTATGAAGTCGATGAATAGGTGGTGAGTTTTGACTTGAAATTCGTTGGTCTTTTCTAGAATTTGTCTCAGCGTGAAAATTTGGTCTATAGTCGATCTTCCGGGCCGGAAGCCACACTGGTACGTGCCGATTAGTGTGCTGCAGAACAGTTTTAGACGTTCACACAGTACGTTGGGTAAGATCTTGTATGCGACATTAAGCAGTGATATGCCTCAATAGTTCTTGCAAGACACAGGATTGCCTTTTTGATCTTGATGACATAAGGAAGATGTCAAATGTATTTGTGAATGTATTGTAATTTTCTTTTAGCAACAAGATTTTTCAAAATTGATCTTGAGCATAAAAAATGTGTTTTTGTTCCCTAATCGAAAACAAAAATTGATCTAGTGCAAAAGAAATGTGTTCGAGATAAAAAAAAGTTGTCCCAACCGAAAACGCTATAAGAAAATATTCTTATTGTAGTCGTAAGTGGTAGGGACCGAACTTATGAGCCGTCAGAAATTTCCATTAAACATCGGTGGTTGTTACGATTTTGAAATAATTGATTAAATTTTCGTTGGTGCATACCAGCCTTAAACATTTTTTTTTGAACTGTCATTACTATTTTGCCTGTCATTGGCTTAATGTCAATTTCTGAAGTAAAGTAAAGATTCAACACACGAATATGCAACTTCTTCACAATAAATTATTACAAATAGGATTTGATGAAACTTTAAGATGCATTTCCCAACAGTGAACAAATGTCTGGGTCGCATTTTATTCGTTTCTTCTTTTTTTTGTTGGTGAACCTCTAATTCCCACTGACGTCTCAACCTACATTGTGAGTCAGGGTGGCCACACAGACTCATCTTTAATGGAAGTGAGGAGGGTTAGTCAAGCTAGCGGTTACTCCACTAACCTCAACAACGATGGTTAGTTTATGTACTCAGCATTATCTGTATCGCCTGTTTAATACCAAAACTTGTAAATTCTACACCCAGTAAATTATTTTTGACGCTGGGACAAACTCAGCACTCTTAGATTCGGTAATTGTTCGCTTCGAGATATGGAAAATGGGAAATTTTGTAAATTGGACGGCTGCTGGTATTTTACAAATTACACACCAACACAATTGCCTTTTTAATAAATTCGGTTACTACTCAATTCATTGTAATACAGTTAACTGAATATAAAACTCTCATATGGCATATTTGAAGTACAATTGAATATGACAATTGATCATGACATTGTTGGATGACCCTGACTTTATGTTTCCTTATACAGAACTCTCTCGGATATGGTTGCGGTGTATTACTGTTTTGAAATATTTTGTCAGTCGGTGGTAAAACACTAGTCTTCGACTTTTAAAATTCAATAACTATAGAACGTGTTTCGATTAATAAAGTCCGAGTATCTATAATAAGAAACACGCATTGGCTATCGAAAAATGTGCGTGTGATTATATAAATCAAATTGTGAATGCGCCATGAATTTTAAATAATGCCACCATTATCCATTCATATTTGGTCTTCTGCACAAAAGTTTATTTTGTTTATGTATTCTAACTTTGGCAGTGCTTACACAACACGTGGTGGTAACTTTTTAATGAATCAAAACAAAAAAAATATACATAGTGCTCTGAGTATGATAAACGAACAGGTGCAGAGGAAGTTGCTAAATATGCATAAAGTCGATGAAGTTTCTGTTTAATTGTTTAATTCTTGGAATAGAATGCAGTCAATTGGCAGTGAATAAAATTATAACTGCTGTTGGAAGGGAAAGAATGGAATAAACGTGAAATATTCTTATTCAGGAATTCTGTATCAAAAGTAGTCCCATTTATAACTGTAGTTGGAAAGGGTACAATTGAATAAATGTGCAATATTTTTATGCATGAATTCTGCTTCTAAAACAGGTAAATTTAGCTTAAAATGCGCTAATTAATTCAATAGAACGGATAATCTTTTACCTACTGATTCTTGTGGCATTTTATTTGACTTCGATACTCTTCGAGATCGAAATAAAGAGAAACAGTTGCTGATTCCAAGTGGCGCCCAACGCGAAGCCTTATTTTCTTCGAAAGTGTGTTTAGTATCCCCTAATATTTAACCACATCTCTTTTCTTAAAATGCTTCTATACCCGACCATATTTTCTTTGAATACAGCACTGAGCTTTTGCTAATTTAGTACCTACAGTTTTTCTAGACTCTAACTTCATATATACAATATACATACAATCAAACAAGGGAAAATATAAATGCTTTGATAATTATATTAAACTATAAGTGGTATGGTTTTTTTTTTCAAAGGTTCGAATTCGGAGGTTTTTGGAATTGATTAGAGCTGATCGATATTACAACTGGCGCCCAACATGGGGCCTAATAAACAAAATGTTGAGCCCTTTATATTTAAAAATCTCCAGACAAATGCGTGTCAGTAATAATGCGGTTGGTGCGATATATTTTAATATGAAATAGTTCGTTCCTTAAGGTTGAAAAGTGATTATTAGATTAATAAATTTTCAGACAAATGCGTTTGATGCAATTAATTCTAAGTGATCAATTTTACAGGTAATATTGGCTCAAGTGGCTCCCAACGTGAGGCCTGATGATAAATATATATTCCATTGAATGCTTTTATTTAGAAGTTTGTAAAGTTCTATACATTTGCATATTAATGTCGATATTATTGATGTCCTGTTTAAAAAAAAACTGTAACACTTGCAATACCTTCTTCGTTTCTTCCCCCCCTAAATCCCCCATCAAGCTATTTTCATTCCATGTCTATAAGCATGCATTTTTAATTAAAAATGCTCCACTTGGTACCACTGGAATGTCTTCATTACCCCAACAATCTACGATTCTACAAGTACTCACATACAATTGTGCTATTTACGCTACGCGATAAACCTGTCCACTAAATAATGTAAGCCAGTTCTTTGAACTCTGACGATGACAGTCTGGCTAATTAATTATATATGACATGCCTGGGATAACAGCTCCCCATGTAGCAAAATTAAGGACAATGGTGCAGCTGAAAATTTAATAAGCTTCACCTACAAACATGGACGGGATAAGACTTGCCAATTCAAACAGACTCAACGTACATACCCTACCAAGTCGTGCAACATTGATAAACAAACACACGCACACAAATAAAAGTGACTCATTGAAGCGACTGGCAAAAAGAAATCCCAACAGGAAACCACACAAACAAACAGACATTCTCCCATCTACAATGCGGTCCTTTGCGCTGCATTGGGGCCAAATCTACTAGTACCTATGTTTGTGTTGGTTTATGTACACCTTTAAATCTAGAAAACACAACAAACCGCTATATGTTGCAAAACAACACCAGGTAATACTATTAAAGTTTTAGATCTGTACCGCGCAGGACATTTCAGTTTGCAGGTGCAAAACGGAAATGAATGACTGCAACGGTGCATATCTTTTGTAATTTGTTTACATTGCAAAGGAGAAAAAAAATCCTTTAGGGAATTCTGTGTGTTGTGGAGCGGGCAAAATGTGAAGACTAGTACAAAGTATGACTACAGGTTTAACGAATTCACTTTTTTTGTATTTCAATCGAAACCCCTACTGAATAAAAATACCGTGCAAATTGAAAGGAAACTCACTTTAAGGGTGAATGGAGGACGATGAACTATGGAAAAGCTTTGAGACATACTTTTTTATACAGTTTTTCAAATATAGGTACCAATACCTACAAACTAAAGAGTTAAGAACAAGAAATTGCAACCACTTACTTTGCGGAAAGTTTTGCGCTCATTTACTTTTTGTAGTACACTTCGGATGGAAAGTTTTAACTGACGGTTGACGTGCTAACTGGGTAATGAGAATTTCATCAACGTTAGATGGCAACACGGTAAACTTTTACTTACTAATTAAAAAGTGGGTAAATAATGTATGCAATTTTGCGGGATACTCCATTTTAGTTGTAATTATTGAGGATGGTGTATGTTTTATAAATTATTAATTAATTCGTTATTGTGAACTGTCCAACTGTGATAATAGTTTGGACTTCCAATGATAACAATATTCAGTAATACTTGTTGTAATAGCTTTTACATTTAGAGAATCTGATTATATAATTGCAACAATATTGAAAAAATCAGTCTTTTAGTTTTATAATGAAAGAATGACATAAGTGTCATAAAACTCTTTTTATTTATTTTTATAAATCCTAACATTGAATTGACGATGAAGGTAATGTGTTTGTTAAACTTCAATATGAAATCAAAATAAACACGTAGATCATTAAAGCTGTCGACATGGCAGATTTATCTATCTGCCATAAAATTCTATTTAGAGGGAGAGCACCTTAACATGAAAATGTCAAATTGTCATCGCAAAACAGAATTTACACATATTATACGGTTTGCCACCCTGTATACCTACACGTGAAAATGCAATCACAATAGCAATACTACTGTAACCTTTAACAATTTTAACATGAGCATATGTCAAATATACACCTGACAATGCAATCACAATAGCAATGCTACTGTAACCATTAACAATTTTAACATGGGTACATGTCAAAATAAAATAAAATCTAAAAGTGCCACGAGCGGACCCAGTGGAATTAGATCTTCAAATTTATGTCAACATGCTGCAACTCTTAACCAGACAATATTATTTAAATACCATTTGAAGGGTGAGAACATGTATAAAACTTAAGCAGCTGCACTTGATTGGACTGGTAATCTTATATAAAAAAAAGGGTGCCCTTTCCCTTGGGATGACGGATTAACATAATTGTCTTGCACCAAGTAATTCCTGTTGCTCCAGCTAATCATAGAATCCGTTGATTATAATTATGTTTATTCATCGAAATGAATAGCAAGGAATATGAATCCAGACCAAGTATAAATGAATGGGGGACTGACTGAACCCCATGTTCAAGATCACTCCGAATCATTTTCGAATCTAACGTTTGTATTAACACTTACTCGCTGGATACTTGTAGTCTTTTCCATAAACTCATATTAAGGAGAATATCCACTCCCAAAAATGCCTTTAAATGCAAAAACCTTCGTCATAAAACAACTTTGACTGAATCCTGTCTAATCTAATAAAACGCGTTTGATAGCTTCACTGCTGAGTTGTACAACAGCTTATACTTATAAATTTTCCTCATTTTGATACTTCGTCGTAAATTCCGTGATCGAGTAAGTAAACACCGAAAACTCCTGAATGTCGCATAGCTGTAAAAAATTGTTAACTTAATGCATATCACCGATGCGCGAAATTACCTTCAGAAAATTCTCAGAATAAAGTGATGCCAAGTTAGTTATCTCTGCATATTTGTTGTGCTGTACGTAGCTAATTACCAATGGATTCTTTTTGACATTTATGGCGTTTTCCATTGGTTAAAAATATGTTATCAAAGCGTTCCCAAGCAAAATTGCGTTCAAAAAATTTTTAGAATAAAGTGATGCCAAGTTAGTTAGATTCTTTTTGACATTTTGATAAATTTTAGTCTTGAAATAATTTATTTTTATAAACATATGTAACATAATTTAGAAATAAAGGTTTTTTTTAGAGGTTGGTTTTCGATTAGAGATAAAACTGTCATTTTGTGGTCATATCGGGCAACTGTAATATCATTTATATTCAGTTTGGTTTGCCATTTCATCATGAACAAGTTGAAAAATTAACAACGCTTGCAAATCGTGCAAATTTATTTCGAAAATAACGGTTCAGTTCGTGAAGTTTACCACAAGCTCCGTCCATTTTATGTTCGACATAATCCATCAGAGCAATTAATTAACCATGGATCGTTTTCGCACTACGTTCACTCTCCGCAGAAACGTCGAAGAAACAATTGCCGCTGTAGAGAAAAGTGTTGAAGAAGACCCGAATGAATCGATTCGCCACCGTTCACAGCAATTGGAGCTTTGTCCATCAATTTTATGGAAGATTTTGCGCAAAGATGTTGGCTTACGACCTTACAAGATCCAGCTTTTGCAAGAATTAAAGCCGCGAGACCGTGCAATGCGAGATTTCGTGTATGGGCCGAAAATGAGATTGATCTCGATGCTGATTTTCATCGCAAAAATTTGTTCAGTGATGAGGCATATTTTTGGGTTGAATGGCTATGTCTACAAGCAAAATTGCAGCATTTGGAGTGAAGAGAATCCACGTGGGACACTTGAGACGCCATTACACAAAAGCTGACTATTTGGTGTGCTCTATGGGCTGGTGGATTCATTGGGCCACACTTCTTCCGAAATGATGCTTGAGAGTAAGTTACCTTTAATTCCGTTGTTCCCGAATTGGATGGCATGAATGTGGATAAGATGTGGTTCCAACAAGACGGTGCTACATGCCACACAGCACACGTCACAATCGATTTATTGAAGGAAACATTCGATGAGCGCATAATTTCGCGGAATGGACCTGTCAATTGGCCACCAAGATCGTGTGATTTGACACAATTGGATTATTTTCTTTGGGGATATGTGAAGTCGCTCGTCTACGCCAACAAACCAGAAATGTTAGGGAACTTGGTAGCCAACATTCGTGGCGTTATTGCCGACATACGGCCCCAATTGCTCGAAAAAGTGGTTGAAAATTGGACCTCTAGACTTGGCTTTATTCGAACCAGCCACAAGCTTGAAATCATATTTAAACAATAATGGCATAAAATTATCCTTCCAATAAAGCCAAATTCGAAGTTCTATACCTCTAAAAAAAAATACCCTTTATGTCACTTTGAAGAAGCAGACGATTTAAGTTTAAATCGGGCGAATCGACCAAATCTTTTCTATGTTTGTTAGCAAATCTTTGGCAGCCACCCTGACTTAGTGTGAATAATAAAACATGTAAAGTCTGCGTAGCATTGTATACCAATGACATCTCTAAGCCTTCGTATTTTTAGGTTTCCACACAAAGGTGTTAAAGAAAGTTGAATGGTTTGATCATGGTAGCCCCAACCCTTTGACACACGCATTTTACCGATCAAACATTTCTGGAGATGATTCGATGGATTTTTGTGTGCTTTGGTGCAGATCGTTCATACCTTAAATGAATCTGAGGAATTACCCAAAACATTTGTTTTTAAATCCTTTCTTCTTTTTTATTTACAACCAATAAGGAGCTGCTGTGCAAAACTTCAGTTTATACGCTAAGGAGTTTCGGAGTATCGTTAATTACAAATGAGTGACAATTGTCTTAGACGTAGCAAGCAGTAAACTAATTTAATTTCAATTTTCAATTGTGTATATTATGTACTTAAAGCAGTAAATTATTTGTTATTTAAAACAAAATAAAAATAAATTAAATCGGGATATACAAAGGAATATAAGTGGCGCTACCGCCCAACATACAAATTCCTCTGCCTTGCCACAGTTGACGACGTACAGTTTCGCAATTTCTCAGCCTTCTCATAGTTGCCGTCGTACAGTTTTTCAAATTTGTTTCAAACCCTTTAATGTAGCATGTTACCAACCCTTTGTTTCTTTAAGGCACGTGTGTATCTCTAAACGTAGATGTAGGTTAAGCTAAGTGTCAGTTTGACATCAAAGAACATTCTCCGTAACAAACCTAAGTTTTGCATTTTCCCAGAACTTAATTAAATCAATTATCTAAAGAGCACGCATTTTGTTTTCACAATCAAAGGGTAGTTTATCGCAACCCCATTTCAAATGTGAAAGTTAGTAATTTATTTTTAACCCCAACTCAGCGGGATAATGTCAATCGGGTATTGTTAGAAAGCGGTATAAGACCAGGAGTTAATCAGAACTACCCATTCATTGTCAGTGATATGAGGCTGGGTTAGGGATAATGGCTTATTACTCTTTTGATGAATAAAGTGTTGAGTTTTAATAATAAGGGTTGAGTTTAATTGGTGACTGTACATCTGCTTCGGCGCTTCTCATGTGGTTAGAGCTTAATAGAAGATATCCTTGTATTGCGTGTTTATTGCCAAAGTTGTGTCAGTTTTCGTAACCAGAATTTATGTGTTGAAATTGGGCATCCCCTCTTAAGGGCGATTATTTTTGTCCTTAAAGTATTTTCTAACATTCCTTCTGCATTCCTGTGGTGTCAAACTAAAATTTAATGGCCATCGTCAGCTGTTCTAGTTCAAATTGGATTTTCATATCCACTTCCATTTCCGTTACGCAGATTGAATCATACATTTTACAAAGACATTTTCATGGCAAGGACTTTTGCCATTGTTGACGTCCAAGCAGCCGTGTCTTGCTTGAAACGTTTTACTCCTTTATTGCCTACTCATCCTCAAAGTTGGTCCTTGCTTTTTTTGTTCAATGTTAAACGAGTAAATGGCCTCTGTACCGGTATGAGACAAGATTTCATTTTATTGAGATGCAGCTATCGGTGGTTTTTTTTTTCTTATATCCTACACATCTTTGGGGATATTATATCCCACAGAATGAGATGAAAGCAAGGAAAATATGATATCGTCGTCCATTTAGAAAATACAAACAAACCTAAGTAAGTAAACATTTGCAATCTGTTCCCCCCAGTATAGAGACAAGCTCCTGTCTACAGAAAACAAGGACTTATTTACTTTTTGTTAGGAGCTTCGTTTTTGTTTTTTCCTGCACCATCATTTGTAAGGTGGAGAAAGGCGGTGGACTATATACACAACTTTCTTGGTGGGGGCTTTGAACTCCTTCTCTTGTGTTGCACAAAGTAGTTGAGGATATAGTGTGTCCTAACGTATTTTTTTCAATTCCGTGTCTTTACTTTTTTTTGTGTTTGTTTTGTAGACCATTAATGGAATTGGGTGGAGTATAAGCTTCATTGCATGTCTGCCCAAAAGTCTAAGTCTCACCCCACTTGGATGGCGACGTATTTGGAGGGCAAGAACGCATTACAGTTGGGTTTTTCCTTTTTATTGGTTTTTTGCTCACGTCGCTCGTTTGCTTTTTCCTTCCGTTTTTCGGAGGAATTCTTTGTTTCCTAAAAACAAGGGTGGATTCTCACGCGTAATAAATTTCACTCTGTATAGCTAATACATACAAAGTATTAGGTGTAAAAGAAAGCATAACAATATCAGGAAATTGGCATTTCAATCGAAAGCCGCTCCGGCTGGATTTTAATAAGAGGGCTGTAAGAATATATACATTATGGGATGGTATCTTTACTTTCATAGTCAATAAAGGAAGTAGTCACTTCCAATGACTGGAATCAAATTAGAAATATTCCTTTTTTAACCTTCTTTGTATTCGTCCTTGTTTTATTTTAACAGCTTTTATTTTATTCATAAAAAAATAAAGACATGGAAGGTCCATAAAGAGCATAATACCAGCTTCTCTAATATCGGGTTTTTCAGTAAGAGCGCTACAAAAGTTTTTTTTTTAATAAAACAAAAACTGTTTTGGATATCAATGAAATTCTTTATTCCGGTGAAAGTACGTTCGATGCCATTATGTATGGAATTCGATTTCTTTTCCATGGCCACCACGGCCACGCTTGCAGAAGTAAAGACGCTGAACCCAATTTTCGACGGTTTTTAAGCATAAATCGGACGATACTGCTGCAATTTCACGTTCGATATTCGTACGAAGTTCATCAATCGTCGCTGGCTTGTTGGCATAGACCATAGACTTGACGTAGCCCCACAGGAAATAGTCTAACGGCGTCAAATCGCACGACCGAGGCGGCCAAGCGACTGGACCATTTCGTGAGATAACACGTTCTCCAAACATGGTTTCCAATAAACTGATTGTGACATTCGCTGTGTGGCTTGTGGCGCCGCCCTATTGGAACCACATGTCCCCCAAATCCATATCATCCAATTGGGGCCAAAAATATTCGGTTATCATTGAACGGTAGCGATTCCCATTCACAGTAACGTGCCGGTCTTGATCATCACGGAAGAAGTACGGCCCAATGTCTCCGCCGGCCCATAAACCACACCAAACCGTAATTTTTTCGGGATGCAATGATGACTCATGGAGTACGTGTGGATTGCTGCCTGACCAATACCGCATATTTTGTTTATTGACGAAGCCATTCAGCCAGAAATGAGCCTCATCGCTGAAGATGATTTTTCGATGAAAATCCGAATCATTTTCAAGTTGTTGCTCAGCCCAATTCACGAACATACGACGCTTCTGGTGGTCAAGCGGCTTCAGTTCTTGCGTCAATTTAATCTTGTAAGGATGTAGGCCAAGATCTTTTCTCAAAATTCGCCACAACTACGTAACAGAGATGCCCAACGCTTGAGAACGACGTGTGAGAGACACATTTGGGCTTTCTTCAACTGAAGCCTCAGTGGCAGCAATATTCTCGATACTACGGGCACTTCTTTGTCTCACTGGCACAGGAACATTTTGTACTGTGCCTGTGGTTTCAAATTTTCCACTGGACGCTCAATTGTTGATCTGCTAGGACGATTATGACGACCATAAATTGGACGTAGCGCTCTTAACGTTGAGGCCACTGACTCCGAATTTCGCTAGTAAATTTTAATAATTTCGACTCGTTGTTGGCTCGTATATCTTTCCATCATGAAATGGCAAACCTTACTGAAGAGAAATGTCAAAAGAGCGGCAAGAAATAGGGCGTCGTTTGCTGTCCCTGTCGCTCTACTTTTGTAGCGTCCCTGTTTAAAAACCCTTTATATGGATCGACTCAGAATCGCTAGCTGAGTCGATCTAGCCATGTAGGTCTATCCGTCCGTCCGTCAGTGTGTCACCGATTTTTGGGCCTTAAATTTTGAGCTAGAGTTGTTGAAATTAGGTATATAGACTATCTGGCCGACGAAGCAGAACAAGTGTAAACATATTTGAAATCCGCCCACTGCCACGCCCCCTTTTTAAAAAAACATAGTTTTTGGCCAAACTGTAAGAAATTTAAAAAAAAGTCACAAAAAAACATAAAACGAACCACTCGTGTTTTCGGGTCTTATTAGCTATTTAAAATCTTAACTCTTTGAACGTAAATACCAAATTTAGATTTATGTCAAAACTTAAATATTTTAGACACGAAACTTCCTTGCCCATACCGAGAATTATGTATATGTTTTCATTTCACTGACGTAGTCCAAAAAAAATCAACGTAGTTGGACTAGAGTAATTCTTCGATTACTGACTTTCAATCTTTTCAGCCCACTCCTTTTATAATCTCGCATATACTATGGTGAGATCTTGTTGATCTTGGCCAAAGATGTCAATATAATCGTGAGTGAGTCAATATAAAAGTGAGTTTTTAAGGATCGTCTCAATGACAATGTGGAAGAAGTCGATGACAGTGACTGCGCTATTTTTATATGGAATTGTTTAATATTATCATTAAGGAGTACATATAAATGGAACTGAACAAAATTTCCAAATTTGATGTCCATGTGCATTCTGTACATGATGGACATGATGGATGAATGAGCTTTCACAAAAGCACTCGAAATATTTATACTAATGGTCTTCCATCTAATTGGCAGTTTTCGAAAACTTTGTATGATCGCAATTCTTGATGAAAACACCTCAAAATCGTTATTGCGATCGTCATTTAGTTTTCATGTCATTACTCAGTTTTGACACATTCCATAGTCCACGCATTATACAAAACAGCAGACGGACTAGCTTTCAAAACAAATTTTTTATGTTAATTTATGTGAAACATTACGAAAACAAGGATTGTAACTATTTCCATATTTACCAAGTTAATTTACTTATCAGATTCCTTATTATTAACATACGTATATCGGTATATATAATTTGCAGTTGACAAAAGAGGTATTTAAAGAAAAGAGTGGTGGGTGCACGACTGAGTCGTACGCAACTTTCTCTTTCACAGCGAGTTGGGCGTTAGATCAAATCATAACCATTTTGATTATTGATGCTCAAAATGATATAAATAATGTCAAAATGTGATTGTACGAACGTTTACTCCGAAATTTGAAGGAATCGGTGTCTATGTGAATAATAATGATCTTCCGTTTAGTTATAGTTGGGCTAAAACTAATTATGTGGAATTGTTGTCAACAGTAATGGTAGTATATAAATTAAATTTCATTCAATTTGCCATAATAATTTGCGAGAAATTACCTTTATAATCGGAAACCGGTCAAGCGTTTAGGCTGGGGAGACCATTACGGACGAGGAACGATGGACGGAATTACAAAAACCACTTTTTTGGGTTCCGCTATTATCTTTATGTTAGAATCAATCAAATCGAATTAAGTGAATTGGCCGTCAGCCATATTGATGAATAAAAAAAACAAAACGTCAATTCGTCTTTAACTGACAGAAAAATTTTATTGACATTTTTCTGACTGACTATTCCTGTTGAAAGACATTGAAATGAAGGCATTTCTCTTCTGGTAA
Source organism: Rhingia campestris (assembly GCA_932526625.1). Lineage (NCBI taxonomy): Eukaryota > Metazoa > Arthropoda > Insecta > Diptera > Syrphidae > Rhingia > Rhingia campestris. The sequence goes on along the minus strand of OW052182.1, from coordinate 56,895,057 downwards.
ACATTAAAATATTAATATATCGAAGGAAAATAATGACATATCCATCGCAGCAATATCTGAACTTCTGACAACGTCATTTTCTTTTGCATATTTCTGGATTTGGTTATGTGGAACATTATTTTTAAAACCAATGGCGCAAATTTATAGTAAATCGATGTTTAAGGGTTTAACTCCACACTAGTTATGAGGTACTTTTAATTAAAAGCTTGCTTTAACTTATTTTCAATAATAGATACTTTTTAACGTGGCTCTTATTAGTGTATGCTAATACTACGTTTTCACTGAGTAAAAAAGCTCATTTCGGCAATAAATTTGCAAATACGATTAAATTTCCCATACAAAATCAAATTTCCGTAATGTGATAATGCCATCACATTTGTGGGAAATGGGGTTTCTAATATGAAAAAATACGAGGTCAAACAAACGAACAAACCTTTTTTCATTGAAATGGAACAGCTAAAATGTCAAATTGGATGGGATTCATGTGACAAAAAAGGAAGGGTTGATTGTAAAAATGTAAACATTGGAAACTTTCTCCCGAAAAATGTATTTTTCCAGTTTGCAATTTATACAACAATTGAAGGTACATTTATTGCTCTGTATTTGCTGCTATTATTTCGTACAGAACCTCCTTGGAGTTTTTCATTTTAATTTCAGAGTCGATAACATATCCCGCTTCCTCTGTTTCAAACGCCAGTTGTCAAACGTAATTCGAAAAGTTAGTGAGAACACCCTTTTGGTGAAAATACAAATAAGCTCATTTGAATCTCAGTGAGAACGAAGTATTTAATGAACATTTCTCTAAGAACTAAAAGTCAAACTCACCTAAAAAGTGACAGCTTTGACAATCAAACAAACTCAATCTCAGTAAAACAATCCCAAACACACATAAAAGTGACAATTTTAGCTGTTTTTGCGTTTGCCGGCTTAAAAAAAAAAAGCAAAAAAATTCTTAATGAAATGGAGATTAGCTATAGGAATAGGAACCCCACGATCATTTACAGGAACATCAATACTGATATTTCCAATCAGGAACTAAGAGGTGGTTTTGTCGAATATATATGGGCAGTAAATCATCATGGTCGTTTATACACTTTTTAAACTTTACGACTTTTATAAACTTAAGGTTTTCTCATTAACTCTTCCGAAAACATTTTGACGAATTCAAAGTGAGGTTTTGGTCGCTTTAACTTTAATGCAGAGTGACAACACTTTTTGACGATTATAATTATCAAAACACGTTAGTGCGCGATTAAATAATTTTAAAGTGTGCTTTAAGCGACTATACATTTGCGCCAAAAAATATTAAATCAAGATAAGAATCAAATGTGGTCCAAGAAATGCAACTTGAAGGCTCATTCAAGAATAAGGCTCCAAGTTGGGTATGTTAATCAATTTGCAAAGTTTTTAATGAAAAACAAAAACATTTGATGTGAGTGCAGCTTGCAACTTTGTTCTTCTGTGCTATGCATATTGTTATTTTTACAACTGTCATTAAAAATGCATTTCACTATTTCCCAGACAAGCACTTCAGAGTTGGCTATAGAGTACTACTACTAAAGCCAATGAAACAATTTATTTATATGCCCCAAGACTATTTTTTTTTTTTGTGTGAGAAAATTGCAAATATAAAAAAAAAACATTTTTAAGCACTTGTCATGTGAAAACTGGTGACTGGCAATGCGAAACCGTATACACAAAAGGGAGTACGTATACGTAATGCAAAGTTATTTTCGTTCGTCATTTTATGGGTTGCGTGAAAAATATCTTTCGGATAGACTAGGGTGCGCCAACACTATGGATAAATGTCGCTACTGACTGACCCTCGCTTGGTGTAACATTTCAATGAAAACAATAGCCCTGTGGACGTAACGTGTACATATTAAACGTCAGTGCGACTTTCAGGGGGATGCTGCCACACAATACTTGGGCCAATGTGTATACAATTTATTCCATATCCATATAAATCGTGCAGCCAAAAGAACGTTCTGCGACGAAGAGCGACCGGGAGGAATAGGTGGCATTAATACACCGTGCACAAGTGACACGCGACAATTCGCCCTTTCGGCTTAATCCACCACCAGAGCAGCAGCTAGACTTTGCCATGAAGCTGTTTGTAGGCACAAAACAATGGTTTAAGTCTGCACAAGAGAGATGTATACCAAACAATGCGACCATTCGAGCCTAATTTGACAGCGTAAGGGTAAGGGCAACGCGTATAAGCCTTCTGGTTTTTTTTTTTGGTCCAATTCAGACATGCGAATTAAATGATTTATAAGGAAAAGCCATCTTAGTCGGGGCGTAGACAACACGTGCAGTCACTTTTAAGTTGAGTTGAGTTGTGCTTTGTTGTTGTGTGGTGAACTCATTGAACAGCTGCGATATATCGTAACTGAAGTGGGAAAATAAAAACTTGAAGCAAGTGGCTTCAATCGAATGCCTTTGCCACCTTTTTGTTTTGCGAATTACAAGTTGGCAATGTTGTGAATTAACTGTCAAACGTGCCGCATAATGACTGTTGACATACTTTTTTTTTTGTAATATGAATTTATTTAATCAGCGCATTTGAAAACTCTGATTTGTAAGATGCCTATGACAAAAACACATTGACACAACACAACACAACACAATATGTGTTCATGATTGAGGATCTCCACCATCATTTAACCAGTGGATGATTTTGACGTTAGCGTGGTGAATATAGACTTAAAATATAAGCCTGCTATGGAGCTCGATGAAATTTTATCCAGTGGCTTATTTAAGGAATTGTCAGACCAGAAATATTCATAAATTTGAATTTGAAATAATGAGGGAATTCTTGAAATGTCCGAAATCATCGTAAACGTTGTAAACTTGGAAACGTGGTAAATGAATTGACAAGACACCATGGACATACAAAAACATTATGGCGAGATTTCGTGAAAGTCCGCAAAAAGGTCCCTTCTTCAAAACATGTATAGTTTCTAAAAAAGCTGGATATATGTCTATCTATGTGGATTTTCATTTATATCAGAGTTAAAGCTGTTCAAACAGCGTGTGTATCAGGATGTCATCTACATCATCATGTCAGGGAGGGTCATAAACTTCAGCAGATATTGAGTTATGAGCTTAGTGATAGTATAGATTTCTGGTTTTGGGAATAGATACTGCCAAAAAAGTCATGTGCAAAAACACAGAAGAACCTGCGATAAATTTATTTGAGTATGACGTCCTTTAAAAATTGTTTCCTAGTGGCATTCTATACACTTTTGCTCACGCTATGTCACTTCGTCATGTTTGGGTTCGATTTCAGCTTCCACGAAAATTGCATCGGTCTTGACAAAGAAGGTTGATGTTGAACTCGCAAGCAGTTTGACCCTCCAGAAACACCATATCCGTGTGAGGACGATTTCTTTAAGGGCATTCCTTAATTTTATCTCGATAAAAATATACCCCATTCATGCAGATGACGCTGCATTGTTGGTCTGGATAGATGTTCCTCATCTTTCGTTGATATTGTCAAAATCTTTCTGATACTTAAAGTATTCTAACGGACTTCGTGGAAATTCATCCCTTAGTTCCATATCCATAAGTGGTCGCCTGGTCCATTATCTGGGTGGATTTCCTTAATCGGCTCATCACCTTCGTAGCTGTTGTCCAAATCTGTTTGTTAGAAGGAATGTTGTAACGGGGTTTGTTAATGTCCAACGCTTATTTAAATATCGTTTTATATACCTGTATGCCCTTGGTATAGAATCGAGGAGGATGTTCCTATTTGGCTCCTCCACCTTTGCAGCTCTTGTCCAAATCAATCTATGAGTAGCCATTTTCTTATGGACTTAAACATCTTAAATCATACAAAATACCACTACAAGATGTTACTTCTCAGCTGTCAAACTTTTCCGATGTGATGCAAAAAGGGTATCCCAAGAACCCCTTTAACTCAAATCAAGTGCGTGCTTTAAGAAAAGTGCCTGACTTTAAGGATGCATTTTCCGCCTGCCTAAGTGCCTTGGAAACTTAAAACCATCAAAAACCGAAACTATGGTTTCGCTTAACGCACTTAAAAGCACTTTTGCCGTCAAGAAAATACCAACAAAAAAAAAGTTCTCCAAAACAGCAAGCAAAAAGGACCGCAGAATGTTTTCCTGAGAATAGTATGAGTTGGATGGTATGTGTGTGCCCCTTGTGCAAACACAGTCGGAAAATAACACCCATTTTAATGTCATTAGTTCAATGCCCCCATCGTTCAACGATCCGTGAAATTCAAATCCTTGGGCCCTTTTCGTGTGTTCATATATTTTTTTTTTTTTACTATTTTATCCTTCGGTGGGTAAATGAATTGAAATGTGGCGTTGAATTACCACCCCGTAGCCTGTAGGCATTTCCATAGTCGTCATCTTCGTCATGGTTTACATCACGTCAGCCGGTGTAAATAAATACCCCCCATAGTTGTATACGGAAGGCCATCAAGCCCAGGATGCGGAAAGTTTTATTTGGAAATAAACTTTCAATGGAGTGGGTGAATTTCAGCTAGAGAGCATTTATATAGTAATTCCATGGTTCGCATTTGTGGCTTATCCATTAATTAATCTCGTTGGTACACAATCCGCACCTTCTGTAAATATGATGTATTGATCCGTGAGAGTGTGGTCCAAAATGAGACGCACGTACAGGTAATATTATATCCTTCCTCTGTATAGAATACAATTAGCTAAGCAACTAATGAGCTTTATAAAGTCATCGTAGTCGTCCTCTGATCTGTAGACCATTGAATGTGATTAATGTAGTATAAATGGGGGTTTTATTTATCCTTTCATGTACAGAATGAATGGTGTTCCTGTTCCTGAATAGGATTCATTACATCCACACAACTCTATTTATTCCTTTTTTGTTTAATTCATGTCGTGTTTGGAGTAAATCGATAACAGTTAAGCTTTTAAAAAAGGACTGCCTTATTCAAACAGTTTTTGACATTCCGTAGCCATCATGCCAACAGCATTAATAAAGTTCCAACTCGGGTTTCTTCCCCCCACACAACAGCTGTCTCCTATGAGTCAGCAAAAGGATACAAAAAAAAAATACTGAAAAGGAAAACCCCCTAAAACGTTCTTCTTTTGTATGCGACTATGGATAGAATCGCAGTTTGAAATATCATGGCACGATTTCTCATAGACTACATTATATACGCGTCTTTATACATATGTACAATGCCTTGGAGGATTTGAACTATTCATGTTTGTTATCAGGAAAAAAATAACGAAGACTGCGGTGCTTCTGCTGTCGGCAGTGAAAATTGTTCCTCATACACAAACACATACTGCAACAAAGCTCATCCTTGATATTTCCCCATCAAAATGAAAAGAAAGGCTCCCAAGTGAACGTAAAATCAATAAAGGACACGTCGGTGTCCTATACTATTCCAGTGTTGATAAAGCTAGAAACGCCGCACGGTTCAAATGAAACAAAGACAAAAGGCTTAGGGTACCCAAAGGACTTGCGATTAATAATTTTTTCTCCAATAAAACGAAGAGGAGAATGCAAAGTGGCAATGAATACGTATAGTACTATGTCCCAAGGGTTCTAATGTTCAGGACTATGTATATCGGAAATTTTGACATGTTTTGTTCGTAAAAATAAAATTGACATTTACTGTTTTACGTCCACGATGTGGGAATGAAGGATGACTACATTCAAATGGGAGAGAGGATAATGATAGTTAAATCAAGTAACTTTTTTTTGGGAATAATGTGGTGGTGTATTTCATAGTTGCGTCCTTGGATGTGTGGCTTCTTTTTATGACATATTTGCAAATTAAAAAATTTTACAGCTTTCAGGGGTTAATTAAATTGGGAATAAAAAGAATAAAGGTACCATAGTACATTGAGAAACAAAATACAGTTTGGAATGGCATTCCATATTTGGGTTGTCTCCTTTAGGTTTGTACATCTATCAGCCCAATCATGAATAAAAATTCGGCGAGAATTTTTTTTCTTTTTTCACTTTCCTCCTATCCTAAACAAACTTCGAAAAAAAGGGAAAAAATCCGTGGGAGAAAAGAAGGTGTCAAAAACGCCAAAAAAAATAGCGAAAAGCCATCGCATTTCCCAATTGTTTTCTCCAACAATCCAACCGGAAAACAGGGAAATTTGATGCAAATGTGAATGTGAGATTTATATGTGTTAGTGAACATTACTTACTTACTTAAGTGGCGCTACAGTCCGGGATGAACCTGGGCCTCAACCAACATGCCTCTCCAATTAGCCTGGTCCTTAGCTAACTGCCTCCAGTTGCGCACTCCAAGTTGGTTGAGGTCGGTTTCTACTTGTGCGCGACACTTTAGGCGAGGTCTCCCTCTACTGCGTCCGGCATCTGGCTGGGAATTGAAGACTCTGCGAGCCGGAGTTCATTCGTTCTACAGTCCTAGCCATCTTAAACATCCAATGCGGAGTTTTTTTGACCAGGGGTATGTCGCTGTACAGCTCGTATAGTTCGTGGTTGAATCTTCGTCTCCATAGCCCGTCAACGCAAACGGGACCGAAGATTTTTCGAATAATTTTTCTCTCGAATCGACCAAGGATTTCTTCATCCGCTTTTGATACGGTCCATGCTTCAGCGCCGTAGAACAAATCTGGGATATCAGGGTCTTACATAGGATCTCCATAGTAGTTCGAGTGAGGGCTTTACTACTAAATTACCTTCCTAGCCCGCAGAAACAGCGGTTGGCAAGAGTAATTCTTTGTTCGATTTTTGACAAGATGTTGTTGTCAGAATTAATAGCGGAGCCGAGGTAGACAAAGTCCCGTACTACCTCAACGTAATATCTGTCAATGGTGACGTTTTGTCCAATTTGTCGATGTTGTGTGTTTTTTTTTAGTTGACAGCATATACAGCCCGCGAAATAAGTCACCTTATCAACTATATGCTTGCTTGGCATTGCGTTGTTTTTTATTTTTTTAATTCAATTTTTTGCGTATTTGCGCTTTAAGTAATTCTTTTGCGAGATTCAATAACGGAAAGAAGAATGAGCAATGAGGTGCCGTTATTTTCACTTGAAATTGTCTGCTGAGTCTCTTTGTAGCGCGAAATAATTGAACTGATCAACTCAGTTTCATGCGATTTTTTAACGTGTTTACTTCGGAATCTTAAATTATTTTTCAAATTAAGTGTTAAGAATCATTTCAAGTAAGTTTCTATAGCGACTCTTGGATTAATTAGTTAACATCATAATAATTTTCCTAGAAATGACACAAAATCGCTACCTTTCCAATGAGGTACGTGCCAACATATTGGCATTTAGAGAAATGGGGTCCACTTTACGTGAAATTGCTATAAAAATGGAAAGGAGTTTTTATACCATACAAAAGTTTTTGAAAGGTCCGGAAAATCATGGAAAAAAACGCCGATCTGGTCGCCCTTCTTCGATTAATAATCGGGATAAGCGACGAATAAAGAGCCTAGCAGTTAAGGAAAATAAAAGTACAGCGGAGATTTGCCAGCAATTAGACCTTCAAGTCTCTAAAAGACGAGTTCAACAAATTTTATTCAAAGAACAGTTCATTTCATACGAAAAAAAAGTCGCCAAATTTGAACTCCTTCCCCGCCATAAAGCTGCGCGCTTACAGTTTGCCGAGAAGTTCAAGTTTTGGAACCTTAAGTGGAGAAATATCATTTTCAGTGATGAAAAAAAATTTAATTTAGACGGTCCAGATGGCTACCAATTTTATTATCGGGATATTAGGTGTCCCAAGCAATAACGGATGAGGCGAAATTTTCAAGGGGGGTCTCTTATGGTATGGGCTGCATTTTGCTATTATGGCAAAAGTCCCTTATGCTTCATTTCCACATCGATGAACTCCGAAAATTATATGGAACTCTTAGACATTGAGTTAATTCCCTTTGGAGAGGAAATTTGCGGCGATTCGTGGATATTTCAACAGGACAATGCGCCTATTCACGTGTCTAAGAAGACAAAAGCCTTTTTTACTGAGAGAAACATCCCTTTTTTGATGTGGCCAGCAAAAAGTCCCGATCTTAATCCAATCGAGAACCTTTGGGATATTCTTGCCAGCAACGTTTACAAGCATGGCAACCAATATGGATCCCTACAAGGATTAAGAGATGCAATTGTTGCAGAGTGGGCAAAATTGGATGAAACAATCCTTGAAAATCTTACGAATTCGATGCCACGTAGATTGTTAAAATTAATTAAGAGCAAAGGAGGCCATATTTAATATTTTAATTAAAAAATATTTAAAAGTGTAAATAATTTTTGGAAGAAAAAGCATTTTTTAGTTTTGATCAGTTCAATTATTTCGTTCGGGGAAATATTAATTTAATTTTTAAAAATGTTTTTCATTATTTAATAATAAATTGTTTGCGTTATTTTATAAAGCTGTAAGTATAGTTTCATATAAAATTTACAGAAATGAAAAGAAATAAATATTTTAGTTTTTATCATGCAATTTATGTTGATAAGGTGACTTATTTCGCGGGCTGTACTTAGTCTTACCCTCATTTACTGCTAAACCCATTTTTGCCAATTCCTTCTCTGTACTAGCAAACGTGATGAGGTCGTTTCCGACCCTGATGGTGCAGCGAGCATTTTCCATCGTCATCCTACACAAACGGACGAGTTTGGGCGGTATTGGTATACCAAAACTAGACATGGCTCTGTATAGTTCGTCCCTATAAATGCTGTCGTATGCGGCTTTGAAATCGATAAATAGGTGGTGGGTATCGATTTGGACTTCTTGGGTTTTTTCCAGGATCTGCCGAAGTGTGAAAATTTGATCGGTTGTGGACTTTTCTGGCCTAAAACCACACTGATCAGGTTGTTGGTAAGCGGTTTCAGGAGTTCACATATTACGGCAGATAGGATCTTGTAGGCGATGTTGAGCAGAGTTATGACTCTGTAATTGGTGCAGCTCAGAGGGTCTCCTTTTTTGTGGATCGGGCAAACGATGCTGAGGTTCGATTCTTCAGGCATGGTTTCATCCGACCAGATTTGGCTTATGAGTTGGTGGATGTTACTTACCAAATCATCTCCGCCAGCTTTATAAAGCTCAGCGGGTAGGCCGTCATTTCCGGCGGCCTTATTAAGCTTTAGTTTAGATATTGCTATCCTCACTTCACTTAGGTCGGGTGGTTGGCAGTTTTCGCTGTCGTTGCCAATATTAAATGGTTCGACATTAGATGCTGGTGGTGTGGTGTGAATCGAGAGGTTAAGGGTTACGCGTTGCGCTGGTTACGTCTTGGCGGTCTATGCCGATTGCAGTCTTTCGACATTAAATTTTTTCACAGTATTTCTGGTTTTTTGGGGCTTGGTGGATATCCGCATCCTTACCTTGGCTACAACAAGGTAGTGGTCCGAGTCGATGTTAGCCCCTCGGAATGTTCGGACATCCAAAGTACTGGATGCGTGCCTTTTGTCTATAGCAATGTGATCAGTTTGGTTGACTGTTCGTTGATCTGGAGACAGCCATGTCCCCTTATGGATATCGAGGTGAGGAAACCGTGTGCTGGCTATAGTGGCATTTCGTTCCGTAGCGAAGTCTGTTACCAGACGTGTTGTCGTGCAGGCTATATTTTCCGACAGTACTGCTAAAGATGTCTTCTCTTCCTGCCTTTGCGTTCAAATCACCTCATAGGTTTGTCTAGGAACTCGTAGAAACAATCCTTAGTTATATCAGCTTTTTCCTCAGTCGGAGCATGAGCGCATATAAGGCTTATGTTGGCGAATTTGGCCTTGATGCGGATTGTTACAGGGGGCTCAGTGGCGCGATGGTTAGTGCGATGAACTGCCGCCCAGGAGGTCTGGGTTCGATTCCCAGCCGTAGCAGCACCTAAATGATTTTTCACTGGCCCTCCTCTCGTGATGATCTGAGAAATCATCCGAGTAGTATCAATTGTCAAGAATAGCTTATCTCAACGTTCGGAGTCGGCATAAAACAGGAGGTCCCACCATCGTGCAAGAAGTACACACGCACACATGAATGGTTGTGAGAAAGCTAGGCCCTGGGTACTAACGAGCCTGTTGCGCCAAAAATTTGTATTTTTTTTATTTTTTTGCGGATTGTTACAATGCATTCGCTAATGTCTTGGAAACATAAGACTTCTTGCCTAAGTCTGGCACTTATAACAAATCCGCATCCGAATGACTCGAACTAGTACAATTTCGAGTGGCATCATCCCAATGATCATTCGATCACGTGTTCTACTCCGCTGTAGTTATCGATCGTGGAAATTCGTCTACTGCTTGTTAGCCTCAGAATATTTCTAGGAATTGTGGCGTAAAACGAGTCAAATGCTGCTGGATGTAGATATGAGGCAATACAAATGGCACTGGATTGGACACACTCAGTGTGAAATCTTAACGACAACATGACTAAGCCAGGTTGGAAGTAACGGGTGATTTTTTAAGAGGTTTAGAAAAAAAACAAAAAATTCGAAAAAATGAATGAAATATTTATTTGAATCGATAGTTTGAACCTTGCAATTTAATGTTTAAAGATAATTTCATGCAAATGTTGACCGCGGCTGCGTCTCAGGTAGCCCATCCGCTGAGTCCAATTTTGGCATACTCTTTCACACATATCGGCCGGTATCTCACGAATGAATGCATGGATGTTGGCTTCCAGTGCGTCAATCGAAGCGGGCTTGTCCCTATAGACATAAGCCTTGACATACCCCCACAAAAAATAATCTAATGGTGTCAAATCGCACGATATAGGCGGCCAATTGACCGGCCCGAAACGTGAAATTAACTGTTCACCAAACTCGCCTCGCAATCGCGCCATTGTTTCGCGTGCTGTGTGGCATGTGGCACCGTCTTGTTGAAACCACATATCATGCAAGTCAAGAACTTCCATTTCGGGCAAAAATAGTTTGTTATCATCGCTCGGTAGCGTTCACCATTGACAGTAACGCTGCGATTCGCATCATCTTTGAAGAAATATGGCCCAATAATGCCGCCGGCCCATAAACCGCACCAAACAGTGGCTTTTTCGGGATGCCTTGGTAGCTGTTGCAATGCTTCTGGCTGATCTTCACTCCAAATGCGGCAATTTTGCTTATTTACGTACCCATTCAACCAAAAATGAGCCTCATCGCTGAACACAATTTTTCGATAAAAAAGCGGATCCTCGGCCAGCTTTCCAAGAGCCCATTCACCAAAAATTCGGCGTTGTGGTAGGTCGGCTGGCTTTAGTTCTTGCACCAGCTGTATCTTAAAAGGCTTTACGCCCAAATCCTTCCGCAAAATTTTCCACGTAGTGCTGTAACAAAGGCCTAACTGCTGGGAACGGCGCCGAATCGACATTTCGCGGTCTTCTGTCACACTAGCTGATACGGCCGCAATATTTTCTTCACTACGCACAGTACGTAAACGTGTTGGTGGTTTAATGTCCAACAAAGTAAATTTGGTGCGAAATTTGGTCACAATCTTCCGAATAGACTGCTCAGAAGGTCGAGAATGCCGATCATAAAATGGAAGCAGCGCGCGATGAACATTTCGAACCGAGCACGAATTTTGATAGTAAAATTCAATAATTTGCAAGCGTTGTTCATTTGTAAGACGATCCATGGTTAAATTGCAAACCAAACTGAAGCTGTTTGACAGTGACACAAGGTACTAAACACACGTCAGCTGTCAAAACCAGTGTTGCCAAAACCAAACCAGCTAAAAAATCACCCGTTACAAGAAAAAAAAAGTCGGTAGTCAAATGCATTCTGGAACTTAGATTTAGTCGGGTATCCTAATCGAAGGGCTGTTCTAATTGATGAAAATGGTCGATTAACCAATGAGAACGGAGCTTCATCTAAGATATCGAACGCTGCCAATGTCTTTAACTAGCTGGACACCACTTCTGCCGGAAGTTCTGTCGTCTTTTTTGCATCAGTCGAAAATGTGTTTTTTTTTCTCGAATGGCAAGACTTAAATACGCTCTAACTCGATGTAATCCGTCTCTATTGTGTTGTTCTCTATAAATCCCTTTCAACGACATAAACTAGACCAACTCATTAGCCATCTGCTGAATTTCCATTGATGATAGGACAATCTTTTAATTTTCTATTCCCATCTACATCTTCTAATTGGAAAATATCCACCAACAACATAATAATTACTCTTAATTTAAAATTGAGCATAAATCCCATGGAATTTAGCAATTTAGCGAATCAGGTCATTCCTACAGTTCATTGTTCTTATATGCAAATTCAGGAGTGGGTAAATGTACTATTCGACGCGCGACCACTCCCTTACTATTGGCCAATTAGCAATAATCAATCTTAACGAGCGTCTCTGCAGAGTGACTCACAATTAGTCGCAACCATTAGAGGATTTTTTTTTGTATGCACACATATATATGAAAAGAGGGCACATCTTCCTTGGAATCAATCCAATCCATGCCACTCACACGATCCATTGTACCTAATCCAATTACAGCCACTTAACGACGTGTCTAGACGCAACATTTAATGATTCTCTCCTCTCTTTTTCTTTGCAGGTATCGATGGATTAAGAACGGTAAAAAGTTCGACTGGCAAGCGTATGACAATCGCATGCTCCAACAACCAGGACGTGGTTCTTTAGTCATCACATCGCCCAGAGAGGAAGATTTGGGTCAATATCAGTGTTTTGCTGAAAACGAATTCGGTATTGCCACTTCGAATTCAGTATTTGTGCGTAAAGCCGAGCTGAACGCCTTCAAGGATGACGACCCAAAGACGATAGCAGCCAATGAGGGAGAACCCTTCTCACTACAGTGCGAACCTCCAGATGGTTGGCCCAAACCCACTGTTAACTGGTTGATCCAGCAAACCGATGGGTCTATCAAGAGTATCAACAGCTCCCGCATGACTTTGGATCCCGAGGGTACCCTGTGGTTCTCGAATGTGACACGAGATGATGCTTCAGGTGATTTCTTTTATTCTTGCTCAGCAACATCCGTGTTCCGTAATGAATACAAGGTCGGTAACAAGGTCCTGCTTTATGTTAAGCAAACCGGAATCAGCTCATCACAGAATAAGCACGAACCAGTTCGGCAATATACCACACGTAAGAATGAAGTAGCGCTGCGTGGCAAGAGAGTGGAATTGTACTGTATTTATGGTGGAACGCCTCTGCCGCAGACAGTGTGGATGAAGAACGGAGAACCTATTCATTGGAGCGACAGAATTACACAAGGTCACTACGGCAAATCGCTGGTCATTCGTCATACTACATTTGAGGACGCTGGCTCGTACACTTGTGACACATCGAACGGAGTCGGAAACGCACAATCGTACTCGATTAATTTGAAGATCTTGGCCACTCCTTACTTCACCAAAGAGCCAGAGATTCAAAACGCCGCCGAAGACGAGACAGTGGAGTTTCTTTGTGAAGCTGCCGGTAACCCAGAACCTACAATTCAATGGATTCACAATGGTAAACCAATTGCGCAGGCTCCACCCAATCCTCGCAGAATTGTGCAGAACAACCGCATCTTCATTCGCGATTTGGTTAAAGGTGATACTGGTAACTACGGTTGTAACGCAACCAACTCACTTGGTTATGTCTACAAAGATGTCTACCTAAACGTACTTGCCCTGCCACCAGAGATCCAGGAAGCCCCACGAAAAGAGGCCACAGTCGATGGAAAGAACGTAACAATGAGATGTCGAGTATTTGGGGCACCAAAACCTAAAGTCAAGTGGCTGCGCAATGGTCTTGAACTCACCGGTGGACGTTACTCAATTCAACCCTCAGGCGATTTGGAAATCACTCAGGTCGGCTTCGGCGATGCTGGTCAATACATGTGTTATGCGGAAAACAAATTCGGAAGCAAATCGGCAAATGGCAGTCTAATTGTTAAGGAACACACGCGGATAACACAGGAGCCACAGAACTACGAAGTCGCTGCTGGACAATCGGCAACTTTCCGATGCAATGAAGCGCACGACGATACACTCACGCTTCAGATTGAATGGTGGAAGGATGGCGAGCCAATTGATTTGGACAATCAAGTGCGATTCCAGAAGACAAACGACAACTCACTTACCATTTCCAAGACCATGGAGTTGGATTCGGGAGAATACACCTGTATAGCACGTACCGAACTGGACGAAGCCACTGCCAGAGCCAATCTAATCGTTCAGGATGTGCCAAATCCACCCAATCTAGTCGAAATCGTGTGTAAGGCGAGTGAAGCTGAAATTCGCTGGGAACCACAGGGTGACAACCGTTCCCCAATCCTGCACTACACAATCCAATACAACACGTCCTTCACCCCACAGACATGGGATGTCGCTTTCGAAAAAGTGCCCTCAACCGATTTCAGTTATACCATCGGCATGACACCTTGGGCCAACTACACCTTCCGTGTGATTGCGTTCAACAAAATCGGACCATCAACTCCCTCGGAGCATAGTAGTTCATGTACCACACAACCCGATGTACCTTACAAGAATCCCGACAATGTCGAAGGCCAAGGAACTGAACCAACCAACTTGCAAATCAAATGGACCCCTATGCCTGAGATCGAACACAATGCACCAGCCTTCCAGTACCGCGTGTCATGGAAGCGAGATATTACAGGCGCCAGCTGGGAGAGCAAGAACATCTTTGATTGGCATCAGAATAGTTTAATCGTGCCGGACCAGCCAACTTTTGTTAGGTATCTCATCAAGGTTATTGCCATCAATCAGAAGGGTGAATCGAATGTAGCCGCATCCGAGGTGATAGGATACTCTGGCGAGGATAGGCCTCTGGAGGCACCAACGAACTTGTCAATGATTCAAGTGACCACAGCAACATCAGCCATCTTAAGCTGGAATCCGGTTAGTCCCGAATCGATACGTGGTCACTTCAAGGGTTACAAAATCCAAACATGGACAGACGATGAAGGTGAGGATTCACTGCGTGAAATCCACGTTAAGGGAGACGCCAATGAGGCGCTAGTCACACAATTCAAACCCGATTCAAAGAACTTTGCCCGCGTTTTGGCTTACAATTCACATTTCAACGGTCCACCCAGTGCAGTAATCGATTTCGATACACCCGAAGGTGTTCCATCGCCCATCGAGAGTCTGGAAGCGTTCCCTCTTGGTTCGTCGGCATTCCTGTTGTCATGGAAGAAGCCATTGAATCCAAATGGCAAGCTGACGGGCTACAAGATCTACTATGAGGATGTCAAGGGCAACTATGTGGGCGAACGACTTGAACGAAATCCACACATTGAGGATCCGAGAATTACGAGAACGAAGCTGGCGGGACTTAAGCCGAATACGAAATACAGGATCATCATTACTGCCACCACCAAAATGGGAGAGGGAAATGAGTAAGTTGAGGCAATGTCATCTCTGTGAGTTTGTCTGAAGTATTGTTCTCTTTTTAGGAACTTTATTGAGAAGAAGACCTTGGGAGGTACCTTCCAGGAACCAGCTGTGCCAGAATTCACATGGGAACAATTGCCATCCGATAATTCGATGGCGCAGTTCAAGATCAACTGGCAGCCAGCCACCGATGGTGGTCATCCAGGAACGCATTTCTTCACTAAGTACAGGTAAGCGTTGGTGGATGATGATATCATACGAACGCCAGTCACATGAATCATTTTCATTTTTACAGGATCAAGGGAGAAACCGAATGGCAAAAGACCAAGGAAGAACTGAACGAAGATTTCCAAATCATTCGTGGATTGGATCCCGAGACGGTATACGAATTCCGTGTCGTCTCAGTCGATGGGCATTACTTCAAAGAGAGCGCAGCACAAGAGATCGATACAAATGGTATTGATGGACCTATTATGGTGCCAAATGAGAATGTCGCCAATGCTGGATGGTTCATTGGAATGATGTTGGCATTGGCCATCATCATCATTCTCTTCATTATCATTTGCATCATTCGAAGAAATCGCGGTGGCAAATACGATGTGCATGACCGTGAATTGGCCAATGGACGTCATGATTATCCCGATGAGGGTGGCTTCCATGAATATTCTCAACCGTACGTTGTTACTTGTTCTCCAACGACCAAGAATTTCCGTTTAAATTCGTTTTTCTTTCTCCACAGCTTGGATAACAAGAGTGCGGGTAGGCAATCAGTTAGTTCGGCGAATAAGCCAGGTGTCGAAAGTGATACCGATTCAATGGCTGAATACGGTGACGGTGATACAGGTGAGTGATAACGATAACTCGACAACATTTCCAACTGACTACTGTATTTGATTTAATCTTTGTTTTCTCTTATTTTCATTGTGTTCCCACAATTTTTATTGTGTACTTGTTGGAAATATGTTTTTTGTTGGTTTTTATGTTTTATGGAAATGAGGTCGGAAAGTTGAAAGCGCCGTCAAAAAATAACCACACATAACGAAGACACAGGTAAATGTTAAGAGACGCTGAGAACAATGCTGTTTTAGCTAAGCGCCAATTTCGAAATTAATAAACGCTGGCATCTGTGAATATGATGCCTTTGTCGAAGCCACAGCAAGCGAACAATTTGCAGTGAATTTTTGTTTTTTGTTTTTGTGTTTGTCCCTAATAATTGCGTTTTGACTAACAACCACGCCTACATTTTTAATGTCTTGACAATAAGTGAATAATTCTTCAGTCCCTTAGATGTGTAAACGGCGAATCGAGACATCTTTAGCCGATGCATAGTTTTTGTACAAAAATTGCTTTTGAAGGTTCAGAAGCATCGAGTCAGGTCCTTTTTGTATTTTTTTTATAATTCCGATAACATTCCCGTTGAATCCCCGATGGAAATTAAATTCTGCAGTCTCAAATACGTGTCTATATACAACAGAAAAGGAGTTCGATAAACGTCGATATTATTTGATCGTGTATTTCTGAACACTTCGGGATAATAGCAGCGTTTTCACTTTGGCAGATTAGGGTGGGAGAATTTAGTTTTTTGATCAATTCTGCATAGGAAATCAAATTTGAAACGGAGGTAGAAATGACAAATTCTAGGTCTAAGTGTACAATTCTTGGCTTTGACATATTTATACTTAAAATAATCCTCCAGCTGTTAGGTCTTCAGATAAAGCTAAACTGCCTGCTGCACATGTTGCTTTTAATTTTATTCTGCGCTACCTGAGCACGTAGAGAAGGAAGCAATGTATCCGAAAAATTTGGAAAACTATTGTTCGATGTTGACGTAAAAAAGATGACCCAAATCATATCTCCCACCACCTACGATGTACCAACTGTCTTACCCCTCATGGTAGTGCAGTGGCCTGGAGGTTAATGCCTTGAACTACTTTTCTTTTCTTTCACAGTTTCAGCTCAGCTGCGAAAGTCTTACAAACATCCAAAAATATAAACGGTTTCAATGGTACTTACTTAAGTGGCGCTACATGTCCGGAATGAACCTGAGCCTCAGCCAACATGCATCTCCAGTTAGCCCGGTCCTTAGTTAACTGCCTCCATTTGCGCACTTCAAGTTGAAGTCAGTTTCTACTTGTTCGAGGGCTTCCTCTACTGCGTGACTTATCTTCGTCTAGCCCGTCAACGCAAACGAAGATTTTTTCTCTCAAAACGAACATTTCTTCATCCGCTCTTGATACGGTCCATGCTTCAGCGCTGTAGAGCAGGACTGCGATGATCAGGGTCTTGCCTTCTTAGCCCGAAGAAACAGCAGTTCGAAGGAATAATTCTTCGTTTAATTTCTGACGAGCTCTTGTCAGAGTAAATAGCGGAGTCAAGGTAGACAAAGTCCCGAACTACCTCAAAGTTATATCGGTCAATGGTGACGTTCTGTCCAATTCGTCGATGAGGTGTGTCCTTTCGAGTTGACAGCATTTACTTGGTCTTACCCTCATTTACAGCTAAACCCATTTTGGCAGCTTCCTTCTCTATACTGGCAAACGAGACATGTAATAACGTTGAGTCCGTGAGTTTCTACTTGTACGATGTCAATATCGTCGGTGTATGCTAATAGTGACACCTGTTTGTGGAAAATTGTGCCTCTGTTGTTGCCTCGGGAGTTTTTCACAATCCTCTTAAGAATGATGTTAAAAAAATTGCCTAAATCCTTTTTTGGTATCCAATGTGTCGGTGAGTTCCGTCCCTGATGAAACAGAGAGAGTTCTCCATCGTCAACCTGTACAGACGGACGAGTGTGGGCGGTATACCAAAACCAGACGTGGCTCTGTATAGTTCGTCTCTATAAAAGCTGTCTAATGCGGCTTTGAAATCGATTAATAGGTGTTGGGTATCGATTTGGACTTCTTGGGGTTTTTTTTTTTTTTTTTGATCTGCCAAAGTGTGAACATTTGATTAGTTGTGGACTTTCCTGGCCTAAAACCACGCTGATAAGGGCCGATCAGGTTGTTGGTAAACGGTTTCAGGCGATAGACATATTACGGCAGATAGACGATGTTGAGAAGTCTTAAGCATTTGTAGTTGGGGCAGATCAGAGGGTTTTTTTTGTGGACCGGGCAAACAATGCTGAGGTTCCATTCTTCAGGCATACTTTCTTCCGACCAAATGTTGCTTGTGAGTTGTTGAGTGTTTTATAAAGGCTTTAATCTCGGCTGAGAGGCAGTTCAGATATTGCTGTTAGATAGTGCTGCACTTTACTCAGGTCAGGTGGTTGGTAGTTTTCCCTGTCGTCGCTCATATTGAATAGTTCTGACAGCGTAAGATTGTAGAAATGATTCATTCATTATTTTCATCATCTAGTGTCTCTAAACCTTGATCATCTCGACAGGATTCTGTTCGATCCTGTATCCCCGGCTTTGACATTTTGGTAATACTTGCGAACATCTTTCCTGGTGCCACTCCTCCCTGTAACCTCGATCGCGCGCTTTTCTAATTCTTTTTTCTTCTTTATGGAGGGTGTTCTTCCATTTATCTTTGCCATATTGCTTTGGTTTTCACATGCAGGTTAGCGTTGTAGACCTCGTTCTTGGCTGTGAGCATCTGTCGGCGCTTTTCATCAAACCAAGGGTTTCTTGCTAATAGGCGCGAGACACCTAGCAAATTAATTGCGTCGATCTAGTGGCTTGTTGGGGTCGTTGTCATTCTTCTTCGACATAAGATGCTGGTGGTATTGTGTTAATCAGGAGGTTAAGGGATACGTGTTCTGCGAAGGCCTTGGTGGTCTCTTGTGAATGCAGTCTTTCAACATATAACTTTTTTCGCAGTAGTGACGGTATTTGTTGCGTCTTGGTGTATATCCGCATACTTTTTTGTCTGCAACAAGGTAGGGGTGTGAGTCGATGTTAGCCCCTCGAAATTTTCTGACACATCCAAAATACTGGATACGTGCCTCTTGTATATCGCAATGTGATCAATTTGATTGACCGTTGATCTGGAGACCGCAATGTCCACTTATGGATATCGATGTGAGAAAACCATGTGCTGGCTATAGTGCCATTTCGTTCCTTAGCGAAGTCAATTAGCCTAAGTCCGTTGCCAGACGTGTTGTCGTGTAGGCTGTGTTTTCCGACAATACTGCTAAAGATGTGTTCTCTTCCTACATTTGCGTTAAAATCCCCAAGCACGATTTTTACTTCGTACTTCGGTAGTCGCCCATTGATTTTGTCCAGGAGCTCGTTGAAACAGTCTTTCGCAATATCGTTTTGTTTTTCCTACGTCAGAGCGTGAGCGCATATAAGGCTCATGTTGTCGAATTTGACCTTGGTGTGGTCAATGTCTTGGTAGCATAAGAGTTCTGCCCTAAGTCTTATACTTATACGAAATCCACATCCGAATAGTCGCTGTTTCTGCCCACTATAACACGGTCCGAAGTTGATGTCACAGTTTTCCATCCTCTTGACCATCCCATCGTATTTCCTAGATGGCAGTAATGTCTGCTTTTGTAGCACAACTAGCGGAAGCCATACGCTGGCTTCCGCTATTTGTTCGACTCCATCTTTCCTGATAAATTTTCTGACATTCCAGGTGCAGATATAGGATGTAGGTTTTTCACCTGTCCATTCTAACTAGGACTATAGACTGTAGACGCAACCGTTGACTTCATCTGGGAAATTTTTTCTGCTGCGCCGCCACGTCAATTGCAATTTTAACTGCGTTGGGTAAAAGAGTTATTTCTGTTTGTGTTTGTTCCACGTTCGTCAACTCCAAAAATAAGAAAAAGAAGTTTTCTGGCTTAGGTCTCCACAATATGTCGAATTTCTGCTAAAAAAGACTGACCTTAAAAAATGTAATAACAAAAATTAGCATCGTTTTCCCTTCGCAAAAAGTTGTCCCACGAAACTGCCATAGGTTGTACGACGATTTAGAAAACCATTTTTCTTCTGTCTAATAGAATAGGTTTTAACCTAATAAGAGGGATCATAACCCTATCCTTCATGGTGACCTTAAGAGGATAACCCCGCCCAAAATCAAACAGTCAGCAGTGACGTAACATTTTCCATTTAGCCTTATGAAACTTAACAGCCAACTATCACCGCCTTCATTTCCATTAGCATAATCATAAACAAAAAACATTTCAAGTACCACAATAAAATAAAGCTTACAACGATCTAAAGAAAACAAATAATTTAAAACAAAAAAATAAAAAAAAAACTTTCTAAATTGTAAATCAACATTTTCCAGATGAATTTTTTGTTTTTCTAAAAATACAAAACGGATGTACATTTTGTTGTTAAATTTGTTCGCACATTTCCCTTTCGTAGTTGATTTGAATTTATTTCTTTGATTTTTGTTTTTATTTTGCCTCATGTTCATTTTTATTAATCATCACTTTTTCCTAGTAGGCATGAACGAAGATGGCTCATTTATAGGCCAATACGGACGGAAAGGACTATGATTCCCTCCTGTTATTCCTGTACTTCATATATAAATATTTTTTGTCTTTTCTAAGCAAACAAACAAATTAGAATTCAAACAAAAACAAAAAACAAAAAAAAAACACACCAAGTAGTAATAAGAACGAAAAGAACAAGAGAACAAAAAAATATAACGTATTTTTTATACAAGTGCTTCTACATTGCATATGATATTGCCTTCTGTTTACTACATTCCGACATTGGATGTCTACTTTATAGATATCGGCAATATTTTCCGTTTCATCTTAGAGGTAGAGTCTTTATTATTTTTACTCATCAAATTTGCTAAATATCCATATATATATGTTTTAATGTTTTTTTTTTTATAAATTAATCATTTGGTTATGGTGTTTATATTCATTGGTTTTGGGTTTATTAATTTAAACAAATTATTATTCTCTTATAAACTAACTGCATTTGTATAACATATATATTTTATATGTCAAGCATATCCTTATATAAATGTGTGCTATATTTTGTTTAACGGCTTTTATCGTATTCTCAAAACGAAGCGAATCTAGTATATAAACTAACTTTGAATATCTAGAAACGCCTGACATTTATGGCAAATAGGCGTTGAAGTCGAAAGACTTATTTTAATGATCTTGATTATTTTTCCTACGTGAGAAGCTGTCCACTGCATTAAACTCATTTAAGGTATTCGTGTCTGTCGTAGAAGCAAAGGTAAAGAAACTAAAGCGCGAATATTCTCCCTGTCCGGACGGTATACCTTCTATAGTTCTGAAAAATTGTATCAACTATTTAGCTCAACCCCTTACTGCTCTTTTCCAACTCTCAATATCACAGGGAGTCTTTCCTTCTCCTTGGAAGAGCTCTTTCATAATCCCATTACATAAAAAAGGCCCTCAGAACGAAATTCCTAACTACCGACCAATTTCTAAACTCTCTTGCATACCGAAGCTATTTGAAAGCATCGTTTATGATATATTCACCCTTGTCGAGGTATCCGTTCTGAAGAAATTCTCCGATATGTTCGAAATCGGAGAATTTTCTGCCGAGTTATCCGTTCCGATTAGCATTTCTGACATATCCACCCCTATCGAGGTAACCGTTCTGAAGAAAAATTTCCCCGAAATGTTCGAAATCGGAGAATTTTCTGCCGAGTTATCCGTTCCGATTAGCATTTCGGACATATCTTCCTATGAAATGTAACGCACTTGATCGCACATTGGCTATATGCGTTAAGTCGACAAGTTTTGATAGCTATGCGTTGAATTTCTTCCGAAGTTGTCCGACGAAGAATTACTGCGGAATCAAACGAACGCGATTGTATGCTTTTTTTTATTTTGTTCCGCAACGGATACCTCGAAAGCAAATTGAGTTCCGATTGCAACTGACTTTCGATTCGGAGATTGTTCCGAACGGATACCTCGATAGGGGTGATCGTTCGATAAAAAGTAACGCACATGATGGCGCACCAGTGCGTGATATGCGTTAAGTCAAATATTTTTGACAGCTATGCGTTGAATTTCCTCCGAAGTTGTCCGACAAACAGCCCTATCGAGGTATCCGTCGGAGCGGACAATTTTCCGCAACGCATACTTCGTCGGAGGTTTAAATTTCATTCGAGGTGTGTGTCATCGGAAAAAAATCTACACAAATGCGACGGCTTCACTTCACTGCAATTCGTAAATAAATTCCGTGAAGAATTTGTGTCGGAGGAAATCGGAAAAATAATGGCACTTAGCTGTCAAAAATTGCACGAAAAATGCACCTGAAAGCACTTCAACGCAACGCGTTACAAATTGTCGGAGAAATATTCCGAACAGCTTTTCGGAAGAATACCTCGAAGCAAAAATCCTCCGAATCGGAGAACTTTCCACTCCGACGGATACCTCGATAGGGCCGAAAGAATTACTGCGGAATTAATCGAACGCGGTTGTATACTTTTTTATTATATTCCGCAACGGATATCTCGAAAGTAAATTGAGTTCCGTTTGGAACCGGCTTTCGTATCGGAAATTCTTCCGTACATACTTATACCTCAATTGGGATGATGATTTTTTGATTGCAAATCCGTCATTTCTCCAAACCAACACGGATTTCTAAAAGGTAGTTAAACAACCACTAACCTAACAGAATTGGTATCTAACAATCTGTGCGCATTAGAGAATGGCAATGAAGTCGATGTTATTGCCACTAACTTTAGTAAAGCTTTCGATAAAATTTCACATGAATTCATTCGTTTCAAATTAAAGCACTAGATTTTCAACCGGGCTTAATTGATTGAATTAAATCCTATCTGTTTGAACGCCAATACAAAGTTCTGTTTAGATGATCTGTATCGAACCCCTCTTTAGCCACACCCGGAGTACCTCAAGGTAGCCATCTTGGTCCGTTGATATTTATTTTGTCTATCAATAGCGTTGACTGTATCATTGAAAGCTCATATCTATCTGTTTATGCCGATGGCATGAAAATCTTTGAGCACATTTCTCCTCCGCTGACTCTTACCCACTTCAAAGAGATTTAAACAACTTTTCAACCTGGTGCCAAAAAAACCTTCCTGTAGCTCAATGTCATCAAATGCCAGACCATGACATAACTCCCGTAATAGCGTCCACACACCAATCATGCCGGCATGCGCAATATAGTGATTGCGCATGCAAACTGAGAGTGTGTGGTGCTTACTGTGTGGTTGTGCATACGGCATGAGTGATTTCAAAACATTTTGATATTTTCTTGTTTGCGCATGCAAGAATGCCTGGTGTGTGTGTGTGCGAAATTGCGCAGTTATGAGAACAACAGCGCTCGGAGGGTACATTTTTACATTTATAATGACGACCTGCCACAGTCAGCGATTAACACACGAATGATTACTGCGCGTTTTGCATGAATAGTGTATGGAGGAAGCGTGATTGCGCATGCTTGAGATTGCGCATGCATGTATGTGTAGTGTATTGGCGCTTTAAGCGTCTCCCATCAGTCGCGAGATCCTATTTAATATTTGGTGAGTCCGTACCTAATGTTTTTTTTTCATGCGTGATCTGGGTGTTATCTGTGACAGAGAACTTCATATTGATCATCAGCAGAGCCAACTCCGCACTTGTGTAAATCCGTTGGTCCAGATGGTATATCCCCCATTATTCTGAACAGGTGCTCTTTTACGCTAGCAAAAGCTTTTCTATCTGAATCTTTCTGAGTAGATGGAAAACTGCATTTGTCCAGCGTGCACCAAAAAAAGGCGAATCGTCTTCCTCTAGTTATCGACCAATTGCACTTACGTCCCTTCTTTCCAAGGTCATGGAAGCACTGATAAATCGTCAACTTCTGATATATCTCGAAACACGAAAACTTCTCAATGAACAGCAGTATGGTTTTCGCAGCAACAGGTCCACTGATGATTTGATGACATATCTCACCACCGATAATCAATCAATCCAATCAATCCACCATGGTGATGGAAGCAAGATTATTGCATTTGCCAGGTTTTGGCATCAACCCCTTTTGTCGAAAACGCGTGAATTATTCAAAATGAAATGAAAAACTTCTTCTATGGATTGAAAGTTATCTTTCGAAACGCTCAATTCAAGTTGTTTTGGAAGGTTTCAAGTCTGTCGACTTTAAACGACAAAATATGTTAAGCTTATTGAATTCCGATCTTACTGGCCATTATCAAATGGGGTAAATCCAACAGAGTGAAAGCGAAACCAAAATACGCCGCCATTATCCATGAATGGTATTTAAATCGTAGAAACCGAAAAGCAATCCATGCTCAATATGTGTGTAAGTAACAACTTGCGATGGACCGACCACATATTCCAAGGCGCTAAAAATGCTGCGAAATTTCTAGGTTTCCTTCATTGATGTAAGAAATATTTTACCGCTTCTTATCTGACCACAATATACAAAGCGTTTATACGCCCTAATCTTGAGTTCAACGCCCACGTCTGGTCGGGTGCTACATCTCCTACATAGGATTCAAATGTGTGCAGGAGACATAGTAATAGCGAACTCTTTAGTTTCGCTCGAACATCGTCGAAATAACTCCTCCTATACCTTGTTTTATATCTATTCAGCAGCAATACTCGCTATGCTATGAAAGCAAATCAATTTACCTTTAAGTCTATCTTCGGTCTAGATACGTACATAAACCGAACATCACGAATGTGGAATGCTCTACCAAACACTGTTTTTCCTTTCCATCATAACTTACAAAAAAATAAAATTTTTTGGCGCAACAGGCTCGTTAGTACCCAGGGCCTATTTTTCTCACAACCATTCATGTGTACTTCTTGCACGATGGCGGGACCTCCTGTTTTATGCCGACTCCGAACGGCTAAGTTGAGATAAGCTATTCTTGACAATTGATACTACTCGGATGATTTGTCAGATCATCACGAGAGGAGGGCCAGTGAAAAATCATTTAGGTGTTGCTACGGCTGGGAATCGAACCCAGACCTCCTGCGCGACAGTTCATCGCACTAACCATCGCGCCACTGAGCCCTCTTCATAATAACTTACAGTCATTTTAAACCAATGTGCTTCGGAACATCCTTCCTCCTTATCCTGAATTTCCTTAACTTTCATTTTAAACCAATGTGCTTCGGAACATCCTTCCTCCTTATTCTGAATTTCCTTAACTCCCGCACTTTGCTAATACATATACAGGGTATAACCCCTCGAGTCCGCGTAAATTATAAAAAAAAACATCCTGTTGAAACCACAAGTCAGCTACACCAATATTTTGAATTTTCGGCAACAAAAATTCATTGATCATTGCTCTGTTCGATCTCCATTGTCAGAAACACGCGCTCCTTCCATATTTTTAAATAAATACGGTCCGATGATGCCGCCTTCCCATAAACCGCACCAAACAGTGTATTTTTGGGGTTGCATTGGTAGCTGTTGGATTGCCTCTAGCTGTTCATCGGCCCAAATACGGCAATTTCGCTTATTAACGTAGTCAAACAAATACAAATTTTTGGAGCAACAGGTTCGTAAGTACCTTGTACCTTGCATTTTCTAATAACCACTCATGTATGCTGGGGCTCAGTGGCGCGATGAACTGCCGCGCAGATGGTCTGGGTTCGATACCCAGCCGAAGCCCTCTCCTCGTGATGACCTGACAAATCATCCGAGTAGTAACAATTGTCAAGAATAGCTTATCTCAACTTAGCCGTTCGGATTGGGCATAAAACAGGAGTTCCCGCCATCATGCAAGAAGTACAAATTGCATAGCGTCTTAACCAAAAATGATCTCTTTCGGCAAAACAATTTTTTTTATAAAAAGGAAATGTATCAGTTTGAAGCTTTTCCACGGCCCACCAACTGAAATTAAAACTTAAACCAAAGTCAGTTTTGAACGAGCTGTATTTTATGCAAGATCACGCTTCAAAATACGCCACAACGACGACGAATTGATTTATCAAGGTCTTTACCTACTCTCTGCTACTGCAGCAATGCACTGGTTGTTGGATGAGTTTCCAATAGTGTAAAATTGTTTCGGAATTTGCTGATGCTTTTATGAATAGTGCGTTCAGTTAGATAATTATGACCACCAAAATGTGGTCGAAGAACTCTGTAACAACTTTTAACTGAGCACTGAATTTGAAAATAAGTTTCTATAATTTGTAAGCATTTTTCCGGCATAAGTATTATCATTATGAAATGCATACGTGTTAAACGTCGTATAGACAAGCCGGTTGACAAAAAATAACTACCTATTGGATCACCCGTTATTACTTATACGAGAATATAATTTTAAATCACCCGCAAATTTTAAAACTTTACAAAACATCAAAACTCCATTTAAAAAAAAATAAACTAAAATGCAATGGTCCTAAATGGCTACCTTGCGGGACACCGGATGTTACATCAATTTAGCATGAGCAATGGCTCTAAATGGCCACTTTGCGGGACACCTCATGTTACATCAATCTAACATAACCAATGGCCCTAAATGGCTACCTTGGGAGACACCAGCTGATACATCAATCTAGCATGAAGTATAACCATCTATCGATCCATTTGCTTTGTGATTGTCCAGTAGTTATGAAGCCATTTAAGCATTCCAGAATGAAAATCCAACGATTTTAGTTTAAATTTGTATTGCTTAACAATGTTGTATGATTTGGCGAAGGAATACAAATGGCTTAAGCATATTAGTTTGTTTGGAAAAGTATACGAAAGGAAATAAAAAAGCAAATCCGCATTTCGTCAGCAGTCTTGTAAAAAATATATCTTAATTCTATCGCACAAAAAAAAAACTACATAACCTCCACTACTTACTACTCGTATATACATTTGTGTCATGTCCTTGCTAATAGTCCTTAATTTATTTCCATCATCGCAACATTTAATTTTTTGTATTTATTGTTTCCTTAATAACCTTATTATTTATTTTTTTATAATTTTAAATATTTACTAACACACAACTAACCTGGTTTACAGCAACAACAAACCATAATCTGTACTCACTTGGTCAGACCATAATCACTCATCTTACATTCCAAATAACAATAAAACAATTTAATTTCCTTTTATCCCCTCACAGGACAATTTACCGAAGACGGCTCGTTTATAGGTCAGTACGTTCCAGGAAAGCTTCAACCACCAGTAAGTCCTCAGCCCACCCCTCATCAGCCAGCGCCATCCACACAAGGTTCCAATGCTGTAGCTACTTATGTTTAAGTTTCCCCCTCCCCAAAAACAAACAGAAAAAAATAGGTCAGAAATATTTCTAAAATATTTCGAAAAAAAAAACTTTTTTTTATAAAAATTATTTAAACAAAAAAACACAATTAATATTAATATATAAATATATATATAGCATAAATATGAAAGAAGCCTTTTTTGTAAGTTCAGCGTAAAGTTTTACTTCAATTTTTCTACAACAAACTTTTTTTTTTTAAACAAGAATCTCATTTTGTGTTAAAGTTAAATTTTAAAACAAAAAATAAATCCACTGGCAGCGTTAAAAAAGTATACAAATTGAAGTTAAAATGAGAAATTATATTTCCTTTGACGTAAAAATATGTGTAACTATACAAAAGTAATGTACAATTTCGTTTTTTTGTTTTTATTTTATTTTAATCTTGTGTAGAGCTAAACATTGTATGAAATACATTTGAAATATATTTCACACAGAAGCTGAAGGGTACATAGTAATATATTAAATTTTTTTGTAAAGAAAAATAAACTATTTAAATGTAGTTAACTTTTAACTAATTTTTCGTTTTCGGTTTAAGTAAAAAAAAAATGATACACACAATTTAAATAAATAGTTTTCCGTATAAAGATGATGAAAACCGACAAACAATATTATGTGTTCAAAGAGCATAAAACCAATGTAATATTATGTTTTTTTTTTCTATCTTCTCACACTTATCCAGTTCACCTTAGATTAAAAAAAAAATTTAAAAACAGAAAGAAAACAAAAATCGTTATTTTTTTGTAATACATTTAAGTTGTAAGATTCACTACTCATTTAAGATATAATTTAGTAACCCTTACTCGAATCTTTTTTTTTGTAAATTTACTTTTTTTACGCGTAAATTTACTGATCAACTTTTTTTTGTAGAAGAAAATAATTAAGAAGAAGAACACATGAGTTTAAAACACGTCCATACAAAGTATTTTGTTAAAAGTAAAATCCAGTTTTGATAGTTTATTTAAAATGAAAATGTACTAATAAGAAATATAATTGTTTTGTGCAGTAAACTAAAAAAAAATAGAAAAACAATACAATCGTGCAGCATCAACATAAATAGCGTTTGCTTATGATTTTTTTATTTTTATTTTATTTTTTCTGTTTATTAGATTTAATTTAAAACAATTTTATTTTTCGTCAATCGGCTTTATAACTTGTACGTAGAAATATTTCGAATATTATTTTTTAAATTAAATGTTATAAGTTTAAATAAAAAGAAAAACAAGAAACATACATTTTACTTTTTTTTTTCATTTTTTATTTATTTTTTTATTTGTTAAATGTTTTATTTTGCTTTTTTTAGGGGTATTGTGTCCTGTCCATGAACGCTGTAGAGAAAATCAAGTTGTATTATTGTTGCGAGTTATAGTTTGACATGGATCGTGTTTAGAGGTAGTTAGAGGTTACAAAGGGCGGCCTGTCTTTATCGAGACATTAGCTGATTTCGTGTAGTCTTAAATGTTTAAGATATATTTGGTAGATCGGTTTTAATAGCTTCTAAAGAATATTTAATTCAACACTTAAAAAAATGTTAGGTATGTGTTCATGAGTTATGAATAATATTGACGACAAAAAGCCAGGCCAAAATTTGCTGAATACGTGCAATACTACCTCTTTGATCTAGATACCTCATATATTTGCTCTAGGTCAATTTTCTTTCTCGAAAATTACGAAGTGAATTGTAGAAATTTATCGTCATCGCCGTTTTACAGTCTGGAAAATGTTTTTTTTCGCATTTTTTAACTTTCTCTTACAAAGAGAAAGATATTGTTTTCGTGAAAATTTTCGACCTCGAGATTTTGATTGATTCTAAAATTACGATGATAGCGGAGCCTAAAAAAGTGGTTTTTGGAATTCCGTCCGTCGGTCCGTCTGTCCGTAATGGTCTCCCCAGCCTAAACGGCTTGACCGATTGTCTTCAAACTTCGTATCCAAGCTTGTTTTGGTCATAATTCTAGGCCATTTTTTTTTGTTTGCTTTTAGCCATGTTATTAACGGTACCTGCCATATAAAAATTACACATAACCTCAATTTTCTCGAAAACGGCTCTAACGATTTTGATTAAACTTTATATATACTATAAGCATATTAGTTCCAACAAAACTGCATACCCAGTTTTTTCGAGAAAATCCATATAACGGATTTTGTCATTCAGGCCATATAAAGAAAATTGTTAATTTCTCGCAAACTACTATGCCAAATTGAATGAAATTTAATATATATACTACTATTATAGTTTTAAACAATTCCACATAATTAGTTTTAGCCCAACTATCACTTAACGGAATTTTCAGTTTTAGCCAATAACGAAAAATAATTATTTTTCACATAGACACCGATTCCTTCAAATTTCGGAGTAAACGTTCGTATAATCACATTTCGACATTTTATATAATTTTTAGCATTAATTATCAAAATGCGCACTATTTGATCTAACGCCCAACTCGCTGTGAAAGAGAAAGTTGCGTACGACCCAGTCGTGCACCCACCACTCGTTTTTCATAATTTGCACGCACTCAAGGGATTATGAAAACCTTGAATATGTTTTAGCACAGTGTGGGCATTAAGGAATTCGGGATAAGAAGAAAGGAGATACCAATGCACATTGGTTTTAAATGCCTGTAAGTCTGGGGGCTCAGTGGCGCAATGTTTAGCGCGATGAACTGCCGCACAGAAGGTTCGATTTCCAGCCGTAGCAACACTAAATTGATTTCTCACTCCTCTCGTGGTGATCTGACAAATCATCCGAGTAGTATCAATTGTCAAAATAGCTTATCTTAACTTAGCCTTTCGGGTTCGGCTTAAAACAGGAGGTCCCACCATCGTGCAAGAAGTACACACGCACACATGAATGGTTGTGAGAAAGCTAGGCCCTGGGTACTACTGAGCCTATTGCAGCACAAATTTGTATTTGTTGGACTACGTTAATAAGCAAAATTGTCGTGTTTGGGCCGATGAAAAGTCAGAGGCAATCCAACAGCTAAGAATGCAATACCAAAAAAAAACTGTTTAGTGCGGTTTATCGATAGGTGGCATCATCTTTAAAAAATATGAAAAGAGGGCGTGTTTCTGTCAATGGAGATCGTTACAGTGCATGGATCAATGAATTTTTGTTGCCGAAAATTCAAAACATTGGTGTAGCTGACTTGTTGTTTCAACAGGAATGGATACCCTTTATATGTTTTAGCACAGTGCGGGCATTTAAAATGACTTTTAAGTTATAATGGAAAGGAAAAACAGAGTTTGGCAGAGCATTCGACATTCGTGTTGTTCGGTTTATGTATGAATCTCTATATTTCAGCATACGTCCTATATAGACTTTAAGGCAAACTGATTTGCATTCATAGCGTAACGAGTATTGCGGCTGAATTGTTGAATGGTAGGAATGCAGCTGGCTATTTCATTTGAGCATTGGTTGTTAAAATAGCGATAAAAAGGCAGGAGCTATTTCGATGATATTTGAGCGAAACTAAAAAGTTCGCTATTCTAATGTCTCCTATAAGTTTTTTCGCACGCGTTTGAATCCCATCTAAGAGGTGCAATATTGCTTTTGGTGCACCCGACACGTTGCGGTCTTTGAACTCAAGTTTTGGGCGTATAAGCCCTTTATATATTGTGGCCAGAACAGAAGAGGTGCAATATATCTTACATCGATTAAGGAAACCTAGACATTTTGCTGCGTTTTTAGCGACTTGGAATATGTGGTCGTTCCAACGTAAGTCGTTACTAACACCAAAGGGTATATAACTACATAGAGTACGCATCACAGATACAAATTTCGTAGCCGTTTCAGACGCGGGCGAAGGGGAATTTCCATAGTTCGTATGCATCGGCTATGCTGTTGTTTGGTGCTGGGGTAGTAATGTGAACACTGAGGTATCTATATCAGGACCCCATATACAAAATTTTCGTTATATGAGATTCGCACTCTATGTAGTTCTATGCTCTTTGCTAAAACACATACCTAGCATGAGAAGTTCTTCGTTTTATTCGACGTAAGTGCCATTTTGGTTTCGCTTTAACGACAGAAGACAGCATTGTGTTTTGGAAGCATGGTAATCTACTCTATTGGATTTTCCTATTTGATAATGCTGCCAATGTCGGAATTCAATGAGCTTAACATATTTTGTCGTTTAGAGTCCACGTTCGAAGATAAGGGACGTGGATCTGAAAACGATATGAGAAGCTGAGAGTATTGACATCAGCTAAGGAATGAATTGTCTTAGAAGTTGCAGACAGGAGATAATTTATAAAAATGAGAAAGAGAGTCGGGGACAAAACTGAGCCTTAAGGGACACCAGTATATATTTATTAAGTTGCAGACTTAAGACCGTCCAAAACAACTTGAATTGAACGTTTCGAAAGATAATTTCTAATCCATAGAAGAAGTTTTTCATCGCTTCCAAATGCACGCATTTTCGACAAAACGCTCTGTCTAAATCGTCGGTGTTGTGCGTTATTTCGTGGGAATAATCCCACGGATAAAGGCCGATCATGTTGTTAATAAACGTTTTCCGGCGTTCCCATATTTCACTATATTGGATCGTATAGGCGATGTTTAGAAGATTTGTAGTGGACACAATGCAGAGGTTTTCCCTTGTTGTTAAAATGGTTTAGTGCAAGAGGGTCTTAGAGTCTTTGAGCATTAAATTAAATACATGCTCCCACCATAAAGTCGGCCATTGTAAGGTGATTTTGTTACTTTTTCATGTATTTTCTATTTAATTTTCACAATAAAAAGTTGGTTAGGTTAGGTAGTAGTTCGCCTAATTATACCATTCTGAGCTAGCGATGTAGCGTAGGAGGTTTCTGCAATTGATATTAGCTAGCTCGCCTAGATTATCGAAGACGTACCCCAGATGAAGCTTCCTTTTTACTGAGAGAGCTTTACAAGAGCATAGAAGGTGAGTAATTCTTTCCTCCTCTTCTTCGTTCAAGCAGCTTCTACAGAAGTCATTACTGAATGTGAAAGTGTCCTGTAAGGACACCGATTAAGGTGCTGATGTTTGATCTGTTCAACATTGTCAAGCAGATGGAGCGCTTCTGGTTAAAGTTAGGCCTGAGTTGCCTGGATATTTGACATGTTGTGCCGTTTATCGCATCCAGTTTGATCTTAAATTTACATGTAGCGCTGGGCATACCTATCATATCTACTGGCAGTAAAATATCAAGGGTTGTGCCCTGTCTGCCAAGCTCATCTGCCTTGCAATTCCCTGGTATGTCTCTGTGACCCGACGGCACCCAAAAGAGGTGAATGGTTAAATGCTCTGCCATATTCGTGGGCTGATATCGAATTGATTGAGATTGCTTCCAGGGATTTTTTTGCCGATTGACTGTCGCTGAAGATGCTAATATGCTTCGTGGATATTACATTCCTTTTCAGTCAGGACAGGGCTTCTTTGATTGCCGCCTGGAAAACGCTACAGTGATCGGGAAGGCGAAATGATATGCTTAGGTTAAGCATCTCGGAGAAAAAAATCACCATCCACTCCAGATTCTGTTTTAAGCCCATCCGTGTAGATGTGAATTGAGTTATTGGTTTCGATCGAATGCGACTCCCATTCAAGGCGACTAGGAATGGTTGTCCTGTAGTTATGCTCAAAACTGAAGTGGGTTATGGTGTAGTCGTTGTTTTCTGTTATGTTAAGGTGATTCAGAATCGTGTGTTCACCCTGATTGGGTGTTCATTGTGATGAGGCTCTCAGTCTCACAGCTGCACAAGCTGTGGTCTGTTTGCCGTAAATGTCTAGAGACACTAGATGTAGGATAGCATGTAGGGCTGCGGAGGGAGTTGTTCTAAGAGCTCCGCTAATGCATATGCAAGCTGATCTTTGAACTTTACCTAGTAGGTTGCGGTTGGAGGCTGTTTCTAAAGCCGTCCACCAGACTAAGACACCATACAGAAGTATGGGTCTAATGATAACGCAAAGCGAGAAAGAGATATGTGGTTGCATACCCCCTTTCTTTCCTACTGCCTTTTTGCAAGAGTATAAGGCTACGGTGGCTTTCTTAACGCGTTCTTGAACGTTGGCTTTCTAGTTCAGTTTCTTATCCAAAACCAGACCCAAGTATTTGGCTGATTCTGCGAACTTTAGACTGACGCCACAATAATAAGTTACAAAAATGTGATATCAACTTAAAACACTTTTTAATCGGTCAAAATCATTTACCCTGAGCCGGTCAACGGATAGGGGACCGATAGTTTGTCATAGAATGTTTGTTCATCCACTTTTGCTATGACGGCATGATCAGGAACTTATATGGAATCTCCTTATAAGTTCTAGTTGGGGCTTTACTACTAAAAAGCCTTGTTGTGTGCATTGCCATTTAAGTGTCATCACACCATTTGTTTCTAAGGTACGGTGTCCATTTAGCTCTGAAAAAAAAGAAAACATACCTAATGTCATCATGACTTTTATACCGGCTACATTTGGAATCGTGAAGCAGAGAAATTTAAGCAGAGGTCGATAGTGGTTGCATTAGGCATCTTCTTCTTACGAGATTTTTATTCAGTGGAACAACATTCTCGGTAGAGGAGATCTTTATCTGTCAAAAAAACGGTTTCCTCACTTCGCAGGTTATAATAATTATGAATAACCAACATGACAGATACAAAACAACCACTTTGAGGAGAAGAATCCAAAAAAAATTGTCTCAGACTATTGAAGAAAATCTTACCTTGCCAATTGAGGAATCGTGTTCGAATTACGGGAGATCTCGAAGGGTTCCATAAATAGAGCACACTCTCAGAGAGAGATGGGAATGCGTTTAAATAACATAGCAAATGGCATACAAAATCGATATGTCAAAACGATCTACCATTTCACGCTATACAATACCATTTCGAAAAAAAAGGTTTTCTGATTTTACAATCTACAGCGTTCGTTTTGTATAAAAAAAGCTGCAAAGTACATTTTTATAATAAATTTAAACGAACTAAACACTAAAAAAAAATTAAAACCCATAAGTTAAAATCGAATTAATTGCTATTTGTTATACATAAAAACAGCTATTATTAATAATAATTCTAACCTTAACCATTGCATTTTAAAAAGCACAAGATAAATACAAATTATTTAAATTTAAATTAATGTGCATTTATATTATCTTCCGCACTAAAAAAACGTGCATGCAAATAAATATAGCTATGAATTAATTTAATAAAGTCCAACAAATTTGCTTTTAAACAAACATGCTAAAATCAATAAACGCTTTGTGTTCATTAAACAAAAATAAAAATAATTTGCTAACTATTATATAAAAGCATTTAAAATTATATTTTACACGCAATTACAGGGTCGTTTAGTAAAATTTATTTAAAGTCTTAAAAAAACAAATTTTAATTATATTTATAAATCTATATGTAGCAGATAACTATCACCTAAAAATAAACGAAAGTCATGTATAAATAAATAAACAAACAAAAATGTAATATAAGAAAAGTGCTTGCTTATTATTGTACGTACGATTATATCAAAGGTATTGATGAAAACAGAAATTTAAATCATCAATGGCGGTGGTGTAAGATGATGAAGTTGGAAAATATGTGAAAATACGCTTTAAGTGTTTAAGTGAATCCTTGATTTATTTACTAGTCTTTTTTAAAAAAGAAAAGTTGTGTAAACTATTTCAGAGTTTCTTTTTTTTTTTGTTTTAATTCTATTTGGCTTGGGTACTGCAAAAGGAAATAAAATTCGTTTTTAAACTTGTTTAGAAGCTTAATAATGCTGTTAAAATTAAATAGAGCAAATTCATTATTTAATCAGGACGAGGATTATTTTTTAAATGCGCAATTTTGTTAATGGCTTGCTGAATAAATGGTGTGGACTTATATCAAATGGAGTTTAATATATGAGGACTTGGTACGTGCATATGTGCATCACAAAGGGGTGCTAGGCGGTTACAATTAATTACATTAGGTGTACTAAGGTAATGATAAAATAAGGCATTTAAATATTGTTTTACTATTTGAAATACTGCATTGAACTACAGGCTAGAATCAAGTCTTAGTTACAGAGCTGGAAAAATATATAATCACCAACTTGGGACCCACGTTGGGTGCCACTAGAATACGGGTATCTGTTTTGCTGAGACCTATAATTAAATATATAAAGAGTACTGAGGTAACATTACAATAATCCCTTAACCTATTGTTGTACTATATAATTTGAAAATCTGCATTGAATTACAGGTCAGCAAAGGGTCTTAATTTCCAATTTGGATTCTACGTTGGGCGTCAATTTTCTTGAAGCAAGAAAAGTAATACAATTTTTTTGTTTTACTGAGACCTATAAGGCTTATCGTACAAATTCGAAAATTTGTATTGAATGTCCCAAAACAATTGTTTTGTTAACAAAAAATAGCTAAGCAATCTCTCTAGTTTCTCAAGTTATTTGCTTACTAATAAATTTCTTTTTTTCGCTTGCACCGCTTATTAGATTAGAAAGTCCAGAGTCTAATAGTATAGAATAGACTAATTTTAAACAAAAAAACTGAGTATATATATATGTATGTAAGGTTGAAATCAAAAACAAAACAATTTAATTCATCGTCGGCACAAACAAAAATGGCCGAATACGATAATTTTGAACATATATCAGAGCCCAATAAAATTATAACTTTCACTGCCGTATTCCGCTCTTTTGGAAAATTAAAAACAAAACAAAATTTTATATAAATATAATAAGGGACACACCCCCCCAAACTCGTTTACTGCTCTTAAGTTAAAATGTCTGCGCAATCACTTCAGTGTTTCCTAATAATATGAGCCAACCAAAAACAAAAAAAAAATATTTATTCCACAATAATCACAGTTCAATCCAACATTTAATAACTGAAATAATATTAAACGAAATATTTAAATAGAATTTCTTTCCAATTAAAACAAAATATGGGTTTTCATTATACAAAAGTTAAACGAAACCAAAACCAATGTAGAAACTTTAACAAAAATGAATGTCCTGTAAAATTGAATTAAGAAAACCAAAAAAAAGTGGTAAAGTTTAAAAAATATATATATGAATGTATATGTAAACAATTTACACTTTCTGCTTGAATTATAAATTATACACAATGTTTATACACGTATACTGTACAATGTCTATTTCATTTTATAATTAGGATTAGAATTTAAACAATAACAATGAGCAGAACAAAAATATGTTTTCTTAAAATAAAATTAAAAAAAAAACAGAAATAAGTTTAAAAAAAATTCAAACAAAAAAAAACAAATTTGTCAAAGTTCACGTGAAATGATAGACATACAATGCAAGGATGAAGGATTTTAATTGTGTTTAATTGTAAGGGAACACAATTATTAATGTGAATGGTAAAATCTGTAAAGTTAAATGAACTAAATAAAACTGAACACTTTTAAAAAAAATATTTGCGATGGCTTTTAATTAGGTTTATGTTTTAGTCGGCATTAATGTATAAGAGATGAAATGTTTTGTTACTTAGAAAAGACTCGAAGAAGGAACCAACTCCAATTGGGTCTCTTAAGGACTCCAACGGCAACTATAAATTAAGCTTTTACTATTAAAAGCCAACAGTACAAATAATCAATATAAACGAATATGATAATGGAGGGGGAGATTACCTGTGTTATCATCACATTCTGCCCTTATAAATCTTCGGCTAGAGAAGACTTGCTTTCTATGAAGCTATAGAAATAAAACGTCTTAAATCGGAGTCTTGTTCACATAGTTCGTAGTAGCCTTACATGAGAATACATACCAAAGTCATAGCGTGGAGAAGGCTGAATAACAAACTGAGGTACTCCTCCATTACTGCATAATAAAACGT
Organism: Rhingia campestris; assembly: GCA_932526625.1. Lineage (NCBI taxonomy): Eukaryota > Metazoa > Arthropoda > Insecta > Diptera > Syrphidae > Rhingia > Rhingia campestris. The sequence continues at coordinate 56,857,821 of OW052182.1, read as the reverse complement.
TCCAAAAGCGGAAACGGATTTCTATGATGGAATGCATACTTTTCCCAAACGCATAGTAAGTGCATCAAACGGAAATAAAAAGAGCACAGTGAATGATTATGATGGGTAACAAATGCAAAGCAACACTAAACTATTCATATCTTGGCATCAAAAATAAATGTAATTCACAATGTGCCTTTTTGAAGCGAAGGTAGCCGAAGGTGAACCGAAAAAAAGTCACCGTACCGTTAACTTCCTCTCCATGGCGCACTTGAAAGATGGGGAGTGAACCGAGAAAAAAGTGAAGTAGTAACCATCACCGTATCGTTAACGTTACACGGGCCAATACGTAAAAGCTTCAGTTCTTTCGACCGTCTCACGACGGCTCCATGTTTTTTTTTTTGACGTTTTGGAAAGTTGGTTACACTTACCTTATCTGCTTTGCTTCAAACATATTCATATTCGTAGCAAGCAGTACCAAAGCTAAACCCTGCTGAGTATGCCAATTGTAAGTGCAATTAAGTTTTTGCAGCCCCCAACCAGAATCGAGCATTGAACTCTAATTTGGGACGTATATACTCTCACCCTTATTCATAAACTCATCATAAGGATAGCATAAAGTTATGTACTCCTTAAAATGCCTTTAAACGCTAAAACTTAACATATGAGAGGCTACAATCCGCTGTGCGGATCATTGAATACCCTTTCCTATCCCATCCTTAAAATTAATATCCTCAAATAAAGGCTTTATGGCGATGAAATACAGAAAATGACATTGTCACAATATATTGCTCAGGCAGTTTATCAAAATCTTTTGTGGTTCGGCAAAAAACAACGTATTTCTATGGGATGGGGTATACAAATGGTTTTTGTAAGAAAACGCCCCCAAAATGTGGGCGTAGGTGAAAATGATCTATGGACAAAATATTCATATTACCATTGCGGAAGTATTTGCATCAAACATTTTTTCGAAAGTGTTAAAATTTGGACAAACAGCATTTTTTACTACAAACGCCCCCAAAAAGTGGGCGTGGCAAAAAACTTTGCATAAACGAAATATAGATATTAGGATTGTCTAAATATGCTTCTCAGACACTTTTTTGAAATTCCTTACGGTTTGGCTTAAAACTACGTTTTTCTAAAAGGGGGCGTGGCAGTGGGCGGATTTCAAAAATGTTTACACCTGTTCTGCTTCGTCGGCCAGAGAGTCTATATACCAAATTTCAACACTCTAGCTCATAATTAAAGGCCCAAAAATCGGTGACACACAGACGGACGGACGGACAGACAGACATGGCTTAATCGACTCAGCTAGCGGTTCTTAATCGATCCATATACTTTGAGGTATATGTATCGAAATTATTTCTCTATGTTACAAACTTAATGTCAAAACTAATATACCCCTATGGGAGACACCCCTTTTCACAGTATCTTAACCTTATCTGTAGAATTCCAATTTTCGGATCTTTTTCTTTTGTTTGAGAGCTCCATGTTCTTCCTTTAAGATATTTGTTTACAAATAACATATGCTGTTAAACCCCAAAAAAAAATCTGATGTAAACAAAGTACAAGAATCTTAATTTTTATACTAGATTTGTAAATTTTACTTCTTCTTTTGACATAACCTTCACCTAGTTAGGCAGCAATGGAAAATCGATTACCTATAGATAAGAATTTAAGCAACGTTGCCTAGAGGCAACATAAATATTTAGGCATGCCTAACTAGGCAACCTCTGAGACCCCGCCTAAGGAAATCTAATAAATACGGCTGTTCATCTATAGACCATTTTAAACCACGCCCACTTTTTGGGGGCGTTTTCGTACAAAAACCGTTTGTATACCCTACCCCATAGCATATGCAGGAGAAACATATGAGAGGCTACAATCCGCTATGCGGATCGTTGAATACCCTATCCCATCCCATCCTTTAAATTAATATCCTCAAAATATAGGCCTTATGGCGATGAAATAAAGAAAATGACATTGTCACAATATATTGCTCAGACAGTTTCTCAAAATCTTGTGTGGTTCGACAAAAAACAACGTATTTCTATTGCTAATGCCTTGGGATGGGGTATACAAATGGTTTTTGTAAGAAAACGCCCCCAAAATGTGGGCGTAGGTGAAAATTATCTATGGACAAAATGTTTATATTACCATTGCGGAAGTATTTGCATCAAAATTTTTTTCCAAAGTTTTAAAATTTGGACAAAAAGCGTTTTTTACTAAAAACGCCCCCAAAAAGTGGGCGTGGCAAAAAACTTTGTATGGACGAAATATAGATATTAAGATTGTCTAAATATGTTGCTAACACACTTTTTTGAAATTCCTTACGGTTTGGCTTAAAACTACGTTTTTTCTAAAAGGGGGCGTGGCAGTGGGCGGATTTTAAAGTTTTTTACACTTGTTCTGGTGAATCGGCCAAGGATCCTATATACCAAATTTCATTATCCTAGCTCAAAATTTAAGGCCCAAAAATCGGTGACGAACAGACAGACGGACGGACGGACGGACGGACAGACAGACATGGCTTAATCGACTCAGCTAGCGATTCTGAGTCGATCCATATATTTTGAGGTATATGTAGCAAAATTATTTCTCTATGTTACAAACTAAGTATCAAAACTAATATACCCCTATGGGATAGGGTATAAAAACATCGTTATATGGATCGACTCAGAATCGCTAGCTGAGTCGAATAAGCCATGTCTGTCTGTCCGTCCGTCCGTCCGTCCGTCCGTCTGTCTGTTCGTCAGCGGTTTTTGGGCCTTAAATTTTGAGCTAGGATAATGAAATTTGGTATAGAGGATCCTCGTCCGTGCCACCAGAACAAGTGTAAAAATTTATGAAATCCGCCCACTGCCACGCCCCCTTTTTAGGAAAACTTATTTTTTGGCCAAACCGTAAGGAATTTCAAAAAAGTGTCTGAGTAGCATATTTAGACAATCCTAATATCTATATTTCGTCCATACAAAGTTTTTTGCCACGCCCACTTTTTGGGGGCGTTTTTAGTAAAAAACGCTTTTTGTCCAAATTTTAAAACTTTGGAAAAAAATTTTGATGCAAATACTTCCGCAATGGTAATATAAACATTTTGTCCATAGATAATTTTCACCTACGCCCACATTTTGGGGGCGTTTTCTTACAAAAACCATTTGTATACCCCATCCCAAGGCATTAGCAATAGAAATACGTTGTTTTTTGTCGAACCACACAAGATTTTGAGAAACTGTCTGAGCAATATATTGTGACAATGTCATTTTCTGTATTTCATCGCCATAAGGCCTATATTTTGAGGATATTAATTTAAAGGATGGGATGGGATAGGGTATTCAACGATCCGCATAGCGGATTGTAGCCTCTCATATGTTTGTCAAACAACAAAAGATTCTGATAAACTGTTTGAACAATATGTTGTGACAATATCATTTTCTATTTTATAGGCCCATAAAGCCTTTATTTTGAGGATATTAATTTTAAGGATAGGATGGGATAGGGTATTCAACGATCCGCACAGCGGATTGTAGCCTTCTCATATGTTTTTGTCTCTTTTTGCCATAAACGGCTGACAATGACACAATTTTAAGTCACTATTTGAAATGCAAATTCTTTTGAATCTACACTCTACAGACCCACAGAAAATAAAAAAAAAATATTTGGTAACTCTGCTTAGCAGTGAATCGGCTAATTGTAATAGATTTCCCTCTTTTCGGTACTTTATTTGAGGTATGGATTATGGATGCTGACGTGTTCTATGAATAAGTATGATTGTACAAACATTTAGATTTGTTTTAGTGAGTAAGTTTACTGAGCTGTTGTTCACCCGGATTTTAGATTTGTTGATATGAATAATATAACTTCTTTAATGCCAATCGTTTTATAAGTGTATGTGCAACCAAAGATTATGAATTCTATACAGATGACGCACTCCATATAAGAAAAATTGTTCTATGGCGGGTCGTGCTGGCACAGCCCGGCATATGTTTTTGTTCTTGTTTTTCATGTGTTTTCATGCACACCGCCCGCCCGTACCATGAAGCTACTGAGCAAAAGTTTCTTTTTTTTTTGTTCTCAATGCGTCATCTGTATAGAATTCATAATCTTTGGTGCAACTTACAAGTGGTGGTGGGTTCTATCTGCTGTTATGAAGTTACCTGCATTGCAATACAAAAGTTATTCAATTGCGGTTATTCACTGAAAAGTGACAGATATACGATATTCGCTGAATGCACTAGGGTAAAGAAAAAAAAAATTAGACCGTAGAAGTGCTACGAGGTTGAAGTGAAACTGTATCGGAGTTTCTCAAATAACACTAGTCCTATTGACTTCTTATACCCTATCTCATAGAGGTATATTAGTTTTTAAACATAGAGAAATAATTTAGCTACATATACCTCAAAGTATGTGAATTGACTCAGAATCGCTAGCTGAGTCGATTAAGCCATATCTATCTGTCCGTCCGTCCGTCTGTACGTCACCGATTTTTAGGACTTAAATTTTGAGCTAGGATAATGAAATTTGGTAGACTCATCTATTATGATGTCATACAGTTTATATAGTGGTGTCGTTATTAAATACTGCAGCCAAACCTTAATGGTTCCATTATTGACCAGACCGCTCAAATAACTGGACTTGTGAATTTTCTTCTTTTTAATGTGAACATTGATGCAATGATCGTCATCTAGATGTCTTGGAAGTTTTTTCACCATTGTATTTACTTCAACTGGAACGTTGATGATCTGGCCATATATTCCATATTGTCGATGTATATGCTGTAATCGTCGTATTTGCATGAATAGAATTCTTGGTGATATAAGTCTTTCTGATACCAAGTCTAGGTGGGGCAGATGGTGGGGTATTTGTGGATAAAAGAAGCCGTTATACATTGACAATGTTGGGACAGAGATGGTTTTGAGTGATCGGAAGCAAGTATTCCAAACTTTCATTTGTTCTCTATTCGTCAGTGCAATTGTGTTCAAAATGTCATCATGCTGAATCGCCGGAACTCTAAATCCTCTTTAAACCACAATCGATCACAAATAGAGCAAGGAAAGCCAAAAGAGTTATTTTTAAATTTTTTATCGAATTCTTTATGAATATTCTCAAATCGAATGAAGTGTTTGTAAGGTAGGCTAGTCCTAACTGTAAATTCTGGGATGTCATTTCCCCTTATTGACGGTCCTGGGATGTCTTTAGCGACACATGGAATATTCAGGGTCGCCGATACATTAAAATCATTGAAAGATTTATCGGCTTGTTCGACTTCCATTGCCAGTGAAGCGCTCGGAAGTTCTTGGACGATGACAGCCCTCTTCCTTGCCCTATGTTTCCGGACACGTTCTTTTGTTTTTAGAACGAAGTCGAGCTCGATATTCTTTGCACCTCTGTGCATTTGATTTTGGCATTTTGATGTAGCGTAAAATAAAATGTTTGTTTTCCGCTATGATTCGTTCACCTCAAGTGACTGTTCATAAATGTCTAATAGCAATTTCGATTGGGATACAAAAAGCACTCTTTTTATACTCAAGAGCACTTTTTTTACTCTAGATCTATTTTTTTGTTTTCGATTGGGATACAAAAAACATTTTTTTTTTACTCTAGAGTAATTTTGAAAAATCTGGATTCTGGATTCCAAGTCAGATTTACACCAACATGCACCAACACAAAAACATCTAACATCTGACTTAATATGTCAATTTGAAGTTTGCATTTCGCAGTTTGATGATTAAAAAGTGATTTTCGGGGAAAACTATAGTTAGAAATTAAAATATTTTTGGATAATCATTGTCTCAAATTCTTAAGCTTGGTTTTGACGCCAATGGTTGAGTTTATAAAAAAGCCGCAATGAGTAAAAGAAAATTTCAAATATTGGTTTACATTGATAGCTAATAGCTATAATTGCGGCCTAAACATAAACAATAAGCTGTCAAATGGCATACTTACACACACAAAAAACCAGAGTAACCTCTTTAATGTTCGATTGGGACGGGTAAAATCTGAGAGTAAATCTAAAAATCCCAATCGAAAACGCTATAAATGAAATGAAATATCGCATGCACCACTATAAAATGTCCAAAGTAACACACACAATGACACAAAACACATATTTCGTTTTTCGTATCCACAATTCCACACCACAATCCACACTATGGCTAAACCAACAAAATTCACAACAGATCGCTCTCTTATGCTTGCGCTCTCACATGTTGTTGTTGTTGTTCCGTGTTCTTCTTCTACTGTTCGAACATTTGTTCTGTCCGCCGCGCTTGGCCCCCTCCTTTATCATTTAATTTTCTGATGTGTATTGTGCTTTGTCCTTTGGGTTCACAGTCACACTTCACTACAGAGTGCTCTCTCATCCTTACGCTCTTGCTTGTTGTTTGCCTGCCGTTGTCCCACCAAGTTAGCTTTCCCCTACCCATGACTTTTCGAGTCGTTACATGTGTGTTTGGATTTACCCCGACGAGCCCAAAGAAGTTTCACTTCAAAAACATGCCCAACATCAAATTCACTTTCATCGCGTCGTGGACGACCTATTCGTTAGCAAAATTCTTCAAATAATCAACTCGCGAGTAAGAGCTTTCGCTTACAGATACACTAACACATATAAATACAACGAATGATATTTTTCATCCTCCTTAATATAAACCCCGGGTCTGAGTGCCACCGATTTTTTTCCCAAACTAAGCAATTGTTGCATCATTCAGGGACTATTTATGCGTTAAAAAGTTCCTAATACTTGGTCCGCTTTCCTGTTTATTGTCTAGCATTTGACAGAGCAAGCATTTGGACTTTCGAGTTATGAGTTTTGGCCCATTTGTTTCTCTAAAGCGAACTAGCATCAGTTTCCAAGGGTTTACCTTCATCGTATAACGCCTAAGATGTCATTCGTAGTGTTGATCTTGACTCTGAGGTAGACAAACTCATAGGCATAGGCTTACTATGTGGATTCAAAGTCATGGAAACCTTGTCCTGGTGATCGCAAAGTCATGATCATTGATGATTGTTCGGTGCTCCAAACTCCGTTAGTCAGAAGCCATTACAAATCCCACAGCCACAACAAAACAACATACTAACCAATGTGCTGTATAGGGTGCTACTCAAAAACTTTAATCTATCATAGTGGGGTACAGGGAAGATATTGTCGCGATTCAGTAGTAAATAATATGGATGGGATCAGAAAACATGTTTGCATACGTTCCAAGTTCCATGTCTGGTTGGTATTTGAGGACACGGAGCCATCAATATCCATTATAGGAGTGAGCGATGCCGTTCTGTAGCTTGTATCTTGCATCGCTGTCAAAGAGAGATACATTTCTTGCATGCAGTTGCCCTCTATTCAACTTCAAGCTACAGATTCACGAAGATACACATTGTGTAAGCGCTTACGGGTTGCCTTGTTTTTAACTTTTTACTCAGCTACAAGCATCAGCTACAGATACGCATTCTGAGCGGCTCTTTGACGGTCCGACTAACTCTTCAGATTCCTTGCTGATTTATGCTCAGAATATGGACCAAGCGATCACTACTAGTAGGCTGAGGCCGCGGTTACGGCCAACGCTATAGTTCGCGCTAGTCCGAGCTAGTATAAAAAACCGAGGACGATTGCTCACGCTAGTTCAAGCTAGTAAACTTGAACATCAAATGAGTTTTGATCTACAAAATTAAAAGCGTAGACTAGAGCCGACTAGTGTACGCGAACGCAAAAAGCGTGATCTGCGACCGCGTTATTGATTATCCAAACATTAGATTTAATAGCGCAACGCACCAACGCTTACTAGCGTCGTTCGTAACCGCGCCCTGAGAGTCGAAGTCGAAACTCTTGTTAGTTTGTTTTACTTTTTGCTTATTCTGTAACAAATGGGTTCTGGTTTCACATTGCAAATCTGTCGTTGTTAGTTCTGCTGTGGCTTTGAGTTGCTACTTTTAGAAATCGGCAGTAAAACTATTTGTAATAAAGGCAAATCTTCGCATAGCTTAAGGTTGGTTTTAGAGAACTGATGATAGAGAAAAATCGTCTATGAGGTGGAGCGTCCTCAGGCGTCGTCTTCAAATATAGTCCATGTTCATAGAGTGTATGTTTTGAAGCCAAACTGCAAAGAGGTTAACTTACTTTCATTCTGCTTTATAGAGAGAATGTCCTGGTGTACAAAATTGCTTAGTTCTGAAAATATAGCTAAGTTTAGAGGTATTTCGCTGCCATCTGGGAAAAGGAATCACATTTGTTGACGGCCTTCCATCTGTACTTTATAAAGCCAGGGTACTATTTCCGTAACTTTCCGTAAATTGATAATCGTTGATGATAGTGTAATAGTTGGGTAAATGCCATGTAATTTGTAAATATTGGCCCACACACAATATACAAATTTCATTCTAGGTACCTAGCAAGTTGACGATAGTGTCAACGATAATCATTTCAAAAGTTACGGAATGAGTACCTAGGAGTAATGACTTTATTAAGAGCATACACCAACTCACTAAGAAAAATTGTTCGGATTAAAGTATTACTGAACAGCTTACAACTTCGGTTGTGAGATCTAAAAAAGGATATCCTTTTAAATTGAACAAATTACAGAGGCTGTGCGGTCTGTGTACAGCGACATAGACCAATTAAATTCAACATTGGAAGTGGCCAGGACATATAGCAGAGATCAGATATATAGATATATAGAACGCATGTTCGCACTAAAAGGCACTTATTGGTACAAACCGACCTCAACTAACGAAGACCGAGATATTTGGATAAACATGTTGGTTAAGCCTGAGGTTCAATCCGAACTGTGGCGGCACTTCAGTATATAAGTTAGCCAATGAAAGAGCTGGAAAGCATTCTCGTTGAAGTTTATGTTGATCCCAGACTCAAGTGCACTTACGGAAGTACGTTTTGTTGTACTCCTAGGTATTTTGACTTTCGGTAATCTTGAGTCTGGAACTTCCCGAAGCTCTAGCACACACTCATGCAAGTGAAAAGAATAATTTCTGTTTTCTTTGCGTTGAATCTCAGTTCCAAATACAATATGTTGGCTAATAGTACGTTTCCACCGGACCGAAACTCGTCATTTCATTAACGAAATTCAACATTTGAAAATAGTGTTCCCACCAAAAATAAACGCATTCCAAATGTCAAAATAATTTTTTTTTCCACTGGATCTCCTCTTGCTATGATCTGACAAAACATCCGGGTACTATCAACTGCCAAGAAAAGCTTATCTTAACATACCTACTTGTTCTGATTCCCAAAAAATAATAGCTATGAACGGTTGAGAGAAAAAGCAAAACCCCGGGGTCTAACGATCGTGTTACAAAAACAAAATTGTATTATTTTTTTTGTATGTAATCAATAAAGCTAACACAAGGGACAACAGGTATCGAGCAAATCTGGCCCATGTTCAACAATTTCATATGTTGTTATTCCAATGTGCTAGGAAACAGATTAACCTATTTCTCCTATCTAGCTACAGCAATACAGACCAAACAGTGGTAAAATGGGAGAGGAAAGGGAAGTGTCCGCTGATACTAGCAGCAGTGTACATGCCGTTTGACTCTCCAGACGCTCCACCGTCCGAGCTGACGCGCTCTCTTACGAAGAAAGCGGAAAAGGAAAGATGGGACCTCATTCTAAGTTGCGATGCCAACGCCCACCACACCCAATGGGGCAGTACAGACACCAACATCAGAGGTGAGTCTCTTTTTGAATTCATTATTGAAAACAATTTGTTGATTGCCAATAAAGGTAACGAACCAACCTTCATAGTTAGGAACAGGCGTGAGGTCTTAGACGTAACACTCTACAACAACTCACAAAGTCTTACTGTGCGAGAATGGACTGTTTCCCAAGAAGCATCATTTTCAGACCACAGGATTATTGAATTCCTAATTGAAGCTAATGTTGAAATAATAAACAAATGCAGGAACCCCAGAATAACAAACTGGGAAATATTCTTCAACGAAGTCAGGAAGAATAAACAAAAACTGCAACAAAATACGCTAGATACCCCAGAGGAAATCGACGCAACCACAGAAACCCTAAATAAGATTCTGAACAATGCGTACGAAAAAGCTTGTCCTCTACGGACCCCAAAGAGCAAGAACTCTCAACCATGGTGGACGAAAGAGCTCCTCGAAATCAGGAGAAAGACTAGAGCGCTCTTTAACGCAGCCAAAGTAACAAACTTACAAACTGACTGGGATCTATATAAATCCAGCCAGCGCAAGTTCAAAAGTGCAATCGCGAGAGATAAACGCACTACCTGGCACACGTTCTGCAATGACATAGAAAATACCACAGAATCAGCCAGACTCAGGAAGATCTTAACTAAGGAATCTACAGTTCCAACGTATCTTAAAGATAGTGATGGTAACTGGACACAATCCTGTACGGACACACTCAACCTCCTACTAAAAACCCATTTTCCGGGATGTACCCAGAGTCGAGACAGTAAGCAGGTGACCCTTAACCCTTCAACGGCTCTCACAGCTCCACAGCTCCAGAAGAAGTCATAACTGAAGGAAAAATAAACTGGGCAATTGATACATTCTCTCCCTTCAAGTCCCCAGGAAGCGATGGAATATTTCCAATTATGCTCCAAAAGACAAAAACCCTGATCATACCAGTCCTCACACGACTGTTTAAAAGCAGTATAATGTGTGGCTACATTCCAAGGGCTTGGCGAGAAGTAAAGGTCGTCTTCATTCCCAAAGCAGGTAAATCTAGCCATACAACTGCAAAAGATTTTAGGCCTATAAGTCTGACGTCCTTCGTTCTGAAGACTTTTGAAAAACTAATGAACATATACATTCGTGAAAAACTTAATTACAATGATATCTCCCCAGCCCAACATGCTGATACAAAGGGTAAAGGGGTTGAAACAGCACTGCATGACGTTGTTAGTGCTATTGAAAAGTCCCTAAAAGACAAAGAATACACACTCGCAGCATACCTAGATATTGAAGGAGCTTTCAACAATGTCAAAACATGCGCAGTGGAAAGGGCATTGCAGAATTCCTTTCTCAAAGAAAGGAATATCAAGGCAAAACTGGGCGACACTGAACTAAAAGTAAACGCTTCAAGGGGCACACCGCAAGGAGGAGTCATCTCCCCTCTACTATGGGTTCTTGTCGTTAATGAAATACTAATGAAATTCAAAAACAGGGGGGTTAAAGTAATTGCGTACGCAGACGATGTAGTATTGCTTGCGACAGGCAAATTCTTACCAACCATAAGCGAGCTGTTAGAAAACTCGCTCCGGACACTCAACGCGTGGGCAAAGCAGTGCGGCCTTGGGGTCAACCCCTAAAAAACCGAGCTTGTGCTGTTCACAAATAAAAGAACAATACCACACTTCGAACCACCAGCTATAGAAGGAATACCCCTTAAAATAGCTGAAAGTGCGAAATATCTGGGAATAATTCTAGACAAGAAGCTCAATTGGAAACTTAACGTCAATGAAAGAGTTAAGAAAGCAGCAAATGCTTTCTACGCATGTAACCGAATATTCGGCAGAAAGTGGGGACCTAGCCCCAAAATAATCCTGTGGATGTATACGGCTATCGTGCGACCAATACTCACATATGGCAGTATAGTCTGGTGGCAAGCCACAGACAGAGCAACCAACTTGAAGCAAATGACAAAAAAACAAAGACTAGCGTGTATAGGGACAACCAGTGCGATGAGAACAACCCCAACCTCTGGATTGGAGGTGATTCTGAATCTGCTACCCTTGGATCTATACATGCAGGAATCAGCTGCCAAAAGCTCCTCGAGGATCAGCCAAACAAACAGCTGGATCCCGAGCCTCGCTGGGCATGCGCAGGTCCTTAAAAAAATACGTAGGGAGCGTAGTAAACTCTGATTATCTATCTCCCTATCTAGACTTCGATCGACCCTTCACCTGCTCGTTTCCGAGCAGAGACGAATGGGACAAGAATGAACCCACAAAAAGGAAATCGATATTCATCTTCACAGATGGATCAAAGATGGATGTGGAACAGGTGCTGGCATATTCTCAGAGGAATTAGCAATACACAAATCGATCAGACTTCCTGATCATAGTAGTGTGTTCCAGGCTGAGGTGCTAGCAATCGCTGAAGCGGCTCATTTGGTGTCAATAATGGAAATACCACACAGTGATATCACCATATTCATTGACAGCCAAGCGGCCATAAAAGCAGTATCTGCTATCGAGATTAAATCAAAGCTAGTTCGCCGCTGTCGCGAAGAGCTCAAAGTTCTCTGCTCACAGCATAATGCTGATCTCTGCTGGGTTCCTGGTCACAGGGACATAGACGGCAACGAGATGGCCGACGAACTGGCAAGAAATGGATTTGCTACAGATCATGATCAGGCACTACAAACGGTCGAACCACCACTCTGTAACCTCAGAGAAAGAGTGGAATACAAAACCCGAATGAAAGCCAATACCAGGTGGAAGTCATTGACTACCTGCGAAATATCTCGGAAGCTCTGGCCAGAATATAACGGAAACCGAACCAAAAAACTTTTGCGGTACGACAGAAGCTCCTTATCTAAACTGGTAGGGGCTCTAACTGGTCACAACTTTTTCAGAACCCATACAATGAAATTAAATCTCAAGGATGACGATATCTGTAATGGCTGCGGCGATGAGGAAACACACGAGGATACACCTCACTTCCTCTGTCACTGCCCGAGTCTCTGTCACCTGAGGAACAGAACACTTGGAAGCTACTACTTCCAGGACATCCAAGAGCTTTCCGATATTCCATTACCCTATCTTTGCAGGTTCCTACGAACATCAGGATGGCTGGATAGAGTGGAGTAACCCATAGTAACGATAAGGAAGGACGTAATCCCACCAAGGGTATCACAATGGGTCCACATGGACCTAAGTGTGGCGGAATAGAGAATTCTTTACTCCACCAACCCGTAAACCTAACCTAACCTATTCCAAAGATATGTCATTTGCAGAAGCTATTTTAAAAGAAAAGGCAATAGGACATCATATGATTGTTCGTATATTATTAAAAGTTTATGCATTTGAAATAGCATTTCAGCGGAATGCCGAATTTCAGAATGTGAAATTATATGGCGGAATGTTTTGTATTTCGGTTGAAATCACGCATTTCAACAAAAAAAAACCAAAAGATTCTTTGCCAGAGAAGAATATATTCAAACAATTCAAAATCTTGAATGGTGGTTTTGAATTTTTAAATTACACATTAAACTTAAAAAAAAAAACCTTTATACACATAAAATAACTTACAAATTATCACCATTACTGTACCACTGATAGCTTCTTCTACCCCCTAATAGATGACACATCAATTTCTCGTTAAATTCTTCTTAACGAGAAATGTAAACGTCAAAGGCCATAGTGAAAAAATAATTGTAGTCATATGACATTTGTGTGGTGGTTGGTCGATAAGAAGTGAAAAATTTCTTTAACAACTTTTTCTTGGTGGAATTTTCTACGCAGTTTTTCCTTCTAATTAAACTGAGCCAAATTAAAATCATATCCACCCACTTTCGCCAACAACTTCCGAACAATAAAAAATGACTGGTTTTATGTTCAACATCGATGGTGGATACCTTGAAGGTCTCTGCCGTGGTTTCAAGTGTGGAATCTTGAAACAAGCAGATTACTTGAATTTGGTGCAGTGCGAGACATTGGAAGGTAAGTCCAGTAGATAATTAGTTAAATCCTAAACAAGTGAAGTTAGAAATTAAGTCGCCCACGAAATCGTAACGATAGCAAGTGCGAAAAACAATTTTTTCGTAGCCATACCCACAGGTCATGTGACACAGAGGCTGACAGTGTTGAGAAAACTTACCAACACCTATTGAACAAAAAAAAAAAAAAAACTGTTTCTGATAAATTGTCATGAGGATTTACCTTGTGATCAAGTGACTTATTTTCAAATGAAATGAAAACAAGCACAATAATTTCGGTGATTATGTTGGAGAATTGTGATGAATGGATAGATCCACGAAAAAGAGAAGAAAGGGGAATCGTGTATGTATTTATTGCAATTTGCAAGTGATTGCTAAGTTGTTATTTGAACAGATATTTTACAGTTAAACTTTATCTGGCTATTATATCATAACTTAACTATGATAGTCGATCATTTTTATGTTTGGTGTCCTTTATGCATTGGCATTGAACTAAAAATGAATTTTTTACGCATATTTTTTACTGCCAATATAATGTTTTACATGGTAGCAGGTTCTTCTTGGTGTCATTTGTAAGCGAATTATTTATGAATTTTTATTAACACACAGACAGTAAATTAATTAGATCAACCTCGACACTGAAAAGGATTGTAATGGCAGACCACTAAGCACTGTGTTTCGACAGATTTATTTTTATTATTCCTGTGGAGTTTGTAATATGTATTCATATTACTCAGAGACTGTCTGAGACAATGCAGACTTCCATCCTGAGTCAGTTCAGTCCAAGCACTCTGGCATCTGCGATGTTACTTACTTAAGTGGCGCTACAGTCCTAAATAAACCTGTAGCTCAATCAACTTACTACTTAAAGGGCTCCCGACCCGCTAAGGGTCTCTACCTGAGACAAGGCCGCTTTCCACTCTCTTCGATCCTGGTCACGTTGGTGCCAGTTACTCAGCCCAAGAGCTCTGGCAGCCGCCATCACTTGATCCTTAAACCGAGTTTAGGTTTACCATGTCGCCTCGAACCTGCAAGTTGGGATTCAAAGACTTTTGGCTGCCAATGTAGTCTACGTGTTTTTACCTTTTGTACTACATCCACATCTTGGTATAGCTTGTAAATTTCGTGGTTGTATCTTCCTCTCTAATCGCATTTCTTGCTGCATACAGGACCAAAAATTCGACGAAGAATTATTCTTTCGGAGGTGCTTAATATTTGCTCAGCTTTCCTGCTTATTGTCCAGCATTCGATGCCGTAGGGTTTTAGTCGTTCGGATTAAGAATTTTGATCCGATTTGTTTCGCTTAACCGAAATATCATCGGTTTATCATCGGGTAGTCTTCGTCGCATCTCTGCTATGGTATAATTAGTATGGTTGATGTTGACAGCGGAGTAGATGAACACTTTAACCACCTCAAACTTGTTGCTATAAACAGTGACATTATGTCCAAGGTTGTGCGTCGACAGTACTTTGTTTGTTGATAGCATATACTTTGTCTTGCCCTCGTTAACTACTAGACCAACGCGTTTCCCCTCTTCCTTAATCGCTGTAAATGGTTCTACAACGGCACGGTAGGAGCGACCAATGATGTCGATGTTAAGTGCGAACCCAAGCAGCTGAACTGATTTGTTGAAGATAGTTCCTGCCCTGCGCACCATCTGTTCCAGCACCAGATTGAAGACATCACATGATATCGCACCTTCTTGTCGGAATTAGCTAAAAGTTTGGAAACGTTCAGATGAGTAAACATTCAATTGCGTGCCCTCTAATGTTAGGCCAGCTGTATTTGTTTCGATGGTATACCGAATTCCACCATCGCTTTACAAAGCTCTAGGCGATGGGTGCTATCATACGCGGCCTTAAAGCCATTGGTCTTTTCCAGGATTTGCCTTAGCGTGAAAATTTGGTCTGGTATGTGCCTGTCCTGTTACAGAAAGGCTTAAGATGTTCACACAGTACGTTGGATATGATCTTATATGCGACATTTAGCAGTTATATGCCTCGGTAGTTGGTGCAGGACATGTATAGCTCGTATAGTTGAATCTTTGTGAAGATTTTTTAAATAATTCATGCTTCAGCGCCGTAGAGCAGGACTAAGATTATTCTGATGATATAGGATGTCATTAGTTAGGGCTTAATTACTAAATTACCTTATAAGCCAAAAGAGCAAGACGACAAGATTTCAGCGTCAAAATTAATAGTGGAGCCGAGGTATACAAAGTCCCTTACTACCTCAAAGTCATCTGTCGATGTTGTGTCCTTTCATAATGACAGCATACACTTGGTCTTACCCTCGTTTACTTTAAAAGCCAAATTTGCAGCTTCCTTCTCTATACTAGCAAACGTGGCTGTGTCATCTCTTTGAGTAAGACAGATCGGAAGATTGTGCCACTGCTGTTGGCTCTGGAGTTTTGCAAAATAATCTCAAGAATTTTGTTAATAAAGTCATACGAAAATGCGCCACCTGGTCTGAATCCCTTTTTGGTAGCGAATGCTTCGATAAACTCGTTCTCGACCCTGATGAATTTTGCATCATCATCCTGCGCAAACAAAACAATTCGGGGGGTATACCAAAACTTGACATGACTCTGTATAGTCTGTGTCTCTATAAATGCAGTCTTATGGGTTGTAGGGTATTGATTTGGACTTATTTGGTGCGAACTGTGCGCTTCTAGGCCTAAAATCACACTGACGCTCAATCATCTCGTTGGTGAACGGTTCCAGGCGTTCACATATTACGCTAGATAGATCTGAGATGCGATGTTGAGGAGACTTTCGCGTCTTTTTTGTGGATCGGACAAAAACTGGTGTTCATCCTCTTCTTCTCTTCCTATAGAGCTCCATGCGGACTATCATCTTGCAGCCTTTCCTTTTAGACTTACAATGCGTGCGCATAAGACTTCTTGCCTAAGTCTGTCGCTTAAAACACATCCACTTCCAAATAGTCGCCGTTTCAGCTCACTATAACGAGGTCCATAGTAGATGTCACAGTATTTCATGGATGGGAATAATGTCTTCTTTGTAGAAACATAGTCGATATGGTTGTCATCAATAAAATTAGTACTTTCGGAGGCTATTTCCTTTCTAGTCACCCGAGTGTTGCAAACCGGGGTTTTGTTTAGGTCAGTCAGATCGTGGTAAAAGAGATTTTTTTTCCTAAATTGACTGCGGGTCAAAACCAGGTTTCTCCTACACATTTTCTTTGATATTTTTGGTCTGCCTGTTCGGTAGTGGTGGTAGAACTTCTCCTTCGTAGACCATGACTTTAACCCCGATGTGACTTTAACTGCCTCTGAGGTGCCTCTTGAAGGGATTATTTTGAGATATGTATTTTATACAATAGACTTTCAAAGTCGAAGACTTCATCTGTTTCGCCAAACCAAAGAAGCATCGGTTTCCAATGTCAATCTTAGACGGATCCCCACTATGGTGCCTCTCTTAGAGTTGATGTTGTCGCCGAGGTACATCCACCCCTTAACTGCGTCAAAGTTGTTTGAAGTAATCACGTTTTGTCTAACGTTGTGGGTCGGCAATCTTAATTGATAACATAGTACCTACATTGACCTCGTGTACTATAAAACTAACGCGTTTTGGCCGTTTATCAATTGTCGTAAACGCTAGTAAAACGATTATGTCGAGATCAAAAAAATATCATATCTTGACCAAAATTCGATACATGTTTGGAAAAGTTCGGATGAATTGCTCTAAAAATGACCGTTACATCGCTCCATGATTATGTGACGATATCTACAGCGCATCGATTTTGATGATATCCCAATATCCGTCATCGTTTCATAGAGCTAAATGCTCTATTCGTTCGTTGGTCTCTTCATCAAACACATGCCTATAATTATTTTGCATAGACGAGACTACAATTGTATAGAAGGATCATATTCCTTCAACCCACATGCTTTGCTGCTGGTCAGACAATTCGGTCCGCGGGTAACTTCCTTGTGATAAGTACCTTCCTCCAATGTGCTCTACTTAAAGCGAGGTATTCGTCTACTGCATCTGGCTGGAAATCGGAGACTAAGGGCTGGCGTTCTAGTCATCAGGGGGAGTATTGTGGCGTAAGGTTTATTTATACGCTTTTTGTACGGTCCATGCTTCAGCATCTTATAGCAGTATTTGGAAGATAAGATTCTTCTTAAGAATAACCTAAGGAAACAACAAAGGCTGTTCGCCGAGAGTTATTTTTTGTCTGATTTATGACGTGTTTTCGTCAGGATCAGTTGATGTAATGATTTGATCAGTTGTGAACTTTCCACACGTCTTTGATCTTGTAACCGATGTGAAATTTCCGCAGTTAAAAAGGCCAATTAAAAGAATTGTTAGGTTCCATTCTTTAGGCATACTTTCATCCGCCTAATTTTTGTAGTGAGTAGCTGTAAGTTATTTACCAAATAATCTCCGCCGCCTCTATTTAGCTCTGCAGAAAGGCCGTCATTTCTGCTAGCCTTGTTAAGCTAAGGTTAAGATATTGCTATTCGAACTTTATTTTGATTCGTTGGCTTCATTTTGCGACTAACATCAGCCGGCACTCTTTATCAAATCAGGGGTTTCTAGCTAGTGAGCAGGGGAACCAAGCACATCTGTTGCGGCTTATCTTATGGCTTGTTTACATCGTCGACCTTTGATGCGGCAGTATGATATTTTTTCAGTGTTGAGGAATACGTGAAGATTTGGTAGTCATAGTGGTATTTGCGATTTTTGTCGTTCTTACGCCGCTGTTGTGGCGTATTGGGTATCTATAGGTTACCTTGACCGCAACCAAAAAATACTCAGAGTTGATGTTAGCTCATCGCAATGGAAATGTTCTGACATCAAAAATACTGGGCTCCACTCTATGTGGTCAATTTGATTGATCGTAGTAGCTTATAAGTTTTTTTTCCAGGAGTTCAAAGAAACAGTGCTTAGTGAAGTCGCACAAAAGGCTTCTGACGGTGATGTACTGATTGTCACATTGCGTTTACTGATGTCGAAACACAGGACTTGTTCTAAGTCATGGAGCTTACTAAATATCATAGTTTTTCATCCTCCTTTTGTTCTGGCCAATTCAGGGTATTTTATGGATGACAGTAATCTAAGGTTCATTGTTGCAACCTGGGGCCTCCGCTAGTGGTTCGTCTGCACCTTTTCTGTTTATTGTTCGAACATCATAGGTTCAGATTATGATGCCTTTTATTCAACCTGTGCCAACGATAGAATCAGACCTTTTGGTTAAAATTGTTTTTCCACGAGAATCGTATACCCCCAACTTGGAGTGCCAAACCCATACTGACGGTCATTCTGCTAAGGCATAACTCATAATGTTGCTACTGCTTTCAATCATTTCTCTAATTTCCTAATCAATTTTTTTATTTTCAGATTTGAAACTCCATTTGCAAGGAACCGACTATGGCTCGTTCCTCGCTAACGAACCATCCCCTCTGTCAGTCTCCGTGATCGATGACAAGCTTCGTGAAAAGCTAGTCATCGAGTTCCAGCATTTGCGCAATCACGCTGTCGAACCACTCGCCAGCTTCTTGGATTTCATCACTTATGGTTACATGATTGACAACATTATTCTGTTGATCACAGGTACCCTCCATCAGCGACCAATTTCCGAATTGATCCCAAAATGCCATCCATTGGGCAGTTTCGAGCAAATGGAAGCCATTCATGTGGCTGCCACTCCAGCTGAGTTGTACAACGCTGTTCTGGTCGACACGCCTTTGGCTCCATTCTTCGTCGATTGCATTTCCGAGCAGGATTTGGATGAGATGAACATTGAAATCATTCGTAACACTCTGTACAAGGCCTACTTGGAGGCTTTCTATGAGTTCTGCAAATCCAACGGTGGATCCACTGCCGATGTCATGTGCGAGATCTTGGCTGTGAGTTTGACTTAAGTTTTCTGCGCCTATAATAGCTAAACATGTGTATTCCCATTTCAGTTTGAAGCTGATCGTCGTGCCATCATCATCACCATCAATTCCTTTGGAACTGAGCTCTCCAAGGATGATCGTGCCAAGTTGTACCCACGTTGCGGTAAAATGAATCCCGATGGTCTAGCCGCTCTAGCCAGGGCCGATGATTACGAGCAAGTTAAAGCCGTTGCCGAGTATTATGCTGAATATGCTGCCCTGTTCGACGGTTCAGGCACCAATCCCGGTGACAAGACCCTCGAAGATAAATTCTTCGAACACGAAGTCAAATTGAATGTGTACGCCTTCTTGCAACAATTCCACTTTGGCGTCTTCTACGCCTACTTGAAGCTGAAGGAACAGGAGTGCCGAAACATTGTCTGGATTTCCGAGTGTGTGGCACAGAAACATCGCGCGAAGATCGACAACTACATTCCGATCTTCTAAGCGTGCTCCAAACACCCAACTAAATTTAATACGCAAACTTATATACAGAAAACTTATTGGAATTTGTTGTCTTTTATTGTGTGAATATTAAAAAAAAAGGAAAATTACATATAAACAAATACACACACACACTTGTTTCAAGAGTCCCCCGACATTCCTTCATAAACTTAGCACGCGGGCGTGGAATTACTACCAAAAGCCGTATAAAGTTTTCCCTTATAAATTAATTGATGATAGTATTACTTGAGAGATCATTATACCAGCATATTCAGATTATAATTATATACGAAACATTTATTTGTTATTGTTTTACAATGTTTTTTCTTCTCTTTTTTTCTTTGTAAATATTTTAGAGTACTCATTATATACAATCGTGTAACTATAAATACGGATATCCAAATAACATGTTAAATCAAATACGTGTTCATATTTTGTTGTTGTTTTAGTGGTGTCTTCTTGGTCCTTTTTCATTGAGAATTGGTTTGCATTTAGTGAAATGTTCGTCATTTTATCGTGGATAAGCCACCTTGTATAAAAGAAATTTTACTGTTACAAAATGTAAAAATCAATTAACAAAATAAATCTGTATATTATATTTAATTGTATGTTTGTGATTGCTGGACAATGGCAACACTGTTAAATTCTCTAACCTATAAATTTGTAACAGAGGTATGTAGTCATCATACCTTTCAAAGGAAACTTAGGCAGGAGGTAGTAACATCTGATCTTGATGGACGAACGAGCTCAGTGGCGCGATGGTTGGTGCGATGAACTGCAGCGCAGAATGTCTGGGTTCGATTTCCAAACGTAGCAACACCTAAATGATTTATCACTTCCCCTCCTCTCGTGATGGTCTGACAAATCATCCGAGTAGGAATAATTGTCAGGAAAAGCTTATCTCAACTTAGCCATTCGGATTCGGCATAAAACAGGAGGTCCCTCCAAGAAGTACACACGCACACATGAATGGTTGTGAGAAAGCTCGGCCCTGGATACTAACGAGCCTGTCAATCCAAAAATTTGTATTTTTTCTAAGGTGCAGCCCAACAAAGCAGACATTACTGACATCCAGGAAATACGATGGGATGGACTGGGAGAAAAAGAATGAAAAACTACTACGTACCATGTTATAGTGAGCAGAAACAGATAATCGGCCCTATCGAGGTATCCGTCGGAGCGGAAAATTCTCCGATTTCGTACGATTCGGAGGATTTTTGCTTCAAGGTATTCCTCGGAAAAGCTGTTCGGAATATTTCTCCGACATTTTGTAACGCACCCCGGCAAATTGCGTTGAGGTGCATTTTTCATGCGATTTTTGACAGCTAAGTGCCATTCTTTCTGCGATTTCCTCCGACACAAATTCTTCGCGGAATTTATTTACGAATTGTAGTGAAGTGAACCCGTCGCATATGGGAAGATTTTTTTTCCGATGACACATACCTCGAATGGAATTTTAACCTCCGACGAAGTATGCGTTGCGGAAAATTGTCCGCTCCGACGGATACCTCGATAGGGCTGATTGTCAAGAAAAGCTTATCTCAACTTAGCCATTCGGATTCGGCATAAAACAGGAGGTCCCTCCAAGAAGTACACACGCAAACATGAATGGTTGTGAGAAAGCTCGGCCCTGGATACTAACGAGCCTGTTAATCCAAAAATTTGTATTTTTTTAAGGTGCAGCCCAACAAAGCAGACATTACTGACATCCAGGAAATACGATGGGATGGACTGGGAGAAAAAGAATGAAAAACTACTACGTACCGTGTTATAGTGAGCATAAACAGATAATATAAAGTGTGCTTAATGTGAACAACTAGCCTTTACAGCTCTTATTTTACGGTGGTTCTACCCACATATCGGAACCATAGAAAAGTTTCGGTTAACACCCCAATATAGGACACATTATATCAGTGCATTTGAGAAATCATGATGCTTAGCACGAACTTCATCGTTGGTAAGGACCGAAGTCTATCTGCATCTCTTGTATTCTAAAGACACCACCAACTTTAGAATACCATACTCTCCCAGCCTTTGTGATAAACCGCAACCACCACGATCTCCCACAAGTGGGCCTTCCTCGAAATCAGGCTCCTGATTCCCGTGGTACCATACTATGGTCTATGATGAGATTGCACACATTTTCCTTATGGGTTCTATAGCAAACCCAGTCCGGAAAATCTAGTTACTAAGTCACTACTAACCAAGGTAAGTAATTACAACAACACCAAGTAACTCTCCCACTTCATGCGCCACCTAGAGGCAATTGCTTAATGAGCGCACTGTTTTATAAACATATTATATTATCTAGCAACAGAGTCTGACTACGCTAAAGGCCTACTCAGAATGCATATCTGTAGCTGGTATCTGTAGCTGAGTGAAAAGTCAAAAACAAGGCAACCCGTAAGCGCTTACACAATGTGTATCTTCGTGAATCTGTAGCTTGAAGTTGAAAAGAGGGCAACTTCATGCAAGAAATGTATCTCCCTTTTGACAGCGATGCAAGATACCAGCTACAGATATGCATTCTGAGCAGGCCTTAAGTAGCCAATATCTCAATTGCTTAGAACACACTGTCTTTAACACTTGTTCATCTAACAAAAGCCTGGAGGACGCGGACCTACATGAAGTCGTCTGGGATTGGCCTCATTCGCCGCAGATCGCCTAGTAACGAATGAACGAAACTTCGCTTACTGTGGCTCTTTCTATCAACCATCCGAGGACGCCCCCAGTGGAGGGAGTGAGCAGAAACAACGTCTATTCGGATGTGGATTTACTATGTTGTGTTATGCCAGACTTAGACAAGGAGTCTTATGCTTTCAATTCATGTGGATGTCCGCCACGTCACAATAAATAAGTGCTGTGAAAAAATTTAATAGCAAAAGACTGCAATCGCAAGAGACCCCCAAGTTTTTTGCATAACAGTTTGATGTAGAGTGCCCACTGCTGCCCGCAGTCAAGGCCAAACTGCAGCTGAAGCTGCCATTAAGCTCTATAGGCAAAGAAGGATGAAGAACAATGGCTTTTCAGAAAGAAGAAAAACGAGCAAGAAAAGAATCCAGTCGAGATAAACAAGGGAAGATTGTAGTTGAGACACAGTCGATGCCGTAGACTGTAAAACAACGATGACGAACAATCTCCCACTATCAGGCAGAACGAACCTTTCAATATTGGAAGCAACAGGAAACAAACAACCCGCCACCTGACGAAAATGAAGAGAGGATAGCAATATCTAAACGTAAGCTTCAAAAGGCTGCCGGAAGAGATTTATAAAGCTGGAGGAGATCATTTGGTAACTAACATTCACCAAATCATAAGATATGCTTGAAGTATGAAACCCCGATCCACAAAAAGGGAGAGTCTCTGAACTGCGCCAACTACAGAGGCATCCGTCTCGTCAATATCGCCTACAAGATCATTTCTGCTTTGAACACCTAAAACCTTTTACCAACAACCTGATCTTCCCTTATCAGTGTGATTTTAAGCCAGGTAAGTTCATAGCTGATCAAATCTTCACACTTCGGCAGATCCTTGAAAAAAAGAACAAGAAGTCCAAATCGATACCCACCAGGCCACAGCCTATTCATTGATTTCAAAGCCGCTTACGACAGCATTTATAAAGACGAACTATACAGAGCCGTGTCTAGTTTGGTACACTGTTAAACTCCTTCCCATGTGCAGGATGATGATGGAGAATTGTCGCTGCTCCATCAAGGTCGTCCTGAGCAGTCGTACTGCTCTACGGCGCAAAAGCTTATCAAAAGCAAATTAAGAAATCCTCGGACGCTTTGAGCTAAAAATACCTCGGAAAGTCTCCGGTCCCGTTTGCGTTTACCGGCTATGGAGACGAAGATTCAACTAAGAACTTTACGAGTAGAATAGCCGCATAGACCTGGTCAGAACAACGGATTGAACGATTGGACATCACAGAGTCTTCGATTCCCATTCCCAGCCGAGCTAAACCACCTTAAAGTACACAACTGGAGGCAGTTACCTAGTGAACGGGCTATCATATCAGAATTTAGCGCCACATAAGTAAGTAAATGGAGGTTAATTTAATATACTCATAGCTCTAAAGTACACTTGATAGTGCATGACCACACGTTCATTGGAATGAAAATCATCTCCAACGAGACAGGTAGATTTTGTTTGAGCCAATAAGAGAAAGCAAGATTAGACCGAAAATCCATTTCAGACTGAATTCTCGGTCTGGGAATGAACGTTTCACTTTAAAACCATTTCATTTTGACAAAAATACTCATTTGCAATTTGCCTTCGCCGAGTGAAGACCTCAATATCAATAACAGAGACACAAAAATATGATTTCACTGTGTTCCTGGTGTAAAAGCGGACTTCATATCAACGACACTTTTTTGTGTGTGGCCACAGCATTCATGTCTTTTTCTTGTGTGATTTGGGGGTTATCTGTGACAGAGAATTAAATTTTAGCAACGCACCCATTCACCCATTTTGCTCTACGCTCCTCCCCTCTGTAGATCGTCTTAACATATAGCCTATAACTATTAAATGTTCAATCACTTAAAAAAAACTGCTTGAAATAGCCGACATCTTATTCGCAGGTTAATTTCTGGCAGGAAATATCGACTGCCCCGTTCTGCTAATCAATTATAGTAGTATATATATTTATTAGTATTTTAAATACTTTATAATTACATTTATAATAAAAATTTTTCTAAATCAGTTCATTTTACAGTAATTTTAAATATCTCTTTTTACATGTTTGATACATTTAGTTTTAAAAATTCTAAAATTCTCTTCATTTTTTATATATGTTGGCAACATGTTGAAAAGCCTTATCCCCTTGTAGAGTAACATCTTCTGACCATCTGTTGATAACTGCAAATTCAGTCGGAAATCATTCGCGTTTCGTAGGTTGTATGGTTGAGCTTCACTCACAAGTCTGACTTCCCGTGTTAAATATGCTGGTGCTTCGCCATACTTTATTTTGAAAACTGTAAGTAGTGCATTCAGTTCCATTCTCTGATTGACATCCAACCACCTCAGTGTATCCAACATTTGCCTTATTGGTGTAAAGCGATTGCATTTCAGGATGCTTCTCATACCCTTATTTTTGCAATCTTTCGATTTGACCTTGATTGCAACATGAGAACATAACGGTAGAACAATATTCAAAATGTGGTTTTATTATAGTGTTGTATATATTAACCACTGTTATATAGTCCATTCTTTTTCGGATATATAATCGATGTGTTGCTCCATTTTTAACTCATTGTCTATTATCATTCCTAGATATTTTATGCTTTTAACATTTTCGATCGTATTTCCATTTATTTCAATAGTTAATTCGCTATCTATATAAATTGTCATCAACTTAGTTTTTTGTTCGTTAAGCTTCAGTTTATTCATCTTAAGCCATGAGACTAGATTTTTCACATCGTTGTCTAACATGTTTTTGCATTGCTCAGTGTCGTCTCCTTCAGCATATATAAGAGTGTCATCCGCATATAACACACTTTTGCAAAATTGTATAGTTCTTGGCATATCATTTATATAAATTATAAATAGGAGTGCCCCTAAAATTGATCCTTGAGGGACTCCTTGTTCTACTTTAATATATTCCGATGTAGAATTATTAACTTTTGTCCTCTGCATTCTATTTGTTATAAAGGACCTGAACCAATTAAGTTCCTTATGTTTGACACCATATTGATACATTTTTTCTAGTAGTATTTCCTGATCAATCGTTTCAAAAGCTCTCTTAAAATCAAGAAAAAGTGCAATTATTTTTTTCCGCTTTGTACAATTCTTCCATTCATTTATTAAATGGTTTACCGCAGTCTCGCATGAGTATTTTTTTCGAAATCCCGATTGGTAAATTGATAATATATTATTTCGTTCAATGTATTCCATTAGTTGTTTTTTTACAATCGCCTCTAATATTTTTTCAATTGTCATTAATGTATTTATTGGTCTAAACTCTTCACATTTGTTGGTGTTTGTAATTTTTTCAACAGGTGTGATCATTGATTCTTTGCATGAGCTAGGAAATTCACCCGTTAAAAGCGATTTATTTATTAATTCCAGAATGGTGTTGCCTAAATTATTCCAGTTATCCAGTATCATTTTAGGACTTACTTTGTGGAAATCAGCTTTATTTTTTAATGACTTGCATACTGTTTTTAAATCTTGTAACGATATTTGGTGGAATTTGAAAATGGTATTATATTGATCTACGTAATTTCTATATATAGTATTTTCAATTGATTTACTAATTTCTTTTGCACTTTCTATAAAATATTTATTGAATTTGTTTGCTATTTTCGTTTCATCATCATATTCTTCATTTTCAAATATTATGTTTTTTGTTGCTTTTTTGTCGTTTCAATACTAATTTTTTTATTTGCATCCACATCTCTTTCTGTCCGTTTGCTTGGGAAATTTTGTTGTTTATATATATGTTTTTTGCACTATTTATTTTAACCTTGTATTTGTTTCTTATTAATATGTAATCTTGCCAGCTTTCATTGTTGTTAATTATTTTGGCTTTTTCATACTTTTCCATTTTTTGATTTTTTAGACTTTTAAGTTCATTGTTGAACCATCTATTTTTTTCATTGCTACTATTTCTTTTGGTGATAAATTTTGCTGCCGTATTCTTCATAATTTGATTAATTTTGATTGCATTTTCATCGAGGTTTCTTTCTTCATCATACTTTGTATTCCATTTACTTAGTTCATGTGAAAAACGATATTTTTTGTAATCACATACTTCAATAGTATTTTCATATTTCTTTATTATATTTTTCGTTTTTATAACAATTTCAATGTTTTCATGGTCCGATATTTTATAGTTTCTGTCTGCATATACCGTCATGTTTTGCATGTTTGTTATTCTTATTACATAATCAATAATAGTTTTTGATGTAGATGTTACTCTAGAATAGTCCTCCATTTTTTGCGTTAGGTAATTGTCATTCAGTATGCGTTCAATTTCTCTTTTGTATAGTTGATCTTTGCACCAATCGATGTTAAAGTCTCCAGCTATTAAAATGTTGCTCGTTGTTTCAGTCAGTTTTTCAATATTATCTTCAAAAAATTTACAGAATTCTCTTTCAGAACTATTGGGCGATCTATATATTGCAACTAAAACGATTTCAATTCCATTATTTTTACATTTACATGCTAAAAACCATCTTTGAAAATCGAACGATCTTTTTACTATGTTTGTAACGTTCCACTCATTTTTAACATAAATTGCACTGCCCCCAGTTCGTGTCGAATTAGAGAAACATTGTATGTTTTTGTATCCATTTATTATTATTTCATTTTCTTCACTATTCTCTGTGAGGTGTGTCTCCGATAAAATAATAAATTCGTATTGTTTGTTTTCTGCCATAATTTCGAGTTCCTCAAAATTATTTGTTAGCCCTTGGATATTAATATATACACCTTTGAAAATATTTAATTGCTAGTATCCTTTTCTCTTTTTTTTGCTTCTAGTTTGTTTAAGTATACTGGGCATAATCTACTAAAAGTCACATGTTTATCATCAAGTCCCAAATTTAGTCTTTCATTTGCTCTCATACAATTTATACATTTTATTATCGTTTCTTTTTGGCATTCATTAGTTTTATGGTTTTTTAAACATTTCAAACATATTTCTTCTTCTTTTTTGCATTCATTTGATCTGTGATTAAATCCTGTACATTTGAAGCATCTAATAACTTCTATTCCATCAAATACGTTAAGGGCTCCCAGAATGCGTATCTGTAGCTGAAACTTGTACTTGAGTGAGAAGTTAAAACAAGGCAACCCGACACAAGCTACAGATATGCATTCTGGGCAGGCCTTTAAGCGCAAACCAAAATTATATCTAAGAGCAAAATTTAAAAACATAAATCGAAAACGCTTTAATCACTTTTTTTACGATCCACTAACCACTCTGAACACACCCGTAAATTTTCATTTCATTCATACGATATTGGCATTCCTGCTATCGTATGTCAAAAACTGAAAATTATGCACTGTTGGCAACTTCACCCACAAAAATGTCGATGAAAAAGCAAAATACGTGAGACAAAAGACAAAAGTAGGAGGCGATTCTATTAGAAACAAGTGTGCGAAAGAGTTAACACCAAGCACACACACGAAACACTGCTTTTCTTTATTTTTGTGGTAAAAGTCCAAAGGAAAATCCAAGATAGATTTTCTTTTGTGATTTAAAACTATTTCCCACTATACACCAATCTCAAAAACGGATTTACTTTGTTGACACAACAAAAATCTTCACAAAATATTGCAATAAACACCCGTAAACCAAGTAAAGAAAGTGCGAAACTCGGTTTAATTCTACACGCTGCCTCCTTGAGTCATCAACGAACAAGCAAAAGCAGAGAAGAAAAAAAAAACTTCAATTTCTTTTTGTTCTCGCGACTAGAAGAAGTGTTTCAGTATTACATTGTGTATATTTCTTAATTTCATTTTAATCAAAAAAGTTTTACACATTTTGTGAATATAAAGAAAAAAGTTCCTTTTCGCTAAAGTGAGGTAGATTTCCACATCTGTGAGAAGATGGCGATGGAAATTGGCACTCAGATGAATGGTCATATGTTGGACTCAAAGAAGAAGGATGCTGCCGAAAAGGAGAATTTATGGTGAGTTATCTAAATGTTCGAGACATTTCCTATTTCCTACGCAACTTGCAAGACGCCCTTGAATATAGTTTCTTCGTGGTTAAGGTGCTTCTTACTTCCATCGGTTGGTCTATTTTTTTTTTTGCATTCAAATAAAATTGCATGACTTCATAATTCTCTCCCTAAATGGAGGAAGAGAGTGGTTAACTGTCAATTTTTCGTATGTGACACCACCACACCTCGGTCGCGAATAGGTAAAGTGAGGTGTTGCCACTTGGCCATAATATGTTAAACAAAAGGTTAAGTCATTTGTAAAGGTATAGACGAGGTGAAGGTTTTTTTTTTGTTTTAAATCTTTTTATGCAAACTTGAAAAACCGCCCTGAGCTGGTGATAGTGTTCCTGGTTGAATGAATCCTCTAAATTGTAAAAACCATCCGATTGTCAGATAGGAAATATTATTTGAAAAAAATCGATAGGACCTACATAAAGGATATAAAAAATTGCATGACTCAGTGACTTGCCGGCTAACTACAATGGTGATGACCCGGCAATCGAGTTGATAACTACTTCCACTCATGACACAATCTTCAAAAACATTTGGCAACATAAAGTGCAATTTATATTTTTGCTTAAGGTACGTTAGGCACGTTACGATAACAGGGTCAAGCTAACGTAGGTAAGGTAGATAAGAAAATGTGTGCTGATTTGTTAAAATATGGAATAAATAGGCAGCGGGATCTTATCTACAGACACAAATAATTATAGTTTACCTACGTACATTCTTTATTTGGGTCGATTGAGTCCGTTTTCAAGCGCTAATTATAATTTCTATGTAAAGTATCAACAATTGATCCAGACTAGACGATTCCTTTTGACGTCTTGATCGCCATGATATTTAAACCGATTTAAGAAACCTGTTTGCTCAGGACATAGTATGAGAGTAGAGATGTATACCAGGATAGTAATGAAATCATCATGGATCTCCATCTCTACTGTCCAGCATAACTTTTTGGCTCAGGTCTTAACTAAAGGGTTTATCCATTGCGCCGATGTTAGTACTCAATTCACTCTCACTAATGCCAATCACCATTACAAGTTACATAATTGAGCAGGTCGAAAGTTTGGTGACCAATTTCGAGAAGACCGATTGGGTAAGTACCTAATCAGCCGTTAAAGAACACCAGATCGGCCGAGAAAAATCCGTGGCAATCGATTCCACGCCGTGTAGAATTGGCGAATTTTGCGTCGGAACTTGGGCATACCCCGTACATGAATAAACTGATTTATCAGCTCAATTTCAATGATCATAGACAATGTTGTTTGTTCGTTCACTTAACTTCTTAGCGTTTGGAAGAGAACCCCAGGAAGAGAACCAGAGACTATGTTAACAAGCAAAATCGCTGTTTATAGGGTGACACAATCCACACAAGGTTCACCTGGTGGCAATGCATTCCCAAAAATTTATTATTTAACACGGATTTAGTGCCGGCGCGGTCACTGTTCAGTAAAAATAATAAATTTGGCAAATATTTCCTTTACAAAGCCTCAAACCTCAAACCCTTCTCTATTCATTTGTGTGTAGGGAATTATATTTTTGCACAAATAATGGGACCTTCGGTTAATCGCGAATCCGATCGACAAATTTGAGAAGCTGCTCCTGATAGTTTAATACTCTTTGCTGTTTGTCGAAATTTCGCATTAGGTGGAAGAGTGAAAATAACTAAGGTGTTGACACTTTCAGGATATTAACCAGGGACCTCGCGATTATTAGTCAAACGAACTAACCATTCACCGCTCGCTACTTTCTCCGTTGATATTTAATATCTTTTGGCTCTAATTGAACGATAAGGATGTAGGCTTCATGTGGTTTCAGGAGTACTGCGCGATGTGTTGGTAGGGTTATATCTCCCGGAGGAGACGCTACTTGGCCACCAAGATCGTGCGATTTGATCCCGTTCGAGTTTTTCTTGTGAATTTCTCTGATGTTGAAGGTCTATGCCGATAAGCCGATCGACCAATGCCATCAAAATCATCATAAATCATTGCTTACATTTATTCGGATGAGTGCCACCGTACAAAGCTGAAGCGGACATATTAACGATATCTATTCCATGCCTCACACACAGTTTATTTGATTCCATTTCATGATCGACCCTTCGTTATTAGAAAACCCTTAACTTTGCTTATCATTGATGCACGGTGCAATGTAAATGTCTGATAGCGACCCAAAAGTCCCACAATGTGAACCTATGCTACAACCAATATGCAGCAAAAACCCTTACCTAGTGCTTATGCTTTATGCAGCTAATCGAGAGTTACAAACAAAAATATGAGCCGAGCCATTAACTGCTCAAACCCCTCAATCATCGGGCTTCCCCTAAACTTAAATATAATCGCGATGGCAAGAACATTTTAAACGTTGTGCTGTCTGTCGGCGGTGTTGCATGGTGGCATCCTCACGCCCTACCCATTAATTAAACTTAATCTACCAAGTATCACTTAAAACTAAGAAGTGGACCACAAGTCCGCGAAATTCTATAGTGATCAGATATTGCTGAGCACTTAAAAGCGGAGGGACTCTATAGTATTCCGTACGTATCCGTCGACGGTAAGAGTCATACAAAACTGGCATACCAACCCTTTCATTGATGTAAACGAATGGCACTGGTGCGATAATGACTGACAAAGGCGTGTTTTCTCTGTATCTATAGAAGTTATAAGCAATGGGATTCTGAACCGTTTACAGAAATTGATTTTACATATATTTTACAAAGCCATCTTAATATGATTGGACTCACGCCGCAGGAGTATGTTTATGACCTCGTTTGTCAGACCTGATCATATAGCTAAAGTAAGGTATTGCGTGTATAAGGGAACCTATAAGATCGGGGATTTTACCATACGTTGTCGAAAGTCTTTTTTAACGTTATCCAGGCGGTGCCTCTGCATTGATTTTTGGATTTATTCCATTAAATGTCAAACACCTGTTTCGACATGTCATCAATAGTCATGGTTATGCCATGGAACCTTCGCTTACAGGTGTATTGTCAATGACGAGAACAGAAAAAACCCTGGCCGTCTTCGGTCAATACTAACCTGTCACTTTTCTTCTCGACAATAAAGTGCGGGTTTTCGGAGCCTCGTCAGAAAAGATTATGTTTCGTCCAAAATCGTTGTCCAATTCAAGCTGCTCTTAGGGCCGAAGCGATAACAAAGCGGATAGTCTTGCGCCTTCAATTGCTGAGTCAATAATCCGAGGTCTTTGTACAGAATTCTCTTCAGGCTAATGCGTGAAATGTTGAGCTATTGAGATCGATGGCGAGTTGATGTTCGTGTACTGAGTCTTACAACCTCGGCAACAGCAGCTACATTCAGGCCTGTGCGCACTATACGATAACGGGGACCAAGCGTGTTGTCCACTAGCATACCAGTATCAAGAACTTTATCTACAAAGTTAAGTACATCAGGCGCGGTGGGTGCTTCATTTCGGCCAAAACTTCTTTTAAAAAAACGCACTGTCTGTGTGTATTTCCCAATGTTGTTCAAGCGACTCATTTCATTCCGCGGAGGTATAATACTGATTTCTTGTCAAGAGCGGGAAAAAGCTGTCGGTGTTAAAATAACCTATGGCCCACCCGTTAATTTTATTTTTAAATTTGTTTTTGGGCATTTCTTACTTACTTAAGTGGCGCTTCAGTCCGAAATGAACCTGGGCCTCAACTAACATGCCTCTCCAATTAGCCCGGTCGTTAGCTAACTTTTGACCAGGGGTATGTCGCTGTACAGCTCGTATAGTTCTTGGTTGAATCTTCGTCTCCATAGTCCGTCATCGCAAACAGGACCGAAGATTTTTCGAAAAGAATTTTTCTCTCGGATCGACCAAGGATTTCTTTATCCGCTTTTGATACGGTCCATGCTTCAGCGCCGTAGAGCAGGACTAGGATGATCAGGTTCTTATATAGAATCTCCTTAGTAGTTCGAATGAGGGCTTTACTACTAAATTTCCTTCTTAGCCCGAAAAAACAGCGGTTGGCAAGCGTAATTCTTCGTTTAATTTCTGACGAGATGTTGTTGTCAGAGTTAATAGCGGAGCTGAGTTAGAAAAAGTCCCGGACTACCTCATAGTTATATCTGTCAATGGTGATGTTCTATCCAATTCGCACACGTTGTGTGTCCTTTCGTGTTGACAGCATATACTTGGTCTTAACCTCATATACTGCTAAACTCATTATTGCCGCTTCCTTCTCTATACAAACGTGGCTATGACATTACTTTGAGTTCTGTCAATGTCGTCGGCGTAAGCTAGTAGTTGCAGCGGTTTTTGGAAGATTGTGCCTCTGATGTTGGCTCGGGAGTTTTGCACAATCCTCTTAAGAATGAAATTGAAGAAGTCACATGGCAGCACATCGCCTTGGCTAAATCCATTTTTGGTATCGAATGCGTCAGTGAGGTCGTTTCCGTTACCAGACGTATTGTCGTGTAGGCTATGTTTTTCGAAAACACTGCTAAAGCTTTGCGTTAAAATCTCCCAGCACGATTTAACATCGTACTTTGGTAGTCGCTCAAAGGTTTTGTCAAGGAGCTTTTTCCTCCTTCGGAGCGTGAGCACATATAAGGCTTATGTTGGCGAATTCGGCCTGCGTGCGATAATGTCTTGGAAACATAAGACTTCTTGCCTAAGTCTGGCACTTATAACAAATCCGCATCCGAATAGTAGCTGTTTCTGCTCACTATAACACGGTCCATAGTAGATGTCACAGTTTTTCATCCTCTTTTTGTCCGGCCTATCCCATGTGTGCTTTGTAGCAGTTTAGGGCTTCCAATAGTTGTTTGCCTGCACCACTCCTTTTCCACTCACATTCCAGGTGCAGATTCGAACGTCGTTGTCCTCTTTTCGTTTAGCAGGGTCGTCAACAATGAGATCAGTCCTTTCCAAGGCTTTTGGTTGATTCGTAACATATAGTTTTTTTTCCATGGGTGAAAAGTATTCCAAAGCACAACCCCCAACCTGGAGTGCCAGTTCCAATTTATTAGATACGCCTACGACACGGGGCCATCAGTATCCACTACGGGATTGAGCGCAGCCGTTGGCCTTTCGGTTCAACCGCCAACAATCTGTTCAAGGGTCCTGACTTATATCGGGAACGTCGAAGCTACTCATCTAGGTTCGCCTGGGACGGCAGCACGGGTATTCATTCCGTGCCATTCTGACCGGGGTGTTTATAGTGTTGCTGTCTTGTTATCAACACTCGCACTTATCGTTTAGCAAGTCAAATCCGGTTGGATGAGACAAGTACCCGATGGTTACCACTTGGAGGCAAAAATAAGCACATTTGATGTGTAGTCAGAGTTAGGTACAACCACTGGGCTTTGCCAAGTTAAAGCCAACACCCAACTTTTTATTCCACCTTGCATCAAAAGTCCTCATAAATTCAACTAAACTAACAGCGAACATTTTTCTACAATACCCCAGATGATTAGACCTCGTTTTGCTTCTTCTGCTGCAAATTTGGTCCGTTCAATAATTTGTGTCTATTTTTAGTAATTGAGGCTGATATTTTGAAAACACCGTAACAACAATTCAATTTTCTTTGGTGTAATTCATTTCGAAACTACACAACGCTGTAAGAAATTTGACATTTCACAGCAATGCAAAAGATGTCCAATGATTGACTAGTGGAAAAGTTTGAAAAGCGCCTCAATTTATGTAAAATAATAGGTAAAGTGCTATAGAATTTCCATGTATTCAGGATTGCCATAAGAACACCATGTTTAAGACGAAATTGCAAACGTGTATTTCCAAACATTTTTCTATTACGCAATATATACGTTTAAATGCTAGCATTTTTTTTATACGAATGACGAAAGTGCCATTTTGCGTCTTTTACAGAAAACATGAATATGTAGATGTTTACAAAAATACCAGCCTTCTGTAGCCAATATATGCCGTTAGTGCTGCACTAAGTCCTACACCGCTACACGGTGTAAACAGAAAAGTCGGAGAAAATAAATAGTGCCTCCCCGGTGTAAACGTAGATATTTCCTTTTTTTTTGTTTCACAGTGAACAAAATTATCGCGATACTTTAATCCTACTTGGGTGTTAAATTATCAAGTCGCATAATTTATTATCATAACAAGATATTTCCATTGCTTCAAACATAACAACATTGTGCAATCATCTGTTTAACATATCTTACTACAAAACTGGATTCATCGATCTTTTCGCACAGTGGCAACACTGTTGGCAAACTATTTGTCGAACATATTTAATATTCTCAGCACTCTGCTTGAACCTCGAATATTATAATTAAAAGTAAATAGTTATCAATAAAGAGATAAGCAACGTTGTTGTCACCTATGTGGCTACTGATTGTATAATTTTTATTTTTTCCAAACAACCACATATTTACCCTCGCTTCACCTGATTCGCGCAGTGATGACAGCAGTTTGGAGGATGGTGAATCACCACCACGTACCATTTCTTGTTTAGGTCACTCTGTGTGCTTAGTTATTTCGTTGTGTTATTGTTTCCAAAACCACTTCTCCACTTGATTTGTTCTCTTTCCTAAACTAGCATTCATTTGTTGACTTACTTCAATGCGAACACTCATTACCGGCCTAAGATTCTCTCTTTTCGATGACAGCAGGTCTATTTTCAGTCGTTCGGGTTACCTTTAGGTATGCTACGTATCCACTACCAGAGTACCAATTTGCATAGATCAATATTCTTCTTCGTGTCTGCTGCTGCTGACTACATGTGATGAGTTGGAGGTGGATACGTCGTCTCTTTGTGAGAAATATGGTTGGAATCGGTAGAAACGCATTTAAACGATCATTGAGATCATATTTGTATGCAGCACTTGCTTCCGCTCAAAGGTCACTGCAGTTGATAATAATTTAGATTTTTCGTATTTAGCAGTAGTTTCTATCATTTGTTAAGTCTCATTGATACGTTTAGTAAATCCACATCAATAGGGATCGCAATTTTAAAGAGCATTCAAGCAGAGAGGGCTTTGAGGGAATTTAGGTACTTTGTAACTGGGTGGCAAACTTTATGGCTTTGCACAAAAACTAAACTTGGCGAGAATGCCACAGTATTGACAGTTAAAAAAGCCTTACAAAATCTTAATAGTTGCACAATTTGTTGGCACATTTATTTACTGTGAAGAAATTAATTCAAGAATTTAAGTAAATGTAGGAATTAGAGATCCTAGACGCTCTAATCCTCATTCAACACAGAACATCGAAGCAATTTGTTAGATTGTTACAATAGGCACAACCATTCATGCATGTGTGCGGGAATCTGCCCTTTAAGCTGCGTTTTCAATAACTTTTTCGAGCACCTATGGAGCTATAGCATTGATTTCGGGACGAAGGATTGCCCTGGGCTTATCAATGACCAAGTCTATGGTTTCGGAAGGACTAAAATCTGGAGATCTGGGCGGGAAGTAAATGTCGGCTATTTTGACATCACACGTCCAGGGAATTTTTGTTTCAAAAACTGCAGTGTGGCATGGTGCAGCGTCATATTGAAACCATTAACCGTCAAGCCCTTTTTCAGACTTTTGCAGATAAAATGAGCCAATATCCACCGACATCGATCCCCATAGACTGTTACGCCTTCTTTAAAGTAGAATATCCCAATGATGGTTTTGGGGCAGAAGCCGGCCCAAGGAGTCACTTTTTGGTCATGCATTGGTGTTTCATGGATCTCGTGTGGGTTCTCCGTTTCCCAAATGCTGCAATTTTGCTTGTTTATGGCGCCATAGAGTGTGAAATGCGACTGGTTGCTTCCAAAAATCAGGTTCAGTGTTAACCATTCGAGCGACTATTTCGCCGTATTCTATGACGTGGATGGTCTATCGGCAACAAATGCAAAGCATCAAAATGTGTCGCAAGGTGGTTCCACTAACGCAAAAATCAACACTCTCTCTTACTAATTCGACCAGTTCATTGGAACTTCTTGGGTGTTGATGAATGACATGACAACGATCTCCCACTGAACCGTCCTCAACAAAATTCTATACCAAACGACGAATAATGTTGTCAGACGGTGCTTATTGGCCACGTTGTTGATGTCAATCGGTTAATAAATGTCAAAGTTGTTCAATATTTACATACCGACATAAAAAACGTATAACACAGAGTGGACCTAAAGGAATTTTAGGACCATGATCTTCAAGCTACCTTGATGAAATTATCTGTTTTACAATGCAGAACAAGTGTAAATAATTTTTAAATCCGCCATCTGGTACTCTTATTAAAAAAAAACTCATTTTGATCAAACCATAGGAAATTTCGGACAAGTATCTACACAGAATATTTAGACAACATGTTTGGCCTCTATATTGTCAATATATATGTAGAATTAAGCCAAATCCACTTTTTAAGTACATTTTTACAACTTACTGTAGTGGCGCATGAACCTGAGCCTCAAAAAACATGCTTCTCCAATAAGCCCGGTTCTTTGCGCCCTTCAAGTTGTTTGAAAATGCTAAAAAAAAACAACTGAATATTTTCTCAAATTTATTTTTTTATTTGAAAGTACAATCCTTCCGGCTGGCCATGCAGTAGCCCACACGATCGGTCCAATTTTTAAGCACATTATCGATTGTGTGCAGCTGTATTTCACCAATGGCTTTACGAATATTGTCCTTTAAAGCGTCAATTGTCAATGGCTTGTCGGCGTAACACTTATCTTTTACGGCAACCCACAAATAATAGTCCAACGGTGTCAAATCGCAGCTCCGAGGTGGCCAAACGACATCAGCTCTGCGGCTGATAATGCGATCTTCAAAAACAGGGCGCAAAACATCGATTGTAGCTTCGGCTGTGTGGCACGTAGCGCCGTCCTGTTGAAACCAAATGTTGCCAATATCCTCCTCTTCAATTTTTGTGAACAAAAATTCGTTCAACATGGCCCGATAACGATATCCATTGACTGTAACGGCAACTCCTTGTTCATTTTCGAAGAAAAATGGCCCAATTATGGCTCTGGATCAAAATCCGCACCAAACAGTGACTCGTTTTGGGTGTATCGGCTTTTCAATGTATGCGTGTGGGTTTTCCGTGCCCCAAATGCGACAATTTTGCTTGTTTACATACCCGCCAAGATCAAAAGGAGCTTCATCTGAAAAGATGATTTTTTTTTTGCAAAATCGGCATCTTCTCTAAGTCGATCGCAGGCCCACTTAGCGAAGCGAAAACGCATTGGATGGGCAGTTGGCTTCAACTCCTGAACCAATTGGACATTGTATGGCGTCATACCAAGGACTTTATGCAAAATTCGTCTCAATGATGTCTCCGAAATGTTCAATTGTTGAGAACGACGGTGAATTGATGTTGATGGCGCTTCACGCACACTTTCTGCCACAGCAGCAATATTCTCGGGTGTACGCACTGTTTTTGGCTTTTCACGCTTTGGTTTATCGATGAGTATGCCAGTTTCTTTCACTTTTTTCACAAGATAACGAACATACGGAGCTGACGGTGCTTCTCTTCTTCCAAAATCCGCACGCAATTTTCGCACACATTCTGCAACATTACCATGAATTTCAAAGTAATGTCGCAATATTTCCCAGCGTTGTTCAAGCGTATACACAACCATATTCGTTCAGCGGAAGGATGAAACTAATTATCTGTCAAATCAGACATGAGCTAAGTGTTATAATTCACGAAATAATCACTAGTTGAAAAAAAAACGTTAGATGGCGGACCCGTTAGCTCGTAGTTGAATCTTCGTCTCCATAGCCGAACGGGACCGAAGATTTTTAGAAGAATTTTCCTCTCATATCGACCAATGATATCTTCATCCACCTTTGATACCGTCTATGCCTTCAGCTCCGTAGAGCAGGACTGCGATGATCAGGCTCTTTTATAGGGTCTCCTTTGTAGTTCGAGTAAGGGCTCTATTACTTTTTCTACTAATTGCCTTCTTAGCCCGAAGAAACAGCGTATGGCAAGAGTAATTCTTCGTTTGATTTCTGACGAGATGTTATTGTCAGAGTTAATAGCGGAGCCGAGGTAGACAAAGTCCCGTACTACGGTATCTGCCAATGCTGACGTGCTGTCAAATTCGTCGATGTTGTGTGTCCTTTCGTGTTGACAGCATATACTTAGTCTTAAACTCATTTACTGCTAAACCCATCTTTGCCGCTCCCTTCTCTATACTAGCAAACGTGGCTATGACATCACGTTGAGTCCGACCAATGATCGTCGACATATGCTAGTAGTTGAACCGACTTTGGTGGTAGATTGTGCCTCTGCTTTTGGCTCGGTAGTTTTGCACAATCCTCTCAAGAATGACATTAAAGAAGACACATGACAGTGCGTCGCCTTGTCTCTAAAGCCATTGTTGGTATCGAATGTTTCGGTGATGTGTTTTTCGACCCCGATGGTGCACCGAGAATTCTATATTGTCATCCTGCGCAGTTGGACGAGTTTGGCCGGTATATCAAAACTAGACATGGCCCTGTATAGTTCGTCTCTATAAATGCTGTCAAATGAGTCTTTGAAATCGATGAATAGGTGGTGGCTATCGATTTGGACTTCTTAGGGTTTTTCAGGATCTGCCGAAGTATGTAGATTTGGTCAGATATGGACTTCCCTGGCTTCAACCGCACTGAGAAGGGCCGATCAGGTTGTTGGTTAATGGTTTCAGGCGTTAAGGTTATTACGTCAGATAGGATTATAGAGGCGATGTTAAATGGCTTATGCATCTGTAGTTGATACTGTTACGATGCTGAGGTTCCATACTACAGGCATACTTTCATCCAAATTTTGCTTATATGTTGGTGAATGTTATTTACCAAATAATTTCCCGGCTTTATAAATCTCGGCAAAAAGGGCATCATTTCCGACAGCTTTGTTAAGCTCGAGTTTGAATATTGCTATCCTTACTTCACTTAGGTCGTGTGGTTGGTAGTTCTCGCTGTCGTCGCCATTATTGAATGGTTTGTTCTGCCTGACAGCGAAAAATT
Source organism: Rhingia campestris (assembly GCA_932526625.1). Taxonomy (NCBI): domain Eukaryota; kingdom Metazoa; phylum Arthropoda; class Insecta; order Diptera; family Syrphidae; genus Rhingia; species Rhingia campestris. The sequence goes on along the minus strand of OW052182.1, from coordinate 56,818,247 downwards.
GATCGTCATCGCAACGAGCCATTCAATAAATGGCAAGTTGTCGTTCACGCTTGTCACTTGGTGTTTCATCGCTCGTGTCCGAACCCTAAGTCTGCTTAAGACAAGATAAAATCAAAAACTGCGGTACATCTCAACAATGCGGAGAACACAAGATTCCTGTTCATTTTTTGTCACAACCGTCGGGTTATGCCCTTCTCTACTGTTGATCTCTATGCCTAACTCTCAAACGTGTCAGAAGTTGAACAAATTGTTTGTTTTCAATTGTCCAAAGGATCCACTAACAGATTATAAAATTTCGCGTTTTGGGCATTCTCTATTGCATCCATCATTGAGAATCAGTTTTTCTGTTGATTTCTCCAACCATCTTACATTTCTAAACAAAAGTACATCTGAATGCATCTCTTTTTTTTTATCATTTTTAGGTCGGCAATTTTAAGTGAGGTACAAAAGCAGGGTAGCACAAAACTTCCATCGAACAAATCCGTTTTAGTATTAGGTGACAATGCCACTGGTAAGACGACACTCATTGCCAAGCTGCAAGGTGTTGAGGATCCGAAAAAGGGATCCGGTCTCGAATACGCTTATATTGATGTCAAGGATGAATACAGAGACGGTAAGATTGAAACATTTCTCAACTGCAAGCAACCTATTCCTCAACATGGAATTCTTTTTCTATTGTTCTCTCTAGATATGACCCGATTAGGTGTGTGGGTTCTCGATGGTGATCCAGGGCATTCTAATCTGTTAAAATACGCCCTAAACGAAACAAACTATGCACACACCTTGGTGATACTCACAGTGTCGATGACGGCACCGTGGGCATGGCTGGAACAACTTAATCATTGGATCAAAGTGCTAGCAGAACATATCGAGAGCCTAAAACTCGATCCCGAAGAGAGCAGAGACGCCCGCCAACGTCTGATTACTTCATGGCAAAGTTATTGTGAAGTTGGCGATGACATGGATCCCGGATCACCTATAAAGCGTAGCGTTCGGAATAATTCGGTGGACGATGATGATTTGTTGCCACTGACAGAGGGTGCGCTAACCACAAATCTCGGCCTTGATATGGTTGTAGTTGTCACAAAGGTATGTATGCAAAAGATCATGCATTCGATTTAGAGATTCCTAACATTGTTTTGTTTTAGACCGACTATATGACGACATTAGAAAAGGAATACGATTACAGGGATGAGCATTTCGATTTCATTCAACAATGGATACGCAGATTCTGTCTGCAGCATGGTACATCTCTGTTCTACACCAGCGTTAAAGAAGACAAAAACTGTGATCTGCTCTATAAATATCTGACACATCGGATTTACGACCTACCATTCCGAACACCCGCTCTAGTCGTAGAAAAAGATGCTGTCCTAATGTGAGTTTTGAAAATGAAGGTAATCGAAGTATGGAGATGAATTTTCTTGTTTCAGTCCTGCAGGATGGGACAATCTAAAGAAAATTAGTATTTTGTATGAGAATATGCATTCGTGCAAAGCCGAGGATTACTACACTGATATTATTGCTGCCCCACCATCGAGAAAGGTAAGATTTATTGATGTTGTATGGGTATCTTTAGGATCCATGGGTCAATCCTCCCCCCTTTAATTTGCTTTTCAGTTTTAACTATCCCGAGCTTTTTATAAAGCGGGGTAAGTTACCTACATTAATATTTGCCATCTAAGTTGTCAAAGAAAAAGTTACAGAAGTCTCTGGTCATGGACATAATACTAATTCCCTCCTCCTCCTCCTCTTCGTCCTGTGGTAGTCATTGGTGACGAGATCTTTTCGCATGTAGGCCTATGAACACAAATAATGGAACTGATGTGTGATGTTTTCAAATAACACAACCATTCCCTGAATAATTCACACGTTGTTACATTTGTCCAACTACAGTTTGCTGTCATGATCGCCTGCACATTTAGCAAGTTACATTTCTAACACTTTCACTTGGCACTTTTAGAATGTCGAGAATGGGAACTGTAAAGCTTATCAGCCTTATAGTTCTCTTGGATATATATCTGTGGACCGGCACATAAAAAACCTGAATAGCAAAGTGTTTTACCATCTCGTCAAATACGTTACACTTCAGCCAGGCCAATGCTCTTTTAATTGAAATGATTTCCGCCTGGAAAATGTAAAATGATTAGGAAGGCGAAATGGTATGCTGTTTAGCATCTCGAAACAGAATCCACAAAAGTCAGTTTTGTACCCATTAATGGTCGATGTGACCCGAGTTATCGTTATCCAACTGAACCCACTCCCATTCTAGAAGACTAGGAATGGTAAGCTGGAAATTAGACTCGATGCTAAGTTGGTTATTGGTGTGGTGATGTCTAGGTGATGTAGAATCATGCTGTGTCCACCCTGAATGATTTTCCATTGTAATGAGGCTCTTTAGTCTTACAGATGCACAAACGGCCCAAGTCCACACCTGGCTACCAATTTTACAGTATTTAGGTACTTTCAATATACTATTGCCACGTCATCCATATAGGCATTCATATGGCAGTCTACTTTTTCTGTGGTAACTAGTACCTTGCCTAATACCAGATTCCACAGTAGAGAAAAGTGGACACCTACTTGGGAGGAGGTCTAGGTCCGACATGGTTTGTTAGAAATGGCGTGATATAGAAATGTTGGTCTTCCGTTGTTCTATTCGTCTAGAGTTCTATTTTAGAGATAAATGGATGAGTCCATCCTCCTGTGATTGGATGCTCTTTCCTCTCACTGGATTACACAATTTGATATGAGTTGGTTCCTTGCACGTTGTGATATAGACATTTCGTCGGCAGGCATGCCAATGTGCATTATTCCGACTAAGACGGTTCTAAAATCGGAAATTCTTCTTAAAGCCTTCATTTGATAATTTCCTCCTGGATTCGTTTCTAGCCATTGCGTCACCTCATACTAGTTGTGCGCACAATAAGTCTGAGCTTATTACTCTAGATAAAAGTTATCTGAGACTGCCTCTGGGTCCACCTATCTTCGGAAAAATTCTTGCGAGCGATAATTGCAGGATTTCTGCTTTCTTTCCATCATGCGCCTTGAAGTTAAGTCTGTTGTGGTTCATAATACCAAAGAGGTATATAACTATAGAGTACGCATCACAGCTATAAATGTTGTCGACGTTTCCGACGCGGGCGGTAAGTGGAATTTGCGTCGTTCGTATGCATCGGCTAAGCTGTTGCTTGATGCTGGAATGGCAATGTGCACACTGGGGTATCAACATCAGTACCCCTCAGTAAATGTTCGTTGTATGAGATGCTCACTCTTGTAGTTGTATACTCTTTCATAATACCAAGGTACCGGATCAGGGTTTTTGATTGAAATGTTTGATCTTATACGCACGTATTCCACGGCTTGTTATTTGAACTGCTTGCATTTTTTGTTTTGCTTGGTCATGGCCAGCAGACTCAAACCAGAATTTGACTACAGATATCGCTTTGTTTGTTCTCTGATTGATCTCGTGGATATGCTTTGACACGGTAACGATGGCAATACCATCCCCAAAGCTTCCAGCCTTCACTCTTCGTGAAATTGGCGTCCTCAAAGCACCATCGTACATTATATTCCACACAAGAGGGCCTAGAACAGATCCTTGTGGAACTCCTGCTGACACGTTTTAGTACACTTAGCCTTTGTCGATGCACTACCATAGCCTTCTGTTCTTGAAGAAGCTAGAGAGTATCCTAATAATACAGTACGGCACGTTTATTTTGACTAAAGATCTCAAGATGCAGTACCCGTTGCGGTACTCCTTTGTTCCAAATCGCCGTCGTTTTGTTTCGATTGCTTTTGCAGCTGCATTGACAACCAGTTTAATGGCGTCTACTGTGGAGGGAGCTTTTCGGAGTCCAAACTGGTAGTCTGATATTTATTTCTTCAGTTATTGCTATTAGTCTATTCTAGGTGAACTTTTCTGTGATTTTGCCAATCGTGTACAAAAGTCAAATGGAACGTTACCGCGAGGGGACCCGTAGAGGTTTATTTTCATTGGGAAGAAGCACCAATCGTTGTAGTTTCCAGTAGTCTGGGAATGTCCCTTTCTTTAGACAGCTCTGTATTACTTCCATGAGAATGTCAGGTCTCTAGCTAATTGCCTTTTTCAGTATTCTGTTTGGGATTTCATTGGTACTCGGTGTCTCTTTGTCTCCAATAGCTTTGCATCCCGACAATAGTTTCTCTTGTGTAATTCGTGGGATATCTACGATGGATGTTTTAATTACAATGTTCAATTCAATGGTCGGTGACCATTGCGGAATGAGTGTCGTTACAATGTTCTATAGAATGTTTGCACACGTAGGTTGAGGTGATATATGAACTTTCATTCCTGGATGTCAGTAATATCTGCTTTGTAGCACATCTCGGCTTCCGCTACTTGGCTGGAGGGCCAGATCCAATTTATTATATACCGCTAGGGCATGGGACCATAAGTATCCACTGCGGGATTGAGCGCTGTCGTTGGGGCCTGGGCCTGACTAACCCTAGAAATTCGTATACGTACTGTTGAATTTCAGAGCATCTCATGTGTGCTTTTTACTTCGTAGACGCACCGTTGATACCATTTTGGAAATTCTTCCGCTGCCGCCTAGGGAGGTTTTTTGATTGAGCTAATTTTGATCCCACCTACCCTGCGTACCTACAATTCCTCTATCCGTCACGGCGTCCGATGAATATAGCATGCAACTATAAAACTTGTTTTAATCCAGCTAAGGATCGTGACATTACCTGAAACTAGAAACCCTTTCCATCCTTTAAAAAACCACATCCGTCCAAAAAAAACTAACCTACACGCCATTTCTTCTCTCACTTTACAGACTGTTTCCAACCGTGAAGCCGAAGTTCAAACCGAGGATGAGCAAACCTTCCTGCAAAGACAACAACAAATTCTACAACAGGGTCAAGGTCAAATCAGAGGCGAGTCACCACTTCGCTCACAAGGAGGTGGCAAAAATGTCACCCGTACACCCGGCTCCCCTGGTCACAGCACACCCAAGAAGGTAGGCAACTTGCAAAACCCAAATTTCTGAATCAATTTACACAATCAATTCATTTCCGGCCCCTTCTATAGATGGATGTTAAACTCAACCCCTCTACACCGGGTGGTGAGGGTGTACTTGCGAACTTTTTCAACTCTCTATTGCACAAAAAATCCGGATCACCGGCCACTCCGCCCGGCTCACTTAGTTCACCTCGCACAGCTAACGGAACAGATGGCCTAAACACATCCGACAAGATATCAGTACGCACCGATGCAGCTGCCGAACTCGACCGACTGGCAAGAAGTGTGAAAAAGGAAATGGACTTTACGCAAACTGATTGTTAGGCCCAAACTTCAGCACGACCAGCTGCGGCAGAAGCAACACCACTAATATCGGTTTAATGTAGAAATATTCACAAAAAAGAAACTAAAATCCAACTTAAAAGATTGTAATCCCAATTGTTTTACTAAGAGGCAGTTCTCTCAGCGCCTGTGCAGTTATAGTTTCAGCTTAAACATTAATTAACTTATTAATTTTTATTTGTAATAAAAAAAGAATACGGTTATAATAATCAAATTATGATAACTTTCTATTGTATATTTATGTCCAATGAAACGAGATTAAAATTCAGTAAGATACGATTTTAAGTTTTTTCCTAAGTTTCTTAAGTTTTTTATTTGCTTCTATTTATTGAAAATTAAGATCAAAAGTGTGCAGTAGACCTGCTGTTTGAGGAAAACAGTTTATTTGTGATTTGGATTGGTCTACTGCGTATTGGACAGGACCAAGGTTTTTTTTATTTATGAAAAATAGTGTTGTTCTTGTTGTCCCTCAAAGTAATAAATAACACTATCCGTATTTGTCTTTGGGCATTTTTTGGTATTCTTAGGACGGTATTTATTTATGGAGTTTTAAAAATTGTGTGGTTGGTTTGAGGTATTGAATATACTCTCTGTACCATGTTAATGCCAACATAGACCACCACCTTGCCCCTGTGTTGGAGTTTCCTTTGAGAGTTTTCCTGATAATACAAACTAGTTTATGGATTGGCTTTTGTTTTGAGAAATAGTTTCGTTAATGCGAAATGCAGAATTTCTTCAGGGTACAGAGTGGAAGTTACAACGATTCAGGAAATTAGAAAATCAGTGATTTAGCGCATCAGGAATGAAAACGCAAACATGTCCCATTTTTTACAGCTGTCACCAAAAGCTGCACATAAGGGGCCGTGGATTTGTTGTGGGGAACCGTCAAGAATAATTCACTTTAATCCGGTTAGTGATCGCATGGATGTGATCCGCGTCGGGGCAATGTTTTGCAATATAAGCCATATATATCAACACATCCCTACCGAAGAGACTGAAAACCCAAAAGGAAAATTTAACACCTCCTGGACGAAGTCTGTACGAATTGTAAAAACCGTACATGGGGACTTTACAGTCTTTGCAGCAGCATAAAACTCTATCACCACCACTAGGTTTCCATGACATGAATCTTCAAAGCAACATGGCGATCTCCAGATAATCCAACACCCAACACGTAGACTCGATAATTTTCTCGTTGCACCCAAATTCAGAGGTCGATTTTCAAACGAAAAAAGCTACGGACGGTGCTAAAAAAAGAAACTATATGTTGGTCGCCTTGCCATAGTCTAAAGAGAACAACTGGGGCCATATTTTATAAAACGAATATCGTTGAAATCACTTCGTTCTCGTTGAAATTCGATTACATAAAACGAGTATCGTTCTTGATTTTACGATACTCGTAATTTCTTACGACTGGCATTGGGCAGTCGTATAGCTTTCGTTTTCGTTGAGCTGTCATAAATTTCTCGTTTTACGCAATCGCGCTTTGTCGTGACTATCGTTTACTTCTGTTTCGTTTACTTGCCGTTCGTTTCGTTTTATGTAATAGAGCCCCTGAGTTAGAGACTCCCGCTGTGCCCTCATCTTTCATCAATATAAACACCCGGAATGAACCTGGGCCTCAACCAACATGCCTCTCCAATTAGCCCGGGCCTTAGCTAACTACCTTCAGTTGGTTGAGGTCGGTTTCTACTACTTGTGCGCGTCACTTAAGGCGAGGTCTTCCTCTACTGCGTCCGACGTCTGGCTGGAAATCGAAGACTCTACATGTCCTAGCCATCTTAAACGTCCATCGGAGTTTCTTGACCAGGGGTATGTCGCTGTACAGCTCGTATAGTTCGTGGTTGAATCTTCGTCTCCAAAGCCCGTCAACGCAAACGGGACCGAAGATTTGAAGAATTTTTCTCTCGAATCGACCAAAGATTTCTTCATCCGCTTTTGTTACGGTCCATGCTTCAGCGCCGTAGAGCAGGACTGGGATAATCAGGGTCTTATATAGGATCTCCTTAGTAGTTCGAGTGAGGGCTTTACTACTTCCTTCTTAGCCCGAAGAAACATTGTTTGGAAATAATAATTCTTCGTTTAATTTCTGACGAGATGTTGTTGTCAGAGTTAATATCGGAGCCGAGGTAGACAAAGTCCCTCAAAGTTATATCTGTCAATGGTGACGTTCTGTCCAATTCGTCGATGTTGTGTGTCCTTTCGTGTTGACAGCATATACTTAGTCTTACCCTCAAATACTGCTAAACCCATTTTTACCGCTTCCTTCTCTATACTAGCAAACGTGGCTATGACATCACGTTGAGTCCGACAAATGATGTCAATATCGTTGGCGTATGCTAGTAGTTCCACCGATTTTTGGAAGATTGTTCCTCTGGTGCTGGCTCGGGAGTTTTGCACAATCCTCTCAAGAATCAAATTGAAAAAGTCACATGACAGCGCATCGCCTTGCGAGAATTCTCCATCGTCTTCCTACACAAACGGAAGAGTTTGGACGGTATAACAAAACTAGACATGGCTTTGTATATTTCGTCTCTATAAATGCTGTCGTATGAGGTTTTGAAATCGATAAATAGGTGGTGGGCGCCATTTTGGGTTTTTTCCAAGATCTGCCGAAGTGTGAAAATTTGATCGGTTTTCTGGCCTAAAACCACACTGATAAGGGCCGATCAGATACGGTTGCAGGCGTTCACATATTACGGCAGATAGGATCTTGTCGGCGATGTTGAGAGACTTATGCCTCTGTAGTTGGCGCAGTTCTTCTTCTTTTTTCTTCATTCTGAAAAACCGGTGTTCTTCTTTGTAGCAGTTTAGGGCTTTCGCTAGTTGTTCACCTGCACCTCTCCTGTTTAATGTTCTCACATTCCAGGTGCAGATACGAACGTCATTGTCGTTTTTTCGTTTAGCAGGGTGGTCAACAATAAGATCAGTTCTTTCCGAGGCTATTGGTTGCTTCGCAACATTAAATTTTTTCCATGGGTGGGTAGTTAGTCCAACAAACGACCCCCAACCTGGAGGGCCAGTTCCAATTTATTAGACACTCCTAGGACACGGGGCTATCAGTATCCACTACGGATACTGGGAATTCATTTCGTGTCATTCTGACAAGGCTGTTTATAGTGTTGCTGTCTTGTTATCAGCACTCGCATTTATCGTTTAGCAAGTCAAATCCGGTTGGATGAGACAAGTACCCGATGGTTACCACTTGGAGGCAAAAAAAAGTACATTTGATATGTAGTCAGAGTTACATCAACTGGGCATTGTCAAGTTAAAACCAATCAGAGTTTAAACTCGTTCTACAACATCCAACCATCAGCGCAAAGAAGAAAAGGGAATACCCAGCTGGGAAGCTCAGGGAAATCGAAGTATCGCGACAAGTCAATTCTACAACAAAATCTAATGAACTGTGAACTTTCTTCTAAAGGCTTCACAAAGCAACAATGGGAACTTAGTCCCTGACACGTAGAGAATTAAAAATGTATGCAGACAACATTTCCAGCAGTTGCTAATGGGCATAATGTCGAGAGAATGATGGGCCAAGAAATCGGCCCACCAAGTATTGAAGAAATTGGAGCAGTCATCAAAAAACTGAAGAATACGTATCAAGGCAGTGGGTTCGGATATATTTTCAGCAGAACTCTTCGAATAGAAGTGTGCATGCACTAATCCATCAACAAAGTGACTGGAGTACTAGCTCTCTATGTCTTATCAACAAGAAAGACGACCCCATTTCTTGCTGCAACTACCGACACCTATTCCTTCCTTAAATGTTGCAAACTATCATCGTGTGGATAAATCAGACCAAACATCTCCACATGACCTAAAAGTTGGTTCGTAAGTTTCAATTTACAAACACCTTCTTCCACTTTATTCGCAAGAGGTTTACTGTTGTTAATACAAAGCATTCGCTGGAATCATTGACCAGCTATCAAAAGCGCGCAGTCTATCGCATCGATTCAATGAACTTAGCTCGCCAAGACCAGTCAAGTGAACAAAAATAAAGAAAGGATTCCCTGCAGTATTAGATTTTTTCACCAAATTTTTTTAAATGGCTGGGGTTAGTTTGCGAACTTCGAGCGGTACCGTGATGTGTAGTCTTCCTTTCAGTTGTAGATGTAAGCTCCTGGGTCCGTTGAAATTTGTACGGGTGATGGCTCAAGTCACGACGCAAAATTTGCCAAATTGTTGTCTGCGAAAGACCGAGTTCTTGTGAGAGACACGAAATCGACTGGCTTGGAATCCTCCTGCACAATCTTACGGACAGCGGCGATGTTTTCGGTAGATCTTGCGCTTCGTCGACTAACGGGTGTTGATTTATTTTTTACTGAACCAGTGGACTCAAATTTATGCACCACATTGCGAATAGTCCTCTCGGTAGGACGATTATGGAGACCGTAAAATAGGCGAAGCGCGCGGAATGTTACCCGAACAGAACACCCATTTTGATAAAACAATTTTATCATTTGCACCTGTTGTTGAACGCTATGTCCGTGCATGACTAAATAAATAAATAAATTAAAAAAAAATAAAGTAAAAGTTCGGAAGTCCCTATTTGCAGACCCTTTATTTCAAATAATTCGGTTCATATGTCTCGATGTAGTAACTTACGAAATGGCAATACGTCTCTGCACGGTAATTGTGTTCCTTAATGTATTGTAAAGCCGCCTGTAAGTATAAATATAAATGGTTCAGTGTGGAATAGAGATTAGCATCGGGATATAAGGATGATGGACAATACATGAGTTGTGTTTTAAGAAGGTAGAAGTATCTTAGTATTCATTAACATAGGCTGGAACTAATAGAAAACCTGGGGCTCTATTACATAAAACGAAACGAATGGCAAGTAAACGATAGTCACGACAAAGCGCGATTGTGTAAAACGAGAAATTTATGACAGCTCAACGAAAACGAAAGCTATCGACTGCCCAATGCCAGTCGTAAGAAATTATGAGTATCGTAAAATCAAGAACGATACTCGTTTTATATAATAGAGTTTCAACGATATTTGTTTTATAAAATATGGTCATTGGGAACGAGAAGAAATGTTTGCGTCAAGGCATTTTGGTTTCTGGGACAAAACAATTATTTCAACGGTGTAAGTAACACAAAAAGTCCCTCGATGTGCAATATTGGAAGGTCAAACTCAAGTGTACAAAGGGGAGTTGCATCTAATGCGTTCAAGAAACAAAATATCAAGACAAATACCAACAAGATTTTCTATAACGAAAAAGGAACAACATACGAATGATGCCTGTATACTCGTCTTGGGAAAGCTAGTAAGCAGTGATTTGTTTCATTCAAGATATAATTGCAATTGAAGAAGCGATTGCCCAGATGTGCGTCTCCTTCGCATTCTAATAAAACGGAGGAAGCTTTTTATTTTCGTGCTTCACAGATCGAAGAACTTTTTAAATTAGAAGGAACCATGATGAACCTTTCTTGTGTTTTGGAAAAACGCACAGGTCCAGAGATGAATTCTTAGTTGTCTCTTTCTTCTCTTCATTTACACAGCTGCTGGATGAATCGGTTGCAGGAAGGACACACTTTAATGAGTGCTTGCCTATTAGTCAGTGTCTAGTGATGATGCCTTGGACTGATGTGATCAAGCGTGATCTATTTGTTAGATCTTTCAAATCCAGTTTTGGCCAAATATGTTTGGTGACCTGACTCTTGGTGCCGCGGCTCCATTCAAAATACATTTGCATTTCGGGTACACGGCTATTAATGTAGTTCCATGACCATTACTGACGATATCTCTACAAGTATTAGTGGATGGCGTTTTTTTCAGATATATTGTCTACAAACGCGTTACTATTCAATTCCCTCACCCACACAGTGGTTAGTTTTCGTCGCCGCATCAAATCGATCTTGAATGTAGACATACGAATTAATAATTACATCCCGAATGGAGGTGTCCAGAGTGGAAGCGATTATTGCGGAACATTATTCTATTGGTAAGACCGAGTATAACAATTATGAAGGGGCTAACAATAAATGCAGCTATCCCTACAAATGTCCTTCGTGATCTCTTTGACGAGCACATTAGAGATATGATCGCTTTCTTAAATCCCTCTGGATGGATTTAAGACGAGTCACTACAACGTGTATTTGGTACCGAAAACTCAATAATACAAACCCAACAAATAAAGGCCATCCAACTAGAATCTGGAAGCCGATTCTGCACGAACATAGGAATGGACGATGTTTCGAAGGTGCAAAGTCGGAACAAACCATATATGTAATTATAATCTGAAAAGCTGGCTTACAAACAAATCTAGAAAATTTAAAATCATGATTTCCCAACCTTTGCTAATATTTTGCCGATACCACGTCCACCCATGGCTTCTGGTACCTCGGTGTGCAATATTTTGATTAGATTCCCCTCCTTTTGATATGTTAAAAATGCACGAGAATTATTGGGCAACTCTATATAAAACTCGCTGCCTTCCGAATCATGTATAACGTCAAGGGCTCTATTCTCTGGAACATTGCAATCCATTATCAATGATAATGCTTCTTGTCGTCTAAAAGGCTCTTGTACCTTGGGTGAAGCAAGAATAGTGCGAACAAAATTGTGTGTTCCAGTCAAGATTACTTCCTACAAATGCAGTTTAAATTAATTAAAAAAATGATATCACTTACTATGCGTTAGCGTTTATTAAAAATTTGTCAGTTTATAATCGTACGCGGGGATATCATAACAAACTTGGGATAAACAAAACAAATTCTCAACCTGTCACCTGTGGTGTAATGGTTGACGTTTACAGTCGATATTTTGGTGAATGGTTGTGTTTAGTGGAGTTTACATTACCCAATGCAATTGGCTGTTGCGAAAATATTAAGCCTACCTTACATTGTGTTCACATAAATACCTAATTGTTTTTTATAGCGTTTTCGATTGGGATTTTTAGATTTACTCTCAGATTTCAGTTTTTTACCGTCCCAATCGAACATTAAAGAGGTTACTCTGGTTTTGTATGTGTGGAAGTGTGCCATTTGACAGCTTATTGTTTATCTTTAGGCCGCAATTATAGCTATTAGCTATCAATGAAAACCATCATATGAAATTTCCTTTTACTCATTGCGGCTTTTTTATAAATTCAACCATTGGCGAGTTGGTGTCAAAACAAAGCTTATGAATTTTAGAACATGATTATCCAATAATATTTTAGTTTCTAATTATAGTTTTCGCAGAAATAACAAAAAACACAAATCAAACTGCGAAATGCAAACTTCAAACTGAAATACGTCAGATGTTAAATGTTTTTGGGTTGGTGCATGTTGGTGTAAATCTGACTTGGAATCCAGATTCATCAAAAGTACTCTAGAGTAAAAAAAAGAGTGCTTTTTGTATCCCAATCGAAAACGCAAAAATTAATCTAGAGTAAAAAAAAGTGCTCTAGAGTATAAAAAGAGTGCTTTTTGTATCCCAATCGAAAACGCTATTAGTTATGCGTTTAACGTTCATGCGTACCTGAGATAATCGGCCCTAGCGAGGTATCCGTCGGAGCGGAAAATTCTCCGATTTTGTACGATTCCGATGATTTTTGCTTCGAGGTATTCTTCTTAAAAGCTGTTCGGAATATTTCTCCGACATTTCGTAACGCATCCCAGCGAATTGCGTTGAAGTGCGTTCAGGTGCATTTTTTTTTCAATTTTTGACAGCTAAGTGCAATTCTTTTTCCGATTTCCTTACGAAGTGAAGTGGAGTGATAGAAAAATGTATGTAATTATATAAAACTATTTATTTAAGTAATTTTCGTACTAATGGTTTGAATTTGTGTTTCCAGGGAGAGCTCAAAGGAAAAAACCACCCCTGAACAGTACGAGCTTCGTCGTCGCATTTGTGTAGTATTTCTTTCCGATGGCAAATACCTCGAATGGAATTTGAATCTCCGACGAATTATGCGTTGCGGAAAATTTTCCGCTCCGACAGATACCTCGCTAGGGCAGAATGAGATACTTCAACATATTCTGACGACAGGTCTTTGATCATTTCAAGGGTTAGTCAAGCCAAGCCCCTTTAATAACAGAGATGGTGGCGGAAGAGCCAAAGAACAACGGTTGCCCTCAGTCCCATAGTGGATATTGATGGCCCCTTTTCCTAAGGGTATCCAATAAATTGAAATTGGCCCTTCCCTTTGGGAGTTGTGATTGGTTTGGCGAAGAATGCTGATAGAAGAGCGACTTTTTAGAAAGAAGAAAATAGGTAGCCCCACACATTGACAGATCATAAACAAACATTTAAGAAGTCCAACAGCCTTATTGATAAAAAAAATATTAGAAATTAATTCACGTATTAAAAAATCTTATTATCAAAAAAATGTGCACAGCTGATCTATTAAACCTATTACAATCGCTACAAATTCCGCTGTCATCAGTCAAAAGTGATTATTTATGTTTTTTTTGTTATTCCGCTGTTAAAATCAATGGAAGTTGTTTTTGGTTATTTAAAAAAATCCGAAAATTGGGCACAAAGCGACAAGTAATGTGAAAAATAGTTTTCAAAAACTATGTACCAAAAAAGGTGCAATTATGGATAACAAACGTCTTGACAACAATACAAATCGAAAAAAAGAGTGTTGGAGAAAACGTTCACAACTAATTTAATCAAAAACTGTTTTTATTAAAAATAAATCCACTTGTATTGGGGTTGGTTATAATACAAAAATACTATGCACGCCGTCTAACCGGTACCAGCTAGCCGGTCGTTGGGAATACATTCTTATGGGCGCGTTCACACCTGCAAACCGAAACCGTCGTAGGAATAACAATATATTCCCAAAGACCGGCTAGCCGGTACCGGTTAGACGGCTGCCGGGTATGTGTGAAATGGCTCTAAGGGTATAAGACTGGATCAATATCCATTTGTGTATTTTAAATAGGCCTATATAGACTAGAAAAAAAAACACACCTATTGTTTGATTCATATCCATAATATTCAATTCAATATTCATTCTATTCAAAAATTAACTGAACCACGATGCCATTATTTACTTACTTAAGTGGCGCTGCAGTCCGGAATGAACCTGGGCCTCAACCAACATGCCTCTCCAATTAGCCCGGTCCTTAGCTAACTGCCTCCAGTTGCGCACTCCAAGTTGGTTGAGGTCGGTTTCCACTTGTGGGCGCCACTTAAGGCGAGGTCTTCCTTTACTGCGTCCGACGTCTGGCTGGGAATCGAAGACTCTGCGAGCCGGAGTATTGGTGTCCATTCGTTCTACATGTCCTAGCCATCTTAAACGTCCAATGCGGAGTTTTTTGACCAGGGGCATGTCGCTGTACAGCTCGTATAGTTCTTGGTTGAATCTTCGTCTCCATAGCCCGTCAGCGCAAACGGGACCGAAGATTTTTCGAAGAATTTTCCTCTCGAATCTACCAAGGATTTCTTCATCCGCTTTTGATACGGTCCATGCTTCAGCGCCGTAGAGCAGGACTGGAATGATCAGTATCTCCTTAGTAGTTCGAGTAAGGGCTTTACTACTTCCTTCTTAGCCCGAAGAAACATTGTTTGGTAATAATAATTCTTCGTTTAATTTCTGACGAGATGTGGTTGTCAGAGTTAATAGCGGAGCCGAGGTAGACAAAGTCCCTTACTACCTCAAAGTTTTATCTGTCAATGGTGACGTTCTGCCATTATTTACTATTTTTTAAAATAGGGAAATTGACATCAACTTTCCTTCAAATTTCAATTTAATTTATCTACTTCAGTGAATTAGTTAATTAATTTATCCCAATTAACTTCAAATTTTGTTTATAAATAAGATTTCTCATGTAATTTTATTGAGTAAAGATTTTCACCCTTAATTTGCGTTTATTAATACGGCTGCAAATCTATAAATACGTGTCTTTTCGGGTAACATTTAAAAACGTGATTAAATTTAAATTCTCGTATTAACCCAACAAATTTAAATAAATATTTATAACGTTAATCTAAAGAAATTTAATTAGCTAATTACCATGTATTTAATTAATAGTTAATTTTTTGCCATAAACGGTTTTTCAGAACTCAGGTAGATTTAGCAAAATATTTTTTTTTAAATCTACCTGACATATTCTAAATATACTTCATTTCCACAAGGTAGATTTAGTTGGTAACTAATTAATTTATTGAAACTATTCTTCATAAATACCATACTAACATCACTCAGAGTGCACAGTCAACTTTTAAGAGTCAACCAATTCAAACCACATCTTTGTTACATCATGGATTATTTATTTCCGATTGCACATATGCCATTGCACAATAATTTCGCAGACGACTCAATACCAGCATTCGGTAATACGTGTTGCGAATTATATCCCCAACTGGAAAACCCATTTGCCGATGTTTTGATTTTGATCATTGGACCAAGTGGGACTCAAGTCCGATTTAGGGAATATACGAGGATAAATTGGAACGATCCCACAGCAGCTACACGACACTTGTGTGGAATTGTGTTTGGTAAACGTATTTTAGCCACACATTCACTGACAGGTAATCAATCACCTCGATCCAAGACTGCGCAACTCGATCCTAGAAAAACTGCTGACATCATTTATTTGGTCTGCTCCAAGTTCAATGTAAGTCCACAACATGTACGATGGGTTATCACTAAAAAGTGCGCAGATGCTGCTTCATCAAACAGGAGACCTAGACCTTTCCGAAGGAGGATTTAAATAAATGGTGATAAATATATTTTTAAGTCTTTAGTTGTATAGTTAAACATAAGTTGAAATGATTGTAAAATTCTAGTTGAATAAAAACAAAATAAAAAGTGAAACCATGTTTGAAAATATATTACCTAGTCTTGCAATCATTCTGGACAGCAGATAGGTAGACCCAAAACTATAAAAACAAGAACTATACACAATATGGCGCTAAAATCTTCATGAATTTATCTGAATTCTGAATCAAAATACAAACAAATACAATTTTTTGGCGCAACAGGCTCGTTAGTACCCAGGGCCTAGCTTTCTCACAACCATTCATGTGTGCGTGTGTACTTCTTGCACGATGGTGGGACCTCCTGTTTTATGCCGACTCCGAACGGCTAAGTTGAGATAAGCTATTCTTGACAATTGATACGTCTTGGATGAATTGTCAGATCATCACGAGAGGAGGGCCAGTGAAAAATCATTTAGGTGTTGCTACGGCTGGGAATCGAACCCAGACCTCCTGCGCGGCAGTTCATCGCACTAACCATCGCGCCACTGAGCCTCGAATCAGTAACTTTAAAATCAAGAAGCCGTAATAGGCTAATATATTTTACCTTTCGCTTTACGTAATAATAAGCTGGTTTGCATAACTTGGCCAGTACAAAGCAATTTTCCACAATCGAATGGTGAAAGTGTTTAAAAAATCTTTCAATAACTGTTTTCCATTATAGAAATTAACTGTCAAAATTGCAGACCTTTATGTGTACCGATTTGTCTTGGGTGCTTACTGCCAGTCACATATTTTACATAAAGAGTAAACAGAACTGTCCGGCCTCGCTTCTTTGGGTCCAAATTGTCGAAAATATGGTGTCCTGGGGGTTCATTCCGTAACTTTGAAAACGATTATCACGTTAGTAGAGACCTTATAAGCAATCGCTCAAAAATCGTCTGTGATTTGAGGATTATTTTTTGAAGTGAAGCGAATAAAGTGATATCGCCTACAGCAAAAACGACTATTGATCTTACGTGATGCTAGATCTACCGTCGAAATGTGATCGTCTAACGATAATCACTTTACGGAACCCCCTTTTGTTAATTGCAAAAAGGGGATAAAAAACTGTGACATGTACTGCGGACCATGTTATAGTGAGCAGAAATAGTGACTAATTTGACGTGCCAAATTGCAGACTTAGGCAAGAAATCTTATGCTTTCAAGACATAAGTAAACGCATTGTAACAATCTAAGTAAAGGATGATTTAATGTCGAAAGACTTTAATTGCAAGAGGCTCCCAAGTCCTTCGCAAAACGCGTATCTCTTGACCTCTATATCAACACCATACCACCAGCATCGAATGTCGAAGAACAATGGCAACTATGAGAACAAGCCATTAAATCAGTCGCAACAGATGTGCTAGGTTTCTCGCGCCCACCAGCAAGAAACCCCTGATTTGATTAAAGATGCCGACAGATGCCCGCAGCGAAGGTCTACAATGCTAATTTAAAGGCGAAAGTGAAAGGTGCTCTATAGTCAAGGAAGGAGGGAAGAAGACCGTCTTTTCAGAAACAAGAAAAAATATTTAAAAAAAACTACCAACTACCCGACCTAAGTAAAGAGAGGTTGGAAATGACGGTCTTACTGCCGAGCTTTATAAAGCCGGCGGATATGTTTGGTTAGTAGTATTCACCAACTCGTATTATGTGAACGCCTGAAACCGTTTACCAACCACCTGATCGGCCCTTATTAGTGTGGTTTTGGTCGTGGATAGTCCACAATTGCTCAAATCTTTTCGGAAACCCCAGAAGTCCAAATCGATACGCACGATAGGGTCGGAAACGATCTCACATAAATATATAAATCGGTGCAACTACTAGCATACGCCGACAATATTAGCATCACTGGTTGGACTCAACGTGATGTCAGAGCCACGTTTGATAGTATAGACTAAGAAGCGTCAAAAATGGGTTTACCAGTTAGCGAGAGTATATATGCTGTCAACACGAAATGACACACAACATCAAAAAATTGAACCATTGACAGATATAACTTTGAGAAACTTTTTCTTCCTCGGCTCCGCTATTAACTCTGACAACAACATCTCGTCAGAAATTAAACGAAGAATTACTCATTTCAAACACTGTAATTTGCGAGGAACAAGAAAAAACCGATCTCAACATGCTTCTCCAATTGGCCCGGTGCTTAGCTTACTGCGCACTACCGCAGTTGGTGGTTGGTCACTAGGATAGAAATTGAAAACTCTGCGGGTTGGAGTATTGGTATCCATTCGCTCTACATGCCATACCCGTCTTAATTGTCAAATACTGAGTTTTCTAAGTGGCGGTCTATTTCTATATGGGAGGCCAATATTACAGTGAATTATAATGTTCTTATCACCCAATCTGACCAAAACCATGTTCATTCTCACAACACAGCTATAACAATACGGAGGTTAGGGCACGTAAACATTAGCCCAGCTATTAATTAAAATTAAGCATTACATCGAAAAATAAACCGAGTTAACCCAAATAAACCTTTTACATGGAATAAAGCCTGTACAGGTAGTATTTAGGTATACTGATTGACAGTTTACCTCCTAGATTTAGTAATTAATCTATTTTACTTACTTATTCAGGTAGATATGTTTTAGCACAAAAAGTCAAATAAATACCTAAGTCTTACCGTTCGAATAGCACAATTTAATTGTAATCATTGTCGGATTTAGTCGCATTCAACCTATCACCATGTATTTATCATACTCGCTCTTAAATAACGATTTAAAGAATAACTTCGACAGTGGTCCGATTCCTTATAACGCACTCAATCTTCCAGAATATCCTAAATTAGAGAAAGACGATAAGCTCACATTAATCATAGGACCTAATGGAACGCGGGTGCCCTACAATGAATATATGACATTGTATATGAGTGACGCCAATTCTGCAGCCAGGCAACTGTGTTCAATAATATTCGGTGAACCCACTTTGGCCACACAAACACCTACAGGAAAGAAGTCACTTCGTAAAAGTACAAGTCCGTCCAAAGGACAACTGGACCCTCACAAGACGGCGGATATTATTTCTTTGGTTTCTTCACATTTTGACGTGAGCTCACAATATGTTAGCGATGCAATTGTAACCAAATGTGAGGATTCAGCAAGAAGTTTGCGCTACAAACTGACAAGATTGTAATTATTTCACCTTCGGAGGGCCTATTAGTAGCAGAATTTGAATCGAGTTTAAGCGGCAATATTCACATTTATTTTTAGTTTATTTTAAGTTGTGTATTAGTTTAAAAAAATGTCTACAATAAAATTACTATAGTTAAAAAGCAATATTATTTATTTTTATTTCTATGGGAATAAAATACACATACCAAATAAAACCATGACAAATGCTTAAGGTTTCCACTTGTCGATTTACAATGTCAATAATTTACCGGTGCTACCTACCAGTGGCAGCCAAGAACGAGGCCTACAAGGCTAAGCTGCAGGTGAAGACGAGAGCTGCCATTGAGCTCTATAGGCAAAGAAGAAGGGAAGAACATCGGCTTTTCAGAAAGAAGAAAAAAAAGCAAGAAAAGCGCGAGATCGAGGATATAGAGAGGTGCCACTCCAGGAACGATGTTCGCAAGTTTTACCAAAGTGTAAAACGTCAAAGCCAAGGCTACAAGGCTCGAACAGAATCCTGTCGAGATGAACAAGGAAATATCGTAGTTGAGACACAGTCGATGCTGAGGATATGGAAGAACCACTTTTGCAGACTGTTAAACGGCGATGACGAACAACATTCCGCTGTCAGGCAGAACGAACCATTCAATATTGGCAACGACAGCGAAAACTGCCAACCACCCGACCTGAGTGAAGTGAGGATAGCAATATCTAAACTCAAGCTTAATAAGGCTGCCGGAAATGACGGCCTACCCGCTGAGCTTTATAAAGCTGGCGGAGATGATTTGGTAAGCAACATCCACCAACTCATAAGCCAAATCTGGTCGGTTGAAAATATGCCTGAAGAATGGAACCTCAGCATCGTTTGCCCGATCCACAAAAAAGGAGACTCTCTGAACTGCGCCAACTACAGAGGCATAAGTCTACTCAACATCGCTTACAAGATCCTATCTGCCGTAATATGTGAACGCTTGAAACCGTTTACCAACAACCTGATTGGCCCTTATCAGTGTGGTTTTAGGCCAGGACAGTCCACTTACTTACTTACTTAAGTGGCGCTACAGTCCGGAATGAACCTGGGCCTCAACCAACATGCCTCTCCAATTAGCCCGGTCCTTAGCTAACTGCCTCCAGTTGCGCACTCCAAGTTGGTTGAGGTCGGTTTCCACTTGTGCGCGCCACTTAAGGCGAGGTCTTCCTCTACTGCGTCCGACGTCTGGCTGGGAATCGAAGACTCTGCGAGCCGGAGTATTGGTGTCCATTCGTTCTACATGTCCTAGCCATCTTAAACGTCCAATGCGGAGTTTTTTGACCAGGGGCATGTCGCTGTACAGCTCGTATAGTTCTTGGTTGAATCTTCGTCTCCATAGCCCGTCAACGCAAACGGGACCGAAGATTTTTCGAAGAATTTTCCTCTCGAATCTACCAAGGATTTCTTCATCCGCTTTTGATACGGTCCATGCTTCAGCGCCGTAGAGCAGGACTGGGATGATCAGGGTCTTATATAGGGTTTCACTAGTAGTTCGAGTGAGGGCTTTACTACTAAATTGCCTTCTTAGCCCGAAGAAACAGCGGTTGGCAAGAGTAATTCTTCGTTTAATTTCTGACGAGATGTTGTTGTCAGAGCTAATAGCAGAGCCGAGGTAGACAAAGTCTCGTACTACTTCAAAGTTATATCTGTCAATGGTGACGTTCTGTCCAATTCGTCGATGTTGTGAGTCCTTTCGTGATGACAGCATATACTTAGTCTTACCCTCATTTACTGCTAAACCCATTTTCGCCGCTTCCTTCTCTATACTAGCAAACGTGGTTGTGACATCACGTTGAGTCCTACCAATGATGTCAATATCGTCAGCGTATGCCTCTGGTGTTGGCTTTGGAGTTTTGCACAATTCTCTCAAGAATCAGATTAAAGAAGTCACATGACAGCGCATCGCCTTGCCTAAATCCTTTTTTGGTATCGAATGTGTCGGTGGAGCAGCGAGAATTCTCTATCGTCATCCTACACAAACGGACGTGTTTGGGCGGTATACCAAAACTAGACATGGCTCTGTACAGTTCGTCTCTATAAATGCTGTCATATGCGGCTTTGAAATCGATGAATAGGTGGTGGGTATCGATTTGGACTTCTTGAGTTTTTTCCAGGATCTGCCGAAGTGTGAAAATTTGATCGGTTGTGGACTTTCCTGGCCTAAAACCACACTGATAAGGGCCAATCAGGTTGTTGGTAAACGGTTTCAGGCGTTCACATATTACGGCAGATAGGATCTTGTAGGCGATGTTGAGGAGACTTATGCCTCTGTAGTTGGCGCAGATCAGAGGGTCTCCTTTTTTGTGGATCGGGCAAACGATGCTGAGGTTCCATTCTTCAGGCATATTTTCATCCGACCAGATTTGGCTTATGAGTTGGTGGATGTTACTTACCAAGTCATCTCCGCCGGCCTTACAGAGCTCAGCGGGAAGGCCGTCATTTCCGGCAGCCTTATTAAGCTTGAGTTTAGATATTGCTATCCTCACTTCACTCAGGTCGGGTGGTTGGCAGTTTTCGCTGTCGTTGCCAATATTGAATGGTTCGTTCTGCCTGACAGCGGAATGTTGTTCGTCATCGCCGTTTAACAGTCTGCAGAAGTGGTTCTTCCATATCCTCAGCATCGACTGTGTCTCAACTACAATATTTCCTTGTTCATCTGGATTGTTGTGGCGAGGTGGATATCCGCATTCTTACCTTGGCTGCTACAAGGTAGTGATCCGAGTCGATGTTAGCTCCTCGGAATGTTCGGACATCCAAAATACTGGATGCGTGTCTTTTATCTATCGCAATGTGATCAATTTGGTTGACCGTTCGTTGATCTGGAGACCGCCATGTCCCCTTATGGATATCGAGGTAAGGAAACCGTGTGCTGGCTATAGTGGCATTTCGTTCCGTAGCGAAATCAATTAGCCTAAGTCCGTTACCAGACGTGTTGTCGTGTAGGCTATGTTTTCCGACAATACTTCTAAAGATGTCTTCTCTTCCTACCTTTGCGTTAAAATCTCCCAGCACGATTTTAACATCGTACTTCGGTAGTCGCTCATAGGTTTTGTCGAGGAGCTCGTAGTAGCAATCCTTAGCTATATCATCTTTTTCTTCCGTCGGAGCGTGAGCGCATATAAGGCTTATGTTGGCGAATTTGGCCTTGATGCGGATTGTTACTATGCGTTCGCTAATGTCTTGGAAACATAAGACTTCTTGCCTAAGTCTGGCACTTATAACAAATCCGCATCCGAATAGTCGCTGTTTCTGCTCACTATAACACGGTCCGTAGTATATGTCACAGTTTTTCATCCTCTTTTTGCCCGGCCCATCCCATCGTATTTCCTGGATGGCAGTAATGTCTGCTTTGTAGCAGTTTAGAGCTTCCGCTAGTTGTTCGCCTGCACCTCTCCTGTTTAATGTTCTCACATTCCAGGTGCAGATACGAACGTCGTTGTCCTTTTTTCGTTTAGCAGGGTCGTCAACAATAAAATCAGTCCTTTCCGAGGCTATTGGTTGCTTCGTAACCATGTTTTTTTTCTGTGGGTGGGTAGTTAACCCAAAGCACAACCCCCAACCTGGAGGGCCAGTTCAGCTCATCTAGGTTCGCCTGGGACAGCAGGCCGGGTATTCATCCGTGCCATTCTCACCAGGGTGTTTATAGTGTTGCTGTTTTTCGTCGTGTTATCAACACTCGCACTTATCGTTTAGCAAGTCAAATCCGGTTGGATGAGACCAGTACCCGATGGTTACCACTTGGAGGTAAAGATAAGCACATTTGATGTGTAGTCAGAGTTGCAACACTGGACATTGCCAAGTTAACGCCAATTAGAGTCTACCCTCGTTCTACAACACCCAACCAGTTGGTGTTATACGCCGCATAATTGTTCTAACGGGTGGCGCAAAAGTTGTCACCCGTCGCAAAAGTTGTCACCCGATGTTTTTTGGCCGCCATTTTTTAAAGTGTTTTGCAAAAAAATCGAAACAATTATTATAGGTGGCGCATAAGACATGAATCATGGAATAATTTTTTCTACTTTTTTTGCGGTAGAATTTAAATATTTGCAACCAAAAAACATCGGGTGACAACTTTTGCGACGGGTGACAACTTTTGCGCCACCTTGTATATACTCTAGACAAATAATCCGGTCGATTGCCACCTGCTTTAAACGCAGTTGAATTTCATTTCATAGGGTTACATTAAGTCTTGTCTCATGCCACAATCCAACAACGTAAGGAACATATCCAGCCAAAAATCGGATCCAAAAAATAGATTATTGCAAACGTGCTCTAGGTGCGTGCTCATATGAACGAAATCGAATTCCGTACTTAAAATCCGTACTACACTTGAAATAAATTTCACCCCAATATCTTAATTATTCTGCACTGAAGAATTCCCGAATTTGATCAAATCCCGGTCTATTGTTTTACCGCAGCCTGCATATTATGGAGTCGCTCATGGTTTTGCAGGATCAGAAGTAAGAGCCTTGAGCCCTTTATTAAGTCGATTTATGGAAAGGTCAATTCCATTGTTCTATAGGTAGGAAATATTCAATTCTGCTTGTTTGAAAATTTCAAATAAGTTTATTTTATGCCTACTTTAACAGGGTTTTTATGACACTTCTTGTTAGTTCTACCTGTTATTTAGTATGTATAAGGTTTCAGGTTAAATATATATACGACTCGTTGCAAACTAAAAGACATTCAAAATCTAATAGTCAAATAGTTAACATCAACCATGAACCAGTACATAGCAAAGAAAATATTCGATCGTTGTTTTATTCCCAACGGACTAAAGTATTTTAAGAATTTGGAAGAGGAGTTGGATGGACTTGTAATAGAAATCATACTTAAGGACTTGTCATCTACTTCCAATGTGACCCAAACATCCCTTCGACTTGCATTGAAGGATGAGGTTAAAGAAGCAGACAAATTCCAACAGGATATCCCACAGACTAATAGTGAAATCGAAAAAATGTTCGATCGGATTGATCTACTCCAGAGAAAGCACACAACTCTTTTGGACAAAATTGATGCCAAAATTCTTGAATTGAAAGAACAATACAAGAACCAAGATTTTGAAATCATCATTTTGCAACACAACATCCATTTTGACATGGCATCAGAATCCCCAGACACTAGACAAACTCCCGCTCCCAAAGGATCACCCAATAAGAGAAAACTCGATTTGCACAGTGAATCGTCTGGCAAACGTCCATGTCTTCAAGAGTACCCTAAACTAGATGGTTCATTGTATACAATCGGACCAAATGGAACCCAGGTGAATCAAAAGGATTATGAATCAATTAGTTGGAAGGATGCAGGACTTGCAGCAAGACAGCTGTGTTCGATTATTTTTGGTGATCGAGTTTTGGCCGTACATTCATTGACGGGGAAGCAGTCACCAGCATTTCGAGGACGTGAGAGGCCAAGCAAAGCCCAACTGAATCCTAAAAAGACAGATGATATTATTTATTTTGTCTGCATGAAGTTTGGCGTGCAAAAGCAACTTGTTCGCACGGCAATAGCTTCAAAGTGTGGTGATGCAGCAAGAAGATGTTCACGGAAGATTCGATTTTTTTGAAATTGCTGTTTTTTTTTTAATATATATATATATGTAATGTTTATATAATAGTAATAATAGTTTTAAGTAAATTAAACAATCTCCTATAACATTTAATGTGTTTTTCTGCATCCAATATTGATTAACACTATGTACAGGCCTTAAAACATAGCAGCGAGTACACCTTATATGATATCAGGTGTCCAAGCCTCTTTTCTTTTCTCGAATTAAGAAGTTTAGACGAATGGGAATTCTAGTATTGATACAAAAGCAATGGTTGGACACATGAGTTGGGGCCAAACGGAGTTTTTGGAACCACTTAATATTTTTATTTAACGAGTGGAAACCTTTGAGGGTATCTGTCCGTGACCAGGTAGTCTCCATCGGCTTTCACATGAAAGCCAAACATTTGACGAATAAATTTTCATTCGAAAGTGTCTTATATTTAACTGTTCACTGGTATGATAAGAGTCCTGTTGTGCAACCCTTTGAACTTTCAAGTTTTAATGCGGTTAATTTCGTTAAACGGTGACGCATCGGCAGTTTATAGCGTCAGTCTTCATCGTTTTTCCACTTAGGTGTCTAAGTTGACCCCGAGGTATATGAACTCCCAAAATTTTTTATCCAATTATATTTTGTACAAGGCTTATAGATGACAATACTTTGTTTATTCATAGCATTTACTTAGTCTTGATCTCGATAACTACAACAGAGATTCAAAGGGCCTGACTAACCTATGATCTCTTGCAGGAATATTCCGGATCAGGTCTTGTAAGTTATTACCTCTTCTATCCTATCTGGGGCTGTAGACTTAACCGCTCAATGCTGTTTTGAGAATTATTTTGCTGCCGTCATGGAAAAGGAAGAGGTGCCTTAGTACGCGTAGGAGTAAAGTCGCTTAAAAGAAAACTATAGGTACAGACTGTTCTTTACTTTGAATTGTACATAATAAGGGTATTAACTCGTACAAACAACTGTACTCATGTTCATTCTGTTTCACCTACTACTACTTTGTGTTTTTGCAATCAAAAGGCAACTAACACAACTATTTGACTTTTTTTTTACTTATCATGTAACGTCCCTTCAATTTGCATTGATGAGGCAAGAATGAGGTTAAGAAAGCATATATATTCCAAAATCTACTCCGATGAAAATCAAATCGATTATACCCTTACCAGGATAAACGTATAGATCCGCATGATAAAAAATCCAAGTTGTAATAACTTATTCGACATTTTATAGAAATACAAAATGGCGATCAAAGATGGTTTGTCTTGGATGAAAGAAAATATGGGGCTTCGAGAAAATGATATAGTATCCCTATTATTGTAAATTATCATTTTACAATAATAAATTAGAACTAAGATACACAAAAACATTTTTATGAACAATCTACTCTACGGAATTGTAAACTTTAGGTTTTGAATAGTTTATGTTTATCCAAACGGGCAATAGAAAGGTAGGTATGCAATAAAAATGTATCTGGTAAAACATAAGTACTCATTTAGTATATTTAATAATTACCGCAAGTACATAATATATTAGGGGAACCAATTTACCTGTTCCATCATCTCATGTCCAACAGGTAGATTTAGTATTAATCACTTAAATTAGAACTTTCCATAAATACCTTGTCATTTCCATAAGGCTTGCACAGTCAAACTTTAAGCGTCATCAGATCTAACCGACATCTCAGTAGAACCATGGACTACCTATTCCCAATTGCACATAAGCCATTGCACAACAATTTTGCAGACGACTCAATACCAGCATTCGGCAATACGTGCTGCGAATTATATCCCCAACTGGAAAACCCGTTCGCCGATGTTTTGATTTTAATCATTGGACCAAGTGGAACTCAAGTCCGATTTAGGGAATACACGAGGATAAATTGGACCGATCCCACGTCAGCTACACGACACTTGTGTGGAATTGTGTTTGGTAAACGTATTATAGCTACACATTCACTGACAGGCAACCAATCACCTTGATCCAGGACTGCACAACTGGATCCCAGAAAAACTGCCGACATCATTTACTTGGTCTGCTCCAAGTTCGATGTAAGTCCACAACATGTACGATGGGCTATCACTAAAAAGTGCACAGATGCTGCTTCATCAAACAGGAGACCTAGACCTTTCCGAAGGAGGCTTTGAACAAATGGTGATAAATTAAATTTAAGTCATTAGTTGTATAGTTTAACATAGGTTGAAATGTTTGTGAAATTCGAGTTGAATAAAAATAAAATAATAAGTGAAACCACGTTTTGAAAATATCTTACCTAGTCTAGCAATCATTCTGGATAGCAGATGAGCAAACCCAAATATAAAAACAGAACTACACAGAAGGTTAAGTTAAAATCTACATGGGATTATCTGAATTCTGAATCAATAACTTAATAGTAGAGATGAAGCATGTTACAAAAAAAACGTTGCATATCTTCAATACGAATCCCCATAAACGAATTGGCTTTCGCTAGACATACACGAGAGAGCCATTTGGACTCAGTCCAAATTCAGGTGTCATACACGAACGAGCCGAGCCAATTTTTTTGACAGTAGACAATCAAACTTTTCAAAATCAAGTGATCGTCTGTAAAATTTTGATTGCCGCTCATCTGAATAGGTTCAACCTTACTACTAACCTCTCTTTATATAGGTATATTGCAATGACACATCTTTGTTATATTGAATATATTGAATGACCACCAACATACACTTAGTTGGGAGAAACAAATATAGTCTCAAAGCTAACCGTTATTCTCACAGGTTAGGAAGATCAATTTCATTGATAAAAAGGAGCAAATTTTTGACTCATCTGACTTTATGCGTAGCTTCATAGGTTTTTAGTACTTAAAATTTGTTTTAGCGATAAATCTGATTGCGTTTTCCGTTTACGTCAAATGTGGGTCGTGAAAATCTTTAACGGAGGAAGAAAAGGGAAAAATAAACAGCGTTTAGAGAGTTAGGCTTAACCCAACGACGCATTGCGAAACAGAAGTCAAAATCTAGTATGCAAATAGGAAGAAACATAAAAGGCGGAAGTTATAGAGCCACAAATAAACCGGTAGACATGTAATCATCCGAACTGCTTCCCATGACTCTGTATCAAAAATAAAGACAAAAACCCTTGTAAATTGTAGTTTGGTTACGGTAAAACGGGTAATTAAAAGTGCTAAACATTTAAAGTGAAAGAAAGTTAATAAAAAACCACCGCTTAACGCTTCTAGAAAAGAAACTCGGAAAGTTAAATTTAGAGGTTCCACGATGGCTATATATATGATGATTATATTCGTGACCTTCGAAAAGAGCCGACTTCACAGCTATGAAGACGGCTTTAATAATCCGACTTCATAACGGTGAAGGCAGTGTCATGGTGTGGTGAGCTATTTCATTCTACGGGCCCTTCGAACTACAATTTTTACATCAAGCATGAATGCAAATTCTTATAAGGGTGAGTTGAAAAGTCCTTCCGTCATATTTTTGACCTGTTTGGAACAATCTCGTGGACATTTCAACATGAAAATATCCCTATTCATACAGCAAGGACGTTAAAACAGTGGATTGAAAGCCAAATTTAAAATGTGCTGATATGATATGGTCTTCGTACTCCCCTGACCTCAACAATTAGAAGACAGAAAGTCAATTATACAAGCATGTGTATGTCCAGCTTAAGCCAATTCGTTTATGTGGGAAGTCGTAGACATTGCACTGGTGAAGATACGCAACCATAAATGGAAAAGTATAAGTTCTGTGGCAATAACCCATAACAGCACAAGTCAATTTGATCATAAGTCGACTTATGCTGTTACGGGTTATTGCCACAGAGTTACTCCATAACCTATGTTCAAACCGTAAGGAATTTTTAAGTGTCGCAATATCTATATTTCGTCTATATAAAGTTTTTTTGCCACGTCCACTTTTTGCGGTCATTTTTATAAAAAGAACATTTTTTGGTACATTTTTAAAAATATTTTGTAAAAAAACTTTTGATGTAAGATCATTGAATATGAACATTACGTTAACACATCATTTTAACCCACGCCCACTTTTTGGCGGGTTTTCCTACAAAAATCATTTTTATACCCTACCCCAAGGCATATGCAATAGAATAACCGTTGTTTTTTGACGAACCATAAAAGATTATGATAAACTGTCCGAACAATATCTAGTGACAACGTTATTTTATATATTTAATTACCATTAAGCCTTCAATTTGGGGATATTATTTTTTAAGGGTGGGATGGGATAGGGTATAAAACGATCCGCACAGGGGATTGTAATCATATCATATGTTTTTTAACAAGCTTAATTCATCTCTACTCTTATTCAAAATACAGTTCCAATGTGTAGTTCTGTTTTTATATTTGGGTTTGTCCACCTGCTATCCAGAATGATTGCCAGACTAGGTAATATATTTTCAAAACATGGTTTCACTTTTTATTTTGTTTTTATTCAACTCGAATTTTACAATCACTTCAACTTATGTTAAACTATACAACTAAAGACTTAAATTTAATTTATCACCATTTGTTCAAAGCCTCCTTCGGAAAGGTCTAGGTCTCCTGTTTGATGAAGCAGCATCTGCGCACTTTTTAGTGATAGCCCATCGTACATGTTGTGGACTTACATCGAACTTGGAGCAGACCAAATAAATGATGTCGGCAGTTTTTCTAGGATCGAGTTGTGCAGTCCTTGATCGAGGTGATTGGTTGCCTGTCAGTGAATGTGTGGCTAAAATACGTTTACCAAACACAATTCCACACAAGTGTCGTGTAGCTGACGTGGGATCGGTCCAATTTATCCTCGTGTATTCCCTAAATCGGACTTGAGTTCCACTTGGTCCAATGATTAAAATCAAAACATCGGCGAACGGGTTTTCCAGTTGGGGATATAATTCGCAGCACGTATTGCCGAATGCTGGTATTGAGTCGTCTGCAAAATTGTTGTGCAATGGCTTATGTGCAATTGGGAATAGGTAGTCCATGGTTCTACTGAGATGTCGGTTAGATCTGATGACGCTTAAAGTTTGACTGTGCAAGCCGTATGGAAATGACAAGGTATTTATGGAAAGTTCTAATTTAAGTGATTAATACTAAATCTACCTGTTGGACATGAGATGATGTAACAGGTAAATTGGTTCCCCTAATATATTATGTACTAGCGATATTTATTATATATACTAAATGAGTACTTATGTTTAATCAGATACATTTTTATTGCATACCTACCTATTCTATTCTTTTTAATTCTTTTGAATTAATATAAACTATGTAAAACCTAAGGTTTACAATTCCGTAGATCAGATTGTTAATAAAAACGTTTTTGTGTATGTTAGTTCTAATTTATTCTTGGAAAATGATAGATTACAATAAAAGGGATACTATATCATTTTCTCGAAGCCCCATATTTTTCATTCATCCTAGACAAACCATCTTTGATCGCCATTTTGTATTTCTATAAAATATAATTTTTTTCATGCGGATCTATACGTTTATCCTGGTAATGGTATAATCGATTTGTTTTTCATCGGAGTAGATCATTTTCCCAATTTCCTTACTCATCTATCTTATCCTTTTGGAAGATATATGCTTTCTTAATGTACAATTAAAAGTAAAGAACAGCCTGTACCTATAATTTTCTTTTAAGCGACTTTACTTGTACGCGTACTAAGGCACCTCTTCCTTTTCCATGACGGCAGCGAAATAATTCTCAAAACAGCATTGAGCGGTTACGTCTATAGCCCCAGATAGGATGGAAAATTATATAACTTACAAGAGCTGATCCGGGCAAGAGATCATAGGTTAGTCAGGCACTTTGAATCTCAATTCAGCGAAATTTCCTTACAAAGGCGATCGTTTCTGATGGATTACCAGCAAAACTCTTCAAATGGAAGTATGCTATTGCACCAAACCATCAAAAATGTCTGAATGGGTAGAAATCATGGCCGATGACTGAAATATGGGCTTAATATGTCAAATTCAATCCCAGCTCTTGCACCAATTAGCGATGCATGCCGTTTCAACGTTTAAAGCCTTTCTGCAACAAAGATTGACTGTGGACCACATTTTTTAACACTGAAAAAGTCCAACGAATTTCATGTCGACACACGTCGACTTTATAAGATCGCGTTTGACATCATTTTATCGTATTACACTGGAGGATACGCCCTGGAGTGTTCAGAAGAAAATGCACTATCATGGCACGACACTAGCATTAACCACAGTGCCATTGTAAAGGACTTGCAGCAATTGACGATCAAGCGAAACGAGTTGGTCTTGTAGCTATGGAGGACAAGACTAAGTAAATGCTATGAATAAACAAAGTATTGTCATCTTCAAGCCTTGTACAAAGTATAAATTGATAAAAAGTTTAGGAGTTCATCTACCTCGGGGTCAACTTAGACATCTAAGTGGAAAAACGATGAAGACTGACCCTAAAATGCCTATGCGTTCCCCGTTTAACGAAATTATTCGGATCAAAACTCAGTCCAAAGGGTTGCACAACAGCATTCTAATCATACCAGTCTTTCTAGACAATGAACAGTTAAGCAAATATAAGACACTTTCGAATGAAAACTTATTCGTCAAATGTTTGGCTTTCATGTGAAGGCCGATGGAGGAGAATATTTAAGCGCAAGCATTTGAGTAAAAGTACACGGAGGCTAACTTGTCCCTGACAGATACCCTCAAAGGTTTCCACTCGTTCAGTGCACTTAATGTTTTAAGACCTGTACATAGTATCAAACAATATTGGTTGCAGAAAACACATTAAATGTTATAGGAGATTATTTAATTTAATTAAAACTATTATTACTATTATATTAACATTACATATATAAATATTAAAAAAAAAAAACAATTTCAAAAAAATCGAATCTTCCGTGAACATCTTCTTGCTGCATCACCACACTTTGAAGCTATTGCCGTGCGAACAAGTTGCTTTTGCACGCCAAACTTCATGCAGACAAAATAAATAATATCATCTGTCTTTTTAGGATTCAGTTGGGCTTTGCTTGGCCTTTCACGTCCTCGAAATGCTGGTGACTGCTTTCCCGTCAATGAATGTACGGCCAAAACTCGATCACCAAAAATGATCGAACACAGCTGTCTTGCTGCAAGTCCTGCATCCTTCCAACTAATTGATTCATAATCCTTTTGATTCACCTGGGTTCCATTTGGTCCGATTGTATACAATGAACCATCTAGTTTAGGGTAATCTTGAAGACATTGACGCTTGCCAGACGATTCACTGTGCAAATCAAGTTTTCTCTTATTGGGTGATCCTTTGGGTGCGGGAGTTTGTCTAGTGTCTAGGGATTCTGATGCCATGTCAAAATGGATGTTGTGTTGCAAAATGATGATTTCGAAATCTTTGTTCTTGTATTGTTCTTTCAATTCAAGAATTTTGGCATCAATTTTGTCCAAAAGAGTTGTGTGCTTTCTCTGGAGTAGATCAATCCGATCGAACATTTTTTCGATTTCACTATTAGTCTGTGGGATATCCTGTTGGAATTTGTCTGCTTCTTTAACCTCATCCTTCAATGCAAGTCGAAGGGATGTTTGGGTCACATTGGAAGTAGATGACGTGTCCTTAAGTATGACTTCTATTACAAGTCCATCCAACTCCTTTTCCAAATTCTTGAAATACTTTAGTCCGTTGGGAATAAAACAACGATCGAATATTTTCTTTGCTATGTACTGGTTCATGGTTGATGTTAACTATTTGACTATTAGAATTTGAATGTCCTTTCAGTTTGAAACGATTCGTATATATATTTAACCTGAAACCTTATACTAAATAGGTAGAACAGGTATAACTAACAAGAAGTATCATACAAACCCTGTTAAGTAGGTATAGAATAAACCTTTTTTAAATTTTGAAACAGGCAGAATGGAATATTTCCTACCTAGAATAAAAACGGTATTGACCTTTCCATAAATCGACGTAATAAAGGCAATATTTCGAGCTTACTCATAAGAACCATTAAGGCTTAAGGCACTTACTTCTGATCCTGCAAAACAATCTTTTGAAATTAAATTAAGAGGGCAATACGGTTTGAATCGTCAAAACAAGATATCATATGGCCCCAAAAGTGCTGATTAAAAATCACCATCGATAAACGAGCTATGTAAGTGGTTGGTCCATCCTACTGGAACCAGAAATGCTAGAGACGCGTCATCAAAAAATATTAAATCTTGCAACATTTCTTGTGGACCCAGTTTGCACGCTTAATTTTCGATTATCGAACCCCTTAAATAGAACAATTATGCGACACCATCTTGTTGTCCGTCCAATTCTGTCTAATTGGCTGGATACCAACTCCCTTTCCCCGTAACAAGGCGATCACTTTCATTGACGATAAAATACTCTCTTAGTGGATCTAATGCAGTTTCTTGAAGCACATGAGGGTTTCTTTTCTTATTATCAATTCCAATAACCCAAAAACGAAATTCATATCTGAACATAATTTTTTAATGAAATTCATATTTTTTTTCAAACATTTGATGAAGAAGAAGTTTCATAGCTTCAAATGATTAAGTGGTGGCTTTCTTCTTAAATTAATTTGATCTTGCAAGAGTGTAGGCTATGTTCTTTCAGCAAAATGTTCCACAATATGCACTGAGGGATTCCCAATTCATGAACGGCGTGAAATAGACTTATTTGTCTCATTTTGAACTGAAGCTTTCGGTAAGTTTGTCTCACTGACACAGGAACATTGATTATTCGATTCGACTACGACCGTTTTCGCTTGGGGTTTTCGCATGTGGTCCACTTGTCATCACTATTTACTATTGCGATTTAGAAGCGATTCGCAAATGGAAATTCGTTTTTTTTTTGCATGAATTCGTGCGCAGTCAATAAAACGTCACTATTTTTGTATCCAGCTTTATTCAAATGGTTCCAATCGGGTTTTTGTGCATTACATTACGGCCAAACTCGACGATTTCGAATTTATCAAAAAAAAAACTGTAAAATATGACGTGTTTTCTTTTTCTTGGTGGCCTTCCTTGCCGAGTGCTTAAACAAAATTGATTTACCAAACACATAACTGCCATACAATTTTTATAGTACGAAATCTCATTGTGTAAATATATTGTTCAGAAACTTTTTTTTAAACCTTACAATTTGATCAAAAACTACGTTATTCGAATAAATAATGAAGATTGTTATAAGTGGCGTCAACTGTTGTTTAATATCTATTTACTTACTTACTTAAATGGCGCTACAGTCCGGGATGAACCTGGGCCTCAACCAATATGCCTCTCCAATTAGCCCGGTCCTTAGCTAACTTCCTCCAGTTGCGCACTCCAAGTTGGTTGAGGTCGGTTTCTACTTGTGCGCACCACTTAAGGCGAGGTTTCCTCTACTGCGTCCGACGTCTGGCTGGGAATCGAAGACTCTGCGAGCCGGAGTATTGGTGTCCATTCTTTCTACATGTCCTAGCCATATTAAACGTCCAATGCGGAGCTTTTTGACTAGGGGTATGTCGCTGTACAGCTCGTACAGTTCGTGGTGGAATCTTCGTCTCCATAGCCCGTCAACGCTGATCTGACGAGATGTTGTTGTCAGAGTAAATAGCGGAGCCGAGGTAGACAAAGTCCCGTACTACCTCAAAGTTTTATCTGTCAATGGTGACGCTCTGTACAATTCGTCGATGTTGTGTGTCCTTTCGTGTTGACATATACTTACCCTGCTAAACCCATTTTTGCCGCTTCCTTCTCTATACTAGCAAACGTGGCTATGACATCACGTTGAGTCCTACCAATGATGTCAATATCGTCGGCGTATGCTAGTAGTTGCACCGATTTTTGGAAAATTGTGCCTCTGGTGTTGGCTCGGGAGTTTTGCACAATCCTCTCAAGAATCAAATTGAAGAAGTCACATGACAGCGCATCGCCTTGCCTAAATCCTTTTTTGGTATCGAATGTGTCGGTGAGGTCGTTTCCGACCCTGATGGTGCAGCGAGAATTCTCCATCGTCATCCTACACAAACGGACGAGTTTGGGCGGTATACCAAAACTAGACATGGCTCTGTATAGTTCGTCTCTATAAATGCTGTCGTATGCGGCTTTGAAATCGATAAATAGGTGCTGGGTATCGATTTGGACTTGGGTTTTTTCCAGGATCTGCCGAAGTGTGAAAATTTGATCGATTGTGGACTTTCCTGGCCTAAAACCACACTGATAAGGCCGATCAGGTTGTTGGTAATCGGTTTCAGGCGTTCACATATTACGGCAGATAGGATCTTGTAGGCGATGTTGAGTAGACTTATGCCTCTGTAGTTGGCGCAGTTCAGAGGGTCTCCTTTTTTGTGGATCGGACAAACGATGCTGAGGTTCCATTCTTCAGGCATGTCTTTCGACATTAAATTTTTTCACAGTATTTCTAGTTTGTTGTGGCGTAGTGGATATCCGCATTCTTACCTTGGCTACAACAAGGTAGTGGTCCGAGTCGATGTTAGCCCCTCGGAATGTTCGGACATCCAAAATACTGGATGCGTGCCTCTTGTCTATCGCAATGTGATCCATTTGGTTGACTTTTCGTTGATCTGGAGACCGCCATGTCCCCTAATGGATATCGAGGTGAGGAAACCGTGTGCTGGCTATAGTGGCATTTCGTTCCGTAGCGAAGTCAATTAGCCTAAGTCCGTTACCAGACGTGTTGTCGTGTAGGCTATATTTTCCGACAGTACCGCTAAAGATGTTTTCTCTTCCTACCTTTGCGTTAAAATCTCCCAGCACGATTTTAACATCGTACTTTGGTAGTCGCTCATAGGTTTTGTCGAGGAGCTCGTAGAAGCGATCCTTAGTTATATCATCTTTTTCCTCCGTCGGAGCATGAGCGCATATAAGGCTTATGTTGGCGAATTTGGCCTTGATGCGTATTGTTACAATGCGTTCGCTAATGTCTTGAAAACCCATCCCATCGTATTTCCTGGACGGCAGTAATGTCTGCTTTGTAGCAGTTTAGTTCGCCTAGTTGTTCGCCTGCACCTCTCCTGTTTAATGTTCTCACATTCCAGGTGCAGATACGAACGTCGTTGTATTTTTTTCGTTTAGCATGGTCGTCAACAATAAAATCAGTCATTTCCGAGGCTGTTGGTTGCTTCGTAACATAGCCTTTTTTCCGTGGATGGGTAGTTAACCCAAAGCACAACCCCCAACCTGGAGGGCCAGGCCCTTGTTTTGACCCTAGGACAGCGGGCCGGAAAAAATACCGATGTCAGTAGCCCATTTTGGGATGTGAGCGCTGCCGTTGACCCATTGAGGGCTCATCCGCCACCAACTCTTTTCCAATACCCTGGCTCAGTATTGGAAATCCCTATAGACCTGGTGTTCAAATATGTCGAAGCAGCTCATATAGGGATTTCACTACCAGTTCGATCTGACTGGAGCTGTAGGCGCCACCGTTGACTCCATCTAGGGAATTCCTCCGCTGCCGCCTGAAGAGTGAGTGCCTTAGTGAGAGGAAACTCCTCCCAGCTCTCTCGTTTGCTGCCACCAACGACATTCCACAGGTAGAGGTAGTAGGCACCCACCAGTCACCAGCGTGGAGGTGAGAGCAGGAGTTGATAGTGAGAGGCTAGAGTGAGAACGCTTGTGTCCTCATATAATCGCATCACTATCCTTAAGCACCTTAACTAAATATTTGACTATTCTTCTATCGGAATTCACCTGCTGTTGATTATCATAAAGTCATGATTTTAGATGTGTGATGTATATTTTAATTATGTTAACTAATGCCAATTATCATTCACTCGAAAACAACCACTAATTTAGTTCTGTTCCCGTACAATATTATTTTTACTGGCCGTTCCCGTACACAAACATTAGTATAACAGAGGCCTAATGAGAAAGCTACCCCTCTATACAAATCTTTAAAATAATTTACTGCTGAAATTTCTGTTGGTAAAAGTCAGTAAACTGTCAGTTGTTATCTGATAGTGAAAGCTCGTCGTTTTGAAATGCGTTTTAATTTTTATATTTTTACTGTAATTTAACGCGTTCCCGTACTTTTAAGTAAATTTGTCTCTGTCAAGATATTAGTGACTTAAATTAAATGAAATTTTTTCACTGCAAATCTATGGGCACAGACCTATTGCGTACAAAATATATGATGGTTTCAAAAGAGTTCTGAAAATAAAGTCAAAAACGAAATTCTCTTACTATATCTTGTTGGTTGTGGTTTATCCCATCTTTATTTTATTGCCACGTAACTAAGATGACAGTATTAATTTGCAGTTCAGATAAAAAGGGTTCAAACACAGAAAATTTACCTGAACTCCATATTAATACTAGTAACTAATTAGTTAGACAATTCTTAGTCGCCATAAAATATAGAGGTTGATATTTTTAAATCGACCCATATAAATATTTAGTAGTTGTTACATTTGGCATCAGTCTTGTGACAGCAATTCACCCATCTACATTTGAAATTATTTTTTTACTTTGTTGACTAAATTGTATACAACATTACATAATGGATATTAACAAAAAGTCTGTACCATCTTATTTTTCAATAATGGACTATCACACCGGCACCGAATTAAATCTGACAGAGAACCCTGCAATCTCTCTATATACTACTGTAACACGCCAAGATCACAACATGGAAGTTCTGTCATGTGAATTTCATCCTTCAGGGCAGTTCCTGTTGTCATCGAATAGGGAAGGAGTTATTCAAGTTTGTGATAACGACAGCGACAATATGGTACTCATGATGGGACACAATGGACCAGTAAAGGAGACTCATTTCTCGAACGATGGATCACATCTGTATTCATGTTCTGCAGATGGTACTGTTGGTATTTGGGATACATTTCGAGGTGTTCGCACCAGCACACTAAGAGGACATACCAGTGACGTTAATAGCATACGAGGAGGAAAGATGGCTTATCCCGTCATGTGTTCCGGATCAGTTGATGGTTCTGTGCGTATTTGGGATGCCCGAGAACATGAATGTGCCATGTCAATGGATAGTGGAGCTGAGATCAACGCCGTCAGCTTTAACGATAATGGAGAATACGTATTTTCTGCAGGTGTCGATAAGGACATCCAAGTCTGGGATCTACGCATGTCTGAAGTTATTGATAGACTAGAAGGCCATACAGAGGCAGTTACTGGACTCTCATTGTCTCCTTGTGGATCATACGTGTTATCGAATTCAATAGATAATACGCTTCGTATTTGGGATGTTCGACCTGATGCTTCCGCAGACAGATTTGTCGGATGCTTTCCTACAAGACAGTACATTAATGGCGGACTATTGCGATGTGCATGGTCACCAGATGGAAGAATGATATCAGCTGGAACTTCAGATGGCATTGTCTGTGTGTGGGACCCTATCAGCGGAGTAAAGTTATTCGAACTGCCAGTGCAAGAAAGTTGTATCAACGACGTAGCTTTCCATCCTAACGAGTTTGTAATGCTTACAGCTGCAAACGATTGCTTTTGTTTATATGAATTGTCTAAATAATATTGAAGTAATATTTATTTTTTGTCAGTTAGATTAATTTATTTAAAATATCATTTTATCAAGCTTATATATTTATTTGTTTCTTTTTTGAAGTGAAACTTCTTTGGGGACAGTGTGAATTGAATTTTATGAAACGAAAAAGAGATCAGTCGCGCTTTCTCTTTCTCGCTCTTTCTGTTTACCACAACTATTCTAGGGATGATGTCAGTGATCTTCCGGAAATCGTTTTCAGAGAACCGTTATTGCCAAATAACGCAAATCATCTTAGTCGATTTAATTCCGTTTTTTCTGTCGAATTTTGAAGCTATTGAACTAGAAGACAGAGATCAAGTCTTCTTTGATCTCTGCTAAAAGATGTATGTTTCTAACAAGAAGATACATAATGTAACCCGTGTTCAAATTTAAATTTGGTTGGCTGTTTGGACTAAGGGCTCAGTGACACCATGAACTGCCGCAAGGTCTGATCTCGATACTCAGTTTTCACTGTCCAACTCCTCTCACGATGATCTGACAAATCATCCGAGTAGTATCAATTGTCAAGAAAAGCTTAACGCAACTCAGCCGTTCGGAATAAAACAAAAGGTGACTCATCTCAAAAGGAACTCTGTTATTATTTTTTTTTTGCTGTTTTGACCGCTAATTGATGCCGTTCATGTTGCGCTTTTAATAAATATAAAATATTTTACCAAAAAAAAAACCTAACTAGGTCTGTTCGTGAACAATATTATCTCTTATATTCTTACTGAATTTAACTGATTTTTACTTATTGCCGTGCACTTCCGCAACAATTTGTAAAAGAGAGAGCTTAAACGAGAGAGGAAAAACTTATATAAATCTGTAAAATAATTTACTGCAGATTTCTGTTGGTAAAAGTCTGTAAGCTTCAGTTGGTATCAGAAAGTGACAAGTCGTTTGTTTTGACATTTGTTTTATGCCATTTTTCTTTAAAAGCCAAATGAAATGAATGATTTTACTGAAATTTATCTACTTAAACGCATCCCATACTTTTCAGAAAATTTTCTCTTCCTGGGCGAATTTACCCCCACTCCAAGAAATTTGGAAATTTACTAATTTGTACTGTAAAAGTACGAAAACGTACCTCTACATGGAATTTGTATTCATTATACATTGTAGTCCAGTTTTCTATAAATTCTATCTGGAAATTAGACTGACTTTAAGAGCGAGAGAGATGATTACTTTCGTTTCATTGAGAAGTTTTCGATTTTCGTACCAAGATAATTCTTTGAATATACTGAGGATTAATGGAAAATGTGTGGGTTCAATGGTGGACATAATGGGCATGTTCCGTAATTCAGATTACAACTAGAAAATAGGGAGATATGAACCACAAAAACTTACAGAATGGTAAGGTAAATGTAAAACTATACCAAACCTTATTTTGTAATTTATTTTTTTCATTTTAAAAAGTATTTATTTTATGTTATCTATTCAAAATCATTATTCTTTATCAAAAAAGTAAAATATAACTAAGATGAACCTATATTATCAGATAATTTTACCGGTTTTTCAAATTTAGTAAAATATCTTAGATAAAGCACGGTTCTCATTAGTTAAAATGGTCGATTTACCAATGAAAACAGAGCTTCATCTTATGATGTCTTCCATTGGTAAATCTAGGATTTTGATCTGAAATTTGATATTTTTTGGTGCCAATAGAACACGATCTCAGATTGATTTTTTTGTGTCTTTGTTTTGTTGTAATTTCGTGTCTATTGTATTGGTGTAGCTACCAGTTTCAAGTCACATAGAATCTGATGAGGACACTTGGTAATGTCCGAAATAGCTATAATTCCAACCAAATAGTGTTGTTGTACAC
The DNA here is from genome assembly GCA_932526625.1 of Rhingia campestris. NCBI lineage: Eukaryota > Metazoa > Arthropoda > Insecta > Diptera > Syrphidae > Rhingia > Rhingia campestris. The sequence continues at coordinate 56,778,206 of OW052182.1, read as the reverse complement.
ACGTTGTTGTTGTAATTTAAATCATTCAGTTTTTTTTTTATTTACCTAATTTATATTTCAGATAGAACTGCTACAGTTTTAATGAAAAAAAACAGAAATCACTCTAGTCAAACTGACAGCTATCATTTGTATTAGTGTTAGTGCAAGGAGGGGTAATCTGCCGAAAAATCCAAGACCTGCGATCTGAGATCAATAACAAATACAATTTTTATGCCCAATGGAACACAGTAACTGTCAAAATCGGTCTTTTGACAGATCCAGATAAAAAAAAGATTGATTCTTTTACCAATGGAAACCCCACTACTACACTCAGAGAAAAAAAATAGTAACTTCGATAACTATTGCCATAGTCATTCTATAAAATTCAATTAAATTTAGCGAATGACTATTTGTGACTAACAAAATGTTGAAAATAGTTAGAAATAGTAATAAAATAGTAAAAAATGCAATCAATTATTTAGTGACTATACAAAATAGTTAATTGCGACTATTTTGATATTTACTCTATATAAACGACTATTTCTCCAGTTTTAACAAAATAACAACAACAGTCAATTCTGACTATTGTATAATAACTTCCTACTATGGAATAGTCAATATTAGTGTAATTTAATGCATTATGGTACAAACAACAACAAAAAACATAGTTGAACATGACTATGTTGTAGCAGTTTCGCGTACATACATAGTTGAAAATGACTATGCGGTAGTAGTTTCACGTGGCGTGCGTATAGATCTGTTTGTTGGAATCGACCATTTTGTGTTGAGTGTGCGCAGTGATAAGTTCTCAAAAGTAAGACATAAGTGGTAAGCTGACTGGACAACGTGTGTAACAAAGTGGGAGCAACTTTTTGTTTACAGAAAGAGAAATTTATGTGAAAAAACTGATGTTAATCTCAAAACTATTTTGAACGTCTGGCCGATCATAAGACATTCGTTGGGATATACCTTGGTGAGTAAATAAAATCTTATAAAATATCAATAACCTCTAATAGCTTTTTTTATTAAACTAATGTTTAAAGACATTTTCCAAATATTTATAATTTAATAAAGACAATTTTATTGTTTAAATAGATAGATAAAGATTTCTCTCTAAGTTTTGGAGAAGAAAAATCTATGGGACTGTTTGATAGCTGGCCAGAATTCGTCTTAAAATTTCCGCGTTTACTACCAAAAATCAAAGTAAGAGAGAATAAAAAATTGTATACTGATATAAATGAGAAAACATTACCAGCTAAAATGCATTTTTTTTAATAAATGCGCATATCTTAATGTTTATTTCTCATCACTTAGATTCGCGAGACGTCACTTTAATACTGTTGCTTCACTACGTCCTACATCCAACCAACGTAATCAAACTCAAAGGACAAACAAAAACATGGCGCCCAAGTTGTACTGCTTCGCAAGAGAGCTTTCTTTTACATCTAAAGTCTGCATCAGAAGTTGTCCCAACAATTGAAAAACGATTAAAAATGTATATGGAAATGGGACTTAGTTGTCAGCCATATTTAATTGCTGTAGGAGCTACTCTTGGTGAGTTGACAGAGTTCTTTGTTATATTGGATAACATTATTTATAAATTTGACAGTTTCTTAAAAGCGTTAGATTATGATGTATGGATGTTCACAGTAAAAATGGTTAAGTTAATCGATCTTCTTTTACACCCATCTTAATGTAGACAAAGTTACTGTAATTCGTAGCTTAGTCGCGAGTCTAAATGAAATGTACATAAACATTTTTAATGAAAAATGAAAACCAAAACATCATTTGTTGGTGCATTATGCAACGATTATTGAGCAAAGCGGTCCTCCAAAATTCTTAAGCTGTTTTAGATTCGAAGCAAAACATAAATCCTTAAAGCAATATTCCTATAACACGAATAGTAGAATAAATATTTCATGGTCAATTGCGATTAAATTTCAAATAGCAAACTTATTAAGATTACTCCAAGAAAAAGGTTTTGATGAAGGAACAGATTTATCTAATTTTAATAGAATAATTATTAAAGAGGATCCATCCCTCACCTTCTTACTTAATAGTCAAAATACCACTTTCATTTAATAATCCTGTATATGTTTCAAAATCAAAAAATATAAAAGGAACACAATATAAACAACATTTTTATGTGTCCGTTTCTAACCCTAGCTTAGGTTTTTTTTTTCGAATACATTTAATTTTAATTGATCAAAACAATGATATTTATTTTGTTTGTTTTAAATTGAAAAACAAAAATTTCAATGAACATTTTGAGGCATATGAACTTGGGATTGAATACAAAACACCTTTTATTTTTAATGTTAACGAAATAAATTCCCCTCGACTTCATGTTCATTTTACATCGAACAAAACATTAGTCAGACTTAAATACTTCTAATTTATTCTTGTTTATTAATTGTATTATTTTTATAAATTATTATATAATGTCAATGAAGTCTCAAATAAAATTATATTAAAACAAAAACTTTGAAGAATTTTGAAAAGGTACAAAACATTCAGGTAAACATTTCCAAGGATACTTTTATGGCAATGTGAAGCTGTAGAAGTTGACTATATGTTCAGTTAAAAATAAATAATTATAGTCATTTAATAACTACATGACCTAGTCAAATTAAACTATGCACATAGTCTAAAGGGTCGTTATATGTTACTGCTTAAATAGTTATAATTAACTACTTAAAAGCAAATTTTTAAGAAAATCAATTGACAATAAAAATAGTCACATTTAACTATTTTTAGTAGTTATATTGACTATTTAAATTTCAATTTAAAAAAACATTCATTAACAATCAAAATAGTCACAAATAACTATTGTTACTAGTAACATTAACTGCTGAATAGTTGATTTTAAGAAAAACATTAACTGACAATAAAATAGTTAAAAATAATTATTACAACTAATAATATTCACAATTTAATAGTTGATTTAAAAAAACATATTAATTGACAATGTAAGTAGTCATATTTAACAATTTTTAACTATTAAAAATAGTGTTCCCGATTTTTATTATTAAAATAATTAAAAAATAATCATAATGGACTATTTTTTTCTCTGAGTGTAAATCTAAATTCCGGAACATGGCCAATATAGAGTTCTTCGAGACAGCTTTAATCTTACATATCATTTTATGAAGGCAATTTCATACAAAATCCCCTTGCCTTCATACAAATAATATGGCTGGTTGCCGCGAAGTACTCTATTAGCTGTTTCTGAGAGCTCATGCGAAAATATTTGTTTTGTTTCGTCAGTTATTTGATAGCGTTTTCAATTGGGATACAAAAAGCACTTTTTTTTTTACTCTAGAGCACTTTTGAAGAATCTGGATTCCAAGTGAGATTTACACCTACATGCACCAACACCAAATCATTTAATATCTGACTTATGTCAGTTTGAAGATTGTCTTTCGCAGTTTGATTTGTGTTTTTTGTGATCAGTGAAAAAAGTGATTTTTTGGTCTGCGAAAGCTATAATTAGAAATTAAAATATTTTTTAAAAATCATGTTCTAAAATTCATAAGCTTTGTTTTGACACCAATTCGCCAATGGTTGAATTTATAAAAAAGTCGCAATGGCGCAATGAGTAAAAGAAATTTCAAATTATGGTTTTCAATGATAGCTATAAATGCGGCCTAATATAAACAATAAGCTGTCAAATGACACACAAAAAACAAGATCAACCTCTTTTATGTTCGATCGGGATGGGTAAAATCTGAAATCTGAGAGCAAATCTGAAAATCCCAATCGAAAGCGCTATGAGACACCTTTAGGTATCAAGATATACGAAGTTTAAATTGGAAATTGAAGTCACATACATAGATGTCACTCGTTACGGTAATCGCCACCGTTTTCAAAACAAACTTCCCCAGTCCTTTATAATATTCAAGTGGATAAAAAATGACACTAATATGGAATCGGTGTCCTAGGATACATAACAATAAAAGGAAATATTTTCAATACTCGATTTGTTTTATTGACAAGGTTTTTTTGTTCACAAAAGTAAAAAGGTGATTCCAATCAAATGTTCATACATATTTAAAGTTGAATCTACATAACGCCTGAGGCAATGTTGATATGATGGGTCCATAGCCCTGCGAGTTTTCGAACAATTCAAATAGCGGTGCCGCAACCAACTTGTAATTTTTTGGCACTGCAAATACTGCCTTCTCGTGTAGATGTACCAAGAATATTCGCTTATGTTCCTTTGGTTTGGTGATGTGAGGTGGAATAAATGGATATTGTGGTGGTTCGAAATTAGGTCTCCACCAATTGCCGATTGTATCCTTGACATTCCAATCTTGCTTGACTCCATCTTGTCTGCCTAGTGTCTCTGCCAACAGTCGCTTTAGACCATGTACTTCGTCTTCGCCTGCATTCAGTTCACCTCCGGGAAGTTTGAAAAACGCCGTACCCAATTGTAAGAGCAAAACATGGGGTAATCCGTGCTCGTGTACCAGTAGAACCCCGTCCACAGACCTTCGCATCCCCAATTTGTGAAATTCATCACGCATCCTTTGGAAGCGAGCCGGTACCGATGGATCCTTTTCAAAAAGAGGTTCTTTAATACCGAATGTGTAGTTTGTTAAGGGATATAAGTTGACGGGAAAATTCATTTTGAGTTTGAGACTTCTATGCGATGTTGAAAAGTTGACTGAGCATACGGTGCGCTGTGAAGAAGGTATTTATAGAAGTTAATTTCGTTGCAATATACCTGGGATTTCATTACCATTAGTTAATTTCGTCCATTCTACCTGTGCTGGTTTCTAGGAAGTGATTATACAACCCTATTGTAAAGGCTAACTTAAAAACTGGACAGAGCGGTGAAATTATACGTTCTAGTAAATGTTTTGCCACACCCACAACATTTAAAATATCAATTATAATGATTAGAAGGATTAATTACAAACAGGATGCATACTATTATCTACACTATGTTACTTAATTCGGCATATTGCACCTACGGAACCCTCCGAGATTTTCCTGCACCGCCTCAGCTGAGCCCTAAGGGTTCATAAATTATAGAACATGAACATGATTAGAGCCCTAAGGGCTCAGTTAAAGCTATCATTGAACAACTTCATTGGAACACAAAACATGATGGAATTGAAATTTTACCTCCATAGCTGCTTATAGAAATCGTAGGAAAATTCCGTTTCATTTGGATGGAACGTCAAACATTACTTCATAGAAATATATCATGATCAGTGAAAAATAAAAAGTGATTTTCTGCGATAACTACAATTAAAAATTAAAATATGCTTGGATAATCATGTTCTAAAATACATAAGCTTTGTTTTGACACCAACTCGCCATTGATCCAATGATAAAGGGTGATCCATTTCGAGGTTCCCTACTTTTTTAAAGAAAAAAAACACAGAAAATTCAAATTTAATGGAGAATGTTTATTATCATTTGAAAGAACATTCTTTGGCATTTATTTTTTGAAGATTATGTCTATCAAATGTTGGCCGTTGCTACGTCGCAGATGGTCCATCCGTTGAGTCCAATTTTCGATCACTCGTTCGAGCATTTCGACTGGTAACTGGCGAATGACACGCGTGATGTTTTCCTCCAAGGCCTGAATCGAAGCGGGTTTGTGGGCATTAGCTTTTGACTTTACATATCCCCACAGGAAAAAGTCTAACGGTGTGATATCACACGATCTTGGTGGCCAATCGACCGGCCCAAAACGTGAAATTATGTACTCACCGAAATGTTCTCTCAATAAGTCCATTGATTGATGCGATGTGTGGGAAGTGGCGCCGTCTTGATGAAACCAAATGTCGCCGAGATCACGAGCTTCAATTTCAGGGATCAAATAGTCGGTTATCATGGCACGATAACGGTCGCCATTGAAGGTTACGTTCGCACCGGCATAATTTTTAAAGAAATATGGACCGATGATTCCACCGACCCACAAACCACACCAAACCGTTGTTTCTTCTGAATGAAGTCCCAAATGCGGCAATTTTGTTTGTTTACATACATTGAGCAGAAATGGGCCTTATCGCTAAACAAAATTTGCCTCGAAAACGTCGGATCTTCTTGGAACTTTTCAAGAGCCCATAGAGCGAAGCGATGTCGCTTGGGAAGGCCGAGCGGCTTCAGTTGTTGCACAAGCTGTATTTTGTACGCTTTCAATTTAAGATCTTGACGTAAAATGCGCCAAGTCGTTCCATACGTCAGTCCGAGTTGCTGCGAACGGCGGCGAATCGACTCTCTACGGTCTTCGTGTACACTCTCAGCTACGGCCGCTATATTTTCTTCACAGCGTGCTGGACGTGGTCTATTCGGTCGAATATTATCCAATAATGAATGCTGGGTCTCAAAATGGGTGATGATGTTGCGAATAGTACGCTCAGTAGGCCGATTATGTTGACCATAAGTTGAGCGAAGTGAACGAAACACATTCCTCACAGAACGTGAATTTTCATAATAAAGTTGAACAATTTGTAAACGTTGTTCACGCGTAAGTCTTTCCATTATGAAATGCCAAACAATACTAAACAAAAATAACATGACAGCATGACACGACTGTTTGATGATCTCTCTGAAATCTATTTGGTATTTTTTAATACAAAAAAATATAAAGAAAGGAATTGAGTTTCAATTCATTTGGGAAATTATTTAAAATAGAATTAAAATAACATTCCATTTAATCCATTTGACACAGCGAAAAGCCAATTTTGTTTTACCCCTGCAAAAAATGTCAAATATTAGCCAGTGGATAAAATTTAACCCAATTGGCACACGGCCATTTTAATTTACGATAATCGAACTAGTAGTACCAACTATAGTTTTGTGTGCTTTCGCAAATTTAGGGAACTACCTAATTCGAATTAGGGAATAATAGTTCTACACCAAATGTGTTTGCGAGAAGTTCGATTTGAGAAGTTTTTTTTTCAGAATGTAAGAAAATACTTACTTACTTAAATGGCGCTACAGTCCGGGATGAATCTGGGCCTCAACCAACATGCGTCTCAAATTAGCCCGGTCTTTACACAACTGCCTCCAGTTGCGCACTCCAAGTTGGTTGAGGTCGGTTTCTACTTGTACGCGCCACTTAAGGCGAGGTCTTCCTCTACTGCGTCCGACGTCTGGCTGGGAATCGAAGACTCTGCGAGCCGGAATATTGGTGTCCATTCTTTCTACATGTCCTAGCCATCTTAAACGTACAATGCATAAACGTAATATACAGCTCGTATAGTTCGTGGTTGAATCTTCGTCTCCAACGCAAACGTCAACGCAAACCGGACCGAAGATTTTCCGAAGAATTTTTCTCTCGAATCGACCAAGGATTTCTTCATCCGCTTTTGATACGGTCCATGCTTCAGCGCCGTAGAGCAGGACTGGGATGATCAGGGTCTTATATAGGATCTCCTTAGTAGTTCGAGTGAGGGCTTTACTACTAAATTGCCTTCTTAGCCCGAAGAAACAGCGATTGGCAAGAGTAATTCTTCGTTTGATTTCTGACGAGATGTTGTTGTCAGAGTTAATAGCGGAGCCGAGGTAGACAAAGTCCCGTACAACCTCAAAGTTATATCTGCCAATGGTGACGTTCTGTCCAATTCGTCGATGTTGTGTGTCCTTTCGTGTTGACAGCATATATTTATTCTTACCCTCATTTACTGCTTAACCCATTTATGCCGCTTCCTTCTCTATACTATGACATCACGTTGAGTCCTACCAATGATGTCAATATCGTCGGCGTATGCTAGTAGTTGTACCGATTTTTGGAGAATTGTGCCTCTGGTGTTGGCTCGGGAGTTTTGCACAATCCTCTCAAGAATCAAATTGAAAAAGTCACATGACAGCGCATCGCCTTGCGAGAATTCTCCATCGTCATTCTACACAAACGGACGAGTTTGGGCGGTATACCAAAACTAGACATGGCTCGGTATAGTTCATCTCTATAAATGCTGTCGTATGCGGCTTTGAAATCGATAAATAGGTGCTGGGTATCGATTTGGACTTCTTGGGTTTTTTTCCAGGATCTGCCGAAGTGTGAAGATTTGATCGATTGTGGACTTTCCTGGCCCAAAACCACACTGGTAAGGGCCGATCAGGTTGTTGGTAAACGGTTTCAGGCGTTCACATATTACGACAGATAGGATCTTGCAGGCGATGTTGAGTAGACTTATGCCTCTGTAGTTGGCGCAGTTCAGAGGGTCTGCTCTTTTGTGGATCGGGCAAACGATGCTGAGGTTCCATTCTTCAGGCATGCTTTCGACCGACCAGATTTGGCTTATGAGTTGGTGGATGTTGCTTACCAAATCATCTCCGCCAGCTTTATAAAGCTCTGCGGGTAGGCCGTCATTTCCGGCGGCCTTATTAAGCTTTAGTTTAGTTATAGCTATCCTCAATTCACTTAGGTCGGGTGGTTGGCAGTTTTCGCTGTCGTTGCCAATATTAAATGGTTCGTTCTGACAGCGGAATGTTGTTCGTCATCGCCGTTTAACAGTCTGTAGAAGTGGTTCTACCAAATCCTCAGCATCGACTGTGTCTCAACTACGATATTTCCTTGTTCATCTCGACAGGATTCTGTACAAGCCTTGTATTCTTGGCTTTGACGTTTTACACTTTGGTAAAACTTGGGAACATCGTTCCTGGAGTGGCACCTCTCTATATCCTCGATCACGCGATTTTCTTGCTCTTTTTTCTTCTTTCTGAAAAGCCGATGTTCTTCCCTTCTTCTTTGACTATAGAGCTCAATGGCAGTTCTAGTCTTCACCTGCAGCTTAGCCTTGTAGGCCTCGTTCTTGGCTGCGAGCATCTGTCGGCTTTCCTCATCAAACCAGGGGTTTCTTGCTGGTGGCCGCGAGAAACCTAGCACATCAGTTGCGGCTGATCTTCGACATTAAATGCTGGTGGTGTGTTGTGAGTCGAGAGGTTAAGGGATACGCGTTGCGCGAAGGTCTTGGCGGTCTCTGGCGATTGCAGTCTTTCGACATTAAATTTTTTCACAGTATTTCTAGTTTGTTGTGGCGTAGTGGATATCCGCATTCTTACCTTGGCTACAACAAGGTAGTGGTCCGAGTCGATGTTTGCCCCTCGGAATGTTCGGACATCCAAAATACTGGATGCGTGCCTCTTGTCTATCGCAATGTGATCAATTTGGTTGACTGTTCGTTGATCTGGAGACCGCCATGTCCCCTTATGGATATCGAGGTGAAGAAACCGTGTGCTGTCTATAGTGGCATTTCGTTCCGTAGCGAAGTCAATTAGCCTAAGGCCTAACTTATAACAAATCCGCATCCAAATAGTCGCTGTTTCTGCTCACTATAATATGGTCCATAGTAGATGTCACAGTTTTTCATCCTCTTTTTGCCCGGCCCATCCCATCGTATGGCAGTAATGTCTGCTTTGTAGCAGTTTAGGGCTTCCGCTAGTTGTTCGCCTGCACCTCTCCTGTTTAATGTTCTCACATTCCAGGTGCGGATACGAACGTCGTTGTCCTTTTTTCGTTAAGCATGGTCGTCAACATTAATATCAGTCCTTTCCGAGGCTATTGGTTGCTTCGTAACATAGTCTTTTTTCCGTGTGTGGGTAGTTAACCCAAAGCACAACCCCCAACCTGGAGGGCCAGGCCCTTGTTTTGACCCTAGGACAGCGGGCCGGAAAAAAAATCCGATGTCAGTAGCCCATTTTGGGATGTGAGCGCTGCCGTTGACCCATTGGGGGCTCATCCGCCACCAACTCTTTTCCAATACCCTGGCTCAGTATTGGAAATCCCTATAGACCTGGTGTTCAAATATGTCGAAGCAGCTCATATAGGGATTTCACTACCAGTTCGATCAAACTGGAGCTGTAGGCGCCACCGTTGACTCCATCTAGGGAATTCCTCCGCTGCCGCCTGAGAGTGAGTGCCTTAGTGAGAGGACACTCCTCCCCCTCTCTCGTTTGCTGCCACCAACTACCATCCACAGGGGTTTAATACCCCATCTCCAGCCGAGGTACTAGGCACCCACCAGTCACCAGCGTGGAGGTGAGAGTAGGAGTTGATAGTGAGAGGCTAGAGTGAGAACGCTTGTGTTCTCATGTAATCGCATCACTATCCTTAAGCACCGGCAGTTAGGTACATACGAAATACAAATTGAGAAAAAAAATAATTTGCCCGGAACTTGTGGTGATTCTGCCTAAATATAATTCTCTTACTCCACTGTAAGGGAAGGTCAGTGAGTTGCTGGAGTGTAATCAAGCAATCGATGGGATGAATTAGTCTTTAAGTTTTGGTATGCACGATCTTATACTGCAATAGCAAACAACATGTAGACGATTACGATGATATAGGTATACACGAGGACGTGGTTGCTAAAATGCTGACAGACATGAAAACCAGTATGAACGATATTCTGAGCGCTGAAAAATAAAATTTCTCACAGCAGCGAATAACAACCAAAATAAGACACACATCACACCTCGAAAAACAAGTTTATCATCAAAACACGTATCAAAACAATATCTACCCTTTATCCCAATCAAACCAAATTGCGACTCTATAATTACATTTTTTCACAATAAATTCTGTTCCAATAACTATTTTTTATTTTTTATTTATAGATATAGATAATATGCAGAATTAGGCCTTAGTGCTATTGATGGAATGGCTGCTGCAAATGGGATACGTAGCTACGGGTACAGTAATGACAAATCGACTCAAGGGAAACAATTGTTCTGTACAATTAATATGAATATGAATATGAATGGACACGTGCAGAATTCTCCTTGCAGAAAAGATAGAACATACAGTTTTCAATGGGAGCGAACACATGTAAAATCTGCAAGCGTTGCAGTACTGCAAGTTGTCTCTATTTCTAAATCCACTGCAAAAATTCAATGGCACCACAACACAAAAGAAAAAAAACGTAATATTAAGATATTTGGCATCATTGAATTATGACGTTTAATCCGCATAAAAAAACAAACAAATAAATGCCATATCAAAACAAATGTATATACATGAAAATAGGTCTGTTCCCGTACTTTTTCAGTAAAAATTAGTAAATTCTCAAATTTCTTGGAGTGGGGGTAAATTATCTCAGAAAGAGACAAAATTACCAAAAAGTACGGGAACGCGTTTAAGTAAAAAACAGTAAAATTATATATTTTGTATGCCTTTTAAAGAACAAATGATATAAATCGCCTGTCAAAACAAGCGAGTTGTCACTTTTAGATACCAACTGACAGTTTACTAATTTTTACCAACAGAAATTTCTGCAGTAAATTTTTTTTACAGATTTTTATGGAGGGGTAGTTTTTTGCTCTCTCGTGAGCTGTCTCTTTTACTTATTTTTGCGTACGGGAACGGCAATAAGTAAAAATCAGTAAAAATCAGTAAGAATCAGTAAATATTATTTTGTACGGGAACAGACCTAATGTTTTCCAATTTGAATGGCTTGATGAAGGAAGCAATTACTGAACGAATACCTATTCAATCTTATTATGACCTAAGAGCATAAAGTAAATCCAGTAAGGTATCAAGGATGAGATTGCTTTTTTGAAAGTGTATATGGAATGAATGCTTCAACTAACTGAAACCCAAATTCCTACCATATGCATATTTTTTTATTTATTTCATATACTGATGCACTATGAGGCAATTATATATCACCAAACACCACCACAGTAAGCTGAATGTAATGACAGGAGCCACTGCACTGCATGTATGTCAAACAAAAATATAATGCACATGTGTTTTGCTTGCTGCACTGCGTGCCGCACTGCATGCAGAACCACTGCACGTGTGTTTCAGGCATAATGGTGAAACATAATAAAATGGACTGTTAAAACTGCATGCCATTCGGTAGACATGGCGATCTGCAACTCTCGGAGGGAGTACATTGAAGATAAAAAAAAAAAGATAAAAGTTATTCCATTTTAAATTGCAGCAGGTATTTAACTTGCTTCGAGACGTATTGGCTAGAAGCACGAATATATCACCACCAAATACATGCAGTCAACCAGTTTCTAAAAAATACAGACCGTCATGAAAACGCCCTCAAAAAGTGGGCGTAAGTCAAAATGCATCTTATATTATTTTCAAAATAATTGCATCAAAACTTTTTGAATTTTACTAACATTTGCCAGAAATAAGTTTTTAATAAAACGCGCACAAAAAGTAGGCGTGGGCGTGATCTTATATTATTTTCGAAGTATACCAAAACTTTTTAAATTTTACTAAACATTTGCCAACATTTTAATAACACGTAGGTGTGACTAAAAACTTTGTATGAATGAAATATAAACAATGACAATGAATAGTCTATATATCTTGCTCAGCCATTTTTTTCCTTTGATTTGATCAGAAAACAAATCATCAGTGGGCAAATTTTGAAAAATTATACACTTGTTCTGCTTCGTCGGCCACAGAGTCTTATACCAAATTTCAACACTCTAGCTCAAAATTTAAAGTCCAAAAATCGGTGACACATAGCCGGGTGGACGGACATACATACATAGGTAGATAGATTCAGCTAACGTTTTTGAGTCGATCCATATACGTTAGGGTATAACTATCGAAATTTGTTCTCTATTATACAAACTTAATGTTAAAACGTATATACCCGTATGGGATATAGGTTATAGAAATATTAATTCGAATGGATTTTTGGTAGCAAAGAAAATTATGAGATGTTTAGGTTTTTTTTTAAAACATCAAAAAAACTTTGTTCAAGTTTAGAAAATATTAAATTCTTAACTACTACCTCACTAGGTAGCTAAAATACTTTTTATGCTAATTTTTGTTTGTCACACAGTTTTGTAAGGTTTTTTTTGTATACCCTATCCCTTAAGCGGCCCTTACACGGTCAATCAATTGACATGAATAACTAAAGTGCGTTTGTGAAAATGTAAATGTAGCAGTCACACACATTTGGTGATGTCTGATTGACGAAAATCAAAGCAAGTTTGATTTTGCATGATGAAAGGTCATGCTGATTGATGTGTGTAAGGGTAGGATTGACGAAATTAAATTACTTCATTGTGTTTTGGGTCGCGCAAGAGAAAACATGACTGGCGATCACACATCGCACATCCGTTCACCACGAAAACGAAACATTTTACTTCAATCAATTGAACTGTTTAAGGGGTAGCATCAATCCACACATACACGATTATTGATGTCAATTGATGGACCGTGTAAGGGTCGCTTTAGGGGTATATTAGTTTAACGTCCAATAATGATAGTTTTCCTTTTTGTTTTATGAAATTGTGCTATTAAAACCGGGAAAACACAAACGTGGGGGTCTCTTTTGTAAGATTTGTTAAGGGCAAGTATTTTATACCCTATCCCATAGGGGTATGTTAGTTTTGACATTAAGTTTGTTACATAGAGAAATAATTTCGATAGATATACCTCAAAGTATATGGATCGATTCAGAAGTCGATCTAGCCATGCGTCTGTCTGCTCGTCCGCCCGTCTGTGTGTATCCGTTTTTTGGCCCTTAAATTTTGAGCTAGAGTGATATTCTGGAATATGCACCCCTATTGTGGAATACGGCGTATTTGAGATTCACTTCACATACTCGAATTACTTTCACTTCCCATATACATTGTTGATTCTTATGGCACAATAATGCGTGCACATTTAAGAGGAACTGCAAAAGACATAATGGAACTTTCGGATTCGACGTGAATTTTCTGAAATACACTTACTAAATACAAATTAGATTTACTAAGTGCTTTTGATAACAAATACGGCCTTACTAATAATAATTTTTAGCTACCAATTAAACGATAACCTCCACACTTTTGAAAAATACTCTACAAATAAAAACATATGAGAAGGCTACAATCCGCTGTGCGGATCGTTGTATAATCTATCCCATCCCATTTGTAAAACTAATATCCCCAAAATGTGGACATGGCTTCAAACACGATGGGGATTACATATAGAAAATGACAATGTCACAACAAATTGTACGGTTCTATAAAAGACAAGGTTTTTCTCCTGCATATGTTATGGGGTAGTGTATAAAAATGGTTTTATATAAAAACGCCCCCATTTTGTTCAGACAGTTTATCAAACCTTTTGTGGTTCGACAAAAAACAACGTATTGCTATTGCTTATGCCTTGGGATGGGTATACAAATGGTTTTTTGTAAGAAAACGCCCCCAAAAAGTGGGCGTAGGTGAAAATGATCTAAAGACAAAATTTTTATTTTATCAATAAGGAAGTATTTGCATCAAAAGTTTTTTTTTTAACTTTTTAAAATTTGGACAAAAAGCGTTTTTTACTAAAAATGCATCCAAAAAGTGGGCGTGGCAAAAAACTTTGTATGGACGAAAGATAGATATTAAGATTGTCTAAATATGCTGCTCAGACACTTTTTAAAATTCCTTACAGTTTGGCTAAAAACTACGTTTTTTTAAAAAGGGGCCTGGCAGTGGGCGGATTTCAAAATTTTTTACATTTGTTCTGCTTCGTCGGCCAGAGAGTCTATATACCAAATTTCAACACTCTAGCTTAAAATTTAAGGCCCAAAAATCGGTGACACACAGACGGACGGACGGACAGACAGACATGGCTTAATCGACTCAGCTAGCGATTCTGAATCGATCCATATACTTTGAGGAATATGTATCGAAATTATTTCTCTATGTTACAGACTAAATGTCGAAACTAATATACCCCTTTGGGATAGGGTATAAAAATAGGTTAGTTTGACAGATTAATGAATGAAAATGGATGCGTTCCGGATTTCAGTTTTACCAAGTTAACTTTGCCGAGGGCTCAGTGGCGCGATGGTTAGTGCGATGAACTTTGCGCAGGAGGTCAGGGTTCGATTCCCAGCCGTAGCATTACCTAAATGATTTTTCACTGGCCCTCCTCTCGTGATGATCTGACAAATCATCCGAGTAGTATCAATTGTCAAGAATAGCTTATCTCAACTTAGCCGTTCGGAGTCGGCATAAAACAGGAGGTCCCGCCATCGTGCAAGAAGTACACACGCACACATGAATGGTTGTGAGAAAGCTAGGCCCTGGGTACTAACGAGCCTGTTGCGCCAAAAATTTGTTTTTTGTAAGTTAACTTTGCCGGTGCACTGCTCTTAGACCATTTCACACATACCCGGCATCCGGCTTACCGGTACCGGCTAGCCGGTCGTTGGGAATACATTCATATGGGCGCGTTCACACTTGCAAACCGAAACCGTCGTCGGTTAACCGGTAGCCAGCTGCCGGAATGTTGCCGGCTATGCTCACTGCCACAGCCGGCTGCCAGAACCGGGTAAACGGTTCTCAATTCAGTAGTGGATACATGAAATCAAATTGCGCCTTCACACATAACCGGTTGCCGTAAACGGTTTTCAATTTTCCAATCGCTGTGGACAAGATAAGAGTTTGTTGATTTCCTTTGTGTAAATTATTTTCTTTTGCTGAATTTTGTTATAAATACTTTGTTAAATGGTTATTGAAATTGAACAATAGATAAGCTTGTTTGAAGCAACCCGGTGATTTGGGACAAAAGCTTACAAGTACATACATATATAAATACCGAAATGCTTGAAAAGAAATCTTTATAGAATTAAATAATGATGACCGGCTTAAGATATGAAATCTGAAAAAAATACTGTCGATAGCCACGATTGGAAAAAAATTCACAATTCATAACTTGCTGTCTGCCGGATGTGTGTGAAAACATACTTATTTCTGGAGAAAACTGGATAGCCGGGCCGGGTAACCGGTTAAGTGTGAAATGGCTCTTATTAATCAATCGACTATTTTAGTCACGTGACATTTGAGGGGAATGACTGGCGAAACAAGTTGCAAACTTACGCATGGACATCCAGATATGAGTGAAACAGCTGATTTTGCGTCGAACTGTCATGAAGATGTTTTTGATTTCAATAGCATTACCCATTATTATTTAGGTTATTTCTTACTTTTTTGTTAAAGAATAATTATTCTGAATAGATTAAAGTAAATAAAAATCTATAAATGTGGTAAAACGAAATTGCAAAATAAGGGTTCGTATAGTTTGACATTTACCTTGCCATTCATTAAGATTTTGCGTTGAAATCTAAAATCCGAAACACGGCCAATGTACTACAATAAGTCGAAGAGTCGAGTTTACTTATGGCGTTTTCCATTGGGAAATCTTGATTTTGATCTGAAATTTGATCTTTTTGAGTGTCAATGGAACACGATTCAGATTTTTTTTGTCATTGTATTGGTGTCATTTCGTGTCTGTGAAGTTAGCGTCGGTGTAGCTGCCAACATTAAAAACATAACAAACATTTGAAAATACAGAAATTATCTTCATTTAATTCATTCAATCAATTTAATAGTTCATGAATAACTTTCTTTTCTGTGTCTATATCCATTACATCACATGATTTCTTCTTCCGTCAGCTATTCGACAATGTCAGCAGTACCTACACCTATCTATTGGCTGACGTGAACAGTCATGAGGCTGTGATAATTGATCCAGTGTTGGAGCATGCAAAACGCGATGCTCAACTCATCAACGAATTGGGTTTCAAGCTGAAGTATGCAATGAATACTCATATGTACGCTGACCACATAACTGGCAGTGGTTGGTTGAAACAGCTTCTTCCCGGTGTGCAGAGTGCTATCTCCGCCAACAGTGCCGCTAAGGCTGATAAGCACATTCATGATGGCGAATAGTTGAAATTCGGCCGACATGAGATTGAAACAGTGGCTACACCCGGTCACACCAATGGTTGCATGTCATTCATTATCCACGAGCAAGGTCTTGTATTCACCGGTGATGCAGTACTAATTCGTGGATGTGGACGCACCGACTTCCAGGAAGGTGACCCTCGGAAATTGTATGACAGTGTCCATTCGAAAATCTTCTCTCTACCGGATAACTTTCGTATCTTTCTAGCTCATGACTATAAAGGCAAACTTGAGAGCTCTGTCTTTGAGGAGAAGAGCTACAATCCACGCTTGACCAAGGACTTGGAAGAATTTGTCAACATTATGGACAATTTGAACTTGCCACCACCCAAACAAATAGACAAATCTGTTCCAGCCAATCGTGAATGTGGTCTATACGATATTCCAAAGTAGAAGCACGGTACAACATAAAGTATTAAATGACGTCCGACGATTCCATATATAGCTCAGGAAATATATTTTTAACACAATTTGTTTTAAATTTAAAGAATTGTTTTACCGAAACAAGAATATTGTGAAAGTAAAGAAATTTAGCTCTGGCATGGTTGTGAGTGTTGCCGCCTGTCGGAATAAATTGGAATCTTTTGAGCTTACAGCTCAAGATGACATTTTTGTGCATATATATATATATATATATATATATTTTTTTTGTTACATAATATACATTTTGTAAGCAAGGACAATAAAGGTGTTTGTATAAGCAACTTCAACTTCACAACGGAAGTAAAAAATCAAAATGAAAATCACTCTTGTCAAACTGACAGCTATCATTTGTATTGGTATTGGTAAATCTGCCGAAAAATTCAGATTTGCAAAATTGATCTCTGATCAAAAAAAATCAATTTTTTCGCCCAATGGAACACAACAACTGTCCAAATCGGTCTTCTGATAAAAAAAAATTGATTTTTTCGCAATGGAAAACGCCATTAGTAAGTTATACGTTTTGATTATTGGTAGAGTTTCTATAAAGCTGAGCATTATAAGCCAAACAGGCAACTAAATAATGTCGGGATTTGCGTTATATTATTAGTAACGCCGATAACAAATAATATATGTACTCTCAATGCAAAATATTTTACTTTTTTCCATGCCGAAACTTCCTTTGTTGGCAGTGCTAAGCTGTTCAGCTTGTGCCTAAGGTTATCCCAGAACTGTCTTACTTCCTACGGTGGCGCTTACAATCATTTTTTGCTATCTCGGGATTGAGCTTCATTGCATTAATTAGTTCCCGTAATTGATCACGGTTAGTTGTTTTCTTGCTGCAATATGAAAGCATTGTGTGGAAATACTAGTTTTTGTGATCTTAAAACACTAAGTTGTGTTTTGTCCTTTTACACTTTCCCCCTTATTCATTAGATTTCACTAAAACACATCTCAACGCACAATTTCTTATTTATAACATATTTCCCCATCCATAATAGTTACACAGGGTTTGTGTAAAATAAATTACCAAAAAGCTCGGCAGAGTTACCAAAGGATCATTTTTATGGTTGCGAAACTCATGGTGACAATTTTATTTTTTTTCATTTTTATAACCTCTTGTTGATTTATGTTGACTCAATAACATCGTTTACAATGTTGAGTCTGCAGGTAAAGAAGAATTACCATTTGAACAAAGTAAACAGTGAAACACCACTGCTAAAATACAAAAACCCTGGATGATTTTTTTTTCAACTTACAGTTGAACCTTTGGTAGCCCGGATGCTGTATCCAGAAATAAAAAAAAAATATAAGTATATCCTTATACAGGCACTATTCAATCATCAGAGGCGTTAAGGATTTGCAGCCTTTATACAACGTTGTAGTTATAAGTTTTATGAATAAGGTTTTTGCGTTTAGAGGCATTTTAAGGAGTGCATAACTTTATACACTCCTTATAATGAGTTTATGAATGAGGCTATTTATTTACAAAAAAAATGATTTACTTACAATCTTGAGAAAATCGCAACGAAATCGCACAACAAAGTCCAGGATACGGAATGAATTAGCTTCGTATTTGAAATGTCAAAGTTTGTACGGGGAGTTTCACTTCGATCGTTTTCTACGATGGTGTTATAGTCCGTACCAAATCAGTTGGCCATTCTACTGCGCAGGTCTCTTAAAATTTATTTTAAAATATCTTAAATTTCTCTTAAATCCTCTCACTGTGCAATCGACCGTTGGCCAACTGATTTGGTATGGACTATAAACGCATTCACATTATCGACTGGTGAATCTTTCACTTCGAATGTATTCTACGATGCAAAGTATTAAATTTGATTAAAACGTTCCCCTCGGTGTATTCCACGATAGGGGTGATAGACTCTCTGTCCGACGCAGCAGAACAAGTGTAAAAAAATTCAAAATCCGCACACTGCCACGTCCACTTTTCAGAAAAAGTTGTTTTTGGCCAAACGGTAAGAAATTTTGAAAAAGTGTCTGAACACCATATTTAGACAATCCTAATAGATACCTTTATTTTGTCTATACAAAGTTTTTTGCCACGTCCACTTTTTAGGGGCGTTTTCATTAAAAAAAAAAGTCACAATATCATTTTGTAATTTTATCCCATAAAGTTGTTAAACACGCCCACATTTTGGGGATATAAGTTTTAAGAATAGGATAGGATGGGATAGGGTATTCAACGATCCTTCTCATGTTTTTCCATAAAGCTTTGGTAAATTCGTTCAAATCGGACGAGATTTATTTCTCTGAAAAGGTTAGGTAGACCAAACCTTTCAACATACACGATGGCAGCTCGATCTTGTTCTTCTCATCCATCAATATCAACCGGATTATGATGAGGATTGATAAATCATAGCACTTAATCTTTTGAAGTACAAGGTGGCGCAAAAGTAATCCTCCTATCAGAAAATGCTATAAATTTTGCGATTGGCCCCTAATGTCAGTTCTGTAAACACATGCGAAATACACGTTAATAAACAATGTTACGCTACACTGCTCCAGAACGCGGAATATTGGTGACTATTTATTTGAGCAATAATCGGTCGGTGACTTTGGCACAACGTGAATTTCGTCGCAGATTTCCTAGCCGTCCAACGCCTACTGGTGAAACACTGCGACGTTTAGCCGCTCGCCTCGAAGAGACTGGCACAACATGAGATGCTGCCAGGCGTGGCAGACCCCGGAGTAGCCGTTCTGCAGAGAATATTGCTGCTGTAGCCGAAGATGTCTTGGAAGCGCAGTCGACATCGACCAGACGACGTGCCACGCAAATGGGTATCAGTCGACGGTCTTTACAGCGAATTTTGGTACAAGATTTGAAGATGTTTCCGTACAAAGTCCAGACGCTGCATCAGCTGTTAGCTGCTAACCGCCAATCGCGTCTAACATACGCTCAAGCCATCCTTAATCACCACCAAGAGGAAGATGATTTTTCGTCAAAAATAATCATGAGTGATGAGGCCCATTTCCATCTTAGCGGGTACGTAAATAAGCAAAATTTACGCTTCTGGGTCACTGAAAATCCGCGTGTAACCCACGAAGAGCCATTACACCCGCTCAAAGTCACTGTATGGTGTGCTGTTTTCGCAGGAGGAGTCATCGGACCTTTTTCTTCGAAGACGTCGCGGGCTAAACGGTTACTGTGAATGGTGAGCGCTACAGAGCAATGATCAACGAGTTATTTTGTGGTTCCCACAGGACCGTGCAACGGCACACACTGCACGTGCCACAACCGATATGCTGAAGGATGCATTTCCCGGGCGCCTAATCTCATGTTTTGGCGATTTGCACTGGCCAGCAAGATCGCCTGATTTGACAGCTCCAGACTTCTTTTTGTGGGGCTTTTTGAAGTCGCGGGTTTATGTCAACAAGCCTCAGACTCTTGCAGTTCTTAAAGACAATATCCGTCAAGAATGTGAGGACCTATCGCCGGAAGTTTTGGCCAAAGTGATGGAAAATGCCATAAAAAGGGCTGAAATGACAATCGAATTGATGTAAAAAAAATTAAAAGACCAAATAAAAATAATCCACAAGAAGAATCAAAGTTTTTCATTTTTTTTTTGAATAACAGCCAAAAAACAAACAAATAAAATACAAATTTTTGGCGCAACAGGCTCGTTAGTACCCAGGGCCTAGCTTTCTCACATCCATTCATGTGTGCGTGTGTACTTCTTGCACGATGGCGGGACCTCCTGTTTTATGCCGACTCCGAACGGCTAAGTTGACAATGGATACTACTCGGATGATTTGTCAGATCATCACGAGAGGAGGGCCAGTGAAAAATCATTTAGGTGTTGCTACGGCTGGGTATCGAACCCAGACCTCCTGCGCGGCAGTTCATCGCACTAACCATCGCGCCACTGAGCCCTCAACAGCCAAAAAACATCGGAAGGTTATTTTTGCGCCACCTTGTAAAGGGTGATCCATTTCGAGGTTCCCTACTTTTTTAAAGAAAAAAACACAGAAAATTCAAATTTAATGGAGAATGTTTATTATCATTTGAAAGAACATTCTTTGGCATTTATTTTTTGAAGATTATGTCTATCAAATGTTGGCCGTTGCTACGTCGCAGATGGTCCATCCGTTGAGTCCAATTTTCGATCACTCGTTCGAGCATTTCGACTGGTAACTGGCGAATGTACACGCGTGATGTTTTCCTCCAAGGCCTGAATCGAAGCGGGTTTGTCGGCATAAGCTTTTGACTTTACATATCCCCACAGGAAAAAGTCTAACGGTGTGATATCACACGATCTTGGTGGCCAATCGACCGGCCCAAAACGTGAAATTATGTGCTCACCGAAATGTTCTCTCAATAAGTCCATTGATTGATGCGATGTGTGGGAAGTGGCGCCGTCTTGCTGAAGCCAAATGTCGCCGAGATCACGAGCTTCAATTTCAGGCATCAAATAGTCGGTTATCATGGTCCGAGTTGCTGCGAACGGCGCCGAATCGACTCTCCACGGTCTTCGTGTACACTCTCAGCTACGGCCGCTATATTTTCTTCACAGCGTGCTGGACGTGGTCTATTCGCTCGAATATTATCCAATAATGAATGCTGGGTCTCAAAATGGGTGATGGTGTTGCGAATAGTACGCTCAGTAGGCCGATTATGTTGACCATAAGTTGAGCGAAGTGCACGAAACACATTCCTCACAGAACGTGAATTTTCATAATAAAGTTGAATTATGAAATGCCAAACAATACTAAACAAAAACCACATGACAGCATGACACGACTCACACGTGATCTGTCAAAAAAGGCTATTGAAAAAAGTATCTCTACTTGGATCACCCGTTACATACATCCGATCACTTTATTAAAAATT
The DNA here is from genome assembly GCA_932526625.1 of Rhingia campestris. Classification (NCBI taxonomy): domain Eukaryota; kingdom Metazoa; phylum Arthropoda; class Insecta; order Diptera; family Syrphidae; genus Rhingia; species Rhingia campestris. Next base: position 56,756,299 of record OW052182.1, on the reverse strand, counting down.
ATAAAAATAAAAAATATGTAAAAATGCCGCCGATATATTTTTTTCATATTATCCTGAATATTTTATTTGTATAATTAAATTCATAAAATTGTAATTTTTAAGTTAAAATATAGATGTATAAGTAAAAAATGTGTTCCACATAGTGTTTAGTATAGTAGAAATGTAGCTAGTTTTTTTTGTATTTATTTTTTTTTTTCTTTTTGTGAATTATACTTTATGAACATCACCCAGAGTTTGCTCATAGCGGTATTAAAGTAGTCTTACATAGAAGTTACGATATTTCCAAATTGTTGTTTTGTTTTTTTTTTTTTATAAATATATTTTGCATAGGATATTAAGTATATGAACTTAATCAGTTTAAAGTATATTTTATATTAAAATTGATTTAGTGTCGACCTATGCACAAAGTCGACAGTATAATAAATATATAAATATATATATAAAGCAAATACACTTTCTTTTTTATATATACATATATACTTATTTAAATAGGTATATATTATAATATTACTCTTAAAAATATTGCTAGTAAACATATCTTTTTTTTAACTTTAGGATTGCTTTAGTAGGCTACTTTAGTTGTAATGTTGTGTTTAATATAATTGTTTTTTGTTTTTATATTATTTTAAGAAGACAAGAAAACTCTATGGAAAGCTTTTTGTCAAGTTTATAATTTATATGTTGTTGGTTTTTTTGTTTTAATATTTATATATATAAATAAAATATTTTTATATTTGTTGCAATTATATTCTTTATTTTTATTTATATAAATTTATATAGTGTTTTCACGACACCGATATTAATGAATGATTAATGACTATATTTTTCTTGTTATGAGATATGATGTAATAACTGTGACTTTTTTTTTAAATTAACAGTGGGTTGTGGGTGACAGTAGTACTCCTAGCAAAAAGTGGACCAACAGAATTGATATTTTTAATGTAATAGATTATTTTTTTTTTTTTAGTTTTTAGCTTAAATAAAAAATTAAAACTAATATACCCCTATGGGATAGGGTATACATATTTAAAAAAAAAATCGGTGTGCAAGTGAATGTAACAGACTAATACAATATTTAAAAAAAGGTTTGTAAGATCTACGACTGATATTAAGCTCACAAGAATAAGAATTCGAGAACTGAGTGGGTACATAAAAATTGTTTCGTGGGTTTTCATTTGCAGTACTAAAGGCCGCTATTATGAAAAGTAAATAAGTTGTACTAAGAAATTTAAGGACATGAAGAAGTATTTTTTTGTTGGTATAGAACTGGTACAAAAATTATTTCTACTTAGTGACCAAGGTACAGGGTGGCGCACGAATCGTGTTACAAAAATAAAACGTAATAATTTTTTTCTGTGTGAGTAATCGGCTTATTTTTTTTTATTTTGTAGGTTACTATTTAGATTTATAAAAATGGATGCTTGGGATACGGAGAAAAGAATTTGGATAGTGCAACGGTACCATGCTTTGCAGTCCGTCATTTCCGTCCAAAGGGAACTTAGGCGGGAGTTTGGCGGTAATCCCATGAGTAGATGGACCATTATGAGGTTTGTAAACATGTTTGCCGAATCTGGAAGCATCGCACGAAGGCCGTACCATCGAGATGCCAATGTTCGGGTTCAGGATACAATCGCAGCAGTAGCATCTGCAATACAGGCCAATCCGAGCGTTTCGACCCGAAACTTATCGGGGCAAATTGGAGTTAGTAGACGGTCATTACAACGGATACTTCATGACGATTTAAACTTGTTTCCGTACAAAGTCCAAATTACTAGCAAGTTAAACCCTCAGGATTTGCCTGTTCGCCTGGAATTTTGCCAAAAAATGATATCAATGGCCGAAGAAGACAACACATTGATCAATTGTTTGTTCATGTCTGATGAGGCCCATTTTGATCTTAACGGCAATGTAAACAAGCAAAATTGCCGTATATGGAAAGAGTCTAATCCAGAAATGCTCCATGAGACGGAACTGCACCCAGAACGAGTCACTGTGTGGTGCGCAGTTTCATCAAGGTGTATTGTCGGGCCGTACTTCTTTGAAGAAAACGGTGTAACCGTTACTGTCAATGGGGACCGTTATTTAAAGATGTTGAAGGAGTTTTTTTTTACCCAGAACTGCGCCGAATACGTATACCATTCAACAGCGTTTGGTTTCAGCAAGATGGAGCAACTGCACATATAGCCAGACCAGTTATGGCGGAGCTAAACAAAAAATTCGCAAACAAATTAATTTCTAGGAACTCCACTCTTCGCTGGCCCCCAAGGTCACCTGACCTGACTGCACCAGACTTCTTCTTATGGGGTTATGTCAAGCAAGAGGTGTATAAAACGAAGCCCAGGAATTTAACTGAATTAAAGCAGTCCATAACGACAATAATTGAGGCGATCCCAACTTCAACTCTTCAGGCCGCAATGAAAAATTTTTTGATCAGGTGCCGCATATGCGTGGGAGAGCGTGGAGGTCATTTGCGATCTATAATCTTTAAAAACAACTAACTATTTAAAATAAAATTTAATTTTCTAATAAAAAAAAAAATGAAATACATCGATTAAAAAAAAAGTTATTTGAATTTCTTATTGTAGCTCAATTGGTGCACCACCCTGTATTCATTCGGGTAGACATTCTATTTTACCATCTGCTGCTTGATATTTTTAGTTGCTAACCCCGACAGTCGATACAGGACTATTTTAAAGTGTTCATACATTAAAACTGTCCATTTTGTGATAGTATAAGAATCTCTAAAAACTCTGGTAAGGATAATCCCTTACCAGGTGAAATTTCGAATTTATTTCTGGACACAATCCCCAACAGTTTTACCAAAGTAACAAAAGCGAACAAAATCCTGTCGAACAAGGAAATATCGGAGCTGAGACAAAGTCGATCCTGAGAATATGGACGAACCACTTCTGTAGAATGTTAAACGGAGACGATGAACAAACTCCCGCTGTCAGGCAGAACGAACCATTCAATATTGGCGACGACAGCAAAGAATACCAACCACACGATCTAAGTGAAGTGAGGATAGCAATATCCATACTTACTGTCGGAAATGACGGCCTTCCCACCGACTCATGAGCAACTCTGATAAAAATATGCCTAAAGAATGAAACCTCAGCAAAATTTGCCCGATCCACAAAAAAGGAAACCATCTGAACTGCGCCAAACTACAGAGGCATAAGGGTGGTATTATTTATTTATTTCATCTACCAAGTTTTGACACTCGTACAGATTACAAATACATGATCACTAACATCGCCTACAAGATCCTATCTTCCGTAATTAGGCCTACCGCGAATAAATTTTCCCTGGAAACTGTCCCCATTCAGCAATCTGATTTACATTGCTTACAAGGGAAAAAGTCTCGGAAAAATTTGTTCGCATAGGCCTGAATATGTGAACGGCTGAAACCATTTACCAACAACCGGATCGGCCCTTATCAGTGTGTTTTAGACCAGGAAAGTCGACAACTGATCAAACCATCACACTTGGGCAGATCCTATCGAAAATCCAAGAAGTTCAAATCGATATCCACCACCTATTCATCAATTTCAACGCCGCATACGACAGCATTTATAGAAACGAACTATACAGAGCCCAAACTCGTCCGTCTGTAAGAGGTGGCGATGCGGAATTCTCGCAGCTCCATAAGGGTCGGAAACGACCTCACCGACACATTCAATGCCAAAAAAGGATTTAGGCAAGGCGATGCACTGTCATGTGACTTCTTTAATTTGATTCTTGAGAGGATTGTGCAATCTTCCATAAATGGGTGCAATTAGCAGCATATTCCGATAATATTGGCATTATTGGTCGGACTCAACGTGACCAAAATGGCAAAAATGGGTTTAGCTGTAAATGAGGGTAAGACCAATTTTATGCTGTCAACACGAAAGCACACACAACTTCGACGAGTTTTTTGGCTGCCAACTGTCGAAGAGTAAGCACACGTCCCTGTAAATAACCCAAACTTTAAAAAGACAATTTATAAAAGTAATAAAAGTGAAAGTAGAAAAAATACTGTGATTATTTTAAAGACTGACATAGTCCCCCTAAAAATAAAAGTGCCTAACCAGTGGATGACCAACATTTATTGGGGTTTTCCACGGATTTGCATCCTCAGAAAATTGAGGTTACGCGTGCAATATACGCAGTGCATCAATTTTAATTATTCGACACGTGCTCTCTTTGTAGTGCCATTTAACAATGTGCAGCCATGAGGCATAAAGAAGAAGCCTACAAGTTTAAAAACACAAATAGGATTAAAACAATTCCCATTTCATCGATTATCCAGAGGAAGTTGGCGGCGGCCAAAATCAAGCAAAACCCGCATGCTGAGTGTGCAATATTGACGAGCCCGGAGGCTGCACAGTCCTCCAACAACATGGACGAGACACAGCTCAACACTGACCCCACAGCGAACAGCTGCTGGCAGATGCCTGGGAAGAAAAACACCGCCTTCCCAGACAGACGACACCACTCGGATATGGATGTAGCACACTCATCTGACGAAAACCAGTTCGCGTTACTTCGAAACGTAAAAATCACGCCATGCAAGGCTGCACCATACAACGTCCTAAAAAACAACGGACCCTCCTCGGAGCCACCTAAGATGGATATTAATCCGAGCAACTCGCAACACACATCAGAGATGACAAACAACAAAGGAGCACCCAAAGCAGCCGTAAACGACAACTCAGCCACTAACAAAACTGAAAAGCATCAAATTGTAACAAGGGTTACCCCTCCAGTGTCCTCCAATTATCATGTCCAATGTGAACGTACGCAACTTAATTTCGGACTTAAAAGAAAACACGAATGAATTTTCATATAAAATTGTGAATAGCGGTAGTAAAAGTAAAATTTTCGTAGACAATCCAAGGGTACACCGCGAGCTGTTGGGTCTACTGAGGGACTCTGACGAAGTCCAAGCTTACTCCTTCACGATGAAGGAGGATAAAACCGTTAACCTGGTCCTTAGGGGTCTGACTGCAGACTACATTGAGTCGGAAATTTTGGACGAACTGAAGGAGAAAGCTCTCAAAGTCGACAAAGTTTCTAGGTTCGAAACCTTACGCTCTAAGCAAGCGCAAATTAGATACAACCTCTTTTTAGTTCGGCTATTGCCGGGCTCAAGCCCTGATGAGATCCTCAAAATTAAATATCTCTTCAACACCAGCGTCTCTTGGGAAAAACCTAGGGGGAACAAGGGGGCTCTGCAATGCAGAAGATGCCAACAATTCGGCCACTTAGCCAAAAATTGCGCGAACAGGTACAAGTGCGTGAAATGTACCAATAATCACGAACCAGGGACCTGTCCCGTTGTTAGAGATGAGGTTAGTTTGGCCAAATGCGTTAACTGCGGCGAAAATCACTCTGCAAACTTTAGAGGCTGCAAAGCCTACAAAGAGTATGATGAAAGACGCAAAAGCATCATCAAAGTAGCTGCAGAAAAGAGAAGCAACGCAAAGGCCTTCACTAAAATCATCTCTAACGGAACAAAAGTGTCCGCAGGAGTATCTTTCGCTAGCCACTTCAGCAACCCAGAGCCCCCCTTAAACATCTCATCCATCCCCAAGAACTCTAATAACAATAAAGAGAACTCCCCTCCACCTTCCACAAGCAATAGCCCCCTGAACCAATTTTCTCTTCATATTCACAACTTCGACGAACTGGGCAGAACGTCACCATTGACAGATATAACTTTGAGATAGCAAGGACCTTTGCCTTCATCTGCTCCGCTATTAACTCTGACAACATCTCGTCAGAAATTAAATGAAGAATTACAATTGCCAACAGCTGTTTCTTCGGGCTAAGAAGGCAATTCTGTAATAAAGCCCTCACTCGAACTACTAATATCTATTAACTCTGACAACATCTCGTCAGAAATTGAATGAAGAATTACAATTGCCAACTGCTGTTTCTTCGAGCTAAGAAGACAATTCAGTAATGAAGCCCTCCCTCGAACTACTAAGGAGATCCTATATAAGATCCTGATCATCCCAGTCCTTCTCTATTCTCTATCCTATTGGTCGATTCGAGAGGAAAATTCTTCGAAAAATCTTTAGTCCCGTTTGCGTTGACGGGCTATGGAGACGAAGATACAACCAAGAACTATACGAGCTGTACAGCGACATGCCCCTAGTAAAAAAAATCTCAGGATTGTAGGTTTAAGATGGCTAGGACACGTAGTGCGAATGGACACCAATCGACTCCTAGCCAGACATCGGACGCAGTAGAGGAAGACCTCGAATTAAGTGGCGCACACAAGTAGAAATCGTCTTCAACCAACTTGAAGTGCGCAACAAGAGGCAGTTAGTTGAAGACCGGGATAATTGGAGAGACATGTTGGTTGATGCCCAGGTTAATTCTGACCCATCTTGAAGTGCGCAACTGGAGGCGGTTATATGAAGACCGAGCTAATTGGAGAGGCGTGTTGGTTGAGGGCCAGGCTAATACCAGACCACTTAAGGATGTAAGTGCTGCCGAACACCAATGCTGTTAGAATAATGATCAGGACATTTGCGTGAGGGCAGAATTTTTATGAACTCGACCTATATCACACACCTGCTGTGTTACTGCCCCCGTGTTGATCTGACAAATCATCCAAGTAATATCAATTGTCGAGAAAAGCTTATCCCAACTAACCCGTTCGGAGTCCGCATACAACAGGAGGTCCCGCCATCGTGCAAGAAATACACACATACACATGAATGGTTGCGAAAAAGCTAGGCTCTGGGTACTAACGAGCCTGTTGCGGCAAAAATTTGTATTTTATTTGCTGTTTTACTGCCGCGTGTGATAACCAATAGCCGAAATAGATTTGTTGGCGTCACTACTTTAAAGATTTACATGATCTGCCAATCACCCCTATGGTCCAGATCATCCCCTTCTACAAAGGATCGAGTTGGTTCTTCTTTTCGGACTCCCGGCGAACCACACCATAAGTATCACTTGAATATTATTATACCCCTTCATCAGCATCAAGAACGCCCATCGCTAAGGGTCCACGCAGGCGAATTTGACACCTCATCAGAGCGAAAACAACCCATAAAACCTAACTATCGCCCTAAACTTTAAAAACAAAAAATATGTCGATTTCAAAACGACCTGGAATGACTTTAGCATCCTGTCTCCGTTCACAAAGAGCACTTGCCCTCCTCCCACCGCACTGTATAATCGTAACATTGGCATTAAATGCAACAACAAATATGATGTATCTTGTAAGTGCAAACGTATCTTAAAATTTCTTATGTTTCTCTATGCTATGCTTAAATATAAATTCTGAAATAAGTTTTTATTTGCTAAAAAAATGTTACAACTCTATCCCTCTCGCCCACCGCCGGTCTGTCCAGGGCGAGAAACGATTAAAAAAAAATAAAATTAATTAAGTATCTCATATTATGTTACATCAGCGATCTGCACACTTACTCTAGATTGTTTTATCTTATTGAATAAGTTAATTTAATTTAAGAGCTTTGTTTTCTGTTTGTTTTGCATTCCAAAACAGATAATGAAGGTCTTTTCTGGTTTTTTGTTTACTTTACGCTGAAGCTGAACAATTTCGAAAAAAAACGATGGAAAAAGAAAATGCACATCTTGTTAGATTTGAATTGTTTTTTTTTTGTATCTTTTGCTCTCTTAAACTTATCATTCATTGACTATTCTATTTCAAGTTGTAATTACTAAATGCCGTGTGCCTGATGAAATATTTCGGACTCTTATTGTTTATAAACTCGCGCGTATTATTATTCTTTTTTGATAAAATGTTTACTTCTTCTGTTTGTAAATTTAAATTTAAAAAACCTTTTGTTGTTTTGCAATATATTTTATGATTCTATGTAGATGTATTCATGTCTAATTAGATAAAAGCTTTGTTTAGGTAAAAATTTCGCTAGAGAAAAACAAAACGAACGTCTAAATATAAAATACACACACGTTGGATCATTCATGGGAGTTTTTTTTGTTTATAATTAATAAATTAACAACAAAACAAAATGTACATACAATTATTTAACAAAAAAAAAAAACTAAAACTTAACCAAATAAGGAACAAGCAACTGATACCCCTTTTACGTGGTAACAGAAGTCAAAGGACACAAAATTGAGAACAACTCCAGAGGGACTGCCCCCTCCACCTTTATAAACAATAAAACAACAGAAATCATCCTGAATTCACAACAATGAAACACGATTTGCTTATTGGAAAGTGTTAACTAATTAGAATTACCCATTGATTGACTGCTGGTTCGACTTGCTGTCGTCGATGGGCGTTGGTGGTGCGTCCCGTCGAGGCGGCATTCGCTCGTTGATGGCATCTAACCCCTTGGCTTCAGCAAACGACGTAATCTTGTGGTTGGGCGAGAATCCCTGCATGGCGTTCTTCAGCGACTGTTTGCCCCCGGACAATGCCCCCAAAGGCAGAGCTCCGGTTGGTGTGAGGCCCTTCAACTGCAGCACAGACTCGGATTCCTCACGCAAAACCGAGAATACCCTTGCCATCTTGCCGATGGCGCGGATTTTATTGCGAATAACCTCCTTACGTAATGCGGCATCTTCCGCATCGGTGAGCGGATCTTCATCGCTTTCCGTCATCAGCTCATCGTCGGAGCAGATGTTCAACACATTGACCAACATCTCGGTGACTTTTTCGCCGACAAACGGCAAGGACCAGGTGAAGACGTCCATGAAATTCGGCAACCAGTACGGATGGGGTGAGCAGTTGAATTGGCGGATATTCATCACGTTGTTCTCGTACTTAAGTACGGCCGCCTTATTGTTGTACACGTCAAGGTAGTTGGGTGCCGAGAATATCGTGATGAGCGACGGAAAGCCGGTTGTCTGGCTTTTGCGGTACATTCGGTAGCCGGCGTCCTGCGCCTCGTGAGCCCTAATTATCGACAGCAAATTGTTGTTTTGTAAAAAGTCACAACATGCTGCATAGCTGTAGAAGTACGAGCAGCCACGTACCGAATTGTGGGTATAGAACTCGGAGTTCTTCTCATTACCGAAATCTTCCAAGGGATCGGACCACAACAGATCGCACATTGGGCCGAACGCTGGTGGCTCCTTGAATCGATCCAACCGCCTAATATCCTCGAGTTCGTGTATTTCCGGTGACAAACCCCCGTGCACACATAAGAACTGTTGATTCATAAGCGCAGCCAGTGGCAAGCAGTCAAACGCATCCATGCAGGCGTCATAAACGCACTCCGAGTACTTGATCTTGCACTCCTGCTTGAATGTGAAATATTCGGTCAAGTGACGGCACTCGTGATTGCCACGCAACAAAAACAACGTAGTCGGGTAGCATATCTTCAGAGCCCACAAATATAGAACACACTCGATGCTAAAGTAACCCCGATCGACGTAGTCGCCCAAGAACAAGTATTTTGTCGTCGCTGGCGACCCTCCGACCTCGAACAACTTCATCAGATCATAGAATTGTCCGTGAATATCGCCACACACGGTGACCGGTGCCTCGATTTCAATCATCGTCTTCTCCGAACGCAAAAGGGCAGCGCCCTCACGGATAATACGTAACGCCGGTGCCTCCTCGATGCGACCTTCGAGTATAAAGTGCTGTTTCAAAACATCATGATGTGGCTTACCAGTCCTCGCGTCGAATACCTCAGCAATCGTCAGCTTATGGCTTGGTGGAAATGGTACACTGTCAACCACACGCTCCTTGGTGCCAGTCAATGAAACCTTTTTCACAGGCTGTGGCTGGTTGACCCCATCAGGGGTCGATGGCTGTTCATTTTTCGGTTTTGATGTAGAATTTGATTGCTGCTGTCCTGTCGATTTTTGGGGTTGATTAGCAGCAGCCTGGTTTTGGCTCGATTGATTATTTGACGAAGACATTTCCTCCATAAAAAAAATAAATAAATGGGGACTCTCGGCCTTGTTTTTCACTCGTTCACAGACCGAAAAATAACTCAAAAAAACAAAAACTTTCACTTGAATGATTTCGCAGGCAAAATACTTGATTTTATATGATGTGGTATAACAACACCACCTCGCATGTAAATTAGTTTTTTTTTTCAGTTTGCAGACACACTGAAGGTACACAACTCTGCTGCTGCTCTCAAATGGTGACCTATGAAGAGCACTTGCGAGCAAAAAAAATGCAATTTTCGCGTGACTGACTATTTCATTTTTGTGTACGCGAATTGGTTATGGTGTTTCACTTGCGTTTTCGGATCGCTACACTTTTGAAAAGTGAATTTTGGAATTTATTTTTGGGTTTTTCTTCAAATTCTTTCTAACTGGACTATTGTCAAAAAAAGAAACTACACCATCTAAAGTTGACAGTAAATTTCTTCGTTCAATTTGTCTTCATCCCTCAACAGGGGTGGCTGAGTGTGATGTGAGTGCGAAGCATAACAGCCGCTGTGCGGGTTTTACACTGGCAAATAAAAACGTTTAATTCAAAATGGAACCGGGTTCAAACAACTATTTAGTGAGGAGATACAGTGACTATTCGGATGCGGCTTTGTTGAAAACAACAGACTTAGGAGAGAAGTGGTATGCTTTGAAGACATTCGTCAATATAAACCTTGTATGCTCACACGCCCCGAACGGAGGAAAAATATGGCATTGCAAAGGATTTCCTGGACAAAAGCTATATGAGCTAAAACACTTGGAGATGCAGTGGTAGGAAATGAAGACATCTTTAGAAGTACTGTCGGAAAACACAGACACTACATCTGATAACGAACTTATGGTCGTTGGCTACGCTAGGGAACGGAATGCCACTGTAGCCAGCATATTCTTTCCTATCCTTTATATCTATATGGACTGTTGAGACATGCGGTGGTTTTTAGATTAATAAATGGCCATAAATCCAGTATTGTAGAAGCTCATATATTCGAAGGGGCTAACTTGGAAGCGAACCACTACTCTATTGCAGCCAGAGTAAGACGGGGGATATCACCCAGGCCACAAAAAATGCGAAATTGTAAAAAAAAAAGTCGTAATATTAATCGCAAGAGACCTCAGAGCTCCTTACCGAATAAAAGAAGGAAGGACAGACAATGGCTATTATCAGAAAGAAGAAAAAACAGAGAGAAAAACGAGTGATCAAAGTCGCAGGTGCCACTCCAGGAATGATTTTCGTAAGTTTTACAAAATGTAAAAAGTCAAATTCAGGGATACAAGAAACAGAATCCTGTCGAGATGAACAAGGAAAGATCGTAGTTGAGATACAGCCAATGCTGAGAATATGAAAGAATAAGAAAGAACGACCAATAATCTCTCGCTGTTAGGCAGAACAAACAAACAACCCAATCTAAGTGAAGTGAGGATATCAATATCTGAACACAAGCTTATCAAGGCTACCGAAGATCGGGGCATTCCTGGGTAATGAGGATGATTTAGTAAATAACATACGCCGCACTCATTTGCTGTCAGATGAAAGAATATCTGAAGAATGGAACCTCAGCATTGTTTGCCCCATCCACAGAAAGAGACCCCCTGAACTGCGGCAACTACAGAGGCAAAAGTCAATATCGCCTTCAATATGTCAATGCCGTAATATGTGTGGTTTCAGGCCAGGAACATACACAACTGATGTTCACACCACAGATTAAGTAATGGGAGAGATAGGGAACCTTCGTACGTCTTCCCCTTTATCACCCGATTTCTTACGTGTCGTTTTAACACATAAATAAGCTAGGCTGCAAACAAGTGTGCGTGAAATAAGGAATGTGTGTATCTGGTTGGACCGTGGTAATCAATTTATCTGTCAAAATCCTGTAAAATTACAGGATTAGCTTGTAGGCAAAACGTTAAGTCCTGGAAAGTTCCCTATCTCTTCTTTACCTGATCTTTGGTTCACACTTCGAAAAACTTGGAAAAAACAAATTCAACAACTTCAAAGCCTCATACGCGCAGCTTTTATAGTGACGAACTATACAAAATCATGTCTAGTTTTGGTATATCGCTTAAACTCGTCCGTCTGTGCAAGTTGACTATGTAGAAAAGGAGAAATCTCGCTGCTCCATCAGGTTCGGCAACGACAGCGAAAACATGCGATACCAAGGAAGGATTAAGGCAAGACTTCTTCTAAAAGTGTCAAGTTTGTCATATGTTTTAATATCATTTGTTCTTTAAATGTCAACGAAATCAAACACTGTTTGTTAAATTTGTCTCTTTTTTAGAATTTTCATCCCATAACTCAAAGAAATTCGATAAGAATATAATTATTAATGCAAAAGTATGAGATTTTACTCAAATTATAAACAACATAACACGATTAGTCCCGTTGCAGATGACTTTCATTCATTACCATATAGCACTCATACAAAAAGAATGACGTCATAAAATAAATCCTCCATCCCATAGAACAATCCATCCATACACATAGCTGCGAGAACATTTTTGAACACTCCCATGAGTCACGGCGATTTGCCTCCTCGAAAGCAAAAATTTTGACAGCACTCAACGTTTCTGCTTATTATTTTGTGTTGAGAAGTGGAAAAAGTTTATTAATTCCTTTTTCTAATAAGGAAACTTATATTTTCCTCAAAATATAACAAGTAAAACATAAAGAAAGCTTCAGGATTTTTTCCCAACCCATAAATTAGTCAATAATAGTTAATAAAATGGATAGTAAAGGACGGAATGTTATAGTTTGTGATAATGGAACCGGTGTATGTATGAGTACTTTTTGTGTTTTTATTATAATTTCGAACGTTTATTTACACAAATAAACCAAAATACATATTTCAATTGGTTATTTGCAGTCGATTTAGTGAATTTTTGAACTTTCATTGATTTTATCTTGAGTGGAAATTGTGTGATATTGATTACGAAAAAGTTGTGTGTTATCTATGGATTATGTGTGACACATACGAGAGTGAGTGACCCGCCCTCATTTGAGGATACCAACATTGATCAGGCCTAAATTTATGGAATTTATGGAGGTTTTTCGCATATTTTTGTTCGTTGGGGAAATTAGATTGATTGCGGCTGGACCAGGTGTTGGCAAATATTTTGCACCCATCTGAAGTGCAGGTTTTATACGTGAGCAGTATTGTTGGCTTACACTCGAATATGTGAAGTGATTCATTACTTCGAATACAAAGTAGTTGATTGATAAAAAATGTGTCGAATGTTTGTACAATATTTGGATATCGTACCACAAACTAACTGGGGCACTTACACCCCAAGCACGACTGTTCATTAACTGTTTTTGGTATGAAAAGTGGCAAAGTTATGCTTGGGAGTTGTATTATGTTTTTATTTTGTTAAAGACAGCCTTTTGCTTGCTCAATAGAATAACCTTTATCGTTCTTAAAGTCTTTTGGGAATGCCGCTTAGAAGAAGAACTGTATGTTGGTACTTTTTCGGATTGGTGGAATACTAAACTAAAGTGCTGTTCTTATCATTCAGTTTGAAAAACCTATGCATGCCATTATGTTTGAAATATGACATCGTTGGGCGGTGAGGTTTAATTTTCAATGACTCTGCCGAATAGGTCCGGGTCAATTTTAACAATGGCCTGGGCTTTGTTCATTTTAAGAGCTTTGACTTCAGAAAACCACATAAATAATCGAATAGGGACAAATACAACTATCTTTTTGGCCACTTGACGTCACCTTCGCGAGAGATAACCATATTCTCAAACCGTAAATGCTAAGTATACTGTCTCCATGTTATCTGTGTGGCACGTAGCGGCATTTTACTGAAATCACATCCATTTAGTTCAAATCGGACCAAAAGAAATTGGTTTTCATTAATCTATAGCACTCGTCGTTGAAAGTGATGGCATTTTCAAAGAATTACGGATAAATTACCCAGCCGGCCCCAAATCCGCACTAAAAAATAACTTTTTTTTGATACATTACCACCGGCTTAACCTTGTATAGATTGGAATCGTCCGACACATGGCAATTTTGTTTGTTTACATAGGCATTCATCCAAATATACGCCGATTTTTCGGCGTAAGTTGGGGTCCTCTTCACAACGTTCTGAAGTTTGCACAGACGGCACACAAACGCTCTAGTTTATGGACATTAGCTTTGAGCTTCTGGACACGTTGGATCTTGTACGGATGCAGACGTAAAATTTACTAAGTAGAAGTCTGCGAAAGCGTGAGCTCTTGTGCATGGAACTAGGAATCAACTGCATCTCCTCTATTCTTTTACTAATAGCGGCGATGTCCTTAAGATAGTCATAGACTGGTGTATAAAAGAAAGTCTCTCTATAAACCCCACAAAGGCTGTCATTGTCCCTTTTACGAAAAGGAGACATTTAAGTGGTAACCAAATTTCAATCACAGACATTGAGTACTCCAATTAAGTAAAATATCTTGGTGTGATCCTCGACAAGAAACTCAGCTGGAACTCCCACATAAACAGCAAAATTCAAAAAGCAACCAACGATTTCTGGCCTTGCCGAAGCATGTCTGGTAAAACCTGGGGAATCTGTCCGAAGACCACACACTGGATTTACACGATCATGGTCAGGCCCATTATAACATACGCTTCAAAATTATGGTGGAACAAAGTTACCCAAAAAACAACCATAATTAAATTAAACAAAGTACAACGGCTTGTCTGTCTGGGCACTACCAGAGCCATGCATACCTGTCCCACTGCGGCTACAGAAACCCTAAGAGGACTAACGCCCCTCCACATCTATATAAAAAAAAAAATTGCAAGACAAGTGGAAGAGTTAAACATTAGCGAACACCCAGAACTAATTGAACTACTATCCGAACTTCCAGAACTTGACATGATCTGTGGGGTTACAGATCAACAAAAGATTCTCAACGGAGATCACAACCAGAGAAGCTTGGGTTAGCAATAACCCACCAAACTGCCAACGCGGCCTAAAGTGGTATACGGATGGTTTTAAAATAGACTCAGGGGTAGGGGCTGGTATCCATGGATCATGGACTAATACACAATTCAGGTACTAAAGGCGTCAACATCCGTATATTCACAGACAGTAAACCAGGTATAAAAGCTTTTAGCTCACACATTATTGACTCCAAATCAGTACTACACTGCTTCAATTCCCTCTAAACACTTTGTTCCAGGAACAAAACCAGATTATGGTGGGTCCCAGGACATAAGGGGATTGAAGGTAACGAAAAAGCTGATAAACTAGCCAGAAAAGGTTCGGACACCCCTTTCATTCCCCAGTCCCCAAATCAGCCATAAATCTGGCTTTAAAAAGCTGGGAACAAAACAAATGTAATTCATAATGGGGGAACATTCCAGACCTAAGACAGACCAAAAGAGCTATTCAGCTAACAAGATACTAAATCTTCGCAGGCACGTTATCAAAAACTTAGTAGGCTACCTAACGGGTCAACACGGTTTGCGATATCACCTAAATAAAATGCATCTAGTAGACTCATCGGTGTGTACAAAAAAGTTGTCAGAGGAAATCAAGAAACAAAGTGGAGTTCGACTGTCTCCATATTATCTTGAAAGTGTTGTCTCGAGGAAAGTTGTAACAGGGCATTGCAAAGCCAATCTATCATCTACAATGTTGTCCAACATATAGCGCAGCAATGCTATAAACTCATATGTGGAATTTGTCCTCTTATATGGATGCAGTAGCAAGAAATTCGATTGATATGTGATGAGATGCACTGCTTCGCAAACGATCTGGGTTTTATTTTCAACTCTAACACGGTCCTGTCTTTTGATGACTGCCCCAAAATTTCTACATTCTAAGGTCCGTTTGACTAAACTGTATCCCGAACGAACATCACTTTGAAAGATTGAGGCAGGAGTCATTGGGCACAACCAAAGTGCAAAGGGATTGGTCCTACACTTTAAAAGATTTTACAGCAAACTATGATATGTAATTGAGTCCGTTAACCCAAGATTGTAGGCGAATAGTTCGACATAGAACAACGTGGGACAGAACATAGGAGAAGGAATCACGCCAATGGGTTAATAGTTGGAAAGATTTGAAGCATATTGGCATACACTCTCTAGGCTGAATAAGGGAAAAAGGACATAAAAAGTTAATTTGCTGTTCTAGCCAAATGTTGACAATATCGTTGCACAATGCTTTACCTAAAAAGTCACATGTCCTCTTCAGCTGATGCTATGGTGTGTCAAAGTTGTGCATAGAATCATACTTTAGCGGTGCTACAGTCCGAGGTAAACATGTGCCTTAACCAACATGCCTTTCCAGTTTGTAGTTTTTCAATAACTGCCTGTGTGGACACTCAAAGCGAGGGGTTCCTCACCTGCGCTACCATCTGACTGGAAATCGAAGACTTAGAGGCCGAAATATTCGTGTTAATTCGCTTAACATGCCCTAGCCATATTAAAGTTGTAATATGGAGTTTCCATCGTTAAAATAAATAGCCCGGCACCGAAGGAGACAATTCCGTCAGTATTGATGAATTCCTGTTTTTTAGCGCACACTTAGAACAGTTGGTTCATTATACAGTGACCATTGATAACATCTTTGGTGGTGCTGTTGTGATTTTATCCATTTCGTTACGTCTTTTCAAACCCAGGAAATGTGAATGTTAAACTATTCCGTCATCTATTTTATTGTCAGTGTATTGAGACTGATTTAAGTTTTTATTTAAGCAAATCGGTAGAAACTGCACTACATGACGTAGTTCAAACAATCAAAAAATCACTTTATCACAAAGAATACACACCAGCGCCTTCCTAGACATAAAAGGAGCCGTCAACAACTTAAAAACTATCGAGATAGCACTTGAAACATCAGGAATAGAAATGGTTATTAGAAACTGGATCATAACCATGCGTATAATTTCATCTTCACTTGGCTATTGTACCAAAAGGATAACAACGGAAAGAGGTAATCCACAGGTGGGGTTCTGTCCCCACTTCTTTGGTTGCTGGTAGTCAGCGAAGCATTGAGGAGACTAGAAATCACTGCAATAAAAACAGTGATTTGTGCAGACCTAATGACGTGTGCCAAAATTCCCATCGACCCTAAGCGTAACCATGCAAACAAGCCTAAACATACTCAGTAGATGGTAATAGCCCTGTGGCCTGGGTATAAAACTGAACTGAACTGAAGAAAACTGAACTAGTCCTCTTTAATAACAAGAGATCGATCACAGAGTTTGTGGCACCGACTCTAGGAGGGTCCATCCTCTCACTGTAGTTTTAGCAAATGTCAAATACCTGAATGTGATACTTTATAGAAAGCTAAACTGGAACCTTAATATCAACGAAAGGGTAAAGAAAGGAAATTGGATTATTTAGCTGCAATAGAATCTGCGGTAAGAAATAGGACCCGTCCTCGAAGGTCACCAGATGGCTATACACAGCTGTTGTCAGACCAATCCTTACTTATTGTTGCCTAGTCTGGTGGAATGTCATGAAAAAGACGAAGCTTATGATTAAACTAACAAAGGTACAAAGAACAGTATGTCTACTCATAACAGGAGCTATGCGCACCAGCCCCATAGTAGGTTAGCAGGATTAGACGCCCACTTGCTTTAAAACTTTATAGCTTAAAGCTCTAAATAGATTTTCTATTTTTGTAGCGGTGAGAGTGATAACAGGTCACAGCCTGTTAGGTATGCACTTCGTAACTGACACACACCAACTATGCAGGAAATGTGGCCACCCAGACGTCGAGGAGGACACCCCTCACCTTCTTAGTCACTGTCTTGCGATCAGAAACTGCCGTAACAAACTTCTCGGTAGCTTCTACTACGAGGGCCTGACGGAGTTAGGAACAATTCATGTAGCAAAGATTGTCTGATTTTGCCGTAAATCGCGATGGAGAAGCAGATGGAACAACACAAATCATCACATAAGTATCACATTTAGCAATTAACGAAGCGTTGTCCTGGCTGAAAATAAATGTAATATCCACGAAGTATATTAACATCTTCAATGACAGCCAAGCGGCAATCAAATCCCTAGAATCTGTATCGAAAAATCCCTGGAATCAAATCGAAATTAGCCGATGAATGCCGACTATCTTTTAATGAGATGGCAGAGCATTTCACCATTCACCTCTTCTGGTTGCCGTGCCACAGATACATACCAGGGAACTGCAAGGTGGATGAGCTTTCCAGACAGGGCACTACCCTTGACATTATATCGCAAGTAAATATGTCCGGGGTGAACCTGGGCCTCAACCAATACGTCTCGCCAATTAGCCCCGTCCTTAGCTAACTGACTCCAGTTGCTTACTCCAAGTTGGTTGAGGTCGGTTTCTACATGTGCGCGCCATTTAAAGCGAGGTCTTCTTCTACTGCGTCCGACGTCTGGCTGGGAATAGAAGACTCTGCGAGCCGGAGTATTGGTGTCCATTAGTTCTACATGTCCTAGCCATCTTCAACGTCTAATGTGGAGTTCTTTGGCCAGGGGTATGTCGCTGTACAGCTCGTATAGTTCGTGGCTGAATCTTCGTCTCCATAGCCCGTCAACGCAAACGGGACCGAAGATTTTTCGAAGAATTTTTCTCTCGAATCGACCAAGGATTTCTTCATCCGCTTTTGATACGGTCCATGCTTCAGCGCCGTAGAGCAGGACTGGGATGATGGGGGTCTTATATAGGAACTCCTTAGTAGTTCGAGTGAGGGCTTTACTACTAAATTGCCTTCTTAGCCCGAAGAAACAGCGGTTGGCAAGAGTAATTCTTCGTTTGATTTCTGACGAGATGACTTTGTCAGAGTTAATAGCGGAGCCGAGGCAGACAAAGTCCTGTACTACCTCAAAGTTATATCTGTCAATGGTGACGTTTTGTCCAATTCGTCGATGTTGTGTGTGCCTTCGTGTTGACAGCATATAATTAGTCTGGTATGTGCATCGCATTGCAGATCAAACTGGATGCGATTTAGAAAGCTAACCACCGATGGATAAACGGCACAACGTGTCAAATATCCAGGCAACTCTGACCAAACTATAATCAGAGGCGCTCCATCTGCAGATCAAACATCAGCACCATAATAGGATTACACGCAAGGAGACTGGGACTCATTAGCAATGACTTCTGTAGGAGCTACTTGGACGAGGAGGAGGAAAGAAAACTGTCTGGGTGAGCTGGCTTATATTGATGTCAGAAACCTACTACCCTACATAGTCAGCTCTGAATGGTTCAAGTCAATAGATTCTAACCTAACCAATCAACATCATTTTTCAGGTACCAAATTCTTCAACAAAGCTTATCGCTAAGGGCCCACGGAGGCCTATGCGAGTTTGACGTCAACAGGCCTAACCTACTCTTGGCTACCCGTCTCGTCTTTATGATCCCAAAACTGTTACACCATCGTTAACCCCTACATCGCCGAATGTTCGAAAGTCGTCTCCGAGATCCAAAAACATAACCACTGTGTGTACATTGGGAAAACTAGTTACCCCGCGTCTCTCTATTTTATATTCGCACCCTATCCCATAGGAGTTAATTAGTTGCGTACATAGAGGGTCCGCCAAATAACTTTTTAAAAATGCTATAAAAAAAAAACTACTGAATATTTTCTCAAATTTCTTTTTTTATTTGAAAGTACAATCCTTCCGGTTAATAATGGTTACACGATCGGTCCAATTTTTAAGCACATAATCGATTGTGTGCAGCTGTATTTCACCAATGGCTTCACGAATATTTTCCTTTAAAGCGTCAATTGTCTCTGGCTTGTCGGCGTAACACTTTTCTTTTACGGCACCCCACAAATAATAGTCCAACGGTGTCAAATCGCAGCTCCGAGGTGGCCAAACGACATCAGCTCTGCGGCTGATAATGCGATCTTCAAAAACAGGGCGCAAAACATCGAGTGTAGCTTCGGCTGTGTGGCACGTAGCACCGTCCTGTTGAAACCAAATGTTGCCAATATCCTCTTTTTGTGAACGAAAATTCGTTCAACATGGCCCGATAACGATCGCCATTGACTGTAACGGGCACTCCTTGCTCATTTTCGAAGAAAAATGGCCTAATTATGCCTCTGGACCAAAATCCGCACCAAACAGTGACTCGTTTTGGGTGTATCGGCTTTTCAATGTATGCGTGTGGGTTTTCCGTGCCCCAAATGCGACGATTTTGCTTGTTTACATACCCGCCAAGATCAAAAGGAGCTTCATCTGAAAAGATGATTTTTTTTGGCAAAATCGGCATCCTGTCTAAGCCGATCGCAGGCCCACTTAGCGAAGCGAAAACGCATTGGATGGTCAGTTGGCTTCAACTCCTGAACCAATTGGACTTTGTATAGCGTCATACCAAGGTCTTTATGCAAAATTCGCCTCAATGATGTCTCCGAAATGTTTAATTGTTGAGAACGACGGTGAATTTATGTTGATGGCGCTTCACGCACACTTTCTGCCTCAGCAGCAATATTCTCGGGTGTACGCACTGTTTTTGGCTTTTCACGCTTTGGTTTATCGATGAGGATGCCAGTTTCTTTCACTTTTTTCACAAGATAACGAACATACGGAGCTGACGGTGCTTCTCTTCTAAAATCCGTACGCAATTTTCGCACACATTCTGCAACATTACCATGATTTTCAAAGTAATGTCGCAATATTTCCCAGCGTTGTTCAAGCGTATACACAACCATATTCGTTCAGCGGAAGGATAAAACTAATTATCTGTCAAATCAGACATGAGCTAAGTGTTACCATTCACGAAATAAGCACTAGTTGAAAAAAAAACGTTAGATGGCGGACCCGTTAGTTTGTAACATAGAGAATTAATTAAGCTGGATATACCTTTAAGAATATGGATCGACTCAAATCGCGAGCTTAGTCGATTAAGGCATGTCTGTCCGTCGCATCCATCCGTCACCAGTTTTTGGACCTTAAATTTTGAGCTGGAATAATGAAATTTTGTGCACGTGCTCTTTGATGCTCCCAGCAGAAGAAGTGTAAATTTTTTTGAAATCCCCCCATTACCACGCCCCCTTTCAGAAAAACGTAGTTTTGGCCAAATCGGAAGGAATTTGGAAAAAGTGTCTGAACAACATAATTAGACAATTTCAATATCTATATTTCGTCTATAAAGTTTTTTTTGACACGAACACTTTTTTCGGGGCGTTTTCAGTAAGAAACGTTTTTGGTTAAAATTTTTAAAAATATTCGAAAAAAGTTGGCTGCAAAATCATTGGTTATGATAGTATAAACATTTCGTCTTTAAATTATTTTAACCCACGCCCACTTTTGGGGGCCTTTTTCTATAAAAACCATTTGTATACCCAACCCCGTAGCATATGCAATAGGAAAACGTTGTTTTTTTTGTCGAACCATAAAAGATTTAGAAAAACTGTCTGAAGAAGATGTGGTGACAATGTCATATTTCATCCTCATTCAGTTTTAGCCCCGTCCACTTTTTATTTATTTATTTATTTGATCTACCATATTCGTATATATTAACAGATTATTTTGACTTAATAATAAAAATAGTTTAATCCTGAAAAAAAGATTAATTAAACTTAAAAAAAAAAACTTCAAAGTGAAGAAAAAAATATATATTTAATAAAAACTCTATAATCATAGAGAAAAAATAAAAAAAAAATAAAAACCTTTTCTAAGAGTATAGACTTAGCGAAGGATTGTTAGTATTTGGGATGTGAAATTGTTAAATTAGTGAAAAGATATGGAAAGATCTTTTTTAAATGCTAATCTACTTTTTGAAAATTCGCATTCGTCAGAACTGCACATTTCGTTGAAATATGTGATGCATCTTGATATTGGTTCATTTTGGCAATAAGCTGTTCTGTGCCTATTTGCTATGAACATATCTTTTGGGCGAAGGTGTCTCACAGGTGCATAAATATTGAGACAAGCTAGCAATTCGGATGAATTTATCCGAGAACATATAATATCCCTAATGAACATAACGCCTGTTAGCTTCCTGCGAGTAGAAAGAGTTTGCAAGCCCAGTAATAAGCATCGAGCTTTATAATCAGGGGTGGAATCGGTGATAAGGTGATAGTTGATTGTCGCTTTGTTGATTGTCGTTTTTGATTATCAACTCTTCTTTGCTCTGCGTAAAGCGATCACAAAAAAATGATTTGGAACGTCACTTCCTTGCCGACGCTGTCATTCCGAGCAGCTGATAGGTACAATTTTATTCGGTGTTTATATTGTGAAAAATGTAAGTCAACTCAGCATACTAAAATGTCAACAAAATACAATAAATTTGCATTTTTTTAATGACTGCAGCAGTATTTTCAGCCACCGTACATTGACCCATTGGTGCAGTCCAATCAGCCCCAACTTGTTGAAGTTTCAAGACATTTGCTTTATTCCTCAGGTTTCTTCTTATCAGTTGGAAATCTTTGTAATTATTTTCTTCATTTTTCTCTATGTTTGAGTAGAAAAGTTCCAATGAAGTAAACATTGCACTTCACGAATTTTCACTTTCACTTAAAGTTTTTTTATTTTAATTTATTCAATATTTTCTTTTATCACTAAATTATTTAATTTATTTGGTGTAGAAGATTTCCCTGCAGCTTCTACCTATGAAAATGACACAAATGTATGAAAGCGACACCTAAATAGCTGTCGCATGAAATTGATAGCAAAAAAGCGATTGTCAATTTGATAATCACCTTACGTGGAGGTAAAGCGATGATTTTGATTGTCAACTATCAACTATCACCTTAGCCGATACCGCCCCAGGTAATTCATCATACCAGTTTAATTTTTTGATAGCATACCTGGTAAAGTTTTTCTGTACCCGCTCGATCTATATGCGTTTGATGGTAAGGAGACCAAACAACCGAAGCATATTCCATAATTGATCTAACTAGAGAACAATAAATTGATTTTAATGTATAAGGGTCTTTGAAATCAAAGGAATTTCTTTTCAAAAAACCTAATAATGAATTTGCCCTTGATATTGTTACATCGTAATGTGAAGTAAATGTAAATTTTTTATCAAATCGAATGCCGAGATCGGTTATTTCATTAACTCGTTCTAAAACAGTTTCATTGCCTGCGTAAGTGAACATAATATCATCTAACTGACGTGAAGCTGTAAACGTTTTGCACTTCTCTACGTTCAAAGTTAAAGAATTTTTATTACACCAGCGAAATAAATTTCGAAAATCAGATTGAAGATTTTCACAGTCGCTAACAGATTTTATTTGAGTGTAAAGCTTCCAATCATCGGCATATCCTCAGCATTTCGAATGTTTAATGAAAGAAGGTATGTCATTAGTGAACAAAATAAAGAGAAGAGGACCCAAATGACTTCCTTGAGGTACACCACTGTTTACACTGAAGGGTAGAGATGTTGAATTACCCAGTTTGACTATTTGTTTTCGATTTGCCAAATAAGAGGACAACCACTTATTGTACCACTCTTTGGGTACATTAATTTTAAGAATGGGATAGGGTATTCAACGATTCCCTTTATTTTATGTTTTTTTTACAACTCGATTGCAAAAAACCACTCGACTTATTTATTCAACCACCATATCGATCATAATTAAGTAAAACTTTTTTTTTTCAGTTTGTGAAATGTGGCTATGCTGGCAGCAACTTCCCGGCGCACATATTCCCCTCGATGGTCGGTAGGCCGATCATTCGAGCGGTCAACAAAATCGGTGACATTGAAGTCAAGGTGTGTATACAATTCTTCTCATCCAATTCTATTTAAATGATCGACGAAATGCTAACCCACAAGGTAGCAGATCGTTTGAAGTCTCTCCCACAAATGTTTAAAAAACCAACAACAACTAAATATATTTATGTACATTTTTATAAACTTAAACAAAAAAGCAAACAAGTTATTTTATATATATTATACATTTTTATTCTTTTCTTTCCTTTTTTTGTTTGGAATTATTTTTACAGGATTTACATGTCGATGTAAGTCTATAGTTTTAAAAATTAAAATCCATAGAATCCAACACTTTTGATGATTTTACGTTTTTCTTTTGAAATGTACGGAGTTATCCTTCTTTTTTTTTATTCGTGTGTTTGATTATTGTTTCATGTGTTTGATTTGTTTTTGAAAATAATTGCTGTGGTTGTTAATTGTTGTTTTTTTTAATAATGTTAGCCGTTTGTTAATATCATGTTTGGAGTGCAAAGTGCCAGCTTAATAGTTATAGAGATATAGCAGGAACAGGCTGAACAAGTTGCAGCTTATTTTAGACGCATAGCATTTGAACTAACCTAGATCTTGTAATGTAGATAATGGTGTCGATAGGGTTTGCAAACGTAGTCAATAAATGAGTAGCTGCTTGATGTAGAACAAAATATAAATGTTGCGAGCTTTAGTAGTACGCTGCCATTAAATGATAGCTAATTAGAAATTTTAACAAGTTAGTAAGTTGGTATAGTAGTTTTTAGAGAAATAACCTCGCCGTTTTGATGCCTAATAAACTCGTGTCCTTACTGTTGTATTCTTCTGCTATGCGATATACCCTAAATCCGCTCCGTGACTTCAATACAATGAAATTCGCTTAAGTTCTTACGCGACAGATCATGCAGGCTCCCGAAAAAGGATTTACCTATAGTTCGCTTTCTTGCCTTTAACAATGCTAGGCATTTACTAAGCTAATCGATTCGATTTTGTCTCTAATTCTCTGCTACACCAGATCTAGGATACAAAATAATACAAATTTTGGCACAACGGGCTCGTTCGTACCCAGGGCCTAGCTTTCTCACAACCATTCATGTATGCGTGTGTACTTCTTCCACGATAGCGGGACCTACTGTTTTATACCGACTCCGAACGGCTAAGTTGAGATAAGCTTTTTGTGACAATTGATACTACTTGATTCAGATCATCACGAAAGGAGGTCCAATGAAAAATCCAAGGAAAGGTGTTACTACGGCTGGGGATCGAATCCAGACCTTCTGCGCGCAGTTCATCACACTAACCATCGCGCCACTGAGCCCGTGATCTAGGATACGGCTTTTATTGTATTATGATAGCTTCATGTGTAAGAGAGCATCACTTAACTGGCTTCTTTCCGTTTATAGTCTCAGCCTGCATCCACTTCAATCGTCAAAACAGTGCTTCCAGTCTATAATCACTCCGAACACCATAACATCTGCGAGCAATTTTTCCGTAAACTAGAGATTCAGTCTTCCTTATCGTCTACTACATGTGAGCTGGAATTCGAATATTCTCTAGGATGGACCAGTGCAGTCGTCGTGTACCCTTTGTACTTAATCCAGACTATCCATTCGCCTTTCTCGCATACAGGATTAACAACTTCACGAGGAATTTTTCTTGCTTATTGTCTAGTAACCGGTAGGCAACATGCATGCGCCTTTCCAGTTAGTAGCTTAAAACATCAAACGAGTTAGGAGTTTAAAACATCTGTAGGCATCTCGGGATGGTGCCTGTTTGTTCATTTTGCTCTTAAATTGTTGGATATTGTACCTTGTGCGAATATGTCTCCTCGTTTTGTAAGAAGCTTTTGTATTGCGTTGTTAGTTGGAATTGCAAGTCTTTGTAGTCGTTGAGAACAATAATTTCCCATGTCTAGAAATGCACCCCTATCGAGGTACCCGTTCGGAACAATCTCTGAATCGATAGTCAGTTCCAATCGGAGTTGCTTTCGAGATTTCCGTTGCGGAACAAAATAATAAAGCATACAACCGCGTTCGTTTGATTCCAGATCAATTCTTCGGCAGACAACTTTGGAAGAAATTTAACGCATAGCTGCTAAAAATTGTCGCCTAAACGCATATCGCCGATGTGCGATCATGTGCGTTACATTTCGTCGGAAAATCTGCTTGAAATGCTAATCTAAACGGATACCTAGGTCGACAATTTCTTCCGAACGGATACCTCGATAGGGGGATGATACCTCAACTAAAGATTGAAAGTCTATGGTTTTTACTTGTGCGCGACACTTAAGGCGAGATCTTCCTCTACTGCGTCCGACGTCTGGCTGGGAATCAAAGACTGCGAGCCGTAGTACTGGTGTCCATTCGCTGTACATGTCCTAGCGATCTTAAACGTCCAATGCGGAGTTTTGACTATTGACTAGTGGGATGTCGCTGTACATTTCGTATAGCTCTAGGAATCTTCGTCTCCATAGCCCCTCAACAGGACCGACGATTTTTCGAAGAATGTTTCTCTTAGTTTTGATACGATTCAAGCTTCAGCGACATAGAGCAGGCCTGGGATGATCAGGGTCTTGTATATGATCTCCTTAGAAGTTCGAGTGAGGGAGTTACTACTGATTGCCTTTTTAGCCCGAAGAAACAGCACAGCGGTTGACAAGAGTAAATCTTCGTTGAATTGCTGACGAGATGTTGTTGTCAGAGTTAATAGCGGAGCCGAGTTAGGCAAAGCCCCATACTACCTCAAAGTTATATCTTTCAATGGTGAAGTTCTGCTCAATTCGTCAATATTGTGTGTCCTTTCGAGTTGACATTACACCTAAACCCATTTTGTCGCTCTTTCTCTATTACGTTATGGCATCTAGTTGAGTCCTACCAACGATGTCAACATCGTCGGTGTATGCTAATAGTTTCACCGGTTTATGGAAGATTTTGCATCTGGTGTTGGCTCAGAAGTTTTGCACAATTCTCTCAGGAATGCGATTAACGAAGTCACGTGACAGTGCGTCGCTTTGCTTAAATCCTTTTTTTCGTATCGAATGATTCGGAGAGATCGTTTCCGATCCTGATGGAACAGCGATAATTCTCCATCGTCACCCTGTATAGACGGACAAGTTTGGGCGGTATACCAAAACAAGACTGTCGTATGCGGCTTTGAAATCGATGAGCTGGGTAATGTGTATCGATTTTGACTTTTTGGGCTTTCGCCAGGATCTGCCGAAGTGTGAAGTTTTGATAAGTTGTGGACTTTCCTGACCTAAACCCACACTGATAAGGGTCACCGTTTAACAGTCTGCAGAAGTGATTCTCCCATATCCTCAGCATTGACAGTGTCTCAACTACGATATTTCCTTATTCATTTCGATAGGATTCTGATCGGATCTGGTATCCCTGTCTTCGGCGTTTTACTCTTTGATAAAACTGGCGAACATCTTTCCTGAATTGGCACCTCTCTGTATCCTAGATCGCGCGCTTTTCTTGCTCTTTTGTCTTCTTTCTGAAAAGCCAGTGTTTTTCCCTTCTTCTCTGCCTATAGAGCTTAATTTTTCACCTGCAGCTAAGCCTTGTAGGCCTC
Organism: Rhingia campestris; assembly: GCA_932526625.1. Taxonomy (NCBI): domain Eukaryota; kingdom Metazoa; phylum Arthropoda; class Insecta; order Diptera; family Syrphidae; genus Rhingia; species Rhingia campestris. The sequence continues at coordinate 56,729,233 of OW052182.1, read as the reverse complement.
ATTCTTGTCTGCGAGCATCTGTCGGCATTTCTCACCAAACCAAGGATTTCTTGTTGGTGGCCGCGCGAAACCTACCACATCAGTTGCGGCTGATCTGGCTTGTTGGCATCGTTGCCATTGTTCTTCGACATTAGATGCTGATGTTATGGTGTTAATAGAGAGGTACGCGGTCTGCTAAGGATTTGGCGGTCTCTTGTGATTGCAGTCTTTCGACATTAATTTTATGAAAGTATTTCTTTTTTGTCGTGGCGCGGTGGATATCTGCATTCTAACCTTGGCTGTAACAAGGTACTGGTCCGGGTAGATGTTAGCCCCTCGGAATGTCCGGACATACAAAATACTGGGTGCGTGCCTCTCTATCGCAATGAGATCAATTTGATTGACCGTTCGATGATTTGGAGACCGCTAAATTATTGATATCGAGGTGCTGGCTCTAGTGGCATTTCATTCCGCAGTGAAGTCAATTAGCCTAATTTGCCAGACGTGTTGTCGTGTTTGTTGTGTTTTTTCGACAATACTCCTAAAGATGTCTTCTCCTACTACCTTTCCGTTAAAATCTCCTAGCATAATTTTAACATCGTACTTTCGTAGTCGCTCATAAGTTTTGTCCAGGAAGAGCTCGTAGAAACATTCTTTCGCAACACGTCGGAGCGTGAGCGCATGTAAGGCTTATGTTGGCGAATTTGGCATTGGTTACAATGCGTTCGCTAATGTTTTGGAAGCTTAAGACTTCTTGCCTAATTCTGGCACTTAATACAAATCTACATCCGAATAGTCGGTATTTCTGCTCACGTAGTACATATCTCAGTTTTTCATCCTTTTTTTACCCGGCCCATCCCATCGTATTTCCTGGATGGTAGCGATGTCTGCTTTCAAGCAGCTTAGGTGTTTCGTTAGTTGTTCGGCTTAATGTTCTTACATTCCAGGGGCAGATACGAACGTCGTTGTCATTTTTTTCGTTTAGCATGGTCGACAACAATAATATCAGTCCTTTCCTCTTTATTGCATCGTAGCAGTGTTTTTTTTAAGGCATAACCCCCAACCTTGAGGGCTAAGGGCCATGTGTTTACCTGAGGACAGTAGCCCGGATATTCCGTGCCAGTCAAGGCTGTTATAAATTTTGCTTTCTGGCACTTATAAGTTTAGCAAGTCGAATCCGGTTGGATGAGACCAGTATCCGATGGTTACCTTTTGGGGGTAAAATAAGCACAGCTGATGTGTTGTCAAAGTTACAACTATGTACTGGGCATTGCCAAGTTAACGCCAGAGTTTGGTCTCGTTCTACAACATCCAACAATCATGCGCTCCAAAATCAACATTAAATCCGAGATTTGGACTTCCTACGAGGTTAGGAGTTTTGTTTCATTGTTTCGCCAAAGCAAAGTAACATCATTTTCCAAGGATCTATCTTCGTCGAATCTCCACTAACGTGTCATTCGTGGTGTTAATGTTTACTCCGTGGTAAATGAACTCATTGACTACTCAGTTGTAGCAAAGTGTGAAAAAAGATGTTTTGTCCAAAGTTGTGGGTCGAAAATGTTTTCTTTAGTAAGACCGTTTTTTTAAATGCCTTCTGTGCTTTGGCCTACGCAATTTTGTTTCAGCATGGTCCCCTTCTTTGACAATATGGTGAATGCAGAACCGGGAGGCCCCCATTTAGTTGTTCCTTGTCCGTATATACTCGGAATATCTTCGGTTCTCTTAGGTCTTTTCCGTACCATTCGTCTGTTACCCCTATTTGCAGGTTTTTGGGGCATCAGTATAATTAGGCTTGGCAATTGCTTAGTAACCCGAAGAAGAATGGATGACAATACCCCACTGGGTTGTGACGAAAAAGTACAATAAGTATCAAAATGGATCGGATTTGATGATCAACCTGAGCTAGCCTGTGTCCATATCATTATGTCAGATCATCAGTCCCATTGCCAGTCACAGTTACAATCACAAATGCTTAGTTTGCATGCATTAAATTCAAAAAAAAAAAAAAAAAACGAATGAATAGCAAATGTTAAGTTTCTTTTTATCTCACACATAGTTACGGGTTTCTAGTGATAGATAAGCGCACCACATGTAGAGAACGATATTTTGTGAATGCGATTTTAAACTTCTTTAACAAAATTTATATTTTTTTCGCTCATGACGTGTGTTTTTGTATTCCAATTGTTTTAGACCCCGAATTCTCCATTTTATCCCTCGTTTTTTGTTCGTGTAATTATCTCCCCAGCAGCCTGAATGTGTCCTCTTTAGTTTGACTCTCAATTTTTTCATTAAGCAATCGATACTAATCAAAAATTAACACAATAATAAACGCTTGCATATATTTTGAAAATATAATCTTCTAGGACTTAATGGTCGGAGATGAAGCTTCGCAGCTTAGATCGCTGCTTGAGGTATCATATCCCATGGAGAACGGTGTGGTTAGGAATTGGGAGGACATGTGCCATGTCTGGGACTACACATTCGGCGAGAAGAAAATGAACATTGATCCGACAAACACGAAAATTCTCCTCACCGAACCGCCAATGAATCCGACAAAGAATCGTGAGAAAATGATTGAGGTAATGGAGTTGTTCTAGTGGCAACTTGAGGCATCTAACTGAATTTGATTGTCTGCTTAAAGGTGATGTTTGAAAAGTACGGATTTGATTCGACGTACATTGCGATCCAAGCGGTACTCACCCTATACGCCCAGGGGTTAATCTCTGGGGTGGTGATCGATTCCGGTGATGGAGTTACACACATCTGTCCGGTTTATGAGGAATTCGCGCTGCCGCATTTAACAAGACGACTCGACATTGCTGGGCGGGATATAACGAGGTATTTAATTAAGGTAAGCAGTGCAATCGTAAAAAAAGACCTAGGTCTCAACCTCGTTCGTTTCCAGTTACTCTTGCTTCGTGGGTATGCATTTAATCACTCGGCCGACTTCGAAACCGTTCGAATGATGAAGGAGAAGCTCTGCTACATCGGCTATGACATTGAAATGGAGCAAAGACTGGCACTCGAGACTACGGTTCTAGTTGAATCATATACGGTGAGTCATACCAACCACTCCATCCAACAATGCAACTAAACTCCATTTGCTTGCAGCTTCCCGATGGTCGAGTGATAAAGGTGGGCGGTGAACGCTTCGAGGCACCAGAAGCTCTATTCCAGCCACATCTAATCAACGTCGAAGGTCAGGGCATTGCCGAACTAGTATTCAATACGATCCAAGCTGCCGATATCGACATGCGACCGGAATTGTACAAGCACATTGTCCTGTCCGGCGGTTCAACCATGTATCCAGGTCTTCCCAGTCGTTTAGAGCGAGAAATCAAACAATTATACTTGGAGCGTGTTCTAAAGAATGACATAGATAAATTATCCGTAAGTAGCCCCCCATCCTATCCCATTCAAATCGACTGCAGTCTTTATTCTATTTTTCATTTCAGAAATTTAAAATTCGCATTGAGGATCCACCACGACGAAAAGACATGGTCTTCATTGGTGGCGCTGTCTTAGCCGATGTAACAAAGGACCGCGACGCATTCTGGATGTCCAAACAGGAATACCAAGAGCAGGGACTAAAAGTATTACAGAAACTAACGAAGGGAGCCCAATAACGTGGAGCTGCACTCCGTGTAGTCTTCTTCTTACTTTTAAGTTTAACAAACAATTTTTTTTATTCCATTATTTGTTATTCTATATAATATTTTTTATTTTGTCCTTATTTACACGCATTATCTATAATTTGTAACCTTCGTAGTCCTTCGTACTAATTCGACAAGAGAAAGCAACCTTAGTTGTACCTTTGTAAGAGAGCAACAGCGTAAATAAAATAAAAACAAAATTGTTATTGTGAAGGCAAATTTAATATATGTAACGTGAACAACAAAATATTAATTGTTGCTTGTTATTTAGAGAACTGGTGCGCACGTTTGGACATCTCAATTGCTGGTACTGATCTGGTTTGGGACTAGTGGCGCAACAATTTGTTGATTTGTACTGCCAAGTATCAGAAATCACCTTAGCTGATTTTAACGCTGTCATCCTCATGGTGTCCCTTGGAAATGACATGCATTTGGGTGATTACCCTACTGGAAGATGCTATAACTATTGCTGACGACGCACGGTAGCTGCCAGAGTTGCATTGATATTTGTGAAGTCACGCCGAGAGACCGTATAAAACAATACTGCTCAAGGTCTACTAATTCTAGAATACTCGTGACTATTTTTGGACGAATTGAATTTCGGCGCAGATTCCTTTCCGTACTTAATAAACTGTGTCCACTCACAGAAAAAGTTTTTCCGTGCGTTTACAAAGCAAAATTCCAGAAGTAAAATATTGTTGCGAAGTGCCAGTGTTGGATATCACTGATAGTCCTTTGATTCATTAAATTTTAACTAAATGTATCGATTGCATCATTACCGATGAATACTTATATACCGGCAGAAAAACGCAGTCCATGTGGATTTGCTAGTCTTCTATCGGGCGCGTTTTCGGGTGGGGGATAGAGGAATTCTCTTCAGATATGCGTGGTAGGTGGGAAATAAAATACCACTCATAGACCAAAGCTGGCTAGGGGTAAAGTCCCCAATCAAAAAACACCTCCGCAGACGGCAGCGAAAGAATTCCCAGATGGAGTCAACGGTGGCGTCTACAGTCCCAGTTATGATGGACAAAGTAAACAACCTAACCGACACATTCGGATAACATGTCACCTAGAACACTCAAGGGTTAGTCTGCCCTTTTAAACAGAGATGGAGGCCAACGCCTGCGCTCAATCCAGTAGTGGATACTGATGGCCCCGTATCCGTATTGGGGGTTGTTGTTTTGGTTGACTACCCACTCACGGAAAAAAATTGTTACAACGAAACCAAAAGCCTCGGAAAGCACTGATTTTATTGTTGACGACCATGCAAAACGAAGAAAAAAGACAACGACGTTTGTATCTTCACCTGGAACCTTAAACAGGCGAGGTGCAGGCGAACAACTAGCGGAAGCCCTAAGCTGCTACAAAGCAGACATTACTGCTACCCAGGAAATACGATACAATATACCAAGCAAAAAGAGGATTAAAAACTGACATCTACTACGATCCGTGTTAAAGTGAGCAGAAACACCGACTATTCGGATGTGGATTTGTTTTAAATGCCAGACTTAGGCAAGAAGTCTTATGCTTCCAAGACATTAGCGAACGCATTGTAATAATTCACCAACATAAGCTTTATATGACCTCACGCTCCGACGGAGGAAAACGATGATATTGCGAAGGACTGTTTCTACGAGCTCCTGGACAAAACGAGCGACTACCAAAGTACGATGTTAAAATTTTGCTGGGAGATTTTAACGCAAAGGTAGGAAGAGAAGTCATCATTAGCAGTATTAACAGATTTCGGAAATAGACTGCGATGCAGAACGAAATGCAAATATAGCCAGCACACGGCTTCCTGACCTCGATAAGGGGACATGGCGGTCTATAAATCCACGAACGGTCAACCAAATTGATCGCATTGCGATAGACAAGAGGCACGCATACAGTATTTTGGATGTCCGAACATTCCGAGGGGCTAACATAAACTTTGTTGCTGCAGAGGTAGGAATGCGGATATGCACCTCGCCACAACAAATCAGAAATACAGTCAAAAGACTGCATTCACAAGAGACCGCCAAGGCCTTCGCGCAACGTGTATCGAATGTCGAAGAACAATGGCGACGATGCCAACAAGCCATTAGATCAGCCGCAACTGCTGTGCTATGTTTCTCGCGCCCACCAGCAAGAAACCCTTGGTTTGATGAAGAATTCCGATGGATGCTCGCAGCCAAGAAAGAGGTCTGCAGGTGAAAACGAGAGCTGCCAATGAGCTCTATACAGTTAAAGAATGAGGGAAGAACATCGGCTTTTCAGAAAGAAGAGCTGCCAATGAGCTCTATACAGATTAAGAATGAGGGAAGAACGTCGGCTTTTCAGATAGAAGAAAACATTGCAAGAAAAATGCGCGATCGAGGATTTAGAGAGGTTATACTTCAGAAATGATGTTCGCAAGCTTATCCAAAGCGAAAAACTTCAAAGCCAGGGATACAAGGTTCGAACAGAAGCCTGTCGAGATGAACAAGGAAATATCGTAGTTGAGACACAGTCGATGGTGAAGATATGGAACCATTTCTGCAGACTGTTAAACGGCGGTGACGAACAATCTTCCGCGATGACAGTGAAAACGACCAAACAGCCGACCTAAGTGAAGTGAGGATACCAATATATTAAGCTTAATAAGGCTGCCGGAAATGGCTACCTTCCCGACAAGCTTTATAAAGCAAAACAAAATTTGGTGAAATGTAAGTATCCCCGAATAATGGATCCTCAGTATCATTTTCGCGATCCACAAAAAAGTAGACTCTATAAACTGCTTTTTGAATTCTTTATTGAGTCTTATTTTTTTTTTTTTTTTTTGACATGGTGTAGTACATATATTTGTTTCACTTTTTGCGTATATAGCGGCTGTATGTATGGCCTGCTCAGACTTATAAGTTTGTATATTTTTGCCACACGGCTATTTGTTTCATTTAAAGATTATTTTGCTCCTGCTCACAAGCAATATTTCTCTATAAACTGCTTTTACCATACAACCTGATCGACCCTTATCAGTCTGGCAAAATCTTCCATAAATCGCTGCAACATATGGTAGTATACGCCGACGATATTGAAACCATTGGTCAGACTTAACGTTATATCATAGCCTCTTTCGTTAGTAATGAGAATGAAGAGGGGGGTCATTCCGTAACTTTGAAAACGATTATCACTCAGACGACGAATCGTTCAATAATCGTCTGTGATTTGACGATTATTGTTTTAAGTGAAGCAAATAAAGTTATATGGCCGACAGCAAAAACAACTATTGATCTTACGTAATGCAAAATTTACCGTCGATGTGTTACCTTCAAACGATAATCACTTTACGGACTGAGGGCGCAGTAAATGAGGGTAAGGCTGTTAACATGAGAGGAGACACAACATCGACGAATTGGACAGAACGTCACTATTGAGGTTGTACGGAACTTTGTCTACCTCGGCTCTGCTATTAAATCTGACAAAAACATCTCGTCCGCTGTCTCATCAGGTTAAGAAGGCAATTCCATAGTAAACCCATCAATCAAACTTCGAAGGAGTTCCTATACAAGACCCTGATGATTCTAGTCCCGCGGTTCAGCGCTGAAGCATAAACCGTATCAGAAGCAGATTAAGAAATAATTCGTTGTTTTGAGCGCCATCTAAGTAAGTAAGTAAGTACGTCTTGACTTAACACGTATGTTTATTAATTCATTGACGATAAGTTTGTCATCATTTCAATTTCATTGGGAATTGGCTCGTAGATTTCTGAATCGCTTTCACACGAAACTATTGCCGACAGTTGGTTTAATAATTCACTTCTGTCACATTCATGTCGTTAGTTTAGTTTTTACAAAATAAAACAAAAAAATTGAATTGCAGAAAGTGCACAAATTTACTATTCACAGTTTGAGTTTTTTCTGAAATTTATTTGTCTACATAACAGTCCGAACATTATACTTATCTTTACTGTTCCCGTACATTTTTAAATTTGTCTCTCTTCAGAAAATTCTAAAATACAAAGCCGTACGCGTACTTAGGATATTGTAAAAAGATGAACGAAGAAATAATTGGTTTCGTTCATTTTTTCTTTATTTTCTTTACGCACAATTTCATCTGCGTCAGCAAAAAAAAAACTGTCAAAGCATGACACCCAGGAACAGTGATCAAGGCCCTCTTTTAGAGGGCCTTGCAGTGATCAAGTAAGGAAGAGATACGAAACTTGATCTATGCCAGGAGTTTCAAAGAAACCAACAAAACAATTCTTCCTTTTAATCCAAATATATGCCGGAATGTTTATGTTTTGTTAATTGTGATATTTGAGGTCCTTAAAATGATCTTCGAAGGTTTTATATGCAACATACTTAAGTGGAGGAATGTTTTTGTTTGTCGTCTCTTTCAATATTCTTCTAAATTTGACATTTTTCATTTTTCTTTACGAAAGCATACTGGTACTTTTTATTGTATGAAAAAAAAAAAATTATAATGGAGGTTTGAAATTTTTCTTTACATAAATGTACCCGAACGGACCAATTACCATGGGGCGCAGGGAAGTATAAATATGCAAAACAGTATGCGCTTCTACTTTGCTTTTCATGAATTTCAACAAAACACAAGCACAACTGTTTTTTGTACACCTCGTCGCCTGGATAAAATATTGTCGTATGTGCAAAATTGATGTTTTGAGATTGGAACGCAGTTTTGTTATTTGTTTTTTTCTCTTCCAATCTGTGACACCCGTTTTTCAATTTCTGTCGTAGTTTCCCAGATAATTACTATACATTTTGTCGTAAGTGCAGGGTCTCTAACATTTCAGTAGTTACTTATCGTACGTGCATTAAAACACCTGCACGTACGACAAAATAAACACTTACAACATGTTTGTCATGTAAAATTTGTTCTTGTCTTCGTTCGGTAAATAACTGTCGTAAGTGTAGTTTTCATTTTATTAAAAAAGACGAAGTAAAACGGAGGTGAAAGGCAAACAAACATTAACATTACCATCCCAAAAAGAAGGCAAGTTTTCTTTATTTAAAAAAAAAAAAAAAGAGATCGGACCATACAAGTATGCAAAAAGTATTTTTTAAATACATTAAGCATATCAGAGAGAACGGTTTACTATATTTTCGAAAAACATTATGAACAGTCTAAATCTCAAACTTCAAAGCGTCGTGGCAGGAAACCTACAGAAGTGAGCCGTTAACTGCCGTCAAAGATCACATTTCGAGCTTCGCAGTTATAGACTCCCATTATTGCGGTTCAACAACTTCAAGAAAGTATTTCGAAGCACACTTGAATTTACAAAGGATGTACGATTTATTAAAAATCAAAGTTGAGAGTCCGGTTTCAATTGACGTTTACCGTAACGTATTTAACACAAGTTTTAACCTTTCTTTCCATGTTCACAAAAAAAGATTTATGCGACAAGTACCCTCTTTACAAAGCAAATAAGTTAGTTGCACAGATGCTGAGACTCAACTTTATGACAAGCATATAGAGGAAAAGAGGCATACGAAGGCAGAACGGGAAAAGGATTTACGGAATATTGATAAGAATACTGCGATTTTGTTTTACGCTTTGGAAAACCTTTTTACGTATACTGCCAACTTTTATTACAAAAGAAAACTGTATGTGTATACTCTCACTGGTACGCTTATTATACCTGGTTTAAATAAAATAACATACTGGAATGAGACTGTTAGCGGACGCTCTGGAAATGATATCGCCAGTGCACTGATAAAAATATTAAGCAACATTGTTGATGATCACCCGATTATAAAGCCTTTTATTTTGTGGAGTGATTCATGTGTTCCACATAATAGAAATAGAATCATATCGACAGCCATCCTTCAATTTATTCATGACCATCAGAATTTGGTTGAAGAAGTAACACAATAATTTTGCAGGAAGTTGACTGCGTGCATATTGTCATAGAAAAATATTTAAGTAACATAGAAATACCAAGCCAAGTTACCTTGACCTTACCTTACAAAAGAAAGAACGCTTTTCAAAGCAAAAAGATTCAAACCTCTGACTATGGGAGGAAGAGCTTCGCTTAGCCCCTTCTAAAAATATTGAAACTAATAAAAAAACGATTTAAAGAGCATGATTCCTTACTTGGAAAAAGCTGAGGACAGGAGTTTTTATCGTGCTATTTTAAAACTCAATTTACCATAGGTATTGTATAAAGATTTTTTTTTTTTGTATTATTCATTAATTTTTGTTTACCTGTATGAAATTTATTTCGCTGTGAATTTATTGTGATTTTACTTTTAAAAAAGTATATATTTTTTGTTCAAATACAAAATGCATATTTTATTGAATTACACTATTACGAGTATTTCCTTTTTGAGAATAATGTGATTAAGTTTTTTTATTATTAGAAATAATAAATGAAATCTCTTCCTTTTTTAAAAAATCTTACCTTATGTTTTTTTTTTTTTCAATTAAATTTGTTTTCATTTTATCGTATGTACTACACATTTATAGCATTAAGCTTGTTAATTTGTTGGCGTATGAGTCATAATTTTGTTGTATGTATTTTGCTTACAAATAGTTTTGTTGAAAACGTTACATACGACATCGGCATATAGGGCAAAATTCGCTCTTATTTGTTTCTTAATTGAAGTAATGACACAATTTTAACAAGATTTAACTAACAAATGTTTTTTGCATCTATCATGTAATTTTGAAAAAAAATCTACCGTAGGGTTTTCGAAAAGGAATTATTTTAACTTTGGTTGCGTTTTTCCAAAAGTTGTCGAATGTAACATGCGACAATATTTTATTCAGGCGACGACCTGTTGCAGAGTATATCTACTTACAGTGAGTAGGGACACTCTCGACAATTTCATAATTTGAAGTACCGCTATGCCTCACATACACGAGAAATAGACGGTAGTAAGGAAGACTTGCAGTGAAAGAGAGATAGAAAAGGAGTAGAAATTTTTCGAATTGTTACACAGGATGTGTTGTAAAAAAATAGCAAAATTATATATATATATAGTTTTTAATATTTTTGTTTGTTGCTAGTTTTTTTGTTTCCTTATTAAACTGTTTAATTTATATGATAAACTTGTATTTGAACATTTTATGAGAAATTCCTTATTTTCATTTTTACAGCAAATAAATCATTTTTTTCAAAATGAAAATGCGATGAATCGCAAAGTTTTTAAGAAAATACATATTTGCAAAACCGGATTTAAATTTTTGTTCAAGATTCTCTAACTAGTTTAACAAGGTCGGTTAAATCTCGGGCCCTCATATTCTCTAAAATCTGTAAAATAAGAGGAAACATTTTTAACTCACACTCCTAGTTTAAGCTTTATTTGATTTCTTCTTTTCTTTCAGTTAAATGTAGACAGTTTTACTGTTCGGTTTTGAAAGCGAATTTCGTGATTTCAGCTGAAATGCGAAGCATTCTGCGATATAATTTCACATTCTGAAATTAGGAATTTTGCTAAAATTCTATTTCAAATGACGTCCAACCGAGTTATGTCAAATCAAACATTACTTTTGCCCCCTACAAAAACCTTATTTTTTTCTACTAGAAACGTCAAATTGCTCTGTAATTTGTTTTAGAAAAACCGTTCAGAAAACAAATTTAAGAAAGAATGCATAAACTTCAATAATTAATGAACAATCGTATGATGGCCTATTGCTTTTTTTTTCAAATAGCTTCTGCAAATGTCATATCTTCGGAATAACAACACGGCTGCGTAAAATCGCAACGTTGTTTTCCAAGCAATATTGATTAAGTTTTCTTGTTCAGAGACATATAACACAGTTTTCTTTATTGCACTAAATATTGATTAATATCATTTTATAAATTGTATTTTTTAGTTGAATTTTTTGAATCTTTCACAAATGATCTTCTGAACTTTTTGGATTCTCGAAGTTTAGTTGAATTGAAGACATCATATAACAGAGGTAATATAAGCTAGCTAATGTATTAATTCCAGCTGAAACTGTTGTACTTATCATTTGAGCCTCACCTTTATATTTTAAAAATTATTTGGAAAAATGTGCTCATCTGTCAATTTGGGAGCCATTCTAAATGAATTATTTTTCTCCCTTAAATATAAATTCTCAACATCTTTCCAGATTGCTTTCTAGTTATCAACAACAATATCATATATAATATAATTATTTTATTTTAAATTTCGCAAAGGCCCTGATTGTAACACCCTTTTTTTGAATTAATAGATGGAATTGAATAACTTTTGACAATTTAACTCAGTACGCCTTTAAAAGTACGGGTCAAAAAAATACAGAATTTTCCCCTCAAGTCTACCTATGTAATTAGTGTGACCATCAATAGTGTGACTGTCAATAAAACTTAAAATTGTTCAATATGATATATAAAGAAGTAATAAATATGCAAAAATGTTTAGTTTTATATTCTGCAGTGAAACATTTATATTGAAGATCCATAACTAAGTCTTTTCAATCAATAACCAATGACAAAAACAAAAAATAAAACAAACTTTAAAAGTCAAACTTGGTAACCTGGCCAAGTCAATTGATTTTTGAATAGCTGAGGGGAAATACTACTACACTGACAATCACTTCAGCCCGCTTTTAGAAAAGCATTATGGGAAATTTTCATTTAAATATCTTACGCAAAATTGCTAAATGCGATAGTGTTCGTTAAATGTGTTGTGTTCTCTTTTTATTATAAGTGATTGCGCATAAGGATTAAAATCAATCCTTTTTACCTGTTTTTACTTATGCGACGTATTTGTTGTAGTGTTTTGTTTGTAGTAGTACGAGTTGCATATGTATGGAGAGTGTCCCTACTCACTGTAAGTAGATATACTCTGACCTGTTGCTACAAAATAGTATTAATTTTATTCTAGATTTGGCATCACTTACTATTTCCAAATTGATGACAGTTGGAATTTTAAATCGAACATTACTCTTCCCATTGTTGGCACTTGCTTATTTTTGCTTAAAGCCAAAGTGTAAACTAAATTATATTTCGTCCATAAATGCTAAAACATCCACTAAAGGGACAAATATTTCATCTACTTAAATCGTCAATTCATCGATATAGAAGTAGCATGGGTGACAGCTATTCAGGGGTTGATTTAAAGAAGGTAATCGAAGAGCTAGAAAACTTTGCTCCAGTAGCTCTTGCCGAGAAATGGGACAATGTTGGACTTCTCATTGAACCCTACAATCAAAGGTAATATTTAAATAATTCCGTCTATAAATAAGCCTAACAGTTTCCTATTTCCTTTAGACGCATTCAAACGGTTCTGCTCACCAACGATTTAACCTTAAAAGTGCTCGAGGAAGCTGGAAAGAAAAATGCCGACCTGATAATTTCGTACCATCCACCAATATTTGCCGGTCTTAAACGCATAACTCAAGAGTGAGAATAATAAGGAAGTGTGTCGATATACCTATATTTTACAAAACATTGGTTTGTCAACAGCAATTGGAAGGAGAAAATCGTTTCGATATGTCTTGCCAAGGGAATCGCTGTGTATTCTCCACACACTGCTTGGGATTGTTGTAGGGATGGGGTAAATGATTGGCTAGCATCAGCACTGCCTTCTTCGGAATGTGTTCCGGTTACTGTATGTCATCTGCTGAGATTGATATTGGTTTTGTTTTTAATCTTAATTACCACTTCCAGATCGATCCTATTACCAAATGTGGACCAGGTCGAGTAATGAAAATTTCTGAGAGTGTCACCCTAGCAGATGCGATTGAAAAAGTACAAAACCATATTGGATTGGATGTGCATGTTGCTGTTGGAGTTAGACATTCAATGGAAACCCCAATTAGAACCGCAGCTGTTTGTGCCGGCTCAGGAGCATCGGTGCTAAAAGATGTAGTCGCGGATTTGTATATATCGGGTGAGATGTCTCATCACGAAGTTCTTGATGCTCAGCATCGGAATGTTTCTGTTATTTTGTGTAATCACAGCAACTCTGAGAGGGGCTTTTTGAAGAATTTCAAGACAGTCTTGGGAAATTTGTTACAAAATGCTTGCAATGTTATTGTGTCCGAATGTGATAAGGATCCTCTTACCACTGCCGTTAAAAATTCAAAATAAAGAGTTGTAAAGAAAGATCGAAAAAGAACGTCACGTAAGTAGTTGTTTGCAACTGACCAACCCTATCAAACAAAAGGAAGCTTCATCTTGCACCTTACTTGTTTCAAAGTCTCAGCGATTTTACAAAAACGGAAGTAAGAAGTGTCCTCTGTTTCATTTATAGCTCCGATTGATTTTCTCGCAGGTAACAATGAGAATGGACGAAATCCATGTGGTATCACAATGGAATCGACCAAAAACTGGGGTCGAATCGCGTCCTCCGTGAACGGATCGGCAATCGTACGAACAACAATTACGTGATTCATCGTACGAACGAACGTATTGAGATTGTGTCATACGAATGCTCACGGAACGTAATTTTTAGTTTGACGTGATAGCTGTACTTGAATAAAATAAAGAAGGTAATAGTCTAAACTTAAAATCAATGTCATTGGGAAGTAAAATTCGCCAAAATACAAGTTGAAAAAATCATTTTACAACATTAAATGGATTCGGCGTTGTTATTTTATCTAAGTTCGTCAGACGAAATGAAAAACAATTTCGAACAAAGCTAAGAGATAGGAGCAATTGTTCAATTGAGAACTATCTCTGAAAATAATGTACATAGTATATATATTTATAGATTTATGAAACGGGTTGGCTTAAATAAAAAGGCATTTTAAAATGTATTTACGAAACTTTACTTATATGGACAATTATTTACCGCAGTATTGCATTGTATTGCAATAAGCAGCAACACATTCTCTCTTAGTTTAGGTTACCAACACACCGTCGCAGGTGCCCCATTTTTTTCAATTTGTTTGTTGAATTTTGGTCCAATCAAAAAACATTCTCTTGAAAAGTGTTAATTTGCTGAATAGCCTTCCTATAATAACGAATGGAATCCTCTATTGCGCACGCAGTACGCAGTTGTGGCTGCTTTACCATTAGTCATTGGTAACTCGTTTATAAGTCCCTCAACTGATGATTCCAATCCAGTTGCTTAAATTATTAAATTATGCTCTTCGGTGAGATGCTTCTCCTCATACGGTCCCACCTCCTATTCTATTATTTATGTCTTTCATCTAAAATGTTTGGTCAGAAAACCTCTAAACAAATTAAATAATAAACAGCGACTCAATAAACTAAACGGGCTTTCCTAACTTCTTTAACCTGAGGTCCTACAATATTTAACTTAGTTGTCAAGCTATCTCACATTTAAAACAAGTGAAAAAAAAAACGTTTTTGTTAAATTAATTAAATATAGGTCGATTTTACATATAAGATCATATATTTTTTTAAATAATATCACATTATTTTCTGACTTTAAGTCATTTGGCAAATTATTGAACAATCTGAGACCTTTATGAAACAATATATTCTGAGCTCTGTTTGTGTTTAAGAAAGGAAGTCTAAAATCACATGCATTTCTTAAATTATAAGGCTGTACATCCGATACGTATACCATTTGAATACGCAGATAATTTGGTTATATATTATTTTTAATTTTAAATATAAAAACAAGCACATTCATAACAGTTCTTTAATTTATTGAAAGCCATTGTAATGTATTAAGCATTATTTGTATAGGCGTTAGCATATTGCAAATTAAAATACATCTCATACCTCTATTTTCTAATCGTTCCGTCATTTGGTTTGTTCCTAAGAAAAGTATTGTTGAACAATATTCAAAATGCGGTTTGATCATTACATTATATATTTGTATTGCACAACTCAATGATACCCTACGCCTTATTCTTTGGAAAAATCCAATTTTTTTTGCAATTTTATTACATACATAGTTTATGTGATACTCAAAACTTATATTTTTGTCAATAATTACTCCTAGGTACTTTATTTCATTTACTTTTTCGATATTAACATCATTAATTTTTATGTTATCATTTGACTCTCCATTAATTATTATGGTTTTTGTTTTACCTACATTAAGTTTCAATTTATTACTTTTGAAATACTTCTCTATGTTTTTTAAATCAGCGTTCAGATTGTTGATGCACTCTTCAGCAGAACTTCCAGTAACATAAATAAGCGTATCGTCAGCAAATAGTCTAGCCTGCGCATGTTGAAGTACCTTCTCCAAATCGTTTATGTAGATTATGTTGCGTAGACCTTGTTTGCATTTGAGTCATTGCTGGCATGCTAGTTCCCTCTTAGCTCGTCGGTGGGTGTGGGACTTGACTCTTGGTCTATACACCACAAAACTCATGCCAGTCTTCTCGTCTAGCTGTTGTGACGAGTGCGAGAAAATTACTCAAAACCCTCCCTACCTTGGTTACCATACTCGCCTAGATAACCCCTTTCCTTGCCACTTCTCACCTCATCTGTGTCTGTCATCCTTTCTTTATCCTACCATTCTCATCCCTTATTTGCCCCCCTAATTAAACATCCTGTTTATGATTGTCATAATGCCATTACAAATTTATTGATTGTTAGTCTCATTAAAACAAATATTTTATACTATAATTTATACATTTTTAACATCCAAAGCTAATCTTTAAATATTTTTGTATATATATAAGCGTTTGTTAAGTGTGGGCTTCAACGCCGTCTTTTGCAATACGTTTTCTAGCAATGGTCCCCTTACCCCCAATTTCCCTATGAAAATGGTAATTTGAATTGACTCACCACTTTGTTCAGCAACTGGCGATGATGTGCACAGCATCCAGGTTGCGGCTTGATGAGTTTGTAGTCTATTTTCCCACCTATTTCACTGAGAAATTATTTTTTTTTAAATGAGCCCTCTTGCTCACTATCTATATATATATACACTAATGTTTAAACACTAAGTATTACAACTCTAAAAAAAAATTACGTTAATTTACAATAATTGACTCTAATTAATACACAAAAAGATTGATAATATCAAATAAACAAAAAAATGATTTAATTCCAACACAGGATTTGAACCGGGGACCTTTAGATATATCCCAAAGTGGTGCTGGTTACTCTATTCACTAAGCCGCGGCCTCTGCTGAAATTCGCTAGTCCAATTTATAATAATTGGCTGCAAAATGGCGGGCTTTTTCCGAGAAAAGGAATTTGTCCAAGAATTCTGAAGATTCGCACTTTGGGAAATTTCTTCTTTTTTGAATATCCCTATAATTTGTTATAATTGTTAGGTTTGCATATGATAACTGCAGTGTCTGAAGGTATGAAACTTTGATCCCCCTTTTCTGTAGGTATATGTAATGTCCGAGGTACTTCTTGTTGTTTCAACTAGGTTGTTACAATTTATTTAGGTATTTTCAACATTATTATTTTTTATTTTCTATAGAAAATTACTTTTATAATTTTTATATTAATTTAATTAATTTTTTTTTCTTTTGCCAAATCCAATCAAATGAGATTAGCGTCTGCCGCTGCTTAGACAATTTTTCACAAATGATTTTAAAAATGAAGGAACGGGCCAACAGTAGCCTTGCCATCCGTCCGGGTTTTCCCGGACATGTACTCTTTTTTGCCTCTGCGGGGAACGTCCGGTATAGTTTTAATAATATGTCCGGGATGGTATTTTCACTTATCTACTTGGCAGTTTGTACTAATTAATATTTTATAAAAAATAATTAGGAGATCACTAAAATCAACAAAATTAATAATTCAGAAATGAACAATCATTGGCCGTGTTCCGAGTTTCAGTTTTAGTAAGACATCATGATGAAGCCCTGTTCACATTGGTCAATCGAACATTTCAGTTACGTGACATTAGGGGAAATGACGGGAAATGGCTGACGAAACAAGTTGAAAATTTACGCATGGGCACTCAGATATGAGTGAAACAATTGATTTTTCTTCGGCATGTCCTTAAGATGTTTTTTTTATATCAATAAAATTACTCGATATTATAGATTATTCAAGTTCTGTTTTACTTTTCTGATAAAGCATAATTATTCTGAATTGATGGAAGTTAATAAAAATCTAAAAATATGATAAAATTAAATTGCAAAATAAAGGGTTTGGCATAGTTTGACATTTACCTTACCATTCGGTAAGATTTTGCGTTCCGCGTTACTTTACCTTATTCAGTTGTAGTCAGAAATCCGGAACACGGCCATTGTGGTGGATTTGGCTCTCTCAAAGCAAATGTTTTTAATGTGAAAGTAAACATATTTGGATTAAAAATGTATACTACGACTGAACGGAGTGAATTGTCTAATCAGGTTATGCATACATACATTAAATATATTTATTCCATATAGAGTTGTGTTTTAAAATGAATAATGTTATTGCAGTTGCACAACATTCCGAGAAGGAATTGCACCTTCAACAAGGAGTCGAAATGTGAAACTATTTATTTTATGTTAAAGAAGTCGATACCTTAGAACCATATTAAAACATTTAAAAAATTTTTTTTTTTGTCCTAATTTTGTACTCTTTTTCTGTTCGTCATTTGTCCGGATAAGTCCGGGATTTGGAACCCCATGTACTACTTTTATCAAATACCATCTGGCAACACTAGCCAACTGTTAACCGTCGACCTTTGAAAATCTCTTGAATTTGCAAAGTGCAGAGCAAACCACTCTTACTGGTTGCAATACAGCATTGCCATGTCGTTCATAATATGATATGGTCACAAAACATCGAACTGTCATCGGAAAAGGTGTACAACTGTTGAAGTCAGCTTCACTGTTGACTTATGACCATTTGTAGACCAATTTGAATTTCGTTACAATTATGAACAGAAGAGTTCCCAAAACTGCTCCCTGAGGTACGCCCACTCTTACCGCCATCAATTCTGATATTTCATCCGCCACTTTTGTTCGTTGATGTCTATTTGAAAGGTAACTTTTGAACCATTCGAGTTCTACTCCTTTTACTCCATATTGAAAAAGTTTTTGTACAAGTATTTCACGATCTATGGTCTCGAATGCCCTTTGAAGGTCCAAAAAACTGCAACCACAACCTTCTTTTCGTGCACTTCTGTTTTCCACTGTGTAACCACGAGGTTTAGTAGTGATTCACAGCTGTGTTGTTGGCGAAAACCTGATTGGAAGTCCGCCAAGTAATGGTTACTTTCCATATATCTTTGTAGCTGTTTATGTACCACTTTTTCTAGAACCTTGCTCTCAGTCATGAGCATGTTCACTGGCCGAAACTCTGTTGGATTAACCGTTTTCTTAACCTTTTCGATTGGGACTACAGTGGATTCCTTCCAGTGATCAGGAAAAATTCCACTAGTCAGCGATTCATTAATGATGTTCAAAAAGCTGGGTCCCACAATGTCAAAAGCAGCTAGTAGCATATTAGTTGACAAACCGTTGTAGTCCTTTTTCCTGTTCATGTTTTTCATTGTATATTTTAGTTCGTTTATATTTATTAATTCGAATTTAAAAGTATTTTCATTATTTATACTTATTAAATTTGTAAACTGCTCGAAAGGTATTTTATTGTTTAATTCTTCCACACTTCTTACAAAAAATGTATTAAGTTTATTAGCTATCTCTTTCTTATTTTTTATAGTTACACTATCACACACAATTTCTTCTATATCACTTTTTTCCTCATTTAGTACTAACGTTTTTATTGTTCTCCACATTGTTTTTTGGTTAGTAGATTGACCAATTCTTCTTGCAATGAAATTATTTTTCGCTAAGTTTAATTCATTCGAGTACCTGTTTCTACAAAGCCTAAACCAATTCCAGTCATCCGTGTTGTTTGACAGCGCAGCCCTTTGATGTAATTGGATTTTCTCTACTTTCATATTGAATAAATATTGATTAAACCAACCGATATTACAACTAGATCCACTTATTATTCTGGAGACCTTCATTTTACACATAATAGCTTTTATTTTTACACTGAAAGATTTTGCCGATTCGTTTACTTCATTGAAATCTATGTTTGATATTCCGTTATTTATAAGTTCTCTACGAAAAACGTTCTCATTAAATACCAATGACTTAATCAATTTTTTAGCGCGATTTGTGTTAACAAAGTTTGTTTCAAATTTTATTTCTAATGATTCGTGGTCACTCACTTTGTATTCTTTAATTACTTGGGTTTGTACATTTTGGTTGTTAAAGCACTCCCCCTGTATGACAGGAGATACTATCACATCTCACTACCTTATAGTCCGTTAGTTTTATTTCAGAGTTCTCAATATCTGATGTTAGATGAGTTTCCGACTTTCCGTAGCACAAATAAAATCAAAATCGGTATTTGGCACAATCACTTCCAATTGGGGTAAATTTGTTCGAATTCCCCCAATATTTAAATAAAGGCACTTTACCGATGAAGTTAATTGTTAATATAAATTTTTTTCATTTTCGATTTTTAACATTCGTTGTAGGGTACGACAGCAACTATCCCTGCAATCGTGATTTATGTCAATGTCGCATATATTAAGCCTTTCTTTTGCTTTTATACAATTAACACATTTACTATTAGCACTCTCTAAACGTGTGTCCCTTTTCTCCACATTTAGCACATACCTGGTAACTCTCTTTACGATGTGTGGATGTATGGTTAAATCCCCAACACTTAAAACATCTCAGTACGTTCAAACTTTCATAAACTGAACATCTATCCCATTCAATGCTTAATTTCTTTGAATTCATTATGCTTTCAAATGCTTTACCGTCTATTTCAATTAAAGCATTATAAACCCTCTGGTTCTTATAGGATTTATATAATCTAATACATTTAATTTCACTGCACTGAATATTGTTTTGCCTTTTTATTGCATTTATTATTTTGTCACCATCCATGAATAGGGTCGACTGTTGAACAACATCTTCCTAACACTGAAGTCAAATGAGGCAGTTTCAGTGACACAATAGGTCATTGAGGGTTAGCCAGGCCACTTAAACAGAGATGGTGGCGGTGAGCCCTAAAGGCCGACGGCAGCGCTCAGTACAATAGTTAGATACTGATGGCACGGTGTACTAGACATATCTAATAAATTGGAGCTGTCCCTCCAGGTTGGGGTTGTGGTTTGAGTTAACGAACTGCAGTAACTGCACATGGAATGTGAGAACATTAACTAATGAAAGCCCTAAGCAGCTATAAAGCAGACATTACTACCATCCTGGAAATGCGATCGGATGGGCCGGGCAAAAAGAGGATGATAAACTTTAACATCTACTCCGAACGTGTACAGTGAATAGAAACAGCGACTATTCGGATGAGAACAAGGCGAGATGAAAAAAGGAATTATGGTAGTAAAGGCACAGTCGATGATGCGGATATGGAAGAACCACTTCAGCAGACTGTTAAACGGCGATGACGAACAATCTCCCGCCTTCAGTCAGGGAGAACGAACCATTCTATATTGGCGATTTTACGAGAGTGCTTACCCAACAGATTGTGCTATAGAAATGGAGGCCCTATTTTATATTTTTTAAAAGCAAGTGGGGGTCTTACCCTACTTTCACATAAGGACATACAGCTAGACGATCCTATTTTGGCTAGCTCGTGTGTTTTTTCATTCCCTGGAATATTATTATGTCCTGGCACCCAGATAATTTGGACTTTATTCTGGTTACAGTCTTTAGCTCTTTGCGGCAGCGTCGAACTAATCGCGATTTTACTAAGTTAGATGCCAGGCCCCTCAATCCGTAAAGTGATTATCGTTTGACGATAACATTTCGACGGTAGATTTTGCATCACGGAAGGTCAATAGTCGTTTTTGTTGTTGGCGATATAATTTCATTTGCTTCATTTAAAACAATAATCATCAAATCACAGACGATTATTGAGCGATTGCTCATGAGGTCTCGACTATCGTCTGAGTGATAATCGTTTTCAAAGTTACGGAATGACCTCCCAGGGCGAACATCGGTGGTTTTCGAATGAAATTCGTAGTCTTATTTTGCAACGGGACCTGGCATACAAAAATGGAAACGTTACATTGACCACCAAATGTATCGTACATTGCGTAACCAAGTGGTCAGCAAAATAAGAACCAACAAAATTCAGATATATCGCAGCAAGTTAAGTCCTTTCATGAATAAGCGACAACTTTGGAAAAACTTGAAAGAGATAGGTATAGGAAAACAAAATCAAAATAATAATCAACCTATCAATACCGAGGTATTGAACAAACATTTTGTATCCTTTGCCTTTCCAACCCTTTCAGACAGTACCACCGATATTGCTGAAACTTCTTATGTTCACACGCACTGACATTGTTGAATGTATTTTATCTGTTAAGTCCAATGCTGTTGGAATTGATTCTATACATCCTGTTTTCATTAAGTCCATTTAGGTTCTTATCCTGCCTTATATCACACACGCCTTCAACAAGATATTAATGACAGGTTTATTTCCTACCCTTTGGAAACTAGCTAAAGTTCTACCTTTTCCGAAAAATTCGAGTTGGAATGAATTCAGACGAATTTCAGTGCTCCGGATACCTTTTCTAGCCAAAGTATTCGAGAAGGTTGTGCAAAAACAGCTGAACGCCCAACTTGGAGCACATTATATCCTTTCCCCCAAGCAATCAGGGTTTCGCCAAAAAACAGTTACACCGCCGCCATTTTAAACATGTCGAAGATATCGGGAGTGCCTTGGATGATGACCATGTTACGCTCCTAGTATTTCTTTATTTTTCCAAACCATTCGGTGGAGCATGCTAATTCATGCCGCAAACTCTCCGTACATTACGGTTTCTTATCTTCGGCAGTTCGTTTGTTGTCATCCTATCTTTGGGATAGAGAACAAGCAATCTCTGTTGGCAACACAAGTGCAAATGTTCCTCCGACTACTAGAGGATTCCCTGAGGGCTCGATTTAGAACCTCTTCTTTTTTTCTTTATATATAAATGAACTCCCAAATAGGATTACAAGATCCTCAATCCAAATGTATGCAGATGAGGTGCAACTTAGAAAAGCTTTCCACTTGGACTTATCGAAGATTGTGCTCTTACAATCAACAAAGATCTAGAAGAAATCTCGCGCTGGTCAGCATCTAATGGTCTTTTCTAAAATCCACCGAAATCGAAAAGCCTTGTCATTAGCAAGAAAGCCATAAACTATGAATACTTCCCCATTTTATATTTAAATAGTTCAACTATAGCCTATGTATCGAATTTCGGACTTTACCGAAGTCGCGAAGACACAACCGGTGAGCAACACTGTAGACTAGTCAGACACGGTGGAGGACCCACTTAAACTACCCAGGAATGCGCGGCGACTGCTAGGTAGGTTTAAGAACCGTGAACCCAACTCCTTAACGGATAGGCAAACGGTTCAGATAAACAGGGCTCGGGAGTTTGTCAAATCAACCAAGCCAGCTTGGCGCAGCAGCCTTAAAGACAGGAAGCAGAACCAAACTAACTGGTGATGGGAGCTTGATCGGACCAAGATAGGAATGTATATCGCAGTCCGCCTTGAGTAGGTCAAACTCCAAGAAAGCGAGTGTCATACCAGCCAAGGACAAGTCCAAAGCTGAGTCGACACCCTGCTGCTCCAAAACGGCTCTGCAAGGCAGAGTAGGGACCAGCTCAAATAGGGTGCTGGCATCTGGAAAAGACGGCTCGGGATTGACCGCATCGAAGAAGAAAGGTGTAATGCTGTTCACCTCGAATGCGGCCACTCTAAAGCGTACTGGGGCTGTCACACATAAGGATTCGTCTACATATGAGAGGGCTCCTGAAGTCTCCAAAAGAAGTCGGCATGACCACACTGTCTCTCCGAAAGTAGGTAGGGACCGAAGAAGATGAAACTCCCTGATAAGGTCAAGGAGAGTCTTCGTGTCGCAGTAGACGACCTTGGAAATGCAAAGCGAAGACTCACCGAAGACCCATGGAAACTGTTAGAAGTAAGATTCCTGGATGGCGTCAATGACGCTATCCTGAAGGTAGACGGCGTGGTTCCGCTTTTTGGACAGCTAACTACCTTCAAAGGATTCCAGATAATTGAATGTGACAATGATCACACCTTGAGTTTGTTCAAGAGTTTCATCGTCAACACAGACGCACCTTGGTCAAATGCTGACCTGCGCGTCGTTGACAGGAAAGAAATCCCCAGCCTCACCAGACCAAAAGGTCGTATACACATACAAGGACCTTATCTACCAATGAACAGGAGAGAACGCAACCTGCAGTTCCTTAACCCAGAATTAGAAAGCAGCAAGAGGAAAGTCCTTGAAACGGAGAACACACTGATTCACCATATTCATTGACAGCCAAGCGGCTATAAAAGCAGTATCTGCTATCGAAATTAAATCAAAGCTAGTTCGCCGCTGTCGCGAAGAGCTCAATGTTCTCTGCTCACATCATAATGCTGATCTCTGCTGGGTTCCTGGTCACAGGGACATAGACAGCAACGAGATGGCCGACGAACTGGCAAGAAATGGATCTACTACAGATCATGACCAGGCACTACAAACGGTCGAACCACCGCTGTGTAACCTCAGAGAACGAGTGGAATACAAGACCCGAATGAAAGCCAATACCAGGTGGAAGTCATTGACTACCTGCGAAATATCTCGGAAGCTCTGGCCAGAATACAACGGAAACCGAACCAAAACACTTTTGCGGTATGACAGAAGCTCCTTATCTAAACTGGTAGGGGCTTTCACTGGTCACAACTTTCTCAGAAACTATACAATGAAATTAAATCTCAAGGATGACGATATCTGTAGAGGGTGCGGCGATGAGGAAACACACGAGGATACACCTCATTTCCTCTGTCACTGCCCGAGTCTCTGTCACCTGAGGAATAGAACACTTGGCAGCTACTACTTCCAAGATATCCAAGAACTTTCCAATATTCCTTTACCCTATCTTTACAGGTTCCTACGAACATCAGGATGGCTGGATAGAGTGGAGTAACCCAAAGTAACAATAAGGAAGGACGTAATCCCACCAATGGGTCCACACGGACCTAAGTGTAGCGGGATTGAGGATCTTCTACTCTACCAACCCGTAAACCTAACCTAACCTAGCCTATGTACCAAAGGCAATGAATCTTGGTATGCTTTTCAATAACACTCTGTAGTGGAATATATACATGCACATCAACGCCGCCGTCGGTAAGGTTTATGGTGTACTCCGTATTCCATTATACATTATACTCCTCTGAAAATTCGTTTGCTTTTATCAAAGATTATGAATTCTATACATATGACGCATTGAGAACAAAAAACAGAAACTTTTGCTCAGTAGCTTCATGGTACGGGCGGGAGGTGTGCATGAAAACACATGAAAAACAAGAACAAAAACATATGGCGGACTGTGCCGGCACGACCCGCCATAGAACAATTTTTCTTATATGGAGTGCGTCATCTGTATAGAATTCATAATCTTTGCTTTTATCTAAAACACTAGTAGTACTTTCGTACACTTCTACTACTATTTAATATAATACAGGGGCCATATTTTATAAAACGATTATCGTTGAAATCACTTCGTTCTCGTTGAAATTCGATTACATGAAACGAGTATCGTTCTTGATTTTACGATACTCGTAATTTCTTACGACTGGCATTCGTGTAGCTTTTGTTTTCGTTGAGTTGTCATAAATGTCTCGTTTTACACAATCGCGCTTTGTCGTGACTATCGTTTACTTCTATTTCGTTTACTTGCCGTTCGTTTCGTTTTATGTAATAGAGCCCCAGCTCAAGCTACCTTGCAGCTTGTAAAATAGGATACAGTTTGGTTCCTCTAACGGGATCTGTTACAACTAATTCACCCTAGTTATTCCTGTCTCACTTCGGAGAGACAGTTTTTGGTCAACGCTATCCGACTGTGGAATTCCCTACCATTTTTATGCCCTCTTTTTTCCATAGCTAAAATCGATGTACTCCTTGACCGAATTGGCTATTTTTTTTTTTAATTTTTGTAATAGTCCACATGAAAAGTGCTTCTATTTGCGTTTACTATTAGTCAACGTTCGTGGTCCATTTCATTCTAAGATTTGCGAACTATAAATGGGGAATTTTCTAGCACGTAGAAGCGTGCCAACGTTTGCGATTGTGAGACAATGACACCCTTAGAGATGTTTTCAATAAATATCTCAACATGCTTCGCATCCAAACCGACTAATTTGTGGATCAAATAAAAATATGCCATTTGTGATAATATTTTGCATCAGATTACATCATTAAAACTGATGGTTGGGTGTTGTAGAACGAGGGTAGACTCTGATTGGCGTTAACTTGGCAATGCCCAGTGTTGCAACTCTGACTACACATCAAATGTGCTTATCTTTACCTCCAAGTGGTAACCATCGGATACTGGTCTCATCCAACCGGATTTGACTTGCTAAACGATAAGTGCGAGTGTTGATAACACGACGAAAAACAGCAACACTATAAACACCCTGGTGAGAATGGCACGGATGAATACCCGGCCTGCTGTCCCAGGCGAACCTAGATGAGCTGCTCTGACATATTCGGACAACAGGTTGTCTAGGAATTTCAAGGGTTAGTCAGGCCCCTTGAACAGAGATGGTGGCGGATGAACCGAAAGGCCAACGGCAGCGCTCAATCCCGTAGTGGATACTGATGGCCCCGTGTCCTAGGGGTATCTAATAAATTGGAACTGGCCCTCCAGGTTGGGGGTTGTGCTTTGGGTTAACTACCCACCCACAGAAAAAAAACATGGTTACGAAGCAACCAATAGCCTCGGAAAGGACTGATTTTATTGTTGACGACCCTGCTAAACGAAAAAAGGACAACGACGTTCGTATCTGCACCTGGAATGTGAGAACATTAAACAGGAGAGGTGCAGGCGAACAACTAGCGGAAGCCCTTAACTGCTACAAAGCAGACATTACTGCCATCCAGGAAATACGATGGGATGGGCCGGGCAAAAAGAGGATGAAAAACTGTGACATATACTACGGACCGTGTTATAGTGAGCAGAAACAGCGACTATTCGGATGCGGATTTGTTATAAGTGCCAGACTTAGGCAAGAAGTCTTATGTTTCCAAGATATTAGCGAACGCATAGTAACAATCCGCATCAAGGCCAAATTCGCCAACATAAGCCTTATATGCGCTCACGCTCCGACGGAAGAAAAAGATGATATAGCTAAGGATTGCTTCTACGAGCTCCTCGACAAAACCTATGAGCGACTACCGAAGTACGATGTTAAAATCGTGCTGGGAGATTTTAACGCAAAGGTAGGAAGAGAAGACATCTTTAGAAGTATTGTCGGAAAACATAGCCTACACGACAACACGTCTGGTAACGGACTTAGGCTAGTTGATTTCGCTACGGAACGAAATGCCACTATAGCCAGCACACGGTTTCTTCACCTCGATATCCATAAGGGGACATGGCGGTCTCCAGATCAACGAACGGTCAACCAAATTAATCACATTGCGATAGATAAGAGGCACGCATCCAGTATTTTGGATGTCCGAACATTCCGAGGAGCTAACATCGACTCGGATCACTACCTTGTAGCAGCCAAGGTAAGAATGCGGATATCCACCACGCCACAACAATCCAGAAATACTGTGAAAAAATTTAATGTCGAAAGACTGCAATCGCAAGAGACCGCCAAGACCTTCGCACAACGCGTATCCCTTAACCTCTCGATTAACACCATACCACCAGCATCGAATGTCGAAGAGCAATGGCAACGATGCCAACAGGCCATTAGATCAGCCGCAACTGATGTGCTAGGTTTCTCGCGCCCACCAGCAAGAAACCCCTGGTTTGATGAGGAATGCCGACAGATGCTCGCAGCCAAGAACGAGGCCTACAAGGCTAAGCTGCAGGTGAAGACGAGAGCTGCCATTGAGCTCTATAGGCAAAGAAGAAGGGAAGAACATCGGCTTTTCAGCAAGAAGAAAAAAGAGCAAGAAAAGCGCGCGATCGAGGATATAGAGAGGTGCCACTCCAGGAACGATGTTCGCAAGTTTAACCAAAGTGTAAAACGTCAAAGCCAAGGATACAAGGCTCGAACAGAATCCTGTCGAGATGAACAAGGAAATATTGTAGTTGAGACACAGTCGATGCTGAGGATATGGAAGAACCACTTCTGCAGACTGTTAAACGGCGATGACGAACAACATTCCGCTGTCAGGCAGAACGAACCATTCAATATTGGCAACGACAGCGAAAACTGCCAACCACCCGACCTGAGTGAAGTGAGGATAGCAATATCTAAACTCAAGCTTAATAAGGCTGCCGGAAATGACGGCCTTTCCGCTGAGCTCTATAAGGCCGGCGGAGATGACTTGGTAAGTAACATCCACCAACTCATAAGCCAAATCTGGTCGGATGAAAATATGCCTGAAGAATTGAACCTCAGCATCGTTTGCCCGATCCCCAAAAAAGGAGACCCTCTGAACTGCGCCAACTACAGAGGCATAAGTCTCCTCAACATCGCCTACAAGATCCTATCTGCCGTAATATGTGAACGCCTGAAACCGTTTACCAACAACCTGATTGGCCCTTATCAGTGTGGTTTTAGGCCAGGAAAGTCCACAACCGATCAAATTTTCACACTTCGGCAGATCCTGGAAAAAACTCAAGAAGTCCAAATCGATACCCACCACCTATTCATCGATTTCAAAGCCGCATATGACAGCATTTATAGAGACGAACTGTACAGAGCCATGTCTAGTTTTGGTATACCGCCCAAACTCGTCCGTTTGTGTAGGATGACGATAGAGAATTCTCGCTGCTCCATCAGGGTCGGAAACGACCTCACCGACACATTCGATACCAAAAAAGGATTTAGGCAAGGCGATGCGCTATCATGTGACTTCTTTAATCTGATTCTTGAGAGAATTGTGCAAAACTCCAAAGCCAACACCAGAGGCACAATTTTCCAAAAGTCGGTGCAACTACTAGCATACGCTGACGATATTGACATCATTGGTAAGACACAACGTGATGTCATAGCCACGTTTGCTAGTATAGAGAAGGAAGCGGCGAAAATGGGTTTAGCAGTAAATGAGGGTAAGACTAAGTATATGCTGTCATCACGAAAGGACTCACAACATCGACGAATTGGACAGAACGTCACCATTGACAGATATAACTTTGAGGTAGTACGGGACTTTGTCTACCTCGGCTCCGCTATTAGCTCTGACAACAACATCTCGTCAGAAATTAAACGAAGAATTACTCTTGCCAACCGCTGTTTCTTCGGGCTAAGAAGGCAATTTAGTAGTAAAGCCCTCACTAAGGAGACCCTATATAAGACCCTGATCATCCCAGTCCTGCTCTACGGCGCTGAAGCATGGACCGTATCAAAAGCGGATGAAGAAATCCTTGGTAGATTCGAGAGGAAAATTCTTCGAAAAATCTTCGGTCCCGTTTGCGTTGACGGGCTATGGAGACGAAGATTCAACCAAGAACTATACGAGCTGTACAGCGACATGCCCCTGGTCAAAAAACTCCGCATTGGACGTTTAAGATGGCTAGGACATGTAGAACGAATGGACACCAATACTCCGGCTCGCAGAGTCTTCGATTCCCAGCCAGACGTCGGACGCAGTAGAGGAAGACCTCGCCTTAAGTGGCGCGCACAAGTGGAAACCGACCTCAACCAACTTGGAGTGCGCAACTGGAGGCAGTTAGCTAAGGACCGGGCTAATTGGAGAGGCATGTTGGTTGAGGCCCAGGTTCATTCCGGACTGTAGCGCCACTTATGTAAGTAAGTAAATCATTAAAGCCAAATGAAGAAATTCATTGTTTGAAGTCGTCCGTTTTGTGGAAAGACTTCAAAAAGCTCAAACTGATAACAAACATGAGTGTCGATCTGCATAGCTACCAATCTGGAGAAATATTTTTAAAGCAATTGCTGGACATAATGAACGACCGGCTGTTTTCAATTTCGTTCCAATGTTTTCTGTCAGCTAACCAAATCGAAATTCGAAGTCATTCAAAAGGGGCGTAAAAAATTATGATTGGTTTATTGAACGTGCTATATTGGCTGTGAAAAATATTGATGTCGGCGAATTGAATTTTATGATTCAAAGGAAATTTCTCGCGAATTTGTGACGTACAAATAAGTTACTTCCCAAGATCATATCATTAACAATCCAACCGAGTTTTTAAACTCTCTGGAATTACCCGGATTACCACCTCGCAATCTCTAAAGTAATGTTTCTCATTCCAGACAAATGTAACAGAATTTTCCAATGATTCCTATAACCAGCTACCAAAAAAAATGTCAATTCTATCATGTTTTGTGTTCCAATGAAGTTTTTCAATGATAGCTACAACTTAACCCTTGACCTTGAAAATCCATGCTTCTCGCATGGTCAACTGTATGTCACCTGTTCCTGTGTCGAAACACCATCAGCTTTATTTGTTTACGCGCCAGACAACAAAACAAAAAATGTCGTGTATCATAAAGCATTGCAATGAACGAAGTTACATAACAGCAAAGCAATCGAAAAAAAAATATTTATCCATTTTCAATTTGAATGCAAACGTATTTTAACCAAAAGCGATAACAATCTTGCATACTCCGATTTTTTAATTATTTTGGGTTTACATCGTAAAATTTGTTTTTATATAAAATATTTGGAAACCAAAATGTTTACAGATTTATAGACATTTATTTCGATTTCCTATTACATAATATGTAAGTAATTGCAATTGCAGATAAAATTAATCTCCTCCACTTTAATTACTTAAAAGAATTATTATTATTATTAATTTTATTAACAAAAAACCTCTTGCTTAAAACAAAACGCAAAAATAGTATGAAACTTCGTCCTCCGTGATTCTCATCAATTGGCACACAATTCCATTTGGTTAATAAATCATCCGTGTTGCCGTTGATTTATTTAATACTAAATGCGCTCTCCGTGATTCTCATCAATGAGATCAACAAATCCATATGATTTGTAAGTAGTCGATGTTGCCATCATTCACTTTGTATGGAAAAGGTAGGAAATTTCGGGCAAACGTGTTTCGGATATCGTTTTTCGGTAAAACTATTCAAACAACGAAAACTACCAACCACCTGACCTAAGTGAAGTGAGGATAGCAATATCTAAACTCAAGCTTAACTAGGGTGATGGAAATGACGACCTATATAGATCTACAAAAAAGGAGACCCTTTGAACTGTGTCAACTACAGATAAGTCTTCGAATATAAGATCCAATTTGCCATAATATATGAACGCCTGAAACCGATTACCTAC
Organism: Rhingia campestris; assembly: GCA_932526625.1. Classification (NCBI taxonomy): domain Eukaryota; kingdom Metazoa; phylum Arthropoda; class Insecta; order Diptera; family Syrphidae; genus Rhingia; species Rhingia campestris. Next base: position 56,698,519 of record OW052182.1, on the reverse strand, counting down.
CAACAACCTGTTCGGCCCTTATCAGTGTGGTTGTAGGTCAGTACAGTCCACAACTGAACAAGTCTTCACAGTTCGGCAGATCCTGGTAAAACCCAAGAAGTCCAAATCGATACAAACCAAAATCAATTTGAAAGCCGCATTTCAAGATAGTATACCGCCCAAATCAAGTTTATTCGATATTAAAAAATGATTTAGATAAGGTGACGCTTTGTCGTGTGATTTCTTAAAAATATTTCTTGAGAGGATTGTGCAAAACTCCGTAGCCAACACCAGAGACCCAATCTTCCATAAATCATACTCATACACCGACGATATTGACATTATTGGTAGGACTCGACGTGTCTTCACAGATGAATTGGACAAAGCGTCACCATTGGTAGATATAACCTCGAGGTAGGACGGGACTTCGTCTACCTTGGCTCCGCAATTTCTTCGGGCTAAGAAGCCAATTTAGTAGTTAAGTTCGAACCACTAATAAGATCTTATTGAAGACGCTGATCGTCACAGTCCTGCTCTACGGCGCTAAAGCATGCTATCAAAAGCGGATGAAGAAATCGTTTGAAGCGAACAAAAGCCAGAACTATAAGAGCTGTTGCATTGAACGTTTTAAATGGCTAGGACATGTAGAACTAATGGACACCAATACTCTGGTTCGCATAGTTTTTGATTCCAATCAGACGTCGGACGCAGTAGAGAATAACCGTAAAAGGCGGGCACACGTAGAAACCGATCTCTAACAACTTGAAATGCGCAACTGGAGGCAATTAGCTGAGGGCCGGGCTAATTGGAGAGGCATGTTTGTTGAAGCCGCGGTGAATGGCGCCTGTTCATCATCGAACATATCCGACCCACCATTAGCAGCGTTGGCTGCATAGCTGTGCCTCTTCATGTCATGTAGCAAACTATGCTTTAAGGTGAACATTCTCAAACAGATGTCGCACTGAAATGGCCGCTCGCCGGAGTGAGTGGGCATGTGACGCAAACCTTCCGTAGTGTGCGAGTTTGCCGGCACACTTAGACCATTTTTTGGTCCATTGTGATACCACATGGATTTTGTCCATTCTCCTTGTTACTTGTGAGAAAACCAGTTTGAGCTTTAAATGAAACGGAGGAGACCTCTCACTTCAAATCGCTGAGATTTTGAAGGTAGTTAGCTCCAAGATGGAGATTTATTTTGTTTGATAGGGCCTGGCAGTTACGAAGGAGATGAAGTATTGTTTCTTCTTCCTTTTCGTCCATGCAGCTCCTAAAGAAGTCGTTCGAGTGGAGGCCTAGCCTTTCTGAGTGCCTGCCTATTAAACAGTGTCTAGTGATGACACCTATGGTGGCGCTAATGTATGGTCTATCAAGTAAAATCAGTCCCTTGGATCTTCTTAAATTCAGCTTTGGCCAAATTTGTTTGGTGATTTGAAACGTCGTGCCAAGACTCCATCTGAAATTTGATTTGCTGTAAGCATGTTGCGCTGGTAAGCATGTGCCGATAGGAATACCTCGTGCACCCGTCTCGGTTTCAGTTGATAATTTAGTCCCATGTCTGGCGAGTTCATCAGCCTTACAGTTCCCGGGAATGTCAATATGCCCAGGTGAATGTAAACTGCTTTGACATCTCCTGCAGAGATGAGCGCCAATCTAAGGTTGTCTTTGAATTTGTTGAGACTAATTCCAGGGATTTGACGGCCGCTTGGATGTCCGAGAAGATGCTAATATCCTCTCTATATGCCAAGATAAGGCTTCTTTGATCGCCATGAGTTCCGTCTGGAACACTACTTACTTACTTAAGTGGCGCTACAGTCCGGAATGAACCTGGGCCTCAACCAACATGCCTCTCCAATTAGCCCGGTCCTTAGCTAACTGCCTCCAGTTGCGCACTCCAAGTTGGTTGAGGTCGGTTTACACTTGTGCGCGCCACTTAAGGCGATGAGCGTATGCTAGTAGTTGCACCGAATTTTGGAAAATTGTGCCTCTGGTGTTGGCTTTGGAGTTTTGCACAATCCTCTCAAGAATCAGATTAAAGAAGTCACATGAAAGCGAATCGCCTTGCCTAAATCCTTTTTTGGTATCGAATGTGTCGGTGAGGTCGTTTCCGACCCTGATGGAGCAGCGAGAATTCTCTATCGTCATCCTACACAAACGGACGAGTTTGGGCGGTATACCAAAACTAGACATGGCTCTGTACAGTTCGTCTCTATAAATGCTGTCATATGCGGCTTTGAAATCGATGAATAGGTGATGGGTATCGATTTGGACTTCTTGAGTTTTTTCCAGGATCTGCCGAAGTGTGAAAATTTGATCGGTTGTGGACTTTCCTGGCCTTAAACCACACTGATAAGGGCCAATCAGGTTGTTGGTAAACGGTTTCAGGCGTTCACATATGACGGCAGATAGGATCTTGTAGGCGATGTTGAGGAGACTTATGCCTCTGTAGTTGGCGCAGTTCAGAGGGTCTCCTTTTTTGTGGATCGGGCAAACGATGCTGAGGTTCCATTCTTCAGGCATATTTTCATCCGACCAGATTTGGCTTATGAGTTGGTGGATGTTACTTACCGGCCTTATAAAGCTCAGCGGGAAGGCCGTCATTTCCGGCAGCCTTATTAAGCTTGAGTTTAGATATTGCTATCCTTACTTCACTCAGGTCGGGTGGTTGGCAGTTTTCGCTGTCGTTGCCAATATTGAATGGTTCGTTCTGCCTGACAGCGGAATGTTGTTCGTCATCGCCGTTTAACAGTCTGTAGAAGTGGTTCTTCCATATCCTCAGCATCGACTGTGTCACAACTACGATATTTCCTTGTTCATCTCGACAGGATTCTTACGAGCCTTGTATCCTTGGCTTTGACGTTTTACACTTTGGTAAAACTTGCGAACATCGTTCCTGGAGTGGCACATCTCTATATCCTCGATCGCGCGTTTTCTTGCTCTTTTTTCTTCTCTCTGAAAAGCCGATGTTCTTCCCTTCTTCTTTGACTATAGAGCTCAATGGCAGCTCTCGTCTCCACCTGCAGCTTAGCCTTGTAGGCCTCGTTCTTGGCTGCGAGCATCTGTCGGCATTCCTCATCAAACCAGGGGTTTCTTGCTGGTGGCCGCGAGAAACCTAGCACATCAGTTGCTGCTGATCTAATGGCTTGTTGGCATCGTTGCCATTGTTCTTTGACATTAGATGCTGGTGGTGTGTTGTGAGTCGAGAGGTTAAGGGATACGCGTTGCGCGAAGGTCTTGGCGGTCTCTTGCGATTGCAGTCTTTCGACATTAAATTTTTTCACAGTATTTCTAGTATGTTGGTGCGTAGTGGATATCCGCATTCTTACCTTGGCTACAACAAGGTAGTGGTCCGAGTCGATGTTAGCCCCTCGGAATGTTCGGGACATCCAAAATACTTGATGCGTGATCAATTTGGTTGACTGTTCGTTGATCTGGAGACCGCCATGTCCCCTTATGGATATCGAGGTGAAGAAACCGTGTGCTGTCTATAGTGGCATTTCGTTCCGTAGCGAAGTCAATTAGCCTTAGGCCTTACTTATAACAAATCCGCATCCGAATAGTCGCTGTTTCTGCCTACTATAACACGGTCCGTAGTAGATGTCACAGTTTTTCATCCTCTTTTTGCCCGGCCCATCCCATCGTATTTCCTGGATGGCAGTAATGTCTGCTTTGTAGCAGTTTAGGGCTTCCGCTAGTTATTCGCCTGCACCTCTCCTGTTTAATGTTCTCACATTCCAGGTGCAGATACGAACGTTGTTGTCCTTTTTTCGTTTAGCAGGGTCGTCAACAATAAAATCAGTCCTTTCCGAGGCTATTGGTTGCTTCGTAACCATATTTTTTTCTGTGGGTGGGTAGTTAACCCAAAGCACAACCCCCAACCTGGAGGGCCAGTTCCAATTTATTAGATACCCCTAGGACACGGGGCCATCAGTATCCACTACGGGATTGAGCGCTGCCGTTGGCCTTTCGGTTCATCCGCCACCATCTCTGTTCAAGGGGCCTGACTAACCCTTTAAATTCCTAGACAACCTGTTGTCCGATTATATCAGAGCAGCTCATCTAGGTTCGCCTGGGATAGCAGGCCGGGTATTCATCCGTGCCATTCTCACCAGGGTGTTTATAGTATTGCTGTTTTTCGTCGTGTTATCAACACTCGCGCTTTTCGTTTAGCAAGTCAAATCTGGTTGGATGAGGCCAGTACCCGATGGTTACCACTTGGAGGTAAAAATAAGCACATTTGATGTGTAGTCAGAGTTACAACACTGGGCATTGCCAAGTTAACGCCAATCAGAGTCTACCTTCGTTCTACAACACGTGTTCCGCCTGGAACACGCTGCTATGATAATGAAGAAGGAAAGATAGGCTGAGATTTAGCCTTTCGGAGAAGATATCACCACCCACTCCGTTATTTGTTTTGGAGCCATCGGTATAAAAATGGATCGAGTCATAAGTTTGTTAGATACGAAGCAGTCTCTTATTATCCGGTGGAGTGTGGTGCCATTGCCTGAACGATCACTGTTTTACTGCTACAACTTGTTCGCAATGTTTATTGAACCATGGATTGTCATCTTTAACAGAGAATGAGCTTTTTTATTGCATCCGCGTAAACATTGACGTCTTCGTACCTAAAACAAAAGTCAACTAATGAAAAGAATCCTCACTCAGATTATTGCAGTATGTTGCTCGTAATGTTTGAACATCCAAAAGTGATTTTCCCCTAGCTAGAAAATGCTTCCCATAAGTCGATGAGGACTGGATGAGGCCAGTACCCGATGGTTACCACTTGGAGGTAAAAAATAAGCACATTTGATGTGTAGTCAGAGTTACAACACTGGGCATTGCCAAGTCAACGCCAATCAGAGTCTACCTTCGTTCTACAACACGTGTTCCGCCTGGAACACGCTGCAATGATAATGAAGAAGGAAAGATAGGCTGAGATTTAGCCTTTCGGAGAAGATATCATCACCCACTCCGTTATTTGTTTTGGAGCCATCGGTATAAAAATGGATCGAGTCATAAGTTTGTTAGATACGAAGCAGTCTCTTATTATCCGGTGGAGTGTGGTGCCATTGCCTGAACGATCACTGTTTTACTGCTACAACTTGTTCGCAATGTTTATTGAACCATGGATTGTCATCTTTAACAGAGAATGAGCTTTTTTATTGCCTCGCGTAAACATTGACGTCTTCGTACCTAAAACAAAAGTCAACTAATCCTCTCTCAGATTATTTTCCCCTGTCTAGAAAATGCTCCCCATAATTCGAACATCATTCAAATCTATATATATAAAAATGGATCTTGGTTTGTTCGGATGCTTAAAACTCGAAAACGACTGGACCAAATTGGATACTTCCTTCTGCGGATTTGTTCGTAATTGCTCCGCGAAGGTTTAGGAAAAAAGAAAAATTGAAAAATTCTCAAAAGGTGGCGCTGTAGGCGGTCATTCCATTTGATAATGGCAAAACAACGTTTGGCGGACCAGCTTGTAATAAATAAAATCATCAACAACACTTCCAGTGAAAATTGTTTTTAAACACAAACGTATATTTATTGTTTCTCTTTATTTTTCTCATATAATAATTGTTTTCCATAGAATTATGTAGAAGTTTTACACACTCAAGATGCTTTGGTTATTGCTGTATGCGTATATATTTTATTTGCCATTAAATAAAAATAGTTTTTTTTTTATTAAATATTAATTTGTTTTAATTTCTAGTAGAGTTTAAATTTAGTTTTTTTTGTAATACACGCACTTATAATCGAACATGCAAATTACAATGTATTCGTATATAATAATATACTTTTATGTATTTTTTTTTTAAATTTAGTAATATAGCAAAAATTAAAAGAAAAAAAGTATTTAATTAAAAAAAATAATTAAGAAAATAATCACAATAATTACAAAAATCAATTAGATTTAAAAAAATGAAGATAATAATTACAAGCAATAGCTTAAATATGGTTTGTTCTCAATTGAGTGGTAATTTTATTCAACATACAGATTTGTGTTTTAAAAATTCATTAAATAAATACTACAATTGTTTTTTTTTTAATATATATATAAATATATATATATATATATGTGTATCTTTAATGTTTATAATAAAATCAGCAATTCATACGATAACTGTTTTGTTTTTTAAAACTACAATAAGCCACAGATTGGTGGTGATACGGCATGCCGAGAAAATAAAAGTATCTTTCGGAAAGAGGCCGTTTTGTTTTTTTTAAATCTAAGCATAGATAATGGTAGGTAATGCACGAGCAGAAGGCATGTTTTGTTTTTCAATAAAAGTCTCATTAATTTTCTAATAAATAAATCGCGCAATTATTTATGTTTAGGTATTCTAATTCTACTAGAGTTTCACACAATATTTTTATTTGTTCAAATAGTGTATCTTAAAAATGTATCTTTATATTCAACAACATCTACGAGGTTGTTGATCTAATTTTGATTTTGGTTGTGTTTCGAAAAATTCTTATTTTAATCGAATAAAAAACGAAATAGGTTTTGGTTGCACCAGAGTTTCTTTCGTCGTTTTTTTTTTTAAATAATTTATCTTCCACAATGAGGGGGTGTGTTCAATATGCTAAAACTAATAATGTATCTAAATCTACAAAAACCAAGTCCTAAAATGTATTTATATATATTTATGTATCTTTGTTTGCCAGGGTCTTTGATTTTACTTTGGTGTAGCTCAATTATAGTGTACTCTAAAGTTTACTTGTATCTTTTCAATTTTTGTTAAGTGAGTTTAAAATACTAATGTACAGCTTAGGTGGTAGATCTACAGGTTAGGTTGGCGCGTGTTGCCATTTTCAATTTTTTTATACATATTTTGTTTGTCACTTATGATAAGCAATTGACTAGAGAGGGATGTTTATATAAATATTTTGTTTGCAGAGAGATAGAGAGAGATAGTCTTTTTAATTACGACTTTGGACTCTCGGTTAAAATTTAATTTAGTTCACAATAGCCATCGCCACGGTGAATTTATTAAATTTTGAACTCGATCTTAAACCGTTTTCAACTGTCAAATAGCGAATGCAGTTCACAATAGCGATTGATGTCAGTTCAAGATCACTGTTGTGAATTCTTTCGAATTTCATGCAGTTCACAATAGCCGCTATTGTGAATTTCTTCGACATTTTACAGTCGTTCTACTTAAAACCTTTGAAAATTTTAAAAATCTACTTATCTACGCCCAAAAATTTAGCCGCCTCATCAGCCGATGATAGGAGCTTATTGAGAATCCCTTGATCGCTGATGCCTAGTAGGTTGCCAATGAGATCGGACTGGTTGTTGTGCTCTTCGATGTTTTCCTTGTGCTCACCGGACAACCGACTGTTGCGCCATTCACTGTTCGCCTTCGAAAACAGCTCCTGGAGCTTGTGGTTGCGTAGGGTAGTTGCCAACATTGCAGTGGATGGCGCCTGTTCATCATCGGACATATCCGACCCACTATTAGCAGCGTTGGCTGCACCGTTGCTAGAATGACCACCGCCGCTGTGCTTCTTCATGTGACGCAGCATACTATGCTTCAGGGTGAACTTTCTTAAACAGATGTCGCATTGAAATGGCCGCTCGCCGGAGTGAGTGCGCATGTGACGACGCAAATCTTCCGTTGACCAGAAGCGACGCACGCAAAACGCACAAATCACCTTGCGGTTGGTGTAGTCCGGGTATTTGCCACGACTTTCATCGCGCTTCTCATCATCTTCGGTCGACTGGACTTGGCTGTTGACATCGGCTTCGCTGTCGATGGCGCCTTTTGACAAGAGCAGAGCAAATTCCTGGGTATGATGGATCTTAATGTGATCGAGGCACTGCAGCCGCTCGGCGAACGAACTGTCGCAGAGGTGACACTTGAATGGCAACTCTGATGACGAGACTATCTGTGGCGCTGGTTCGACTTTGCACACTGTACTGATGGTCGTTGGTGTTGGTGCTTGATCCAAGCACTCCTGCTTTGGTTGGATAAGATGCTGCTTCTCCAATTCCCTTTGCTCTTCCAGTTTCTTCTGCTCGCGTTGTTGCTGCAGCTGTTGTTGGTGTTGGAGTTCAATCTCTTCGACAGACTTGGGCACCGGCATGGGTTCGTTAACATCCTCAATGGGGACATACAATGACACAGCTGATTCGACATTTCCATGCTTGCGCAAGAGATGGCGGTCGCAATTGCTCTTGGTGGTGAACAGCAGTGGGCAATGGGAGCATTTGAAGGGTTTTTGGCCGGTATGTGTGAGAATATGACGCCGCAATGAGCTAGACCAGGGGAACATGCGCTGGCAATATGGACACGAGACACGATTTGGCGCAGAGCTGTAGGCTGATTTCTTTTTCGGTTCCAAAGATCCAGGCATATCTTCAGGACCGGAGTTGTTACTTTCCGATGCGCTGCCTGATGCTACCAGACCTTCTTCGTCACTTTGTTCGGCTTGATCGACAACATCACTGGGTCGAAAGTAGTTGTTGAAGGACATGGAATTAGTGGCGTTGTCAACGAGTCTCGACACCGATGCGAGGTCATTCGACTCGTCTTTGAATGGCGAACTGGCGACTTCTTTTAGGAATTTTCCCACAGACTCCGCTTGAGCAATCATGTTCTTCGACAGCTTGAGGCCGAAATCTTTTGGGCGCTCCTCATCGGTTGGATTCGACGCGCTGAAGTTCTTGATGGTGCCGGCTTTCATCGCCTGCTCGAGGATTGACTCGGCGACCTTTTTAGCTGCCTCGTTAGCTCCCTGTTCTTGGAGATCCTGGATTTTTGTCAAATTCTCAGGCTTGCGGTCTTCGAACTCGTCCTCCTCCTCTTCATCGTCTTCGTCCTTTTCGTCGTCCTCGTCGATGACAAGTTTTGGATCATCGTCCTCTATACTGCCATTGTTTGTGTTCGACGAAGAACTGAGCGACTTGCGAAGATTGCTGATAGCAGAGGTTGAGTTCTGATTTAGAACGCTACTTGAGCCTTGGGACAGAGCTTGCTGCAGATAGTCGGTTTCCTTGCGCGCCTTGAGCTGCTGAGCGAGAATGGCATATTTCACCTGATCTGAGATGGCACTCAGCGGGTTGGTCATCATCCCAGTGCTGTTAATTGGGTGAGCAGCTTCCAGGGGAGAATGCGACGATTGCATGTGAGACATGACCGACGAGCTGTTGGTACGTCCGCGCATAATGTGGTGACCGCTTCGCTGGCGCTGAGCCCAGTACTGGGGATGTTGCTGCTTGATGTGGCGTTCCATGTTCGAGCGCAGGGTAAAGCGAGCGGAGCAGTGTTCGCAGGCAAATGGGCGTTCGGTACGGTAACGACGTTGCTTTTGCTTTGGCATCAGGACACCGTTCTTGATAACCATCTTTACAGGGCCGTTGTTGTTCACCGATGAAGGCAGCATTCCCGAGGAATGTGATCCTGGCATGGAGCCCATGTGTTGATGACTTCGCGGCATAGGCGACATTTGAGTCGGGGTGAGGTTGCGTGGAATCAATTGGCTCTTGGCAGGAGTTGGCGAGTGGGCACGCGGGTTCGACTGCTTCATCATTAGATTGGCCTCTTCTGGGACAGCTGACTTTGGCTGGGTTTGGGCTTGGTTATTATTAGAGGTGTCCCCCGCAGTAGCATGTTCGAAAAGTGGATTCATCAGTGGTGCAAATTTGCTCATGTCACTGATGTTGTTTGAAAGGAATGAGTTTGGCATGAAGAACGGGTTCAGCGGCTGGAACACCAGATTCCGGTAGAGCTGAGAAAGTTGGAAATAATGTGCGGGGTCCATCTTTGGCATAGCCTCGTTAAGTAATCGCTGTTGAGCAAGCAGGAGCTGTTGGTTCTTTTCCAAAACTCGCATTTCGATGCTTTGATCATCCGCTTGAGGGCGGACAGGTGGAGCTTGCGCTTGTGACGGAGCTTGTTGGGGTTTCTCTGCCATTTTAGGTGGCTTCACTGACTTTTTGCTCAGGTCTAGAGCATCCATGCTAAGGTCTATTGGACGGCTGGCTTTGTCGTTATGCGATTCTTCTGCATCGTGCTCTTTCTCGTCTTCGTTGGACTGATTGAAGGATGGTGTCGCTTTATCGATCAGCTTTTCCAAGCTCTTGACTTGAATCTTGATCGGTTTCGACTCGGCTTGAAGCATTTCCTTCAAATGCGACACTGGAGTGGAACGATCCTTTGGCGGATGGTGTTGTTCCAAATCGTCCTGATCGAATTCGGGGGACGAGAACATATGCAGCTTCTTCATTGCATCGTCGCAGTTGGAGTCCTCAGAAGGGTGGTATATAATAGCGCGCTTAACCTCATCGCGTGTTGTCTTTGCATGACGATTGCGCAGGTGCCGCTCACAATTGGCTTTCGTGGTGAAAGCGTAGTTGCAGATGGCGCACTCGTAAGGCCGATCACCATTGTGGGTACGCATATGACGGACAAGTGCTGCCTTATCGTGGATGGAATATGTGCACATATTGCACCGATATGGACCGTGACCGGCAGCGCTGAGATGAATGCGATTATGGCCTTTTAGTGCGCGCAAATTGGGGAATACTGCTGTGCACAATTTGCAAGGGAACTCACCTCGCAGCTTCATCTTGCGAAACTCGGAGGTGAATGCATCCTGTGCCTCTTCTTCACCATTTTCGGCGCCATAATTGCTGATCGGTGTGTTCACTGAGTTTTCAAAGTTGCGCAGGAAATTGCTAGTCGATGATGATGAGGTTATGTTGAGGATGGATTGAATGTCGGCCAATTCTTTTGAGTCATGGTATTGGTCCATCTTGACTGGGGTCTTCTCCAGCTCAGATGACTTCACGTCAGACAAAGAAGGCGAGGACAGTGAAAGACTTGTCATACTTTGTGCAGTCGACTTGTTCTTCAGATACAAACGCGCAAAGAACTCTTCGCGCCGATTTTCGTCATCATCAGCGCCGCCCGAACTTTCGCTGTACGAACGCCGTTTGCGTATAGAAAAGTCATGAGCATCGACAAACAACGACGATTTCGAGGCTTCGCATTCTTTTTCATGAATCTCGACCGCACTGGCGCATGGAAAGGCCCTATAACACTTGGCGCACTCGAACTTCTGACTACTGACTGGGGTGCGCAGACTCTGTTCACACAGCGACTTTGCGATTAGCGGGAACTTTTCACTGGTGAAGTCCACGAAGGTGAGGTCCTTAAACCCATGCATGATGGACGTGCACGGATGGACATTGAGCTGTTTGTGGGTCTTAAAGACAACGTCACAATGGCGGCACTTTGCTGGTATATCCGAATGTTCGCAATCCATGTGGGCGCCCAACGCGAGCATCCCCACAAAATCATTGCGATTACACACTGGACAAAACAGCTTCTGCTGTTGTTGTTTCTGTTTGATGTCTTCATCAGTCTCCTCGATGGCACCACACTTCTCCACAACGGTGTGCATATTATTATCGATGATGTTGTTGTTGTTGTTGATGGTGGTCTTCACGCGTCGCTTCATCATGGCCATGTCATCCAAGCTGTCGGTGCTCTTGCGTTTGAAATTGCTAATGTTTTTGTTGTTGGTATTGCTGTTGTTATTGTTATTGGAACTTTGGCTGATGGCACTCGATGAATCCGTTGAGCAACCACCATCACTTTCGTAGCTTTCGCCACCACCACCTCCAATAGTGTCACCATTGCTGTTGATGACGACACCATTGCTGGTGTTTGTCGGTTTGGAGGGCACTGTTGTCGTCGCTGTAGCCGATGATTGGTCGTTTGATGCTAGATTGGGTATCATGCTGGAGCTACCATTAGCAGCCGTTGCCGCTGCAACACCACCACCGCCACCCTTTGAGTTTCGATGATAGTGCTGTTGGTGCTGTTTGTGTGTACGCATATGACGGTGCATGTTGCCATTTGTGGTGAATGTTAGTTGGCAATATTTGCAGTTGAAAGGTCGCTCACCAGTGTGCACCAGAACGTGTCGATCCAGTGACGAGGCAGATGATAGAACCTAAAAATAAAACAAAAGAAAGACGTAAACGTTAGTAAAGTCCAACAACAACTAAAAATAACACGTGTGCCACTTTCTTAGGAAGGAGAAACGTAACCACACCTCTTCACTTCTTCAATCAATACTGTGAACCATTTGGACGGCCAACCTACCTTAGAGCAAATGCGGCAGGTGAAATTTTCGGTGTCCCCAGATGAATAATTATGACATCGTATGTGATTGGTGAATTCATGCGGTGTCGCCGATACCACCTCACAAATTGGGCAAAGGTACTTCATGTCGTCACGTTCGCCCAGGCCCGATTCGGGACTCGAAATGGCATTATTGCTGGCGGATGGTGATGCCGCCGAAGATGATGTCGGCGATGACGATGCCGATGATGTTGCCGACGAAACGGATGTATTCAGAACATGGCTACTGCTGGCATCGACAAAGCCCGATTCATTGTTGTTCGTTGTAGCGTTTAGATTGACTGATTTCCCCGATATCGTGGAATCATTGTTCGATGTTGGTTTCTGTTGTTTCAGATTGATCACAGATTCTGGAACAGTCTGATTAAGCTGGCTGCTGAAGCGGAATTTCTTTCGCAACGAATGCGGACTGTCGGTGCATTCCAAGTGGACGGTGCGTTTGTCACGGCCACTGTTGCCAGCACGACGACGATGATGGTAGTGATGTTGACTGTGTGATCGTCGCTGATGATGGTGATCGTGATCTTTGTTGTTGTCGTCTGATTCGTCGGCATCCGATTCGTGACGTGTGGTATATTTTGTATTGGCATCTAATAAAATGGCATCTTTAAGTGTTGCTGCTGTTGGCATCTGTAATGCTGGCGTAATTTCTTTTTTGATTTCTGGTGTACGACCCAAATCCATGGGTTCGACTGATGAGTCGGATGTGGTTGAGTCGCGTCGATCCATTTTGCGCATTGGAATGTCGGGTAATTGCTTTTTAATTGATGTCTTTAACATGTTTTTTTTTTGGTATGGTATTCAGTCAGGATTCAGGTTTAAGTCTGCAAAGAGGGAGAAATTAAGAAATCGGTTAGTGAGGGTAGATGGGTGATGTAATGAGGAAGATAAGTATGTAAGTTTTATTTTTGTTATATAAAGTTGTGAGCTGTTGTGGCGAGTTAGCGAAAACTTAGCGAAACTTAAATAAAATCGAAAGTGATCCAAATCAGGTAGAAAAACCTACGGAGATGATAAGAACTATTGCAAGGCTAGACACCGATGTGATATTATTAACCACAAATCTAGTTATTGCAAAAGAAAACTTCATTGAAAACTCAGCGAAATTATAAAGTTAAGCACATATCAAGGATATACAGAGAAATGCATCAAATTACTAAAACTAAGCGAAAAGCTCATCTTTCAAAACCCCATTAGATAACATGACATATTTTGAATAACTTAAAGATATCTATCACCAGTCGCACTAGGTTAAATTTTTATCAAAAAAAAAAACTCAGCGAAAAAGTAAACAAGTGTACCCAAACCCATGCAAGTACATGTACCTATATGAATATAGAGTACGTAGAGAGAAGACGAAAAAAAAAAATACCCATGATATGGAAATCGGAAATGTGCAAGCATTTTTGCGAATTATATTTTGGACCTTTATCCGCCGTTATTTCATTTTTTTCACTGCCGCACCAGTGTCTTAATTGATTTTCGCTCTATGTACTCGTTAATCATCGTGTCAATATGTCGTTGGTGTGAAATACTTTCAACGAATTTGCCAATACCATTGGATTGGATTGAAGGTTTTTTTTTGTTGGTTGTTGTTGTTTTTGGTTTGGAATATGAGAGCGTAGACAAATTTTTGATTCGATTTGATTTTATGTACATTTGGGTTCGTATCTTCTACTCTGTGAAGAGATTTGGATTTTAAAAAAAAAATGGACGAGCTGAGGGTTTGGCTATGGATAATTGACGATTTCTGATTGATTGCGAAAATTGTGTGGCCTATTTGTTCATTGGAATTGAAGTTTTATTTCTGCTGAACACTTGAGTTCAAAGGAAATCGACTTTGTTTTAGTATTTATAAATTATATGGGTTATTGAAGGTTTTTGTATTTAATAGAGGTTTGAGAAATTAGAGATAGACGTTGCAGCCGGAATTGACATTTATTGAACTCTGTGCACTTCGAATGTGTTTTTGTTTGTTTTTTCCTCTCTGAATATTGCATTTTTAATTTTCGTTTAATTTGAATTTTAAATGGAATCAACTGGAAAGTAATGCACATGGAATTGGTAATTGTGTTGATTAAATTAAGTGGAAAAGGTGGAATTGTATGTGCTTCAATTTAAATCTGATTAGATTCAAAATTTGGGTTTCTTAATAAGTTGGGGATTTGGCAGCACTTATTTTCTTGGTTGTAATTAGAATGCTACTACATCATTGCATCTTTAAACGATTTATGATGAAAGACTGTATTTATCTTTAAAAGATTTATGATGAAAGATTGTATTTCTAATTAGAAAATTGAAAGAATAACATTAACAAATGTTTTTACTAGATTGAACTGAAGAAACAAATTTTGACAGTTTGAGAGAATATTGTTCTTAACCATTGAAAGTCTTATAAGATTAGGTTTCTATTCATTGGACAGTAATTAAAACATAACGCAAATGCTATTTTTATACATTGACAAAGAAAAAGAAGAATATTTGACATTTTCCAAACTAACCTCAAATTTAATAAAAACAAAAAAGTGTTTTATATTTAATAAAACAAATTAAATTAAATGAACTGTAACTAACCCACTTGCAATTGATAAGTTGATAAAATTAACCTACATTTTGAACTCAAAAGAGTCAAAATCCATATACCACCTGTCATTTTGCCGACGGCATTTTGCAAATGCAAACTGACATGCCATCTTTCTATTTGTCGGGAAAATGTCTACCTGCTTTTACGCAACGGAAATGGATATATAGGTACCAGCAAAGTAGCAAGTTCCCGGACATAATTGTCGATATACTACAGCAGAACAGATGTCCAATAAGAATGCACTTCTGTACCCTTAATGTAGCGATTATGGAAGTATTTGCCAAGGCATATTGCGTTGACGTTCAATTAGGTTGTAATGATGTTGGAGATTTTGTCAGTTCATTTCAAGCATAGGTACTTTCAAAGTAACAAGTTTCCGGAAATAATTGCCCTATACTCCGCTGAATAGATGCCCAATAGGAAAGCAGTTTTGTATCCTTAATGTAACGGTTTTATTGGGTGAATATATATATATGCCAAAGCACATTACGTTTTAATGATCTCGAAGACTTTATAATTTCTTTTCAAGCATAATTGTAGTTTAATGACAATTTTGTCAAATCATTGAAACATTCAGCAAATTGCAACATTTTCTTTGACATAGTCATAAACATGCGCATAAAGTCATCTTTTACGTGGATGGTTTACATTTTGAATTGTTTATTAGATAGTCTTGAGCAAATTGTTATGTTAATCGAATAAGAAGACATTTTTTGAATGCATGAAAGTATCAGTGGGATTATGTGTCAATTTTTTAAATGTCTTATTGGATAGAATATTATTCCATTGTTTGTGAATCATTTGCATGATATTTATCTAAATATACCCAATTGCAGACCAAATGTGATAGAAAATACATCTTTAATGAATAATAATATAATTTGCTTTGACATTTCGCGTGAACAATTTCACAAGCACAAAACTGTCCTTAGAATAAAATAGAACATCGAAAGTAATCGAAAACGTTGTAAACGGGGTAAATCAACTGTCAATTTGTGCAATATTATCATTACTGTCTACCTACGAAAACGATTTTACGAGAGATCAGTAAAAATGATTTGTGCGGAACAGACTTTATTTATTTTGATTTGACATTTAATGTACCTACCTACGCAGTTTTCGAAAACAGAAACAATATTGCACCGGGTGATATATTTACATATGGCATTGAAATTTAACTAACATTTACAAGATAGGTAATTCATAAAGCTAATAAATGTGGACAAGTTTAGAGCTGTCAACATAGTATTTCAAATGTAGAAAATGCACGCATTTACAGACATTTAAGATGATAATCAAAAGTATATTTTTTCTGTGGAATGAGTACGAAGTCATTACCAATATTTAGATGCAGCGCCAAATCTAATTGTTCTGTAATTTATTTAGCAAATAAATTTGAAAAATGTTAAACAAAATGATAACATAATTGTCAAACTTTGCAATGTAGGCATGTACCTTCAGAACTGGCTGGTGCATCTTTTCCAATTAACTATGTAGAAACTGTTAGGCAAATGTATAAAATCTTAAGAACTCTCATCAAACCTTATGTAGATAGAACTCATCAAAGTTATATCTGAACTTCCACATTTAATCATCAACAACATCAAATTGCCTTCAACATGTCACTGCAATACAAATTATAAATTTCAACTGACATCAAATATGCATGACACAAAATCCACTGTGCATTTTTTTTGAAAGATTAATTGCATTCGCCACCTAGGTACACGATAAAAATCTGACATGTTTTTTAAATTTATTGCACTTCAGTTACTATTTGTTGAAAATTTGACATTTCACAAGCAGACTTAAATCTATTTTATCCCAACATCGATAATCCATAAAGAAAAATAGTTTTGACGACAATTATTCTCCAACGAATAAAAAAAAAATCAATGACATAGATAAATAAATAAATCCGCAAAGTCATGGTCATTTCAATACATGTCCAGGTGTCACTTGGAAAACCATTAAGCAAATCACTTAGTTTTATTCAAAAAACAACTAGATCTCTTCACTGTCAAATGAAATGTTAAATGTCAAAAAAAAGAAACTGCACTTTATTTTCAAATTCATCAACTGCCAAAAAGGATTTGGTAGATTCTTTCCATTCTGTAAACTCAATTGACGAAATATAGGTAGGTAATCCAAAGAAATTCGCACTCGCCACAGAAAAACCGTTAATCCATCAAAGTATCCCATCGAATATAGATAACTGTCACTTTAATTAATTTTTCATCACCAAAAAATTGTCACAAATATATTTTTTTTTTTTAAATAATTTTTCTTTTTACCTTTTTTTAAGTAAATTTAATTTTTATTAGCACTTTCTGTTATTGTTATTGATATTTTTGTCATATCGCGCACTTTGTCTTAAGAAAAATAATCGACAACCGCACTGCACAGTACCGACGCACGAAATGATTTAAGAAGAATGATTTTCAAAAAAACTGAAGCAGCACCATCCGGTTGTATAGGAACAACACTGTTATAGAAAATGTGTGTAGGTATAAGATTCTCTTTGCTTCCGTTTCCGTTATGAATAGAAGTTGTATTATTTCTTTTTTTTTTAGTTCTCTCTGTCTTATTTTGTATCTTTAAATTTCTTAACCCTACGTCATTCCTCCCCGCTCGACAGATGAAATTCAACTGATGTGATAGACCATCGCACGTCACTATTTAAATAAAAACATTTCCCCTCTCAATATAATCAGAGAAGAGAACACCAGATACACATACGTATAAGCAAACGAACAGAAAAGATACACACAAGAGCAGCAAGCTGGCAGGGTGGCGCAGCGCACCGCACACACGACCAAATCCACCACCGTGCACAGTTGAACCTAGAGCGGTGGACTCGACGAATTGAGAAGAAGAAGACGACCAACAACAACAACAACGAGAAAGACGAAATGGAAGAACTCTTCTCAATGCCGCCGAATCGAAAGACCAAACCAACGAATACCCAACGGACGACCCGACCGAACCCGACCAACGCGAACGGCGAACGGGCGAAATACTGGAAACCCACAGAAAACAACAACAAGAGACGAACAGCGAAGCGAACACGCAGAAATAATTATCTGTATCTGTAGAGTGTATCTCTCGCAGTTCAGGTGGCATATACACTCACACAAATGGTCTTGGTCTCGTCCCACCGAATACATAAGGCGAAGCCGTAGATGCGAGTGCGAGAGAGAGAGAGAGGGCAAGATACTGTGGCAGGCTGCGCTGCAAGCAACCAAACCCTGAGCCCAACCAGAAGAATCTCTTCTCTGTGTGTTAACTCCGAAATTTCAAATTTGTATGACACCGACACTCGAAGAAGAAGAAACCCCATACACACACACACTCAAAGAATCGACGGTTGATCTGGATCAGCTTGGTTGTGTTTGTGTTTTGGTGGCTGGCGGCAGCTAGAGCTAAGCCTCGAGGTGAGATAAGCAACGGATGTCGGATAGGTGCGCTGCTGCCAGTGCCAACCAACGGAGGAACGTCGTATTGGTTATGTAAAAGGGCGCACACACGCGACACCAGAGACGCATACTCGGGAGATGTTGTGTGGACACAATGTACAGATGGGAGACTGAGTCTGATGACCTCAATGGGTCATATAGTTCAGGAGCCGAGCTAAGGAATACCTAGCGACGACGATGGGTATTTAATTGAAGACACCTTTATGTATCTACACGTATGCATAGGCAGACGGCCCGCGGAGATAGGTTCATAAAGTGCGGAGAGTAATTTTCAGTTAATGACAGGCGATAGATGTCATTAAAAGGAGCGCGCGGAAGTTTGACACTTCAACTCGACGATGGTTGGAGACAGTCGAGGCAATGCAATGCATATTTGATTGAGCGGAAAGGAACCTATCTATACGTCCGTGTTTGACAGTGTTTTCAGAGGTCAAACGGGAAGTGGCCGTAAAGAGGTCATTTCAGATGGACTGCTTGAATAAGCTTATCGATTTTTAGACTTGAATCAGATGGAGGCGTTTTTGTTGGATTTCAATCAATTCTAGCATTTATTTCTAGAGAAATAAGACCACAGTGCTTCCAGATAAATAGCTCTTGTCGTTAGAGGGTACTATTGAGATAAATCACATCAAGGCCAACTTACACCAAGGAATATTGCATATATGGTGCAAGTCACCCCTAGGCAGTTTTTACATTAAGGTGGGACTCACGACACATTTGTCATCTAAAAACTGCCACGCAAGAGTGCGTGGAAATCTGTAGATTGACAAAGAAGACAAGGCCTACAAATGCAACGTAAAGGAATCCAAGGGCATTAATTGGAAATTTAGAACACTTTCTAGAACTTAATGTCAATGTGGTTGCTGCTCTGTCAAAGTGTTTCAGACATAAGGCATCAATTGCAATGGGTTCCACCAGCTTCGAATTTGAAGAGACGAATTTAAGTAGGCGCTAAGTGTGTTCACCTTAAAGAAACACCTACATTCGATTTCGATGCCTGAACGTAAATGCCGGCTTTTTCAATGCTGAGTTGACTCAGAGTTAAACCAGATCATTTATTTTATAGTCAACTCAAAAAGTGGTTGGAGGCTGAACTATATAGTCGGAAGCAATCGGAAGCTAATGTCAAAATTCTACTGACAGTTTGATGTCTGTGAAGGTGGTAATACAAGGTGAAATGTGGAATATGGCCATGCATATGCTCGCAAAGGTGAGTTCAGTGACCTATCGGTTGGTCCATTGGACTACTAAACGTTTGATATCTGTTTCAAATTCGAAAAGTGATAGCAACTTTATTTTTATGGGCCTACTTATTGGGAAAGTCTGACAAACATCAAGAGTATAAAGCTGTCATGAGATGCTTCTCAAATTTGTCGATCGGAATCGGCGTTAAATAGGATGTCCCACTGTTTGTGGCATGAATTTAACTACGCACACACAATTTAATGGAGACGGAAGGTTTGATGTCCTGTACGGCCTGTTGAGTGATTGATTGATCACTTAATTTAGAGTATATCGAGGTTTACAAAACATTATTCATAATAAGAACCATGGAATCCTCATGTTCATCAACTGAAAAATAGAACAATCGTCTCCTATTTTTGCCAGGAAATGCTACGCTCGGGTCTAGGTTTTTCACTCGTCGATATAAGCAGCAAACTTTAGATGTATTTCTCATAAAGGGTCTCCCAAAATTCACACAAGATTTGAATTTGCCACAAATGGCGGCAACCAAAAACAAAAAACAAAGAAGCTAGTTAACTGAAAGCACCTATAAAGTTTGTAAAAATGGAGCACTATACAGAAAAATACCGCGCTTTTATTGTTGAACAATATTTTAAAAATAAAGAAAGCTTGGCTTGCAAAGTTCGAAGCAAATCATCCTAAGCGATAAAACCATTTCCACATTGATTTCTCTGTTAACTGCTAAAATTGCGACATTTTGGGTTCAAAGAATACACATGTGAATGTCGTGAACCAAATAAATCCACATTTAGTTCTTGAGGAGTCAATTATGAAATTTGTAAGCATAAAGTTTCAAGTCTTTCGTGAGAATTCGCTGTAGAGAGCTTCCCGAAATGCCTAATTCTTGACTATGGTTCCCAATTGATGTTCCTGCACTGTCAGCAATACTCTCGCGAACTCCATCGATGTTTTCTGTTGAACGATTTGTGAAACCCAGAGTGTCGCTATGAGGGCCATATTTTGTACGAAAATTTTTATCTGACAAACCTTAATTATTTTTAAAGTATTTCTCAACTATGAAAATGTGTTATTCTATCGTTTAGCGCTCTCTTTTTAATAACCCCGAGCTGTCAGCTGTCACATTGTTATCTTTTTCCGTTGGCAACGCAGTAGGTATGCCAAAAAGTGCGTTATTTGAAAAAAAGTTTTGGCAGAACTGAAGCACCCACCGTGCCTGCTATACGCAAGTTTATGCAAAAAGTTCCTGAAGCTGGTATGCTAGTGGACAACACTCATATTCTTCATCATCGTACCGCGTAGACGAGAATGTGGCAGCTGTAGCCGAGAGTCTGAAACAGTGCTGCCAGAAATCATTCATTCACGAACATCAACTCGCCATCGATCTCAACAGCTCAACATTTCAAGCGCTAGCCTGAGGAGAGATCTTCACAAAGATCTCGGATGAAGGCCCATGACCAACCGCTTCGTTATCATTTCGCAGTTTGGGCCTTAGAGCAGCTTGAATTGGACAACAATTTTGAGCGAAAAATCATCTTTTCTGACGAGGCGCATTTTTATCTCGGCGGATACGTCAACAAACAAAATTGCGGCATCTGGAGCTCGGAAAACTCGCACGTTATTGTCCAAACTGTCCACTCCAAAATGAGTGACAGTTTAGTGCGGATTGTGGAGTGGTGTCATCATTGGACCATATTTCTTCGAAAATGAGGCTGGGACCAAAGTTTCGGTCAACGGTGGGAGTTACAGAGCCATTTTTTTTACTGCATGAATTTGGACGACCTTTGGTTCATGCAGGACGGAGAGCCATGTCACAATCGATCTTCTAAGGTACATATTTCCAAATCGTGTTATCAGCCGCCTTGACGAAGTCATTCTGCGATTTGATCCCTTTGGACTTTTTTTTGTGGGAAACCGTGAAGGACTGATGCTATGCCAACAATCCGGAAATGATTCAAGCACTTAAGGCCAATAGTATCCGAGCAATCCGTGAGCTACAGCCCGAAACCATCAACAATAATGTCTTGGAAAATTGGAGTGACAGAATGCACAGGAGTAGGTATCTAAAAAATTGGAACTGGCCCTCCAGGTTGGGGGTCGTGCTTATGGTTATTGTTGCGAAGCATCCAACAGCCTCGAAAAGGACTGATATTATTATTGACGACCCTCCTAAACGAAAAAATGACAACAACGTTCGTATCTGCACCTGGAATGTGAGAACATACAGGAGAGGTGTAGGCGAACAACAATCGGAAGCCCTAAACTGGTACAAAGCGACTATTCGGATGCGGATTTGTTATAAGTGCCAGACTTATGCAAGAAGTTTTAAGTTTCAAAGACATTAGCGAACGCATTGTAACAATCCGCATCAAGGCACGCTCCGACGGAGGAAAACGATGATATAATTAAGGATTGCTTCTACGAGCTAATTGAAAA
Source organism: Rhingia campestris (assembly GCA_932526625.1). Taxonomy (NCBI): domain Eukaryota; kingdom Metazoa; phylum Arthropoda; class Insecta; order Diptera; family Syrphidae; genus Rhingia; species Rhingia campestris. The sequence continues at coordinate 56,676,683 of OW052182.1, read as the reverse complement.
AAAACCTATGAGCGACTACCTATGTACGATGTTAAAATCGTGCTGGGAGATTTTAACGCAAAGGTAGGGAGAGAAGACATATTTCAAAGTAGGTATTGTCGGAAAATATAGCCTACACGACAACACGGCTGGTCACTTTAGCCAGAACACGGTTCCTCACCTCGATATCCATAAGGGGACATGGCGGTCTCCAGATCAATGAACAGTCAACCAAATTGATCACATTGCGATAGACAAGAGGCACGCATCCAGTCTTTTGGATGTCCAAACACTCCGAGGGGCTAACATCGACTCGGACCACTACCTTGTTGTAGCCAAGGTAAGGATGCGGATATCCACCACGCCACAACAAACCAGAAATACTGTGAAAAAAGTTAATGTCGAATCCGAAAGACTGCAATCGCCAGAGAGCGCCAACACCTTCGCGCAATCCCTTGACCTCACGATTCACACCATACCACCAGCATCTTATGTCGAAGAGCAATGGCAACGATGCCAACAAGCCATTAGATCAGCCGCAACTGATGTGATAGGTTTCTCGCGGCCACCAGCAAGAAACCCCTGGTTTGATGAGGAATGCCGACAGATGCTCGCAGCCAAGAACGAGGCCTACAAGGCTAAGCTGCAGGTAAAGACGAGAGCTGCCATTGAGCTCTATAGGGAAAAAAGAAGGGACGAACACCGGCTGTTCAGATAGAAGAAAAAAGAGCAAGAAAAGTGAGCGATAGAGGATATAGAGAGGAGCCACTCCAGGAACGATGTTCGCAAATTTTACCAAAGTGTAAAATGTCAAAGCCAAGGATACAAGGCTCGAACAGAATCCAGTCGAGATGAACAAGGAAATATCGTAGTTGAGACACAGTCGATACTGAGGATATTGAAGAACCATTTCTACGGCGATGACGAACAATATTCCGCTGTCAGGCAGAACGAACCATTTAATATTGGCAACGGCAGCGAAAACTGCCAACCACCCGACCTAAGTGAAGTGAGGATAGCAATATCCAAACTCAAGCTTAATAAGGCCGCCGGAAATGACGGCCTTCCCGCCGTACTTTATAAAGCTGGCGGAGATGACTTGGTAAGTAACATCCACCCAAATCTGGTCGGATGAAAGCATGCCTGAAGAATGTAACCTCAGCATCGTTTGCCCGATCCACAAAAAATGAGACCCTCTGAACTGCGCCCACTATAAAGGCATAAGTCTCCTCAATATCGCCTACAAGACCCTATCTGCCGTAATATATGAACGCCTGAAACCGTTTACCAACAACCTGATCGGCCCTTATCTGTATGTGGTTTTAGGTCAGGAAAGTCCATAACCGATTAAATTCTCACACTTCGCCATATTTCCTGCGAAAACCCAAGAAGTCCAAATCGATACTCTGTATCGTACAGCTGTACAGCCCTGGTCAAAAAACTCCGCATTGGACGTTTAAGATGGCTAAGACATGTAGAACGAATAGAAACTAATACTCCGGCTCGCAGAGTCTTCGATTCCCAGCCAGACGTCGGACGCAGTAGAGGAAGACTTCGACTAAGTGGCGCGCACAAAAATTTTATTCCTACTCCCTAGCGGATTAGGTGTGTATAAAGCTCCCTTTAATATAATACCAATACCTGGAACCCTGCTTAGAAGACCTCAATAGACTCTTAAAAAGCAATTCATCACAATGCTCAACCCAAACCTCCAAAATTCTCATAAAAAAACTCCACAAACTTGACAAAAAGGAGGCATAAAGTTAATTGTTTAATACTAACCTCTAATAGATTCTAATGGTCGCACATTTTAAGTACCCCGATCAACTTGCTAGCTCTTTTGTAGATGCGCGCTAACACGTTAGCATTAAAGCGCAAATGTGAAGCGATCATAGACACAATCAGACGAACAAAAAACCGAAACAAATTAATGTGGGAACACTTTCCGACGTATACGTTCCTTTGTTATTGTTTACGTTTATTCCGTATTTTTTTTTGTATCTTTGTCTTTGGCTATACGTTTAACCGGGTCTTGTTCGCAACAAAATGCTGGTTGAGGGATGGCAAAGAATTATTATCTACTCTACATTTCTGGCATCCGTAGGTACTAACTTATCTGCAAAACCCACCTAGACCTAGGTCTAGAATTGTTTAGAATTTTTTTTTTGCTTTTCCAAAACATTGCATTGTCCATTCCATTCAATATACAGGGGGAGACTAAAACGTTAACACGCCATGTAAATCAAAATAAAGCGAAATACAAAAAATGGGAAAAATGAAAAAAAAAAAAAAAAAAAACGTTTTCACTTTCATTTCGCTGCATTTTACTACTCGAACGCGAATGTGTGTGCGCCTTGTTCCTTTGGTTAGTAATTACCCCAAGGTCAATTTTAAGACGTTTACTCTTATTGTTGTTGTTGGTTTTTTTTCCATTCCACTTTTTTTTTTTAGGATCGCTTTGGTAGTGAACTACTCGTGTATAGTTGTGCATTCAGCGGATATCACGATTGTATCTTATATTTTTGCAAGCCTACCTATACTAACGCTTGAGAGATTTATGCGTGCTAGACTGCAATTATAAGTTTGATTTCGTAAAAAATATGCGACTACCTATATTTTACAGATACTTGCATATATAAATGTGGCAAATAAAAGATGTAATGGGAGAGGTTATTGAACTGTTTGATTGTTGGTTGGAGCTTACAATTGTGGGTGGTAATTATCCACCCCCTGTTGGAAAGGGTGGACTTTTTAGTTAGACTGTGTTGATTTTTAAATTGATGACTTTTGTAGGGAATACTTCAACATGGCTAAGAAATTGAGTCAAGAAAAGCTTTTTCCAAATCAACCGGTCGGATACGGTATAAACAGAAACGCCAATGCCTTCGCGCAACGTGTATCCCGAAACTTCTCGAATAACACCATACCGCCAGCATCGACTGTCGAAGAATAAGGCAACGATGTCAACAAGCCCTTAGGTCAGCCGCAACTTATTTGCTAGGTTTCTCGCGGCCACCAGCAAGAAACCCTTGGTCTGATGAGGAATGCCGACAGATGGTCGCAGTCAAGAATGAGGCCTACAAGCCCTAGCTGAAGGTGAAGATGAGAGCTGCCATTGAGTTCTATAGGCAAAGTAGAAGGGAAGAACACCGGCTTTTCAGAAAGAAGAAAAAAGAGCAAGAAAAGCGCGCGATCGAGGTGTAGAGAGGTGCCACTCCAGGAACGATGTTAGCAAGTTTTACCAAAGTGTAAAACGTCAAAGCCAAGTATAAAAGGCTCGAACAGAATCCTGTCGAGATGAACAAGGAAATATCGTAGTTGAGATACAGTCGATGCTGAGGATATGGAAGAACCATTTCTGCAGACTATTAAACTGCGATGACAAACAACATTCCACGGTCAGGCGGAATGAACAATTCAATATTGGCAACGACAGTGAAAACTGCCAACCACCAGTGAGGATAGCAATATCTAAACTCAAGCTTAATAAGGCCACCGGAAATGACGGCCTTCCCGCTGAGCTTTATAAAGCCGACGGAGATGACTTGGTAAGTAACATCTATCAACTCATAAGCCGAATCTGATCGGATGATGTATGCCTGAAGAATGGTACCTCAGCATCGTTTGCACGATCTAGAAAAAAATTAAGACCAACTACAGAGGTACAAGTCTCCCCAATATCGCCTACAAGATCCTATCTGCCGTAATATGTGAACCTGATCGGCCCTTATCAGTGTATGGTTTTAGGTCAGGAAAGTCCACAACTGATCAAATCATCACTCTTCAGCAGATCCTGGAAAAAACCCAAGAAGTCCAAACCGATACCCACCACCTATTCATCGATTTCAAATCCGCATACTACAGCATTTATAGAGACGAACTATACAGAGCCATGTCTAGTTTTGGTATACCGCCCAAACTTGTCCGTCTGTACCAAGATGATGATTGAGAATTCTCGCTGCTCCATCATGGTCGGAAACAACCTCAAAGACACATTCGATACCAAAAAAGGATTTAGACAAGGCGATGCGCTGTCATGTGATTTCTTTAATTTGATTCTTGAGAGGATTGTGCAAACTCCCGAGCCAACACCAGAGGCTCTTCCAAAAATCGGTGCACCTTCTAGCTTACGCCGACGATATTGACATCATCGGTAGGACTCAACGTGATGTCATAGCAACGTTTGCTAGTATAGACAAAGTGGCAAAAATGGGTTTCGCAGTAAATGAGGGTAAGACTACGTATATGCTGTCAACACGAAAGGACACACAACACCGACGAATTGAACACTATTGACAGATAGGTATAACTTTGAGGTAGTACGGGACTTTGTCTATACCTCGGCTCCGCTATTAACTCTGACAACATGCTTTGGTACTAAGTTCTAAATCAGAATACCTTAAGTAGAGACAACGAAATAGCTATCTACACTGATGGATCTAAAATGGAAATAGGAGTGGGCTCTGTGGTCTACTCCGATAGAATCAGGCAAAACCCATCCATTCGATTGGCAACCTCGTGCAGTGTTTTCCAAGCAGAGATCCTAGCCAAAGAGAAAATAACCAGATTCACATAAAGTGAAATAAAATCTAGGTGGCAAAACATTAACACCTGCAGACATACTAAAGACCTTTGGCCGGAACTAAGCGGTAGCAAATCTAACAAGCTTATAGCTCTAAACAGAGCTTCTATTGCCAGAGCGGTAAAAGTCATAACAGGCCACAATCTGCTGGGTAAAAATTCCAACAGAATGAACCTAACTGACTTGCACCAACTTTGCAGGAAGTGCGGAGACCCAGACGTCGAGGAGGACATCGTCAAACTCCTCGGTAGCTTTTACTACGAGGACTTGACGGAGCTAGCTATAACAGAAACAGCACGGATCGTCAGCTTCTGCTGAAAGTCGGGTTGGAGCAACTATCTCTTTGAACCAAATGGAGCAGCACAAATCACCTAAGTATCACTCCCTTCACTAACGCAGCTTTCTCTTCAGGTACAATAAAGGGTATCGCTATGGGCCCACGTATAGGCCTATGCGAGTTTGACGACTCACTTGGACGTCAAGAGCCCATCAAATCTAACCTTACCTAACTCTTAGCACAACTTAAGTAAGTAAGTAAGAAGTCAATTAAGTAATAAAGCCCTAACTCGAACTACTTAGGGGATTCTTAATAGCCTCGTGTCCATATTAGAGCTGCTAAGCAAATCTTTTCTGAGACATTGGACATCTTTTAGTTAGAGACCTTACTCATCATTACTTATACAATTATAGGGTGGGCAAAATCCTCATCTTTCAGTCCTTCTCGCGGGCGCCTACCTGAAAATGACTAATCAGCCTGCCTGTTTAGTGTCAGCCAAGGATATTGACCGTGCGCTGTAACTCGTTGTATCGCACGATCAAGGTATAAGCGGGAACCAAAAGTATGAGGTGGGAGAAAACCCATTTAATCCGCTAGTTTGCGAATTTCGGATACCGGACTACCTCCGATCTGAAGATAGCCTTCCTGTGGTTAGACGGGTAGACCAGGGTGACCAATGAATCCCCCGTACTCGAGGGTACAATTGAATTTCCAACAGACAAAAATATAGAGAGTGATGCATCAACAACTAGGGATGTTTTAGAACACCCTGTTGATACCGATACGACACCTGCCAATCGGGAAGAGTCACAAATCAGCGATTTCGAGATGATGAGCCTAGAAGAGAAATCGTCTCATCTGAGCAACTCAGCCTACGAATCAGGTACTGTATACAGCATCAGTATACTCTCGGATGAATTGCATCCGGAATATATAGACGCGCCGGAGACCTCTGGCAAATCGCTTCAGACTGATTCCAAGCGCATCAGATTAACGCCAGCGGAGCAGCGCCGTTTCAACAGAGCGCTGAAACAGGGTAGCATAGAGCAAGCGCGCATCATTGCAAAAACGAAAGATGATGCTCATCCAGAAGTCAAACACATGAGATCCGAGGACAACACACCACCTAAGTCCGAAGCGAAACGAGCTCGCACTGGGAAAACAACCTCTGACAAAACCACCTATAGAGATATAGCGAGCTATGTCAGATTGGGAGTCGTACCAGTCGATATCGATCGCAATCTCTCACAAATGAACAAATGGTTCAGATACAAGAGAGGATTATGGACATCACGATCGAACTGCGCGACGGAGATGCAAAGCTAGCTTTCCGCGGGACAACTTTCAAAGCCGGGTGGCTCTTGTTAGAGCCACCTTCAGAGTGAATGAAAACCAACTTCCTCAGACTGAAAGAAATCAGTACTACACTGCTTCAATTCCCTCCAAACACTCAGTTCCAGGAACAAAACCAGACTATGGTGGGTCCCCGGACATAAGGGGATTGAAGGTAACGAAAGAACTGGTGAACTAGCCTTCATTGGACCCGAACCCTTCTGTGCAATTCCCAAATCAGCCATAAATCTGGTTATAAAAAAACTGGGAGAACATCCCAGGCCTAAGACAGGCCAAAAGAGCTATTCAGCCCTTCAAAGCAGATGCCAATAAGACACTAAATCTTCGCAGGAACGATATCAAAAACTTAATAGGCTACCTAACTGGTTATCACGGTCTGCGATATCACCTAAATAAAATGCATCTAGTCGACTCACCGGAGTGCAGACTATGTCTAGAAGAAGACGAAACAGCCGAACATGTCATATGTGAATGCCCGGCCCTTTGCGGTATGAGAAGGGAATCTTTCTTCAGGGAATTATGAAGTCCCGAAGAAGTAAGAAAATTTTCTGCTGGACTTATTATCAGATACATTAGGAAAGTAGAAGCGCTACTAACCTAAAAAAAACATCTGACGGCAAGCACAATAGGTCTTTTAGGTCAACGTGCATCTTACTGCTTAGGCAAGTCAGAATTTAAAAAAATATGTATATATACAATTAGGCCGTGTATTAACAAGTGTATTCTGTATCATCCCTAGAGGTGTTACAGTTTATTTTTTTTTTATTATTATTATTATTATTATGCTTTATTTCACACAATGTTTTGAGTATACAATTCTTTGATTTTATAAATTCATTTAGTGATAAGTATGAAATAGTAACGTACAATCTATTGTCCGAGTGACAAGAATCGAATGTACCAAGCAATCTACGCTAATAATTACATAAACAATTGTTAATGGGGAATTACAAAAGGAAGCAATGGCAAAAAAAAAATGTTTAATTACAAAAGTTAAAAGAGAATGAAAAAGCAAGTGTACCAGACCTACAATGATCAATATTCATAAAAAGAAACTATTTATGGCTGAATAATCCAAAGACAACAACCATTTTTTAACATCTTTTAAAAATACATTTTTTACACTCTCACACCTAATGAGATCTGGAAGTGAGTTAAACAAAAGGGGTTCGGTGGCATAGTAAAATCTTTTGAAGGATAAGCTGTAGGAATAGTTGCCAAACTTCTAGTATTGACCCGTAAATTATAGTTATCTATGTTTCTTACAGAGTAAAATCCCGAAGTTTCGAAAAATATTTTTAAGACTTCGTAACAGTAAAGATGCCTTAAGGGAAGAATTTCAAGGTTTCTGAACAAAAAAAGACTTGGAGTTCTGCGATTTACTCTGCATAAAATCCGTATTGCATGTTTCTGTTTTATTAATAGTGACTCCGTTTTATTAAAATAAGCACCACCCCAACAAGAGATACCATATTGCAGCTTAGATTTTAAAAGACCATTGTAAACGAGTTTTGTAATTGATTGTGGACAATATAGACTTAGATGATAGAGCTGTTTTACAACTCTATTGAGATATTGTTTGAGATAAAGTGTATGATTATTCCAACAGAGCTTGTTATCTAACACTATACCTAAGTATTTAAAATTGTCAACGCACTCAATCCTAAAACAATCATTGCAGCAAGATTTTGAATTATTAAATGTTGTGAAATTATCATTTACATTAGTAAAGCTAAAATGTAAGCAACTTGGAGAGTGATAATAAATCGGCAAATCATCACAGGTTTTACTATTAAAATTAAATATCATAAATTTGGTATTATCACTGATTATTAGTTTGTGATTTATGAACCATTTCCTTAGTAAATCGAGGTCATAGTTAACATCTGCAAAATTATTCAGCAAACTTGTGTTTGAATATGAAATAGCAGTATCATCAGCAAACGCTGTAACTTTACCCTTAAAAGGTTGAGAGAACAATGAATTGACATATATCAGGAACAAAATAGGACCCAAAACTGAGCCTTGTGGAACCCCAAGTTCAAGGCAATTCGGAGCGCTATAAATATTTTCGATTTTTACCATTTGCTTCCGATTTTTCAAATAGGAAACAAACCAATCGTATATATAACCCCTAAACCCTATATGAAAAAGTTTGGCAAGTAATATTGAGTGATCTACCATGTCAAAAGCTTTAGTGATGTCAATAAACAAGGAAGACGGTATTTCTGATAAATTTAAACTGTTATACAATTCACCAGTTAATTTTAACAGTGCTGTCTCAGTAGACCTTCCATTCCTAAAACCAAATTGACAATCACTAAAGAAATGTTTTTTATCTAGAAACGAAACCATTCTTGATTTAATACCTTTCTCAAATACTTTTGAAAATATCGAAAGTAGAGATATAGGACGATAGTTATTTAAAATAGTATTATCACCTTTTATGTGGAGTGGTATTACTACTGCTGTCTTTAGGGATTGTGGAAAAATACCTAGCTGTATACTAATATTAAATATATAACACAAAACATCCGAAATTTTAAACATAATTTTTTTCAACATAAAGCTTGATATATTATCAAAAGAGGTAGAATTTGATGTTTTAAGAGAGCAAATTATTTTATGAATCTCCAGCGCAGTGAATGGTTACAGACTATCCGTATTATTATTGATATCAAAATTAAAGTTATTGTGTGTTGAGTTCTGAAAAGAACTTATGTTACAAAAATAATTATTAAATAAATCAGCAATTTCTAAAGAATCAGAGATATATGAGTTGTTTGCATTCAAAACTATATCAACTTCGGAAATTTTTCTATTGAGAATTTCATCAACAATCCGCCATTCTTTTTTAGAATTTCCAAGACATGCAGCTAATTTATTACGGAAATAATTATCTCCACACAGAGGGATTTCCACTTTAAGCTCATTACTTAGCTTTTCGAAATAAGTTTTAAGCCTAAAATTATGAGGGTGTTTTCTTACACGAGCACAGAGCTTCAGACATTTATTTTTGTTATTTAGACTATTTTTTATGTACTTGCTATCAGAGATGTGAAATTGAAGCTTATAAAGAAATAAATCAAATGCAATAGATGGATCACTTGCACTAAAAACATCTTCCCAAAACTCATAATTCAAGCGGCTTTTCATAATCCCAAAATTGATTTTGACATGTGTTTGTGTTTGACACTCAGTTGCTATGGTACGTGACACATTTAAACCAAATTGAATAGAAGAAAGATTATGGTCCGTAAGTTTCAGATCAAATGACGCAGTTTTAAACTCTATTAAATTATTTCGGTGAACCCTTATAAATATGTGATCCAAACATGAACTTTATCGAGTAGGTTGAAAAAGCAAGGAGTCAAAACCGAATGCATACAGAGTCGACAAAAATTGATCGACATCTGATGAGTCAGCTAAAATATTAATATTAAAATCGCCGCGCAGAATAGTATTTTTACACGATTGTGATTCCAAAAACACTGTAAATTCTTCAGTAAAGGTCTTTGCTGTACATTTGTGTAATCTATTAACACATATAAAACAATAGCAAGTACCAGAAATTACGCAACTAAAACTAATTATATCAGCACTCTGTAAATTATATTTTTTTATTTGTTTGCCTACTATGTTACTCTTAAAGAATACACCAACACCACCAGCTGCATATGAATCATTACAAGTTGCATCAAATAAAAAATTTGGATTATTAAAATCAGAAATTTCATGTTCAAAAATCCAGATTTCTGAAACAAAAATTATACATATCTGGTAAATGGTCTAAGGAGGATAGATGAGATAAAAATGTATCAAAATTCATTCTAAGACTTCTAATGTTCTGATGAATTACTGAAAACCCAGCAGATATTGCAGCAGATATTCATGCAGTTCAACTAACAATGACCCGAACAACATAATACAAGAAACATTTTTGTCATAGAAAAAGTAACAAAATCAAAAAAGGACACACATTTCCACCAATGTACATTCTCCAGGCATTAAAGAAAAGACTCTCTTTGACTGAGCAAAGAATAATTCGCTGCCTTACATTGACAGTGGCATAACTCAAAAATTATGAAATGGTTTTGTTGTACAAAAAGACTAAAAATTTCCTTTGTTTCTTTTCCCTGTAAAATGGCACATAATGTTACTGAATCTATATTTACATTAAAAATATTTCAATAATAATTATTTATCATTTCCATATTTGCAATTAAATGAAATCAAAAAATTAAAAGCTCTGTCCTGTAAAACTAGAGATTTTTGACTTATGCCACTGTCAATGTAAGGCAGCGATGTAAGTCCGGATTTAGATTTACGGCACTAAAGCATAAACCGCATCGAAAGCGAATAAAGTAATCCTTGGTCGATTCGAGGGAAGAAAAATCTTCGGTTCCGTTTGTGTAGACGGGCTCTAGCGATGTAGATTAATCCACAAAATATACGAGTTGTACAGCGACATAGACCTAGTCAATGAGCATTGCATTGGAAGCTTAAGATGGCTAGGTTATGCAGAGCGAATGGACATCAATACTATTTCCAAACCGACAATTTTTTTTCTTGTGATTAAGAGCTGTGTGAGAGGGAAATGTCAACGCACTAGACGGATGAAGACAATATTTGAACTGTCGGCTACTTTTTGCGTTAAATATCTCAAAAGCTTTATTCTTGACCTACATCTTATACGCAATCTTACTCTAACTTGAACTGTCGCTCCCTATTCAACGTCCGTCGACAAACCAGCGGGAGTCAGTTGACCACAAAACGTCAAAAACCAAATAACCACCCGATCATGCCAAAGTAATGACACCTTAACGATGTAATGACACCAAATGACGGCCGGTTTTTTCGCATGTGAAACACACTGTCTCGTCTGCTGGGTATCTCTACGGGAGAAGAGGAGTCTGCGATAAACAAATATTCCATCTCATTGACAATTTGATAAGATTACGTCGAAACATCCGACACCACCGCGACACTGATGATGATGAGTTTTTCACTCCAAATAGGTATCGACGACGATTGTGTGCTCTGTTTGCACAACGAGATACCTGCGACTGATTTGATGTATCTATGGGGTTGGTGTCGCCGCGTCATCTTCCTCCTCTCCTACAGAACAAACGGAAATGTCGATGATGCTCTTTGATGTGTCGAAAACCCATATTCTTTGTTTACCCATATGACACTCGCACTTTCGCTCATACTTACACCTCCGCTGCGGGTTATGCTCGAGCGTGTCGTCCGGTGAATCCGTCGAGCAGACTACACAACAGGAAACAATTTGTAGGTTCGTCTCTCGATTGGAACACAATATCGTATGCACACACAAGATAAAATGATGTTTGTCATGTAGACGCGCGGATGATGATCAACTGATAATATTGCTCTGTCGAAACAGACTGACAGGGCTAGAGACGTTCGAAAAGGTACTCGGTCGGGTTCAGGTATTTATCTTTTGACAAGCGCACGCGATTGCAGCAGCAGCATCGGGAAGACGAGCATGTGTATCTATCTATATTTATCGATAATAACTGTGCAAATATTTCGTCAAAATGTCGGGAAAAGAGTTTCCAAATGGAAGTCCATTTTTGTGGCGGTCTTTTTGACAGGGTTTTTGTTTTCGTCATTTGTTGTGAGTGATTGATATCTTACAGGTGTGGTTGCTATGTTCTTGGGTTTTATTGGGTTCGGAGTTTATAGCACGGGTTGCAAATATCAGTTATCAGGCAGTTACTTGGTGTTTGGATAGCTTGTGGAGGTTTGATATGAGACGGGATTTTCGGGGAGCAGGAATGGGGGCACAAAAAAACAAAATTTTGGTAATTGAAGGTTATCTGGGGGACTGATATGTGTCGGAAGCTGTGAATAGCGATTTAAGCAGTCAGTCTCTTTCATTTCTCTGTCAAAAGATACATCGCTGTTACTTCATGGATGTGGAGCTAAGTATGTATCAGGTAGGTGGGGAAAAGCTGATGCTGGTGCGAGCAAAAGCAGGACATTTAGAGAGAAAGTGTTATGCTATGTCAGCGTTCTTTCCAAGGGTACAAGGGTACAGATGATAGAAGTGGTTAAGTTAAGCATAAAAGGGTGTTTGACAAAAGCAAACTGACCTTGGAGGACGGTTATAAGGCTTTTAGTCGTTTCCAAACATTGCGACAAATTATGCCGATGACTTCATATACAGATACCTTTTATTCTGTTTTCTGTAGAGGTGTCGTACCATCCACAGCTTGTGTTTGCGACAAGTCCAGAAGATAACCGAGGCTCTATCTAAAAAAAACCGAAGGGCGAATACAGATTCGCGTTCTGAGAAATTGGTACCAGAAACTTAAAATAAGTCAATTAGTCGCTTCTTAACGTTGCTAGCATTCTACAAATCTGCATCCTAGCTATGGTGTTTGCTAAAAAACCTACGACACAGCAGAGCCTTTTTCTAGAAAAATGGGAGATCTAGCATAGATTCTGTTCCTTGGACAAATCTGATTTAACTCGAAAACCGTACGAGACTACGTTCAGCTTAGTCTTCGGACGATATTCAGTAAGTGATTAAGTTACCTGAATCCATCAAGGTCTTACGAACAGCTATGAGCTTACTTCAACAACATAGGTCCCCCTTCGCAACTACGCTCTACAATGTCAAGCACAGCTAATAGATGAGCAAATATCTGTGGCTTGAAGATATAGCTGCATATTCTAAAAGTGAAAAAAGTCCCTCCCAGTATTAAAGAAGCCACCGCTAATGTCAAAAAGCTGAAGAACAAATAAAGGCTGCTGGTTTTGAGGGTTTACTAGAGGAACTCTTCAGATACGAAGGTGTTGTCATGGAAGTGTGTATGCAGATTCGCCAAACTATCAAACAAGGGTGCATGAAAGTATGCCAATTGACGGGAATAAAAGCGATCCCATGTCGTTGCAAATCCCCTCTAAGTATCACATATAAGTTCCTATACTTGAACTTATATGCGGGGTCGGTATTTCAAATCCCGAATGTGAAAACAGCTAAGTTTTTTCACTGCTCCACCCTCTGTGAGTGTCTGACAAACATCCAGGATTAACACTGCCTTGAGAGGCTTCTAAAATTCGCCGTTCGAATTCGGAATTAAACATGAGAATTCGGCGTTAAACCGGAGGTTCTCTTCTTTCATTTCGAGATCCTATCCTACATACTGTGTAAACGTCTTAAGTCTTTCTGCAACACTCGAAAACTATCAGCGTTACTTCAGGCTTGGTAGATCAATCATAGAAAAAATGTCCACACTAAGCCAAATCCTGAAATCCTTACCAACCAGACCCTTCACCTTTCCATCAACTTTAAGATCGCGTTTGATAGCGTCCACCCCCTAGCCTGGTATGCAGGATTCTATAAAATTGATAAAGCTTTGCGCCTAACAATGGAGAACAAGCGACATGCAACGTTTAATTCGGAATAATTCGGAATAATTCGGAATCAAATCATCCTGACAAGGAATCGCTGTTACACGATTTCTTTATCGTGCTGGAACGGATAGTGTATAGGGCGTGTGTAAGCACGTAAGGCAATGCCATTAGCAAATCTGTCCGGCTACTTGGACACGCAGATGATATCGACATCATTGATCGCTCCCATCGAGACGTCGTAGTAGCATATACGGAAGAGGGGAAATGGGAACTTCCGAACTTTGACAGTTGATAGCGGCCATATTGTTGAAGCTACATCTATCAAATTGGTTGTAATTTAGTCAGTCTGTTTTGATAATTCAGCATCGATAGACTTAGCGTTCAACAAGCAACGTTCCGGGCCCTTCGTCGTGCTTTTTATTTTCTTTATTTGCTTTCCTATTTTAAGAGGTCCGTCCGCAGTCTAAGTAACTTAGCCTCCTATCTTCTTTTTTTCTTATTTTTGATATTTTGGAACGAACAAAGTGTTTGTCGAGCAGGTGGTGTGTGGTGAGCGGGCAAGAACTACCCCGTCCGACAAGCTTAGCTGAGCATCAACTAGCGTGCCATGCCCTCCTACCCTCCACTGAAGATGCATTTGTGGCCCGACCCTGACTCACACATAATCGTCCTACAGAGAGGACTTTCCGCAGTGTGATGGATAAATTTAAGTCCACTGGTTCAGTAAATGATAAACCAACACCCGCACGTCGACGAAACTCAAGATCAGCCGAAAAGATCGTCGCTATCAGTGAGAGTGTGCAGTAGAATCCAAGGCAGAATTTTGCGTCGTTCACTAGAATTCATCCTTTCGTAGGTCACAACTTGGCGAATTTTGCGTCGTGACTTGAGCCTGCACCTAGAAAATTCAACTGACCCAGGAGAAGGTAAACGACCATAGACAACGAAGTGTGTTCACTAAATGCTGGTCTGGAGCAGTTGGATCCCCAACCAAATAACCCCAAATTTCCATTGCAAAATCATCTTCAGCGATCTGGATGAATGGGTACGCCAACAAATAAAATTGTCGAATTCGGGACCTACCAATCCACATGAGACAAAGAGCGTTCAATGCATTCCGAAAAAGTCACTGTTGGGTGTATATTCTGGGCTGGCTGCGTCATCGGTCCAAATTTCATTGAGAACGACATTGGTCAGGCAATTACCGTCAATGGCGAGCGCTATACGTCGATGATAACCAACTTCTTTTAGCCTGAATTGGATGATATCAAAGATGAATTCTATACAGATGAATCACTCCATATAAGAAAAATTGTTCTATGGCGGATCGTGCTGGCACAGCCCGCCATATGGTTTTGTTCTTGTTTTTCATGTGTTTTCATGCACACCGCCCGCCCGTACCATGAAGCTACTAAGCAAAAGTTTCTGTTTTTTGTTCTCAATGCGTCATCTGTATAGAATTCATAATCTTTGATGATATAGACACCAGCTTCATGAGGTGTCAACAGGACGACGCGACGTGTCCAACTTACGCCACATTGCAATTTCTGCATGAGCGATTCAAAGACATTCCACATATACCATGTTGAACTGGCCACCTAGATCGTGCGATTTGACTCCTTCTAAAGTCGAATGTCTATGCAAATAAGCCTAAAACCACAGCAGCCCTTAAAGCCGACATTCCATCGGTCAAATTCAGCCAGATTTATTCGCCAGAGTCATGGAAAATTGGACATTTCGGATGCGCGCCACCCAGAAAAGCAACGGCGTACATTTGAACGAACAATCATGATAGCTCGTGTGATTCCTATATTTCAGCACTGATGCGTGCATTTTATAAAAAAATATATAAAAACATATCAGAAGGCTACAGGATAGGATGGGGTAGGGTATTCAACGATTCGCATAGTAGGAATCGTTGAATACCCTACCCCATCCTATCCTAACCATCCCCAAAAAGGGGGCGTTGCTAAAAAAACTGAATGAATATTTTTCAGACGGTGTTTCTAAATCATTTATGGTTCGACAAAAACAACTTTTTTCTATTGATATCCCATAGCATATCCATAGAAAAACGTCGTTTTTGTCGAATCATAAAGTAGGCTGCGTAGATCGGTTTTTTTGTATATAACGCCCTTAAAAGTGGGCGTAGTTCAAAATGATCTATAGACCAAATGTTCACAGTATTATTCTCAAAATATGTTCATCGAAAAATTTTTCAAGTTTTCATAAAATTGTACCGAAAAATGTTTTTTTTTAAGAAAACGCCCCCCAAAAAGAAGTGGGCGTGTCAAAAATCTTTATATGGACCAAATATTGATATTGGGACTGTCTAAATATCTCGTTAAGACATTTTTTTCAAAATTCCGAACCATTTGACCAAAAATAAGACCTTTCTAAAAAGTGGGCGTGGCAGTGGGATTATGAAAATGTTTACACTTGTTCGAGTAGCACGTACAAGGATCGCATTTACCAAATTTTATTATGTTCGCTCAAAATTTAAGGCATACGAACCAATGACCTACATACAGATGGACAGACGGACGGACGGACAGACAGACATACATGGCTAAATCGACTTAGCTAGCGATTATGAGTCGATCTAGTATATCTAGCAAAATTATTTTTCTATGTTACGAACTATATACCCGTATGGGGTAGGGGATAACAACCCTGGGACATAAAATTATTATACACTGCCGGTTTTCCAATGTGTAGGTTAAACAACGGATGTTCCGGAAGACCTAGTCAAAAAGTTTACATTGGGTGTCTAAGTTGACTGGGACATACGAATGTAGGTATCGAATGAGTTCCGACTTGCTAAGTCTTCGATACAAACCAGATGGTTGAATACGCACCGGACTATAACTGGATAACCATGTTGGTTAAGGCCTATGTTCAGCACTTGCCACATATAAAGAAGAACAAAATTGACAAATTCGCCTAAGAACAGATATCTGTTCTATTTCTGAGAACAACAAGCGACTTCTCATCAAACACTTTTAGGAAGGTAATCGATTAGAAGTCACTTGACTTTCAAAAAAATTAATCAGTAGAGATAGGGATGTGACGTGATATCAATAAGCTTGCGTCAGATTTGTATTCTCGTATCCAGTAATCATCCACGTGATAAGTGATGTTTCAAATCGTTTAGATCACCACAAATCAAGACAATATCGGTTTAGGTATTTCCAAATCTAGAGTGCACAGGTTTGATAATAGAAGACGGAATTTTAAAAACCATTTCGGACATCTTGTATTCTTTTAAAAATCGATGATCCACATACATTCCACATACATACCACAAAGGTTGGGCTATCTTTGCTGATGATAAATAGTTATGTGTGGCAGAAGACCATTGGATATTGCCTAAGGCCGCTTATGGAAGTAGTTGAGAGGAAAGTCTTCTCCCCTGCAGCGATAGTGGTTCAAAATTATGACGAAAAGGTTGACAAAATTAGAATATTTCATGTAACAGTGGAAGTACTCACATTTTCGTCGATTTTAAGGTTCACAACTCTTTCTGCCAGATGAAATGTTTACCATTACTAGCAGCATGAACAAACTAATCGAGAACATAAATTCCAGATTTTCATAATAATGAGGTTAAGCGTTCTAGCATTATAGGAACAGATAGGGACGTCGTTTTTCTTTTTTCGTTTAGAAAATACAGTGGTCAGCAAATGGGAGCTGCTTCTCAAAGCTCGTATACCGACAGGAATCAGAGTTTTTAGGGGTTAGATTAGGTTGGTGGATTGATGAGGTAGGTGGTGTACGTCTCACCTCATTCCCCAAAGGTCAATATAGACCCATTGTGATTCCCGTTGGGGGTCCAAGTGCATCCTTCATTTGTCCCATAATTGTCCATTTTTAGTCCCTTTCTTTCCATCACGATGTTGTTGCAAACTTATTAGAGAAAGGATTTTTGGATAGATCCGTGAGGTCATGGAAACAAATTGTTCCCTAAAGTTATTTTTCTTAGTTGACCTGAAAAGTGGCACAGAAAATGAAGGGTATCCTCGTGTATTTCTTCTTCACTGCAGCTTCTACAAAGGTCATCATCTGAAAGATGCATTTTCAGTTTGTGCCTAAGTTGTGTCCAGATCCCTATCAGTGTCGAAACAAATTTCCTGTTTCTTTAAAGAAGATTGTCGGTTCTGGCTTTGTCATACTCGGGCTCCACCGATATCCAGTGTTTTCTGTGGTGCAGTAACCCTAGCAAAATCAGGCCCAATAGGGCCAAATTACCAAAAAAAAGGTAGAAGTACTTGCGGGTCTTATTTCCTTTTTGAAATGAAATTATGGAGCTTATTTCCTTTGCATGCATCCGAACTCGCATGCAATCCAAATCCAACAGTGAGCCCAAGCATGGAGGGTTTCAGGGAAATCAATTGGAAATACCAACCACAGGTGTTAATGCATTACTATGGTGGGGCTCAATTTCATTTCGAAAAATAAATAAACCCAGCGTGGCTTCGGAAATTTAGCCACGCGGGATTTAATTCCACGGGGTTTATCGCACTGCACCGTTTTCTGTCCCACTCGTGATTTGATCAATGCTGGTGGCAAATCTTTTCCTCATCAGTTCATCAGCAATGAGTTCTGTATGCCTCTGTGTCCGGGGACCCAGCAGGACTTAGCATTATGTTGGACTTCAAGAACCTTCAGCTCTTCATGGCAACGCTCACAAGCTTGTACTTTATTTCGACAGCAGGAATGGCTTTAATTGCAGCCTGACAATCAATATTGATGGTGATATCATCAGGTGATATCGCCAGGATTGAGGTCGCTTTGGTTGCATCTGCTACTGATGTGCTCAGGGAGACGAAAGGTTCTGTACAACTTTTGTGTCTCGGAAAACACATGCGTCCATTTTTGAACCTCCAGTATGGTTAGGTGCACCAAAAAGGTCCGTTGTGGTACCACGTGAATCTGTCGACTTTCCTATATTCGTTCGCGTAATTGAACCATTCAGAGCTAACTATGTAACTTAGAAGGTTTCTGACATTGATGATAGCCAGCGCACTTAGATTGTTGAAGAAGTATTCTCCCAGATGAAGAAGCTTCCTTTTTCCTGAGAGAGCTGGACAAGAGCATAGAATGTGAGTAATACTTTCTTCGTCAAAGCAGCTTGTACAGAATTCATTGCTGAAGAGTCATAGTCTTGCTTGTGGGCCCTTTATTACTGTGTCCTGTAAGGGCACCGATTATGGTGCTAGTGTTTGATCCATTCAGCATAATCCAGCAGCTGGAGCGCTTCTGGTTAAAGTTTGGCCAGAGTTGCCTGGATATATGGCAAGTTGTGCGGTTTGCTTCCTTGCTCGCATCCTGTTTGATCTATAATTAACATGTAGCAAGGGCCGTACCTAACCTATCTACTGGCGGTAGAATGTCAAGGGTATTGCCCTGTCTGGCAAGCTCATCTGCCTTGCAATTCCATGGTATTTTACTGTGGCCGGGCACTCAAGAGAGGTGAATGGTGAAATAATCTGCCGACATTCGTGGACTGATTTCGAATTGAACGAGATGGCTCCCAGGGATTTGATTGCCGCTTGGCTGTCGCTGCAGGTGTTAATATACTTCGTTGATATTACATTCCTTTTCAGCCTTCAGTATATAGATTGATATGTTTTCGGTGTCCAGTTCATTCCTCCGCACTCCTCTCTACTTGGAAAAATGCAGGAAAATGGTTTTTGATGGTCAGGATGAGGCAGCATGTAGTCAGATGATACAGCTGAGCCCAGGTTGCAGACTCAGTGTCGAAGATAACTCGAAATTTCAATTTTACTCAAAATTTCAGGTACATCTGTTCAGAATTTGAGCGTTTTCTCCTGAGTTCATTTCCAGAAGTGGAGCTGGCTGATCCTCAGTGCGTTAGTGCACCTTTAGCTGCAGATTCAGTACAGAATCGCATTCTCACACCTTTAACTCGAAGATAACTCGAAATTTCAATTTAATTGGAAGCTTTTTTCTCGAGCTCCATCACTCTGATGATCTTAAATGGAAAAAAACTGGCCAAAAGTATCTCAGACTCTTTTCCTCTATGTCTGAACGTAGTAATACAAGCTGATCATGGCGTTCGGATCAAACTGATGAAATTTCAAGAACTGATCGACATGTTATCGAAAAGGATCATGCAACCATGCAATAATAAACGTTTGATGAAATGAGCTCAAGATGCCATATTTATACCGCCCTAAAGAATCTATAGATTAGATTACCCAACGCGATCATTAAGCAAACATTTCTTTCTTTATTCCACTCCCAAGCTCGACTATACACCTCCAGTTTATCGTTCGATCTCAATCTCTTTCGATTGAGTTGATTTAAGAGCCCAGGACGTGGGTAATAAATCGAAACAAAAGAATAAAAAACTTAACCCACATAAGTATCTGTTATCTGCACTGATGATTTCTCTGCTCGTCTATTGTATATATTTTTGAAGAAAACAATTCTTTCTTTGATTTGCTCCCCTTTCATCCCCATGCCATACAATTTTCAAGAAGTAGGTTTTCCCCCCACCGTCTTATCACCTGAACGTGCAAAATCTTATCAAAAATATCCTCTTCTTCCACCGCTTTGACACTTTTTTTTGGGTTCTCTCCAAAAATTTGGAAAAAAAAAAATTAATCATCACGATCACACCTCATCGCGCATCACCTTACCGCGCGTCGCTCAAGCCCGTACACTCACACTTCCAACACCATGACGCAGATGATTGATAAGTTATTTTTTTTTCTGTCGCAACTGTCGTCAAAGAACTCTTATTTCGTTCCACCAAGTCCGGTGTTTGTTCACCCTGCCCATGTGTGTAGACGACTCATTCTGTTTTTACACACTTTTTAGATAAATTCGGTCTTTCTGAGCCGTGAAATCCCAAGAGCTCTAGGAACGACGGCAAAAAAAGTACGATAACGACATCCAGTGCCAGTCATCAATAATGATTTAACGGTTTCTTTTGCGTGCCTAAAGTGCCTACCTACGTTTAATTTAAAGCTTCCCGCCTGTAAATGCGGGTATTTAGGTGTATTTACGGAGACCTCTAGAGGTGTTTTGGAGGTTTTGTACTATTGAACCTTCGTTTGGTTATTTTTTGTTGTTGTTGTGCCATAGAATTGGGGTGGTATGTACCTGTCTATGGATGGTATCTGTGTTATATCTGTAGATTGTGGGATGTATTTCAATTTGAAATGAGTTCATTCTTAGGAATTGTCGTGATCGGCGTGATCGGTGATCGGGCTTTTTATACTAAATGCGCGGTGGTTGGTAAATCTTATTTTGCTGCGGTATCTTATCTGAAGAAGGCTTTGTTTCATTTGCGTTTTTACATTTTTTTTTTATTTAGATGAATGGTATCCCCAGTGTTTAGGTGATTGTGGAATTTCTAAATTATTTTCTCCCTTTTGTAATTTGCTGTGAATTATATGGATTTTGTACCGCTTTTGATATTGGGGATTAGATGTTCCCCTTCCAAAAAACAGTAAGAATCGAAATTGTAATTTGGAAGCAAATTAATTATGGAGGCAATTCGCTACCTTGAAACATCCAGGTTATAGGAGCATGCATTAAATATTTCATGAGTTTCCTGCGATTTGTGCATTTATCGACTTCAAGACCTCATCTGTCAATTATGCTTTGTACAATTTTTTGTCAAAAAAGCATAATTGGCATCATATGATGTTCCTACTTATCAAACCACAGATTTCTTCATCCAGGTCGTTTTTTTCTAAACGTTTCTGAGGTGGGGCAAATTTATAACACTCAAGGAGCGCCCTGGAATAAAGCTATTGGACATATAGATGTAGTATGACCCATCTACTTTCATACTACTACATTCGCAAGAGTATTACGATCTTGACATACACAAACCAGCGGGTCCAGTATCACCCCCAATATCCTGAGATCCATTCATTCATTCTTCCAATCTGAACCACCGTATGGAAGATACCATCTATCCAGCCCTTCAGAAGTTTCACATTTGTTTACTGAGAAGAACTCTCTTCAAACTACAGACCAATTTGCACCAATGGCCCTTCTTTGTTATAAAGTCAAGGAAAACAAAATAAGCAGACGATTTATCAGCGTTGGAAGGGAGTTCTTCAGTAGAGCTGGACAAACGGTAGTACAATATCTTGAATCAGAAGAACTGCTCAATGGTCGTGAGAACGGGTTTCGTAGGAACCGGTCCAGCGGTGATTTGATACCATCTCTCACCGAAAAGTGGACCTAATCACTCCTCCATTTTGAGGAAAATAAGATCTTGAGCTCGTAGAGTTTTCGATTCCCAGCTAGCCGTCGGAAATAATAGAGGTAAACCTCACTTTAAGTGGGAAAATCTACCTCAACGGACCTCAATCAACTTGAAGTACGCATTGGGTTGCAGTTAACTAAGGACAGGGCATTTTGGTTGAGGCGCAGGTTCATTCCGGATTGTAGTGTCACTTAAGAAGATGAATCGAAAGGGTTTGAAATAAAACCTTTTTGTCGAAAATAAGTTGCAATAGATGGAACTATTCTAAAAGTTGGATGTTGTAGAACAAGGGTAGACTCTGTTTGGCCTTAACTTGGCAATGCCCAGTGTAACTCTGTCTACACATCAATAGTATGCTTATTTTTACCTCCAAATGGGAACCAACGGGTACTGTTCTCATCCAACCGAATTTGACTTGCTAAACGATAAGTATGAGTGTTGTTAATAAGACGAAAAACAGCAAAACACTATAAACAGCCTGTTCAGACTGGTACGGCATTCCTAGATGAGCTGCTTCGATATATTCGGACAACAGGTTAATTAGGAACTCAAGGGTAAGTCAGGCCCCTTGAACAGAGATGGTGGCAGATGAAAAGAAAGGCCAACGGCAGCTCTCAATCCCGTAGTGAATACTGGTGGCCCCGAGTCCTAGGGATATCTAATAAATTGGCGCTGGCCCTCCAGGTTAGGGGTTGTTCGTTGAATTAACTAACCACCCATAGAAAAAAACGTATTGTTACGAACCAACCAATAGCCTGGGAAAGGACTGAATTTATTTTTGACGACTCTGCTAAACGAAAAAAGGACAACGACGTTCGTATCTGCACCTGGAATGTGAGAACATTGAACAGGAGAGGTGCAGGCGAACAACTAACGGAAGCCCTAAACTGCTACAAAGCAGACATTACTGCCATCCAGGAAATACGATGGGATGGGCCGGGCAAAAAGAGGATGAAAAACTGTGACGCCAACTATAAACCGCAGAAACAGCGACTATTCGGATGCGGATTTGTTATAAGTGCCAGACCTAATCAAGAAGTCTTACGTTTTCAAGACATTACAGCGAATGCAGCCTTCCGATAGAGCTTTATAAAGCCGGCGGAGATGACTTGGCATGCAACATCCACCAACTCATAAGCCAAATCTGGTCGGATGAAAGTATGCCTGAAGAATGGAACCTCAGCATCGTTTGCCCGATCCACAAAAAAGGTGACCATCTGAACTGCGCCAACTATAGAGGCATACGTCTCCTCAACATCGCCTATAAGATCCTATCTGCCGTTATATGTGAACGCCTGAAACCATTTACCAACAATCTCATCGGCCCTTATCAGTGTGGTTTTAGGCCTGGAAAGTCTAAAACTGATCAAATCCTTACACTTTGGCAGATCCTGGAAAAAACGCAAGAAGTCCAAATCGATACCCACCTTCTATTTATCGATTTCAAAGCCGCATACGACAGAATTTCTAGAGAAATACAGACCCATGTCTAGTTTTGGTATACCGCCCAAACCCGTCCGTTTGTGTAGAAGGACGATGGAGAGTTCTCGCTGCTCCATCAGGGTCGGAAACGACCTCACCGACACATTCGATACCAAAAAAGTAGTAAGGCGATGCACTGTCATGTGACTTCTTCAATTTGATTCTTGAGAGGATTGTGAAAAATTCCGAAGCCAACACCAGAGGCACAATCTTCCATATGTCGGTGCAACTACTAGCGCATACGCCGACGATATTAATATCAATGGTCATGCTCAACGTGATGTCATAACCACTTTTGTTAGTTTAGAGAAGGAAGAGGCAAAAATCGGTTTAGCAGTGAATAAGGGTAAGACTAGGTTTATGCTGTCGTCCATAATAAAGGATACATAACATCGACGAATTGGACAGAATGTCACAATTGATAGATAGAACTTTGACAACAAAATCTCGTCAGAAATCAAACGAAGAATGACTGTTGCCAACCGCTGTTTCTTCTGGCTAAGAAGGCAATTTAGTAGTAAAGCCCTCACTCGAACTATACTAAGGAGATCCTATATAAGAACCTGATCATCCCAGTCCTGCTCTAAGACGCTGAAACATGGACCGTGTCAAAAGTGGATTAAGAAATCCTTGGTCTGCTTTTGGAGAAATATCATAACACATGCCTTTTTTGTAGATGGTTATAATTGCAGTTTGTTCCCACTTCTGACAACAGATTTTTAGAAAAGCTAGGTTTTGGGCCTGAAACCTCTCCCCTATTGGGTAAGCCTTATCGCGGCGGATAGGCTTACGACTACTACTACGATTAACCTAGAACTATGCGATCATGGAACTCGTTTCTGCAGAGAGCTACCCATGGTCGACAGGTCGAAGTGGAGTAGGATGTCGCTACTAATTACCCAGCAACGAAAGAGTGTTCCCACTAAGGCATTCCCCACAGATGAGGCGGCAGCGAAGGAATTCCCTAGATGAAATAGTGAACACTTTATATGGAATACTCGGATATATCCGAAGCTTCAGGCCAATTAGGATTGGTTTTTTCGACCCTTTTTGTCCAAGGGGTACAACAATAGACCTGGCCCTCCAGGTTGGGGATTGTGCGTCTGAATATTATCTCTACCGCATGGAAAAAATTACTACGAAACAACCACAACCCTCGGATATGGATGATTTCAACGTTTACGACCCCAGCTAACAAAAGAGGGACAATGACCTTCGGATCTGTACGTGGAATGTCCGGACTCTAAAGAGACCACGTGCAGCAGTTCAACTTGCGGAGACCCTTGAATGCTACAAGGCAGACATTTTAGACATCCAAGAAGTGCGATGGGATGGAGAAGGGATAAGGAGGATGAAAAACTTTTACATCTACTACTGTCAGCGGTTATTTGGATGTGGATTTGTGATAAGAGGAAGACTTAGGGAAGAAGTCATGGTCACAATTCGCATCAGGGCCAAATTCAAAAATATATCGCTGATATATGGGCTAACGCCCCCAGAGAGGAGAAAGATGATGTGACCAAAGAAAGCTTCTACGACCCTTGAGAAAACATACGAGAAGTGCCCGAAGTACGACGTCAAAATCGTTTTGGTCTATTTTATCACCAAAGTCGGAAAGGAGGGTATCTTCGGTTCCGCACGGTCGGAAAGCACAGCCTGCGCGTCAGCACCTCCGGAAACGGACTCAGACTAATGGACTTTGCGGAGAGGCGAAATATCATCATTGCCAGCACACGATTCCCACACTTCAACATTCATAAGGGTATTTGGTCTGCAGATCAATATACCTTCAACCAAATTGATCACGTTGCGATCGACGCCAGTATTTTGGATGTCCGAACGTACCGAGCGGCCGACATCTACTCGGACCATTAAATACTTGGTGGTAGCCAAAGTATGGATGAGGATATCCATCACGCCACAACATCGAACAAATACTCTGAGAAGATTTGACGTGGTAGGAAGCTGCAGATCTTTGGCAGACTGCATCTTCCATAACCTAACAACAAGCTCAATGCAACCACCATCAAGTGCAGAAGAGCAGTGGCAACAATGCCAAAAAAGCCATCAGAAATGTGCTGGGCTTCACACTGAGGCCACAACAAAACTCATGCAGCAAAGAAAAATGCTTATAAGACCATGCTGCAGAAGAGGACCAGAGCTGCTCGAGAGGCTTACAGGCAAAAAAGAAGGGAGGAACACCGACTTCTCCGCAGAAAAAAAAGGAAACACGAGAATCGCGCAGTGGAATCAATTGAGAGGTGTTACGAAAATTTAAAAAAACGGGTAAACAGAACAACCCGAGGACACAAGGCCCGAGTAGAAGCCTGCAGAGATAAACATGGGAATATGATAGTAGATTCACAGTTGGTGCTGAGCATTTGGAAAGAGTATTTCTGCAGACTTTTAAATGGCGGTGACAGCCAACACTCCGCTGTTAAGCAGAATAAGCCATTCAACCTGGACGATGACAATCACAACTTCCGTCCACCTGACCAACACGAAAAAAATAGCTGATGGACTGCCAGCAGAGCTTTTTAAAGCAGCGGGAGATGGCTTGGAAAGGAGCATACACCAACTCACCTGTAAAATTTGGACAGACGAAATTATGCCCGATGGAACATTAGCATCGTATGCCCTGTCCACAAGAAAGGAGATACTCTGAACTGCGCCAACTACAGAGGAATCAGTCTAATAAACGTCTCCGTATAAAATCCTCAGGCATACTGTGTGAACGCCGAAAACCTTTTT
Organism: Rhingia campestris; assembly: GCA_932526625.1. Taxonomy (NCBI): domain Eukaryota; kingdom Metazoa; phylum Arthropoda; class Insecta; order Diptera; family Syrphidae; genus Rhingia; species Rhingia campestris. Next base: position 56,650,622 of record OW052182.1, on the reverse strand, counting down.
TTAACAAGCTGATTGGCCATTATCAGTGTGGTTTTAGGCCAGGAAAGTCAACTATCGGCAGATCATGGAGAAAACCCAGGAGTTTCAAATCAATACCCACAATCTATTCATCGATTTTAAAGTCGCCCATGATAGCGTACATAGAGGCGAGCTGTACCGAACCGGCAGCCTTATCAAACTCGTCCGGTTTTGCAGGATGACGTTGGAGTATTCTCCCTGCTCCTTCAAAATCGACAAGAACAACACCGAACTATTTGATGTCGGAAAAGGTTTAACACAAGGTGACGCGCTATCATATGCTTTATTAAACATCGTACTTGAAGCAATTGTACGAAACTCAAAAGCCAAACCAGAGGTACGATTTTTCAAAAGTCTGTTCAATTACTTGCATATATGGATTGACAGGAAGAACGCAGCGCGATGTCAGTGGTGCCTGGCATGTATTGAATCGGAGGCGGCCAAGATGGGTTTGGCTGTAAATGAGGATAAAACAAAATATATGCTGTCATCGAGAAAGGATTCTCAACATTGACGACTTGGCCAAAACATCACCACATGGAGCTATAATCTCGAGATCGTTAAGGATTTTGTCTACCTAGGCTCCGTGGTTACCACGCTAAATGACGTCAGTCAAGAGATCAAGCGAAGAATCACTTTCGCTAATCGTTGTTTCTTTGGGATTAGAAGGCTTCTCAGAAGTTAAGCCGTCTCTCAAAAAACCAAGGAGACTTTATATAAATTAAGGAAATTGGGGAGAAGAAAAGAGGAGAGGCAGGAAAGTTTGGTAAAGCATTCCATATTCGTATTGTTCGGTTTGGGAATGAATCTCTATATTTCATAGTACGTCCGAAGAATAGCTTGAGGGTGAATTTATTAGCATTCATGGCATGGCGAGTATTACGGTTGAGTGTTTGAAGGGGCGGAATGCAGCTGGCTATTTCGATTGAGCATTTCCTGTTTAAATAGCGGTAAAAAAGTGTGACAGGAGATATTCCTACGATGTTCAAGCGAGACTATAGAGTTCGCTACGCTTGGATCTCCTATCAGTTTTATCTCACGCTTTTGTTTCCTATCCAGTAGGTGCAATGATGTTTTTGCTGCACCTGACTAGATGTGGGCGTTGAACTCTGGATATACGCTTTTATATGGAGGCTAGATCAGAAGGGGTGAAATATTTTTTGCATCGATTAAGGAAACCTAGACATTTCGCTACGTTTTTAGCGATTTCGAATACGTGGTCGTTCCAACGAAGGTCGTTACTAACACACAATACCGAGTATGGAAAGTTTTTTGGTTTCGGCGATGAAAGTGCCATTTATGGACAATGGCTGTAAATTTTTGTTTCGCTTAGATGACAGAAGACAGCATGTGTTTTGGAAGCATTAAATTCCACTCTATTGGATTTAACCCATTTTATTATGCTGTCGAGGTCGGAATTTAATGAGGTTAACATATTTTTTTCGTTTCTGATCCACATCCGAAAGTGGAGGTCGTAGTTTCGAGATCAAATATGAAAAGCTGAGGATACTGTCATCAGCAAAGGAATGGATTGGATTAGAAGTTGCAGACAAGAGGTCATTAATCAAATTGAGAAAGAGTGTCGGAGACAGAACGGAGCCCTGGGGAACACCAGCATTTATTTCGTGAGTAGCAGACTTAAAACCGTCCAAAACAACTTGAATTGAACGTTTCGAGAGAAAGTTTCTAATCCATAGACGAAGAGTGAAATCGATTCTAAAAGCACGCATTTTCGACAAAACGGCTTGATGCCAAACCCTGCCAAGCCTTTGAAAAATCAAGTGCAACGATCTTGTTGTGAATAAATTGGTTCCACCTTTTGGTAAGATATGCCACCAAATCACCAGTGGACCTTTTGCAAGGAAAACCGTATTGTCGGTCATTTAAGAGTTTTCGTGTTTCAAGATATTTCATAAGCTGACGGTTTATCAGCGTTTCCATGACCTTAAAAAGAAGGGACGTAAGTGCAATTGGTCGGTAGTTGGAGAGAGAAGAAGATTCACCCTTTTTAAGGGACGGGCTGGACAAATGCTGTTTTAAATCTACTCGGGAAGAGTGATGACGCAGTGGTTTTGCCAGCGTGGAAGACACCTCTTCAGAATTATGGAGGAGATACCATCTGGACCAGACGATTTGTGAATGTTAAGGTCTAATAATACTCTTGCGACTGTATGAGTACGGAATTGGATTGGTCCCATAGAATGTTCCACGTTCTCAAGTACAGGACGAGACTGGGCACAATCTGGTAACGTGGAACTGGCTGCAAAATGGGCAACAAGCAGATTGGCTTTGTCTAAAGAGATAACAGCTGGAATGTCATTGTAAATGAGCGTGGGAATGGAAGATTAGGTCGAATTCTAAATGTTTTTGACAAACGACAAAAAGTTTTTACTTTATGTCGCAGAAGCATGGACATTGACACAAGCAGATCAAAATGCCCTGGAAAGGAATATTCTACGCGTGATATTCGGTCCAGTTTGTATCGATGGAGTGTGGAGGACAAAATTCACCGACGAACTCTACGGGCTTTACAGCGACGTCTACCTGTTCAAAAAGCTTCGAATTCAGTGGCTGGGACACGTGGAGCGTATAGAAACCAGCGCCCCTGTCCGTCGAATCTTTGATTCCACCCTGGAGGGACAACACAGCAGAGAAAGACCCAACCTCAGGTGGCGGCAACAATTGCAGAGTGACCTCAACCAACTTGGTGTGCGAAACTGGAGGCAGCTAGCTAGGGACCGAATTGGCTGTAATGACTTGTTGGTGGATGTAATGCCTTGATGCCTTACATTTGTTTGTGTGTGTGACAATATCACCCTTTACCTACCGAATATGTCCACCTTGCAGAATATGTTCATAGAAAGCTTACAATTTGTCTGACATTGGAAAAATCAAAGTCGCACCAGAAGCTGTATAACCTCTTAGAAGTATCGTTATCTATTTGATGAAATCGTGCAATTCCAACTAATTCTAAACAATTTTTACGATCTTTCCTGAATGAGTTATATTCTACAGCTAATACCCAGCCCATTCACATCTGCAACTACCTTTGCTTAGCTGTTAACATTTTTTTTAGGAAATTCGCAATAATGTCGGGTGAAAACCCAAAAACCTCACCTCAAACATATATCGATATCCAATTGCATACACACAATATATCGGCATATAAAATCTCTTATCACTCAAACTTATCACTTATCACTATTGGCAAAACAAAGTCGAATTTCTCAAGAGGTTCGACAGCTTTGTTTATTTCCGCCAAACCCAAGCCAATAACAGACCAATTAATCTCCCGACAAATGATTAGAAAAACCCTACCCCAGATAGACGATTATTCTCTTGAGATTTTCTCAAGGAAATGCCGATGTTCGTACTATAACTGGCGTATAAAATCGAGGACGAGCAACATTTTATTGGTCTCATATAAGAGCCAACCAAACAATAAATGATGCACATGACAAGGTTCGAGATATTTTCAAGTGCTACCCCATCATGGAGAGCGCTGTACTTAATGTCATCAATATTGTGTTTATGACACCTCTTATTCGCGATCAAATTCTACACGGACACCATTAAACACTTGACAAATAACACGTACCATTTTGTATCTACAGAGGGCCGCTGCGCATATGTATACCCGGGAATCTATTCCAATTCTAACGTATCTATCTCTAAAAAAAAAAAAACGCACACACAAACAAAAAGATTAATTTTTATTTCTTTACAATTCTATTTGTTTGCGTTCTTTGGAAAAGCATCAATCACCTATAGATACACACAGTAACAGAGATAGATTACACATTTGAATTGTTTTACTATCTTATGTAAGTGGAAGGTGGTGCCGAGACATCTTTGTACGAGCAACACAAGTTTTGTGCCAAGATTACAAGTGCAATTCAAAAAGTAATAGTCAGAGTCTAAGTCTAGATACAAGTATCTATCTCGTGTTGTTGATATTTTATTTCGTTTTATCAGTTCAATAGAAATTTCATCATCAATTCTTTCACGTTTGCAAAAGATTAATTGGACAAATTCCGCATTTGTATCGGCCGGAATGGGAGATTATTTTTTTTTTTTTTAGGTTAGGTTGTGGGTTTTTTTTTTGAAGTTTTCCAATGGGGTGAGTTCTTAGATTTAAGGTTTAAATAGAGTATTTTGGGATTTGCAACTTTAACTTGGTTAAATATGTTCCACGAGGGCACTTTCAAAACTCAATGTCAACTTCTTGAGGGTCACTGTATCCCTCAAAAAGTTGACATTGAGTTTTGGAAACATTTTCAAGAAAGACTTGATTTTTGTTGCCTAAAGTCGGTCTTACTATTAAGAAGTGCACGGAAGCTTCTAATTGTATTTTGTTCCCACTTCTGACAACAATTTAACATGAAACCTACAAATTATCGGAAAAGCTAGATTTTAAGCCCTGTATCCGTATAGCCTTACATTTGTTCATGCAATAAAATGCGATAGGTATTCCCTTTTTGGTCTATGTGTGGTAATGCCAACCTAGCCGATAGAAAGTTTACAGAAAGTTTACAACTTGACTGCCAGTCAGTCAGGTTCAGTCAGGTTCATTCATCGAGGTCTGGACCCCTCCATAGAATTTTTATTCTTGCTGAAAAGGGACTGCCAACTTGAAATCAAAGAAGTTGGTCGTCAGATACTCTAGGCTCAAGTTGATGCCTTTCACTAAGTCCTTTGCGCTAAAAAGTCGATAATACGAAACTGGGTTTGTTGCCTTTTAACCAAGAGAATGTCTTATATCATAAGGACTATCTTGGGTTGGGTAATGGTGGCTGCACTTGAACAAACAAAAAAAAACGCGAGGATGTCCCTCTGAAAAAACCTTCTTCTATCACCTCAATGGTGATACTTGAGAGCACTGCCATAGTCATGTCAAAAACTACTTTGGGAAAACCTGAGTAAATTAGGCAACTGTGGAAAGGTAGAACCTCCGAAGATTTCTGAATGTGCATTTGTGCCATATGGGAAACGGGGAAGACGGTGGTCCTGAAACCTAGTCCGAACCCAAACCCTGGACGAGTCTTGTAAGGGGATTCTCTCTCAACCACTTTAAACCCTAAAGGATAAACCGGTTGCTTGGCTTCGAGCTCGCACTACGTTGATACCCGCAGCCTCTACCGAGAATGGTTCACAGACCCACACCCTGGTCAAGCATATTGGTATTCTTCCCTGGTAGTATTACCGCCACTAAAGTAAAGACTTTGCGAAAACCTGGCCCATACGTAGAGGATTTGTGTGCCCAGATAGGGTATACCTTTATGGCTGATAGAGCATCCATACCATCGGAAAAGACATTGGTTTTGGAACCTGGTCCGATTCCTAGCCAAGAGAGGCGAGAGGTACAGCCCCATCCTTACTCTAAACCTTCTGAGCTAAACTTTTGTACGCCTTCGAGCTCGAACCAGATGGTAATACCCCCCTCCCCCACCAAATCAATAACAAACCAACCGTCCCGGATCGAATATATCCCGACCGCAGCCAAAACTCATCTCTGAGCTGGGGGCCAAGGAACAGCTTTAACGTTTTGTCAGCTCCTCCGAGGACACCGCGTCGAAAAGTCAAAGGTCGGTAGAAGACATCACGAGGACCGCCAAAAAAAAGAAAAAAAACGGCACATCCCTTGCTTTTCAGAACCCCTGACAGAACGTTTAGTCAGATGTTGAAAGAACATCTGAAGTTCGTGGTAATTGACCGCATTGAGCCAGATGGAAGCATAACACCGGAAGAATGGAGGAAGGTGAAAGTGAAACTTGCCTCCAAATAACAAAACCATTCACGTGTGCGTTGTACTTATTGCACAATGGCGGGACCTCCTATGTTGAGATATGCTCTTGGCAAATGATACTACTCGGATGATTTGTCAGATCATCACGAGAGGAGTGCCAGCGAGAAATCATTTAGGTGTTGCCAAGGCTAAAAATCGAACCCAGATCTTCTGCGCGGCAGTTCATCGCACAACTGAGTACGTTGAAACTTGCCTCTAGCTTCCTCTAAATCCTTCGCGACCACACGGGTTTTTGGTTTTGCGCCAACCTGACGCGACCTATAGGTCTCCATCGGGGACATACCTATATAGGGGATTGCTTGGGCAGACCAGAAGTCACAAGATACAAGATAGCAGTGTCCAGGGGAAGTTTGACCAGATTCCGTACCGCCCTCGTAGTCGTGCGAGAATACCAGTCGAACCGATCGACCCAAAGGACACTCTAGACATTATCAGGTTCAGCAACCCGCTTTTTCCAACCCATAACTGGTGAATTGGCAAGGTTAAAGAGGGTAAAGGAGATTCCAGAAACGGTTGCATAATTGTAAACGAGGAATCTCTTGTTTCTTTAACTGCTGAAGTCATAAGCTATGAGTTCAGCTCCATAATGTTGAATGTCAATAGGTGCGACTAATCGCAACCTAAGCCCCACCCTAGCACTGCACCACCTCAACCAAATATATATCTCCGCCACAACACATTTTTCATCATCTCTACCGGGAGTCGACTTTAAGCCTACGAATACGGAGATGACAAGAACTCCATCAATACTGGGTATACATCCAGAACCCCATAACGCTGTACTCCTTGGGGTTGACACTAAATCAACAGCCTGGAGTTGGTTAGTGTTAGTTAGAGTAGCACCTAGCGGACCGATTCTGATGAGTTCCAATGATGGAACTCCTACGGATTAACCTCCACCACAAAACACGGGAAGATAATATAGTTCTGTTCCAAGAACCCTGGATTGTCAACAACCTGGTGTGAAGACTCAGAACTCCAAACTATAAACTGCTCTTCGTGTAATAAACAAAGGAAATCCTTGATCTACTAAGAGCTTCTTAAATACCTTTCTACTCTTTAATTACAGAAATCCGGTAACTATCGCAGCCAATATTGGATGAAAGATGTCATCCATCTTATTTACATCGAAATCACCCCCACGAATGCCGACTATCTTTTAATGAGATGGCAGAGTACCCCTTTCTGGGTACCATGTCACAGAGATATACCAGGAAACTGTGTGGCTGATGAGCTTGCCAGACAGGTCAATATACCTTCATATCGCCAGTTGAAACCTTAGGTATGCCCTTCGCTACATGAACCGTTCTCTCTGCTTGATAATGATGAACAGATCCGACATCCGTACCATCATTATATGCCATCTAGACCTACATGTGAAATGACCAGACCTCTTTAACAATGAGTTCTGCAGAAGCTGCTTGGATGAGGAAGAGGAGCCGTTAATTCTACACCTTCTCTCCAACATAAAACAAAACTCCATCTAGGAGACTACTTCTTCGACAATCCTGGCGAGCTGGCTATAAGCCTCCTCCGCTTTATAGTAAGCTCGGAATTATTCAATTAGGCAAACAAATATCAAAAAAAGACGACAGATCCACGTGGTACCACAACGGACCTTTTCTGGTCTGATTGTGCATGCGCATCGCCACTACAACCTAACCTAACCTAGTTAAGTGGCGTAACAGTCCGGAATGAACCTGATCCTCAAAACAGTTCCCTGGGATATATCTGCACCCAGATGAAGTGAATTTTCTGGGGATCTGCCATCTCGTGGGCTATTTTTGATGAACACGAAACTAATACCAGGTATTTTATTTCCACTTAGCTGCCGCTGAAGAAGCAGATTCTTCGTGGATATCACGTTACACTTCAGCTAGGACCACGCTTCTTTAATTGTCAAAATTTCCACCTGGAAAACCCTACAATTCATACGAAGAGAAGAAGAAATATTATCAAGCTTAGCAGCTTGGAGAAGACGCATCCAACCTTAGCTGAGTCGTGTTTTGCACCCATCCATCCATCGAAACGACTGGAAATGGTAGTCTTGAAGTTTCCCTCGAAACGGTAAGTGATGTGTTAGGTGTTTTTGTAATTTTTAAATGAAGAATCTCTGTATGTCAATATTAAAACGGTTTCCATTATGAAGTTGAAAGATCAACATGATCAGCATGATCCCCGTATAGCACAAAAAAGAATATCAAAGTATCGCCTAAAAATATCGCGACCTTTAGCGTGTCTCACTTTCAATGACTACATGTGTACAGGTGAGCTAATACTCAATAAAAATATAAAATGATAAATCATAGCCCTCAACCTATCACTTCCCTCCACATCGTTTCCAATTAATGTTCTCTGCAAGTGCTTCACATGACGCACCCTCCAGTCTATAAAACTTCAAATTTCTATCGAAATTTTGTTCAAAGTCATGACTTAGTTCTACAGAATTTCATAAATCCCACAGAATCACTTGTCAAGCTTTTCTAATCTTCAACTTTAATTATAGCTATCGGTTGACTCATATAGGCACCGAAAAACCCACCCGGTATAGGCATAGCATGAACCAATTCATTATTGAACTGACCTTATCAATAATCCCGCGATTAGATTCTTCTTTCGGTTAACTTTGGCGACATCCGTTGCGAGAATTTCTACAAAATCCCCCAACTGAATAAAAAAATAGATAAGTTCCCGCCAGATGACTCTTACGTTCAAAAATCAATTTTTTTCCCTAATCATGTTCATAATTTGTTGTAACGTTGTGTTCACCCTTCATACAGGTGAGAGATACATATCCAACCCCCGCATTGAAAGTTCTGTATATTGTGACCGTGATATGAAGAGAAAAACACAAAAAAATGGACACGCTACATCTAGGGAATAGATACGTAGATAGTAGGCAGCAAACAGAGAAAAAAAAGAACAACGAGGGGTTTACTTTGGGGTTGAAATAGCATCAAAATAAAGGTAAAAAAGAACACAAAGCAACTATCGACCATCAGGGTCGTGAGAGAGGAGGATAAAACCAACACAAATGACACACGCCATATATACATGCAAGTGTAAGTACACCCTCTCTTGTTGTTGCGCCCGGAACAGGTGTTTTCAAACATCTTTTCTGTATTCCCCGCATCTACCAGCAGAATTTGTATACCTAAAGAGTGAACAAAAAAAAAAAACTGTATCTATCAACAGAAAGATACATATTCTATGATTTAATTACATACTATCTAGGTGCTGCGCGCATGCGATCGATATTTGAAGCTCTTCGTTCGCTGGCATCTGAATTAACAGATAATGAGTGGAGTCAGGGCGGGGAGGAGTGCACAAACACCATAATTGCGAGGAAGTCAAATGTCGCATCTAATATTCACGACCTCCACACGACGAACCCTCCATAGGGATACCCATACCCACTCTGAATGTGGGTGATGGATCTGCTTTCTCTTTGCTGTCGTGGGTTTAGCACCTACCCACGTATCCTGATATGTCCCTGTGTAGTATTTGTCATGTGCGCACGGCCGTGCCAAAGATTTTTTCATTTCACCAGGGCCTTGTGCGTCCACCATGTTTTATGTTTTTTTTTTTGGTTATCCTTACACAAAAAAAAGAAGAAAAACGAAACCCCCTCGCGAAGGGAATAAAATGCTGTTGTAGATACTTCATCTACAACGATGTCGTTGGATGACAATCTGAGGGGGTGGTTGGCTAAATATTTATCCACCCTCCCCATACGTCCTCGTATATATACCGGTTGAGGACGAGCGCGCGACAATTCCATCCACCCTCGAAAGAGTACATGTAACCATATAGCAATAGCACACAAAGCACCTGCTCTGCGGGTGTATCTAAAGCGTGTGTATCTGTATCTATAGAAGTTCTGGGAAAATCTATTTTATCACCATCACCATGGCGACCAATCGAGGGCAAAACGAAAAATTGGGGCTTTCCCAGTGCTGGATGGTGCGGTAGTTCTCTCTGCCGATATACATCGTCGCCATAGAGTCCGAAAGCGAAACCTCAACCGAAACTTCGTCCTCGTCGCTGTCGTTGTCGTCATTTTATTCGCAATAAAAATTCACACTGTTCTAGTTACATTTTGTATTTCAACCTACAAGAACCAACAGATATTTATGCTAACTCACAAATCGCATAGGAAAACACAGATAAAAATGGAGAACAGGCTACAAAACGAAAAACCATTCCAATGCGGATTTTTTCTGTGTAGCTAGATGGAGGACAAATTGTACGAAAAGTATATAGATACATGTATTCGAGAAAAGGGAAAAATATGTAAATTTCGAGGGTGATTTTCTTGAATTTCTGCCAAAAGCAACCCTGCCTGTCAGGGGTGCGGGCCTCGGGGGGTTTTTTTTTTTTGTCTGGTGCTGTGCAACGAGAAGAGAGGATAATAATCATTTCATTTTGAGTTTTGTTGTAGGTTCTAGGTTGTTGTAGCATGGCCAGGGTAGGTAATGGGTGAGAAAATGTATCTGTGGAAGGGAAAAATATGAGGGAGTGAAAAGGATGCAAGAGAGAGCAAAGGAAATCTTTTGGGAAATGCGCAAAAATCACTTCAAACATCAGCAGTCGAGAGACGCTATGGCAGTGGGTATATAATGTATCTGTAGGTATATGGGCGGCTGTTAATAGAGAAGAAGATATTTGTTTTTTGTTGAGAATACCGATCTCTCATTGGGCATCAGAGGAGTATCTGTATCTCACAGGAAATAGAACAAAACCAGGCTACCACAAGCCGATTGTTGATTGGTCTAACACTAAAGTATCTTTCTCACTGTGAGAACTCACCCTTTAACATTAATAACATAAAAAAAAATTTGTATCTTCAGATACATTTCTCTTCTCTAGAGGGAGGAATATTCTGTAAAGAAAAAAGAAAATCCATACTCTATCCAAATGTGCGATGGTGGGTGAGAGTGTGTCTCTGTATCGATCGATTTTTTTCTCCCCACGGGAGAATTTATACACGTAGGTCGTCGTTGTTGGTTGACGGTTGGTTCGTATCTAGTACCAACAGAAACGCCATAGATTTTTTCTTAGAATCGATGTGGAAAATCCAATTAGGTGGGGGGAGAACAAAAACTATTCCACCTGCATGAAAGGACGGTGGTATATTTTTTTTTTGTGTTCTGTGATATTGAGACACAAAGCCATCTGCAGAATGACGCATCCAAGCTTGGAAAACAAAATGAATAGATAGATATGGTTTGGTGAGGGTGGATGGTATGGATGGTGGGTTATGTAATCATCTGTGAACTGTTATATATTTGGAAAAAATAAATAAATACGTTTTTAACGGGTTTATGTAGTTGTAGATACATGATTTGCGTATAAGAGGTAGGTGATTAAAATGATAGATAACGATAATGATATTAATTTATAGGGGGTGGGTCATGGCTAGGGGTGAATATATGATGAAGATGAAGACAGATTCTATGATGGAAGCAATATTTTGAAAGTGTACGATCGATTTTCACTTTTTGGTGTCTATAAATATGAAATGGAGTTTTAGATACATATTTAGGTAGTTCGTTAATTTTCGTTAATTAGTTTTTAGTGAATTCCATATCACTTTCTGTACTTGAGGCTATTGTAGCTCAAAAATAGTCCAACTGTGAGTCTTTAATAACCTTTTACAGTTTGCATCCTTACTTATGAACACCTGGGTATATGCCTCTCCATTTCACCAGGTTCTTAACTACCTAACTGGGATTCAGTGGTGCACTTCGAGTTGGTTGTGGTCGATATACTATCTTCAGTCTTCATTTACCTTTTGAATACCGCATCCTACCTTACATACAGTAGCAGTACAGTAATAGGTAAGCCTTGGCGATCAACCCTCAACTTTTTCCAGCTAGCCAAGTTTAAAACAAGCCAGGTGGAGTGACATGCTGAACTCGATCGAGAACACATTCAAAATCTCACTTCATCTCTTGTAGGTGGTGAAGGACTACATCAAGAACCGGGAGCTGATTAATGAGACCAAAGAGAAGGGCCAATGAAGAATGCAAGTCACCTCCGGAGCATCGCAAAGTTCGGTTTAATGGCCTGACCTTTGGAACATTTCTTCTGATGGCATTCTTCGCATTGAGATGCTGCAACATACCCTCCTGGTGGGCTATACAGATGATACCGTCGCAGTAATAACAGAAAAAGACACCTAAACAGCACAAAGACCTTTGAAACATCTCCTATGAAGGCAGTCCTCGCATGGAGATTCCACAAGATACACTCCTAGTGGGGTTGGCAGATGATATCACCGCGGTGATAAAGAAAAGGATACCGAAACAGCGCAAAGAAAACTAAACCAGGTTATGCGACTAGTAAGCTATTAAATGGATGAGCACGGTCCTCAACCTGGCTAAAGAGAAAAACGGGAAAGTCTTTCTGACGACGAAAAGACCACGAAGCACGAATAAGAAGCAAAGTCGCCGTGAAATATTTGGGTGTGACAATCAACACTAAACTTACTCGGCAGCAGATAAAGAATGCAGCGGAACGGACGTCAAAAGTGACCGCGTCACTAAGTTATGCCGAACTTATGCCGAATATAGGCGGCCACAATGCACAAGCTCCTCATGGCGATGACGCATGCCATCACCCTCATCGGGTGTAAAATTTGGGCAGACGCACTTTGACAAGAAGAAAACAGAAAGCCGATGTCAGGTGTACAGAGACGCTTAGCAAGTTTCTATCGAACGGTGTCGGAATCTGCCGTCCTTGTTGTCGCAAGAGTGACCCCAAAAGAGCTAGAAGGTCTTTTGGGGTCACAAGGACAGAATGGAAGTACGTCTAGGACAAAAAGACGGAAGTTGGAGTGGAAACGGCAACAAAAGAGGCTAAAGAGAGCTCATAAAACAGAGGTGGAAATATAGTGCTGGAACTCGGAAATCAGAAGACGATGGACGCAGCGAGGCTGATCAGGGACGTGTCTGAATGGAATTTATCGAAAACACAGATGGGTTAAATACTACTACTCCCATTTACTCACCGGACACGAATACTTCAACGACTTTCTCCGCAAGATCGACAAAACGCCTGCAAACAGCCTGCCAGTATTAGGACTCCCAAGCAGACTACATACACCATAACTTCTTTGACTGCAGCAGATGGGAAATCGGAAGCGGAGAACTGGAGAGAAATATCTAAGGTTGCCTTGAAGTAATGCCAACAGCAATACCGAGGGGGTGGGTCGGAAACCGATGGGTCAGCAATAGTTGCCGATTCCACATACACAATGTGGAATCGGACACCCGGAGATGATGGTCAATGCGAAAAACAACTCCTTATGGTGCATAAAGCATTTTTCCTCCCCAACAAAAGAAAAGGTCTAAAACTAACAGTCTTTGCAGATTATTTGCTATATCGACATATAGCAAATAATCTGCAAAGATGAGGCTCACTCTTTAGTCTGATAATTAGAAGATCTGGGTTTGAACAGCACAAATGAATGTTTCTCATTGGCCCTCCTTTCACGATAGTCTGAAGAATATCAAATGTCAATCGTAACAAAATCCTTCTCTCAAATTTACCGTTTGGACTTGACATATAATTATAGGTTTCGCCATTCGTGCAATGTTTGAATAGTGCGGTAAAAAGCTAGACCCTGTGTCCTCCTAATGAGTTTGTAGCTCAAAAATTTGTGTATACAACAGGTTTCTCCGAATTTCGGGATCGAATCCAAGCCATTCTCAAAACCTATTGATTTACAACCCGTATACCTAATGGTAAAAGCAAGGAACACCGCAGTTTTTGCTAATCTCATAAGGCATAGGCTTACGGGTTCCAAATGAGGATCTACAGAGCATATATAACACATTTAGGGAGACATGCGATGAAGCAATCGGAAAACATAAAAGCTGTTGCCTTGAATATTACATAAATCGATAGCGCTTGGGGCAGGTAGCTTTTTAAATAGAGGCACCTGGCACATCATCAAACATATTCACTATAAATGTTGGAGTGCCTCAAGGCTCAATTATTTCTCCCACTTTGTTGATGTTTTTCAACATTATTGGATGTTATGTAGAACGAGGGTAGACTCTGATTTAACTTGACAAAGTCCATGTGGTTGTAACTCTGACTACACAACAACTGTGCTTACTTTTACCTACTATAGGGTACCGGTCTCACCCAACCGAATTTCACTTGCTAAGCGATAAGTGCGAGTGTTGATAATAAGATAAAAAAACAGCAACACTATAACCAACCTGGTACGGTGAACCTAGATGAGCTGCTTCGACATATTTGGACAACAGGTTACTAAGGAATCTCAAGGGGAAGTCAGGGCCCAAAGAACAGAGAGGTGCGGATTGGCCGAAGGACCAACGGCAGCGCTCAATGGAGAGATTTTAACGCAAAGGAGGAAGAGATGACATCTTAAGCAGTAATGCCGGAAAACACAACCTACACGACAACACGTCTAGCGGCGGACTAAGTCTAATTGACTTCGCTATGGAAACAAATGCCACTATAGCCAGCACATGGTTTCCTCACCTCGATATCCATAAGGGGACATGGCGGTCTCCAGATCAACGAACGATCAACCAAATTGATCACTTTGCGATAGACAAGAGGCACGCATTCAGTATTTTGGATGTCCGAACATTCCGAGGGGCTAACAGAATCCTCACGAGATGTTGAGATGTTATCGTAGTTGAGACACAGGCGATGCTGATGACATGGAAGAACCACTTCTGCAGACTGTTAAACGTGGATGACGAACATCATTCCGCTGTCAGGCAGAACGAACCATTTAACGACAGCGAAAACTGCCAACCACCCGACCACCAGTGAGGATACCATATCTAAACTCAAGCTTAAGAAGACCAAAGGAAACGGCATTCCCGCTGAGCTTTATAGAGCTGGCGGAGATGACTTAGAAAGTAACATCCACCAACTCATAAGCCAAATCTGGTCGGATGAAAGTATGCCTGAAGACGAACTATACAAGCCATGTCTAGTTTCAGTATACTGCCCAAACTCTTCCGTTTGTGCAGGATGACTATGTAGAATTCTCGCTGCTCCATCAGGGTAGGAAACCGACACATTCGATACCAAAAAGGATTTAGGCAAGGCGATGCCTTGATGCGCCTTCATGTGACTTCTTCAATTTGTTTCTTGAGAGGATTGTGCAAAACTTCCGGGCCAACACCAGAGGCACAATCTTCCATAAGTCGGTTCAACTACTATAGCGCATACGCCGACGATATTGATTTGATATCATTGGTCATGCTCAACGTGATGTCATAGCCACGTTTATTAGTTTAGAGAAGGAAGAGGCAAAACTCGGTTTAGCAGTGAATTAGGGTAAGACTAGGTATAAGCTGTCAACACAAAAGGACACACAACGTCACCATTGTCAGAATATAACATTCTACAGTGACTTTGTCTACCTCGGCTCCGCTATTATCTCTGACAACAACATCTCGTAAGAAATCAAACGAAGAATTACTCTTGCCAACCGCTGTTTCTTTGGAGATCCTTTATAATGCCCTGATCATCCTAATCCTGCTCTACGGTGCTGAAGAATGGACCGTATCAAAAGTGGATGAAGAAATCCTTGGTCGATTCGAGAGGAAAATTCTTCGAAAAATCTTCGGTCCCGTTTGTAATGACGGGCTATGGAGACGAAGATTTAACCAATAACTATACGTGCTGTACAGCGACACCCCCTAGCATAAAAACTCCGCATCGGACGTTTAAGATGGCTAAGACATGAAGAACGAATTGACATCAATACTCCGGATCCCAATACTCCTAGATTCCCAGCCAGACGTCGCGTCGGACGCGAGGAAGACCTCGCCTTAAGTGTCGCATACAAATAGAAGCTAAAGTGCAGAACTGAAGGCATTTAGCTAAGCACCGGGCTTATTGGAGAGGCATATTGGCTGAGGCCCAGGTTCATTCCGGACAGCAGGGCCACTTAGGCAAGAAAGTAATTGACAGAGGGGGTAAAGTTAATTTTGAAAGACCCTATGAACATGAAGTGAAATTTTAATCGATTGGCCCGGAGCTGTAGAGACAATCTTGAACTTCATTCAGACCTCTGATTGACAATAAGAACATTTTAAGAGTTTTTTTGTTTAGATTTTAAGGAATCTTTTCACTTGAAAATGGCATACCACAGGACTGCATTCAGTCACCACTCCAGTTGCCAGTTGGTTCTATTATTCACCAGCTTGCTTTCCACAAGACATCTGTATACAGTTCATGTTTCTTCAGAAATAAGGTTTATTGGATGCTGGTAATTGCCTTCTAAGATGTGGAACTTCACCAACAGAATGATTTGCCAACAAATATTGTAGGTACAGGGTCCTCTTCCTTTTACAAATGATTTTCTTCTGATGTATGTTCAAGGTAGGTACTGCTGAGATACCAAGGAACTTTGGAGCTAGAAAATTATGTAAAGATTGTGAACAATGCCAAGTACCTATATTCTCCATGTTTTTCTTTTTAACAGAACCTCCCCATCTCTGCCTCTAAGCTGGTTCACGGAACTATTTAGACCCAATTACATAACACAACAACTCATGCGACTGTGAAAAGATACACCGCCCAAGGTTCTTCTCCATTTTCCTAAGAAAAAAAAACCATCGCTCACGCAAGTCACGCACATGCCCTGAACATCGCTCGAACCACCCTATAGCAGAGCTAAGAAATCCAATCCAGATTCCCAGCAAAATTGGCTACTAAAAAACACCAACTAATTGCGTGGGTGACTTCCATAAGGGTTGAACTTTCCCATCTGTACACATTTCTCAGCCCTTATGCATAACGTATGTACGATACATATCAACCTAAAGTAAACAATTCCACAAAGAAAAAAAACAAAAAACGTTATTATTTGTACCTGAAGCATATGTGCAGTCTGCACAGTTATACACTTGACGAAGGGATGTGCAATCGTATCTAATTACCAGAGAGACGACCGAAAATTCAGAAGAAAAAAAAGAAGTTCAACCCCAATTCGTGTGCTTTGCGTAGATACACACAGGTGGGATGAAAAAAAAAAGAACTAAACTCCTCCACCAGCACCATGTCGCCGTTGAACACGTTCCACATAAACTCAAGCAGCGCTCAGATAAAAATGGAAACAAACAATGTACACACGAGGATGTATTTACCTTTCAGTTCCCCTAAATCATGTCCGCACTTATGTATCTACCTTAACGTATGGGGGAGTTTTTCCTCTGAATCACTCACTGTCACTGGATTGCTGTTCTAAAAATATCTCGAATCGATTTTTTCCCCCATGTTGTAGTTGTTGTTGTTGAATTGTTCTTAAATTTTGATCTCACCGGTGCGGAGGTAGGTTTTAACGTGAATTTTCGCCGAACAAAGAGTGACAGAGTTGGTTGCTGGTCTTGACCCTCCCGAAAGGACTAAATGCTAAATAAGTCTTGTATATGGGGTACGGGAGGCTAACAAATAAAACTCGGAACACACCATTGTGATTAATCCGTTGCTAGGTTACTCCGGCTCTGTTTGATGATGGTGTGCCCAGCCAATCGTAACGAACCTGGCCGCAGCAGCTATCTCCAAAGTCGTCGTAGTCGTCGTTGCTGCCGCCATCGCCATCATCATTATCATCATCATCATGATCATCCAACATCATCATCATCATTATCATCAAACAGCCAGCAGCAATGAAAACAAAGTATCTAGATACATACATCTATACCTATACGATGAATGATCAGTGGAGAAGAAAACGAGATATAGTTATGTATACGCAGCAGATACTCCGTCTGTATCTGCAGAGCACAAGATAAATTGTTATGGTTGATATTTAAATATACGGTCGGGCATTGCCAATGCCAACCAACTTAGGCATGCTGAGCGCGACCAATCTCGGTTCTGTACATAAGCACGATGGCGATGCGCGATACGATGCTATGTATAGATACCGATGTGATGTGGTGGCGCGGTGTTGGAAATTATCGCCGTTAAAAGATGATGATGATGGTTGTGATTCCGAATCCGAATTCGAATCACAGTCCGCTGAGCTGATGCTTCTCCATTTTTCTTCTCGTTCGTCTTTTGGAGTCTCATTCTTATTTTGTTTATCTCTGAATGTTAGTGTATCTCTGGCTCAAGAAATGGACTCAGAGGGGGGATGGCATACGCTGAGCTAATCAAATTCAACATTTGCGGTGACCATCAACTTTTCACTTCTCTGTCTGTCTGTGCCGCAATTGAATTTAAAAAAAAAACAAACGGGGAAAACATCATCGGATACGGACTGATAGACAGATGAGTATGGAGATAGATGAAATGATAGATAGCTACTCGCGGTTGAGTGTACCTTCCTAACGTGGAATCGATTATGTAGATGCTGTGCGGTGGTGTAGTCGGATTGTATTTTTTTTTTAAATTTGGCTTTATGTAGTCGTTACACGTGTTTTATTGGGAGAGGAATATTTTCAAATCTATTTGCATAATTACTCTTTGACGTGGACGGGTAAATGCCCAGGTTATTAAATTTTTATGGTTTGTAAAAAGTTTTCTAAAAGTTTCTGGCAGAAGGTACAAACAAATGATGGCTAATGACAAAAAATAAAAATAAAAAATGATTTGGCAGCACTTGCATTATTTTTAGTATCAGCTGCGGACCAAAAGCGTTAGTTTTGTAATCTGCCGTAACCAAACTGCAATAAGTCACCAGCATCAGTTAAATCCATTAAGATTCACTCTTGGGTGCGGCGTTATTTCCGAAAAAGTTATCCGCCCATATATCTTCGAGTATGAGGATGAAACGCCAGAAACAGTTGTTGTCAAAAACAAAATTTGTCAGTGATTGACAACTTTTTGCGGCTAATGGCGGACGGGAATGCTGATTTGTGGTTCGAACAAGATGGAATGACTGCTCTCAATGCTAGGTGAGATATGGAGCTGCGGCGTGATGTTTTTGTCGAACTTTTGTTAAAAAAAAAACCGTTTTTCCCCGGCCTCGCTGTTCACCAGATAACTGCGTCCGAAGACTGTTAGACAAAAGCAGAAATACTGCAGCTACCAAAAACATGATGTGGTGTTATGGAAAACTTCTCTAAAAAGAGCCAATGTCTGTATCAAATCGAGTAAAATGGTGGACATTTGTCTGACTGATATCGTATTGAATACTTAAATTTCCTAAATAAAAAAAATAATTAAAAAAAATCAGTATTACAAGAGTTATATAGATACCTACGTCTTCAACATTTACAGGCCTTTTCTGGCCAACCCCGAACAAATATATTTTCTGGAAATAGGCAATGAGCTGAAACTTGCTTTTATTAGAAACTGAATTTCGTAAGACCCAAAATTGAGTTTTTTTTTGTCAAATTCTGGTATGAAGATATGTTGTCTTTGACCATACGCAGATGACGTAGTCCTCATGGCGTGCGGAAAATTCCCATCGACACTGAGTGAAATTATGCAAAGAAGTCTCAATATACTCAGCAAGTGGGCAAAATCTTGCGGGCTGGGTGTAAATCCAAACAAAACAGAACTGGTTCTCTTTACTAACAGGAGATCGATCCCAACATTTCCCGCACCGTCTTTGGAAGGTTCAACCCTCTCAATGTCAGCAATCGCGAAATATCATGGGGTGGTACTTGATAGTAAACTGAACTTGGAATCTAAACGTTGAAGAAAGAGTAAAGAAAGCAAATATTGCCCTCTATAGCTGCAACAGAATCTGCGGCAAAAAATGGGGCCCATCCCCGAAGGTCACAAAATGGCAATACACAGCTATTGTCAGGCCAATCCTAACATACGGTTGCATGGTCTGGTGGAATGCTATGAAAAAAGCAAAATATGACCAAACAAACGAAAGTTCAAAGGACAGCATGCATTCTCACAACAGGAGCCATGCACACTATCCCCACGGTAGGTTTAGAAACAATCCTAAACATAACACCAATTGACTTACATATCAATGACACAGCAGCAAAAAGCGCAGCAAGACTCAAAGAAACGGGCAATCTACTCATGAAGCCTTTTGACCATACTAACTTACTTACTTAAGTGGCGCTACAGTCCGGAATGAACCTGGACCTCAACCAACATGCCTCTCCAATTAGCCCGGTCCTTAGATTTTCCGAAGAATTTTTCTCTCGAATCGACCAATGATTTCTTCATCCGCTTTTGATACGGTCCATGCTTCAGCGCCGTAGAGCAGGACTGGGATGATCAGGGTCTTATATAGGATCTCCTTAGTAGTTCGAGTGAGGGCTTTACTACTAAATTGCCTTCTTAGCCCGTAGAAACAGCGATTGGCAAGAGTAATTCTTCGTTTGATTTCTGACGAGATGTTGTTGTCAAAGTTAATAGCGGAGCCGAGGTAGACAAAGTCCCGTACTACCTCAAAGTTATATCTGTCAATGGTGACGTTCTGTCCAATTCGTCGATGTTGTGTGTCCTTTCGTGTTGACAGCATATGCTTAGTCTTACCCTCATTTACTGCTAAACCCATTTTTGCAGCTTCCTTCTCTATACCAGCAAACGTGGCTATGACATCACGTTGAGTCCTACCAATGATGTCAATATCATCGGCGTATGCTGGTAGTTGCACCGATTTTTGGAAAATTGTATCTCTGGTGTTGGCTCGGGAGTTTTGCACAATCCTCTCAAGAATCAAATTGAAAAAGTCACATGACAGCGCATCGCCTTGCCTAAATCCTTTTTTGGTTTCCGACCAGCGAGAATTCTCCATCGTCATCCTACACAAACGGACGAGTTTGGGCGGTATACCAAAACTAGACATGGCTCTGTATAGTTCGTCTCTATAAATCCTGTCGTATGCGGCTTTGAAATCGATCTGTCGAAGTGATCGATTGTGGACTTTCCTGGCCTAAAACCACGCTGATAAGAGCCGATCAGGTTGTTGGTAAACGGTTTCAGGCGTTCACATATTACAGCAAATAGGATCTTGTAGGCGATGTTGAGCAGACTTATGCCTCTGTAATTGGCGCAGCTCAGAGGGTCTCCTTTATTATAGATCGGGCAAACGATGCTGAGGTTCCATTCTTCAGGCACACTGTCACCAGACCAGATTTGGCTTATGAGTTGGTGGATGTTACTTACCAAGTCATCTCCGCCAGCTTTATAAAGCTCAGCGGGAAGACCGTCATTTCCTTTGGCCTTCTTTGGCCACCTAGGTCGGGTGGTTGGCAATTTTCGCTGTCGTTGAACGGTTCGTTCTGCCTGACAGCGGAATGTTGTTCGTCATTCCCGTTTAACAGTCTGCAGAAGTGGTTCTTCCATATCCTCAGCATCGATTGTGTCTCAACTACGATATTTCTTTGTTTATCTCGACAAGATTCTGTTTGAGCCTTGTATTCTTGGCTTTTAAGTTTTACACTTTGGTAAAACTTGCGAACATCGTTCCTGGAGTGTCAACTCTCTATATCCTCGATCGCGCACTTTTCTTGCTCTTTTTTCTTCTTTCTGAAGAGCCGATGTTCTTCCCTTTTTCTTTGCCTATAGAGCTCAATGGCAGCTCTCGTCTTCACCTGCAGCTTAGCCTTGTAGGCCTCGTTCTTGGCAGCGAGCATCTGTCGGCATTCCTCATCAAACCAGGGGTTTCTTGCTGGTGGCCGCGAGTAACCTAGGACATCAGTTGCGGCTGATCTAATGGCTTGTTGGCATCGTTGCCATTGTTCTTCGACATTAGATGCTGGTGGTGTGTTGTGAGTCGAGAGGTTAAGGGATACGCGTTGCGCGAAGTTCTTGGCGGTCTCTGGCGATTGCAGTCTTTCGACATTAAATTTTTTCACAGTATTTCTGTTTTTGGTGGCGTGGTGGATATCCGCATCATTACCTTGGCTACAACAAGGTAGTGGTCCGAGTCGATGTTAGCACCTCGGAATGTTCGGACATCCAAAATACTGGATGCGTGCCTGTTGTCTATCGCTATGTGATCAATTTGGTTTGGTTCCTGTTCGTTGATCTGGAGACCGCCATGTCCCCTTATGGATATCGAGGTGAGGAAACCGTGTGCTAGCTATAGTGGCATTTCGTTCCGTAGCAAAGTCAATTAGCCTTAGTCCGTTACCAGACGTGTTGTCGTGTAGGCTATATTTTCCGATAATACCTTCTGCGAAATATGTCTTCTCTCCCTACCTTTGCGTTAAAATCTCCCAGCACGATTTTAACATCGTACTTTGGTAGTCGCTCATAGGTTTTGTCGAGGAAATCGTAGAAACAGTCCTTAGTTAGTTATACCGCCTTTTTCCTCCGTCGGAGCATGAGCGCATATAAGGCTTAGGTTGGCGAATTTGGCCTTGATGCGGATTGTTACTATGCGTTCGCTAATGTCTTGGAAATATATAACTTCTTGCCTAAGTCTGGCACTTATAACAAATCCACATCCGAATAGTCACTGTTTTTGCTCACTATTACACGGTCCATAGTAGATGTCACAGTTTTTCATCCTCTTTTTTCCCAGCCCATGCCATCGTATTTCCTGGATGGCAGTGATGTCTTGATGGTTGGGTGTTGTAGAACGAGGGTAGACTCTGATTGGCGTTAACTTGGCAATGCCCAGTGTTGCAACTTTGACTACACATCAAATGTGCTTATCTTTACCTCCAAGTGGTAACCATCGGATACTGGTCTCATCCAACCGGATTTGACTTGCTAAACGATAAGTGCGAGTGTTGATAACACGACGAAAAACAGCAACACTATAAACACCCTGGTGAGAATGGCACGGATGAATACCCGGCCTGCTGTCCCAGGCGAACCTAGATGAGCTGCTCTGACATATTCGGACAACAGGTTGTCTAGGCATTTCAAGGGTTAGTCAGGCCCCTTGAACAGAGATGGTGGCGGATGAACCGAAAGGCCAACGGCAGCGCTCAATCCCGTAGTGGATACTGATGGCCCCGTGTCCTAGGGGTATCTAATAAATTGGAACTGGCCCTCCAGGTTGGGGGTTGTGCTTTGGGTTAACTACCCACCCACAGAAAAAAAATCATGGTTACGAAGCAACCAATAGCCTCGGAAAGGACTGATTTTATTGTTGACGACCCTGCTAAACGAAAAAAGGACAACGACGTTCGTATCTGCACCTGGAATGTGAGAACATTAAACAGGAGAGGTGCAGGCGAACAACTAGCGGAAGCCCTAAACTGCTACAAAGCAGACATTACTGCCATCCAGGAAATACGATGGGATGGGCCGGGCAAAAAGAGGATGAAAAACTGTGACATATACTACGGACCGTGTTATAGTGAGCAGAAACAGCGACTATTCGGATGCGGATTTGTTATAAGTGCCAGACTTAGGCAAGAAGTCTTATGTTTCCAAGACATTAGCGAACGCATAGTAACAATCCGCATCAAGGCCAAATTCGCCAACATAAGCCTTATATGCGCTCACGCTCCGACGGAAGAAAAAGATGATATAGCTAAGGATTGCTTCTACGAGCTCCTCGACAAAACCTATGAGCGACTACCGAAGTACGATGTTAAAATCGTGCTGGGAGATTTTAACGCAAAGGTAGGAAGAGAAGACATCTTTAGAAGTATTGTCGGAAAACATAGCCTACACGACAACACGTCTGGTAACGGACTTAGGCTAATTGATTTCGCTACGGAACGAAATGCCACTATAGCCAGCACACGGTTTCCTCACCTCGATATCCATAAGGGGACATGGCGGTCTCCAGATCAACGAACGGTCAACCAAATTGATCACATTGCGATAGATAAGAGGCACGCATCCAGTATTTTAGATGTCCGAACATTCCGAGGAGCTAACATCGACTCGGATCACTACCTTGTAGCAGCCAAGGTAAGAATGCGGATATCCACCACGCCACAACAATCCAGAAATACTGTGAAAAAATTTAATGTCGGAAGACTGCAATCGCAAGAGACCGCCAAGACCTTCGCACAACGCGTATCCCTTAACCTCTCGATTAACACCATACCACCAGCATCGAATGTCGAAGAGCAATGGCAACGATGCCAACAGGCCATTAGATCAGCCGCAACTGAAGTGCTAGGTTTCTCGCGCCCACCAGCAAGAAACCCCTGGTTTGATGAGGAATGCCGACAGATGCTCGCAGCCAAGAACGAGGCCTACAAGGCTAAGCTGCAGGTGAAGACGAGAGCTGCCATTGAGCTCTATAGGCAAAGAAGAAGGGAAGAACATCGGCTTTTCAGCAAGAAGAAAAAAGAGCAAGAAAAGCGCGCGATCGAGGATATAGAGAGGTGCCACTCCAGGAACGATGTTCGCAAGTTTTACCAAAGTGTAAAACGTCAAAGCCAAGGATACAAGGCTCGAACAGAATCCTGTCGAGATGAACAAGGAAATATTGTAGTTGAGACACAGTCGATGCTGAGGATATGGAAGAACCACTTCTGCAGACTGTTAAACGGCGATGACGAACAACATTCCGCTGTCAGGCAGAACGAACCATTCAATATTGGCAACGACAGCGAAAACTGCCAACCACCCGACCTGAGTGAAGTGAGGATAGCAATATCTAAACTCAAGCTTAATAAGGCTGCCGGAAATGACGGCCTTCCCGCTGAGCTCTATAAGGCCGGCGGAGATGACTTGGTAAGTAACATCCACCAACTCATAAGCCAAATCTGGTCGGATGAAAATATGCCTGAAGAATGGAACCTCAGCATCGTTTGCCCGATCCACAAAAAAGGAGACCCTCTGAACTGCGCCAACTACAGAGGCATAAGTCTCCTCAACATCGCCTACAAGATCCTATCTGCCGTAATATGTGAACGCCTGAAACCGTTTACCAACAACCTGATTGGCCCTTATCAGTGTGGTTTTAGGCCAGGAAAGTCCACAACCGATCAAATTTTCACACTTCGGCAGATCCTGGAAAAAACTCAAGAAGTCCAAATCGATACCCACCACCTATTCATCGATTTCAAAGCCGCATATGACAGCATTTATAGAGACGAACTGTATAGAGCCATGTCTAGTTTTGGTATACCGCCCAAACTCGTCCGTTTGTGTAGGATGACGATGGAGAATTCTCGCTGCTCCATCAGGGTCGGAAACGACCTCACCGACACATTCGATACCAAAAAAGGATTTAGGCAAGGCGATGCGCTGTCATGTGACTTCTTTAATCTGATTCTTGAGAGAATTGTGCAAAACTCCAAAGCCAACACCAGAGGCACAATTTTCCAAAAGTCGGTGCAACTACTAGCATACGCTGACGATATTGACATCATTGGCAGGACTCAACGTGATGTCATAGCCACGTTTGCTAGTATAGAGAAGGAAGCGGCGAAAATGGGTTTAGCAGTAAATGAGGGTAAGACTAAGTATATGCTGTCATCACGAAAGGACTCACAACATCGACGAATTGGACAGAACGTCACCATTGACAGATATAACTTTGAGGTAGTACGGGACTTTGTCTACCTCGGCTCCGCTATTAACTCTGACAACAACATCTCGTCAGAAATTAAACGAAGAATTACTCTTGCCAACCGCTGTTTCTTCGGGCTAAGAAGGCAATTTAGTAGTAAAGCCCTCACTCGAACTACTAAGGAAACCCTATATAAGACCCTGATCATCCCAGTCCTGCTCTACGGCGCTGAAGCATGGACCGTATCAAAAGCGGATGAAGAAATCCTTGGTAGATTCGAGAGGAAAATTCTTCGAAAAATCTTCGGTCCCGTTTGCGTTGACGGGCTATGGAGACGAAGATTCAACCAAGAACTATACGAGCTGTACAGCGACATGCCCCTGGTCAAAAAACTCCGCATTGGACGTTTAAGATGGCTAGGACATGTAGAACGAATGGACACCAATACTCCGGCTCGCAGAGTCTTCGATTCCCAGCCAGACGTCGGACGCAGTAGAGGAAGACCTCGCCTTAAGTGGCGCGCACAAGTGGAAACCGACCTCAACCAACTTGGAGTGCGCAACTGGAGGCAGTTAGCTAAGGACCGGGCTAATTGGAGAGGCATGTTGGTTGAGGCCCAGGTTCATTCCGGACTGTAGCGCCACTTAAGTAAGTAAGTAAGCAGTGATGTCTGCTTTGTAGCAGTTTAGGGCTTCCGCTAGTTGTTCGCCTGCACCTCTCCTGTTTAATGTTCTCACATTCCAGTCGTTGTCGTTGTCCTTTTTTCGTTTAGTATGGTCGTCAACAATAATATCAGTCCTTTCCGAGTCTATTGGCTGCTTCGTAACATAAGCTTTTTTCCATGGATGGGTAGTTAACCCAAAGCACAACCCCCAACCTGGAGGGCCAGGCCCTTGTTTTGACCCTGGGACAGCGGGCCGGATATACCAATGTCAGTAGCCAATTTTGGGATATGAGCGCTGCCCTTGACCCATTGAGGGCTCCTCCGCCACCAACTCTTTTCCAATACCCTGGCTCAGTATTGGAAATCCCTATAGACCTGGTGTTCAAATATGTCGAAGCAGCTCATATAGGGATTTCACTACCAGTTCGATCAAAGTGGAGCTGTAGGCGCCACCGTTGACTCCATCTAAGGAATTCCTCCGCTGCCGCCTGAGAGTGAGTGCCTTAGTGAGAGGACACTACTCCCCCCTCTCTCACTAACGATACAGAAACTTGAAAACATTCAGAAAACAGGAAAAAGTATCTTATAGGTTTCATTGATCTATTTACAGCTCTTAAATCGGTACAATATGAAAGATATCTATATTCTTCGCTGATTGTGAGCCCTTGCGCCATGAAAGTTATCACCATCTGGCTACTCCCTGGCCAATTTCCGCTCCAATTCATTATATCTAATTTTTTTACAGTAAAACCGCATCCCCTATGAATGTTTATCACTTTTATGTCGGCTACTGAAGCTACCATATCAAGGTCACAAATCAATTATAAACAAAACCACAGATTAGGTTACTAATCGCGATAAACAACAAACAAAAAAAAAATCGCAAATTATATACAAGGCCGCTATCAACATAAACATTCTGTGTATCTCGTCCCCCAATATCACAAAGAAGACGAATATATAATCATCTAGGAAGTTCTGAGTTAAATTGAAACCATCTTCTCAGATGCGAATATAAACGTATGTACCCCGCCAACACACCCATCATATACCCCCCTCTTCCATGTGTATTCGCGTATTTATTTATGTGAATTTGAATACGAAAAAAAGAGCAGACCTTGAAACAGTTCAAAGTCGTAAACGGTTCAGTGAACATTGATGTAATGGAGAAGATAATAAGTGCATCCCTCCACTGCAATCTTCTTTCAAAGATGGCATCATCATCATCATCGCGCACACTCCAGCGTCTAGTCTTTATACATACAAAAGATACAAGTACCTCGTACTCGTACAATAATCACCTGTAAAGTACCCGCTCCCCTCCCCCTCCCGTTGGCTGACAGCAAAATAAATATTCAATCGTGCCGCGCTGCCTCCGGCAAAGCGCGTGCAGACCAGCGATTCTAGACGAGCGCGCATCTTTGAATAAATTGGAGAAAGCACAGCGCAAGCCATAGAATCCAGTAGATACTTAGAAATACGTTTCTTCAGTTTTAGCATCTGCCTTCATCTTATTGCCAAGTTTCGTCTGTCTACATAAAAATAAAAGAACGTTGGATATTAGCATTTTGATGGCTCGATTAAGAATGCTTGTTCTCTCATCTCTGGAGTTTCGAGTTTTTGAAGAAGTGGCACATGACGCATGAGATGCATTCACAATTATTACATCCACTCGGTCAGTTTGTGTGTGTATTTGTGTATCTTTTAGGCTATAAATTGGATTTTATTTGGCTGAGTTCACATCTCCCATTCGGTATGAGTTTTAGTTGGCTATAGGTATGAACATTGAACATATGCACTTCACTGGAAACAAGGAGAATCCAAAACCGACAGGCAGACAAATCCCCCCAGAGGAAGTCAAAGGAAGTCATGCATGTCGGTTGTCAGGTTTCATTGTTGTATCTTTTGTATATTTGTGTATCTTTGGTTGTCAGTGTGTTTGTTATATATAGATTGGGATACGTTTTAGGGTCCGTGTTGTCCACCACACTGGATATTACGACTCATTGCAATTAAACGATGAAATTGCGCACAATTTGTCATTGTCATCTGCGCAGAGGCAAATATGACACCAAACAGTGAAATGTATCTTCATTATCCATTTGTTTAAAACAACTCGTTGAGTGTATCTTTCTCATCAGGAAGGATGCTCACTTCAGGTTGGACAAACAAAAAAAACTTCCAACAGACAACGCAGAACTATATGATCAAGTGGAAATGAGGTGAAATTCAATCCTTGGGAGGATATCGATTTCACATCTTCTTCGGGGGGACACTGATCATTTTCTCAGTTTCTTAGTTTCTCAGTGGATCATGTCTCGGTCGGTACACGACAACATGACAATGTGATGATGAAAGCCGGAGTTGATTATGTTGTCAATGTGACACCCGTTTGGATGGGTTTTAATGGTCACAAGACAAGTTACTGTCAATTTACGCAGAAAATAAGTTTCCGGCTTTTTTTTTATCGCACGTTTTGGACCCTAGGATGAGGTTGTACATACTTTTTATGCCGGGAAGCGAAACTGGGTTAGTGACCATCGAATCGGTTTGTGGACATTTTGAGATGCTTACGTCACCAAGTAGTTCGGTGCAGATGTTCAGTTTATCTATGCGTCATTGAAATGGTTAGTCACGTGTGTTCCTATTGTATATACCGTGAAAGGTGGAGTAGGCTTGGAAGTCAAACAAATTGTTCACTCTACTAGCAGGTAACTTGAGACTTATAAAAGACTTTTTTGAGATTCGAATAACTTGAGCGCATTAATGCAGACTGGAGTGAGCTACATTTGTACGAGTTAGCTTGTACGGTGAGCTTACAGGTTATTCTAATGACGAATAATATCGATATCGTACACCTTAGCATGATTTGTAAGAAATTCTAGCAGACCATCCGCCATCTCAAACGAGTACGAGTACGAGGAAAAGAATCCTTAAATCAAAAGGATAAGTCAGCCCTCTGGAAGAGAGATGGTAGAGGATGAGCACAAAAGGCCAACGACAGCGCTGAATTTCGTAGTGGATATCAAGATACCAAGAGACTCGTTGTTTTTATTGTCGACGACCATGCTAAACGACAAACGGACAACGACATTGTTATTTGCCCTTGGAATATCATAATATTAAACAGGAGAGGTGCTGCCGAACAACTAGCGGATGCCCTAAGCTGCTTAAAACCAGACATTACTGACATTCAGAAAATACGATGGGATAAGTTGGGCAAAAAAAGGATGAACAAGTTTGACATCTAATTCGAACCGTGCTATAGTGAGCAGAAACAGCGACTATTCGGATTTGTTATAAGTGCCAGACTTAGGCAGGAAGTCTTATATTTCCAAGCCATTAGCGAATGCATTGTAACAATTCGCATCAAGGTCAAATTCGCCGAAATAAGCTTTATATGCGCTCACGACCCGACGGACGAAACAGATGACAAAGCTATAGATTGCTTCTACGAACTCCTTGAGCGACTACCGAAGTACGATGTTAAAATCGTGCTAGGAGATTTTAACGCAAGGGTAGGAAGAGAAAACATCTTTAGCAGTATTGTCGGAAAACAGAGCCTACACGAAAATACGTCTGGCACCGGACTTAGGTTGATTGACTTCCCTTCGGAACGAAATGCCACTATAGCCAGCACACGGTTTCCTCACCTCGATATCCATAAGGGGACATGGCGGTCTCCAGATCAACGAATAGTCAACCAAATTGATCACTTTGCGATAGACAAGAGTCACGCATCCAGTATTTTGGATGTCCGAACATTCCGAGGGGCTAACATCGACTCGTACCACTACCTTGTTGTAGCCAAGGTAAGGATGCGGATATCCACCCAGCCACAAAAAAACAGAGATATTGCGGAAAAATTTAATGTCGAAACCGAAAGACTGCAATCGCCAGAGACCGCCAAGACCTTCGCGCAACGCGTATCCCTTAACCTCTCGACTCACAACACACCACCAGCATCTAATGTCGAAGAACAATGGCAACGATGCCAACAAGCCATTAGATCAGCCGCAACTGATGTGCTAGGTTTCTCTAGGTTTGATGGAGAATGCCGACAGATGATCGCAGCCAAGAAAGAGGCCTACAAGGCTAAGCTGTAGGTGACGACGAGAGCTGCCATTGAGCTATAAAGCCAGAGAAGAACTTCAGAAAGAAGAAAAAAGAGCAAGAAATGCGCGCGTCGAGGATATATAGAGGTGCCACTCCAGGAACGATGTTCGCAACTTTTACCAAATTGTGAAACGTTAAAGCCAAGGATAAACGGCTCAAACAAAATCCTGTCGAGATGAACAAGAAAATATCGTAGTTGAGACACAGTCGATGCTAAGGATTTGGAAGAACACTTTTGCAGGCTGTTAAACAGCGATGAGGAACAGTCTCTTGCTGTCAGGCAGAACGAATCATTCAATATCCGCAACAGCGAAAACTGCCAACCAACCGACCTAACTGAAGTGATGATAGCAATATTTAAACTCTAGCCTAACAAGGCTGCCGGATATGACGGCCTTCCAACTGAGCTTTATAAAGCTGGCGGAGATGACTTGGTAAGTAACATCCACCAGCTAAAAAGCTAAATCTGATCGGAGGAAAGTATGCCTGAAGAATGGAACCTAAATCTGAACTGTGCCGCCTACAGAGGCCTAAGTCTCCTCAAGATCATCAACAAGATCCTTTCTGCCGTAATATGTGAACGCCTGAAACCGTTTACCAACAACCTGATCGGCCCTTATCAGTGTGGTTTTAGGCCAGGAAAGTCCACAATCGATCAAATTTTCACACTTCGGCAGATCCTGGAAAAAACCCAAAAAGTCCAAATTGATACCCACCACCTATTTATCGATTTCAAAGCCGCATACTACAGCATTTGTAGAGACGAACTATACAGAGCAGTGTCTAGTTTTGGTATACCGCCCAAACCCGTCCGTTTGTGTAGGATGACGATGGAGAATTCTCGCTGCACCATCAGGGTCGGAAACGACCTCACCGACACATTCGATACCAAAAAGGATTTAGGCAAGGCGATGCGCTCTCATGTGACCTTTTAATTTTGATTGTTGAGAGGATTGTGCAAAACTCCCGAGCCAACACCAGAGGCACAATTCTCCAAAAATCGGTGCAACTACTAGCATATGCCGACGATACTGACATCATTGATAGGACTCAACGTGATGTCATAGCCACGTTTGCTATTATAGAGAAGGAAGCGGCAAAAATGGATTAAGCAGTACATGGTAAGGATGTCAACATGCAAGGAACCCAACATCGACGAATTGGACAAAATGTCACCATTGACAGATATAAATTGGAAGTAGTACTCGACTTTGCCTGCCTCGGCTCCGCTATTAACTCTGACAATAGCATCGCGTCAGAAGTTGAACGAAGAATTACTCTTGCCAACCGCTGTTTCTTTGGCCTATGAAGGCAATTTAGTAGTAAAGCCCTCACTCGAACTACTAAGGAGATCCTATAAAAGACCCTGATTATCTCAGGCCTGCTCAAAAGCAGATGAAGAAATCCTTGGTCGATTCGAGAGATAAATTCTTCGAAAAATCTTCGGTCCCGTTTGCGTTGACGGGCTATGGAGCTGTACAGCGACATGCCCTTAGTCAAAAAACTCCGCATTGGACGTTGAAGATGGCTAAGACATGTAGAACGAATTCGTACACCGGCTCGCAGAGTCTTCGATTCCCAGCCAGACGTCGGGCGCAGTAGAGGAACCCAACGCCTTATGTGGCGCGTACAAATAGATACGGACCTCAACCAAATTAAGGTGCGCAGCTGGAGGCAGATTGGAGATTCATGTTGATTAAGGGCCAGGTTCATTTCGGGCGCCGAAATCGAAATAGTAAGGGGCCTTCTAAGGTAAAGCGGGCCACGCAAATTTCGCTCTTAAGGTCTGAAAATGTCCTATTTTCTGTTTACGGGGGTCCAGAACAAAATGACAGGTTGCACTTTACAATACGTGTTTTTCCAATAAATAGATACATCTGGAATAAGCCTATACATCTTTTGAAAACCTGTCGGGGAAATGCCTGGGCCCATATTGGCACACAAGAAAACATGGAAATGGAAAAGATCAAGAATTGTCAAGACAATAATATGTCACCAGACCTTAACAAGTGGAAGGGTTCGTCAAATCCCTTATATGCAAACTTAAAACACGGGTGGGGTAGAACTTACTGGACAGATATTAACATTTTAAAGATGCCAAATTGGATTCAAAAGCAGCAGCAGTGGTAACCATAAGATTGCCAGTACTTATGGCATTACAATGAACCTATTTGAGGTCTAAGAATGTTAATTTTGTTTAGGAATGAATGTTGGACACCTAACACGTTTCACCAAGGACCTTCTTACTGAGATTTAATATCAGAAAAGTTCACATTTGACAAAATCTTTAATATCTAGCAGGTCTTGAACAAAAATCGACGCCAACTATAGTTAACTACAAGGGCGAATTCATCAGCAATAACGCTCAAAATCTTAATTTAAAGACTGGTGAGGAACGGTCAAACAGATGGATCAATGGATGGACAAATTTCTCTACATAATATGTATCAAAACTTTAATAGCCCTATGCTGCATGGGGTATACAAATCTGATATAGCTGCAAACACAAGGCGAGGATTTCTTCGAACCCAGTGTGGTTAAAATAAGTCAACTGTTCTTTTTCTTCTTCTTAAGTGGCGCTACAGTCCGGGATGAACCTGGGCCTCAACTGTTCATCCAGTATGATTTCGGAATTTTGTTGATTCTATCAACTCAACGTGCACCCAAATGGTACGCACTCGCATTGTAAAAGCGGGAACGAGGAAAAACTTCGGTATATCTAATGCGGTCACTGTTTGTTAACATGATGAGAAATATAAGTATCTCTTAGTTTCTTACTGAGAATGAAGTAATGGTCAATTTTTTCAATCTATGATCGCTTTAAGTCAAAATGTAAGCCATCGGTATTAAACTCGGCGTATGTCCCAATGACGAACTCAGTGGCGTGATGGTTAAAGTGCGATGAACTGTCGCGCAGAAGTTCTGGGTTCTGATCCCAGCCGTAGCAACATCTATATGATTTTTCACTGGCCCTCCTCTCGTGATCATCTGAAAAATCATCCGAGTCATCAATTGTCAAGAAAAGCTTAGCCTCTCAACTTAGCCGTTCGGAAGACGACATAAAACAGGAGGTCCCGCCACCGCGCAAAAACTACACACGCACACATGAATGGTTGTAAGAAAGCTCGGCCCTGGGTCTTTACGAGCATGTTGCTCCAAAAAGTCGTATTTTGGTTTGGACCAATTCTTATCCATAGTCTAGTCGTTTAGCGATTTAGGTTATGTCCAAGAGAAATATTTTGTGTTATCATTGCGGATTGCGGAGAAAGATTGAGTACCAGCACAAACCAAAGAGAATTCAATGTCAAACATCGATTTCTTTCAACGGATCGTTTCATGCTGCAATGGTTTGATCGCCTAGTACACATTCCTGTGACAATGCCCTCCGATAAGCAATAGGCAAAGAAGAACATTAGTAGTCACTTAATCTACAGAGTCTGGCGGACAAATCTATGGTTGAGATCATCCGCTTTGGCAAATGATCGGGTTGAAGTGACTATCTCTTTCGGAGACTCAAATTTGGTTGAATCGTTGTGAAATAATTGGTTCGTACTTCTTTTAAAAAGATGCTGGCCGGAACGTTACAGTCAATGGTGACCCCTATAAATTCACGATTACTGACTTTTTCCTTCATCAACAGAACAACCATGATGGGCAGGAGCTGTGGTTTCAAAAAGACGGCGCTCGTGAGCGCATAATTTTTCGTTTTGGTCCCGTGAATTGGCCTCCAAGATCGGGCGATTTAACGTCGCTTGACCATTTTTTGTGGGGATATATGAAGTCGGTACTCTACGCCGATAAGCCCGAAACGATTGACCACTTGGAGACAACATTCGGCCACAAATGTTGGAAAAAGTCATCGAAAATTGGACCTCCAGATTAGACTACGTCTGATCCAGCCTTGGCGGTCATATGCCATAGAAATTATATTTAAATTATAATGCCAGAAGATTATCTTTCGAATAAAGTAAATTTCATGTCAATTTAAAAAAAAATCATCTTTGTTTTATTCCATTTCAAAGTTCTATACCTTTTAAATAAAACACCGTTTATTTCATTCTTCTCAGGAACGGGTATCACTAAGGCCCACACAGGCTTCTGACGCCTCATTCGAGTGCCACCAACACTGAAAACCTAACCTAACACACTCCCCAAATCGCCTTTGGATATGTGCTTTGCATGGCACAACTTCGCGTTTCTACGTCCTGCACATCTACGTCATCGACGCTCATGGCACATGCGCAAATGCATATCTGTAGTACTTGTATCATGTGTGACTTATACATTCTTATACATACACTAGTCGGCATAAGTATTTTGACGAAATAAAAATCGTGCATTTTTGAGTTTAACTTCTAAATGGCTTGACAAGAATTCATGTTTATTTTTTCACTTTTATATATAACTAATACAAACTTAAAAATAGGCAAACAAATATTTTTTCATAGAAGTCAAAAAAGATATAAATTAATTTGTAATTTCGTGTGTTGGCATAAGTATTTTGACAAGTATATAACTCTAAGAAAAAACATTTTAAACTTAAAAAAAGTAACTAAATAAAGAAGAATTTAGTAAAATATATAACCTCCTTTGGCTTCAATAACTTTTTGAAGGCATCTCGGTACTGAATCTACTAAATTTTGAAGAATCTCTGGAGATATCTCTTCCCAAAGGGAAGTGACCTCAGAAATCGTCTCCTCTCTGGTTTTATTTAAAGAAACTGTTCTTATGCGTTTCAAAAGAGACCAGACGTTTTCTATTATATTTAAATCTGGACTTTGAGGTGGCCAGTCCAAAGTGGCAACACCAACATCCTTCAAAAATTTAGTTATCATCCGGGCTTTGTGGCATGGGGCATGTCCTGTTGCAGGATAAATGATTCACCAATAAGCCTACCTCCGGAAGGAAAGGCATTATCATTTAGGGTTCTTAAATATTGACCTTGGTTCATCGAGCCGTTGATAGGAACCAATTCACCCAGGCCATTATACGCAACACATCCCCAGAACATGACAGAGCCTCCACCATGGCTCACTTTTTGACAAACGGGGCGTCTTTTTTGCCTTTCTACCTTTGATGAGTTATACTCAAAGGAGCTTTCATCTGTCCATAGAACGCTTCTCCAGTACCCCTTTGGCTTGTGCAGATGTTCCTTTGCGAAAGACAGTCTTTTAAGCTTGATTTCCTTTGATATGTACGGCACGTCCTTAGCTTTAAATGTTTTAAAATCTCCTTCCATTAAACGTCGTCGGACAGTGCGCTCACTGATTGGATTCGTTGCCGTCAAAGTCCATTGATTTGCAGCAGTTTGAGGCTTCAGGAATATATTTCTTTTAAATTCCCGTAGAAGGGTTCGGTCTTCAGTGGGCGTTGTTTTGCGCTTAGCACCTGATCTCATTAGGTTTGTGATGTCATTATGCTTTTTAAACTTATTGATTTGATAGTGCACAGTTTGAAGCCACATTAAACTCACTTGCTATGTCTTTTACTGCCGTTCCAGCGTTAAACTTCGCTACCATTGAAGATCTGACAACCAAACTCAACTCAGCCTTTTTACCCATGGTTTTTAATAAATTTTTATTTTGTTATCAACGTTTAATGTAAATTAAAGTTAACTACACAAGTTTTTTGGTTATCACGTGCTCAAAACTGTTAAAATATTTACACAAAGTTTCCGTCGAAATACTTATGCCACGTAAAAATTCTTTGTCTGCATGCGTTCTTATCAGCAGAAAGAGAATGCAAAAGGTAAACAATACAAAACTTGGCATGCATAGAGCTAAAAATAGATTCTTTGTTTCGCGCATCATTTTTGCACCGTTGTTTTAACGATACCAAGCAAAGTTAGTCTCAATAGTCACAAAAAGGTTTCGTCAAAATACTTATGCCGACTAGTGTAATGTAAGCGTCCCTAAGTTTCACTAAAGGCCAGTTGCACCAACACATTTATTTAACCAACTGTGGTTAGCTGCCCAAAATCCGTCAGAAAATGCATAATCATTCAGTTATCCACTGGTTAGACGAAGAAATGCGTTCATGCAATTGACCCTTAATGGAATAAGTGGCTGGACGATATCCAATTTCAACTACTTTTCAACTAAATCCTGATGATTTAGCATCAATGCCGACGGATGAAATCGTACAACCCCACGGCCATCATAATGAATGATGATGTGATTGACCATTGGCCGGAACTGACGTCTTGCAACTTTGAAAGACTTCAAGGTTAATTTATATGTCTGTCTCATAAGATGATTTACAAAATGTTACTCATCAGATGGTGTCGTTTTTTCATGTGTTGGCAGGTGTTCTCCGAGAAACGTAAGAGTTTGAAGCGATTCCTTAAAAATTCGTGCTTAACCTGCATAGGTTAACAAGGTACAATATAGATTGTACAGTGATATAAAGCTTTTCTGAAAGAATCGGTTTTAGCATAACCTTCAACCTTTTATGTCATACTTTGTATGGCTTGAGAAACTTTAAGAAATTTGTTTTTGCTTTCAATTGGGTGACATTATGTTTGAATGTCAATCTGCAATACCTTGATGTCAAATGTAGTTTTGATAGAAAAAACCTAAAGACACACCAAAGAGTAATCATGAGAAGTCTATCTTAGACGTCGCATATATTTTTTTTAAGGTTTTGCCAGGAGGCGAGGAATCTTCAAACGATACCAATGGTCGGTACCATGGGTTCTGCCTCATTCATATATTTTCTGGCTTGACAATGTCATTAATAACGGGTGATTTTTTAGCTGGTTCGGTTTTGGCAACACTGGTTTTGACAGCTGACGTGTGTTTAGTACCTTGTGTCACTGTCAAACAGCTTCAGTTTGGTTTGCAATTTAACCATGGATCGTCTTACAAATGAACAACGCTTGCAAATTATTGAATTTTACTATCAAAATTCGTGCTCGGTTCGAAATGTTCATCGCGCGCTGCTTCCATTTTATGATCGGCATTCTCGACCTTCTGAGCAGTCTATTCGGAAGATTGTGACCAAATTTCGCACCAAATTTACTTTGTTGGACATTAAACCACCAACACGTTTACGTACTGTGCGTAGTGAAGAAAATATTGCGGCCGTATCAGCTAGTGTGACAGAAGACCGCGAAATGTCGATTCGGCGCCGTTCCCAGCAGTTAGGCCTTTGTTACAGCACTACGTGGAAAATTTTGCGGAAGGATTTGGGCGTAAAGCCTTTTAAGATACAGCTGGTGCAAGAACTAAAGCCAGCCGACCTACCACAACGCCGAATTTTTGGTGAATGGGCTCTTGGAAAGCTGGCCGAGGATCCGCTTTTTTATCGAAAAATTGTGTTCAGCGATGAGGCTCATTTTTGATTGAATGGGTACGTAAATAAGCAAAATTGCCGCATTTGGAGTGAAGATCAGCCAGAAGCATTGCAACAGCTACCAATGCATCCCGAAAAAGCCACTGTTTGGTGCGGTTTATGGGCCGGCGGCATTATTGGGCCATATTTCTTCAAAGATGATGCGAATCGCAGCGTTACTGTCAACGGTGAACGCTACCGAGCGATGATAACAAACTTTTTTTTGCCCGAAATGGAAGTTCTTGACTTGCATGATATGTGGTTTCAACAAGACGGTGCCACATGCCACACAGCACGCGAAACAATGGCGCAATTGCGAGGCGAGTTTGGTGAACAGTTAATTTCACGTTTCGGGCCGGTCAATTGGCCGCCTAGATCGTGCGATTTGACACCATTAGATTATTTTTTGTGGGGGTATGTCAAGGCTAATGTCTATAGGGACAAGCCCGCTTCGATTGACGCACTGGAAGCCAACATCCATGCATTCATTCGTGAGATACCGGCCGATATGTGTGAAAGAGTATGCCAAAATTGGACTCAGCGGATGGGCTACCTGAGACGCAGCCGCGGTCAACATTTGCATGAAATTATCTTCAAACATTAAATTGCAAGGTTCAAACTATCGATTCAAATAAATATTCCATTCATTTTTTCGAATTTTTTGTGTTTTTTTTTTTAAAAGTTCTAAACCTCTTAAAAAATCACCCGTTATACGCCTACGGGCTAAACCTTACCACTCAAAAGCTTAGCTTCGAGTATCTTCCTGTTTTCAATGTAGGATTTCAGTATTTTGTTTAATGGCAGGATTGTCCTTAGCTTATGCCTTAGACCTTCGTGTCATACCTTGTCAAAAGCTTGTGATACGTCGAGAACAGCGCTAGAATAAATCTTTTTCAATTTCACTCGTTATTCGATACACCTGATCGATTGTGGAATGTTTGGCCCGGAAGCCGAACTGATGATCTGGGATCAAGCGTCTTTCTTCAATTACTGGCTGTAATCGTTTTTGCACAATTTTCTCGAAAACCTTAGAAATTATCGGCACGAGCGAAATGGGTCTACATGATTTCTTGTCGTTTGCACTTCTTCCCGGTTTTCTTTGTCTCCTTTAATCCTACAGCTCATTCTTGAGTTTGTTTGTTGCAAAGATGATTCAGATAAGTTTTATCAGGGGATGCGCAGGATTTTTGCCATCTTATGCACGCTCTCCTTTCTCGTATTAGGTCCTCGATTTCTGGCTGGTATTTGAATTTGTTGTTGCGTGTAGCTATCTTCCGGGAGGAAGTGTTTTTCAACGCAGCGCTCAAAATGCCTTCCACGAGATTGTCAATTTCGTCTTCTATTTCGTCTTTAGGGGCACATGTAAAGCAATATTTTCTTCGAAATCTTTTCTGAAAACATCCCAGTTGGTTTTGTTACTAGTTAACCTAGGCTAGACTTCCATCCATTTTCAGAGTGAATGCTGAGTGGTCTGAGCATAGATCATAGAAATCTTTGACTTACGTAAGATTTTTAGTTAGCCCTTATGTAATAAAGAAGTCGACGAAGTCAGAGATTTTATTTTTGTCAGTTTGTCAACACGTTGGCTTTCCCGGTAAAAAGAAATCCACCCCATTCAGGCTTTGTATAATATTCTGTCTTTCATTGAGTTGCATCTTGAACCCCAGAAAGTGTGTTTCTCATTGAAGTCGCCACCGATGATAAAATTAGACTCGATTGTGTCAAAGAAGCGATCCAGGTCGTCGTTCTAGCTGTGTCATCTGCGTATTTTTGAAGAGATTACGAGGGCAAGGTTTCGCTTGAATTTTTGCCTTGTTTGGTATGGCGGGTTCATCTTCTTTTTGTAACACTTCAGGTGAGGTGACAGCCTTACGCTTTTTGCTAGGCTTTTGCTTTAAGGCCGGATTGGTTTCGCGTGTAAGTTCTTCCAAGTCCGTAAAATATTCACTTACTGGGCGCTTCGGTGCACGAAGGTTTTTGTGATCCTCATTTTCTTTTTGTAGAGAATCTACGTGCTTTTTTGGCTCATGGAAGAGTTTCTCCATTTTATTTAGTTTAGCTTGTTATTCGTTGTTTTATAAATATTACTTATCGTATTTCGTTTTCACTGAGTCCTGATTAACCGACGGACTTCTTCTTCCGGAGACATATACGATCTAGGTGGAGATCGATATATCTTTGTTGTTTTTTCAGAGTGATATATGGGCAATATGTTGAAGTTACACTTGACGCTATCGGTGGCGACCTAAGCAGTGTTTTTTTTTCATTGAAAGAGTAATTGAAAAGCAAATTTTGGTCCTCCACAGAATCCGAGGGACCGATCTCCGTAGAAGGTGGATTTCCAGTATAACTGGTCTGCCACCTGGGATAATAATTCCATTAGTTTGTTCCGTTGCATATCTTCTATGTTGTATTTTATACCTTCTGCCAGGTTTAATACTGTCGTAGATACTTCTAGGATCAGACGCAGACATTGATTTGGGTTTACCGTCGGATGGGGAATACTCTCCCGATAGCATAGCCTCAAGGCTATTCTAACCCCGTCCTTGCTGGAACGGAATACTATTTTAAAAAGTATTCCAATCACCAAACATCATCGTTCGTCTACATCTATATAAATCAACTCCATAAAAGATGCAAATGCATTTTCTACAAAGTATCTATGTATATAGCTACTCGTATATTTATTAGAAAAACAAAACAATTGCACATCCAAACTATTATACTCGCCCAGGTATCAATTAGGCGATGATCACGAAACTAAGATAAATTTGTGAACGTGACCGAGATGTCGATAGACAACCACCGCGCGTTATTTTATTACACAAAAAAAAAATACCGCAAAGACTGTGCTCGCACGTTTGGCTGTAAACGAAATGCAATTTCCACTTAATATAATTAAGTCACTCTTCAAACGCTCCAACTAATATTTTTCATTTCAAAACCTGGGCTGTTAAAAATTTGAATTTTATCTCGCTTCTCCAGAGTATGGTAGCAAAGTTCGTTTGCATATAAATAGGTACACGTACATATGACAGGTTCGGGTCACCGAACGAATTCCACCCCTATCTCGAGAAATAAAAAAAAAATAAAAAATAAAAACCAACAACAACATTCGTCTTTTGTTTACGGTGCCGATCATTAATCGTTTGGTCACATGCTACAAAAACGATACAACAACAATGCAGACAGAGAGGCGAAAACACCTGCCTTCATCTGCGTGCAGATGTAATTAGGTAATAAAATTTAAAGACAACTCGGATGGATAAAAACCATGCGCAGACGGTTTAAGGTTTTTTTTTTTCTGTTTGTTGTTGGTGGTGGTAGAGGGATGGGGAATGGTGTGCGGTGTTTTTGGAAATAAAAAATCGAATCAATGTGGAGAAGTGATGATGATGACATAAATCTGACAGTTGCGAGGTTTCATTGAGATGGGACTTAAACAAAATATGAATCGAACCAGATAACCAGTATCAGACAGGGTGGAGCAAAAAACTTTTTTTACTAATCGTTATCTAATGGGCCAAAAAAAGGTGCCTTATAGGCTCAAATGGTATGCGAAATATTATTTGATTTGGTCAACGGTAATTGCCTCTACAAACACATTTAAACTTCGATATAACACGTTATTTATATTTTCAAATTTTGTAACGGTTTTTTTTTTCATGTGATTGCGATTGAGTATCTAAATAGCCACGCTTTTCCCTTTATATCAGATCGTTATTGTTTTTCGTGGACATCGGTCAAATACTCGCCTTTTGAACAAAAATTATCCTTAATTCTAAATTCTTAATTTTTAGTCCTAAAAATAATAAAAAGCATGCAAAGAACGCGAACGAAGGACATTTAAATGTCCTATTTTGGTGATGTCCAAAATGGCGGTCTCGCCAGAGACCGCCAAGACCTTCGAGCAACTCGTATCCCTTAACCTCTCGACTCACAACACACCACCAGCATCTTATGTCGAAGAACAATGGCAACGATGCCAACAAGCCATTAGATCAGCCGCAACTGATGTGCTAGGTTTCTCGCGGCCACCAGCAAGAAACCCCTGGCTTGATGAGGAATGCCGACAGATGCTCGCAGCCAAGAACGAGGCCTACAAGGAAAAGCTGCAGGTGAAGACGAGAGCTGCCATTGAGCTCTATAGGCAAAGAAGAAGGGAAGCACATCGGCTTTTCAGAAAGAAGAAAAAAGAGCAAGAAAAGGCCGCGATCGAGGATATAGAGAGCTGCCACTCCAGGAATGATGTTCGCAAGTTTTACCAAAGTGTAAAACGTCAAAGCCAAGAATACAAGGCTCGAACAGAATCCTGTCGAGATGAACAAGGAAATATCGTAGTTGAGACACGGTCGATGCTGAGGATATGGAAGAACCACTTCTGCAGACTGTTAAACGGCGATGACGAACAACATTCCGCTGTCAGGCAGAACCATTTAATATTGGCAACGACAGCAAAAACTGCCAACCACCCGACCTAAGTGAAGTGAGGATAGCAATATCTAAACTCAAGCATGACAAGGTCGCCGGAAATGACGGCCTTCCCGCTGAGTTTTATAAAGCTGGCGGAGCTGGCCAAATCTGGTCGGATGAAAGCATGCCTGAATAATGGAACCTCAGCATCGTTTGCCCAATCCACAAAAAAGGAAACCCTCTGAACTGCGCCAACTACAGAGGCATAAGTCTGCTGAACATCGCCTACAAGATCCTATCTGCCGTAATATGTGAACGCCTGAAACCGTTTAAAAACAACCTAATCGGCCCTTATCAGTGTGGTTTTAGGTCAGGAAAGTCCACAATCGATCAAATTTTCACACTTCGGCAGATGCTGGAATGGAAAGACCCAAGAAGTCCAAATCGATACCCACCACCTTCGCTGCAGCATCAGGGTCGGAAACGACCTCACCGACACATTCGATACCAATAAAAAGGATTTAGGCAAGGCTATGCGCTGTCATGTGACTTCTTCAATTTGATTCTTGAGATGATTGTGCAAAACTCCCGAGCCAACACCAGAAGCACAATTTTCCAAAAATCGGTGCAACAACTAGCATACGCCGACCATATTGATATCATTAGTAGGACTCAACGTGGTGTCATAGACACGTTTGCTGGTATAGAGAAGGAAGCTGCAAAAATGGGTTTAGCAGTAAATGAGGGTAAGACTAAGACGAAAGGACACACAACATCGACTAATTGGACAGAACGTCACCATTGACAGATATAACTTTGAGGTAGTACGGAACTGTGTCTACCTCGTCTCCGCTATTAACTTTGGCAACAACATCTCGTCAGAAATTAAACGAAGAATTACTCTTGCCAACCGCTGTTTCTTCGGGCTAAGAAGGCAATTTAGTAGTAAAGCCCTCACTCGAACTACTAAGGAGATCCTATATAAGACCCTGATCATCCCAGTCCTGCTCTACGCCGCTGAAGCATGGACCGTATCAAAAGCGGATGAAGAAATCCTTGGTCGATTCGAGAGGAAAATTCTTCGAAAAATCGTCGGTCCCGTTTGCGTTGACGGACTATGGAGAAGAAGATTCAACCAACAACTATACGAGCTATACAGCGACATGCCCCTGGTCAAAAAACTCCGCATTGGACGTTTAAGATGGCTAGGACATGTAGAACGAATGGACACCAATACTCCGGCTCGCAGAGTCTTCGATTCCCAGCCAGACGTCGGACGCAGTAGAGGAAGACCTCGCCTTAAGTGGCGCGCACAAGTGGAAACCGACCTCAACCAACTTGGAGTGCGCAACTGGAGGCAGTTAGCTAAGGACCGGGCTAATT
The DNA here is from genome assembly GCA_932526625.1 of Rhingia campestris. Classification (NCBI taxonomy): domain Eukaryota; kingdom Metazoa; phylum Arthropoda; class Insecta; order Diptera; family Syrphidae; genus Rhingia; species Rhingia campestris. Next base: position 56,607,536 of record OW052182.1, on the reverse strand, counting down.
GGAGAGGGATGTTGGTTGAGGCCCAAGTTCATTCCGGACTGTAGCGCCACTTAAGTAAGTAAGTAAGTAAGGTCTGTGCGGAGGCAGAAGATCTTTACCGATTCAATTAAAAAAACTACATATATTTTAACTTTAACATAAGGCGATCCCGCCTATTACAACTCTGAGCCACAACAAAAAATGTTTCTCATGCATCAATGATCCACTCTACACCTAGTATTTGAGCGAATTCTGGGAAATTTTCATTCAATTTCTAGAATTCCGAGTGTCAATAAGTAGCATTTTGAAAATGAATCAAAAAGGTGTAACCACTCTCACAGAAAACCATCAAACTTAACCTAACAGCGCTTGCGCTCTGACCAAATCGATTTAAACCATTCGCTAGTATCCGTGATTCATTTTTACCCATCCAATGACCACTCATTCCCAGCAAACAAAAGCCTCCAACTATTGTAATCCATATCCCCACCCAAAATGCATTATTTTGACCCAAAAGCAAATGTTCAAATATCGTCCAGTGCGTTCACACAATTTTATGTCGTTCAACTCTCTCGCAAACACAAGATACTCAAAAAAAAAAAAAATCTGATGACTATGGTGCAAGTGCAATTGAAATCCAGATACAAAATCCAACTCAAGGTATTTCATAGTTTCGATGATATTGCAAAAAAAAAAATCCAATCGTCGATCTAAAAATTGGCACAAACACAGTTTTTCGTTATTCGACATGGACATACAAATTCGCTCGGATATTCAAAATTGTATCGCATAGTCTGGTTAAAGTTGTAGATACACAAAGAAGGGTCATTAATCCGCTTGTTTGTAATTGTTTTGTGATTTTGTTTTTCCTGTGTTATCTGAATAAGCAAAAATTATTGCATTGCGAAATGATGAGTGCCAATCGCTGTATCAATCAGGCAGATTGGGACAGGAAGGACGGGGAGCTGTTCAATTGATTTATTTGAAAGACTACGAGTATGATAAACCCAACGTCGTCGATTCATCAGCGATGCTGTCAGATATCTTCTGATGTGGGATGTGCTGTGAGTCACAAAGGTTGCTTCGAAATATTGCGTTTATTTGCAGTACGCCGGATCCGTATTACCCACAAAGCCATTAACCAAAACGTGATTGGACTACCAAAGTTGAAGAAGGCGCTAGCACTAAAATTTGATTTTTTTTGGTTTTTTGGTAAATTTCGGTTTCTAAAAATGAAGCAATATCTGTTTGAGTGCTATTTTGAGGGGATATGTATAATTTGTAGGTTACACATTAAAATACTTAATTCGCAAGCGAAAACACGGAATTGAATGAAGCCAATTTCGTCGGTTTTACGATACAAACGTGACTGAGGAATGTGGACGGATCTATTCACTAATTGTTGTTAAAGGTGTTACTAGTGGAGACCGCAACTGTCATAGAGATTTGTCACTGAATTATTTGCGGATGCCGCATTTATTCTGTTTTCGTCTTTCGTTGAAGGACGATTTAGTTCCCTGGAAAACACGCAGGAACAATACGTCTGGGGCTTTCCATATTAAATGAAATATATGGTTGCATATGGCAGTTTTTCAAACTGGAGGTAAGGACACATGCCGAAGTAGTGAAGAAAAATTTCACAATGCGGGACCAGCAAGAGATGCCGAAGAAGCACCGCAAATCTTAACCAAATGCAATCCAGATTTCTGCTATCTTCGACTTAGGTTGAGGTGCTTGCACCTTATTGATCTGAACATTCCCAGAGTTAATAAGCAAACATCATTTCAGGACTCTCCGGGAGCGTTATATGTTCGCCTCACCTTAGAAAATTTTATAAAAATGTGCATTTATAGACCCAGGATAAGAACTAAAAAATTTTTACCGTAAATGTCGCTCAGTTTTTGAACTTTGGAAAAACAAAAAAAAAAAAAAAAAAACAATGGTTCAGGTTTAGGTCAAACTTTTACTGGCACCAGTTCGAGTTAAAAAGGTTTTTTCTTTACTAATCCCAAATTCTGTCTTAATGATAGGGCGTTAATCTCTTTGTGATCCTCTAAGGCATAGAATTAGAGCCATTTGTCAAAGCTATACCTCTTGCAGACCCAGTGTATAATTACCCCGAGAATTGAGATGATTGATCTAAGTTGGGTTAGGTAACATTTTGTGGGTTGTTGTCTGGCGCTCAGCTGAGTCGTCAAACTTTAGCGATATCCTTACTAAATGGTGATACCAGACAGAGACAGTCACTTCAGCACATTTCTTGATCTTGACCATACAAGTACAGATTTTGTAGATTTTTATAAGGATAAAGATTCTTTTTTGGCTGCTTCTTATCGTAGGGTAGTGATGTAGCAAGTGAGTACGTTCCTCTTTTACCTAGAGTCGCTTCATTTCCTGCATAAATGATGTCTGCTGCTCAACCTCATTGGACTAGATTGATCTAATGATACGAACCGACGTACATAAATGCATCCATAATGTTGCAGAGTTTATTGAAGAGTCAAAAGGGAACTACAAGAGTACAACAGAATTGGGCTGCATCTTGACGGGCTTAACTCATTCCAGGATACCAGAGAACATACGGCCATACTACCCTATTGTCACAACTCTAACAATTTTGGAAGAAGAGCTGAATGTTAGAAGATTTTTGCAACGAGTAGGTTGACAACTGCGATGAATGTGGACTCTTCGATTATCGTAGATATATCTGTCACATTCAAGTGAATTACCGCCCGGGTATGACATTTGAATTATAATAACATAGGCGGCATCTGATGAATTCCCAAGATGGAGTCAACGGTGGCGCCTACAGTTCCAGCTAGGCTGAGCTAAGTGAATGACCTAAATGAACCCTAGTGTATTCCAAGCTGAGCTCCATGCCATAAAGGAATGCGCAAACCTAATACACAACTCAGGTATTAAAGGCGCAAACATCCATATATTCACGGACAGTCAAGCAGCTAAAAGCCCTTAGCTCACACATTCTTGACTCCAAATCAGTACTACACTGCTTCAATTCCCTCAAAACGCTCAGTTCCAGGAACAAAACCTGACTATGGTGGGTCCGCGGACATAAGGGGGTTGAAGGTAACGAACAAGCTGATGAACTAGCCAGAAAAGGTTCGGAAACCCCCCTTCATTGGACCTGAACCCTTCTGTGCAATCCCCAAATCAGCCATAAATCTGGTTATAAAAAAACTGGGAACAAAACAAATGTTTTTCATACTGGGAAATATCCCAGGCCTATGACATACCAAAATAGCTATTCAGCCCTTCAAAGCAGATGCCAATAAGATACTAAATCTTCGCAGGCACGATATCAAAAACTTAGTAGGCTACCTAACTGGTCATCACGGTCTGCGATATCACCTAAATAAAATGCATCTAGTCGACTCACCGGAGTGCAGACTATGTCTAGAAGAAGACGAAATAGCCCCGAAGAACTGAGAAATCTTCGGCTGAAAGTATTATCAGCTACATTAGGAATGTAGAAGCCTAAAAAACATCTGACGGCAAGCACAATAGATCTCAAGTCAAGTCAGAATTTAATAAAAAAAAATGAACTGCTTCGAAATATAAGAACAACAGGTCATCTAGGAATCTCAAGGCGGCCAAAAAACTAGCGAAAGCAATAAGCTGATACGAAGCAGGCATTTCAGCCACCCAGAAAATACGATGATATGGGCCGGGCAAAAATAGGATAAAAACTGTGACATTACCACTGCCCGTGTGAGCTGAAACAGCGACCATTCGGATGTGTATTTGCTATAAGTGCCAGACCTAGGCAAGAAGTCTTATGTTTCCAAGACTTTAGCTCGAGCACATTATAACGATCCGCATCAAGACCAAATTTGCCATAATAAGCCTTATATATGTGCTCACGCTCCGACGGAGGAAAAAGATGATAAAGACTGCTTCTACGAGTACTCACATCGGGCTAACATGTCCGCCAAGTCCTTTGCAAAGTTCGTATCCCTTAACCCCTCGATTTACACAATACCACCAGCATCGAATGTAGACTAACAATGGCAACGATGCGATGCCAACAAGCCATTAGTACTGAAGTGCTAGGTTTGATGAGGAATGTCGACAGATGCTCGCAGCCAAGAACGAGGCCTACAAGGTTAAGCTGATGGTGTAGACGAGAGCTGCCATTGAGCTCTATAGGCAAAGAAGAAGGGAAGAACATCGGCTCATCAGAAAGAAGAAAAACGATGTTCGCAAGTTTTACCAAAGTGTAAAACGTCAAAGCCAAGAATACAAGGCTCGAACAGAATCCTGTCGAGATAAACAAAGAAAAATCGTAGTTGAGACACAGTCGATGCTGAGGATATGGAAGAACCACTTCTGGAGACTGTTAAACGGCGATGACGAACAACATTCCGCTGTCAGGCAGAACCATTTAATATTCGCAACTGCAGCGAAAACTGCCAACCACCCGACCTAAGTGAAGTGAGGGATATTGCTATCCTAAACTCAAGCTGAGCTTTATTAAGCCGGCGGAGATGAATTGGTAAGTAGTAACATCCACCAACTCATAAGCCAAATCTGGTTTTCAAACTTCGGCAGATCCTGGAAAAAACCCAAGAAGTCCAAATCGATACCCACCACATATTTATAGATTTCAAAGCCACATACGACAACATTTATAGAGAAGAACTATAAAGAGCCATGTCTAGTTTTGCTATACCGCCCAAACTCGTCCGTTTTTGTAGGATGACGATGGGGAATTCTCGCTGCTCCACATGGTCGGAAACGACCTCACCGACACATTCGATGCCAACAAAGGATTTAGGCAAGGCGAAGCGCTGTCATGTGACTTCTTCAATTTGATTCTTGAGAGGATTGTGAAAAACAAAAAAATCAGCCTGCGAATGCTGACTTAACGAGATGGCGGATCATTTTACCATTTACCTCTTTCGGGTGCCGGGCCACAGAGACATACCAGGGAATTGCAAGGCAGTTGAGCTTGCCAGACTGGGCACAATCCTTGATATTCTACCGCCGGTAGATATCTGCTTGACAATGCTGAACATATCAAACATCAGCACCATAATCGGTGTCCTTACAGGAAACTGTCCCATTGACAACATTGACACTGAATGGTTCAATTAGACGAACGAACATAGGAAAGTCGACAGATCCACGTGGTACCACAACGGACCTTTATGGTTTAAGTGTGCACGCGGATCGCGCCTAGCCACTACAACCTCACCTAACCTAACCTAACCTAACCTATTTACAATAATTGAACAATTTTTCAAATAATGTGTTTTAGTAATTTGAACACGTTGTTGCTGCGTGAGATGCTTCTCTCAGCTGTGAGATGTCAACTGACAAATTTCAATCTAAAAAAAAAAATTGAAAACGAATAAAATCGACTTGGAGCATAAGATGCACCCTGTAACATTGCCTAGGTATGTATAGTTCACATTTTTTTCCTAAAAACACGTGACTAAGAAATATGGCAAATTATATTGTCTAACTATTCAGACAATTTATCAAAATTCCATACTGTTTCACATAAAACGACGGTTTTCTGAAAATTGGTCTGTGGGCGTGGACAAAGAGCTTATACAACAAATTTCATAATCCTAGCCATGACTGTCTGTACGTCGCCGATTTTTGGGCCTTAAATATTAAGCTCGGAATATGAGATTTTGTATGCATAGATTTTTCGCTCACTTTTAGAAAAATTACATTTTTTTGTCAATATTTCCAAAAAGGGTTTCAGTAATATGTTTAGATAATTTCATCGTCTATATTTAATTTTTGAACCCAGGTGCGCTTTTTGGGGCATTTCATTAAAAAAAATTGTTGGTTAATATTTCAAAAAAAAATCCTTGATAATAATTTCTCCGTAATATCTGGAGCAATATTGGTTTCGGGAAAATAATAATCAGAACTGGAGATTTTATTCCTAACATCACGATGAATGAAAATTCCAAAAAGTGAATCTTCCAATTCTGTCGAGCTGTCGGTTTCTCGGTCTGTGATCGCATCTGGGACTAAACGGTTGGACGGCTCTATTTCAAATTTGTCATAAGTCCGTTTTTGGGGTGATAACCAGACGGATTTTGGGAGATGGAATTAAAAACCCAAAACTATTGGTTGCTGTTTTATTGAGTTTTAAATTTATCGAACTCGGTACCATGATAGTCAGGAGCTTGATATGCCTTTTTTCTTATATGGAGTGCGAAATCTGTATAGAATTCATAATCTTTGGTTTGAAATCTAAGGAGTTTTGACATGAGAGTACAAGTGGTGTTAGATGGAGCTCAGTCCTTAACATGGATGATGCTCATGCCTTATCATGATTAGTAATTGTAGCGGAATAGTGATTCCCTACTATGGAGTGTTAATCAACACTTTTCGACGATTCTGATACAGTGGGTAGGCCCACGTGATTAAAGCTTTTAATAGTTTTTTTTTAATAGCTAAGTGTTCACATTAAGCTTTTTTTTTACTTTATCTAGTCCCAAGGACTTGGCTTAGATAATAAACATGGAAGCACACCATTTTAAAATGACGGAAAAGTTACAATGGCTAAATTGCCGTGTACATTCAAGACCCGGAAAGTTCACCTTAAAAAAAACATTTCATATATTATTACAGCTTTACGAGTTGGCAAGTTTAGGTTATGTGCAGCATGTTTGTAAGTATGTCCATCGAAACAGAAAGATAGAAAGCAGTTTTTTCGCTCCACTTAAAATAAAATTCCTAAATATTAATTTAAAAAAATGTGTCCACGAGTAAGTTGGTTGACACCTGAACACATGTATTTCCATTTTATTCAAAATAAAATCGACTTTATGGCCCGGTTTTTCAGTGCCAGATCATCCTAGTTTTGGGATTAAACTCAAGTTAACTCGGGAAAGTCGTTTTTCAGTCAATTTAAATCCAGAGTTAACTTCGAGTAGATCCAGTGTGTGGTCTTTGGAGAGATTCCCCAGGTTTTACCATACATGTTTCGGCAAGCCCAGAAAGCTTTTTGAATTTTGTTGTTAATGTGGGAGTTACAGCTTAGTTTTTTGTCGAGGATCACTCCAAAATATTTTACTTCGTTGGAATACTCAATGTTTGTATCATTGATTGAAATTTGGTGAGACTTCATTTTCCCCTTTTTTAAAAGGGACGATGATAGCCTTGCTGGGGTTTATAGAAAGACTTTCTTTTCTACACCAGTCTATGACTATCTTAAGGGCATTTTGCAAACCTCGTTTGGTTCTATACCCCTAATTATGATGAATAGGTCATCGGCGTATCCAATTATATTGAAACCTGCATTACTTAGGTCTTGAAGTAAGTTATCGATAACCAGAGACAATAGTAGGGGTAAGAGTACTCCTCCCTGAGGGCAGCCTTTAACGGCTGTTACTGATACTGAGGTCAGTGCTGATGAAGCAGTTATTTTCGCCTTTCAAGCATCGCTTTGATCCATTTGATGGTGGGGTGATCTATTCCTCTATGAGTCAAAGCAGTTGATATGGAGTCATATCCAGTGTTGTCAAAAGCACCCTCAATGTCAAGGAAGGCACATAATGCTACATCTTGGTTTTCGTATACACTTTTTAATCTGGACATTTTATTAAATTTTTATAAACTAAATACGTGTACAATATATTCAGATTCAGATCTCAGCGACTCGAAACTGTTTTAAAAATTGAATTTGACTGTTTTAAGAAGAAAAACCTTGTAAGTTTGCGAAAAAAAGCATTTTGATAAATCAGATTTTTCAGATTCTATACATTTCGATAACTTTTTGACAGCAAATTCGATAAATCGATGAGTGCTACCAAATTAAATCTCCACACACCGGAGTCAAATTAAATCCTGCACTGAAAAACTGCTTCGTCAGTTAACTCTGGATTAAATTTATTCCAGTGTCAGAGTTAACTCAGCACTTAAAAACCGGGCCTAAGACGTCCATCTAAATGTTAATTTAAAAATGTATCTGCGCGTGGTGGTAGATATCTGTATACATTGTATTTGCTCAAAAACAGATCGATAACAACTACACCATTCTTCCACGCGTTGACCATGAGAGAATAATATTTCACCAGAGCTAAGCCCGCAAATGTGTATTCGTTTTATTTTTGTATAAAAAAACTTCATGATCACGCAAAGATAAAAAAAAAAAAAGTTACCCATACGCCTATCATCCATCCAATATGACACTGAAAATATTAAATTCACCAAGATTACTCACCATTTTGTGTGTGTCGAAATTTGATCTATCCCCTGAACTGAGTTGAGTAGCCACCTAAGCACTTGTATCTATAGATCCGAAAATGTTCTTTTATTGTCATAAACAGAGTCAACTGTCAATTATTGTTTTTTGTTGTTGTTCGAATCTAGATACCGTCTTTCACCGAAAATGGAAACAATTTTAAAACTAATGACCACCATGCTCTGCATAACAATCACCACATAAAAACTATCTTTTCACCATTTTTTTGAAGTTTTTTTCTAAAAAAAAATTTTAAAAACCCACCATTGTAGGTTCGAATTTAATGTTTTTAAAAGAAAAACCGATCAAACATAAGTCACACACCGATTGCAGAAGATGGATGCACTAGAAAGGTGAAATTGATTTTTTTTCTCTCTTTCACGTTTGTATTCGTTGAGTAATGTGTGTAGGTGTGTGTGTAAAAGGGCAGAGATACTATACCACGCACCAGGTGAAGCCGTGTACACCACTAGGCACTTGTATTATGAAACTGTTCAGGCACTGTATTGGCTTTTGGCTCCGCACAAGAAAGTAATAAGCAAAAAAGTATCTGTAGGCTCTAAAAAAGAATCGATACTAGCGGATAAACCGTTTCGTTGGATGTTTCTCCTACAACAGTCTTAATAGATGTGACGGCGATTTGCCCAATGTTTCATCGGTGTGTTTCCCTTTTATTTTTTTTGCACAATGGGGCCTCAGCTAGCACTAGTACACACAACGACGACGCGCGCATAAAACGTATCCAAAAAGGAGCTGAAGCAGAATCCACGCAGAGACCACCACAAGCAAACCGAACACAACAGAGAAGAAGAACCAATAAATTGTGAATAAAAAAAAATAATAATAAAACTGAGCACCGCGAGATGACAAAGGCGCGCGCAAAGCCCAGCGATACAAAATTTAGCTTATTTTTTGCAACCCGCGAGTCGCGTTTGTCCGCGTATCTCTGGGGCTATGGGGCGGTAGTGGTTTCGGTTTTTGGCTAGGTTCCCTTTGTTTCTCTCAATATCATGGTCGCGCAGCATGAATGCGTCTTTGTTTCTCCGCCATTCGCTCTCAAAAGTGTGGAGTTACATGTCTGTCATATATTTAGATACTTTTTCGTTTGAAATATGAAATTTAATATTTCATGCAAAAATCGGGTTGACAGAGGACGGGAAAATACACATTTTGACAGTCACACTACTGACATTAACTGGGAGCAGACGGAGAATCAAATGAGCCCCAGTATTTACGGCGAATTCATTGCAAAGTTCATTTTGCCATCGCTACTCTCTCTCTCCCAGTGGAGCGAATATTCATTTGGTACGTTTCTCCTCGCGTTTTCTCTGCTATTCAGACTCTGTAGGTGTGTGTGAAAACCAACACACATTTCACACGAAATGCCAAACAAACGAGAAAAAAACTGATAAATTGCGGTCTGGTTATTGGTGAGATACTTGATGTGTTTTTGGAGAGGAAATCTCTGCAGATACTTTTGGTTGGTGGTACATAGACGGGGATTACAGTATACAAGCCGAAGAGGCATTTATGTTGGTGTGCGTGTGCGATATAATATAAGCATAAGCACTCGCAACAATGTGAATGAAAACAGAGAGAACCAAAGCCATAGATAGGGGTGGTTGGTGTATGTATAGATACTAGTACAACGTTCGTATGAGTGTTGAAATAAAGACGTACGTGATGAATCTTTATTCCTTTTTACCCGGGGGACAGACGTTTCATAATAATGGGTGGATTTTGGAGTATTTACATCGACATTAGAGTGTAGGTGGTGTCATCTCCAGAAAGATTGAAAATCTCTTGGAATTTTATGTAAGAACACGGATACATGGCGGGTGTAAGCGTGCGCTAAGTTTTTTTTTTGGATAGCTTTTGATAAACGCACATAGGTTCAGCTACTCGTGTATCTATTTGAGGACATTTTGTATCTTTTGAATGGGCAAAGGGTTGCCAGTGGCAATATTCGTAACAAACATATAAATATTTGTTTTCTCACAACAAATTGTTTATCTTCCGTTTTTTTTTTTAATTCTGCTTTTAATGGCTGTTCTGTGGGTGGTGTGAGACAGGTGGGAGCACATTGTGTTTTGGGGGGCTGATTCTAAGTGTGGCTGTCACATCCGTACCTATACAAATGCATTGTGTGTGTTAATGCCTAAGTGTTCACTGACCCGAACATCATTTTGATTATTAAGGATTTTAATGAACTATCTGAAAGGTATGATGGATGGGGAATAAGGGTACATACCAATTACAATGATGTTTCCTAGTCAGAAAAGGTCGGAATATTATTTTATTAGTGGAGAAGCAAAAAAAACAACCTAGGTATTATCCTAAAATGTATCTAACAACAGAATTAAAGTATGAATAGTGAATATTATTGGAATGCAAATTACTTTTTAAAGAATACTCCAAGCTTTCAAACAATCTCCTTACAGTTATTGTTACTTACTTAAGTAACGATGCAGTCCGGAAATAACCTTGGCCTCAACCAATAAGCCTCTTCAATTAGCCCTTTCCCAAGCTAACTGCCATCGGTTGGTTGAGGTCGGGTTCTACTTGAGCCACGTCATTCTGGTAATCAATGACTCTGCGAGCCGGAGTGTTGGCATGGATGGTTATTGGAACAGTTTCTGTTCATGTGGGACATTGGTCTAGTGCTATGTTTGATGAAAATAGACCCGGAGATACCTACCTAGAGAGTATTCCCTAAATCGTAGATAGCACTTCGCCTGCTGAATCGAAGGCAAATATGTACTGCATTTGGAATATTATGCAAGGTATTGAGAGCAATACTATTAGCCTAGCTACAATTATTCTCCTTAAATGTTAAATTTGTGGGTACAGATACCGATGAAGCACCTGGATGACCTTCTCTTGTACAAAAAAGCTGCAATTATTGGTGAATCGGTGTCTACACATCTCTCTCAGGATCTACTGACCACCCAACTCAAACCAGAATCTAGAGATTGGTACAGACTAGATAGATAGTCCGGAAGCATTCACAAGCTACTAAAAAATGTCTACAGAGGAAGATAATGACGTGGAACCATGAATTTTTTGGACAAGCAACCGCAATCGTGCAAAGCCCTCCTTCCCTGGACCCTCCGTGACTTATCTTGAGCCACAACAAATGGCGCCCAACTTGGGCCATAGGTTTGTCATCGATTTGATTTTCTCCTATCTTCTTAGTCCGTCCGAAGTCTAAGTGCAGATCGTAATTGGTGTAAAGTATCAGACATTGTTTTTCTGCTTGCTACCACAAAATCTTAAACTAGAGACCACAATGGCAATTTAAAGCGGCAGACTTGAAGCTGTTCACTTGTCATATTAAACAGAAGAATTGGCCAGCCTATATATAAAAAAAAAGCAGACAGGATGATTCATCGCTTCGAGTACTACTTACTTACTGAAGTGGGAAACAATTCCGGATGAACCTGGACCTTAATCAATTTTCTTCCCAATTCGCCCTTCGAGTTGGCTGTGATCGGTTACAATTTGGCGAGGACTTCCTTTACTTCTTCCGATGTTTAACATGTTCCTGACCATCTTAAAGTCCAATGCGTATATTTTGACTTTTTTTTGGAACTTTAAAGCTGTATAGGGAGCTTTAAAGATCCAGGTGGGTTCTCATTCTCCAAAAATGATCAAGTATTACTTTTTGCGTGCTTTGCTCAAGGTTGGGTTACATTCCTCTCAGGGGGAATATTTAAGAAATTAGATGGCAATGCATCACTTTGTCTTAATCATTTTGGGTATCAATTTAGATATAAAGTCATTACGGTCCCGGATGGAGCAACGAGAATTCTCCTGCATTGACGGACAAGTTTGGACGATATATCAAAACTAGATAACTAGACAAAGTAAACGGTCAGCATTATAATGTTTGACATTTTATGTAAGCGGTAAGTAGTCGAATCGAGGGATTATGAAATATAGAAGGTTTCGAACGGCTTCTTTCAATTCCAGTCTTCCGAATTTGTATTTTCTTACAGTATCTCGTCGTTGTTATGTGTTGGATATTCGCATTCATTCCTTCGCGAACAGATTTTAACTGCTCGGAATGTTCGGATATCCGAAATACTAGAAGCGTGGCTCTTGTTTATCGCTGAGTGATCAATTCAATTGACCATATATTAGTCCAGAGACCAACATGTCTCTTTGTGGATATCAAAGTGAGGATATCATGAGCTGACTATAGTGGCATTTCTTTCCGCATCGAAGTCAAATGGCCAAACTTGGTATCGTGTAGGTTGCGTTTTCCGACACAATACTATATGCTACAACATAATTTTGCCCGACCCATATCTACTATCTTTTTATCTCTTTTTTCTTATTTAGCAAACCGTCAGTTTTTGTTTTTTTTTTTTTGACCCAATGAACAAACTCTCATCGAGGCATATTTCTATTTCTTCCCAAAGGCTTGGTCTTCCAGTATCTACTATTAGATAAATTGAGCGCTGTTTGTTTTTTTTTGGCTTATTCACCACCATATCTGTTTAAAGGACCTCACTAACCTTTGAAATTTTTTCAATATTCCGAAGACTGAAATACGTTTTCAATTGGAAACCATGCATGTTAAATCTGCATTTGTGACAATTTGTATTTTTTTTCACTGTATCCATCTGCGGAGATTGGGGATCTTTCTATTGATTGACAACATAGAAAAAAGTGCCATCCGAATACAGACAATTTACAACGCATTAATCATATTAGATGGTAAGTGAGATGAACGGCTGTGTTCGAGTCCCAGCCTTAGCAATACCGAAATGATTTTTCTCTTATTGCGATGATCTGATAATTCAATTGTCAAGAAAACCTTATCTCAACTTAGCCGTTCTGATTCAGCATATTACATGAGGTCCCGCAATTGTGCAAAAAGTACACACGCACACACGAATGGTTGTGAGAAGAAGCTAGGCCCTGGGTACTAATGAGCCTGTTGCGCTAACAAAAAATTGTATTTGTAAGTTCACACCGCTATTAGGTCCTAACACGGGTTATTAGGTCCTTGGGGTCGATAGTTCAACACAAATTAAAAATTGGGTTCATTTCCAAAAAATGGGAATCTAGAAAGTGATTAAGCCCCCCGAAAACTGATCATGTGGATGATAATCATTTATCTCTTTTTATGCTTAAACGCGCAGTCTCAAAATATTCTTTCATGGGTTATTAAGCCACAAAGATGAGAATATTGCTCGAGGCCATCGCTCTTGCCGAGTGATCCGGAATAAGTTTTACAAGAAAATTGTTTATGTAGGACCTGGTTGGAATACTATTTTGTGTACTCAGACTCCGATGTTCTGTATATTCCAAGACAGCTTCTTAGATACTGCTTCTCAAACACCCGAATCTTGTCCATTTGATATGGGCAATCATCGGCATTTGATAAGGGCAATGGAGCAAATCACCTTCGTCTTGTCAGGGCAAAGGCTCCCCTAGCTCTCTCCAGCATCTATATGTCTGCCGAAATATAGAAACTAATCCAACCAGATGCCAAGGTATACTTTACTACACAGTTAGTCGCTGGTGGCTGTCCGTTTGGTCCCACGATCACCAACTTGTTCTTTCGTTCTTTTTCGTTTCCCTTGAGGTCCTAGACAACGGTGTCCAAAGCAGAATAGTTTCAGATTTCTGAACTTCGATTCACACAATATTTCTGGATTGATGACCTAGACCGTAGGCTGTTCTGTACGCGAAAAGATCATCCGCATGCGCAATTGTCTGAGTTAGAGCCCAGTTATAACTATGATTGAAAAATTGAAAAGCATCATTGGAAATTTTCTAACCGCCGCACAGTGGGGCATTTTGTATGGGAGGCTGGAACAAAGTCCCTAAAAACTGAACCACTGAACCGATGTTGATGAAACTTGCAGGCATTGTAATAAGCACGATGAGAAACGAACACACCAAATAACAACCCACTGCTATGCCCACTTTTTAAAAAAAAATATAAGAATTGATATAATTAAAACTTAATATGAAAAACATCTTCATTTGTGGCCGTTCGTGATGATTTTCAGCTATTGTGGGAACGGAAAAATCTGTAATCTTTATTACGGCTCTCTTGCGCTTCCTCGGAGCCAATTGGTAAAGAAAACGATTGAATTATTTCCTTGCCGTGCATAAGAATTGTGTGTACGCTTGCAGGTAAGTAATACCAAGGGTACATTTCAATAGCCATTTTCGCAGTTTGAAGGACATAATCATAAATTTATCCGAATCGATATAATATTGGCAACATATTATATCGATCTAAAATAGTCCGAAATCGTTTTATGAGGGTTTCATCTATTCGTGTAATTTCGGCAGTCACAGAATAATTTAAAAAAAAAAAAACGTCTAGAGGTGTTACCACTGTTCGTTGTCCCAGTTCCTTACTTTACTATGTCAACGAGTAGTCCCAATTTTCTCGAAACTGTTTTTGAATATTCGTTTTAGTTTCCTTCTTTATTTCTGCAATCAGTAGGGACGTTCTCCAACACTGGAAATGTAAATTATAGGCTAAGTGTAGAATGTACTCCATAAAGCGTATTCTGGCGTGCAAGGTTGACATTCCCAACTTGAACGAATCAGCATTTGGTAGTTTCAGTTGATGTTTTGAGATGTCATTAATCTCCGATGGCTTTTAACCGCAAATGATAAAATTACTACTGGAAGTGGTATATTTGTAACAAATTGCGCGGTTTTTCCATCAATCATGGTGAAATACAAAATATGGTTGATTTTGATAAGTGATACATTGTATTCGATTTTGGTGTCTCGAAATTCCCGTATTTCACTTTCTACGCGTTCTCGTTCACCCTTTATTACGTCAGGCGTTTCTTTCAAAAAAGAAAACCTAAGAGCTCGACAATAACGGGTTGAAGACGGCCGTAGATTTTTCAAACGATATGTTGGCTTTCTTTCTTGAACAAGTTTTAATTAATTGTAAACAGTTTTGTTTTTTTTTTCCGTGGGCTGGTGGAAATCTTCATAGGCACGATGAGCACGTGCCCAAAGTAGTGTGAGATTTTTACTCACTAAAACCACCACCCATTTTGTATTTCTATTGCAACTAAGTATTCGACTTATCCAGCAATTTGTTTATCACAAGTATATAATATGTTTGGCAGGTAACTTTCCTTTGAGAGCTCCTGCTTTTTCCGCAATTTATAGCGCGGTTTGTTATTATAGGGCCAAATCTAAGGGTTTAGTTCTTTGAAGACACCGCAATATTTTTGTTTCGTCAAGAATTTGGAGGACTGTTGTGTTAACGTGTCCTAATAAACGTTTTTTATGTTTTCGTGCAAAATTTTTTGTTTCATCTTTAACAGCGGGAATAGCCAGATCTCTGCGTAGATCTTCGTTCCTTACGTACCACGGCGCATTGACGAATGATCTTAATATTTTGTTTTCAAAAGTTTGTAGAATGTTTAGATTCGTTTCACTGGTACAACCCCATAGTTGTATACCATATGTCCAAACTGGTTTTAGCACTTGCTTGTATAATAGCAGCTTGTTATCAAGGTTAAGCTTCGAATATTTTCCGAACAACCAGTACAGTTCTCTGTATTTATTTTTAAGTTCTTCGCATTTCGTTTTTACATGAGACTTCCATTTTAATTTTGCATCGAGTGTCATACCGAGATATTTCGCTTCATTTGCAAACGAGACTCGAACCGTATTTAGAAATACAGGCAAATTGTTTGTCCGTTTATACGAAAAATCTACATGGATCGATTTGCTCTCATTAAGTGCAATCCGCCAGGATTTAGTCCATTCATTAACCTTGTTAAGAGCGTTTTGTAATTTGATATTTGTTTCCTCTGTTGTTGTGCCAACTGCTAGTATCGTCAGCAAACGTTGCAACTATTATCACGAGTGAATAGGAGGTACAGGATTGGTCCAAGGACGCTTCCTTGCGGTACACCTGCCATTATTTCTTTGAACTCGGAATATTCGCTTCCAAGTTTCACACGGAAGGGTCTATGCTCAAGATACGACACGAGGATTTTATATAATTGTTCTGGCAGAACTTGACTTAGTTTATAAGTAAGGCCTTTGTGCCACACCTTGTCAAAAGCTTGCGACACGTCAAGAAATACGGCTGAACAGATTTTCTTTTCTTCGAAAGCTTTCTCAATTACATCTGTAATTCGATGTACTTGGTCCACCGTTGAATGTTTACTTCTAAACCCAAATTGATGGTCAGGTAAAAGACGTTTCTGTTCAATTATGGGGTGTAAGCGACCGAGTAATATCCCTTCAAAAACTTTTGAAATTATTGGAAGAAGTGAAATAGGCCTGTAAGATTTTATTTCATTCGGTGATTTTCCTGGTTTTAGAACCATAATCACTTCCGCGACTTTCCACTGTCTTGGTATGTATTCATATCTGATTGCTGCATTTATAATAAAAAGAAGCTTAGTTAATGCTTTCCGAGGCAACATTTTAAGAAGTTCTCCTGTAATCAGGTCATACAAAAAATACAAATTTTTGGCGCAACAGGCTCGTTAGTACCCAGGGCCTAGCTTTCTCACAACCATTCATGTGTGCGTGTGTACTTCTTGCACGATGGCGGGACCTCCTGTTTTATGCCGACTCCGAACGGCTAAGTTGAGATAAGCTATTCTTGACAATTGATACTACTCGGACGATTTGTCAGATCATCACGAGAGGAGGGCCAGTGAAAAATCATTTTAGGTGTTGCTACGGCTGGGAATCGAACCCAGACCTTCTGCGCGGCAGTTCATCACACTAACCATCGCGCCACTGAGCCCTCAATCAGGTCATAACCCGGAGATTTTTTAGGCTTTAGTTTCTGTATTTCCCGTTTAAGCTCTTACTATGTTATTATCGGTTGTACTCTCGAATATATTAATGTTTTCATTTTGCGCTGGACCATCAAATGGCTTAAATGTTTCCTCAAGATGTGAGGCAAATACGTCAGCTTTTTCCTTATCGCTTTTTGCCCAAACGTCTTGAGTTACCCTAATTGGCGGCACAGCGATTTTTGGCCGTTTTATGACTGTAATTGATTTCCAGAGCGAATAATTCGATTCCTTTCCAGCGGTTAGGCTAAGTTTCTACTGCATGGTTTTTAAAATTTTTAATCGAATTTGATAGCAAATTACTCAACCGATTGAGATGTGTTTTATCTAGCGGGGCACGAGTTTGGTGCCATCTTTTACGAGCTTTTCTTTTTTGTCTTACTAAATCTTGTATTTCTCGGGGGTACTTAATTTTACTATAGCTCACAATTTTGTTCTGTTGAGGAGTATTATTCCATGCTGCTTTTTGGATGGTATTGATAAATGAGTCAACAGCGAATGTTCCAATGGGGTCCTAAGCGATACACCCAGTCGGATATTATTTTCAATATCGTTTTTGAAACCTTCCCAGTTGGTTTTCCCGTTTGTTAATCCGGGTGGTTTTTCATTTGTAATCAGTGACTCGCTCATTGTTAAAATGAATGGAGAATGATCAGAGGAAAGATCAAAGTATTCTACAGCTTTGATTCGATTGGACGGCAGACCTTTTACAATGAAAAAATCGATCAAATCCGGTATTTTTCTAACATCAGTTGGCCAGTAAGTTGGTTTTCCCGTAGAATGAAATTCGGTATTGTACTTTCTAGCTACAAGAAAATTGTTTATTCTGTTTATGTAGGACCTGGTTGGAATAATATTTTGTGTACTCAGACTCCAACGTTCTGTATATTCCAAGCCACCTTCTTAGATACTGCCTCTCAAACATCCGAACCTTGTCCATTTGATATGGGCAATCATCGGCTTGATAAGGGCAATGAAGTAAATCACCTTCGTCTTGTCAGGGCAAGGGCTCCCCTAAGTCTCTCTAGCATATACATGTCTGCCGAAATATAGAAACTAATCCAACCAGACGCCAAGGTATACTTTACTACAAAGTTAGTCGCTGGTGGCTGTCCGTTTGGTCCCACGATCACCAGCTTGTTTTTTCGTTCTTGTTCGTATCCTTTGAGGTCCTTGACAACGGTGTCCAAAGCAGAATAGTTTCCGATTTTCGAAAGTTTCGAAAGTTGATTGTGAACTTCGATTCATCACAATATTTCTGGATTTATGACCTAGACCGTAGACTGTTCTGTACGCGATAAGATCGTCCGCATGCGCAATTGTCTGATTTAGAGCCCATTTATAACTATCATTGAAAAATTGAAAAGCCCCATTGGAAATTTTCTAATTTTGACACTAACAGCCGCCACCAACAAGCCGCAAGAAGCAAAAGAAAATTTTCTATAAGGCTTTTCAATGATAGCTATCACTGAACCCTAAGACTATCTATCGATTCGCTGGTGTAAATGATGAAGAGAATCGGCGAGTTTACCGCTCCATGCAACATATGCAGACCATTTTTAATGAAAACTTCTGAGGTAGAAGTTGCGTTGCCACTTTTGACAATAAACGTTCTACCAGTCAGCATGTAATGAAGCATATAATAACGGGTGGTTATATTTTAAGGGCCAATGTTGAATATGAACCACACCTAAATGTCAAGCTTTTTTCTGCATTTCATTTGACATTTCTCAATTTCAGATTAACTCAATTTGAACCTTGGAAAGATACACAATCGAGCAACCCGTTAAAGATATTCAGGTTTATTATGAAAATGGGCGTTCAAATCAAAATGCATATCGTGCACTTCGTGATTTGTTCGGTCAATATAATCGTCCAAATGTGTGTACAATCAGAAAAATCGTTCAAAAAATAGACCAAACCGGGTCTAGGGTAGGAGATGTGAAAATACCAGTGCATGCTCGTACAGCTTGTACTGCAGAAAATATTGCTGCTGTTCGCGATAGTTTGGCTGAAGAGCCGTCCACTTCAACTCGTCGTCGTGCGTAACAATTGGACCTCTGACGCTCTTCGTTGATGAACAATATGCGTAACGACTTGCATTTACACGCTTACAAGGTGCAATTGACTCAAGAACATAAGCCTCTTGATCATTTCAAGCTTCGTCAATGGTCAGAATGGTGGCAAGAAATGGCAACAGTGGATGATCAATTTTCGAAGAAAATCATCTTCAGTGATGAGGCACATTTTCACCTCAGTGGATTCGTCAATAAGCAGAATTGCCGCATTTGGGCGATGAGTGAATGATAATCCAAGAATGAGTGTCGAAAAACTAATGCACCTATAAAGAGTGACTGTTTGGTGCGGTTTATGGGCTGGCGGCATCATCGGGCCGTATTTTTACCAAAATGAGGCCGGTCAGGCAGTTACTGTGAAAGGTGTTCGCTATCGTGAGCTGATAACGAACTTTTTATGGCCCGAGTTGGAAGATATGGATGTGGACGATATGTGGTTTCAACAGGACGGTGCCACTTGTCACACAGTTAACGAAACAATGGCTCTTTTGCGCGACAAATTCAATGGCCGTGTTATCTCACGTGGTGGCGATGTCAATTGGCCGCCAAGATCATGTGATTTGACACCGTTGGACTTCTTTCCTTGGGGTTATTTGAAAGAAAAGTGTACGTCGAAAAGCCAGCAACAATTCAAGAGCTCAAGGATGAGAAAATTCGGCACATTAACGGCATAGAACCTCAATTATGCCTCAGTGTCAACGAAAATTTGGAACATCGGATGGAGGTGTGCCACTGAGGTCGCGCCGGCCATTTGGCCGATATTTAGTTCCATACATAATTGAACCATACCAATGTTATCACAATAAAAAGAAATGACACTAATTTCCTAAATAATTTGCGATTTATTCAAAATCTACATTGGCCCTTAAAATTTAACCACCCTTTAGCAGTGGTTTACTTATGCCAAGTCTAGTTAGTTTTAGATAGAGGCCTTCTAACCATACGGTGTCGAAAAGCCTTCTATAAATCAACCAGACATGCAGTCGTGCACTGCATTTTTTAGTGCTTCAAGTGTATATCAGAACCAGTTTGTAGGCGGCATGAATAGTACCTATCATGGCCAGCCTTGAAACCAAACTGTGTCTCTGGTATTTCTTATTGTCCTCAGCCCACTTCCACAGAGCCCGATTGAGAATCTTTTCGAATACCCTTCTAATACTTTGTAGGAGACTAATCGACCGGAAATTCACCGGATTGGAGGTGTCCTTTCTCTTTTTCGGGAGAGGTTGAACCACCACCGTCTTCCACCATGCATTATTCAGCGTATTTTCAACAGCGTGGCTTAAATGTCCATATAGCTTCAGGAGTTCAATGTCGCAGTACGATGTTGGATATATACCATCGACTCCCGCTGACTTAATTTTCTTTATTGAATCGAAGATCATCTGAAGTTCCACCTTCGAGATTAAGAGAGGACCCACTACGCTCGGCGATGGCGGAGTTTTCCAAGTTTTCGTCATTAAATTGAGTGAAACCGCGGTACACAGATCGCTATTGCGTTATGTCATTTCGGAGATGGAAATGATGGAAGAAAGCATTGTTTTCCAGGGCGAATTTTGGAAGAATGCTTTCTGAACAGCAACCACAGCCTTCCCTTTCTTCTGAGGATCTTCAATTACAAAGAAATCGTGGTCGAAGACGGCTTCCCCCGGAACGATTCCTGCTGTCAAAAGCATGTTTGCATTGTCTGTTGTTCGTTGAAGTTTAATACACGAAAGCTCGTTTTGATCATTCGTTGATTTTGAGGGCGTCTGTCGAATAGACCTCCGAATTTCTAAAACATCTTCTCAGCAGGAGATGTCAAAGTATTCTACCATGCACCTATGCTGGGTACCTTGGCATAGTGACATTTCAGGCTGATGAACTCGCCAGAAATGGAACTAAATTAACAGTTGTACCCGATACTGGGCATAACAAGTGCCTATGGCTACATGTAAAAGTTTACTAGCGCAACATGCTAACAGCAAATCAAATCTCTAATGGAGTCTTGGCACGATGTGTCGAATAACCAAGCAAAGCTGGCCAAAGCTGGATTTGAGAAGATCCAAGGATTTGATTTCTCTTGATAGATCGTAAATTAGCGTAACTATAGGTGTCATCACTGGACACTATTTAATAGGCACCCACGCGAAAAGGCTAGGCGCTAGGCGCTAGGCCTCCACTCAAATGACTTCTGTAGCAGCTGCGTGGACGAAGAGGAAGAAGAGACATCTCCTTTGTAACTGTCCGGCCCTATTAAACAAAAATAAGCATCATTTTGGAGCTTACTACCTTTAAAATCTCTGCGAAAAGCCTCCTCCCTTTCATTAACAGCTCAGAATGGTTTTTTCACGGATAGTAAGGAGAATGGACAAGATAAACGTGGTATCACAATGGACCAAACAATGGTCTAAGTTTGCTGGCGAACTCGCTAACCTAGGCCCAAGTCCTGACGCAAAATTCGCCAAGTTAAATTCTGCGAAACGATGAGCTCTTGTGCACGGCGAGTAATCGACATTCCCCGCAGAGCTGGCGTTATTTTGCCGTACGAGTCTTGCAAATCCCTTCATTTTGAGGTTCTCTGGATAGAGTTTTCCTAAGAGGCACGTGAGGCTGGTGAGCAAGCGGCAGAAAAAGTCTGTCAACATGATAGAATACTCAGAACGAGAAATTGGACAAAAGGTCCAAATTGTTAACTATGCCAGAGAGTGTGAAAGGTGCCTCGTCGGTCAAGAAATTTTTCTTTCAAAAATCGGGATTAGAGTCAACCATCCGAGTGTAATTGAATCGGCAAAATTCCTTGCATCAGTTAAGCTTTATAGGAAAGCTATAATGGAAATCATCCTGCAAAACGCGCCGCAGGGTTCTTTCACCAATTTTGCCGTACGAGTCTTGCAAATTCCTCCATTTTGAGGTTCTCTAGATACAGTTTTCCTAAGAGGTATATGAGGCTTAAATTCCCCGATTATTTGTAGGTTTTCCTGACATGAATTCCTCTTTTCTAACTCATTCAGGGTTTTTCTTAAATTCAGATCAAATTCTCAAACCTTATGTACTGTACACGTACCCCCTTATCTTTTATTTGCTTTAGCCTTCATTCGACTTCTCGAATGTAATCTCCTCGATTATACTTCCATCATTCATCACGAGCTTCTAAATTTATTGATAAAAATATCTACCCCCCTCTAATTAATCTTATGCCAGCCTTCAGGTGTAGGTAAAATATCTATGTGCCACCTCCGAATATCTATCCATTCCTAAGATTGAGAAATGTCTCTGTATGCCTTCTCTTACCAACGAGTATGTCGCATAGTACCTAATGCTTGTTCGTTTTTTTTTTGGTAGGTAAGCTGCACTTGCCAAAGCTACGGATGAATACCACCCGCGCGATAAAATCATAAAGCCACACATGTCTGTGGTTGTGTGTGATGTATCTGTAGTATGTGCTGTGCACATTGGATAACTCATATTCTAACGAACGTTCGTTATTTTTTTTTGTATCTTTTTTTTTTAGTTTAGCCCATCTGTCTATGAGTTTACCTTCATGTATTGATTTTCAGTCGTGTGTACACAATCGCTATCATGTTGAGCAAACGTCCGACGACATAGTTTTTTCCACACCGACCGACCGACGACGACGACAACGACGACGATGAATTTATAGCCCGGTGAGGTGAGGTGAGTGCGCATGTGACTCCAAATCTATCGGCAATAAGAGATTTCGTTATCATTGCCTCACATTTGCCGCGCGCCGATGTGCGGCTCATGGGCGCGCAGATACTGTATCTCGCTGCCCGCTCCACCTTTGGCTGCTAAACATTCCTAGTCGTGTCGTCGTTCATCATATTTCTTCGACAGCGTCATTGTAAGTAGACATGATGAGTATGGTTATGGTGATGGGGAGTATTTAGCTTCCAATTGGACTTAACGTGGCTACTCATATATTGACCAAAAAAAAAAAAAAAAACGAAAAACAAGTCTGTAGATGGCCATGTAGCCGCTAGGCGGCCTTTATGTGTCGAAGACTTCATTTTGACCGACATTTTTTGTTGGATGGTGATGGAACTGTTGTCGTTCAATTGGATTTTTTGGTTTCTCCATCTGCCTCGGGACGGTCGGTAGCGATGGTCATCGTGGTTGTTGTCACCGCCAGCGCGAGCTCACACACCAGCCAAATGCGAGCGAGAGGCAGTTGGGCCTATACCATGTGCCAGTGGCATCTTTATGGTCTCCTAATTCAGGTCACGATCTTGCTGCTGTCGTTTTGTTATACGCAAAATATTTGTTGTTGTTTTTTTGTTTTTCGTTTGTATGTTCGTCTTTCGTTTGTTTGTTTGCATCGTTTTATCCGATGATGTTGACACTTGCGATTTTAGAGGTGGCATCTATCCGTGTATACATAATGACTATGCGCTCAGCTTGGCTCAGCTCAGCCGTTGCAATAAACATACACATGATGGAATTCAATCACGTCAATTCGCTGAATCTATTTTGATTTCAAAGTAACTGATGAGTGTCAGCTTGCTGCGATGCTGAAGTCCATGAAGAGATAAGATCAAACAAAAGTGAAGAAATATCAACAGAGGCAGACGATCCGTATATGCAGTCATGTGAGAACGATACGATCGTAATGATTTGTTTAATGAAATTTTATTGTTTTTATTATTAAGCAAATTTATTATGAAAATAAAGAGAAACATAAATAAAAATATCTTCGTTCGCAATGGTGTATCTTTCGATTTATTTTATGTTGGGATTTAAATGAAATTGAGACCATTTTAAAGCCCGTTAATTTTCATCCTAAAAATATTATTTCCGTATTTTTATTCGTTATATTATCCTACCAAATACAACCAAATCCAACCAAGTACAATGAAAATTGTACCTATCGCTGAAAAATAAAAAGGCGGCGGGAGAGGATGGTATCCAAAATGTCATATTGAGACATTGAGACTCTATTGACAACCTCTGTCAATAGAGGTTCTCTGAATACAGTTTTCATAAGAGTCTCTGCCTGAGACACTGCACCCTTCAATCTTCTAGGATCCCTGGCTCGCTGCTTCCAGTTGTCTAGAGCAAGCGCTCTGGCATCCGCATTGGCTTGGTCTTTAAAACGGAAGTTCGGTCTTCCTTGCCTTATCGAACCTGGGGGCTGGAATTCGAAGATCCTCTTAGCTGAAGCATTGTTGTCCATTCGCTCGATGTGGCCGAGCCAATGTAGTCGACGTGTTTTATCATTTTGGACTACATCCACATCTTGGTACAGCTCATAGAGTTCGCGGTTGTATCTTCTTCTCCATTCGCCCTCCTCGTGCACAGGACCAAAAATCCGCCAAAGTATTTTTCTTTCGAAGGCGCCCAGTCCAACACTCGGCACCATAAAGCAGAACTGGCAGGATAAGGGTTTTGTAGAGCACACATTTCGTCCTTTAGTTAGGAGTTAGGAGTTTGGAACCCAGAGGTATCTGAGGCTTAAATTTCCCGAGTGTTTGTAGGTGCTTAAGGATAGTGATGCGATTACATGAGGACACAAGCATTCTCACTCTAGCCTCTCACTATCAACTCCTACTCTCACCTCCACGCTGGAGATGGGGTATTAAACCCCTGTGAAAGGTCGTTGGTGGCAGCAAACGAGAGAGGGGGGAGGAGTGTCCTCTCACTAAGGGCACTCACTCTCAGGCGGCAGCGGAGGAATTCCCAAGATGGAGTCAACGGTGGCGCCTACAGCTCCAGTTTGATCGAACTGGTAGCGTAATCCCTATATGAGCTGCTTCGACATATTTGAACACCAGGTCTATAGGGATTTCCAATACTGAGCCAGGGTGTTGGAAAAGAGTTGGTGGCGGAGGAATACTCAATGGGTCAACGGCAGCGCTCATATCCCAAAATGGGCTACTGACATCGGTATTTTTCCGGCCCGCTGTCCTAGGGTCAAAACAAGGGCCTGGCCCTCCAAGTTGGGGGTTGTGCTTTGGGTAAACTACCCATCCACGGTAAAGAGATTATGTTACGAAGCAACCAATAGTCTCGGAAAGGACTGATTTTATTGTTGACGACCATTCTAAACGAAAGAAGGACAACGACGTTCGTATCTGCACCTGGAATGTGAGAACATTAAACAGGAGAAGTGCAGGCGAACAACTAGCGGAAGCCCTAAACTGCTACAAAGCAGACATTACTGCCATCCAGGAAATACAATGGGATGGGCCGGACAAAAAGAGGATGAAAGACTGTGACATCTACTATGAACCGTGTTATAGTGAGCAGAAACAGCGACTATTCGGATGCGGATTTGTTATAACTGCCAGACTTAGGCAAGAAGTCTTGTGTTTCCAAGACATTAGCGAACGCATTGTAACAATCCAAATTCGCCAACGTAAGCCTTAATGCGCTCATGCTTCGAAGGAGGAAAATGATGATATAACTAAGGATTGCTTCTACGAGCTCCTCCACAAAACCTATGAGCGACTACCAAAGTACGATGTTAAAATCGTACTGAGAGATTTTAACGCAAAGGTAGGAAGAGAAGACATCTTTAGCAGTACTGTCGGAAAATATAGCCTACACGACAACACGTCTGGCAGCGGGCTTCGCTACGGAACGAAATCCCACTATAGTTAGCAGATGGTTTCCTCATCTCACAGTCGAAAGACTGTAATCCCAAGAGACCGCCAAGGCATTCGTTTAGCGCGTATCCCTTAACTTCTCGATTTACACCATACCACCAGCATCAAATGTCGAAGAACAATAGCAACGATGCCAACAAGCCATTATATCAACCGCAACTGATGTGCTAGGTTTCTCGCGCCAACCAGCAAGACAGATGCTCGCAGCCAAGAACGAGGCCTGCAAGGCTAAGTTGCAGGTGAAGACTAGAGCTGCCAGTAAGCTCTATGGTCAGAGAAGAAGGGAAGAACATCGGTTTTTCAGAAATAAGAAAAAAGAGCAAGAAAAGCTCGCGATCGAGGATATAGAGAGGTGCAACTCCAGGAACGATGTTCGCTAGTTTTACGAAAATGTAAAACGTCAAAGCCAAGGATACAAGGCTCGAACAGAATCCTGTCGAGATGAACAAGGAAATATCTTAGTTGAGACACAGTCGATGCTGAGGATGAAGAACCACTTCTGCAGGCTGTTAAACAGCGATGAGGAACAGTCTCTTGCTGTCAGGCAGAACGAACCATTCAATATTGACAATGGCAGCGAAAACTACCAACCACCCGACCTAAGTGAAGTGTGGATAATAATATCTCAACTCAAGTTTTATAAAGTTGACGGAAACGACGGCGTTTCTGTCGAGTATTATAAAGCCGGTGGAAATGACCCACCAACTCATAAGCCAAATCTGGTCGGATGAAAGTATGCCTGAAAAATTAAACCTCAGCATCGTTTGCCCGATCCTAACTACAGAGGCATACGTTTCCTCAGCATCGCCTACAAGATCCTATCTGTCGTAATATGTGAACGCTTGAATCCGTTTACCAACAACCTGATCGGTCTTATCAGTGTGTTTTTAGGCCAGAAAAGTCCATAACTGATCAAATCTTCACACTTCGCCACATCCTGCGAAAACCCAAGAAGTCCAAATCGATACCCACCACCTATTCATCGTTTTCAAAGCCGCATACGACAGCATTTATATAGACGAACTATACAGAGCCATGTCTAGTGTTGGTATACCGCCCAAACTCGTCCGTTTGTGTAGGATGACGATGGAGAATTCTCGCTGCTTCATCAGGGTTGGAAATGACCTCACCGACATATGCGACACCTAAAAAGGATTTAGGCAAGGCGATGCGCTGTCATGTGACTTCTTCAATTTGATTCTTGAGAGGATTGTGCAAAACTCCCAAGCCAACACCAGAGGCACAATTTTTCAAAAATCGGTTCAACAACGATATTGACATCATCGGTAGGACTCAACGTAATGTCATTGCCACGTTTGCTAGTATAGAGAAGGTAGTGGCAAACATGGGTTTAGCAGTAAATGAGGGTAAGGCTGTCAACTTGAAAGGACACTCATAACGAAAATATGCCAGAGAGTGTGAAAGGTACCTCGTCGGTCAAGAAATTTGTCTTCCAAAAATCGGAATAAGTGTCAACCAACCGAACGACTGTTTTGGCCGTGTATTCCAAGTATAATTGAATCGGCAATATTCTTTGAATCAGTTAAACCTTATACGGAAGCTAATGGAAATCATCCTGCAAAACGCGCCGCAGGGTTCTTTCACCAACTGCGAAATGCTGAGTGCGGCAACACAGCTTCAACCAGTTCATTGTAACGTCATGAGCATTGATGAACGACGAATAGTTCTGTCAGATGGTGCTTGTTGGCCACGCGTATTTGTGACGATATGCACGTATTTTCAATGACAGCGTCACTATTTCGGAGCATGGATTCGGTCTGCATCGATTCATAGTTAAAATTGTTCTGAATTGACATTGACATAAGACCCTGATCATCCCAGTCCTGCTCTACGGCGCTGAAGTATGGACCGTATCAAAAGCGGATGAAGAAATCCTTGGTCGATTCGATAGAAAAATTCTTCGCTCCCGTTTGCGTTGACGGGCTATGGAGACGAAGATTCAACCACGAACTATACGAGCAGTACAGCGACATACCCCTAGTCAAAAAACTCCGCATTGGACGTTTAAGATGGCTAGGACATGTAGAAAGAATGGACACCAATAGTCCGGCTCGCAGAGTCTTCGATTCCCAGCCAGACGTCGGACGCAGTAGAGGAAGACCTCGCCTTAAGTGGTACGCACAAGTAGAAACCGACCTCAACCATCTTGGAGTGCGCAACTGGAGGCAGTTAGCTAAGGACCGGGCTAATTGGAGAGGCATGTTGGTTGAGGCCCAGGTTCATTCCGGACTGTAGCGCCATTTAATTAAGTAAGTAAGATAATGCTCATTATCAGTGACTTGGCTGGTGAAGAGGCTTGAAAGTAAGTGTCCAGAGATTTTTCTTCAGAATCTATTTTTTACTTTAAGACTTTGAACAATGTATGAAGTATAAAGGTGGTATCGGGACAATCAGTCAGATCGACCAATCCAGAAAGCCCAAAAAATGCAATTTAAATACCACTCCACCTAAAGTAGTAGAAGGGTCTTTAACGTCTTGAATTATACAAAAACACCCAGGACCAAGCCATTATTCAACTTACCAGTGGTTGGCGTTCCGGAATCCATTAGGAAATCCCTGGATTGTTGAGCAAATCATTGTGAAGCTATTCGTTCGTTCAAATGGTCTTAATGAGCCTTAACTTAGTCTGGTTTTGAATGACGGAGACTACACTTTCAAAAATACTAAGTCCATGCCATCTGATGGAAATACAATAGAAATCTTTCTCAGAACCTCCTTTAAACCATCTCCATGTTAAACTCTGATGGCGGACTATTATCAATGTCTTTCGTCAAATGTCGTTTTCTTAAAGGACTCAAACTTTCCTCACAACAACCCACGTAACATATTCCGACAATTTGGCATTAACGTCACAACGCATTCCCTATACATTTTCCATCATTTCCTTCCATTTTAATCTTCAGTTCCTCACACTTGCACAGGTAATCTATATATCAGCACCGAGTCGGAACTTGAGTCCCCCTCTAGTAGCTCTCAAAAAGTATCCTTAAAGTAAAAACAAAAAAAACGAATCGGCATTAAAGGAGAGTGGAAATACTCTCCACTTCCGAAATGCCGGCTCAGTCAAGCGTTCACAACAGGACAACGAAATTGAAAAAAGTTACTTGTTTCCTATGGCCATGTCATCTCATCCGCAGCCAAGCTAGTCCGCGTGGAGGATATCCCACAGCGCGCACGAAACCAACTTACACTTACACACCCCAAGTGCCGGAAGGGAAGTTGGTTTGAAATCGGAGAAGGTTGCTCGGTTTTATCTTCGTCATTCAATTTTTTTTTTGTAGAGCTTCTCCCGTAATCGATCGATATTTGGATTTCCACTGTTTGGTCAGGTTCACCCTCGTTCGAGGGCCATCTCATCGGGCAACGCCAGCGTTCATCCGTATTTCGGAAATTAAACATAAGAAGTCACCATCAGGATGACTGACCGTGCATGTAATTTCATCCGCTGCAATGATCCTTGCCACTCTTGTTTGAGTTTTTTTTTTTTGTCTTTATTCGTTTTGTTTCTTTTTGAGGAGGTAAGGTGCATGTTCCCCGCAGTGCCACCGTTCGGTGACGACAGGTGCGCCAAGGACCTGGAGAGGATAGTGATGTGAGGGGTTAGACTTTTTTTTTGTTCGATTAACTGCTGCAGTTGAACGGATGGACCAAACAAGTGGATTGCCCTGAAGAAAGGAGACGAGGAGCTGCTGCTGGATGGAAAAAATCGTCTGGATACAGATACCTATTTTTTTTTTGTGAAATGGATAATTTGAGTCTCGTCCTTCTTTATCATCTCTCAATAGGACAAGAGACTTGCATTGTGCTTGGGGTTTTTCTTATGATGATTCGGTGGGTGCAAGGAACCCTTATGCTATGTGTAAGGAGAATGACTTGTGTGCAGCCTTCACGTCTGTCGGACGATGAACTCTTACAACAGGCAGACGGCCAGCTGATGGCGTTGACATCTTGGTTTTTTTTTATTCACCATCATCATACAGCAGTTGGAAGGTGTGTACAAGATGATGATGATGTTGGTTTCTATTTTTTTTTTAAGAGAGAATCCTTTTTTTTATTGATAGCTATGGGGGCAATCGACAGGAAACAAGACGTCTGACAGTTCTTTGAAATCCTTTTCTAGTTATCGTATCGAATTATTAGGAGGCAATGAAACTTAACAATGATATCCTGCTAAGGAAATTAAATATACTAGAGCGGTCAGAGAGCAGCTGTCATAAAAAAAAAAAAAACGAATTCAAAGGATTGTGGAGCTTGTATTTAAATGTATCTATCACACGTCGTGCTGGGATTTTTTTAAAAGGATGTCCAAGGTTTTGGAGTCTATTCGGGCACAGACAGCTGCTGCATTCCAAATGCTCTGGGGCCCATTGTGACTCCTAGTTATATTTGATAGGCATTTTCTTGGAATGGCTGTAGGCATTCACACCTACGGCACGGATCGTCAGCTTCTGCTGCAAGTCGGGTTGGAGCAAATATCTCTTTGAAGCTAATGGAGCAGCACAAATCACCTAAGTATAACTCCCTTCACTAACGCAGCTTTATTTTCAGGTACAATAAAGGGTATCGAGTTTGACGACTCAATTGGACGTCAACAACCCATCAAACCTAACCTAAGCATTCCCATCTCTGCATGTCTCCATATACAGCCAATAAACTGAAGTTTTGTCTTTGCAACTAATTCGGTATTGGTTACTTCTGATGTTGGATTGGTTGGCTTCTAGTCTTGCTTTCACAGATCCTTTGCAAAGCCTTAGATTCTGGAAGCAAAAGAATTTTGTAAAACTATTCCTAAAGTTTACTTCATCATCTATCTATCTGTATCGGTTTGGTTCAAAACGATTTGTTGTCGTTAACAAATGTCGCATAAATTTATCCTTGTGGGCACGAGTGTAAAAAACAGGAGCGTCAGTAGTTTTATTACCATCCGTATTGGAAAGTTGGTTGGATACTGTAGAACGAGGGTAGACTCTGAATGACTTTAACTTGGCAATATGGCCAGTTGTTGTAACTCTGACTGCACATCAGGAGTGCTTATTTTTACCTCGAAGTGGTAAACATCGGGTACTGTCCTCATCCCGGATTGCTAAACGATAAGTGCGAGTGTTGATAACAAGACGAAAAGCAGAAACACTATATACAGCCTGGTCAGACAGGTACGGAATACCTGGCTTGCTGTCCCAGGCGAACCATGATGAGATGATTCGACATATTCGGACAACAGATTATCTAGGAATCTAAAGACTAAGTCAGGCACCCTGAATAGAGATGGTGACGGATAAAACGAAAGGTCAACGGCAGTGATCAATCACATAGTGGATACTGATGGCCCCGTGTCCTAGGGGTATCTTATTAATTGGAACTGATCCTCCAGGTTTAGGGGTTGTGCTTTGGGTTACCTACCCACCCATGTAAAAAACCATTGTTACGAAGCAAACAATAGCCTCGGAAAGGACTGATTTTATTGTTTACGACCCTGCGGATTTGTTATAAGTGCCAGATTTAAAAAAGAAGTCTTATGTTTCTTAGACATTAGCGAACGCATTGTAACAATTCGCATCAAGGCCAAATTCGCCAAGATCAGCCTTATAGTCGCTCACGCCCCGACAAACGAAAAAGGATGACATAGCGAAAGACTGCTTCTACGAGCTTCTTGACCAAACCTGTGAACGACTACCGAAGTACGATGTTAAAATCGTGCTGGGAGATTCAAACGCAAAGGTAGGAAGAGAAGACATCTGTAGCAGTATTGTTGAAAAAAAACAGCCTATACCACAACACGTCAGGACAACGGACTTGGGCTAATTGACTTCGATACGAAACGAAATGCCACTATAGTTAGAACACGGTTTCCTCACCTCGATCCCCATAAAGGGACATGGCGGTCTCCAGACCAACTAACGGTCAACCAAACACCGGCCTTTCAGAAAATAGAAAAAAGAGCAAGAAAAGCGCGCGATCGAGGATATAGAGAGGTGCCACTCCAGGAACGATGTTCGCAAGTTTTACCAAATTGTAAAACGTCGTAGCCAACGATACAAGGCTCGAACAGAATCCTGTCGAGATGAACAAGGAAATATCGTAGTTGACACACAGTCGATGCTGAGGATATGGAAGAACCACTTCTGCAGACTGTTAAACGGCGATGACGAACAACATTCCACTGTCAGGCAGAAGGAGCCTTCAATATTGGTGACGACACCGAAAACTAAGTGAAGTGATGATAGCAATGTCCAAACTCAAGCCTTATAAAGCCGGCGGAGATGATTTGGTAAGTTACATCCATCAACTCATAAACCAAATCTTTTCTGATGAAAGTATGCCTGGAAAATGCAACCTCAGCATCATATGTCAGATCAATAAAAAAATAGATCCTCTGAACTGCGCCAACTGCAGATGCATAAGTCTTCTCTACATAGCTATCAGCCGTAATATATGAACTCCTGAACCCGTTTACAAACAACCTGATCGGTTCTTATAAGTGTGGTTTTGGCCCGGAAAGTCCACAACACAAAGAGGAAAATCTTCGGTCCCGTTTTCGTTGACAGGCTATGGAGACGAAGATTCAATCAAGAATTATACGAGCTGTATAGTGACATGCCACTAGTCAAAAACAAACTCTGCATTGGACGTTTTAGGTGGCTAGGGCATGTAGAACGAATGGACACCAATGCTCCGGCTGGCAGAGTCTTTGACTCGATATACTTAAAATTTTCGCTGATTTGTATTACCAGATATTTCGTCTTCCGTGAAGTCTTGTGTAACTTTTGAGTCATCCCAGGATAATGGTCTTGCATGTTTGTACTAATGGTGACCATTTTCTATTTCCAAGAACACTAATTGAAGCTCCATAACGTACGAGTTCCGGCTTGCTGCTGTTGATTTTCAGTTCTTAGTTTAAATATTTAGTAGTTTCAGTGTTTCTTGATGATCCTCAACTTTTTGTATTGTTTTTCTAGATAAAGGAAACTAGAATATGTAATGGAGTTATCGGCACACAGCAGCGTTTTGCATGTATATGAGTCCTTAGTATGGTGAATCCGTAGTAAATAAATTGAAGAGAATCGGACCTAACCTCGATCTCTGCGGCACTTCAGCGTTAAATGTTTTCATCCAAGTTTTCGAATTGATTACCTGTAAAGAAAAAGAATGTATTTGTAGGAAAACTATTAATTTTCCTTACCAGATACAATGGGAGAGATTAATGCTTTGATCCAGCCGCAGTCGAGGGCTTCTTCGATGTCTAGGGGGGATGCCACTGTAGTTTGCTACTATAGGGTGCTTTTTTAGAGGCGTAGCATTTTTTTTGATGAAAACATAACAAATTTAATGAAATAACAAAAATGTTGACTTTATTAGCTCACAAATTTCATGGCATTTAATGTTAAAAAATAATTTCTGACATATGGCCTCCGCGACTACGACTTATGAGCGCCATCCTGTCGGTCAAATTTTGCACCACTTTTTCGGCAATCCCGATCTTATTTCGTAAATAGTACGTAAAATGTTGGATTTTAAGCCATTTATCATTGCTGGTTTATCGGCATAGACCAGAGATTTGACGCACCCCCACAAAAAGTAGTCCAAAGGAGGCAATTCACACGAACGAGATAGCAAATTCAGAGGTGCATTTCTTGAGATGACTCGGTCACCAAACGTTTGCCTCAACATAGTCATGCTTGCACGCGCTGTATGACATGTTGTGCCGTCTTTTTGGAACTATTTCTCCTCCAAATGATTTGAAATGACATGAGACATGAGAAAATCATGCAGCAAATCCTTTAGCGTTCGCCATTCACGGTAATGTTGGCACCGGTTTCGGATTTAAAGACAAATGGACCGATGGCGACTTCGGCATGTAAACCGCACCAAATAGTGATTTTCTCGGGATGTAATGAAGTCTCAAGAGTCTCATGAGTATTGTACTCACTCAAAAACGACAATTCTGCTTGTTTACATACCCGAAGATGATTTGAAGATACAAAATTGGTTCAACTTCCAGTGGATTCTCAGCTCAATCACCGAACACATGATGCAATTGATGGTCCGCTGGCTTTAATTCTTGCACAAGTTGGATCTTATATGGATGTAGGCCAAAATCTTTGCACAAAATTTTCCAGGACTGGGATGATCAGGGTCTTATATAGGATCTCCTTAGTAGTTCGAGTGAGGGCTTTACTACTAAATTGCCTTCTTAGCCCGAAGAAACAGCGGTTGGCAAGAGTAATTCTTCGTTTAATTTCTGACGAGATGTTGTTGTCAGAGTTATAAGCGGAACCGAGGTAGACAAGTTGCACTACCTCCAAGTTATATCTGTCAATGGTGACGTTGTGCCCATTTCGTCAACGTTGTGTGTCACTTCGTGTTGACAGCTATACTTAGTCATACCCTGCTAAACCCATTTTTGGCGCTTCTTTCTCTATACTAGCAAACGTGGCTATGACATCACGTTGAGTCCGACCAATGATGGCAATATCGTCGTATGCTAGTGGTTGCACCGATTTTTGGAAGATTGTGTCTCTGGTATCAGCTCGGGAGCTTTGCACAATCCTCTCAGGAATTAAATTTAAGAAATCACATGGCAGCGCATCGCCTTGCTTAAATCCTTTTTTGGTGTCGAATGTGTCGGTGAGCTCGTTTCCGACCCTGATGGAGCAGCGAGACCGACGAGTTTAGATCGTCTCTGTAAATACTGTCGTATGTGGCTTTGAAATCGATGAAAAGGTGGTGGGTATCGATTTGGACTTCTTGGGTTTTTTCTAGGATCTGCCGAAGTATGTTGATTTGATCAGTTGTGGACTTTTCTGGCCTAAAACAACGCTAATAAGGGTCGATCAGGTATTTGGTAAACGGTTTTAGGCGTTCACAAATTATGGCAGATAGGATCTCGTAGGCGATGCTGAGGAGACTTATGCCTCCGTATAGTTGGCCTCCTTCTTTGTGGATCGGGCAAACGATGCTGAGGTTCCATTCTTCAGGCAAACCTATATCCGACCAGATTTGGCTAATGATTTGGTGGATGTTACTTATCAAGTTATCTTTGCCGGCTTTATAAACCTCGGTGTGGAGGATATAATTTCCAGCGGCCTTGTTAAGCTTGAGTTTAGATATTGCTATCCTCGCTTCACTTAGGTCGGGTGGTTGGCAGTTTTCGCTGCCGTTGCCAATATTAATTGGTTCGTTCTGCCTGACAGTGGAATGTTGTTCGTCATCGCCGTTTAACATTCTGCAGAAGTGAGTCTTCCATATCCTCAGCATCGACTGTGTGTCAACTACGAAATTTCCTTGTTCAGGATTCAGTTCGGGCCTTTTATCCGTGGCTGATCTTATGACTTGTTGGCATGGTCAAGTTGATTCTCAGCCCAATAACCGAACACATGATGCAATTGGTGGTCCGCTGGCTTTAATTCTTGCAAAAGTTGGATCTTATATGGATGTAGACCAAAATTTTTGCACAAAATTTTCCTGGAAGTGGACCAAGTTGTTGAGAACGGCGTCGGATCTATAAATTCAGGTCCTCTGTCACACTCATGTCTACAGCGGCGATGACTTCTTGGGTACCTAGTGCCTCGATTTGGATGAATATTATCAAAAAGAGTAAATGTGTTCATGATATTCATAGATCATGAATCGATACATGGCACCGTAAACTTGACGAAGTGCTCTATAAGTTTGGCGAACAGAGCCCGAGTTTTTGAAATAAATTTCCACGATTTGTAAACGTTGTTCTGGTATAACTCTTTCCATGGAGATTTGCCAAAGTATACGGAAAAAAAATCTATCAAACTTCATTAGTATGGCAGCTGGTTTTACAGTGACCGCTATCGGAAGTTCTATACCTCTAAAAAAACGCACTTTATAGTATAGATCGCGTGTGATCTATTGATGATTGAATACTCCGTTCTTCGAACAGAAACCATATTGCGTAGTAGGCAAAAGTCCACTTTTCTAGCTCATAATGTTCAGCTTCCTAAGCAGAGTTGATTACAAAATCTTGCAAACGCAACGCAGTTAAACTTGTATCCCTAAACCTACGAGTGATTTATATCCATCTGAACTTTTTTTTGTTATTTTTTAACAAGAGGAGGTTGTTTTAACAGTTATTGGAGATAATGTTGAAAAGAGTAAGAAAATATTTTAAAATTATTTAAGCTAAAAGTTAGAAATCCGGACATTACCAAGCCATTTTTTGGATTATAGGCGAATGTGTCAGCATTATATAGGTGGACCGAAGCACCACGATCAGCGATCCCCACTGATACTTGGAAAGTAATTGTATGCCATCCAAAATGCTTGGTCTTAGATCTTTCAAAAAATAAATGGGTTCTGAAAACCATGGACCGTCATGATCTTTTTCAAAATTCAAAGTCCAAAAACAAAATCTGGTGCCATAAAAATCGATTGAACGCTGTCTCGCCACCTGCACATACCTTCGTTTCAATTGGTCTCTATAAAACTGCCATACGTGCATACGAAAACAAAGAAATAGCATTATGTGCCTTCCTTGACATTGAGGGTGCTCTAGACAACACTGGATATGACTCCATATCAAATGCTTTGACTCATAGAAGAATAGATCACCCCACCATCAAATGGATCAAAGCGATGCTTGAAAGTCGGAAAATAACTGCTTCATCAGCACTGGCCTCAGTATCAGTAACAGCCGTTAAAGGCTGCCCTCAGGGAGGAGTACTCTCACCCTTACTATGGTCTCTGGTTATCGATAACCTACTTCAAGACCTAAGTAATGCAGGTTTCAATATAATTGGAAACGCTGATGACCTAGTCATCATAATAAGGGGCAAAGAACCAAACGAGGTTACAACACGTTTGCAAAACACCCTTAAGATAGTCATAGACTGGTGTAGTAAAGAAAGTCTTTCTATAAAACCCAGCAAGGCTATCATCGTCCCTTTTACAAAAAGGAGAAAATTAAGTATTGAGTATTCCAAAGAAGTAAAATATCTTGGAGTGATCCTCGACAAAAAACTAAGCTGAACTCCCACATTAGCAACAAAATTCAAAAAGCAACCAAAGCTTTCTGGGCTTGCCGAAACTTGTATGGTAAAACCTGGGGAATCTCTCCAAAGACCACACACTGGATCTACAGTATCATGGTCAGGCCCATTATAACATAAAAAAAAATAGATAAATTAAACAAGGTACAACGGCTTGCCTGTCTGGGCATTACTGGACCTATGCGTACCTGTCCCACAGCGGCTATAGAAGCCTTAATAGGACTAACGCCCCTCCACATTTATATAAAAAAAAGTGGCAATTCGCAGCTCAGCAAGTTTGACACAAGAGGAAGCGAAGCGTTAAACATTAGCGAACACCTAAAACTAATTGAACTTCTATCCGAACTTCCAGAACTTGACATGATCTGTGCGGTTACAGACCGCTTACCAAAGACACTATGATTCGACAAAAGATTCTCAATGGAGATCACAACCAGAGAAGCATGGCGTAGCAATAACCCACCAAACTGCCAAAACGGCCTAAAGTGGTATACGGATGGTTCTAAAATGGACTCAGGGGTAGGAGCTGGCATACATGAACCAAATAGAAACATCTCAATACCTATGGGAAAAAACCCTAGTGTATTCCAAGCTGAGCTTCATGCCATAAAAGAATGCGCAAACCTAATACAAAACTCATGTATTAAAGGCGCAAACATCCATATATTCACGGACAGTCAAACAGCTATAAAAGCCCTTAGCTCACACATTATTGACTCCAAATCAGAACCGTACTGCTTCGATTCCCTCCAAACACTCAGTTCCAGGAACAAAACCAGACTATGGTGGATCCCCGGACATAAGGGGATTGAAGGTAACGAAAAAGCTGATGAACTAGCCAGAAAAGGTTCGGAAACCCCCCTTCATTGGACCTGAACCCTTCTGTGCAATCCCCAAATCAGCCATAAATCCGGTTATAAAAAAACTGGGAACAAAACAAATGTTTTTCATACTGGGAAAACATCCCAGGCCTAAGACAGGCCAAAATAGCTATTCAGCCCTTCAAAGCAGATGCCAATAAGATACTAAATCTTCGCAGGCACGATATCAAAAACTACCTAACTGGTCATCACGGTCTGCGATATCACCTAAATAAAATGCATCTAGTCGACTTACCGGAGTGCAGACTATGTCTAGAAGAAGACGAAACAGCCGAACATATCAGATGTGAATGCCCGGCCCTTTACGGTATGAGAAGGGAATCTTTCTTCAGGGAATTTTTAGGAAAGTAGAAGCGCTACTAACCTAAAAAAACATCTGACGGCAAGCACAATAGATCTTTAAGGTCGATGTGTATCTTACTGCTTAGGCAAGTCAGAATTAAAAAGAAAAAAAAAACGGCCATGGACCACCGACCGTAGAGTACTTGGAAGCACTTTCAATACGGGATGTTGTAAAACACATTAGCGGCCATTTCAACGACATTACCTCAGACCAACCTCAGAAAAATCATTGAATTCCGTCGATCAAGATCCACCCATTTTACCATCCCGTGTAGCATTTTAATTCACGAGTGTTCCTCCGTATTGAAGCCACCGGTATGCCACCAAAGAAGGGCACGACAATGACAATGACGACGACGACCAAGTCGTCAACGACTACCAACCATCAGCACACGGTACATATGGGTTCAATCAAAAAAAAATTTTTTTCGGAGGCCAAAATGAAAGCGTCTTCATTTTTTGGGTCTTTAGTTGGCCATCGGACCATCCATCCATCCGCTGTTGGAGACCAACAATTCACAGCCCGTTCCCGGCTCTCGTTTCGTGTGATTACACTTTTAGAATCTTTAATTATTTTCAAAAAAAACAAAAAACAAAAACAGATTCGAAAATTATTGAATGAGAAATCTTTTTTTTTTTTGTCAACCATTGTGTCGTGGGGTTGTTTATCGGCACGATCACTTTTATGTCTTCTTTAGGCCTCTGCTGCGGATGGTCTCTGCCTCTTGGGTACACCTATACGTGTCTTGGAGTACGAAGAATTTATGCTAAGTAGCTGCGTTACTGATGTTGGAGTGGTTTTAACGTTTCTTTTGTACTAGTGGTGATCACTGATCATGCGTACGTTCGACTACTGTGAGGCGAAATCTCATCATCTTCTAATGGCTGTTGAACTTTATGATCGGATATGGATAGGTATACCTACTGCTTTTGGGAGGTAATTGGAATTTTTTATGTGCCGTTGAAAAACTGGCCGTTGGTCGGATACAGAAAAGCGGATGAGAGTACAAAATAGTGTCAGAGTATGTTAGGGAATACATAAAGGTAACCATGGGTTAAGTGATCAAGCCAACCCATGGGTACAAATTGAAAGAGGGACATTCTAGTAAATTTGGATTAAACGTGTCATAATTAAGTGATTTCAAGTCGATTTTAGACATTTAAGTTGCAGCTTGTAATTTGTGCAATAGTTTGTGTCAAACTCTCACCTAAACAGAATTTAAGAAGCTCCTTCCAATTTGGGGTGCAAAATTAGGAAGTCATCCCAAACTCAAGAACAAATCACGAAAGGCTTGAATCGAGAGAGTTCGAGGAATACCTTCTTCAGCTTTATTACATTTAAAAGAGAAATACACACGAAGGCAAATATTTTAGGTTTAGGCTAGGTTTAGGTCCATACATTGACCAAGAAGATCCATTGTTGTGCCCCGTGGATCTGTCGACTTTTACTAAAATGCGTTTCTCTAAGTGAACAATTCCGAGATAAAAATGAAGTGGAGGAGGTTTCTGAGATTAATATTAACCAGGTCACCTAGGTTGTGAAAGATTTGGACTGGACATGCTGAGAAATACACTCTTCATCCTCGTCGTCCAAGCAGTTTTTGCAGAAGTTGTTGCTAAAGAAGCCTCGTCTTTTTGAATGTGTCCTGTAAAGACACCGATGACGCTACTGATGATTGATCAGTGGGCCAGAGAAGTCTGGACATAAGAAACGCTGCTGAGTAGGCAATCACCTTGACTACTATATTCCAGAGAAAAGAAAAGTGGCGCTACAGTCCGAGATGAACCTGGGCCTCAACCAACATGCCACTCCTATTAGCCCGGTACTTAGCTAACTGCCTCCAGTTGCGCACTTTAAGTTGGTTGAGGTCGGTGTCTACTTGTGCGCGCCACTTTAGGCGAGGTCTTCCTCTACTGCGTCCGACGTCTGGCTGGGAATCGAAGACTCTGCGAGCCGGAGTATTGGTGTCCATTCGTTCTACATGTCCTACCCATCTTAAACGTCCAATGCGGAGTTTTTTGACCAGGGGTATGTCGCTGTACAGCTCTTATAGTTCGTGTTGAATCTTCGTCTATACAGCCCGTCAACGCAAACGGGACCGAAGATTTTTCGAAGAATTTTCCTCTCGAATCGACCAAGGATTTCTTCATCAATTTAGAGCAGGACTGGGATGATCAGGGTCTTATATAGGATCTCCTTGGTAGTTCGAGTGAGGGCTTTACTACTAAATTGCCTTCTTAGCCCGAAGGAACAGCGGTTGGCAAGAGTAATTCTTCGTTTAATTTCTGACGAGATGTTGTTGTCAGAGTTAATAGCGGAACCAAGGTAGACAAAGTGCCGTACTACCTCAAAGTTATATCTGTCAATGGTGACGTTCTGCCCATTTCGTCAATGTTTTGTCTCACTTCGTGTTGACAGCTATACTTAGTCTTACCCTGCTAAACCCATTTTTGGCGCTTCCTTCTCTATACTAGCAAACGTGGCTATGACATCACGTTGAGTCCGACCAATGATGTCAATATTGTCGTATGCTAGTGGTTGCACCGATTTTTGGAAGATTGTGCCTCTGGTGTCGGCTCGGGAGTTTTGCACAATCCTCTCAAGAATTAAATTTTAGAAATCACATGGCAGCGCATCGCCTTGCCTAAATCCTTTTTTGGTGTCGAATGTGTCGGTGAGCTCGTTTCCGACCCTAATGGAGCAGCGAGAATTCTCCATCCGACCGAAGAGTTTAGATCGCCACTGTAAATACTGAAGTATGTGGCTTCGAAATCGATGAAAAGGTGGTGGGTATTGGACTTCTTGGATTTTTTCTAGGATCTGCCGAAGTATGTTGATTTGATCAGTTGTGGACTTTTCTGGCCTAAAACAACGCTAATAAGGGCCGATCAGGTAGTTGGTAAACGGTTTTAAGCGTTCACAAATTATGGCAGATAGGATCTCGTAGGCGATGCTGAGGAGACTTATGCCTCCGTATAGTTGGCCTCCTTCTTTGTGGATCGGGCAAACGATGCTGAGGTTCCATTCTTCAGGCAAACCTATATCCCACCAGATTTGGCTTATGATTTGGTGGATGTTACTTACCAAGTCATCATCTTTGCCGGCTTTATAAACCTCGGTGTGGAGGATATCATTTCCAGCGGCCTTGTTAAGCTTGAGTTTAGATATTGCTATCCTCACTTCACTTAGGTCAGGTGGTTGGCAGTTTCCGTAGCCGTTGCCAATATTAAATGGTTCATTCTCCCTGATAGTGGAATGTTGTTCGTCATCGCCGTTTAACAGTCTACAGAAGTGGTTCTTCCATATCCTCAGCATCGACTGTGTGTCAATTACGATATTTCCTTCTGCATCTCGACAGGATTCAGTTCGGGCCTTGTATCCGTGGCTGATCTTATGACTTGTTGGCATCGTTCCCATTGTTCTTCGACATTCGATGCTGGTGGTATGGTGTGAATCGAGAGGTTAAGGGATACATGTTCCGCTAAGGCCTTGGCGGTCTCTTGCGATTGCAGTCGTTCGACATTAAATTTTCTCAGTATTTCTGGTTTGTTGTGGCGTGGAGGATATACCCATTATTTCCTTCGCTACAACGAGGTAGAGGTCCAAGTCGATTAACAACAATAACAATTATTTCTGAGCCTTTATGTTGCCTCATATTAATGCTTCACATGTGATTGGATGGTTTACTTAAAGCACAATGTCCAACCTATACTGTCAGTTTTGATTTAAAAGTTATCCCTTGGATACGGTCCTTCATTATCTGAAATGGGATTGTCGCTGTGGTTGGCATTTGGGTTCATACTCCATCATCTCTATTTAAGGGCCTGACTTAGTTTTAAAATTGATACGGTCCTTGTTTTCCAAATATGTCAGAGCAGCTCGTTTAGTTTGTTTGCTTCCTCCAGCCAGGGCTATAGAAGGATCCGTTTAGTTCATCTTGAGCATTCCGCTGACGTTTAAGAAAAAAACCCATTTGTGGCTTCATCGTTTTATAACCACACTCCTAGATTATTATCCACTTTTGGACATGAACAAGTTTCCCTCATTCTCTTGTAAATTTGGAGATTACCTCTCAATTCTTTCTCTAAGCTGAGCAGTAATATTCTATTTGAACCAAACAAGGTATTCACGGCTAAAGGCTTGCTAAACTTTGTAAAAAAAAATTTCTAAAACGTTTGACCAATAATCAGGCACATTACAAAATTTAAGGTTACCCCATGCAATTTGCAATTCCGCCTTTCAGATTTATCTGGTGAGTTCAATGGAGTTTCAATATAGATTTACCAAATATTATGCAACCAGTATACCCGTCTTAAAATAAGGCCGGCCTATCAATCGGTCACACTTCGGACACTGAAAACAATAATCAGCCCGTTGAAATGCAGTGGATTTCAATGCTTATGGTTGTATGGTATGGTAGGACAATACTAACCAAGTGAAGTCAAATTGTGGCTCACCAAACGTTGTGGCATTTATCACAATCAATGCGAGTCCCGTGAAAGGACAGCTCGACGATTCCGGTTAAAATTCCATTCGCTCCAAACGTGATCACGAAATTCTTGGCCAAATTCCAAAACATAGATTCCGAATTGCACGTCTTCGGATGGAGCCCAGTAAGTTCAGTGTATGTCTCGGGGCTGAACTCCACACATGAGAAAAGCATTCAAGACCTGGTCGGACTTGGGCTTTATTTTTGCAGAAGAAAACGCTGGGCTGGTGTTATCTCTGAAAATGTAACTAAGTTTGGACACTGCTGATTTGACAATGAAGGCATTCATGAATTACATTGTTAGGCAAAGATCCTCGAACGTAAAGTTAAATCATCATCGACAAATTATGTACAGCGTCTGCAATGAGATCACAAAATCCAAATAAACGCGAAACAGACAAATTCCCAATAATGCTCTTATCTTCGATGACAGCATCGACAAGATCTAGATTGAAAACGTTTACCCACCTTCCCAAAAGGGTAGGTAAACCCCAAAGCCGAGTTTGCATTGCATGTATCTGTATCAATAAACCGTTTGCTTTTATTATTTCCGTTCGGGGTGATAAACGCCAGTTGACTGTTTGTTCTATCACTCATTGCATGGGATGAACACACCTATCCCATAGAGTGCTCTCGATATCTACCAGATTCGACGCGACATAAAAAATAAAGATACTCTCATGTCACATCATCGTGTGCAACTAGAGAACACATGGTGGTGGGACAACGTCAAACGTCAGTTGTATGTCACCTGAGAATCATCACACGGGACCGATCGCTAATAGAATCATTTCGTCGTCTCATCACAAACACGGTCGGCAGATATGATAAGAGCGTGCATGTTGTTGTTGTTGGCAAGTCATCGCTTGGCAGCTGGAATTGGAATTGAATCTTCAACGACAGAGTGTGAACGCATTTATCTCCTTACAAGGCATGTGGATATAGAGATACAAATACAACATCATCAAATCCATTCGGTGTTGAGCAAACACCATACCGATTTCGATTTTTTTTTTATTTATTTCCATTCTCTCGGGTGATATCCTCAAACCTCAACCCTAATACCTAGATGAGAGTCAATGGAAAGTTGTTGTTTTTTTTTATGGCGCTGTACACCGTTTCACAGGCTAATCATCAATCTTTTTGTCAAAAAGTAAACAAAACTATCCTCAATTGGCTGTTGACATATCTGTTTCAAGGCGGGTAAAGTTTGAGATACAATATTGAAGCAGATCGACTGATACTGTAGCTCCGTAACATACGTGCAAGAGTGAAGATACCATACGTGGGCTAGGTATTTTAGATAACACAAAGCTTGGAGAACGTTATGAGTCGGATCAATGAGCAGCTGGAAGATTATGATGCATTCGAAGGGGTTGCCGTTTTTTTTTTTCGATGTGTGTGCCTAGTCGTATCTATATTGGAATTGTATCGAATGAGGTAAATCATCTCGGTATTGGATGAATAAGAATATTTGTTCTGTGATAAGGAGTTGTGTTGAAAGTGGAGACGAGACTGCAATACTGTTTACTTAAGCTTAACCTATATTTGCTCTAGTGAGCTTAGAACTTGCCGAGTAATAAATACTTCAATTGAAATGTCTTAACAGAGGGTGATTTGTTTTTAACCGTTGAAAGGTCGTTTGTTTTTTGAAATTGTTTTCTCAACTTTAATTTCAGATTCTTTGCTAAGGGTTGCAGATACTGAAGGTGGTTTGATTGCTAGTTTAAATCATCAATCGAGTTTGGTGGAGTGAACC
This sequence comes from Rhingia campestris, assembly GCA_932526625.1. Lineage (NCBI taxonomy): Eukaryota > Metazoa > Arthropoda > Insecta > Diptera > Syrphidae > Rhingia > Rhingia campestris. Next base: position 56,563,323 of record OW052182.1, on the reverse strand, counting down.
AACTAACTTGGTCAGTCCCTTCAACTCCTTCCAAGAGGCTCTTTAATTTTGTATAACGTAGGTAGAGTGCAGACTTCAGGGATAGCATATTTGACAATACACCATGTATGGTCATGGTTTTCAAAAAATATAGACGAACTTTGCCGATAGAAAAAAAGATACAAGATACCTTTACATTCATTTCCTCTTGAATCATCTCGGTCAATTGCACACCGTTTGCAAAGTGACTGCTTCGAGGTATACAGAGCCTTGGAAGACAAACTAAGTTCTGAGTAGGTACCAAAATTGTCTGCACCTGAATGGAAAGTGCTCTTAAGAGTTGATCTACTCGAGTATTTGTGGAAATACAATCTTCAGAAGGATTTGCTTCAAATGCTGAAGTGCCTCAGGGTTCAATTTCATCACCCACCCTGTTTCTAACGGGTCCGCCATCTAACGTTTTATTTTTCAACTAGTGCTTATTTCGTGAATGGTAACACCTAGCTCATGTCTGATTTGACAGATAATTAGTTTTATCCTTCCGCTGAACGAATATGGTTGTGTATACGCTTGAACAACGCTGGGAAATATTGCGACATTACTTTGAAAATTATGGTAATGTTGCAGAATGTGTGCGAAAATTGCGTACGGATATTGGAAGAAGAGAAGCACAGTCAGCTCCGTATGTTAGTGATCTTGTGAAAAAAGTGAAAGAAACTGGCATCCTCATCGATAAACCAAAGCGTGAAAAGCCAACAGTGCGTACACAGAATATTGCTGCTGTGGCAGAAAGTGTGCGTGAAGCGCCATCAACATCAATTCACCGTCGTTCTCAACAATTGAACATTTCGGAGACATCATTGAGACGAATTTTGCATACAGAGCTTGGTATGACGCCATACAAAGTCCAATTGGTTCAGGAGTTGAAGCCAACTGACCATCCAATGCGTTTTCGCTTCGCTAAGTGGGCCTGCGATCGGCTTAGACAAGATGCCGATTTTGCCAAAAAAAATCATCTTTTCAGATGAAGCTCATTTGGATCTTGGCGGGTATGTAAAGAAGCAAAATTGTCGCATTTGGGGCACAGAAAACCCGCACGCATAAATTGAAAAGCCGATACACCCAAAACGAGTCACTGTTTGGAGCGGATTTTGGTCCAGACGCATAATTGGGCCATTTTTCTTCGAAAATGAGCAAGGAGTGGCCGTTACAGTCAATGGTGATCGTTATCGGGCCATGTTGAACGAATTTTTGTTCACAGAAATTGAAGAGGAGGATATTGGCAACATTTGGTTTCAACAGGACGGCGCTACGTGCCAAACAGCCGAAGCTACACTCGATGTTTTGCGCCCTGTTTTTGAAGATCGCATTATCAGCCGCAGAGCTGATGTCGTTAGGCCACCTCGGAGCTGCGATTTGACACCGTTGGACTATTACTTGTGGGGTGCCGTAAAAGATAAGTGTTACGCCGATAAGCCAGAGGCAATTAACGCTTTAAAGAACAATATTCGTGAAGCCATTGGTGAAATACAGCTGCACACAATCGATAAAGTGCTTAAAAATTGGACCGATCGTGTAGGCTACTGCATGGCCAGCCGAGGCAGCCATTTGAATGAAATTATTTTCCATTATTAACCGGTAGGATTGTACTTTCAAATAAAAAAAGAAATTTGAGAAAATATTCAGTAGTTTTTTTTAAAGTATTTTCAAAAAAAAAAGTTATTTGGCGGACCCTTTACTTCACAAAAATGATATTTTAAGAACAGGGAACAGCATATTTCTTAGTAGATGACAGTACCTTAGTGGCTCAGTACCTAAACGAAACCCCTATTAGTGCTACATCTGAGCACCTCCAAAGATACAAAATTACTTTCATAAACGAGGGTCTGCAAACGATAATATTCTGAGTAAACGAAAATAAGTGAAATTTACCTCGAAAAGCGTTTTCTTCGGGTTTTATTCGAGTATCTGATAGCTCTATTCAGACAGAATAAGTCTACAGTTCTGCAAATTGATTTGGTAAATATCTACATCTGGAGAAATTCGAGGAATCCACGTTTCTTCAGATGGTTCAGATAAGGAATAATAATAGCGACATCATGTAATCGTTATTGCGAGTTAAGTTGCTGCGAATATTAGTTACCTTTTGAGGGTTAAGGCAGTAGCTCTACTGATAAAATATTGCTATGACTAGGTATTGAAACATAACTCCACCAATATGGAATCTCAAGCAATTTCAGTGGTAACATACATCTGCAAGTGGGACGTTGCTTAATCCATAGACTTGGTTTTAGTGAACTTGGTACTCAAGACTATAGTTAGCCTGATCCTTATTATTGCCTCTAGTTGCTTAGATTTCTACTTGTGCGGTACATTTTCTGTGTGGCTCCTCTTTATTTTTCTATGATGGCAGCGGAAGAATTCCAGTGATCAAGGAATCAATGGTTGCGCTTAAGTCCCATTTAGGTGGGATTAAATGCAAAACCTTCATGAGCCCATTTACGAATTTTAAGGGTTAGTCAGAACATTTTATTAGGAATCGTGGTGGATGGCCCGAAATGTCAAGGGCAGCGATCAATCATGTCGTGAATACTGATGGCACCGTGTCGTATATGGGTATCTGATAACTTGGGACTTGCTTTCCAGGTTGGACGTTGTGCTTTGAGTAACCTTAAGAAAGGTTAGGTTAGGTTAGGTTAGGTGGCTGCACGTGGAACGCGTGCACACTTAGACCAAGAAGGTCCGTTGTGGTACCACATGGATCAAACATCTTTTCCTATGAGTCGTCTGCCTTGAACCAATCCGAGCTACAAATAAAACGGCGGCGGTTCCTGATGTCAATGTTAATCAGGTCACCTATGTTGTCGAAGAAGTAGTCTCCCAGGTGAAGTCTTCTTTTGTTGGAGAGCGCTGAACATGAACAAAGAAGATGAGTGATACTTTCCTCCTCCTCTGCAGAAGTCGTTGCTATAATGGCCAAGTCTTTTAGCATGTAGGCCTATGGGGCAGTGTCCTGTAAGGACACCAATGATGGTGCATTATTAAACTGAGGGAGCGTTTCTGGCTATATATGGGCCAGATTTGCCGGGATATAAAACACGTTGAGCCGTTTGTCCATCTACAAGTAGCAAGAGGCATGCCTAACATTTCTACATGTGGTAGAACAACAAGCGTGGTACCCCTTTTGGCAAGCTCGTCCGCCCTACAATTTCCTGGGATATCACTTTGCCCCGGCACCCAAAATAGGTGAATGGTAAATAGCTCTGCCATATCTCGTTAGGTTAGGTTAGATTGACTGTTGACGCTCGGGTGAGTCGTCAAGCTCGCATAGGCCTACGTGGGCCTATAGCGATACCCTTCGAAGAAAGTACCCTGAAATAGAGAAGGAGGATACCTGGTTAAGTTCGCTAGTGATACTTATGCGGTGCTGGTCTGTGTTGCTCCTTCAGCCTCAAAGAGGTAGTTGCTCCATCCTGATCTGCTACAAAAACGGACTATCAGTGCTATTGGGATAGTCGTTAGGTCACTTAGGTCATCGAATTAAAGGCTGCCTAGTATTTTTAAACGGCTGCCACTGATCGCAGGCAGTAATTTAGACCCTGAAGTCAACTAAATTAAACCCCACCTTGAGTCTGTAGCCTGAAGTCTGGAATTTCACCAACGTTTGATAGTTAAGTGAAATTCGTATACTTTGTCCTTTGACAGATGGCTCAAACATTTCTGTTATGGCCCAGTCATCAGACGGGAATTCGGGATTTTGCCGTTTGAGCATCTCCAGTAGCTTTTCCTTTGGAATGGCTGGACCTGGTATAAACATCCTACCCCTGGGAGCGGATGGAAGCTCTCTATGCCCTAGAAGCGCAAGGTCGGCGCCTGATCAGATATTTGTCATTTTTGCGATCTGGCTTTTAAGCCACTGAAGGGTCCAGTCGTTGTCGCAAGACTTAACACGGAACCCTTTGTAGTAGGCCATCTTGCCAAAGGTCGGAGCATTTTGGGGGTCGTTTGCCAGTGAGGTGCTGAGGCACAGCAAAAGATTGTTGTGCACCAGTTCGCTTTTTTGGTCCTGCGTATTGTGGAGAACCACTGATGTCTATCCGACTCCGCTTAACTGCACCTTGCGGCGGTCTCGCAGTAATCGGCATGTTAGGGCCAGCTTGCCTCACGTCACACCTCGCCATCTCAGCTGGTATTGCCTTGGTTCCTTTCGGTAATCCCATCAGTTCCTTGGACTCTCCCTCTGATACGGCCGGTTTCGACGCTTGGCTTGCTGCTTTTTTTGCGCTAAAAGGTTTCCAATTGCGTCGCCCGCCACCCCAGCTGATCTTCCATTAGCGGCCGTGGGTGCTCCCATCGGTGCTTAAGGGTCGCCCTCTGGAGCGGCCGATCTTGCCTCTTGGTTGCCTTTACTGATGGTTGTTGGCTTCCGTTTGGTATCGCCCGCCACTCTAGCTGATCTACCCTCAGCGACCGTGGGTAGTCTCGACGATGCTTCCGGATCGCCCTCTAGAGCGGCCGATCTAACGTCATGGTTGCCGGTGTTTATGACCTTAGTCATGTCGTTCGCGCGCGATACCGATGAGGGGGGCAGACTTAAATATCTCGTTAAGAGACAGTCGGCATTCGTGGGCTGAGTTTGAAGTGAATGCGGTAGATCTCAAGGATTTGATTGCCGCTTGGCTGTCACTGAAGATGCTAATATTCCTCGCGGATATAACATTACCTACACCTCAGCCAGGACAGGGCTTCTTTGATTGTCATGATTTCCGCCTGGAAAACGCTACAATGATTGGGAAGGCGAAAGGATATGCTCACGTTGAGCATCTCGGAGAAGACACCTCCACCTACCCCCGCTTCAGTTTTAGACCCATCTGTGTAGATGTGCATCGAGTTGTCCAATCCAACCGAGTTTTGTTCCCAATCAAGTCGGCTGGGAATTGTTGACTAGAATTTACGATCGAAGCTGAGTTGGGCAGTGATGTGGTCGGTGTTTTCTGTAATGTTTAGATGATTTAATATCTTTGTGTGTACACCCTGACTGGGTGTCCATTGTGACGAGGCTCTTAGTCGCACAGCTGTGGTCGAAGATGTCTAAGGGCACTAGACTGACTGACTGGTGCGAATCAGCTTTGCAGGAAATGCAGCGACCCTGACGTCGAAGAAGAGGTCTCACACCTACTATATGCCACTGCATAGGCCTAAGAGACCTAACGACTATCCCAATAGCGCTGATAGTCCGCTTTTGTAGCAGATCAGGATGGAGCAACTACCTCTTTGAGGCTGAAGGAGCAACACAGACCAGCACCGCATAAGTATCACTAGCGAACTTAACCCGGTATCCTCTTTCTCTATTTCAGGGTACTTTCTTCGAATGGTATCGTTATGGGCCCACGTAGGCTTATGCGAGCTTGACGACTCAATCGAGCATCAAGAGCCCATCTAACCTAACCTAACCTAAGGGCACTAGATGTAGAATAGCATCTAGAGATGCGGATGGGGTGGTTCTTAGAACGCCACTTATGCAGATGCATACTTAGGCGGATCTTTGAACTTTCCCCAGAAGGTTGCGGTTTGAGGCTGTTTCAAGAGCAGTCCACCAGACCAGCATACCATACAGAAGAACGGTATACACGTAAAGTCAGAATGTGATATGTGGTTGCATTCCATATTTTTTCCCGATAACCTTTTTACATGAGTATAGGGCTACGGTGGCTTTTTTAACGCGTTCTAGGATGTTGGCTTTCCAGTTCATTTTCTTGTGCAAGACCAGACCCAGGTACTTGGCTGAATCAACAAACTTGAAACTGACGCCATTGAGTTTTGGAGGGTCGACGTGCGGGATTTTGAATTTCCTACTGAAAAGGACTAGTTCAGTTTTTTGAAGGTTCGCGCCAAGTTCACATTTGGCATCCCATTTGGAGAGTACTGAAAGAACATTTTGTAATAGTTCTTGAAGGGTGTTAAGGTACTTCCCTGATACAGCTATTGCCACGTCATCAGATTAACTAGTAGATGAACTCGTAACCTTAAGAAAACAATTAAAACAAATTACAACGAAGCAATCAGAAGCCTCGGAAAGGACCATACTAAACGAAATAAGGACAACGACGTAAATGCAACTGGAATGCCAGAACGTTTAGCAGAATAAGTACAGCTTAAGTAAAGGTTGTTTTTTTTAGAGGCTGGTTTTCGAATAGAGATAAAACTGAATTTTTGTGATCAAATTGGTTTGCCATTTCATCATAAACAGGTTGACAAATGAAAAACGCTTGCAAATCGTGCAAATTTATTTCGAAAATAATGGTTCAGTTCGCGAAGTTTACCGCAAGCTCCGTCCATTTTAAGGTGACACAATCTTCCATCAGAGCAATTAATTTGATTAACCATGGATCTTTTTCGCACTACGTTTACTCTTTTTGATAATACGCATCCGCAGATACGTCGAACAGTGCGCACCGAAGAAACAATTGCCGCTGTAGAGCAAAGTGTTGAAGAGGACCCGATTGAATCGATTCGCAACCGTGCACAGCAATTGGAGCTTTGTCCATCAACTTTATGAAAGATTTTGCGCAACGATCTTGCCTAACGGTTACGACCTTACAAGATCCAGCTTGCACAAGAATTAAAGCCGCGAGACCATGCAATGCGTAGGGGCCGAAAATGAGATTTGATCTCGATCTGATTTTCATAACAAAATTTTGTTCAGTGATGAGGCTAATTTTATGTTGAATGGCTACTTCAACAAGCAAAAAAGCCGCATTTAGAGTGAAGAGAATCCACATGAGACCCTTGAGACGCCATTACATCCACAAAATCTGACTGTTTGGTATGCTCTATGGACTGGTGGAGTCATTGGACCATACTTCTTCCGAAACTATGCTGGAGAGTTAGTTATCGTTAATGGAGACCGGTATAGAGCCATGATAACCGACTATTTTGTTCCCGAATTAGATGGCATGAATGTGGATAAAATGTGGTTCCAACAAGACGGCGCTACATGCCACACAGCGCACGTCACAATCGATTTATTGAAGGAAACATTCGATGAGCGCATAATTTCGCAGAATGGACCTGTAAATTGGCCACCAAGTTCGTGTGATTTGACACCGTTGGATTATTTTCTTTGGGGATATGTGAAGTCGCTCGTCTACCGCCAATAAACTAGAAACGTTAGGGGACATGGAAGCCAACATTCGTGGCTTTATTGCCGATATATGGCCCCAAATGCTCGAAAAAGTGTTTGAAAATTGGACCTCTAGACTTGGCTTAATTCGAACCAGCCGCGGCGGCCACATGTCCAAATTCATATTTAAACATTAATGCCATAAAATTATCCTTCCAATAAAGCCAAATTGATGGACATTAAAATGATTTTCTTGGGTTTAATTTCAGTTCGAAGCTCTACACCTCTAAAAAAAGCACCCTTTACTAGAGGAAAGGGTACATAGCAGACATTTAAGGACAATTTTGCAGTTTTGTAGGATAACACGGTCACGGTTTCTTCGCCACGATTCATAAAGGGACATGGCGGTCTCTATATCAACGAACGGTCAATGAAACTAATGGCCATGCGATAAATAAGAGGCAAGCTTCCAATATTTTGGATATCCGAACATCCTGTGGGGCTTTTATCGACTCGGATCACTACCTCGTTGCAGCCAAAGTAAGAGTGCACATATCCACCACGTCACAACAAATCAGAAATACTGTGAAAAGATTTAAAGTCGAACGACTGCAATCGCAAGAGACCGAAAAGTCCTTCGCAAAACGCGTATCCCTTGACCTCTAAATTAACACCATACCACCAGCATCGAATATCAAAGCCGCAACTGATATGCTAGGTTTCTCGCGCCCAACAGCAAAAAACCCTTGGACCCATTAAGAATGCCGACAGAAGCTCACAGCCAAGAACGATGCCTTCATGGCTAAGCTGCAGGTGAAGATGAGAGCTGCCATTGGGAGGGAGGGAAGAGCGCCGGCTTTTTAGAAAGAAGAAAAAAATAGCAAGAAAGGTGCGCTATAGAGGATATAGACTAATGCCACAAGAAAACATCATAGTTGAGACACATTTGATGCTGAGGATATGGAAGAACTACTTCTGCAGACTGTTCAACGGCCATGACAAAAACTCTTCATTCAATACTAGTGACAACATGGCACCACTCGACCTAAATGAAGGAGGGTAGCAATATCTAAACTTAAGCCTAGCAAGGCAGCCGGAAATGACAGCCTTCCCACCGAGTTTTATAAGCAAAATTTGGTCGGATGAAAGCATATCTGAACTGCGCCAACTACAGAGGCATAAGTCTCTTCAACATCGTCTACAAAAACCGTTTACCAACAACCTGATAGGCCCTTATCAGTTTGGTTTTAGGCCAGGAAAGTCCACAACTAATCAAATTTTCACACTTCAGCAGATCCTGGAAAAAACCCAAGATACCCACCACCTATTTATCGATTTTAAAGCCGCATACGACACCATATATAGAGACCAACTATACAGAGCCAAGTCTAGTCTTGTTATACCGCTCAAACTCGTCCGTCTGGTTAGGATGACGATATAGAAATTTCGCTGCTTCATCAGGGTCAGAAACGACCTCACCGACACATTCGATACCAAAAAAGGATTTAGGAAAAGCGATGCGCTGTCATGTGACTTCTTTAATCTCATTCTTGAGAGGATTGTGCAAAACTTCTGAGCCAACATCAGAGGCACAATCTATCTACCAAAAATCGGTGCAACTACTAGCATACGCCAACGATATTGACATCACTGGTCAGACTCAACGTGATGTCATAACCACGTTTGCTAGTATAGAGAAGGAAGCGGCAAAAATGGGTTAAGCAGTAAATGAGGGGAAGACCAACTATATGCTGTCAACGCGAACATGCTGTCAACAACATCGACGTATTGGACAGAACGTCATTGTAGACTTTGTCTACCTCGGCTCCGTTATTAACTTTGACAACAACATCTCGTCAGAAATTAAACGAAGAACTCTTGCCAACCGCAGTTTTTTTGGGCTTTGAAGGCAATTCAGTAGTACAGCCCTCACTCGAACTATTAAGGAGGTCCTATTTAAGAATCCAATGATCTCAGTTCTGCTCAATGGCGATGACTCATCGATTGTTCCAAATCCTTAGTCGTTTTGACCAAAAAAATCTTCGAAAAATGTTCGGTGCCGTTTGCGTTGTCGGGCTATGCAGACGAAGATAGATTCAACCACAAGCTGTACAGAGACATACCCCTAAAAAAAACTTCACATTCGACGTTTAAGATAGCTAGGACATGATGGGCATATAGACACCCGTACTCCGGCTCGCAGAGTCTTCGATACCCAGCCAGACACCCAGACGCAGTAGAAGAAGACCTTGACTTATGGGACACAAAAGTAGAAACCGACCTCAACCAACTTCAATTCCGCAATTGTGGTAGTTTTCGAAGAACCGAGCTAATTGAAAAGGCATATTGGTTGAGGCCCTGGTTCATTCCTGACTGATGGATTGAAAATGCAAATCGGAGAAGGCTCTGGGGTTTAGGTTAGGTTGGAATGGCTAGCAGCGATTCGTCTCAGTCCATTGTTCCACTGTAATACCACGTGGATCTTGTGTTTTCTCCTTGTTACCTGTAGGAAAACCAATCTGTGCTATTAGTGGATCAGAGGAGACTTCTCACTTCAGTGTTTGATAAATCGTAGAGAATTTGAAAGTAGTAAGCTCCAAGGTGAAGCTCCCTTTTGTTTGATAGAGGCGGACAGTTAAAAAGACGATGAAGTCTTGTTTCTTCTCCCCCTTCGTTCATACATCTCTAAGGTTCTGGTGATCTGGTCCCTTAGATCTGTCTTCTTTCATAAAACTAACAGACTCGTGTAGTGTATTCCAAGCTGAACCTCTAGCATTACTGAAAAATCCTTAGAAATGTCATCTTTTTCCTCTATCGGAGCGCGAACATTAGAAATCCGAGTAGGCTCAGGTGTTAACTCTGAAAAGATCGGACTTGCGTATTTCGCAAGGCTAGCAGACTCTTGTAGTGCTTTCCAAGCTATGATCCTAGCCTTATAGAAAAAATCCTTAGCAATGTCATCTTCTTCATCTATCGAAGCGTGCACATTAGAAACCGGTGTAGGCTCTGGGATTTACTCTGAAAATATCGGACTTGCGACTTCCATAAGATTAGCAGACTCGTGTAATATTTTTTTAGCAGAGATCCTAGCCTGAACATTGGCTTATGCTGGCGAATTTGTCTCTGATGCGGATGGGTTCAATGAGTCCGCTGGGTAGCTTATGACAATCAAAGAAGTAGGCTACTTGTAATATAAAATACTTACTTACTTAAGTGGCCTGGAATGAACCTAGTCCTCAACCAATATGCCCCTCCAAGCTCGTTACTATTCAAAAAAAATACAAATTTTTGGCACAACAGGCTCGTTAGTACCCAGGGCCAAGCTTTCTCAAAACCAGTCATGTGTGCATGCGTACCTATTTCACAATGGCGGGACCTCGTGTTTTATGCCTACTCCAAAAGGCTCGTTACTGTGCTGCACAGATATTTTTCACTGGTCAAGAAGTTGTGATTTCAGCTTTTAAGTTGGCTGAAACACCCAACTCTGATAAATCATCTGTCTCTGAAGGTAGAAGATGAGGAGGACAAATACCTGTATAACGCGCAGAATTGGAAAGTTACTTCTCCATTCCCGGCGGCCGTAAGATAAACTCGAATCTTTCAAATTTCTCCATCTGTCAATAATAGCGGAAGTATCTACTTCACCACAGATCGATGAATGAAATACATCCATGGAATCGTAAACACCAATGAATCCCTATACGCCCAATAAAACCTCTCTTTGTATCCACAAGTTAATGCAAAACAATATTGTCGAACGCATTGAAAATCTTAAGTGCGAAGTCTTCGACGATATTACGCAAGAACATGTGTATCAACCCGTACGACTCGTGCAGCATAGTAGATGCGCAAGGTTAATTCATTTTCAAAAAATTGCTAAAAAAAAAAAACAAAAATAAAGCAATAAACATCGGAAAGCGAAAACAGTGAGCTGATAGCCTCCTCTCCATAGAAACGCTTCGCGAAAACCCACTTCCCAGAGTGCGTTCGGTGCTGCTCACCTCTGGGCCGGATCGCGCGACTGATCGAAACTCATTTGCCTAAAAAAAACAACAAAAACAGAGCCATCAGCTTTTAGCTTTTAGCTTGAGAGATCAAAGTTACCCTTGCCTCGGCTGGAAATTTATTCGAATTGGTAATCGAGTGCGGCCCTGATGGGGGCACCTCAACCACAGTTCGCTCGTCCATCGTTTGCACAGTCGTACTTCTTCTTCGTCGTCTTCGTCTTCGTCTGTGTCGTCTCATTTTCTCTGCCTGCTACCATTTCATATTCCTCTTCAATTGTTGTCCTTGCTTTTTAGTGCGATTTAAGTTAATAAAATCGGTCAGAGAGTACGATTAGCGTATCATGATCCGTTGTGTATCTATAATCGCAGCTTTGTATCTACAAGCGATTGGGGTTTTCGGAGGCGAGGTGCGATTGTCTCATGAGTTCAATTGGGTCAAAATCAGCATAAACCGTAGACGCGCACTGGTAATCGCGATGAATATTGATGATCGGCAGCACTGCTGCTGCTGCTGCGCCGCCGAGTACTGCTCGTTAATTGTGGAATTAATTTCATAACATTCGACCGCGGAGAATCGTAATGAAACCTAAAGGATTTTGAACGCTGCTGGTTGGCCGTTGTCTGATAAAGAGATCAAAAGGCTAATTTTATGCCGGCTTGGGTTGTTTTTTTTTTCGTTGTTTTGGCAGAGGGACGACACATGCACGTGTGGGGGAATGTTTTGTATTTTAAATTTGTTTTCCTTTTTTTTTTTTTAGTTTTTCTACTTCAGAGATTAAGTATTGAATAAATGTATTTAAGGCGAATCTTATTAAGTTTGTACCCTTTTTTTTATGAACCGGTGAAGCAATGGTGTCTCAATCCGAGGAGTTCTGCGGATCAAAAGGTGATCTATTTAATGTGTATTCAAAGTTAAGCCGTTTTTGAAGTTGCAGGAGTTCACACCAGATGTTCGAGGGTCTGAGGAGGACATCCCGTCAAAAAAACCTTCTAAAAAAATAGAGCGGTATTGTCGTATCCCGATGAACATTGTCAATTTGCTCATTTCACCAGCGTTCTACCAAGAATAAGCCGATTTTGGGGCAGATGGTTGGGTGTTGTAGAACGAGGGTAGACTCTGATTGGCGTTAACTTGGCAATGCCCGGTGTTGCAACTCTGACTAAACATCAAATGTGCTTATCTTTACCTCCAAGTGGTAACCATCGGGTACTGGTCTCATCAAACCGGATTTGACTTGCTAAACGATAAGTGCGAGTGTTGATAACACGACGAAAAACAGCAACACTATAAACACCCTGGTGAGAATGGCACGGAAGAATACCCGGCCTGCTGTCCCAGGCGAACCTAGATGAGCTGCTCTGACATATTCGGACAACAGGTTGTCTAGGAATTTCAAGGGTTAGTCAGGCCCCTTGAACAGAGATGGTGGCGGATGAACCGAAAGGCCAACGGCAGCGCTCAATCCCGTAGTGGATACTGATGGCCCCGTGTCCTAGGGGTATCTAATAAATTGGAACTCGCCCTCCAGGTTGGGGGTTGTGCTTTGGGTTAACTACCCACCCACAGAAAAAAATATTGTAACGAAGCAACCAATAGCCTCGGAAAGGACTGATTTTATTGTTTACGACCCTGCTAAACGAAAAAAGGACAACAACGTTCGTATCTGCACCTGGAATGTGAGAACATTAAACAGGAGAGGTGCAGACGAACAACTAGCGGAAGCCCTAAACTGCTACAAAGCTGACATTACTGCCATCCAGGAAATACGGTTGGATGGGCCGGGCAAAAAGAGGATGAAAAACTGTGACATCTACTACGGACCGTGTAGTGAGCAGAAACAGCGTTTATTCGGATGCGGATTTGTTATAAGTGCCAGACTTAGGCAAGAAGTCTTATGTTTCGAAGACATTAGCGAACGCATAGTAACAATCCGTATCAAGGCCAAATTCGCCAACATAAGCCTTATATGCGCTCACGCTCCGACGGAAGAAAAAGATGATAAAGCTAAGGATTGCTTCTACGAGCTACTTGACAAAACCTATGAGCGACTACCGAAGTACGATGTTAAAATCGTGCTGGGAGATTTTAACGCAAAGGTAGGAAGAGAAGACATCTCTAGAAGTATTGTCGGAAAACATAACCTACACGACAACACGTCTGGTAACGGACTTAGGCTAATTGATTTCGCTACGGAACGAAATGCCACTATACCCAGCACACGGTTTCCTCACCGCGATATCCATAAGGGGACATGGCGGTCTCCAGATCAACGAACGGTCAACCAAATTGATCACATTGCGATAGATAAGAGGCACGCATCCAGTATTTTGGATGTCCGAACATTCCGAGGAGCTAACATCGACTCGGATCAATACCTTGTAGCAGCCAAGGCAAGAATGCGGATATCCACCACGCCACAACAATCCAGAAATACTGTGAAAAAATTTAATGTCGGAAGACTGCAATCGCAAGAGACCGCCAAGACCTTCGCACAACGCGTATCCCTTAACCTCTCGATTAACACCATACCACCAGCATCGAATGTCGAAGAGCAATGGCAACGATGCCAACAGGCCATTAGATCAGCCGCAACTGATGTACTAGGTTTCTCGCGCCCACCAGCAAGAAACCCCTGGTTTGATGAGGAATGCCGACAGATGCTCGCAGCCAGGAACGAGGCCTACAAGGCTAAGCTGCAGGTGAAGACGAGAGCTGACATTGAGCTCTATAGGCAAAGAAGAAGGGAAGAACATCGGCTTTTCGCAAGAAGAAAGAAGAGCAAGAAAAGCGCGCGACCGAGGATATAGAGAGGTGCCACTCCAGGAACGATGTTCGCAAGTTTTACCAAAGTGTAAAACGTCAAAGCCAAGGATACAAGGCTCGAACAGAATCCTGTCGAGATGAACAAGGAAATATTGTAGTTGAGACACAGTCGATGCTGAGGATATGGAAGAACCACTTCCGCAGTCTGTTAAACGACGATGGCGAACAACATTCCGCTGTCAGGCAGAACGAACCATTTAATATTGGCAGCGGCGAAAACTGCCAACCACCCGACCTAAGTGAAGTGAGGATAGCTATATCTAAACTCAAGCTTAATAAGGCCGCCGGAAATGACGGCCTTCCTGCTGAGCTTTATAAAGCTGGCGGAGATGACTTGATAAGCAACATCCACCAACTCATAAGCCAAATCTGGTCGGTTGAAAAAATGCCTGAAGAATGAAACCTCAGCATCGTTTGTCCGATCCACAAAAAAGGAGACCACCTGAACTGCGCCAACTACAGAGGCATAAGTCTACTCAACATCGCTTACAAGATCCTATCTGCCGTAATATGTGAACGCCTGAAACCGTTTACCAACAACCTGATCGGCCCTTATCAGTGTGATTTGAGGCCAGGAAAATCCACAACCGATACCAAAAAAGGATTTAGGCAAGGCGATGCGACTTGCTTCTTGAGAGGATTGTGCAAAACTCCCGAGCCAACACCAGAGGCACAATTTTCCAAAAATCTGTGCAACTACTAGCATACGCCGATGATATTGACATCATTGGTAGGACTCAACGTGATGTCATAGCCACGTTTGCTGGTATAGAGAAGGAAGCTGCAAATATGGGTTTAGCAGTAAATGAGGGTAAGACAAAGTATATGCTGTCAACACGAAAGGACATACAACATCGACGAATTGGACAGAACGTCACCATTGACAGATATAACTTTGAGGTAGTACTGGACTTTGTCTCCGCTGACAACAACATCTCGTCAGAAATCAAACGAAGAATTACCCTTGCCAATCGCTGTTTCTTCGGGCTAAGAAGGCAATTTAGCAGTAAAGCCCTCACTCGAACCACTAAGGAGATCCTATATAAGACCCTGATCATCCCAGTCCTGCTCTACGGCGCTGAAGCATGCACCGTATAAAAAGCGGATGAAGAAATCCTTGGTAGATTCGAGAGGATAATTCTTCGAAAAATCTTCGGTCCCGTTTGCGTTGACGGGCGATGGAGACGAAGATTCAATCAAGAACTATACGAGCTGTACAGCGACATGCCCCTGGTCAAAAAACTCCGCATTGGACGTTTAAGATGGCTAGAACATGTAGAACGAATGGACACCAATACTCCGGCTCGCAGAGTCTTCGATTCCCAGCCAGACGTCGGACGCAGTAGAGGAAGACCTCGCCTTAAGTGGCGCGCACAAGTGGAAACCGACCTCAACCAACTTGGAGTGCGCAACTGGAGGCAGTTAGCTAAGGACCGGGCTAATTGGAGAGGCATGTTGGTTGAGGCCCAGGTTCATTCCGGACTGTAGCGCCACTTAAGTAATTAAGTAAGTAAGTCATGGAATGATAAGTAGTTTTGCCATGTGTTACCAGTGTTACCATAATCGATTCAACTTATTCATTTAAAAGATAAAATCCTAAAAACTCCTCACAATTGATACAAAATTAACGATTGATTGGCCTCAGTGACGAAGTGATCCAAAGATAACACAAAAAAACATTAAAAAAGATTTTTTGGGTTATTACCCAGACGGAGGCGATATCTACAGTAAGATGGCTGTGATTTCTCTCATTTTAAGGACAAAACCCCTTGTTGCATTGGATGACGACGGACTAATCGGGCGGCTACCAGCGAATCGGGCCGAAGTATGCACTCCTCTAGTCACAGATAGTTACAATTACCACCACAACATAAACCACGACTACGTTGGTACTATGTCTGCCTAATTTAATTCTGCAACTTGCAGAGCTCAGCTCATCTCCTTCGAAGTTCTCCAAACAAAGCTGGTCAAACGGAACCGGTGATTATTTCATTCGAACCATAGAAAAGTCCAATAGGACCACATAATTGGTCATGGGTTTAATAGTATCTGCAGAAGAGCAGTGGCTCTATGGTAAGTGCATTCGTCTTATTGAGGAGTTCCTGCTTAGAGTAGCCCCTCTAACAATCCGCACCTACAATTTTGTTGACTGTTCCGGTGCTTTCATTTTTTTTATAATTTGGCATTATGTGTGATTGCGAATTTAAAATTTATCCTTCGGTTACAGGGCTTATCTTCTGTCGATGTCTGATCTTCTGGAGTTTCACAAATGACTCATTTACAGGTCGTCATGGACATTTGTTTGTACAAGGTTGGCCAAAATAATTCATCCGATGCTGTTTGGTACCACATGTCCTCCAGTCCTAATTCGTCCAATTGCGGCAGAAAAAATCGGTTAACATGGCCCTATAGCGCGCACCGTCCACTGTTGTCGTTTGACCAGCGGCTTTCTCGAAAAAATGGCCCGATGACTCCTCCAGCGTGAACAGCGCCCCAGTAACTTTGAGTGGGTGTATTGGCTCCTCGTGCATTACTCGTGAATTTTCGGTGCCCCAGAAGCGATCGTTTTGCTTGTTCACATACCCGCTGAGGTGGAAATGAGCCTCACCGCTCATTATGATTTTGGTTGAAAAATCGTCCACTTCGTCCTCGAGATTGAGGATGGCTTGGGCGTTGGATACACGCGTTTGGCGGTCGACAGGCAGCAGCTGATGCAAGACTGGACTTTGTACGGGAACATGCCCAGGTCTTTGACAAAAATTCGCCTTAGGGACGACCGACTGATGGCTAATTGCGAGGTACGGCGGGCGTCTGGTCGATGTTTCCGGCGACAGCTCGATATCCACGGCAACAACAGCGATATTCTCGGTAAATGGGAGCTCCGGGGCCGGCCACTCTTGGCAACGTCTCGTGTGGTCCCATACCCTTCAAGGTTGGTGGACAAACGGAGCAGTGTTTGCGCAGTCGATGACTCGTCTTCAAGAAAAAAATGTTGAGGCATTCCGAACAGAATGTATTTGTCCTATCAGGCTTATATGGACTTTCTGGTCTCCCATCCGATGTGTTTTTAGGAAGCAGATAGTGGAATTCTTTATAGATATCAGGGTGGGAAACAAAATACCACTCGTGGACCAAAATCAGCTAAGGGTCTCGGAATCAAAACAAAATTTCCAAGAAGGCAGCGGAAGAATTTTCAAGACAGACTTCAGTCATAACGGACGAAGAGGAAAACCTACAAGAGCTGATTTAAATGTTAACAGGCCATACAAGATTTTCAAGGGTTAATCAGCCAACCGGAAGCACTCTATATCGTAGTTGACGCTAATGGCCCTGCATGGAACTGGACGTCCATTGTGTACGATTTTAACATCGTACTTGGGTAGTCGCTCATAGGTTTTGTCAAGGAGCTCGTAGAAGCAGTCTTCAGCTATTCCATATTTTTCTTCCGTCGGGCCTTGAGCGCAAATAAGGCTTATTTTGTCGAATTTATCCTTGATGCGATTTGTTGGTTATAACCTCTCAGGGTGTACTCTCCTCCTTAGTGTTCTGTTGTCTTGACTCTCAATTGTCCTCAAGTCGTGGTGGTTTTGCCAGCTCTGCATGGAGATTGCCCTTTCCCCTCTCTGGATTATACAATTTTGTATATGTTGGTTGCTAACAAGTAATGTAATGAAGACAGTCTTCGAAAAGACAGAGATCGAAAAGTCGCACGATCGTAATAACGTCCAGAGGTTTTATAAAAAAACCAAGCAACTGGCTGCTAGCTACAATACATGAACGCAGGCTCTTCAGAGGTTCTGTAGAGAGAGTGATATGGCAAGAAGCCAATGAAGAACTCGTTCCACCACATAGTATAGAATAAGTTGGCCAAGAACAACAAGGCCGCAGCCTCTAATGGCTTACCAGCGGAGCTTTTTAAATACGGTGGTGATGTTTTGGTAGGGATCATGCACCAAATCATCAACCAAGAATGGGTGTAAGAAAACAAGCCCGAAGACTGAACTATCAGCTCTATACGCCCCATCTTCCAAAAAGGCGATCCTATGTCTTGCAAGAACTATCGAGGCATATCCCTGCTTAATGCTTCCGGCCCGGCAGATCGGCTATAGACCAAACTCACCGAAACTCACCACCTATTCATCGACTTCAAAGCCGCGTATGATAGCATATATCATCAGGAGCTCTATATGGCGATGGCCGAATTCGGAACCCCGGTAAAACTGATACAGCTGTGTCGCGTGACGCTGGAAAACACGCACTGCATCGTGTACTTTGAAAAAAGCTCCTCCGAACTATTCCAAACATGCACCGGACACACGCTATCATGCGTCTTCTTCAATCTCGTACTGGAGCAGATAGTGCGCATGGCAGGAGTCAACAGGTCCGTCCAGTTGCTGGGCTATGAGGACGATATTGACATCATCGGTCGCTCCCAGCGTGACGTGATAAAAGCTTTCACGGCGATTGAAGAACAGACGAAATCAATTGGCCTTGCAGTAAATAAGGACAAGACTGAGTACATGCTATCAAGAACCAAACAAACATCTGTCCATCGCCTAGGACAAAACGTCATACTATTGAGAGCAACAATTTCCAGGTAGTTAAGTAGTGACACCTTAGTGGAGATCCGGCGAAAAATTCCCCTAGAAACCATTGCTACTTCTGTTTGGCGAAACAACTGGGTTCAAAATTCCTAACTCGACGTACGAAATGAGTGCTCTACAAAACCCTTATCCTTCCAGTTCTGCTTTATGGCACCGAGTGCTGGACGATAAGCAAGAAGGGACAGCTGATACTGGGCTCCTTCGAAAGAAAAATACTTCAGCGGAGTACTGTGCGCGAGGAGGGCGAATGGAGGAGAAGATACAACCGCGAACTCTATGAGCTGTACCAAGATGTGGATGTAGTCCAAAAATCCAGAACACGTCAACTACATTGGCTCGCCAACATCCAGCGAAGGAACAATAATGCTTCAGCTAAGAGAATCTTCGAGTCCCATCCCCCAGGTTCGAGAATACAAGGAAGACCGAACCACCGTTTAAAAGACCAAGCCATCGCGGATGCCAGAGCGCTTGGTCTAGACAACTGGAAGCAGCGTGCCCGGTATCGTAGAGGAGCAATGTCCCAGGCAGATACTCTTCACAGTTCGGGATCCCAATAAGTAAGTAAAAAGTTTGGGATTCAATCTGGGCCAGGTGTCGTCTTGCCTGCAATCTTTTTGCACGCCGACAAAAGTTCCTCTTATGTAATAGTGGGTGACCGTATGTATGTCGGTGACAGTTGCGGGAATAAGTCACGATGTTCCTTAGAATGGCTGGAAACGTAAGTTGAGGTGATCTATGGGTTTTTACTTTCGTCATAATAATTCCGTATGGAGTTCCCCAGCTATTTCTGTCTGCTTCGGACAAAAGTAATGAGCGGTTTGGATATTCATTGTTCATTGTCTGATGTCTGCTTAAAAGGATGTGATCATGATGATTTCGTAACATTCTGGTAAACGAACCGAAAACTAGATCTAAAAAAATCTGGTGCCGTGTTTCTCAAATCTGTTCATGGGAACTTTATAGCCATGGTGGCCTTATGAAGTCGCCTCTGCAGCATTTGGTGGCCAATTTGAGATGAGTGTGGTAAGCATCCAGCCGGCACCTGTACGTTTTCCGTGATAGTGTGCAGAAAACCCCTCGCTGTCCACAAGAACTTGGTCTTTCACAGACTTCAACTCGAAATATGTGTAGAGAATTGGGCCTGCACCCGTACAAGATCCAACTGACACGAGAGCTTAAAGTTGATGACCATAGACTACGCCGCATCCATATCCTTGGCATTACTCTTCGTCGATATTCAAAGGGGCGGTGGGTGGCACACAGTCGAGACGAGCGTCACATCTGGAAAAAATGCAAACCCCTTCCTATTTGTTCGAAGAGATGCTAAGCACATAGAAAGGGACGAAAAAAACACGGTCTTTGAAAACGAAATATCGGAGAGTGGAAATATTTGCAAGTGGACCCCAATTTTGGCCTAAAAATCATCTTTACCGACGAGGCACATTGTTGGATAAATGGGTATATTTACACACAAAGTTATGGTTTATTGGACGCCACTAACCTACACGAGGTTCACCAAGTAGCGATGCATCTACAGCTACTTTTTGGTACGAATTGGTACGTAATTCTTCGAAAACCACCACCGTCAACTTCAAGCGGTACTTATCAATGACAACCAATTTTTGTTTGGGCCAAATAGAATGATATGGACGTCGACGTTATGTGGTTCCAGCAGGACGCCACTACGTGCAACACAGAGAACGACACAATGTTCATTCTGAATGAGCATCCTCTCGGATACGTACTGTTATAAGGTTCTACGTTGGGCGCCTCTTAAGCTATGTTTGAGTTGAAGTATAGTTGCTGTATGACTGTAGGTATTTAATTTACAGCCTTCAAATATTCTTGCTATACTAAATTAACCCTCTAGGTGGTCTTTTGCGGCAGAGATACACCAAGAAACATCAGCTTTAATGCGAGTAGGTACTTGCTACAAACAACTTTCCCAGAAAAAAAAATCCAATTCTCCACTCTACTAGCATCACCACACCCCTCGTCGGCACGATAAAAACAGCATCCCACAAGAGAAACCAAATTAAAAAAAAATACAAAATAACGTAAATAAAAAGATGGCCTAACACCCCGTACAAGATCGTAAAAAAGACCCAAAAAAATAACACAACCCTACAGCATGTTTTATGAAGAGGAAGCCAAAGCACCAATGTGAACTGATTTACCCATTACCGCAGTTGTCCACAAGTACACGATCACTTGACATACGCGCCGGCGCACAGGCCGCACCAGAGAATCCAGTTGACAGAGAATATGTCACAGTTTCAGATGAATAGGAGCGGCCATTACCTTCTCAGTGTCAAATGGGTTTGATCTTTTCGGGCATCAAACATGTTGTTCTAACTGTGCTCGTCATCTCAGTGGGACCTCAGTGTGGAGCTGGATAGTGAAGACGACTCCAAAAAGCAGTTGTCATTCTGACAAGCGACCGACCAACCGACTCTGGTGTCAGTTGATGTTGAAGGCTTCTCATCTTGCCAAATCTTATGGTAACATCGTAACGAGATTTTCTTTTTCATTTCTTTTTGTTCGGCTGAAATTTTGGAATTGTCTGCTCTCCGGTGTACAGTTTTACCGGTCAGACACCGAACGTAACTAGAAGTGTGAGAAAGGTGAAGGAAGGTGAAGTCTATACAAGCAAGCATCCGGTGTGTGGTCTCTGCAACTTATGTCATTTTCTGTACACCATACACCATACACACGAGATTAAGACGAAAGTGTCGAGAGAATATGAATCTTGGTCAAGAAGTTTTTTTTTTTTTTTTGTAACACAATTACACGTGATGTGAGATTGAGATACTATTGCAGAGCAAATGGGGAGTCTTACTACTGAAGTCATAGAATAGTTGAGCGGGTGGGGGAATGAAGGAAGACGGTCATAGTTTATATTGCATGTATGCCTATATCAGGAATTTTTGAGCACAAAAGGGTGCACCATCATAACTCCGATTTTTGAAAGCGCGGAGATAATGTGATGGAAAGGTGACCTGGGCAAAGTCTATTAACTAGGTCTCGATGGAACCAAATAAATACCATGATGCTACGAGATAGCAGGCATGTCTAAATGCCAATTTTAAGCCACAGCGGAAACAATCCCAATCTATCCAATACCCACAGAAAGTATACAATATGAGTAAAAAACGAGTGGTGGGTGCACGACTGGGTCGTACGCAACTTTCTCTTTCACAGCGAGTTAGGCGTTAGATCAAATAGTACGCATTTTGATTAATGATATAAATAATGTCGAAATGAGTTTATACGAACGTTTACTCCGATATTTGAAGAAATCGATGTCAATGTGAATAATAATGATTTTCCGTTATAGGCCAAAACTGAAAATTCCGTTTAGTGATATTTGGGCTAAAACTAATTATGTGGAATTGCTTCAAGCTGTAATAGTAGTATATATATTGAATTTCATTCAATTTGAAATAATAGTTTGCGAGAAATTATCAATTTTCCTTATATGGCCTAAATGACAAAATCCGTTATATGGATTTTCTCGAAAAAACTGGGTATGCAGTTTTGTTGAAGCTAATATGGTTATAGTATATATAAAGTTTAATCAAAATCGTTAGAGCCGTTTACGAGAAAATTGAGGTTATGTGTAATTTTTATATGGCAGGTACCATTATTAACATGGCTAAAAGCAAACAAAAAAAATGGCCTAGAATTATGACTAAAACTAGCTTGTATACGAAGTTTGAAGAAAATCGGTCTAGCCGTTTAGGCTGGGGAGATCATCACGGACAGACGGACAGACGGACCGACGGACGGAATTCCAAAAACCACTTTTTTAGGCTCCGCTATCATCGTAATGTTAGAATCAATCAAAATCTCGAGGTCGAAAATTTTCACGAAAACAATATCTTTCTCTTTGTAAGAGAAAGTTAAAAAGAATTCCCAACTTTTGAAAAAGGTCACCACGAAGGAAACGCTCTAAAAGTATGCTAAATGCGTCACGTCCATGCAATCATGTGCAATAATTAAGAAACAGGTTCGATGGGTGTCCACAGGAAGTAAAAGTGTATCCTTCCTATGAGGGTCATAATAAGGATCAGGATGTCACTATCTTTTAACAAAACATATAAATGTCCTACAGCAGTGCGTGCTATCTTCAGAGAGAGTGATGCCTACAAATTGAAGAAAGTTGTTGGATAGGAGAAAGTGTCGATACCTCTAGACTAATAGGATCCTGGAGAGACAGGCAAATTGAAAAAAGGAACAAAATGAATCACTCGTGATGGAAAGGATCCAAAGTGTCTGGAAGTGTCTTATGTTTGTTATTCCTAAACAATATTTTGTTGATGTTTGCTGTAACCTGTGTCAATAGATAAGAATTTGGGTACACTTTCGGTTGACAATTATTTATTTCTTTAGAGATAGGGATACAACCCTATTAATGGTGCCTCTGCATGTAGATATCACACTCATAACCAAAGCATGCCTGATCAAATAAAATGTCGAATGATTAACCTTCCCGTCATTTTCGTCACACTGAATTAGGTGGAATGTGGATTTTTATAAGGGACTCGGAGTTACTTTAGAAGATGTTAATACAGCAGGACTGAAATATTGACGAACTCTTTGTTATCCTTCGTTTGACCTGTTTTGCAGGGTAGGGCCTCTGTGTAATAGTCGAACCATAGAGTCTTTAAATATTTTGTGTTGGATATTTTCCTCACGCTCAACTTCATTGCTTCTAGACCTACTCTTCCAGCACCATTTGTAAAAGAAGGAACAGATTACCCGTTCTTTATTTCTTTATAGGGCAACAAATTTGGACTAGGTTGCATGAGGCATTTTCGATTGTTCAGGGTTGTCTTCTTGGTTATTGATCAGGCAATCAAGATGCAAGTAGGGAGGTTCGTCAATGGTCATGGTAGAACTAGTCTTTTTTGCTTTATACTAATACCGATTCTTGATTACTACTAGTTCACCGACATCGAAGAGTTTTGCAAAGGTATGTTTATTGAAAAGAGGTTTATTCCCGCAGCTTAACTAAGTTCACTCTTTGGAGTTCTTCCTATATTTCTGATCCAAATGCTCGGTTAGCTCGATGACAACACAGCTTCTGTTTCCAATCGGTATGTTGTGTGCTTTCAGGACATTCGACCTTATTGAGAGGATGTTACCGAAACTTAAGCTTGTTCGATATTACTTTCCCCCATAAATTGCTAAATTCATCTGATATTAACCCGTTTTATTCGAAATACCAGCGCACTTATTGATTCTTCTGTGCCGGGAAGTGTTGACGGGTATTTTTTGACATAAAGGGTGTCCCATAAGTTAGGTTAGGTTAGAGTGGCTGCCAGTGAGTTCGCCCGCACACTTATACCATTTTTTTTATCCATTGTGGTACCAAGTGGATACTGTGCATTATCCTTGTTATCAGTAAGAAAACCTTTCAGGGCTTTTAATGAACTGGAGGAGACTTTTCGATCCCGTTTTTTGTCAGAGATTTTAAAAATAGTACGCTCCAAGATGGAGCTTCCTTTTGTTTGATATGGCCGGACAGGAAGGAGACATAGTATTGTTTCTTCTTCCTCTTCGTCCATGCAGCTCCTACAGAAATCGTTTGAGTAGTGGCCTAGCCTTTCTGCGTGCCTGGCTATTAAGCAGTGTCCAGTTATGACACCTATGGTAGCCCTAATGTATGATCTGTAGCGAAATCGGTTCCTTTTATCTTCTAAAATCAAGCTTAAGGGTGTGCCATAATTCACAAAATTTGAATTTGGCGCCATTTAATAGTTAAACAGGAGAGGTGCAGGCGAACAACTAGCGAAAGCCCTAAACTGCTACAAAGCAGACATTACTGCCATCCAGGAAATACGATGGGATGGGCCGGACAAAAAGAGGATGAAAAACTGTGACATCTACTATGGACCGTGTTATATTGAGCAGAAACAGCGACTATTTGGATGCGGATTTGTTATAAGCGCCAGACTTAGGCAAGAAGTCTTATGTTTCGAAGACAACGCATTGTAACAATCCGCATCAAGGCCAAATTCGCCACCACAAGCCTTATATGGGCTCATGCTCCGACGGAGGAAAAAGATGATATAACTAAGGATTGCTTCTACGAGCTCCTCGACAAAACCTATGGCCTATGACCAAAGTACGATGTCAAAATCGTGCTGGGGATTTTAACGCAAAGGTAGGAAGAGAAGACATCTTTAGCAGTACTGTCGGAAAACATAGCCTACACGACAACACGTCTGGTAACGGACTTAGGCTAATTGACTTCGCTACGGAACAAAATGCCACTATAGCCAGCACACGGTTTCCTCACCTCGATATCCACAAGGGGACATGGCGGTCTCCAGATCAACGAACAGTCTACCAAATTGATCACATTGCGATAGACAAGAGGCACGCATCCAGTATTTTGGATTTCCGAACATTCCGAGGGGCTAACATCGAATCGGACCACTACCTTGTTCTAGCCAAAGTAAGAATGCGGATATTCACCACGCCACAAAAAAACTGAAATACTGTGAAAAATTTAATGTCGAAAGGCTGCAATCGCCAGAGACCGCCAAGACCTTCGCGTAACGCGTATCCCTTAACCTCTCGACTCACAACATACCAACAGCATCTAATGTCGAAGAACAGTGGCAACGATGCAAGCAAGCCATTAGATCTGCCGCAACTGATGTGCTAGGTTTCTCGCGGCCACCAGCAAGAAACCCCTGGTTTGATGAGGAGTGCCGACAGATGCTCGCAGCCAAGAACGAGGCCTACAAGGCTAAGCTGCAGGTGAAGACGAGAGCTGCCATTGAGCTCTATAGGCAAAGAAGAAGGGAAGAACATCGGCTTTTCAGAAAGATGAAAAAAGAGCAAGAAAAGCGCGCGATCGAGGATATAGAGAGGTGCCACTCCAGGAACTCCAAGTTTTACCAAAGTGTAAAACGTCAAAGCCAAGGCTACAAGGCTCGAACAGAATCCTGTCGAGATGAATAAGGAAATATCGTAGTTGAGATACAGTCGATGCTGAGGATATGGAAGAACCACTGCTGCAGACTGTTAAACGGCGATGACGAACAACATTCCACTGTCAGGCAGAACGAACCATCTAATATTGGCAACGCCAACGAAAACTGCCATCCACCCGACCTAAGGAAGTGAGGATAGCTATGTCTAAACTCAAGCTTAATAAGGCCGCCGGAAATGACGGCCTTCCTGCTGAGCTTTATAAAGCTGGCGGAGATGACTTGGTAAGCAACATCCACCAACTCATAAGCCAAATCTGGTCGGTTGAAAAAATGCCTGAAGAATGAAACCTCAGCATCGTTTGTCCGATCCACAAAAAAGGAGACAACCTGAACTGCGCCAACTACAGAGGCATAAGTCTACTCAACATCGCTTACAAGATCCTATCTGCCGTAATATGTGAACGCCTGAAACCGTTTACCAACAACCTGATCGGGCTTATCAGTGTGGTTTTAGGCCAGGAAAGTCCACACTCGATCAAATTTTCACACTTCGGCAGATCCTGGAAAAAACCCAAGAAGTCCAAATCGATACCCACCACCTATTTATCGTTTTCAAAGCCGCATACGACAGCATTTATAGAGACGAACTATACAGAGCCATGTCTAGTTTTGGTATACCGCCTAAACTCCTTTATTGTAGGATGACGATGGAGAATTCTCGCTGCACCATCAGGGTCGGAAACGGCCTCACCGACACATTCGATACCAATAAAGGATTTAGGCAAGGCGATGCGCTGTCATGTGACTTCTTCAATTTGATTCTTGAGAGGATTGTGCAAAACTCCCGAGCCAACACCAGAGGCACAATTTTCCAAAAATCGGTGCAACTACTAGCATACGCCGACGATATTGACATCATTGGTAGCACTCACCGTGATGTCATAGCCACGTTTGCTAGTATAGAGAAGGAAGCGGCGAAAATGGGTTTAGCAGTAAATGAGGGTAAGACTAAGTATATGCTGTCATCACTAAAGGACACACAACATCGACGAATTGGACAGAACGTCACCATTGACAGATATAACTTTGAGGTAGTACGGGATTTTGTCTACCTCGGCTCCGCTATTAAGTCTGACAATAACATCTCATCAGAAATCTAAAGAAGAATTACTCTTGCCATTCGCTGTTTCTTCGGGCTAAGAAGGCAATTAAGTAGTAAAGCCCTCACTCGAACTACTAAGGAGATATAAGACCCTGATCATCCCAGTCCTGCTCTACGGCGCTGAAGCATGGACCGTATCAAAAGTGGATGTAGAAATCTTTGGTCGATTAAAGAGGAAAATTCTTCGGTCCCGTTTGCGTTGACGGGCTATGGAGACGAAGATTCAACCACGAACTATACGAGCTGTACAGCGACATACCCCTAGTCAAAAAACTCCGCATTGGACGTTTAAGGTGGCTAGGACATGTAGAAAGAATGTACACCAATACTCCGGCTTGCAGAGTCTTCGATCCCCAGCCAGACGTCGGACGCAGTAGAAGAAGACCTCGCCTTTAGTGGCGCGCACAAGAAGAAACCAACTTTGAGTGCGCAACTGGAGGCAGTTAGCTAAGGATCGGGATAATTGGAGAGGCATGTTGGTTGAGGCCCAGGTTCATCCCGGACTGTAGCGCCACTTAAGTAAGTAAGTAAAGCCATTTAATAGTATTGTGTTGCCAACAGAAAAAAAGATAACAATGTATGACAGCAGTTCGGGGTTAGTAAAAATGGAGTGCTGTACGAAAGAACAACGCATTTCTATTGTTGAGCAATATATACAAAATATGGCCGTCGAAGTGATTTAATTGTGAAAAGACGAATTTAAAAGATCATGGAGACTGCATCAATTACACACTCTGGCTGTCCTGTCACAAGTCGCTCAATAGAAAACATCGAAACATCGAAGTTCGTAAGAGTATTGCTGACAGTCCATCAACATCAATTCGCTCTCTACAGCGAATTCTTACGAAAGACTTGAAACTTCACACTTACGAAATTCAATTGATTCAAGAACTGAAAATCATTCAGCCTGACAGGAAGGAGACATGGAATGGATGGATGGATTTTGAAACAAAAACACAAGTGGATGCTGACTTTTAGAACCAAATCATCTTCAGTGATGAAGCTAATTGTCATCTTGATGTCTTCGTTAATCGTCAATATTGTCGCATTTTGGGTTCAGAAAACCCACGAGTTATTGTTGAGAATCAAATGCATCCACAACGCGTGATTTGGGAATGGAGGCGTTATCGGATCATTTTTATTCCTGGAATGGCATCTTTTCAAAAATGCGGCTGGTCGGGCAGTAAAAATTAATGGTGTTCGTTATCGTGATATGATTTCCCAGTTTTTAGTGCCTAAATTACAAGATATGGATGTGACCAACATGTGGTTTCAACAAGATGGTGCCACATGCCATTCATCCCAGAGAAACAATTCAATTACTGCATGAGTCATTTTCAAATCGTTTAATCGGCCGTTTTGTGATCAGATTGGCCGTCCAGATCTTGCGATTTAATGCCATTGGACGTTTTTTATTGGAGTTTTTTGAAAGTCATTGGTCTATGCAAATAATTCCACGCCCACCAACGCCTTGAAAGAGGGAATTTGACGGTGTATTAATGTAAATCAGCCACAATTATACGGAACGGTCATAGAAAATTTTAATAAAAGAGTACATACTTGCCAACAAAGCCACGGTGGTTATTTTGCTGATATGTGCTATTTAAAACATAACCCCAGTCTGTATACTCCATAAATCAATAAATAATTTAAGCTTTATAATTAACAATTTATATTTTCTATCAAAATTACATTTAGCGCGAATTTTGGGACACCCTTTATTTGTTTTTGTCGTTTATGACAGGTGGCATATATTTACTTCTCGAATTGATAATTATAAAGCAAAGGACCGAAATGATCTATACGAATAGTTTCGAAAGGCTCTAACCTCCTCGCTATATTATACAAATTTCGCTTGTTGTTCCAATAATCCTTCAGAATTTCAATCACACATTTGTCGTCTTGTCGATACTTATGTGGCCATATGTCTAGTGAGTAATAAGGATCGCTTTCGGTTCGTTAGGGAGGCAAAGCTTACGCATTCGCTACGGGACGTTAAGGTAAACTAAGCCAGCTATTGGAACGTACCCGGCAACGTACCTCTAATTTTTCTCAGATTGATATACTCCCGTCACACCTCTGAGTTATTCGAATGATCCGCCCTAAATCTTTAGTCGTCACTGCACCTACCGCGGGTATCCGCCCAAGAGCATAACGTGAACCATCGTTACCTTTTTGCGGTGCTGTACTCCATACATGGAAAAGTTTTTAAGACCTCGTCGTACTTGGGCTTAATGTTGAAGAAGTATTTGGGCTGGTGGGCTGCTGATCTGTCAATAGAGGTTACATCTTGTTGCCATGCTACATCTGACCCAATTATGATGCCTATTATATGCAAGGATTACTCTGATTTGATGATTGTATTTACCATTTCGATGTATAGAACTGTGGACTTGTTCTATCTTACAAATGTTGATTACTGAAAATTATAATTCTTAAGACCAACCAATATTAAACATAAAAAACTTTTTTTTTATTTTCAAACATATTTTTTTTTCAGGTTATAATTAGTTTTTGGAAATTTATGTAGTAACTCTGAAGCAACATCTCATCAGAAATTAAACGAAGAATTACTCTTGAGAACGGCTGTTTCTTCTGGCAATTTAGTAGGAAAGCCCTTACTACTAAGGATATCCTATTCAAGACTCTGATCATCCCAGTCCTGCTCTACGAAGAAATCCTTTGTCGTTTTTGAGAAGAAAATCTTCGAAAAACTTTGTCCCTGGCATAACTCTAGTCAAAAAGAACTCCACATTGGGCGTTTAAGATGACTATGTCATGTAGGGCGATTGGACACCAGAGACTATTAAACAAAAACCTGAATAATCGAGACGAAATACGGAGTCTGCAACCAAAAACATTATACAAGGTGTAATGAAAACCCCGCTTAAAAGTGCCAATTTATGTATCGCGTATGTATTAATCTGAGTGGTTATCATTAAGACGATCATCTGGACGTAAGTTTTACACTTCTCCTAAGCATTAGGCCACATAGGCTTTTCGATCGGAAATCGGTTCATCCGAAAGTCAGCTTCTCTCCTTATAAAAAAATTGCTTATTCCTATTTAACTTCAAAATATATACATTTTATATGCTATGTATTAGTTCGCCATTTAAAAACAAAATAAAATCGATCAGGACACTTATTCTTATCCTTTTTAATAAATTATTACTTCGTACCTTCAACCATCATGACAAAATGTGTGCAATCATTTATGTACACCCTGTGGTGTGTTATCATTGAACAGGTAAAGGCTTTTAAAAACTGAGAAACACTAAAGGATAATGTATTCTTAACACACCAGACTTGCTGGATCCTTTTTAGACCATGAAATGAATCACAATGCGTTCATATACTGCATTTAGAAGTTCAGTAACAAAAATTAAGAAAATGCGATTTTAAAGGATCCAGATAGTCTGAAGGTATCAACACTTTCTCCCGTCCCTCAATTTTACTAAATTTTTATAAATGAACCTTTTTTACAGATAACACTCACTTCTGTTGGACATTCAAGTGTTTTGTGAAAAGAAAGTGACATCGATGTTTTGGTTGTTGGCCAGGAAGGGCAACTTTTACTTCCTGTATAGATAGGTATAACTTGTATATACAGAATGAATGAAAAAAAACCTTTCTGATATAGAAGGATCTGTTGATAAAAATCCCATTTTTAAATTTTTGCATTTCCTCCTATATTCCAGCAGGAAATGCAAAAATTTGCACAGATTTGGTGAGGTAGATCCTATGAGCCAAACGCGGATTGAGTCATACAATTGCTCTTTTGGTCTGATCGCACATATAGATGTTTCAACGGCTATAAGGATTTTCTTCAAGTTGGGTACTAATTATTGGAGAATTTTATGCACTAATACTAGCAATGTTTTTCAGTTTTAATTATATCGGCAGAGTGTTCACTTTTCCTGGTAACAAACGCTGATTAACGCGACTGGCCTAAGCCAGACCTAGGAATTTAAATCTACGAAGAGCCAAGATTCGAGAATTTCAATTATCAGGTACTTTATCGGAAATGGAGAGGAATCCGGGTACCTTCTTGAAGATGGATTATTATTTTAGCTAAGACGTCAGTATGTTTTTTTTCCGATCCCAAGTCAGAAAATATGATTGGCGTTAGTTTAGACTAAAAATACTAATTCTATCATAATCAATAAGTCTGAGTTGGACATACCTATCTATTTGCATGTTGAGAGGATTAACTTCCACTTTGATTGTGAGTTTGACTCTATGCACCACGGATGCACTACTATGCACCGCTGAAGCAGGTCCGGGATAAACCTGGACCTCAACCAACATGCCTCTCCAATTAGCCCGGTCCTTAGTTAACTGCCTCCAGTTGCACACTCCAAGGTGGTTGAGCTCGGTTTCTACTTGTGCGCGCCACTTAAGGCGAGGGGTTCCTCTACTGCGTCCGACGTCTGGCTGGGAATCGAAGACTCTGCGAGCTGGAGTATTGGTGTCCATTCGTTCTACATGTCCTAGCCATCTTAAACGTCCAATGCGGAGTTTTTTTGACCAGGGATTCGTCGATGTTGTGAGTCCTTTCGTGATGACAGCATATACTTAGTCTTACCCTCATTTACTGCTAAACCCATTTTCGCCGCTTCCTTCTCTATACTAGCAAACGTGGCTATAACATCACGTTGAGTCCTACCAATGATGTCAATATCGTCGGCGTATGCTAGTAGGTGCACCGATTTTTGGAAAATTGTGCTTATGGTGTTGGCTCGGGAGTTTTGCACAATCCCCTCAAGAATCAAATTGACGAAGTCACATGACAACACATCGCCTTGTCTTAATCCTTTATTGGTATCGAATGTGTCGGTGAGGCCGTTTCCGACCCTGATGGTACAGCGAGAATTCTCCATCGTCATCCTACACAAACGGACAAGTTTGGGCGGTATACCAAAACTAGACATGGCTCTGTATAGTTCGGCTCCATAAATGCTGTCGTATGCGGCTTTGAAATCGATAAATAGGTGGTGGGTATCGATTTGGACTTCTTGGGTTTTTTCCAGGATCTGCCAAAGTGTGAACATTTGATCGATTGTGGATATTCCTGGCCTAAAACCACACTGATAAAGGCCGATCAGGTTGTTGTTAAACGGTTTCAAGCGTTCACATATAACGCAGATATGATCTTGTAGGAGATGTTGAGCAGACTTATGCCTCTGTAGTTGGCGCAGTTCAGAGGGTCTCCTTTTTTGTGGATTGGGCAAACGATGCTGATGTTCCATTCTTCCATTCATCCGACCAGATTTGGCTGGATGTTACTTACCAAGTCATCTCCTCCAGCTTTATAAAGCTCAGCGGGAAGGCCTAACACTCACTTCTGCTTGAGTTTAGATATTGCTATCCTCACTTCACTTAGGTCGGGTGGTTGGCAGTTTTCGCTGCCATCTCCAATATTAAATGGTTCGTTCTGCTTGACAGCGGAATGTTGTTCGCCATCGCCCTTTAACAGTCTGCAGAAGAGGTTCTTCCATATTCTCATCATCGACTGTTTCTCAACTACGATATTACCTTGTTCATCTCGACAGGATTCTGTTTGCGCCTTATATCCTTGGCTTTGACGTTTTACACTTTGTTAAAATTTGCGAACATCGTTCCTCGATCTCAATATCCTCGATCGCGCGCTTTTCTTGCTCGTTTCTCTTTTTTCTGAAAGCCCGGTGTTCTTCCCTTTTTCTTTGCCAATAGAGCTCAATGGCAGCTCTCGTCTTCACCTGCAGCTAAGCCTTGTAGGCCTCGTTCTTGGCTGCGAGCATCTGTCGGCATTCCTCATCAAACCTGGGTTTCTTGCTGGTGGCAGCGAGAAACCTAGCACAGCAGTTGCGGCTGATCTAATGGCTTGTTGGCATCGTTGCCATTGTTCTTCTACATTAGATGCTGGTGGTGTGGTGTGAATCGAGAGGTTAAGGGATACGCGTTGCGCGAAGGTCTTGGCGATCTCTGGCGATTTCAGTCTTTCGACTTTCGACGGCTGATAACACGATTTGGTAATTTGGTGGGCAAAAGATCCAGAAAAGAACCAGAGGTCGTCCAAATGCATGTTTTCAATTGCAGTAAACAAAAATTCAGTTAAAATCGCTCAGTAACGTTCACCATAGACCGAAACGTTGTTTCCAGCCTCATTTTCGAAAGATAAATGGTCCAATGATGCTATCACACCGCAATGCATTGGCTTCCCGACAAAATCGTGCGGGTTTTCCGAGCCCCAGAGATCAAAATGTGACTCGTCAGAAAAGATGATTTTTCGCCCAAAATCGTTGTCCAATTCAAGCTGCTCTAAGTCCCAAACTGCGGATGGTCGTGCGCCTTCAATTACTGAGTCAATTGGACCTTGTAAGCGAATAATCCGAGATCTTTGTGAAGATCTCTCCTCTTGGTATAGTGTATTTCACGCACTATTGAGCTGTTGATATCGATGGCGAGCTGATGTTTGGGAATTGAGTATCACACTATCGGCTACAGCAGCCACATTCTCGTCTGTGCGCAATGCACGACGACGGAGCCATGAAAGTTGTCCACTAGCATACCAGTTTCATGAACTTTTTTCACAAACTTGCGTACAACAGGCGTTGTGGGTGCTTCATTTCGGCCAAAACTTATTTTCAAATAACGCCATGTTTGGGCTACATAGCGCTCACTTTGGAAATAAGTTTTCCCAACGCTGTTCAAGCGTAAAGCAACTTATTTCGTTTGGCAGAGATATGATACGATACTGACTTTCTGTCAAGATTTCGAGGGGGAAACAGCTGTCAGTGTCAAAATAACCTAGGATTTCAAATGAAACCACTAGATGGCCCACCCTACATTATATGAAAGTACGCCTGATGAATGAATCTTCATGTCTGAATAGGTCTGGAAGATATAAAGTTTAGCGTGCGAAAATAAAAATCCAACAGACTCGATTGGTCGAGTAATATACAAAAGGCCTTTATCTGCTGGACAGGTCAAAAGAAGAATTCAAGCAGATTCATCTTCTATTATGTCATCGAGTGCATAACCGAAAGTGAGGACAATGCTTACCATTCCAAATCTTATTCAATCAGGTATGCAATTACTGCTTTGATTATGAATGTGATACCTACATGCAGAGGCACCCTTAATTGGGTTGTACCCCTATCTCTAACGAAATAAATAATTGTCAACCGAAAGTGTACCCAGTTTCCTATCTATTGGCACAGGTTACAGCAAACACCAACAAAAGATTGTTCAGGAATGACAAACATAAGACGTTTCCAGACACTTTGGATCCTTTCCATCACGAGTGATTCATTTTGTTCCTTTTAACAATTTTCGTATCGCATTGGCTCTATAAGAAAGGAAATGAGATTCTCCAGGATCCTAATAGTCTGGAGGTATCGCCACTTTCTCCTTTCCAACAACGTTCTTCAATTTGTATGCATCACTCTCTCTGAAGATAGCACGCACTCCTGTTGGGCATTGATTTGTTTTGGTAAAAGAAAGTGACATCCTTATTTTGACCTTTATAGACAGGATACATTTTTTACTTCCTGTACACACCTACCGAACCTGTTTCTTTATTATTGCACATCATTGCACGGACGTGACGAATTTAGCATAGATACGTTTAGAGCGTATCCTTACTGGCAGTGAAACTTTTTTTGAAAGTTGGGGATGTTTTGTTAAGGACGATATGGTGATAATTTTTTACTCAATTTTCACTTCCTGGGAGAAGATAATAATAAGTTGGTTTGGTCAGTTTCCGGTATGGAATCATATTAAACAGACCTATTAAGGTTTTCTAAAAGTTCTGTGAAGATCTATTCATTGTCAAGAATCATGACAAATACTGGAGGGCCCAGGCAACAAATAATGCAAATTCTTGCAAAGATATGGTCAATTCGGTTCTAATGTATGCAGCATGCATATGGGATAAATCCATGATGATTATGTCATACACAAGAAGGATAAAATCCGTGAACAGACGGTGTGCGCTAAGAGTGTGCGCGGTCAGATGGTGCTATATGTGTCATAGCGGATATGGTAACTTCGGTAACTTCGACGCTAAAACCAAGACCCAAGATTAAGTCAAAGATATTAAGCTGGAAGAAAAATGGCGAAGCTGCAGAGTATGGCAGGGAATTGAAGATGGACACAAAGACTAATACGGGATATAGTCAAATGGATAGACCGGAAACACGGAAAAGTTTATTTCTTCCATAACCAGCTCTAGCTATGCACGGCTGTTTCGAGGGTATTTACACAAATATGGGCTCAAGGAATCCCCTGACAGTTTAAACTACGGAGAGGTCAGAGAAGACGTACAACATGTATTTTTCCAGTGCCCTCGTTTTCATATTGAAGAGATCTAGAATCAAACATCGGAGAAACACCTACTCCCGGGAACATTGTGCACAACATGTTATCTTAACTTATCTTAGGACACATTGAAACAATATGCAGCGATAATTCAGTTGGTTGGAAAGAGTCAGAAAGTGCAACCAAGAACTTTCGGCATCGGAAATGAAATAAAACAAAAAATCTGGCATCAAGGGTCCAAACAAGGCCTCAAACCTAGCTTCTCCCTTCATTTGTGTGTGCTAGGTTATTATTTTTGAAACAAAGAATAGGACCTCCTGCTTAGCGGCTAATGCGAACGGAAAATTTGAGAAGCTTTTCATAACAATACTACTCTGAGATGTTTGTCAAACTTTTGCAGAAGGTGGTGCAATGAAAATAACTTAGCAGTCCAACGCACTTACCACTAGGCCAAGCACACATGACATCTTCTTTGGAATAAAGGGTGGAAGAAATAGCCTAAATGGCTTACCAGCCCCGCAAAGTAACACCCTGGACACTTCAACCGTACTCGCATGGAACTAACCTTAGGGAGCACGGTTTAAGTGTCCAGGGTGTGGTTTAGGCGCATTCCTGAAATAGAGTACTCAGGTCTGTGAATCGTGCATGCTAGTAATCACGGTATCGTTATGGTTTTTGACTATCAGATGTAAAATCAGCTCCTACCCATCATTTTGGGTCGTTTACATCGATCTGGTGGGATGTGGTAGAACGAGGGTAGACTCTGTTTGGTCTTAACTTGGCAATGCCCAGTGATGGTTGTAACTCTGACTACACATCAAAATTGCTTATTTTTGCCTCTAAGTGGTAACAATCGGGTACTGGTCTTATCCAACCGGATTTGACTTGCTAAACTATAAGTGCGAGAGCTGATAACAAGACGAAAACAGCAACACTATACGCAGCCTGGTCACATTGAACGGAATGAATACCCGGCATGCCTTTCTAGGCGAACCTAGATGAGCTGATTCGAAATATTAAGACAACCGGTTATTTACAAATCTAAAGGCTAAGTCAGTCCCTTGATCAGAGATGGTGGCAGATGAACCGAAAGGTCAACGGTAGCGCTCACATAGTGTATACTGATGGCCACGTGTCCTAGGGGTAACTTATATATTGGAACTCCTCCAGGTTGGGGGTTGTACTTTGGGTTAACTGCCCACCAATAGAAAAAAAAACCTATTGTTACCAAGCAACCAATAGCCTCGGAAGGACTGATTTTATTGTTGACGACCCTGCTAAACGAAAATAGGATAACGACGTTCGTATCTGCACATGGAATGTGAGAACATGGAACAGGTGAGGTGCAAGTGAACAACTAGCGGAAGCACTAAACTGCTATGGAGCAGACATTACTGCCATCCAGGAATTATGATGGGATGGGCCAGGCAAAAAGAGGATGAACAACTGTGACATCTACTATATGGACCGTGTTATAGTGAGCATAAACAGCGACTATTCGGATGCGGATACGTTTTAAGTGCCAGTCTTAGGCAAGGAGTCTTATGTTTCCAAGACATAAGCGAACGCATTGTAACAATCCGCATCAAGGCCAAATTCGCCAACATAAGTCTATGCGCTCTATATGCACTCACTCCTCGACGGAGGAAAAAGATGATATACCTGAGGATTGCTGCTAAGAGTGAATATCCACAACACCACAATAAACCATAAATACTGTGAAAAAATTTAATGTCGAAAGACTGCAATCACCAGACACCGCCAAGACCTTCGCGCAACGCGTATCCCTTAATCTCTCGATTCAGACCATACCACCAGCATCGAATGTCGAAGAACAATGGCAACGATGCGAACAAACCATTCGATCAGCCGCAACTGATGTGCTAGGATTCCCTGGCCCACCAGCAAGAATACCTGGTTTGATGAGGAATGCCGACAGATGCTCGCAGCCAAGAACGTGGCCTACAAAGCTAAGCTTCATGTGAAGACGAGAGCTGCCATTGAGCTCAATAGGCAGAGAAGAAGGGAAGAACACCGGCTTTTCAGAAAGAAGACAAAGGAGTAAGAATAGCGCAAGATCGAGGATATAGAGAGGTGCCACTCTAGAAACGATGTTTACAAGTTTTACGAAAGTGTAAAACGTCAAAGCCAAGGATACAAGGCTCGAACAGAATCCTGTCGAGATGAACAAGGAAATATCGTAGTTGAGACACAGTTGATGCTGAGGATATGGAAGAACCACTTCTGCAGACTGTTAAACGGCGATGGCGAACAACATTCCGCTGTCAGGCAGAAGGCACCATTCAATATTGGCGGCCATAGCAAAAACCTAAATGAAGTGAGGAAAGCAATATTGAAACTTAAGCTTAACAAGGCTACCGCAAATGCCGGCCTTCCGATCGAGCTTTAAAGTCGGTGAAGATGTTTTGGTAGCCGGCATTCACCAACTCAAAAGCAAATTTGGTAGGAAAGTATGCCTGAAGGATGAAACCCCAGCATCGTGTGCCCGATCCACAAAAAAGAAAACCCTCTGAACTGCAGCGGCATAAGTCTCATCAACATAGTCTACAAGATCCTATCTGCCGTAATATGTGAACGCCTGAAAGCGTTTACTAGATTTTGGGCCAGAAAAGTCCACAACTGATCAAATATTCACACATTGGCAGATCCTGGAAAAAACCCAAGAAGCCCAAATCGATACCCAACACCTATTAATCGATTTCAAAGCCGCATACGACAGCTTTTATAGAGACGAACTATACAGAGCCATGTCTAGTTTTGGTATACCGCCCAAACTCGTGCAAGGTGACGACGGAGAATTCTCGCTGCTCGATACCAAAAAAGGATTTAGGCAAGGCGATGCACTGTCATGTGACTTCTTGAATTTGATTTGCCGACGATAGTGACATCATTGGTAGGAGTCAACGTAATGCATAGCCACGTTTGCTAGTATAGAGATGAAAGCGGCAAAAATGGGTTTAGTAGTACATGGTAAGGATGTCGACATGAAATGAGACACAAAACGACGAATTCAACCACGAACTATACGAGCTGTACAGCGACATGCCTCTTGTCAAAAAAAAAACTCCGCATTGGAGGTTTAAGTTGGGTAGAGAACGAACGGACTCCGGCTCGCAGCGTCTTCGTCTTCCAGCCAGATGTCGGAC
Organism: Rhingia campestris; assembly: GCA_932526625.1. Lineage (NCBI taxonomy): Eukaryota > Metazoa > Arthropoda > Insecta > Diptera > Syrphidae > Rhingia > Rhingia campestris. Next base: position 56,525,208 of record OW052182.1, on the reverse strand, counting down.
TCAGTAGAGGAAGACCACGCTTTAAGTTGCGCGCACAAGTAGAAAGCAACTGGAGGCAGTTAGCTAAGGACCGTTTAATTGGAGAGGCATGTTGGTTGATGCCCAGGTTCAATCCAGTCTGTACCGCACTTTAGTTAGTAAGTAGGTATAAAAATTGAATGGTTGTTATTCAATGAAAGTAGGATGATGAAAGGATGCTGTGCTTCTAAAACTCAGATTGCAAGTCAAGCTAATTAAAAGCCTCAGACCTTAATCCAAAAAATTAAAGTATCTCAGAATAAGAAATCAAACATTTCCGTCACCAGTCACCACCCATAATTGGTCTTCCTTACCCCTCTAGCTATCATGTTCATTATCAAATGCAAGCTTTAAACACCTTGTTCCACTTCCCTTATCGCGTGTACACCTACTTTGGTATTTTGATTAATTGCGCATACGTCTCTATGCGAGTTCTAAGTCTTACAGCGAATTTCTTCGCAGCCCTCTGAGTCGGAACAAGAGTGTTTAATAGAGCACATTGAGCTGCGACAGCCCCACTCACTGATAAGGGCGAATTCAACTTTCCCACGAGAATACGTATTCAAAGGCAAATTACCACACCATACCGCAGCGATATGATAATCCGTCGATGGCGACGGCCGCGGGGTGCAGTTTTTTCCTTGAAATCATTCTCACATCCAAAGCCCCCAGCATATGTGCGAGATATCCGACCGAAACCCACTGTACAGAATCGGTCTTGTAATATGAAGAACATGCTCAGCGGTTTGTCACTATCAGCGCAATTTACCGAAATGAATTCGTTCCCTTATCGTTCGAGAGCTCGAAGTCGAACACTGGCCACCTTTTGACGTTGGGACGACCGCGACGACGGGACGTTGACGGCTTGCGGTAATGAACCACCAGTGACATGTAGTACCTAACGCGAAACACAATCAACTCTTGGGGTTACTATGGGTACGCGCATAAGTACTTGCGCTATCGCCAGCCAGAGCGGAATAACTTAAGCTGCGGTTAGGCGAATCTTAGATTAGGCATTCGAAGAGGGCTCCTAAGACGGCGATAATTATGCTTATTTTGGTGGGCAGCGCATAATTAAGATCATTCCCGGGCTAGGTGTGTGTGGGAATTTCCCAACTCGACTTAACCCTTATCTAACCCCTACTAGAGTTGGGTTACAGCTTGGTGACACATCCGCAACCCATTCGGATGGAAATGTATCGGAAATGTCAATCATTGGTGAAAAGTTGGTCCTCTTCCGGGCTGGAGCAACCCAAATACGAGTACACGACTCGGATGTACGTTTAACCTTGATGCGCAAGTAAAGTAGCGCATAGGACGTCCGCGGCAGAAGAGGAAGCAATCCAAATCGCATTTTATTGCGTCTTGCATTATCTGATTGACCTCTAGCTACCTGCAAAGATGAGAGGTAGCCTGTCCAGACGAATTTCTGTCATCACTGTGTGTGTGTGTGTCGGACGCACGCAACAGAGAAGGTAACCTCATAAGTTATGTCACATGGAATATTCCATGCCAATGCGACTTACTACATGATTTTGGATCGCATCCATTAGAAAGCAATCCAAGTGAACCGCCACGACGGAATTCGAAATTTTCGATTTAGGAGGAAAAACAGACGCCAAGACGTAAGTATAGGTATCTCTAGCCAAGGTTCGGCCGCATATTAGGGAAAGGGAAATCGCATTTTGGTGTTGCGTGCCCAGATAATTACGAGTACATGGTGTGTGTGCGCGGGCAGCTGAAAAACCCGCCGAAGATAAAAATGCGAAAAGGACAGATTTATGGTTCCGGACTGGGTGAGCGGACCGGACCGCGGTAGGAAATCGGAAATGGTAGTTAGGTCTTTTGTTTTCTTGTTCTGTGGTCTTCCAAAACGATAATTGATGACACTGGGTGCATAAACAAACTAATTGATGACCTTGTGTCTAAATAAGGACGGTATTGGATAGTGGTTCGGAATTGGAATCGAGATACCTTAAGAGATGTCTTACGCAGGGGTTGCTAGTGTGTTTTCAGGGAAGAATGGCTTGCTGAGGATTTTTGATCAATATGCAGATACATGCGAGCGGGGAGAATTTCATATCTAAATGGCTTTGAATGTTGGGATGAGCTAAGTGCTCTTGAAGTGGATGGTAGCCCGAGGAGTTGTAATCATGAAGATTTGAGAAACGTGTCTATTAGTCAACATGATGTTTATGTTATGACTAAGCGCTGCCGCTGATTATTTGCAAAGTACTTAAGTATCTCATACACTGTTTCGGTTCTTGAACAGTTGAATCATTTGTTTGGAATTCGATTGGAATGGTTTGCAAAGGTTGGGTTAGTTCCGTATTTAAGAGGAGAATACTTTGACAACGGTTGTCACTTTGTATGCACATTGAGGATGTCTGATCCTATTCTTGTATCGTGATCTGTATAAATAGCACTGTGGCAACCAAGAATCTGACCATGCAAGCTATAAAAGGCAGACTTCCATCCTTTTCCATCCAGGGCACAATGCTTCCAGTTATATTCAGTCCAAGCACCCTGGCATCACTTGATCCTTTAACCGGAGGTTCGGTCTTCCTTGTCATCTAGAATCTAAAGGCTGGGATCGTAGATTCTCTTAATTGGAGCAATTTCGTTAATTCGCCCGATGTGGCCGTGCCAATGTAGCCTACTTGGTTTTACCTTATGTGCTTTATCCGCATCTAGGTTCAGCTTATAAAGTTCATGGTCCCATCTTCTCCTTTCTTCGCCTTCCTCGCATACAGGACAAAAGTTAGAAAACTTTCGAAAGTGCTCCACTTACCTGATTGTTGCCCAGCACTCGGAGCAATAAAGTAGGACTGGCCAGGCTAGGGCCCAGTAGAGTAAGCATTTGGACTTTCGGGTTAAGAGTTTTAGTCCCATATGTTTCGCTAAGCTGCAATAGCATTGTTTCCCCAGTGTCAGTCTTCGTTTTATTTCCAAGGTTTCATTCGAGGGGTTGACAAAACTGTTACTTTTTGTTATATTTTGGAGGCTTTACTTTCCAACATGGCTGCCGATCTTAACGATGCGCGAAACCTACTAAGTAATTGTTTGTGGATTGACTCGAAGGGATTGCTGCTAAGTACCATAAGCAATGAGAGATACAAACAAAGCCCGAAAGGAACACGGACAACATATTACGAGTACGTACTAGAAGGTAAGCACCATGCATCCTCCGGATGCAATGCGTAAACTTGAATCTAAACTTATTAGGATGCAGATTCGTTCTAGGGAGCCGATCGGGGTGAAGAGTGATTGGCTTTGAAACGGTTAGTGATCGCTTAGCTATTATCTCCATCAGAGTAAGGTTTTGCAACGACAGCCTTATGAGTACACACGATTCCAATGATGAGATTTAAATCCCATTCAAGGAGGAATTTTATGGACGAAGCCTACAGAGGCTGTTCGGAATACAATATGAAAATCGAAAAGGAAAACATCTTCGGTTTGGTATTTGCAAATCACATCCACCACGAAATGGGAACACAAAATGGCACTGATTTTGCAGGCAGCATCATGTATATGTTGGCAACCAGACAATCTCCAGAGAGTCAAACCGCCAACCAAATTTACCGTGTGCTTATATGTAGATGTGAGGCACGCTTCCAACATCCTGGATGTACAAACATTTAGAGGGGCAAACGTCGACTCCGACCATTTTCTCCTAGCAGCCTAATTTGGAGATCGACTGCAGAACGAGAAGATGCACCGAATGGTATAGAAATGGGAGAAGGCTCTTCATTTCTGCCAATTCAGCCAATTATACGAAAAAGCCAAACAACTGGCAGCTGGGTTGGAAGTAGAATCGCAGGTTCTTCAAAATATCGGTAACCTAGTCACAGACGCGCAGGAAATGAAAAACTTCAGTCAATTTTAGAAAAAAAGCCAAACAGCTGGCAGCTGGGTTTGAAGTAGAAACGAAAGATCTTCGAAATAGCGGCAACATAGTCACAGACGCGCAGGGAATTCCATCTACAATTCCAGCATTTCTAGACGCTGCTTAATGGGCCTAATATCGAGGAAGTGATAGGATAAACAAACCCACCCACCTCTAGTCAACGAAATATTATTGAAGATTATTAGTATTGAAGAAGTCGGCGCAGCTATAAAATGTCGAAGAATAGCAAGGTTGCCGGATCTGATCGAATTCCAGCAGAACGCTCTTCAAATATGGGGGTACTACCATGAAATGCAATCAACAAACGGTCAATCAATATTTCATGCCTTTGGCTTTATTTTTGCAAGAGCCATAGACATGAAATGGGGAATGAAACCTCGTATCACGCATTGGCTCTATATTTCGGTTATAAGACCGATACTTCTTTATGGAATAGTAGTATGGTGGACATCGCTAGAGATAGATGTTAACAGCAAAAACCTAACCAAGGTACAAAGAACTTCAGCAGCACAAGACATTCTTTTCCTCCTACTAGCCCCAGATATTTTCGGCAAGCAAATGGCAGCTAACTCAGCCATCCATCTTAAAGCCATCCAACAGTGGTAAAATATACAAACTGGCCACTCAAAAATTCTACACGAACATACAAATATTCCTGAAAACACCAATTACAGCCTTACAAGGTTAAAATTTGACAAGGAATTCCATGTCACAATCCCAGACGAATTTGTGCAAAATTACTCGGTACATATTTATACCGATGGCTGCTAACCAAATGGAGAAGTAGGTGGGTGCCGACTGGCTAAATCTCAGCCTATCTTTCCGTCTTCTTCATCATTGCAACGTGTTCCAGGTAGAACTCATGGCAATAAAAGAAGCCTTATCTTAGCTGAAAGATAATGTAATATCTGCAAGGATATGAGCATCTTCTCGGAGAGCCAAGCGGCCATCAAGCCCTTGATATCAGTCTCAACAAATTCAAAGATACCCCTAAATTGCCGCTCATATTTGCAAGAGATGTCAGAGCAGTTTAACATTCAACTGTGCATAATGACATCCCAGGGAATTGTAAGGCTGATGCACTCGCCAGAGATCGGACTAAATTATCAGTCGTACCCGACATGGGTACACTAAGTATTCCTATCGCTACTTGTAAAAGCTTACTAGCGCAACATGCTAAGATAGCAAACCGAATCTCAGATGGAGTCTTGGCACGGCGACGTGTCAAATAACCAAACAAATTTGGCAAAAGCTGGATTTATGAAAATCCAAGGGACTTATTTCGATCGCTAGACCATACATTATCACCACCATAGGTGTCAGCACTGGACACTGTATAATAGGAAGACAGGCAGAAAGGCTAGGCCTTCACTTAAACGACTTCTGTAGGAGCTGCATGAACAAATATTAGGAAGAAACAATACTTCACCTTCTTTGTAACTGCCCAGCACTATCAAACAAAAAGAAGCTTCATCTTGGTGCTTCTTCAAAATCACTGCGATTTGACAAAAACGGAAGCCCCTCCGTTTCATTAACAATTTAGAATGGGAAACAATAGGTAACAAGGAGAAAAGAATCCACGAGGTGTCGTTAGTACCCATGGCCTAGCTTTCTTACGACCATTCATGTATGTGTACTTGTTGCACTGGCGGGACCTCCTGTTTTATGCCGAATCCGAACGGCTAAGTTGAGATAAGCTTTTCTATACAATTGATACTACCCGTATGATTTGTCAGATCATCACGAGAGGAGGGTCAGCGAAAAATCATTTAGGCATTGCTACGGCTGGGAATCGAACCCAGACCTTCTACGCAGCAGTTCATCGCACTAACCATCGCGCCACTGAGCCCGGTGTCACAATGGACCAAAAACTGGTCTAAGTGTGCTAGTTTACTCGCTGGCAGCCACTTTAACGTAACCTAACCTAACCTTAGATGGACAAAAGCATGCCCGATGAATGGAAATCACTTCCATATGTTCCATCAATAAAAAAGGCGATCCCATGTAAGGTCTGAACGACTAAAACCTTGCTGTAATATACTTATCGGAACGTGTCAGTCTAAATTCCGGCACGGCAGGTCCACCATCTACCAAAAGTCAAGACGCATAATCTGTTCGAGTATGATAGCATTCATCGCCTAGGGCGCCATAAATTTGTGACGAAATTTAGGCAATGTTGCCTGACACTGGAGGAAACGTGATGCAACGTGTAGTTTGAAACATCTCATCTGAACTTTTTAAAATATTGGTCGGATTCCAACGAGGAAATGCGTTTTCTTCAATTTCTTGTTGGTCGGTCCGGAAATGGATGAAAAGAAGAAACCCGTTGGTCTAATAGTTAACAAGGACAGGACAAAAATGTTTAATACCAACAATTTTTTTAGAAACATAACCTTGAACTAAAAAGACTTTGAGGTAGTTGTGGAGGTCATCTACAACCGAATCCACATCAAACCAACTAATAGCATATTAGGTGAGATACAACGAAAATTGATCATTGGAAACCGATGCGATGGTACTTAGGTTTGCCGAAACAAATGGAATAAATAATCCTAGCCCGAAAGTAAAAATGCTTGCTCTACCGAATCCTAAACCAGTCCCACTTTACCGCGCCAACTGCTGGATGATGAGCAGGAAAGTGAAGGAAATATTAAGCACGAATGAAAACTGTCCATCGAATATTTGATTCTATTGCCGAGGGATCACCGAACAATCGATTTTCACAGTAAGCGATTATGGCGTTTTGCGTAAATGAATTGAAGCAACATCTATGAGGATGTAAGTCTGCCTTGTTGGGTAGCCTTTAAAGTGGCGTTAAGTTGCTTCTTTCAAACATTGCCCAACATGGAAAACTGCTATTAGAGATCCAACGAACAACTGCAGTTCAGAGCTTTCCTAAGTTCATAAGGCCTTTTCAGTCAGTGAAGATTTATTGTCTACCATAAGCTTCCGCGATGTATGATGACCTCATCATCGATTGTTTCAAGGATTATTCATATTTAAACATGGGAATAACATTCAATCCAATGAATGTATGGAATTGGGCAGTGTGGATTAAGAGAACGAGAGTCACAGGAAATGTATCTTTTTTTAGCTAATCAGATACCAATTATATTTTAAAAGTTCCAGACATGCAATAGGTGCTCCTTGCAAGACTTCTTCTTTTGCGGCTTTTGAAATCGCAGGCTTACCACGAGAAACCATAAACCTTCCAAGCCGACATTCAAGAAAAAATCATCAATTTGGATCCAGTTGATCCAGTTGGTTGAATCTTTGCCTCCATAGCCCGTCAACGCAAACGGGACCGACGATTTTTCGAAGAATTTTTCTCTCGAATCGACCAAGCATTTCTTCATCCGCTTTTGATACGGTCCATGCTTCAGCGCCGTAGAGCAGGACTGGGATAATCAGGGTCTTATATAGGATCTCCTTAGTAGTTCGAGTGAGGGCTTTACTACTAAATTGTCTTCTTAGCCCGAAGGAACAGCGATTGGCATATCTTTTAGGCGATGTTTAGCAGACGTATGCATCTGTAGTTGGCGCAGTGCAGAGGGTCTCATTTTTTTGTGGATCGGGCAAACGATGCTGAGGTTCCATTTTGCAGGCATGCTTTCATCCGACCAGATTTGGCTTATGAATTGGTGGATGTTACTTACCAAGTCATCTCCGCCAGCTTTATAAAGCTCAGCGTGAAGGCCATCATTTCCGGCGGGCTTGTTATGCTTGAGCTTAGATATTGCTCTCCTCACTTCACTTAGATCGGGTGGTTGGAAGTTTTCGCTGTCATCTCCAATATTAAATGGTTCGTTCTGCCTGACAGCGGAATGTTGTTCGTCATCGCCGTTTAACAGTCTGCGGAAGTGGTTCTTCCATATCCTCAGCATCGACTGTGTCTCAACTACGATATTTCCTTGTTCATCTCGACAGGATTCTGTTCGCGCCTTATATCCTTGGCTTTGACGTTTTACACTTTGGTAAAACTTGCGAACATCGTTCTTGGAGTGGCACCTCTCTATATCCTCGATCGCGCGCTTTTCTTGCTCTTTTTTCTTCTTTCTGAAAAGCCGATGTTCTTCCCTTCTTCTTTGCCTATAGAGCTCAATGGCAGCTCTCGTCTTCACCTGCAGCTTAGCCTTGTAGGCCTCGTTCCTGGCTGCTGATTGACTTGGAGAAGGATAAAAGCTAGGATCTAGACCCATAAGTATACAAGATTTTCAATTAACCCTAAACGTGGGCTTGACTTCCCGATGACCGTCGAGTTTGTAGTTGAAGGTCTAAGCACGCAATGTTCTGCACTACCAGGGTTTCAGATTCAGTGCCTAATTTCCTCGTTCTGTACTAGATTGAAACTTAAGGCGCTAAATTATGTCTGTGTAACTGAATATTAATATGAGATACTTGCTTAGTTATGGTATTTGGTGTTTGAAAATTGCCGATACCGGCAATAAAAGATCCTCCTAATCAAATATTAAGACAGAAATTGCTTAATTATCCCCTTTTTCCTAACCAAGTCTCAGGTTTCAGAGTAACTCTCCGTCAAACTAAATGAGGTTTTTATCTATTTTCATTACTCAATTGATTTCACGTATCTTATCATCCCAAAATCAACCGCCTCGCCGACTAGCCAAATATATGCAATCTTCCACCCCCTAGTTACATATAAGTCCGACGAAATCAATTTAGTTATCCCTTTGTCATATCAAAAGTCTCTGTCTCCAGGTCTGTAACTCTTATATTACCTCCGCCTATCATCTTGCACAGTCTGTGCAAGTTATGTCGCATCTCTACTGATTAAAGATACCTAATTACGTACGTCTAATGTCTATCCTAGATAATTTAATACCTTCGCCAAGTCTGCCATTCATCTCACCCAGAGTCTCGCCTCTCGAGACACAATAGTCTTTAGTGACCACCGTGTCCGACAGCGAGGTATTATATGATGACAAATAGAAACTAACGCCACGCCAAACCAAGCCGCATCCAGGTAGATTACAATCATGATGATGATGATGAGTCTTCGGTCGTTCCCATGCTCTCACCTTGGTCGGGAGACTGGCTTCCGATTTGACGGGCGACAAGTGTGTGCGCGGATACGCTGATGAAACTCAAACGTGAAGTGTTAATTACCCAAAACCCTAAGCAACGAGAAAAGTAAGTTAATGAGTGCATTTAGGCAGAGCTGCGCATGCCCATAAAAAAAATCTCGTTTTGCATGGAATACATGATGAAGCGGAACCAGTTGCGATTTCTTAAAGATGGCACGACGCAAATCTATGACAGGCACAGGTTTTTATGTGGCTTTGCATTAGAAAGGTGCATGCACTTCTCAGTTGTATAGGTTGAAGTACGATTGGATGGAAGGCAGTTTAGTTGACAACTTGACAAGCATGAGGAAATGTCTGGGTAGTTGATAATCCTCCAAAAGTCCTTAATAAGATGACAAACATGGGCTGGAAGACTATTTTAACGCAATGAGAGACACTTTTAGGCGTCATTTGAACCGAACGAATTCATACTACACACTAGAGTCAATGACCCTAATCATTCTCAAAGGGTTCAACGGGACAGTGAGGTCAAACATTTCTCTCATTTTCTCCCAAGAGGTCACCCTAGCTAATCTCTCTGTAGACTTGATGCAGGTCTGCTGATCTAAAAGCCTACAGTAATGCTCCATTGAAGTTTAAAATAGATCTTGGCCTAACTTATGTGAGAATATCGACTTAACCACTCAATCTTCTATAGCCTGCGAAAGGTTTTTTTTTTTGAAATCACCACAAATACCTAGAATCCTCATGAACTCAAATCTTACTTAGGTCGATTCTAAAGTGAAATCTTTAAATCTGTTAATAGGCATTCAATTTGTAAGTTTTAAGCCAGTCACTGATAATAAGCCCTGCCAAGCAAACATAATACGCTCAAAGAATCATTAGAATTGGAAGTTTGCAGAACCACCTGAACAACTTCAAAGGCATTTCCTTCTTACTTACTTAAGTGGCGTTACATTCCGGAATGAAGCTGAGCCTCAACCAACATGCCTCTCTAATTAGCCCGGACCTTAGCAAACTGCCTCCAGTTGCGCACTCCAAGTTGGCTGAGGTCGGTTTCTACTTGTGTGTGCCACTTAAGGTGAGGTCTTCCTCTACTGCGTCCGACGTCTGGCTGGATATCGAAGACTCTGCGAGCCGGTGTATTGGTGTCCATTTGTTCTACATGTCCAAGCCATCTTAAACGTCCAATGCGGAGTTTTTTGACCAGGGGTAAGCCTCTGTATAGCTGATATAGTTCGTGGTTGAATCTTCGTCTCCATATCCCGTCAACGCAAACGGGACCGAAGATTTTTCGAAGAATTTTCCTCTCGAATCTACCAAGGATTTCTTCATCCGCTTTTGATACGGTCCATGCTTCAGCGCCGTAGAGCAGGACTGGGATGATCAGGGTCTTATATAGGATCTCCTTAGTAGTTCGAGTGAGGGCTTTACTACTAAATTGCCTTCTTAGCCCGAAGAAACAGCGGTTGGCAAGAGTCGTCTTTTAATTTCTGACGAGATGTTGCAGTCAGAGTTAATTCAAAGCCCAGGTAGGCAAAGTCCCGTACTAGCTCAAAGTTATATCTGTGAATGGTGGCGTTTTATCCAATTCGTCGATGTTCTGTGTTCTTTCATGTTGACATCCTTACCATGTACTGCTAAACCCATTTTTGCCTCTTCCTTCTCTATACTAGCACACATGGCTATGACATCACATTGACTCCGACCAATGATGTCAATATCGTCGTCGTCTGCTCGTCTGCTCGTCTGCACCGATATATCGAAGATTGTGCCTCTGGTGTTGGCTCGGGAGTTGACAGTGCATCGCTTTGCCTAAATCCTTTTTTGGTATCGAATCTGTCGGTGAGGTAGTTTCCGACCCTGATGGAGCAGCGAGAATTCTCTATCGTCATCCTGCACAGACGGACGAGATTGTGCTGTATACCAAAACTAGACATGGCTCTGTATAGTTCGTCTCTATAAATGCTCTCATATGCGGCTTTGAAATCGATGATTAGGTGGGGGGTATCGATTTGGACTTCTTGGGCTTTTTTTCCAGAATCAGCCGAAGTTTTGATCAGTTGTGAACTTTCCAGGCCTAAAATCTCACTGACAATGGCCGATCAGGTTGTGGGTAAACCTTGTAGGCGATGTTGAAGAGACTTATGCTCCTTTAGTTGGTGCAGTTCAGAGGGTCTCCTTTTTTGTGGATCAGGCAAACGATGTTGAGGTTCCATTCTTCAGGCATACTTTCATCCGAACATATTTCGCTTATGAGTTGGTGGATGTTACATCCCAAGCCATCTCCGCCGGCTTTATAAAGCTCGGCGGGAAGGCCGTCATTTTATTGGGCCTTGTTAAGCTTGAGTTTAGATATTGCTATCCTCACGGCGGTTGGTAGCTTTCGCTGTCGTCGCCAATATTGAATGGTTCGACAGCGGAATGTTGTTCGTCATCGCTGTTTAACAGTCTGCAGAAGTGGTTCTTCCCTATCCTAAGCATCGACTATGTCTCCACTATGATATTTCCTTGTTCATTTTGACAGGATTCTGTTCGAGCCTTGTATCCTTGGCTTTGACGTTTTACACTTTGGCAAAATTTTGCGAACATCATTCCTGGAGAGGCACCTCTCTATATTTTCGATCGTGCGAGGAGCTCCATAGCCAACGATGTTTGTTTGCTGAATGGTCTCAGGAGCTATTGGAAAATGACCCCAAATTTTCATCAAAAAATCATCTTCAGCGATGAGGCCCATTTCGTGATAAATCTTGATAAAATTGTCGATTTTGGAACGATACCAATCCACATGAGATCCAAGAGCATCCAATGCATCCCGTAAGAGTCACTGTTTGTTTTTTTTTTTTTTTGTTGGCGTCGTCATCGGTCCATATTTCTTTGAGAACGACGTTGGCCAGGCCATCAACATAAACGGCGAGCGTTGAAGGTCGATAATTAAAACTTCTTTTGAACTGAATTGTATGATATGGACACCAACCAAATGTGGTTTCAACAGGACGGCTCTACGTGTCACACAGCTCACTCCACATTGGAAGTTATGTACGAGTTATTCGAGTGCATGTTCATATCAAGTGGAGGTGATGTGACCTGGCCACAAAGATCGTGCGATTTGACCCGGTTAGATTTTTTCTTGTTAGGTTTTCTGATGTCGCAGGTCTATACGAATAAGCCACAGACTACAGCGGCCCTCAAAGACAACATATCCATGCCATATGTCAAATTCAGCCCGATTTATGCTCCAGAGTAAATGGAAATTTCGGATGCGCGCTATCCAGAGAAGCCACGGCGGACATTGGAACGATGTTATATTCCATACAAAATGGCATCTATAGGCCTTTCAAATGAATAAAAATTTTTGATGGTATCTTTCACACACTTTGTTTTATTTAAATTTAAAGATAGGAAGCGCTTAATGAAAGACCATTTGTATACAGCTCTCCAATAAAATAAAAGCAACTGGTGAAAACGCCACTAAATGATGACTTTCTTCAACATCAAACCCTTGTTAGAGCCACTCTTTGACCTTTTCCTTAATTAAGTGATGCTACAGTCCGGAATGAAACTGAGCGTCAAACGCTCCAACTAGCGCGGTTCTTAGCTGCCTGCCTTCAGTTGCGCACTTCAAGTTGGTTGAGGTCGGTTTCTACTTGTGGGCTCCGCTTTAGGTGCTTCCAACACGACATGTGGCGAGTCGGAGTATTGGTGTCCATTTGCTCTATATGTCCTAGCCATCCAATGCGGAGTTTTTTTTGACTGGAGTGGGCAGCCGGTTCCCCCGATTTGGCCGCATGTACATTTTTTTTAAATTCTGCGTATATGACAACTATTTGAAGACCCTAAAAGACGTGTCGAACAAAACAAAAATAAGCTCTGATTCATAAATTAGGTTTTATAATGCGTTTTGAAAAAAGGAAGTTATGTTGCTCCACCCTAAATCAGGGAGGTTACCAACATTGTTGCCAAGGAACACATTAGAAAGTTCAACAGATATTCCAACTAACAACGATACGAACAACGCAGTGTCGAAACCTCTCTTTTTACAGAACAATCATGTGATCACATGATACCGGAAGACATGTTTCTTAATTTTTAAAAGCGTCAACCTAGGGACGCTACTGGAGCTTTATAAAACCACCTCAACTGGGTGATGTTTAAAAAACCTGATTGTTTTTATGTTTAAAGTTCGGTTCCAAACCATTCGTTGACCTTGTTATTTAGACGATTCTCATAGACGATTTTTTCTGTTTTTGAACCTCTAGCTCAGCGAATACATGTTAGAGATCTTTCCCTTCATTACAGATACTACTGTCGTAGATGGTTAAATGAGCTAAACGACATCACCCTTCGGATTCGTATATTTCAACGACTCCCACAACTTGCAGTTGCTGTACATAGGCATACAATCCAACTAACAACGGAAGGAACCGCGTTATCCCAATCGCATTTTTTTTGTTGAGACAAGGAATCAATGGAACGAAAAATTAGGTGAAAAATTCAAACCTACATACAATCTTGAGCAACTTAAGAGTTCCGTTAACAACCTTTGTACTTCGGTTTTTTTTATAAAATTGGAAATTAAAAAAAAAAACACCATATGCAGGTACCTACGTTCATTTTCAAAATAAGAAATTATGTCATCTGAGAATTATTCATTCAGTTTACCACTAAAAAGTCCCAAATTCCATGATAACACCTTTCTGGGAAATTTGAATATTCGTTCAAATAAGCATCTATCCGTTATCGAAACTTGAAGGCCATCGCGATTGTTCAAATATTTTTTCAACTTTTTTCTGCGTCACGGGATTGACAAATACGATCATTTGCCATTTTTTGAAAGTGAAACTGGCGTTTCGGTTTTCCTTCAAAAATATCAAATTAAGAAGTTATTGACAATGATCACATTGCGATAGATAAGAGACACGCATCCACTATCTCTCGAAATTTCCGAAGAAACCTCTTATTTCCGAAAGGAATACCGACGGACATTTACAAATTTAAAAACAAAACATTTAGAAAATTTTCTAAAGATCAGAAAATCCGAGAGGGTGTCTACTTGGTCAATGAGTTTGAAGCACTCCTTAAATAGGCACGAAATATACGCGTTGAGAATTTTTTTTTTACACGAATATATGCTAGGAGTTCACTAGTGCGATGGTAAGTGCGATGCACTGCCGCAAAGGTCTGGGTTCGATTCCCAGCCGTAGCAACACCTAAATGATTGTTCACAGGCCCTCCTCTCGACAAATCTGACAAATCATCCAAGTAGTATCAATTGTCATGAAAAGCTTTAGTTCAGATTCGGCATAAAACAAGAGGTCCCGACATCTTGCAAGAAGTACACATGTACACATGAATGGTTGTAAGGAAAAGCTAAGCCCTGGGTACTAATGATTCGGGTGCGCAAAAATGTGAATGGGTAAGGTTCCCTATTAAAAAACCTCACCAGACGTCAGGGAAGAATTCCCAAAATGTAATCACCAAAGGCATCTGAAGTCCCAGTTAGGATGGACACATTAAACAACCTATTTGAACTGCTCCGAGATATTCGGACAACAGGTCATCTAGGAACATCAAGAATTATTCTGATCCCTTGAATAGATATGGTGACGAGAGGCCAACGGCAGCGCTTTATCCTATATGGGATACTGCTGGCCCCGTGTCCTAGGATTAGAGCAGGCTCTCCCAGTTGGGTGTTGTGCTCACGCAAAAAAAAAATGGTTATCATGACGAAACCAAATAATTCGGAAAGAACAGATTTTACTGTTGAAGACCATGCTAAACGAAACAAATGGCAACGACGTTCGTATCTGCACCTGGAATGTAAGAACATTGAACAGGAGTGCTGCAGGCGAACAACTAAGAGAAGCACTATGCTGCTTAAAACAAAAATTACTGCGATCCAGGATATACGATGGATTGGGCCAGGCAAGAAGAGGATGAAAAACTATGTTATGGTGAGCAGAAACAGCGACTCCTCAGATGTGGATTTTAAGTGCCAGACTTAGGCAAGAAGTCTTATGTTTTCAAGACATTAGCGAACGCGTTGTAACAAACCTCATCAAGGCCAAATTTGCCAACATTAGCCCTAGATATATGCACGAGGCCTATAAGGCTAAGTTGCAGGTGAAGACGAGAGCTGCCAGGCAAAGAGGAACAGTCGAAGCTGAGGACATAGAAGAACCACTTCTGCGGACTGTTAAACGGCGATGACGAACAATATTGCAGAACGAACCATTCAATAATGGCGACGACAGCGAAAGTATGCTTGTAGAATGGAGACCCTCTAAACTGCGACAACTACAGAGGCATAAGTTTCCTAAACATCGCCTACAAGCTCCTATCTGCCATAATATGTGATCGTCTGAAACTGTTTACCAACAACCTTGATCGGCCTAGGAAAGTCCACAACTGATCCTTCACACTTCGGCAGATCCTGGAAAAATTCAAGAAGTCCAAATCGATATACCCACCACCTATTGATCGATTTTAAAGCCGCATGCGAGAGCATTTATTGGGACGAACTATACAGAGCCATGTCAAATTTTGGTATACCGCCAAAACTCGGCCGTCTGTGCAGGATGACGATGGAGAATTCTCGCTGCTCCATCAGGGTCGTAATGTGTCGACCTCACCGACACATTCGACACCAACAAAGGATTTAGGCAAGGTGATGGCCTGTCAAGTGACTTCTTTGAGATCATTCTTGAGAGGATTGTGCAAAACTCCTAAGCCAACACAAGAGGCGCGATCTTCCATAAATCGGTGCAACTGCTAGCATACGCTGACGTTATTGACATCATTGGTCGGACTCAACGTGATGTCATTGTCATAGAAAAGGAAGCGGCAAAAATGGGCTGAGCAATAAATGAAGGTAAGACTACATGATATGACGAAAGAACACAACACATCGACAAAGTGGGCGGAATGTCACCTTTGACAGATACATTAGTGGTACGGGTTTTTGTCAAACTCGGCTTTGCTGATAACTCTGACTTTACATCTCGTCAGAAATTAAACGAATTAATGCTTTTGCCAACCGCTGTTTCTTCAGGCTAAGGAGGCAATTTAGCAATGAAGCCCTTACTCGAAATGCTATGGAGACCATATCCTAGTCCTTCTACACGGCGCCGAAGCTTGGGCAGTATTGAAAGCGGATGAAGATTTCATTCGACGTTTTGAACGAGAAATTCTTCGATAAATTTTCGTTCCTGTTTGTGTTGACGGGCTAAGATTAAACCGAGAACTTCACATGTTGCTGTTCTTATACTTAAGTCTCTCACTCCGTTGATCTTTGTAGACTCTGAGCTCGAAAGTGTCCAACGTGAAGTCGCCTTTTCAATCTTCTTCGTATCTCGTTGTGATATCTGCTTTCAATGTATGTTGTCGTTCGTAGACTAAGGAATCCGTCGCTCAGAGCATCTTTGGATATCTCCGGTGATCGAAAGTGTCGAACATGAAGGCTTCCTCTGTGAGAACGTGATCAATTTGTTTCTGTAAACGGATGGTCAAACGATTAAACCGAGTTACGTTCGTTGCAAGCCACTATCTTTTCCTGTTCCGTTGAGACTGTAGTTTTCAATTCTTACTACAGAAGATGTTGTCTGTCCCGATTTTGTTGAGAGAGTTCATGAGTAGAAATTTTCATGGTATTCTGAGCTACATCAAGGACTCACGATCTTTCTCATAACGAACATGTTCTGACGTCTGTATTAAAACTTTATGAAGTGCAGTCGTTGGCTCTTTGTTCATCCGCCATCTCATCCCATTAGCTCATCTTTGTCCAAGCTGAACTAAAACATAAAACGCCATATTTTCTTCAACTGAAGTATTCGTGGGCTGTCATCAGAAAAACAGTTGAATCAGATATACTGTATCTATGAGGTCAATATTCTTGATGTGGAATGAAATGTTTTATTAGGCAGACCCCATTTACCGTCGATATTGGACGACTCATATGAAAATATGTTGGATTCCCTCCAATTCGTCTTGGGTTCCAGATTAAGTAGATTTGCCATCGAGCCATTAAATGCTGTCGCAGTAAGGTATCCCGCCTTCATTTTTCTACTTGATTTCGGTTCATCAAAGAGTAGAACTGTAACTTCCCTTTCAAGAGCACCAATTAGAACATGTCCGGGCTTAACAACTTCATAGTCATTTGGATCAAACGACTTACTGGAATTAAGTTCAATTTCCACCAAAAACATGTTAAGTTCTTGGAGATTAAACATATATTCGGTTGGAGCTTCAAAATGTGAAGCTTACGGTGGTAAATGTTTATTCTATCCCTTACCAGAAAAAAAGAAGGAAGTTCCTTCTTGAAAAGGCATTAACAGTAAAGCCATGGCTTTAAAACTAGGTAAACCTATACTAAAATTTTAAAAATTATCAAAAATTAAAAAAATAAACCTGAGCTACACTGTGCAGTTCCCCCATCACAATTGCACCTCCTATGCGCACATCTCTCGTAAACTCCCAAAACTTTCATTGCCATGGGAGAAAATAAAAAAAAAAATAATTTGGGACAAACGATTTGCTAATTTGACGATTTGTCAAACAAGTTCCGATGCTAAACTTGCGCGCCATCAGTCATTCGCGTTTACCGCCGCCTCTGAGATACTTAAGTGCCTACCTGCCCGAATTTTAATTGCGGTTTTATTATAGCACATCTAAGGCATTACATTTTTTTTCCTTCAGTTTCTCTTCACCGAATCGTTGGTGTTGTTGTTTGGAAAGTTTTCATTCACAGTTCACCCGAAATAATTGTCAAAAAAGATCGCCCCCTTTCCCGATTGAAGCTAACGCTGAATTGCACTTTAAGGGGCGCGTCACTTCGCCAACACCCCCAAAGTGGTGTTATCGTGCATTCTCGGATATAGTTCCAAGGTTACTTCTCAGAATATCTGATGAACACAAAGATATAGATCGCGATATCTGTATCTACGTTTGGCTTATGTCGTAAATCCGGTCAATGTATGAGAAGTATCTCACCCGAGCCTCACTGTGACGCCAAGGCAGGGTTACACGTCTGCCAAGTGCAAATTAACAAAAAAAAAATTCCAACATTTTACAAACAAAACCTCGGATATCATGGGAACTGGATACAAACATCCACGTATCTGACGTTGCATTTTCTCATACAAAGATGATGACAGAGGAGCGAGAGAGAGACTACACCAAATGCCTGGGCACATGAATTGAGGACAAATTTAGAGAATTCCATGGGTTTCAGCTGGGTTCACCCCGGTTAGCGGGAGGGTAAATGGAACACGAAACGTGCCCTTGTTCATACACCTAGCGTATGCGAGTGTGCCGCCTGGGGTCTGGGAGTGTTCGGCGTTTTTGTGATTTCAAGGTGGCATGCAGAGCTTATCACATTTCCTCAATTGCGAGTTGTGAGATATTTTTTATGAAGCTAGAGTGTGTGGATGGATGTGTTTGCTGGATGTTTGTGAAATGCGATCTCAGCATCAGTGCTGGTAAACAAATGTCACATGTGAAATATTTTTTTTTTTTGATACAAAATCTTTGTTTGGGTGGGCATTTGTGAAGCATCCGATGGGATGAGAAGAGATACACTGGGCTTGAGTAGGATATATTGTATCTATGAGGGCAATATCCTTGAGAGACATTTTTTATTATGTAGACAATGGACCGATGATTATGCCACTCTGCAATGTAAGCGTAAACGTTATTACAAATGTCTTGAACTTGAGTGGATGGAAAACAAGATGCCTAAGCATTGTGGCCCCTATCACAGTAACTACAAAAAATAATTTCTAAGTCGATTTAACCTTTTCGACTGGCAATACTTGCAATCAATGAATTGCTTTACGTATGACAACTTGAACCGTCGATACTGCACAACTGATATGTAAATATGTTGGATTCCTAACACTTGTCCTTGGATTGCAGATTAAGCAGATTTTTCATCGAGTCATGGTCGTCTTTCTACTCGATTTCTGCTCATCCACGAGTACAACTGGAACTGCTCGTTCAGGAGTATGATTTAGGAAATGCCCAGGCTTAACAACTTCATAGTCATTTGGATCGGCAGACAAATTAACCAAAACCACCAAAAACGTATTAAGTTCTTCGAGATTAAAAATATTTTTTGACACGACGAAAATGAAACTGGAAAGACTTGACTGCGTCTTCGATCAATCCACAAAAATATGAAGCTTGCGATGGTATATTTTTAAATTCTATCTCGCAACACCATTTCATATAGAAAAATGTTTCAAAACCACAATCGCTTACAACTTCGAAACGAGTTGCTTTAGTTTTTCACTTCGTCCTCGAGATTGAGGATGACTTGGGCGCAAGTTACACGAGTTTGGCGGTCGACAGGCAGCAGCTGATGCACGGACCGGACGTTTTACGAGAACATGCGCAAGTCTTTGACCAAAATTCGCCATAGGGACGACCGGCTGAAGGCTAATTGCAAGGCACGGCGTCTGGTCTATGTTTCCGGCGACAGCTCGATATCCTTGTCGCTAATATAGATATCCGTTAGTTTTTCAAAGGTTTTTAATAAGACGGATGCATGGCTCGTGGTTTATTCTTCGTTTCCATAGACCATCAACACAAACGGGACCGACATTTTTTCAAATAATTTTTCCTCTAAAATCGACCAAGGATTGCATCATCCACTTTTGATACGGTCCATTCTTGTTCGATGCTTCAGAGCCGTAGAGCAGGACTGGGATGATCAGGGTCTTATATAGGATCTCCTTAATAGTATGAGTGAGGGCTTTACTACTGAATTGCCTTCTTAGCCGAAAAAAGCAGCGGTTGGCAAAAGAAAGAGTTAATAGCAGAGCCGATGTAGACGAAGTCTCGTACTGCCTCAAAGTTATATCTGTCTATGGTGACGATCTGTCCAATTCGTCGATGTTGTGTCCTTTCGTGTTGACAGCATATACTTAGTCTTACGCTCATTCACTGCTAAACCCATTTTTGCCGCTTCCTTCTCTATACTAGCATACGTGCCTATGACATCACGTTGACTCCTACCAATGATGTCATTATCGTCGGCGTATGCTAGTAGTTGCACCGATTTTTTGGAAAATTGTGCCTTTGGTATTGGCTCAGAAGTTTTGCACAATCCTCTGAAGAATTATATTAAAAAAGTCACATGACTTTGCATCGCCTTGCCTAAATCCTTTTTTGATGTCGAATGTGTCGGTGAGGTCGTAATTCTCCATCGTCAACCTGCACGGACGGATAAGTTTGGGTGGTAAATTAAAACTTGACATGGCTCCATATATAGCCAGTCTCTATAGGTGCTGTTGTATGCGTCTTTGAAATCGATGAATAGGTCGTGGGTATTGACATTGAGGACTTCCTGCGTTTTTTTTTCCAGGATCTGCCGAAGTGTGAAGATTTGATCATGTGTGGACTTTCCAGGCCTAAAACCACACTGATAACGGCCGATCAGGTAACTGGTAACGGTTTCAGACGTTCAAGTATTACGGCAGATAGGATATTGTAGGCGATGTTGAGGAGGCTTTGTAAAGCCTTATTAAGCTTAAGTTTAGATATTATTATCCTCACTTCACTTAGGTAGGGTGGCTGGTAGTTTTTGCTGACATCACCAATATTGAATGGTTCGTTCTGACAGCAGAATGTTGTTCGTCATCGCCGTTTAACAGTCTGCAGAAGTGGTTCATCCATATCCTCAGCATCGACTGTGTCTCAACAACGATATTTCCTTATTCATCTTGACGGGATTCTGTTGTATCCTTGTCGCGCGCTTTTCTTGTTCTTCTTTCTGAAAAGCCGGTGTTCTTCTCTGCTTCTCTGCCTATAGAGCTCAATGGCAGCTCTCGTCTTCACTTGCTGCTTAGCCCTTTCGAAATTCAATTTTTAACAGTATTTTTGGTTTGTTGTGGTGTGGTGGATATACGCTTTCTTACCTTGGCTGCAACATGATAGTGGTCCGAGTCTAGGTTAGCCCTAACTAACATCTATCTTATTCATGGGGTAAAATAAGAAAATCCTATTATCACAATGAAATACATTTTGATTCCTAACATCAAAAGTTACTGAACCCAAAATGAATGAATTCAAATTTTGAATTTTTCTTCCTTTAGTCCTCTAGTCCCTTATCCCACCATAAAGTCACAATCTCATGTGCAATCCTGAATCCAATTACTTCCAAATAAAAAGTGAAATGTTCCCTTAAATTCACCCATTTTGTTGAAATTTTGACATTTCCCTTTATCCGCAATTAGAAAGATCATCATCCCCATTACAGGCATCGTTGGTGTCATCGCATGACCTCACGAATTGCACCCTCTTCCCAAAAGCAGAGGAAAACCCAACAAAACGGTAAAGTTCATGTAGCATTATTAAAATTGGATTTTAAATGGCACTCGAACGGATGTTTAGTTTGGGGTGTGTTTGTTCGTGTGTTCTGGGATATCCTTCATCCCCCGGTGTATGCACTTGGCTGGTGGTCTCTGGTGGTGGTGTGCTACCGCCTGCGAGAAGACTGAAAGTACCGAAAATTGTAATTTGACGTTTGTTATGAGATGAATGGCAAATTAAATCCTCAAATTGGATATGGACGGACGGTTGAGGGATGATGATGACGCGGATGATGTTGTTCTAAAAGTCAAGGGCGTACATATCACCCACTTCAGTGCGGGATTCAGGGATGTTAGTCTTTGCGGATAAATTGCGTGAAATTAAGTGATTAAGTTTGTGGTAGGATATATGTTTAGGTGTAGAAGTTGAAATTCGAAGCTGGGAAGAGGGTGGTTAATGGATTTCTAAGAGCAATCATTTGTTGCTAATTATTTGATGATTTTCAAAATGGGCATTTGGGATGATAATTGGATTTTAAGTGATGAACGTATGTTTTGCAAAGGACGAAATAATTGACCATGTCTTGTCTGATGGAATGGGGATGGGGGAAGTGAAGTCAGAACTCAACACGACAGTGCTATCATTATGATAGTGAGGTGTTGCAGAACTAGGATAGATATTGAGCGGCGGCCTAGTTTTGTAACTTTGTCTACACATCAATTGTTCTTAATTTACCTCCAAATGGTAACCATGGGTTACTGGCCACAAACAGAAACAACCGGATTTATATTGTAAGATAGGTAGGTAGGTAGGTAGTGCGAGATTCTTGTCAGAATGGCTGGTCCAAAATATGCTCCCTACAGGACGAGCTACTGGTGCTCAAGGTTGTATATTGTGCTTTGTGTAAACATATTGTTTCGAAGCAACACATCTTTGGAGGAACAGACTCATTAGTACCCAGGGCATAGCTTTTGCTCACACATTTTTGACGTAATGGGCTCGTTAATACTCGTAACCATTCATGTGTGTATGTGTTTCTCATACAAGATGGCGGGACATAATGTTTTATGCCGAATCAGAACCTCAACGAAGCTTTTCTTGAGAATTGATACTAGTCAGATGATTTAGGTGTTGATACAGCTGGTTATCGAACCGAGACCTACTGAGCGGCAGTTCATCGCAATAACCATCGCGCCATTGGGTCCTTGATTTACCAAAATCTCTTTTTTTATTGAATGGGGTCTTTCTATATATGTAAACCATTAGGTATAGAATATGACATTGTTAGATCCGAGAGGTCAAATCCGGCTAAATTTGAGCATTGGCCTGGGTTAAATTGATTTTGAGGGCATCATTCGATCGCGTCTTATTGGCATAGATTTGTGACTTCAGAAATCCCCACAATAAAAAGTGTAAAGCGGTCAAATTGCACAATATTGGTGGCCAATTCAGGTCTCCTTCGCAAGATATATCCCTACCCTCACATCGTTCATACAGAATGTGCATTGTGGCGTTTGCTGTGTGCAAAGTAGTGCCGTCCTACTGGAATCACATGTCAATATGGTTTAATTCGGGTCAAACGGAATTGGCTATCAATAATCTGTAGCTCTTGATGACAGTTGTTGGCTTCTCCAAAGTTCGAAAAAGTACGGACCAATGACGATGCCTTCCCAAAATCTGCACCAAACAGTAACTTTTTGTGGATGAATTATCACCTGGTGAACCTCAGGTGAGTTTTACCGGCCCATCATATTCGACACTATCGAAACAAGAAATTTTCAGTACAAAAGAGCCACGACCACGACTAAAGTTTAAAAAATGGGCTGGATAACTGAATTACTGAATCCACCAAAGAAATGCTCGCCTACTGCCTGACCAATATGGAGACCAATAGAGGTAATACAAAGGAGCATATGACGCATCCATGACCCGCAAAATGTAAATGGAATAAATCCAGTGTATCGTTGGTACAATAGCATCTCGAAGCGCAGAGAGGAGTTCCTCAAAATGCGAAGACTACAGCAGCAAGCAAGACAAAGTCGAAGAAAAGACTTAGAGAGCAATTTCTGAAAAAGAGGAATTAACTCAGGAAACGCATCAAAAAGACTAAAAGTGACTAAAATAGTCTTAGAGAAGACCTCAAACGCAAGTGCATACAGATAAGTTATGAACAAAATGAAAAGTGATATAGCAGCTGCACCGTCTTGGCAGATTCTGAAACACTCTTGTCAATGGCCTGATCCCTAGGCGCTAAAACGTCCAACTGACACAAGTACCAAGAGAGGACATGGAAGTGATGACAACCTTAGAAGTCCTGAATGCAGTATCCACTATTTAAAGCAGAAAGACTCCAGGAATGCATATCGCATACCCAATTTGGTTATAAAGGAAACCTATCAAAACCTATCCAGAGGTATATGCAAACCTGTATGAAACATCTTTAGCGGAAGGAAAATTTCTACGGCAATTAAAAAGACAGAGGCTGATACTAATAGCAAAAGGGGGCAAACCACCAGAAGATATGCATGTTAGACACACTGGAGAAAATCATTTGACAAAGACCCGACCAGTATACCGAAGGTGAAAACTGACTCTCCAACCATCAATACGGTTTCAGGAAGAAACGAAGCACCAGTGATGCGATAAAATCAGTGGGGGGAAGAAATAAGTTACACTCGACGTTAAAAATGCCTTCAAATAGGCAAGCTGGAACAACATAATGACAGCGCTAAATAACATCATTTCTAGACAGAACCCTCTTTTTCGACACAGACGAAAGACCGGAAACGTACGAAATCACAGGAGGAGCTCCACAGGGGTCAGTTCTGGGACCAGCTCTATGGAACATTATGTACGATGGAGTATTGGCTATAAGAAAGCCAAGAGGGGTAGCAGTGGCCAAAACCATAGAGGAAGTGACGCAACACTGCAACAACACTATCAAAGATGTAAAGATATGGCTCAACTCGTCAACAGAGGCTGTTCTCATTAGCTTTCTCGCTTAAGACTTAAAGCAGACTTAAAGGTTTAACTTCAGATAACACCTAAGGCACACGAGTGAAAAAACCAGCCGAGTAGTCGCAGGAATATCAAGGCTTATGCCGAATATTGGAGGAACAAGGCAGTAAATATAAATCTGCTTGCAATCGTAAGCAAATCAATCCTCATGTACGCAGCCCCCATATGGGCCTCGGCCACATGAACTGAATCATATGGAAGAAGGATAAACTCTATGCACAGAAGAGAAGCAAGGAAGGATGTGTATAGCGCTGGAGGTAAAAATCTCAGCGTCAACATATACAATAACGAAGACACAGAGAGATTTATTATTAGAGAAGCCACTGAATATCAAAGACAATGGAACACAACTCCAAGATGGACGCACAAACTAAATAGACGGACAGTAACCCCACGAAGTCTCATATCGTATATGCTATCGACAATGAAGCATGGGACTCCAACAACAACATCATTGCAAATATAATGGAAGATCAGAGGCCACAGGAGAGCGAAAACCCAGGACAATAAGAGGAACTGAAAGAAAGATGTCAAAACCTGCCCTATGAATGAATGCCTTGACAGGCGGTACAGTAGGGATTTACATGACAGAATAGTGGTGTGTTTTGCCACGAATACATTTTCTAGCATGGAGTCCTGCATAACTCGTAACACGGGCCACAGAGTATCCCAAGTCCTTATGGAGATCTTTACCAGCTTTCAATCGTTATAACCGAAATACTTCTCAGGAGTATCTGTCACAATGGTGACGTTTTTTAAAGAGATGAAGAATGTAGCTCTAGATATGCTTCAAGTATCTTATGAAAAGAGCTCGACCATTTTGTAAAATTACTATAAACTGGAATGCTACCTTATTTTCTGATATTTTAAAGGCTGTGCATCCACCAACGGATATGCCATTAAGCCGATTTTATGTGTACTTCAGACAAACTTTACCTCTTTTCGTTACGTAGGCATTGTCTGATATTTTAAAGGCTGTGCATCCACCAACGGATATGCCATTAACCCGATTTAATATGTACTTCAGACAAACTTTACCTATTTTCCTTACGCAGGCGTTATCTGATATTTTAAAGGCTGTGCATCCACCTAAGGATATGCCATTAGGACGATTTTATATGTACTTCAGACAAACTTTATCTGTTTTCGTTACTTCGGCGTTACATATCAAATCGAAGAACCACTAGACATGGTTGCCCTATTATATTAAAAAATAAACGGCACAAAGCAGATAGCTTTTCTTATTCATCCTCATCAACAGTTTCTGGGACGACTAAAAACTCACTAAAGATGTCAGCCTCCAACGACATATCTGCTTTCTTGTCTGCATTAGCCTGTTCAAGTGGATGAACCAGGTTTGGATATCACCTACTTGTTTTCCAACTTTAATCCAAATAAAAACTCCTTTCTTTAGTTAATACCTGCAGATATCGATAAATCCTTACACTTAATGCTTTAAGAAAGGATGCTGCATTTCCATCCTTTCCTTTTGGATCAATCCTCCACAGGTCAGCGAACCTTACCCGCTTGAATAAATACCCTCAATTCCTTCGACCCATTAACGGGGTAAATATTTTATTATGGTCCATCAATCAACATTGTCTTTAGTTGTTTGTTTCCTCGAGGATATCGCATCTGCTTCCCGTGTATAATTTCGGGATGAAAAAATGCAGCATTACCATACTTCACCATCTAACACTATAATTTATCACTCGCCAGATTCTTTTTTTTTTTTTGTTCATACTTCCGCGTCGAGTGGCCAAACAAGGGATTAAGAGGATACACAGGAATTGGTCCAGCGCAATCACTTCCTCTTCCCTAAACTTCTATTGTTCAAGGGAAATCGCCATTAACCATTATTTCCTCTTCTTCTTCAAATTTTATCTCACAGTATATCTCTAACACGCAGATCATCTTCAGCAGCACTTATGAAAGTCGTGGAAGCATCCCCTATACCCATGTTTATAGGTCAATATTTATTCAATTTCATCCCTTGTGCCCTATTAGCATTCGAAGTGATCTTCGGCGCATAGAGGCTACTGAAGGTCATCCCCCTAAGGTGAATGGAAGGTCCATTTACATCACACCTTTGTACTGCTCTATGCCCAGCGTAATCATAGAAAATCAAGAATACAAAAGGTTGAGAACAGGACACCAATAAATCACGAATGTCCTGACGTAACTGCCGAAAAAAAATGCTGATGAGCAAAAGGGTTGAGGTACAACTATCCCCTTGATCTTGGATTTTTTTTGTAAATTCAAAGGTCACTTAGTGCTTGAGGAATATTTGAGGTAAGCACTAGGGGCTTTGTTTAGGAATTTTAGGGGATGGATTGTTGGATATATCAATGCAACATCTTAAATTGGACTGTGGATAGTAGAGAGAGAGTTTAATTAGTAAAAATTTATGAAATTGGGAGTACCTTGATCCTTAAAAATTAAAGTCAATAAAAAAAATTTCAATTCAAATTTACTAAACGCCCTTATTGCATAAAGTAAGAGAGGAGTTAGATAAATTGAATCCAGCTAACACATTCTCCAGATCTTACTTTCCCATCTTTGTTCTTTTGCATGATCGTTGATATTTGTCGAAATTAGCTGATACCCTCGATTTTTTTTTTGAATTTCATTGACAAACAATTTTCTATAAGGTGTAGCACTATTAAGCTTCAGCTTCCCTTCAAAACAAAACAAATTAAACACCAAGATCGCCCATGGTTTTTGGCAAAAATAAAAAATCTTATTTGCCAGGCTGATGAAGCTTCTAAGAGCACCACATAGCTTACAAAGCATCCGCAATGCAAGGTTTTTCGTGAAATTTAAGATTGTGCATTTGATTGTGATGAGCTAACTAAAAAATTCTCATCTGTGTCAACTACTGACCCCACTGATCCATCGATCTCTTAATTCACACATACTTTCGCTTCATCAAAATGCTAAATACTCAAACACCTTCATTTTCAGTGCAACGGACGAAACCGAAGTGCTTGAAAGTTTTCTTAGAACAAAATAAAATTCGGTCAGGTTTGCTGAAATCCATCCGACTTTGTTAAATGCAATATGTACTTCCATGTTGCTTAAAACATGTAACATACGATTTAAACTCGGTTCTTATGACCGACGTTAATCCTTGCGTATGGAAGTTGTCAAAACCATTCTAACGAATGGTGGGTGCACGACTGGGTCGTACGCAACTTTCTCTTTCACAGCGAGTTGGGCGTTAGATCAAATAGCACACATTTTGATTATTAGTGCTAAAAATGATATAAATAATGTCGAAATGTGATTATACGAACGTTTACTCCGAAATCGGTGTCCATGTGAATAATAATGATTTTTCGTTATTAACCAAAACTGAAAATTCCGTTTAGTGATAGTTGGGCTAAAACTAATTATGTGGAGTTGTTTAAAACTATAATAGTAGCATATATATTAAATTTCATTCAATTTGAAATAGTAGTTTGCGAGAACTTAACGATTTTCTTTATATGGCCTGAATGACAAAATCAGTTATAAGGACTTTCTCGAAAAAAACAGGGTATGCACTTTTGTTGGAACTAATATGCTTATACAAATACAAATTTTTGGCGCAACAGGCTCGTTAGTACCCAGGGCCTAGCTTTCTCACAACCATTCATGTGTGCGTGTGTACTTCTTGCACGTTCGACTCCGAACGGCTAAGTTGAGATAAGCTATTCTTGACAATTGATACTACTCGGATGATTTGTCAGTTCATCACGAGAGGAGGGCCAATGAAAAATCATTTAGGTTTTGCTAGGGCTGGGAATCGAACCCAGACCTCCTGCGCGGCAGTTCATCGCACTAACCATCGCGCCACTGAGCCCCTATATGCTTATATTATATATAATTTTAATCAAAATCGTGAGAGCCGTTTTCGAGAAAATTGAGGTTATGTGTAATATATATATATAATATTATATGGCTAAAAGCAAACAAAAAAATGGCCCAGAACTATGATCAAAAGAAACTTGGATACGAAATTTGAAGAAAATCGGTCAAGCCGTTTAGTCTGGGGAGACCATTACGGACAGACGGAATTCCAAAACCACTTTTTTATGTTCTGCTATCATCGTAATATTAGAATCAATCAAAATCCCGAGGTCGCAAATTTTCACGAATACAATATCTTTCTCTTTGTAAAAGAAAATTATAAAAGGCAGTAAGGGTGAGTACAGACCGATCGGAATTTTACAATTTTTCTTGAAAATCTTAGAGAAGATAATGAACTCTTTATTACGTGCGTATCATTCCACAAATAGAATGCTTTCCTTTGAACAGTCTGGTCCTAAACAAAGCTGCACAAAAGCTTTATTAAAAGCAGTGGAAGATATAAGGCAAGTCGTAGATGAAAACAAGCTTACTTTTCTTACACTACTTGATTTTTCAAGAGCATTGGACACTGTTAACCATGCTACAGAGTATGTGCAGCAAACTTGTAGAACAGTTTGAAATTTCACTATCAACCGCGAACTTGCCTGTATGTCATCTTTTCTTCCCATAAATAAAAGCGTTGCCATCGTTCCCTCTACATACATGATCGTTCCCTCCAATATATATGAAAAACTCGTCCATACATATGTATGCTGACGATGTTCAACTTTACAACAGCTGCAGTAACTTCTGTAGCTTACTTACTTACTTAAGTGGCGCTAGTGTCCGGAATGAACCTGGGCCTCAACCAACATGCCTCTCCAATTAGCCCGGTACTTAGCTTGCTGATTCCAGTTGCGCACTCCAAGTTGGTTGAGGTCGGTTTATACGCGTCACTTAAGGCGAGGTCTTCCTCTACTGCATCCGACGTCAGGCTGGGAATCAAAGACTCTGCAAACCAGAGTATTGGTGTCCATTCCTTCCATATGTCTTAACCATCCTAAACGTCCAATGCGGAGTTTTTGGGCTAAGGGCATGTCGCTGTACAGCTCGCATAGTTTTTGGTTGAGTCTACGTCTCCATATCTCGTCAACGCAAAAGGATTTCTTCATACACTTTTGAAACGGTTCGTGCTTCAGCGCCGTAGGGCAGGACTGGGATGATCAGGGTATAGGATCTCCTTACTAGTTCGAGTGAGGAAGAAAGAGGGGTTGTCAAGAGTTATTCTTCGTTAGCCGAGGTAGGTAAAGCCCCGTGCTATACCTCAAAGTTATGTCTGTCAATGGTGACGTTCTGTCCAATTCGTCTATGTTGTGTGTCCTTTCGTGTTGACAGCATATACTTAGTCTTGGCCTCATTTACTAACAAACCCATTTGTCATAACGTGGTTATGACATCACTTCGAGTCCGATGTCAATATCGTCAGCGTATGCCGGTATTTGTACCGATATATGGAAGATTGCGCCTCTTGTGTTGGCTCAGGAGTTTTGCACAATCCCCTCAATAATGATGTTTTAGAAGTCACTTGATAGTGAATCGTCTTGCCTAAATCCTTTTTTGGCATCGAATGTGTTGGTGAGGTCGTTTCCGACCCTGATGGAGCAGCGAGAATTCTCCATCGCCATCCTGACGGACGAGTTTGGGCGGTATACCAAAACTAGACATGGCTCTGTATATTTCGTCACTATAAATGCTGTCGTATGCGGCTTTGAAATCGATGAATAGATGGAGGGTATCGACTTGGACTTCTTGGGATTTTTTCATGATCAGCCGAAGTGTGAAGATTTGATCAGTTGTGGACTTTCCACGCTAAAAACACACTGGTAAGGGCCGAAACCGTTAAACGGTTTCAGGCGTCCACATACTATGGTAGAAATGATTTTGTATTCGATGTTGAGGAGACTTATGCCTATGTAGTTGGCGCAGTTCAGAGGGTCTACTTTTTGTGGATCGGCAAATGAGCTGAGGTTCCATTCTTCTGGCATACTTTCATTCGACCAGATTTGGTTTATGAGTTGGTGGATGTTACTTACCAAGTCATCTCCGCCGTCTTTGTAAAGTTCTGCGGGAAGGCCGTTATTCCCGGCGGCCTTATTAAGCTTGAGTTTAGATATTGCTATACTTACTTCACTTAGGTTAGGTGGTTGGTAGTTTTCGCTGTCAATGGTTTTTTCTGCCTGACAGCGGAATGTTCGTCATCGCCGTTTAAGTGTCTGCAGAAGTGGTTCTTCCATATACTCAGCATCGACTGTGTCTCAACTACGATATTTCCTGGTTCATCTCGACAGGATTCTGTTCGAGCCTTCTATCCTTGGCTTTAATGTTTTACAATTTGGTAAAACTTGCGAACATTGTTCCAAAAGTGGCACCTCTTTATATCCTTGATAGCACGCTTTTCTTGCTTGCTTTTCTACTATCTGAAAAGCTAATATTATTTCCCTTCTTCATTGCCTATACAGCTCAATGGCAGCTCTCGTCTTCACCTGCAGCTTATCCTTATAGTCCTCGTTCTTGGCTGCGAACATCTGTCGGCATTCTTCATCAAACCAGGGGTTTTTTGCTTGTGGCCGCGAGAAACCTAGCACATCAGTTGCGGCTGATCTAATGACTTGTTGGTATCGCATCGTTGCCATTATTCTTCGACATAAGATGCTGATGGTATGGCATGAATCGAGAGGTTAAGGGATACGCGTGGTGCGAAGGCCTTGGCGGTCTCTTGCGATTACTGTCTTTCGACATTCAATTTTTTCACAGTATTTTTGGTTTGTTGTGGCGTGGTGAATATCCGCATTCTTACCTTGGCTGCAAAACGGTCCGAGTCGATATTAGCCCCTCGCAATGTTCGGACATCGAAAATACTGGATGAGCGGCTCTTGTCTATTGCAATGTTATCAATTTGGTTGACCGCCATGTCATTTTATGAATATCGAGGTGAGAAAACCGTGGCTATAGTGGCATTTCGTTCCGCATCGAAGTCAATTAGGCTAAGTCCGGTGCAAGTCGTGTTGTCGTGTAGGCTGTGTTTTTCGACAATACTGCTAAAGATGTCTTCTATTCCTTCCTTTCGGATAAAATCTCCCAGCACGATTTTAACATCGTACTTCGGTAGTCGCTCGTTTTGTCCAGGAGCTCGTATAAGAAGTCCTCCGTAATATCAAATGTTTCCTTCCTCTTGCGCGCATGAAAGCCTTATGTTGACGAATTTGGCCTTGCATTCGTAAATGTCTTGAAAACGTAATACATCTTGCCTCAGTCCTCCACTTATAACAAATCCACATCCGAATAGTCGCTGTTTCTGTTCACTATAACACGGTCCATAGTAGATGTCACAGTTTTTCATCCACTTTTTGCCCTGCCCATCCCTTCGTATTTCCTGGATGGCAGTTTAGAGCTTCCCCCAGTTGTTCGCCTGCACCTCTCCTGTTTAATAATCATGTTCGTCAACAATAAAATCAGTCCATTCCGAGGCTGTTGTTGCTTCGTAGTAAACTTTTATTCTGTTAGTGTGTAGTTAACCCAAAGCACAATTCCTTACCTGTAGGGCTAGCTCCAATTCATTGGATACTCCTAGGATACGGGGCAATCATCATCCACTATGGGATTTAGCGCTCCCGTTGACCTCTCAGCTCTTTCGCCACCATCTCTGTTTAAGGCGCCCGACTTGAGATTCTTAAATGATCTGTTGTACGAATTAGTCGAAGCAGTTCAAATAGATTGTTGACATTGCACATTCTAAGCGGAACTGTAGATGAAACCGTTGACTCCATCTTGTGAGTTAGTCCGCTGTTTTCTGGGGGAGGTTTTTTGATAGGGGACCTGAACCCTAGCTAATTTTGGTCCACGAGTGTTATATTATTTAAATCTACCCCGAATATCTGCAAAAGATTTTTCTATTTACCACCCGAGGAAGCGTCCCATGGGTGTCTTGCAACTTGCAACTCTACATGGAATCTTTGTACATATGGCATTTGAATTCGATAGACCTGTCGTGCAGTATTCTTGCTTCTACTTCAAATGGTTGTGCATACCCATAAAAAAAAACAAAGCTGCTAAGTATTGAAGAGCTGGCCGTTCTGTTGTTTCTTAGAAAACCATTGCTTAGCCGACCTATTCTTTGGGGGTCCATTTGAATCGATATGAATTATTTTCATGTCCTACCACTCTCTCGGAGGAGACGATAGAATTGCAGCTAGATGTGTCTTCTATTACCCGTGCTTAGTGCACATAATTTTGAAAAGCCCGCTTGAAGCTAGCGCCCACTTGATTGTCGAGAATTATTTCTTTCGCAATACTCTTCGATTTATTTTAGTTCGCAGACTGCATTATGGCCACCGCATTTTTCCCCAGGATTTTCTTCTCCTGTTTTGTTGATCAGTAATCTTCAGTAAGAAGGCTTATTTTGAGCTGCAGTGCTTTCAGTGAATTTCACTCAATTTCATAACTTAGATATTCCACTAAGTATAGATCTCTTCAACTCCCTCTGAGCGCCTCTTATAAAATTAAGTGGACCCTAAAGGTTTGGCAATTTTTTTACATGAGGTTACTACTTCGATTCTTGTAGCTGAGATAAGGGTAAGAGACCACTAGCCAAGATTGCAACTTCTGTCTTATTGGTAGTTCTTATAAGTCAATGATAACCTCAGCTTCCTGTACAATGATTTTGCGATAAAAACAAGAGGATTTACTCTTTTTGTCGCTTTGTGTCGCTTGTTGTGAATTTAAAAGGCACACTCTGTAGCCCCTGAGGGCAACATTTATTCTCATGGATCCCCACGATTTCTGAGTGGATCATCACCCAAAACGTCATGTCCATCACGACTTTTGAATCATTCTATCACGATCATCTGAATTATAAGTTTCAGTTTTCATAATTGAATTTGATTCCACGAACCTGGTGGTGTCATTAAAAGTGACGCACCTCGCACCTCGTTGTGCGATGTAATGTAGCGAAATAATTGTCAAGTGTCAACGAAAATGCTTTTTTTTTTAAAGAATAAATGAATGATTGCCTGTTTTAGGTATTTTTCGTCTTTTGAGTGTGTAGTGAGATTTATCAGCAAACACTCTTCAGCAATGCACGTCGAAATAACTTTTGTGGCGTAATGCGTGTGATGCAATTCTTGGAGCTGAACGGATTATCTGCAGCAACCCAACAAGCATTGAAGAAGGGAATGTTGAACGACGACGAAGTCGTAGCGCAATCCACAAATGCGATCGTACAGCAGCAAGACGCGTGAGTTTTGGACTATTTATTGGTCGAACTACCTTCGGCAGATCATTATTTTTATTTTTATTTATTATCCTTGTAACGGAGCTGCTAGTTTCTGTTGTCATACATAATTTATCGCAGATAACCATGGGATGTCTGAGTTTATTTTTCGTAGATGAGTTTTGTGGAAATTAAATTTTATGATCAAGTCGTGTGGAGAGTGTCCCATGTTTAATGTCAAAGGGAGATTTTTTTTAAAGTCATTGATAGCTATATTAACAGAAGAGTCTCTTAATTTTTTTTATTTACAGATGGAACATTCTTTTTTGAAATGGTAGGTATCCACCACATGTTTTAAGTCACTGGAATATGAAATAAACATTTGTGTCCAAGTAGCGACAACGATGGTGGAACTGACATTTGGTCTCTTCAGCTATATCAAACTCCACTTTGGTAAGCTTTCTCAGTTTGATTAAGCTTAAAGGATTCTCCTATCAATACCATCATTCGCTACCTAGGGCTCACCCAACATGTGTCTCTTATTAACCCGGTTTTTAGCTAACTGCCTCCAGTTGCGCACTTCAAGTTGGTTTAGGTCAGTTTCTAATTCTGCGCCCCACTTAAGGTCTTCCAATAGTTGGTCCGATGCCAGGATGGAAATCGAAAACTCTGGAATATTGGTGTCCATTAGCACTAAATGTCCTTGTCATCTTAAACGCCCAATGCAGAGTTTTTGAGACAGTTCTTCTGGTAAAAGTAAGCTAGCATTGCGATGATAATAAAGGGTCCGCCAAATAATTGAAAATGCTGAATATTTTCTCAAATTTCTTTTCTTTTTTTATTTGAAAGAACAATCCTTCCGATTAATAATGGAAAATAATTTCATTCAAATCGCTGCCTCGGCTGGCCATGCAGTAGCCTACACGATCGGTCCAATTTTTAAGCACATTATCGATTGTGTGCAGCTGTTTTGACCAATGGCTTCACGAATATTGTCCTTTAAAGCGTCAATTGTCTCTGGCTTGTCGGCGTAACACTTATCTTTTACGGCACCCCACAAATAATGGTCCAACGGTGTCAAATCGCAGCTCCGAGGTGGCCAAACGACATCAGCTCTGTGGCTGATAATGCGATCTTCAAAAACAGGGCGCAAAACATCGAGTGTAACTTCGGCTGTGTGGCATGTAGCGCCGTCCTGTTGAAACCAAATGTTGCCAATATCCTCCTCTTCAATTTCTGTGAACAAAAATTCGTTCAACATGGCCCGATAACGATCGCCATTGACTGTAACGGCCACTCCTTGCTCATTTTCGAAGAAAAGTGGCCCACTTATGCCTCTGGACCAAAATCCGCTCCAAACAGTGACTCGTTTCAATGTATGCGTGCGGGTTTTCTGTGCCCCAAATGCGACAATTTGCTTGTTTACATACCCGCCAAGATCAAAATGAGCTTCATCTGAAAAGATGATTTTTTTGGCAAAATCGGCATCTTCTCTAAGTCGATCGCAGGCCCACTTAGCGAAGCGAAAACGCATTGGATGGTCAGTTGGCTTCAACTCCTGAACCAATTGGACTTTGTATGACATCATACCAAGGTCTTTACGCAAAATTCGTCTCAATGATGTCTCCGAAATGTTCAATTGTTGAGAACGACGGTGAATTGATGTTGATGGCGCTTCACGCACACTTTCTGCCACAGCAGCAATATTCTCGGGTGTACGCACTTTTTTTGGCTTTTCACGCTTTGGTTCATCGATGAGGATGCCAGTTTCTTTCACTTTTTTCACAAGATAACGAACATACCGAGCTGACGGTGCTTCTCTTCTTCCAAAATACTCAGTTTTCGCACACATTCTGCAACATTACCATGATTTTCAAAGTAATGTCGCAATATTTCCCAGCGTTGTTCAAGCGTATACAAAACCATATTCGTTCAGCGGAAGGATAAAACTAATTATCTGTCAAATCAGACATGAGCTAAGTGTTACCATTCACGAAATAAGCACTAGTTGACAAAAAAAAAAGTTAGATGGCGGACCCGCTAGATAATAGATTATAATCTACAGTTCGATATTTTTGGTCGCAATCACGAGATTGCTCTGTTCTCTATCTGAATTACACATTTTGATAAAAGTTAGTTGCTAACACGTTTCATCGTGTAGAACGTCCTCATTTCATCGGCATGGATATGCCAATTGGTATTATTCTGGCTGGGACCAGTGCGGTTTCCTCTGAAATGGTTCTAAAAGCGGAAAGCGTTCTCAAAACATCAATTCTATAAACTTTTGATAATTGTCTCCTGCATTCACTTCTAGCTATTGCGTCAGCAGAGTCTAGGGCTGATATCCCTGGGTCTATCGATGTTTGAAAAAATGCTTTCAATCGATGATTGCAGGATCTTTGATTTGTTTCCAACGAAGTCGAGGTGCGCCTGTCAATCAGTACACCCAGGTACGATATAATCGTTTGATCTCCAACTCGTATTTGCATGAATTCTACTTCTTTTCGGCTAGTCATTAGAACGGCTTTTGTTTTCTGTTCTGTAAGGTCAAGGCCAGCAGATTCAAGCCAGTCTTTGATTACAACTTCGTTTTTTCTCTCCTCAACCTCGTGATATGCTTTGCTACGATTACCTACCATGGCGATATCATCTTCAAACCTTCATCCTTAGTGGCTATGACATCCTTAAAGCAACATCGTACAAATTATTTCACAGAAGTGGGCCTAGAACATATCCTTTTGAAACGTCCGCTGACGTCCGTTGGAGTACTTTGTGCCTTTGCCGATGGCAATTACCCCAGAAGGTTGCGATTCGGTACCTTCCAGAACACCCAGGTACTTCGTTTATTCTACAAATTTGGAACTGACACCAAGTATTTCCTGCTGAAAAGGCGTGCGCTTATATTGAACTTCTCATGGCCGCAATTGTTGGCAATATTTGTGGACAATATATAATTCCACCAGGGGATAGTGACACTTTCCACACAACCAACGAAACAAAGACTTTCCTGAAAGAGTGATGCCATTGGTTGGTCATCATGTTATTTTTGCGTGATAAGCCAATACTTTGGCATATTAATCGAGTCGCAGTAAGCTATGTCTCAGCGTCATACAAAATGTAGAAAAACTTGTCCAGCTTGAAGGAATCCCACCGAATTCGATTATTTAACGACGCCTGTCTGACGGTGTTTTTCCCTAGAAATTCACTGTCTACATTGTAGATATATCTTATTTCTGACAAAATCTGTAGTGAAAGTTGAAAGCGTATACTTCGTATTGTCCTAATTCAAGACCAGTCTTATCCTTTTCGCCGCTGACTTGATCCTAGTCAAAGTATCAATTACTGTTCGCTTGGTTCTTCCCATTTGTAAAGATTGCACACTCCACCTGCTTGGTATCTTTTCGAGGATGATATTAAAGCAACAATATAACAATGCGGCACTTACACAATAAAAAAGTTGCGCATATCGATCGGTATGAAATTCTTGAGTCCTTTTCATGGCCTGACGTAATATAATGCCTCTGTAGTTGCTACAGAGTAGGCGATCTTCCTTCTTAATTTGGCAAATAGTGCTAAGGTTACAATCGTATGGCATTTCTTAAAAAAAAACTACTTTTGGCACAATAGGCTTCCCTGACCATATTTTGCAGATGAGTTGTTGTATGGTCCTTACTAGGTCAGCTCCGATAGCATCTTGTTACCCATGTTGTTTAACACAGCCGTGGTATTTGTGGCAAGCTTGAGGGATATGCGTTCAGCATAATCTCGTCATCAAAGACGACTCTGAATCCATTTCTGGAGTTGTATATGGATTGTCTTACCAAAGGTGAAATCTTTCGTGAATTTCACACTAAAATCTACCGGTAGTAAACTCATGTCATGATGGAGGATTGAAAAAATAAATATTTGGCATAAACTGAACTTACAGAGCCTCAAACCTATCTTCTCTCATCATTTGGTTGAACGAAGTTTGTGGCAAAAATAATCCACAAAGAAGAGGACCTCCTTCTTAACGCCGATTCCGAACGGCCATTTTGAGAAGTTTCTTATGAAAGATGTTTTTCAGTTAGAAAAAATCAGGCGTTGACACATTCGGGATTCGAGCCCGTAAACCCGTGCTTAGTAGTTGAACGCCCTAACCCCTACGCCAATGCACCTGCAGTGTTAGAGGCATTGCTTTGGGCAACTGTTTTGGCGAATAAGTCCGTAGAACAGTCTTCCTCCTCTATTCTAACATGTTCTATATACCTAATGCTCAAGGCATTATGTCACAGTCTTTATCTGACAGCTGTTTCGCACAGATACATGAACGATCTCAGCTAATTCTGTGAAAAAATAGGCCAAACCGGCCAAAGAAAAATTTATTTTCAGCTCATTATTAATTCAAGAGAAGATCCAAGACTGTAGGACTATAGGATTATGAACATAAGCTCTTGTTGTGCCTTGTTTTAGACCTTAAGCAAACATAGACCTCCAGCTTAAATAGTGAAATTGTCAAAATTTCACAACATTCGGAACTAGTGACACCCAGTTTAAAGAATCTTGAAACTTGTATCAAAAATTTCCAATTTTAACAAAAACTCTACCAAATTGCACGTAAAAAATTCAACAAAATCGTACCAATAGTTACTTACCTAACCTCGTTTTATAGATTCGTCACAATAGAGTAAACAATCCATCTTCCCCCCATCGAGTTGTATAACACGCACAATGGCTTAGGATGCTCACACACAACAACATAAATCTATCGAGATGAGTATCTAATTCAGAAGCAGAATAACCGTTCCAACAGTCCAACAACAAAAACAAATAAAAAAAGCAACAAAACCGATAATCATCCCACACGTTTGCCGATAGAAAACCGCCATTAAACTCCAGACGCGTCTTCTAGCATCCGTATCCGAAGACCAACCATCATCCGCAAATCACTGATGAGTACCACGTTCGCTCAGCGTTCCACTGTTTATCATGCATGACCCATTATGGAAATAAACCTTTAATCTCGGCATTTATGTGCATTGAATTCTAGTTGCAGCATTTCGTTCATCCGCCCAAATGATCATCGCCATGATCACTCCCCAGTGCTCAGTCACAAGTCGAGCTCTCTCTCTAATTCGATGGTGGATACCCATCATACAAACGACCACGGGTAAGCCTGTGTTTGGGTATTTGGATGCAACACCACGATATGATGATGATGATGATGATGATGATGAAGATGAGCGGCGTGAAGATCGACACTGTCGATCTCAGGCTATGTGGGTGTATTCACCGGCTTACAGGATGCGACAAACCATCAGAATACTAATTGAGAGTAGACGACACACCACCACCGCGCACCGGTCATCTGGAGACACCGGTAGAGGGTAATAAAATTAAGAACCTAGCAGGTATCTCGAACGTCTTGGTTCTCGTCTCTCTCTCTTGTATCTCGAAGATATTGAATTTTTTTCGGTATTTTTGGTACAATGAGCGATTCTTTGATGGCTTTGGTGGACTGTGGAGTGCTACTGCTGCTGCTGGTTCTGTGTGTGCCCTTCTCAGCGTTTTGTCTGCGGAACGAATCTGAATACAAATTTGTCGCTGCTGCGGTTAATTCTTTTACAATTGGAATACATAATTGAATGCGCGGAGCCTCCATTGTTGTTGGATTCGTTGGAAGTGGATTTTTCCGAGGTTTGGGAACGTTCATCCAACCGCGAGACTGAGACCCTAAAGAGTCATAATTTATGTTACGAATCCCTGAAAGTAACCATTTATTGGCTTCAAAACGTTTTATTTCTTTCTTATCCGCAGATATGATGTAATTCGTCGGTGGAAGATGCTTCTGGCATTTAAAGTAAGATACTTCATATGGAGATATATTTAACGGCCGTTTTTTTGTTTATTTAGATTTTTTTTATTACTTTCGATTTCATTTTCGATCTGCAAACCGGCAAGCATTTATATGCAAAGTTCTTTGGGCTATAAAAAGGCTTTCCAGGATAGAATACCTCGTAGTGAATGTCCAGTTTTTTTATTCATCAAACAATAGAACAAAGGTCACCTAAAACCACGTCGCAAAAAAAGAAGACATCCGTTAAAAAAATACCCTCACCAAAGGGTCACTTGGTATCCCATCCGCAAGACAAACGTATCTATAAAATGTTCTAGTTTACTCGCCTACCTGAAACCTTCTATTGGCAGTTATTTTTCGTTACTCCAATTTAAATAACAGTACATAAGCCCAACTGGTCAAGATTTGCATTGTCAAATGTAAAATAAAAAAAATACGCCATCTATCTATATACCAACAGCCATGCCGTGTGAAAGTATCTGCGAGGTTACATAAGAAAACTGACCTTATGGCGATTTATCCCCGACGACGTGCATGTCTGAGTGTCCTTTTTTTTTTCATCCATTGAACGAAAGTAATGTTCCTTTGCTGGCCGCAAACTGCCCAGAACTAGAGCACATATATTACGCGATTGTATCCTTAATTTGCATCTTATGGTGAATGCGATGTGAATTTATTCCCACAAGCAACCGCACCGTATCCGCATTCAAATTGCGCTCAGGTAGAAGGAAATCTGTTGAATTTTCTTATCCATTCTTCGCGCGCAAGGACGTTACGCTGTCCTGTGAAAGGGTTAATTGTATGGACACTCGGGGTGGCACAGGTATATCAGAGCATCGGAGCATCGTTCTACTTTGATTGTTTAGAGATCATGAACCTTTTCTTATCCTGGGATGGTCGACTTGTAATTAATAAAATTCTTTGTTCGCCATTGAGGAAGAAGATGGGTTTTGTGGGACTATCTAGGGCAGCTGGAGATGCTATGCAGACCGAAGGCATAACGACGGTGATGATGTTGAAATTTTTAAAGAATCCACACTGTTGTGACTGATAAAATTAATTTCATTGAAGCTCGTTGTTATTAAACATGAAACATGTTCAAGTCCTGTTTGCGTACACGTTGTACCACCTGAATGATTTAATCGCATTTCCGTCTTATATTTAGCGTAGGTTCCTTGGCCCATTAGTTTGTCCGCAACTGATAAATTTTTCATACATAGATCCGAAAAAATAAACAAGACAACGATATATCCATGGAAATAATATGTTACACGGTACACCAACTGAGGATTGCTAATGATTAATAAGGAGACACTAAATTATGATGTATCTCTCTGCATATCTGTAATTATATGCAAAAAAGATTAAAGCAAGCTATGTAATTGCCTCCTATCGTCCGTCCGATATCAACCAGTGAACTTCTTTGCGCAGTTTCGCTGAAAGGTTGCTCACAAAGTTTGTGTTTGCTCCTTGCTGCATTCACACTGACCATTAATTGTGGTAACATTAGATCCTGATCATCTCAGATATTCTTCACGGTGCAGTAGCATGGACCATATCAGAAGTGGGTGAAGAAATCCTTAGTCCTTTCGAAATAAAAAAACATTCATACGGTTCTCTTTAACAGGTGAAAGATTCACACACGAACTTATCGAGCTTTGCAGCGACATGGACTGGTCAACAAAACACCGCATTCGACGTTGAAGATGGTCACCACAGTCTTGGATTCCCAAACAGACATCGGACGTAGTTGGTGAAGAACTCGTCTTAATTGCCGAGCACAAGTAGAGACCGAGTCCAACAATCTTGAATTCTGTAACTGAAGGCAATTAGCAAAGGACCGTGCTAATTTAGCGGAGAATATTGTTTGTGGCCTGAATCAACCGGAATCATAGCTCCACCAAAATAAGTTAGTAATTGAGGTAGCGTCCTACCTAAATTACTAACGGTGTTTTCTTTGGTTGGCTGTGATTTTTTTAAATGCTTTAAAACTGGTGTCCAACATCCAATGGTAAGATTAAAAAAAAATGAGAAGGCTACAATCAGCTGTACGGATCGTTAATAGGCTACCCCATCCCATCCTTATAATAAATATACCCGAAATGTGGGCTAAATGACTATAAAATATAGAAAATTACGTTATCAGATCATATTGTTCAGACGGTTGCTTAAATTTTTTTAAGGTTCGACAAAAACAACGTTTTCCTATTGCATATGCCTTGGGGTAGGGTATACTAATGTTTTTTTTTCTTTGGAAAACGCCCTCAAAAAGTAGGTATGGGTTAAAATGATCTAAGGACGAAATGTTCATATGAATTTTATTAAAGTTTTTTCGATTATTTAGAATTTTGACCGAAAGAGGTATTTTACTGTTCAGACACTTTTTCAAATTTCCTACCATTTGACCAAAAACGACGTTTTTTTTTGAAAAGTGGGCATGGCAATAGGCGGATTTTAAAAATGTTTTCACTTGTTGTGAAGCAACGCAAAAGGATCCTTTATACTTACTTACTTAAGTGGCGCTACAGTCCGGGATGAACCTGGGCCTCAACCAACATATCTCTCCAATTAGCCCGGTCCTTAACTAACTGTCTCCAGTTGCGTACTCCAAGTTGGTTGAGGTCGGTTTCTACTTGTGCGCGACACTTAAGGCGAGGTCTTCCTCTACTGCGTCCGACGTCTGGCTGGGAATCGAAGATTCTGAGAACCGGAGTATTGGTGTCCATTCGTTCTATATGTCCTAGCCATCTTAAACGTCTAATACGGAGTTTTTTGACTAGGGATACGTCGCTGTATAGCTCGTATAGTTCGTGGTTGAATTTTCGTCTCCATAGCCCGTCAACGCAAACGGGACCGAAGATTTTTCGAAGAATTTTTCTCTCGAATCGACCAAGGATTTCTTCATCCGCTTTTGATACGGTCCATGCTTCAGCGCCGTAGAGCAGGACTGGGACAATCAAGTCATATATAGGATCTCCTTAGTAGTCCGAGTGAGAGCTTTACTACTTCATTGCCTTCTTAGCCCGAAGAAACAGCGATTGGCAAGAGTAACTCTTCGTTTGATTTCTGACGACATGTTGTTGTCAGAGTTAATAGCGGAGCCGAGGTAGACAAATTCCCGTACTACCTCAAAGTTTTATCTGTCGATGGTGACGTTCTGTCCAATTCGTCGATGTTGTGTGTCCTTTCGTGTTGACAGCATATACTTAGTCTTACCCTCATTTTGCCGCTTCCGTTGAGTTCGACCAATGATTTCAATATCATCGGAGTATGCTAGTTGTTGCACCTATTAATGGCAGATTGCGCCTCTTGTGTTGGCTCAGAAGTTTTGCACAATCCTCTCAAGAATGATCTTAAAGAAGTCACTTGACAGTGCATGGCCTTGCCTATATCCTTTTATGGTATCGAATGTGTCGGTGAGGTGAGGACCTGATGGAGCAGCGAGAATTCTCCATCGTCATCCTACACAAACGGACTAGTTTGGGCGGTATACCAAAACCAGACAACCTGTATAGTTCGACTCTATAAATGCTATCGTATGCGGCTTTGAAATCGATAAATAGGTGGTGGGTATCGATTTGGACTTCTTGGTTTTTTTCCAGGATCTGCCGAATTGCGAAAATTTGATCGGTTGTGGACTTTCCTAGGCTAAAACCACACTACTAAGGGCCGATCATATTTCGGCAGATAGGATCTTGTAGGCGTCTCCTCAACGACTTATGGCTCTGTAGTTGGCTCAGTTCAGCGGGTCTCCTTTTCTGTGGATCGGGCAAACGATGCTGAGGTTCCATTCTTCAGGCATACCTACATCCATAGGAACATCGTTCCTGGAGTGGCACCTATCTATATCCTCGCGCGCTTTTTTCTTCTTTCTGAAAAGCCGGTGTTCTTCCCTTCTTCTTTGCTTGTAGAGCTCAATGGCAGCTCTCGTCTTCACCTGCAGCTTAGCCTTGTAGGCCTCGTTCTTGGCTGCGAGCATCTGTCGGCAATCCTCATCAAACCAGGGTTTTCTTGATGGTGGACGCGAGAAACCTAGCACATCAGTTGCGGCTGATCTAATGGCTTGTTGGCATCGTTGCCACTTGTTCTTCGACATAAGATGCTGGTGGTATGGTGTGAATCGAGAGGTTAAGGGATACGCGTTGTGCGAAGGTCTTGGCGATCTCTAACGATTGCAGTCTTTCGACATTAAACTTTTTCACAGTATTTCTGGTTTGTTGTGGCGTGGTGGATATTCGCATCCTTACCTGGGCTACAACAAGGTAGTGGTCCGAGTCGATGTAAGCCCCTCGGAATGTTCGAACATCCAAAATACTGGATGCGTGCCTCTTGTCTATCGCAATGTGATCAATTTGGTTGACTGTTCGTTGATCTGGAGACCGCCATGTCTCCTTATGGATATCGAGGTGAGAAAACCGTGTACTGGCTATATTGGCACTTCATATTGGCTCAAAGGTTTTGTCAAGGAACTCGTAGAGCAGTCCTTAGTTGTATCATCTTTTTCCTCCGTCGGAGCATGAGCGCATATAAGGCTTATATTGGCGAATTTGGCCTTGATGCGGATTGTTACAATGCGTTCGCTAATGTCTTGAAAACATAAGACTTCTTGCCTAAGGTGGCACTTATAACAAATCCGCATCAGAATCAGTCGCTGTTTCTGCTCACTATAACACGGTCCATAGTAGATGTCACAGTTTTTCACCCTGTTTTTGCCCGGCCCATCCCATCGTATTTCCTGGATGGCAGTAATGTCTGCTTTGTAGCAGTAATTTCTGCTTTGTAGCAGTTTTATGGCTTCCGCTAGTTGTTCGCCTGCACCTCTCCTGTTTAATGTTCTCACATTCCAGGTGCAGATACGAACGCTGTTGTCCTTTTTTCCTTTAGCATGGTCGTCAACAATAATATCAGGCCTTTCCGAGGCTATTGGTTGCTTCGTAACATAAGCTTTTTTCCATGGATGGGTAGTTAACCCAAAGCACAACCCCCAACCTGGAGGGCCAGGCCCTTGTTTTGACCCTAGGACAGCGGGCCGGAAATACCGATGTCAGTAGCCCATTTTGGGATATGAGCGCTGCCGTTGACCCATTGAGGGCTCCTCCCCCACCAACTCTTTTCCAACACCCTGGGTCAGTATTGGAAATCCCTATAGACCTGGTGTTCAAATATGTCGAAGCAACTCATATAGGTA
The DNA here is from genome assembly GCA_932526625.1 of Rhingia campestris. NCBI lineage: Eukaryota > Metazoa > Arthropoda > Insecta > Diptera > Syrphidae > Rhingia > Rhingia campestris. The sequence goes on along the minus strand of OW052182.1, from coordinate 56,480,784 downwards.
TTACACTACCAGTTCGATAAAACTGGAGCTGTAGGCGACACCGTTGACTCCATCAAGGGAATTCCTCCGCTGCCGCCTGAGAGTGAATGCCTTAGTGAGAGGACACTCCTCCCCCCTCCACCAACGACCTTCCACAGGGGTTTATTACCCCATCTCCAGTCGAGGTACTAGGCACCCACCAGTCACCAGCGTGGAGGTGAGAGTAGGAGTTGATAGTGAGAGGCTAGAGTGAGAACGCTTGTGTTCTTATGTAATCGCATCACTATCCTTAAACACCGGTCTTATCTTACTTACAAAAAAAAAATCAAAAAAATATTACTACGATTAGTAAATGTGATCTCCGAATAGGCAGCCAGCAAAGGACTTTGCACGAACCTTAAAAACTAACAAACTGCTCGTTTTCTGCAGGAAATACAAAGTACTTCACCCTTCAAAGCTAAATGGCTACAGTCTCAAGTTCTTAGAATTGACCAAATACCTCGGTCTAGTCTTTACTGAAGGCCAAAATTCAGGAATGAGTGAAAAACTACCGCGATTTTACTCATTTTTACGCGATTGAAAAGGCTATCGAGGAGAAATGGGGTATCTTAGAATTAAGAATGCAAAGCAAAGAGCCATACTCCTGCATGGTGATAACGTCTGGTGACGATGCTCAAGAGTTGCCTAAAACCGCAACCTTCTGGGGAAAGTTCAAAGATCAGCTAACATATGTTTCTTTTGATCACTAAAAACCAACACCAACCTGAGCTAGATGCTATCCTACAGCCAGTGCCGTTCTACATCTTTGGCAAACAAACCAAAGTCTGTGCAGCATTAAACTGAGAGCTTTAATGTGAACAGATAAATATCCTACATCACCTAAATGAAAAACGAAATATCTGCGATTTACGGCCCATACAGGGCCTCAAACCAAGCTTCCCCCTTAATTTGTGTTTGCAAAGTTTTTATTATTTTTCGCACAAAGAAGAAGACCTCCTGCTTAATGCCTAATCCAAACGGAAAATTTGAGAAGCTTCTCATATTACTCTTGAAACTTCCATTCTCAGGCATCTTTAATGGAAATTAGTTACAAATGACAAATCGGTTCATATCTACATGGATGGGCCAAAACTGATTTTGGTGTGGCTGGGGACGTTTTCTCCGAGATGATTGACTTAAGCATAGCATACTTGTCCTAGGTGAAGTGTAACGTGATGTCCAGGAAAGATATCTGTATCGCCAATGAGAGACAAGTGGCAACCTCGGTCCCCCAGTAAATATTCACATATCCAAGTCCATGTGGTATCACAACGGACCTCACTGCTCCAAGTTTTTACGCGCGACACGAGCAGCCACCATTATTTACCAGCAGGATCTGGTCACAAAAGATTGGATCCAACTTCGGAGTAAATAAGGAGCTCATATTTTCCATCTCCAACCAAATCCAAAACTAATAAAATATCCTTACCTATGATTAAGGATTAACTACTCTTCAAAAATGATTAAAAAGGAAATTAGTACATCCCGCCATTTTGTCAATCAATTCCTTACTCCCAACATGATGTTCCACATCTGATTTGAAGTAATAAATTACCCGCCTTGACATATACCCCTGTTGAACCGATAAATTAAACCTGAAGCAGTTAAACAAATTTTAATCTCATTGCAGAGAGAAGAAAATGACCATTGTATGGGTAATGGGCATACATCCATAAAACCCAACCCCCTTCGTTTAGCAACGGAGGTCATGCGTGTAATACTTAAGATGCGTGAATAACATCATAGACACAGAATATCTATCTCCCAAGACAGCCAACAGATGACCGCTCTCGTTCAAATGGCATGACAAGATCAACCCCTAAAGATGTCCCATATGTGTGTGCATTTATCGCACAGCTCACATCGACTGACCCTTTCGCATATCACATGCTGAACCCCAGGCGCACAAAAGGTCCAGCACGGCAATCAGAACAAGAGCAGTTCAGTTCACCGGCAGCAGCACACCCAAAAAGGGATATCCAGGCTAATATGCAAATTACGACTCGATCTTGATTAACCCGCCAATTTTCCATAGCACAGTGGTCAAGGGGTCCTATCCCTAAGCCGGTCAGGTATTAATTTAAGAAAATTGTCTGTTTGACACTAAGGTAAGTTGGAAGCGCGCAAAAGGATATACGGACAAGGGTCAGCGGGGCAATGGGAAGTTATGGTCTTGGTCAGTTCCTAATTTGCATATTATTATTTATATCCCAAGGATACGCTCCTTTGTTGTTGTTTGGTTTTTGATGAATTTCTATTTTTTTTTCAAGATCCTGTGTGCATCTGACCGCTAGGGTCAGTTGACAGGATAACATGTACGTCTTTTCTTATTCGTGATATTCTTTGCCGGGCCCTTCGGCTTCTTCAGGGATGAGTGGACACCCATTGATATCTGAAGGGGTCTGGATGTTATTCCAGCGTGTATCTGTCCACGTAACTATGTGTAATTCTCACAAAATAAAAGCACTTCAAGGATGTTCGGTTGGGAAATATTTTAACACGAAAAAACACAAAAAATCGAATTGGAAAGTTGAGCCTTATATACTTTGGGATACCAATTTTTTTTTTTTTGGGATGGGATTATATACAATTATATACATAGTCCGTGTTGGGATTTGGGTGTTGTGAAACTTTGTAACGGTCACTACTGGATTTACCTATTTCGAATCAGGTCAGTGAATTGAATGGCTTACAATGTCGTATCTACCTACGGTCTTTGAATAGAAAACAACGCAATAAATGGACCTTTTTAAGGACGACTTGTCTTGACAGAATTTCGGTTAAAATTCGATATTTTGCCCGCCATTGGCGATGGCGAAAACAATGAGTGCGTTCTTTATGCGACTGGTATCACCGGTTAGCTTAACGATTTTGTTATCCGATAAACATTTGAAGAAGAAACAGAGTAAATGGTCACAGAATTGTTGCTGGAAGAAGTTCGTTATAGGCTTCTTCAGATACTCTTAAAAGTTGTTCGAATGCCTCCTTTTTTATTTTTAAATCAATTGGTTCAGATTTGCTGTCCAAACATTAATTAGAATGTATGCGTCGTAGTTACCGCCATAGCAGAGGCTTGCCGGTAACTCTGCTATGATGGTAACTTTGATGGCATATTTTTTGGGAATCAATCTTGAGGATATCAACTGAAATTTAAACACTTTTATACCTTGTTCAGTCCTGAAGCCATTTAATAGGGATACGCTACATTAGGGGCGTTTTCAGAGCAATTCAGCAGATAAAGGAAATGAGAATCATTAGACCAAACGTAATCTTTTGAAATCACGTACTTACATCAAATCCTCGAGCACCTTTAATGACCAAAAACAATGACGAAAAGGTGTGTCTATATGATATTTAACAGTATGCTTCCTAATGAGCGATTTATCGTACCCCAAATATTCTCACTCTAGCCTCTCAATATCAACTCCTACTCTCACATCCACGCTGGTGACTGGTGGGTGCCTAGTACCTCAACTGGAAATGGGGTAAAAAAAACTCCTGTGGAAGGTCGTTGGTGGCTGCAAATGAGAGAGAGCGGAGGAGTGTCCACTCACTAAGGCACTCACTCTCGGGCTGCAGCGGAGGAATTCCCTAGATGGATTCAACGGTGGATCCTACAGCTCCAGTTTGATCGAACTGATAGTGTAATCCCTATATGAGCTGCTTCGAGATATTTGAACACCAGGTTATAGGGATTTCCAATACTCAGCCAGGGTGTTGGAGAAGAGTTGATGGCGGAGGAGCCCTCAATGGGTCAACGCCAGCGCTCATATCCCAAAATGGGCTACTGACATCGGTATTTCCTGCCCGCTGTCCTAGGGTCAAAACAAGGGCCTGGCCCTCTAGGTTGGGGGTTGTGCTACCCACCCATGGAAAAAAGCTTTTGTTACGGAGCAACAAATAGCCTCGGAAAGGACTGATATTATTGTTGACGACCCTGCTAAACGAAAAAAGGACAACGACGTTCGTATCTGCACCTGGAATGTGAGATCATTAAACAGGAGAGGTGCAGGCGAGCAACTAGCGGAAGCCCTAAACTGCTACAAAGCAGACATTACTGCCATACAGGAAATACGATGGGATGGGCCGGGCAAAAAGAGGATGAAAAACTGTGACATCTACTATGGACCGTGTTATAGTGAGCAGAAACAGCGACTATTCGGATGTGGATTTGTTAAAAGTGCCAGACTTAGGCAAGAAGTCTTATGTTTCCAACACATTAGCGAACGCATTGTAACAATCCACATCAAAGCCAAATTCGCCAACATAAGCCTTATATGCGCTCATGCTCCGACGGAGGAAAAAGATGATATAACTAAGGATTGCTTCTGTGAGCTCCATGACAAAACCTATGAGCGACTACCAAAGTACGATGTTAAAATCGTGCTGGGAGATTTAAACGCAAAGGTAGGAAGAGAAGACATCTTTAGCAGTACTGTCGGAAAATATAGCCTACACGACAACACGTCTGGTAACGGACTTAGGCTAATTGACTTCGTTACGGAACGAAATGCCACTATAGCCAGCACACGGTTTCCTCACCTCGATATCCATGAAGGGACATGGCAGTCTCCAGATCAACGAACAGTAAACCAAATTGATCACATTGCGATAGATAAGAGGCACGCATCCAGTATTTTGGATGTCCGAACATTCCGAGGGGCTAACATCGACTCGGACCACTACCTTGTTGCAGCCAAGGTAAGGATGCGGATATGCACCACGCCACAACAAACTAGAAATACTGTGAAAAAAATTTATGTCGAAAGACTGCAATCGCAATAGACCGTCAAGGCCTTCGCGCAACGCGTATCCCTAAACCTCTCGATTCACACCATACCACTAGCATCTAATGTCGAAGTACAATGGCAACGATGCCAAAAAGCTATTAGATCAGCCGCAACTGATGTGCTAGGTTTCTTGCGGCCACCAGCAAGAAACCCCTGGTTTGATGAGAAATGCCGACAGATTCTTGCAGCCGATGCTGAGGATATGGAAGAGCCACTTCTGCAGACTGAAAAACGGCGATGACGAACAACATTCCGCTGTCAGGCAGAACGAACCATTTAATATTGGCAACGACAGCGAAAACTGCCAACCACCCTACCTAAGTGAACAAGGCCGCCGGAAATGATACCCTTCCCGCTGAGCTTTATAAAGCCGGCGGAGATGACTTGGTAAGTTACATCCACCATCTCGTAAGCCAAATCTGGTCGGTTGAAAGTATGCCTGAAGAATGGAACCTCAGCATCGTTTGCCCGATCCACAAAAAAGGAGACCCTCTGAACTGCGCCAGCTACAGAGGCATAAGTCTACTCAACATCGCCTACCAGATCCTATCTGCCGTAATATGTGAACGCCTGAAACCGTTTACCAACAACCTGATCGGCCCTTATCACTGTGATTTGAGGCCAGGAAAATCCACAACTGATCAATTTTTCGCACATCGGCAGATCCTGGAAAAAACCCAAGAGGTCCAAATCGTAACCCACCACCTATTCATCGATTTCAAAGCCGCATACGACAGCATTTATAGAGACGAACTATACAGAGCCATGTCTAGTTTTGGTATACCGCCTAAACTCCTTTTGTGTAGGATGACGATGGAGAATTCTCGCTACACCATCAGGGTCGGAAATGACCTCACCGACACATTCGATACCAAAAAAGGATTTAGGCAAGGCGATGCACTGTCAAGTGACTTCTTTTAGATCATTCTTGAGAGGATTGTGCAAAACTTCTGAGCCAACACAAGAGGCGCAATCTGCCATTAATAGGTGCAACTACTAGCATACGTCTACGATATAGACATCAGGCAGGACTCAACATGATGTCATAGCCACGTTTGCTAGTATAGAAGGAAGCGGCAAAAATTGGTTTAGCAGTAAATGAGGGTAAGGCTAAGTATATGCTGTCAACACGAAAGGACACACAACATCGACGAATTGGACAGAACGTCACAATTGACAGATATAACTTTGAGATAGTACGGGACTTTGTCTACTTCGGCTCCTCTATTAACTCTGACAACAACATGTCGTCAGAAATCAAACGAAGAGTTACTCTTGCCAATCGCTGTTTCTTCGGGCTAAGAAGGCAATGAAGTAGTAAAGCCCTCACTCGAACTACTAAGGAGATCCTATATATGGCTTGATTATCCCAGTCCTGCTCTACGGCGCTGAAGCATGGACCGTATCAAAAGCGGATGAAGAAATCCTTGGTCGATTCGAGAGAAAAATTCTTCGAAAAATCTTCGGTCCCGTTTGCGTTGACGGGCTATGAAGACGAAGATTCAACCACGAACTATACGAGCTGTACAGCGACATACCCCTACTCAAAAAACTCCGCATTAGACGTTTAAGATGGCTAGGACATATAGAACGAATGGACACCAATACTCCGGCTCTCAGAGTCTTCGATTCCCAGCCAGACGTTGGACGCAGTAGAAGAAGACATCGCCTTAAGTGGCGCGCACAGGTACAAACCGATCTCAACCAACTTGGAGTGCGCAACTTGAGGCAGTTAGCTAAGGACCGGGCTCATTGGAGAGGCATGTTGGTTGAGGCCCAGGTTCATCCCGGAATCTAGGTAGCGCCACTTAAAGAAGGAAGGAAGGAAAGCAAAAAAACATTTTTTTTAGAGCGTTATCCGTTCAGTACTCAACCTCGGAAAGATGCGTATCTACAAATTGGCAGACAGATAAAGGGTGATCCATTTCGAGGTTCCCTACTTTTTTAAAGAAAAAAACACAGAAAATTCAAATTTAATGGAGAATGTTTATTATCATTTGAAAGAACATTCTTTGGCATTTATTTTTTGAAGATTATGTCTATCAAATGTTGGCCGTTGCTACGTCGCAGATGGTCCATCCGTTGAGTCCAATTTTCGATCACTCGTTTAAGCATTTCGACTGGTAACTGGCGAATGACACGCGTGATGTTTTCCCACAAGGCCTGAATCGAAACGGGTTTGTCGGCATAAGCTTTTGACTTTACATATCCCCACAGGAAAAAGTCTAACGGTGTGGTATCACACGATCTTGGTGGCGAATCGACCGGCCTAAAACGTGAAATTATGTGCTCACCGAAATGTTCTCTCAATAATTCCATTGATTGATGCGATGTGTGGGAAGTGGCGCCGTCTTGCTGAAACCAAATGTCGCCGAGATCACGAGCTTCAATTTCAGGCATCAAATAGTCGGTTATCATGGTCAGAGTTGCTGCGAACGGCGCCGAATCGACTCTCCACGGTCTTCGTGTACACTCTCAGCTACGTCCGCTATATTTTCTTCACAGCGTGCTGGACGTGGTCTATTCCGTCGAATATTATCCAATAATGAATGCTGGGTCTCAAAATGGGTGATGGTGTTGCGAATAGTACGCTCAGTAGGCCGATTATATTGACCATAAGTTGAGCGAAGTGCACGAAACACATTCCTCACAGAACGTGAATTTTCATAATAAAGTTGAACAATTTGTAAACGTTGTTCATGCGTAAGTCTTTCCATTATGAAATGCCAAACAATACTAAACAAAAATAACATGACAGCATGACACGACTCACACGTGATCTGTCAAAAAAGGCTATTGAAAAAAGTATCTCTACTTGTATCACCCGTTATAACAAAAAGCCGTGTAAAATTAACTCTTAAATTAAGAAAAATAAATTTAGCTCTAAGAAGAATTCTAATCCTAGTTATAAGACTAACTCTAAGTCTTCCCCATCCCAACGGTAAAAATACAAACCAAATGTATATTAAATGAAATAAAATCTATCTATCTAGGTAGATACATAAATATTTATAGGTAGATAAATTAGCTTGATACGTATAACCCAATGGTATCGCGTCAATCTCATCCCCACAGATGTCGATCAACGCAAGTCCTTAGGTCAAACGTCCAACGAGATTATAATATTTTCTGAAGGGGTTGCGTAATGATGACAGATGACTATTCAAAAAAGGGGAAGGTGACCTTTTATTTTACGAAGAAATTGAATAATTTGTCATAAAATTACATGCGATTGGATGTAAGCATATATATGTTCACCTAATGGAAAATAAAATATTTAATACGTACATCCTACGATTGGATGTATGTATTTGTGTTTGCTTCGAGCTGTTGATTGATTTAGCTCAATCTGGAAACATCACCAAAGAACTTTCTTAGAATTATCAGTTCGCCGATAAATTTGAGTCAATATGGCTTTTTCATCAATATCATGATCCGAACCCCAACATAATCATATCGATATTTACGGATACATATAATTTGGTAGAAATATGGAAAACATATAAAGGATACCATGAGTGGGTATGAATTTGCAATGAGAACTACTCCAACAACTAGACTGTGTATCATTCTCATAAGGCGATCCATAGATTATTACACAATGACATTACTATTCATTAATACTCAGACTTTAAAACACTATGCCATAGGGTCGTATACTCGTATGCAACAAGATAAGCATGATCTCAGAGTCTGACGAGCTTGAACTCAGAAGTGGGATCGATCGTGCAAAGCTGAGCGATTCATTATGAACGAATTTAGTCAATTTAACGCCAAAATAATCCTGTGGATGTATACGGCTATCTCACATATGGCAGTATAGTCTGGTGGCAAGTCACAGACAGAGCAACCAACTTGAAGCAAATGACAAAAATACAAAGACTAGCATGTATAGGGACAACCAGTGCGAATCAGCAGGAATCAGCTTCCAAAAGCTCCTCGAGGATCAGCCAAACGAACAGCTGGATCCCGAGCCTCGCTGGGCATGCGCAGGTCCTAAAGAAATACGTAGGGAGCGTAGTAAACTCTGACTATCTATCTCCCTATCTAGACTTTGATCGAACCTTCATCTGCTCGTTTCCGAGCAGAGACAAATGGGACAAGAATGAAAAGATGGATCAAAGATGGACTGTGGAACATGTGCTGGCATATTCTCAGAGGAATTAGTAATACACAAATCAATCAGGCTTCCTGATCATAGTAGAGTGTTCCAGGCTGAGGTGCTAGCAAACGCTGAAGCGGCTCATTTGGTGTCAATAATGGAAATACCACACAGTGATATCACCATATTCATTGACAGCCAAGCGGCTATAAAAGCAGTATCTGCTATCGAAACTAGGTCGCCGCTATCGCGAGGAGCTCAAGGTTCTCTGCTCACAGCATAATGCTGATATCTGCTGGGTTCCTGGTCACAGGGACATAGACGGCAACGAGATGGCTGACGAACTTGCAAAAAATGGATCTGCTACAGATCATGACCAGGCACTACAAATGGTCGAACCACCACTCTGTAAACACAGAGAACGAGTGGAATACAAGACCCAAATGAAAGCCAATACCAGGTGGAAGTCATTAACTACCTGCAAAATATCTCGGAAGCTCTGACCAGAATACAACTTTCTCAGAACCCACACAATGAAACTAAATCTCAAGGATGACGATATCTGTAGAGGCTGCGGCGATGAGGAAACACACGACGATACACCTCCTTTAGCCCAAAGTAACGATAAGGAAGGACGATATTCCACCAAGGGTATCAGAATGGGTCAACATGGACCTAACTGTGGCGGAATAGAGGATCCTCTACTCCACCAACCCGTAAACCTAACCTAACCTAGTCAATTCGATGGCAAGTCCAGTCCAAAGCTTTTCGTTGTAAAGTTCATCAATTTTTGTCCATTCGGAGGCTAATTCTTTATTTGTGGTTTTCTTATAGGCTGATCAATATGCGGATACAGTTGAGCTAGGCGCCATCGTGATGACTTTCCAATACTCGCGTCCTTTTGACATGTTCACAACACCATGTAATGACTGAGTATATGCTGTCAACACGAAAGGACATACAACATCGACGAATTGAAACGAACGTCACCATTGACAGATATAACTTTGAGGTAGTACGGGACTTTGTCTACCTATGCTCCGATATTAACTCTGACAACACCATCTTGTCGAAAATTAAACGAAGAATTACTCTTGCACCGCTGTTTCTTCGGGCTAAGAAGGTAATTTAGTAGTAAAGCCAACACGCATGTTGGCATGTTGTTTAAGGCCCAGGTTCATTCCGGACTGTAGCGGCACTTAAGTAAGTAAGTATAAGTTTTCCAACTACACCCATTACCTATAAGGGACATTTGATATGATCAAAGAGGTATAGAATTACATAGAGTACGCATCGCAGCTAAAAATATTGTAGCCGTTTCAGACGCGGGCGGTAAGTGCATAGGGGAATTTTCGTCGTTCGTATGCATCGGCTATGCTGTTGCTTGATGCTGGCATGTCAATGTGAGCACTGGGGTATCAATATCAGTACCCCACATAGTAAATTTTGGTTGTATGAGATGCGCACTCTATGTTGTTCTATACGTAGGAATTTGGTAGGAAGAATTCAGACAGTAATTCTAATTAATGCAAGTACAGCATTTGCATTACCACTTCCCGTAGCGACTTTCCTTAGAAATGTCTGAATTCTCTGTAACTCCTCTAGTTTTATGTTAAAAAAATTACGAGGTTTATCTCTATATTCCTTTTGCTTTCTTTTTTCAAAATGTCGCTTTAATTTGGCAGGCTTCATCGATTCATTGCTCAAAACATCGCAGCACAAAACACACTACGGCTTATCATCACCATTTGAATCAAAACACCCGAATCCAAAAGAAAGATATTCAGAGGAATACTTTCGTTTTTTTAGTTTTACTGTCATCACCGAATTTTAAAATCTATGTTTCCCGGCTTGGAGTCCACGTCTGCAGTAACTTTCCTTTTTGGCCAACCCCCTACACCATCTGCTCCTTTGTTCCAATATAATGTATCTATCGAATTAAACCCACAAACCTGACTGTCTTCAACTGTTTTCAAAAAAAAATGTGCAAAAGATACTCAGAGAGTCGTGGCATCACATCGCCGCATATTTATCTATCACGACTTGTACATCATTATCAGCTTCATTCGGCGTCAAGTCATTGCGTATTCCGTGGGCATTTCCAATATTGTCCATCCATCTATCCCATCCATCCGTTCATTTGGAATTTTAAAGACATAATCATTGGGATGGTGAGACATTCGCCCAACCCAGGAGAGTATTGGTTGTGTCTTACGAGTGCGCGTATTTATGCTTCCTGGAGTGCCAAGGAAAACAGAAAACTGACGAAGACGAAGAACAGCACCAGCACCATTGTCTGCGCGCGGTATACTCTTAATTACCATCGTCGATCGTGTCGGTTAAGTTTTTTTTTCCTTTACCTGATTAAAATTCAACATTCGCTAGATACGAGTATAATTGTCGGCCAACAGAACAACTAAACAATTTTTTCTCTTTTTTTTCTAATAACAGGAAACCCGGCTTTGTATTATCACGTAGATGGATAGAAACTACTCAACACCGTTATTGGGTAACAGATAAATGGAAGCTAGCCTTGCAAATCATAAATCGAACATCGGAACATGAAAACATCGCCATCGACAGGATGGCATTGCTCTTTAATGTTTTAAGCCGGTCTAATAAATTCGGCATTGATTCTGGTGTGGGGTTTGTTTAGTAAGTCGAGGTTAAGTCGCGGTTCATCTTTAGTGAGAACATGTAACTTGAAAATGTATCTGTTAATGGATTATCGTTTGGCATGATCAAATCGATTCGCATGATCAAATAGCATTGACTGGATCAGTGAGACGAACAAATAAAAAGTTTTCCAAAAATGAGAGTGGGATTTTAAATTTTGCAATTCTCATTTTTTTAAAAAAATGATTCTTCCAAAGAAACGCGTGTAGGCTGGGCTTGGTCTGGTTAAGAGTGTTGTGGCCACACAGAAGCAATGTCCAATGTGCAAAGTGCTCATGCGACTGCATGACACCCTGTCACGTATGGCACGAACCCAGTCACTTGGTCAGACCACTGTGCAACTCTCGTCAACTCTCTCTCTCCTCTGTCTTAAAGTGTAGAAGATACCAGTCTTACATTTTCCATAAACGAATTACTTATGCGAGCAAATAAGTCCTTAAAGTTGTCCTGCCTAGGTGGTATAGTTTCACAAACGAACAATCTGTGCGATCGAATGGTTGGCTTGGTCTTGAATGCTTTCCTACTACGGTTAGTTGACATCGGTCATTGTTAGAAAAAGTGTCTGGAATTTTCTCCAGCTTGGGATAATTTAATAGAATAGCACTGAGATAACATACATCGAAGGTATTGTGGATCATAATTCGCTGCTTTTAGCCTGCAATTCAAGGCATCGATGTTTCTTGCATGCAGGAACTTCTTAGCGCATGGAAAAGCTAAGTTTAGCCTATGTTTAGCGCAGTCTGACAAGTATCTCAGAGTATAAAACTTTCATTAATACTTACTTACTTAAGTGGCGCTACAGTCCGGAATGAACCTGGGCCTCAACCAACATGCCTCTCCAATTAGCCCGGTCCTTAGCTAACTGCCTCCAGTTGCGCACTCCAAGTTGGTTGAGGTCGGTTTCCACTTGTGCGCGCCACTTAAGGCGAGGTCTTCCTCTACTGCGTCCGACGTCTGGCTGGGAATCGAAGACTCTGCGAGCCGGAGTATTGGTGTCCATTCGTTCTACATGTCCTAGCCATCTTAAACGTCCAATGCGGAGTTTTTTGACCAGGGGCATGTCGCTGTACAGCTCGTATAGTTCTTGGTTGAATCTTCGTCTCCATAGCCCGTCAACGCAAACGGGACCGAAGATTTTTCGAAGAATTTTCCTCTCGAAACTACCAAGGATTTCTTCATCCGCTTTTGATACAGTCCATGCTTCAGCGCCGTAGAGCAGGACTGGGATGATCAGGGTCTTATATAGGGTTTCCTTAGTAGTTCGAGTGAGGGCTTTACTACTAAATTGCCTTCTTAGCCCGAAGAAACAGCGGTTGGCAAGAGTAATTCTTCGTTTAATTTCTGACGAGATGTTGTTGTCAGAGTTAATAGCGGAGCCGAGGTAGACAAAGTCCCGTACTACCTCAAAGTTGTATCTGTCAATGGTGACGTTCTGTCCAATTCGTCGATGTTGTGTGTCCTTTCGTGTTGACAGCATATACTTAGTCTTACCCTCATTTACTGCTAAACCCTTTTTCGCCGCTTCCTTCTCTATACTAGCAAACGTGGCTATGACATCACGTTGAGTCCTACCAATGATGTCAATATCGTCAGCGTATGCTAGTAGTTGCACCGACTTTTGGAAAATTGTGCCTCTGGTGTTGGCTTTGGAGTTTTGCACAATTCTCTCAAGAATCAGATTAAAGAAGTCACATGACAGCGCATCGCCTTGCCTAAATCCTTTTTTGGTATCGAATGTGTCGGTGAGGTCGTTTCCGACCCTGATGGAGCAGCGAGAATTCTCTATCGTCATCCTACACAAACGGACGAGTTTGGGCGGTATACCAAAACTAGACATGGCTCTGTACAGTTCGTCTCTATAAATGCTGTCATATGCGGCTTTGAAATCGATGAATAGGTGGTGGGTATCGATTTGGACTTCTTGAGTTTTTTCCAGGATCTGCCGAAGTGTGAAAATTTGATCGGTTGTGGACTTTCCTGGCCTAAAACCACACTGATACTTTCATTAATAGCTTCTCCAATTTGCGGTTTGGAATCGACGACAAACTAGAGGTCCCATCTGAATGGAGAAGCTAGATTTAAGGGCCTGTATTGCTGTTAATGAACTGTCGGGCAAAAGGTCTAGGATCGATTCCCATCCACCACCAAATAATGTTTTTGACTGGTTTAGCATCGGCGGTCAAATGGTAGGCATTGCGATTATATGAAACCCAGAGTTTTCACCTAGCTGATGTCTACCAACTCAGACTCTCACCGCTGAGTGCCTAGTACCTTGACTGTAGATAGGGTCTCAATCCCTGTGTACAGTCCTGGCGGTAGCAAATGAGAGCGGGAGGAAGAAGTGCACATATTCCATTTCAAGCTACAGCGAAAGAACTCCCAAGATGGAGTCAACGGTGGCGTCTACAATCGACATATTCAAACAACAGATCATCTAGGAATCTCAAGGGTAAGTCAGGCTCAATGAATAGAGATAGTGGCGTATGAGCCGAAAGGCCAAAGATAGATAATTCTCAAAGTGGTACTGATAATCCCGTTTCCTAGTGGCATCTAGTAAACTGGAACTGGCGCTCCAGGTTGGAGATTGTGCCACCAGAGTTTCTTCCTTACCACGTAAAAAATATTTAGTTATGAGAGCGACGGATAACATATCACCTCAACTATCAACCAGACCCGAAACGTCCAAGTACGGACGTTATACAATCCGGTTGGTACTCCAAAAATTGAATCTGTCCTCGCGTGGTACAGGGCAGACATTACGGCAATTTAGATAATATTTACGTTAAATAGGATCAGGAATACAAAAAGCATGCGACATTAATTACAGATGCCATCCAAAGCTGCACATATTAAGATACGGATCAAGAATAATCGTCTTAAAGCCGGATAGTGATCGCCTGGCTGTGATCCGCATTAGAACAACGTTTTGCAACATCAGCTTTATATGTGCACATGCCCCTATCGATGAGACTGAAGACCCTATCAAAAACGGATTTAACGACCTTCTGGAAGGAGCGTGTACGGAAGACGATGTGAAAATCGTACTAGGGGAATTCAATGCGAAAACAGTAAGGAATAGGTCTTCGGAGGGTTAGTTGGAAAGCACAGCCTCTACGAAACGACAACAGATACTGGCTTCTGACTAACAGACTTCATGGCAGCATGTAATACTCTTATCAGCAGCACTAGGTTAGTAGGTTCCCGCACGACTTTGAATCCACAAAGCAACTTGGTGATCTAAAAATGGTCGAACCGCCAACCCAATCGACCATGTGCTCTTAGATGCTAGGTATGTATCCAACATCCTGGAATTACACACATTTAGAGGGGCAAACGTCGACTCTGACCATTTGTCGTCGCAGTCAAATTCAGATCCAGACTGTCCAACGAGAAGAAGCCGCGAATGGTGCAAAAAATGAGACTTCAGTGGACAGAGTATCGCAATATCTACAACGAAATAGCCGGAACCATCATAGGCTACCAGGCTATGTCCCGAAAAGATGTCCGTCTTATGATGACATTTCCAAGTACCAACTAAAGACGACAGAATAGATACAATTTATCAAGGCGCTACATCGCAAAACACATGCCCCAACTGAAGAAAACCAGGAGAAGGGCAGAGAAGAAAATCCTGCGTAGGCAACAAGAGAACACGTAGCATTCCAGCTCAGGGATATCGAAGATTCTCGCGACAAGTAGTGCAATATTGTCACTGACGCACAGGAAATCACAGGCAACATTCCCAGCCTCTGCTTAATGGGTAAAATGTCGAGAGAGTGATAGGGCAAGTATAACAAGCCCCCACCTTCAGTCAACGAAGAGGTAACGTAATGAAGAAGTTGGATCCATAAAAAGACTGAAGAAGGTAGCTGGTTCTGAACTCTTCAAATACGGAAATGTTGCCATAGAAGTACGCATGCACCAAACCATCAACAATGATGGATGGATGAGTGTGTCTTGATTGATGTGATCATGCCCGATGAATGGAATATCAGCTCCATGTGTCCCATCTACACTCAGAGAAAAATACTATGAAAATAATGGGATTTATGATTAGATCAATCGTTTTTTACTATTAAAATTAGTCAATGGGATGCGTACTTTTGAAATAATAATTTGTAAATTATTACAATAATGGTACGATCTTACTATAAATTCAACAGTGTTAGAATTTTGTTTCAATAGTCTGTCTTATTAACAGGTTAATAGTTTGTACCATTGTATTAATGTGATGCAACTATTTTCAATAGGATTAAAAACATATTTTATCTAAAGGGATACCATTGAACCAACAACAAAATACTATTATTTAAATCGTATTCAACAATTTACACACTATTGATTCAATTAGACTCCTATTAACTCAAAACTGTGCATCCTATTGAGATGTATATTATTTACTAAAACATAATAGGATCAAACTTTTAAATCAATTGGATCATCCTATTATTTTAATAGCATTACCAGCTTAAAACAAAAGTACTTACTATTAAAAAATAACCAATTAAACCATTGTTTTAATAAGATAACTATTGATTTAAAGTGAGTGGTCCCATTGAAAATTATAGTATTTCCTATTAAAATAATACCGACGTACTATAAAAACTCTTCTCTCATACTATTATTTTAATGGTATTACAGATTTAAAACAAAAGTACATATTATTAAACAATAAGCAAATAAACCATTGTTTCAATGGTATCACTATTGATTCAAATAGGATGTTCCTATTGAAATTTATAGTATTGAATAAAACAATAATAGGACAAACTATAAAAACTATTCGATCAAACTATAGTCTAAATAGTATTACCGAGTTTAAACAAAGGTATATACAATTAAAAAATAACCAACTAAACCATTGTTCCAATGAGATAACTATTGATCCAAGTGGTTCGCCCTATTGAAAGTTATAGTACTTACTTTTAAAATAATAGGACAGTACTATTATGTTAATGGTTTTTTTATACAACTGATAACTTAAATATATCAATTATCAATCAATGCTATCGGAGATCAATCTGAAAATCCATCATTAGAAAACAAACAAAATAACGAATTTAGAACAACAAATATATTTTTATTTAAATATTTATATTTGTTTTACATTAAAGCAAATATTATGACAAAACGAAATAACACTTTTAAAAATAACATAAATTACATGGTTGTAATACATTTGGAAAAATAGTTTTAGTAATAACAAAAATTAATTAACAAATTAACAAAAAATTATTTAAACAAAAATAAAATTTGTGTGGTATCCATAAAAAGGCCTTTAATTGTTTTTAGGATTGTTAGATTTTATTTAAATTAAAAATGGTAAAAACATAAGTTTTTTTTTCATGAAACTTTTTAAGTATATAGTAAGTAATATTGAAAAATTAACTCAACATAAAGAAACAAAAAATTTAATTTTCTTTTTCATAGGACTATTAGGAAATAATCTCTTCGAATGAGTCCATAACTTTAAGGGTGTTACAAACTTTTGAGTCAGTTCATAAAAAAATCCATTTTTTTGAGATTGTTCGCTTATTTTAAATGAACAACTAAATTCTTGGATCAAATATATGATTTTGATTGGATACCACATTGCAAGTAATTTAAAAGACCACTAATGTTTGAGTTTTGTTCCTGACAAAAATTATAGAAATATTTTTCAATAAATAAATAGAAACTTTTACCTTCTTTAGGGTACACAAAATGCATTACGTGGAACAACTTGAAGGTAACGTCAAAACATTTAATAAATGTGGAAAATTTGTATAAAATGCCGTCATAAAAAGTAAAAAGTTCTTCAAGTTGATTCATTTGTGGGACTATTACTATTATTACCGGTTGAAGTGTGAGTCCCTTAGAAATATATTCTTGGCGTAATATCTTAACCTTCTCTCCATATTGCGCTGCAGTGGAACAATATATAAAATAAGATTCCTGGGCGTCTTTATTACTCGGCTTCCATTTAGCTTTTTTCGCACCCTTTTTACAATTGATAATATTGATGGTTTCAACAAAGCATGCAAAAAATAAAATATGATGAAGTCTCGAGAATCTAAAAAAAATAATATAAAAAGAAAATAATTAGTAACTTGACGGTGGTAATTGAGGAATTCGAAATAGTTTAAAAGCATTTGAAAATTCTTTGTCTAATGGCAAAATGTATGTAGCAATATTGTCGAAAAAAATGCTCAACTTTTTTTTATAATTTCTACTTTCAAAAAAAATGTTTTTTTTCAAGAAAACGCCCCAAAAAATTGGGCGAGGCATATTGCTTAGAAAGTTTTCAAATTTACTTATGGTTTAACCAAAAACCACGCTTTTTCTAAGTGAGCGTGGACGGACGGACAGACATCGGTTCTTATTCAATCCACAAATTTTACATATTTCTATCTTAATTATTTCATTATGTTACAAACTATGTATCAAAACTAATATAGTTATATGCTCCTAATCGACTAAAGCCCGCACTAATTTGTGTGTCCGGTAATGAACCATAAATAATAGTATCGTTGGATAGGTCTTCACTTTGTGTCCAGAAATATGAATGTCTAACAGTCTGAAATGGTGGCATTTGTGAGTAATACTACTATAAAATAACGGTTTTCATTGACTTCTTTAAATGCATCTTTGTCAAAATGTTCACGTACATTTTTTTCATATCCACATTTATAAACACAAAGAAAAGACCTATCCAACGATACCTATTATTTGCGGTTAATACAAATTACAGTGCGGTGTTAGCCTATATGGAATAGATAAGAAAAAAAACTTAACGTGATGTAATACTTTTATCTTACTTGTATTAATTTCCTTTTCCAGTTCTTTTAAAAGGTTTAAAGACGTTTTATCTCGTATTTTCCTCTTTAAGTACTAGACTATTTTTTCTATAAAAGATGGCCAGAACTCGAAAATATGTGATTTATTGCCTGGATTTATGAAGTCGTAGTCGATTTCAATCTGAAATATTACAATTTGGATTGATTTTTGTATGAGTTGTAATATATTGTTAACTTCAATTTAATAAAATTATTTAACTATTTTTGTTAACATTAAACAAAATATTAAAATTTACCAATGTATGCCCAAGAGCATATTTTAAAAGTGGCCATTTCGTAAGGACATTCAAATTTCCTACCTTAATGTCTTTTTGCCTTTGTGCAATGACTTCAATCCATTTGTTTTGTACATCACTCCATGGCTCATTATTATGCATCAGCCATATGATTGTCTACTCAACATCTGAATCCAAGTGTTCTGGTGATGCAGACATGCTTCGTTACCGTCAGAGAGTAGAGTTTCTAAAAACACGTCATTACAAAATTAACTACAAATTGCAAAAAAAAATGAGAAGGCTACAAATTACGTACGACCCAGTTGTGCATCACCCCTCGTTTTTCTTAAAAAGCTCCCAAAAAGTGGGCGTACTAAGAACTGCCTGTATATTTAAATAGTTTAAAGTGTAAAGAAGATACTGGTGGATCAAAATTATCTATAGATTAATTGTAGACAACGACATTGTCAAAATATGTTGCTCAGACCCCTTTTTAAATACCCTTACGGGTTGACCAAACAAAGTCGACATGGCAGTGGCCGGCTTTTGATAATGTTTACAGTTGTACTGCTAGGCTCAATAAAGAGGTGGTTTTTCTATATTATTTCGTTTGTGACAAACTCTGTACCAAAACTATTATACAATATAGGGTTTAAACAAATTGTTTCTTACCTTGTTCGAATTGTGCATTAATTCTATGCCTTTTAAGACTTCTTAGCTTTATTCTTGCATTGACTGCTGTGTCCTCTTTTATGCAAATAATATTGCTAAAAAAGGGATAAATGCTGGTTTGTAATACTGAATATATTAATGTATTTTATTAAATTCTGAGCTAATTTAAAACGTGGAATGGAATAAGGTTCACTTATGTACTATAATAATGCTAAATGGAAATGTACATGTTACATAAATCCCAAACTTAGCTGACCAGTTCCTTTGCAAGTCATAATTTAATATATAGCGATATAAAAATCTTACTTTGTCTTCAGTAGGAAAAATTATTTGAATTGCATTTGTCGCTGATTCAATATTTTTCATTGATATCTCCTTGAAATTAGATGAATAGCTTTCAACTATTATTGAAATTAACATCGTTTTGCAACACGTTCAGTCCATTCTCGGTTTTGTTTAATAAATCTTGAAGGGAGTAAGTGTTTAAATTGCTTGTCTCATCTTCGAAAGAAACATGGGAAGATGACGGTGACATAGAAGCGCTGTAAGTCTTAGACGAGACATTATTTTCAGATAAATTATTGAACTGAATCCATTCCCTACACTCATTTGAAACTTGACTTGAGGCCTTAGTTAAAACGAAATAAAATACATAGTTTAGTTAATAATTTCAAAATTAAAACAACCTACATTTTTGTTTCCATAAGTTCAACTGAAATTTAAATTTCGCTCTTGTTCCCAGAAGTGGAGCAGGAAACAAGTCATTTATCTCCGAATCCGTCGCAAGAAGAAGGCTTTCAATATCGAAACTATTGTCTATAGCAAATGATTTTAGAAAAACAATATTATTTTCACTACAAAAGATTAAGAGCTGTAGACATTCTTACCAATAACTTTTTTGCAAACAAATTCATTAAACCCAAAGCGGTTGCATATAAGATCTTTAATTTTACATTCTTCATCATCATTTCCAACCAAGAAAGCTACTGAGCCACTGATATTATCTGCAGACAGTTATATATTTTCATCTGTGGTTTCGCTTTCTGTCAATTGTATAATTTGACCAAGTTGACTATCCATCTATTGTTGGAAAAAATATTGCGATTGTCAATGAATGAAATAATATTTAGGTTATAGGAAATGGGCTATAAATAATGGTGATATCACCATAATAGTGAAAACTCTTAAGTTGGTCCCAATAGTTAGGATGTAAGGATTTTATAGAAAATTTTCATTTTTGAATTTACAAGCAATCAAATCCAGATAAATATGACATAAAATCTTAACAATGTGCTATTTTCGCAATATTATTTTGCTCTTGGCAGCTTTAATTAGAAATCTAATTGCATTCAAGCGATGTGTACCCTTAAAGGAAATTATTACGGTTAATGGTACATACTATTAAAACAATGGGACTCTTATTAAAAGTAATGCATTTTTATGGGATGTACTATTAAATCAATTAGGAATCAGATTAGATTTAAAGGATGTATACCATTAATGGAAATGTTTCCAGTTAACCAAAATGAAAAAAAAAAAATATATATATATATAAATGGTGATTGTGAGAAAATTAATAAAAACAATAAAAAAATTATTAATACCTTTTCTTAATAGCATACCTCGATTACTTATTATGTTTTAAATATTTGGTTTTATGAACTTTTTTTCAATATTAAATGATTTTAATACTTTCACTCACTACCGACTTCAATCACGACACTTAAACAAATGAAGTAGTTATAGGTACCTAACATATGAAGCAACCCACAACCTTAAAGCAACAAAATGTATTGCCTCACTCTTCACACCACATCAACAGCAATGGGATGTACTATTAAATCAATTAGGAATCAGATTAGATTCAAAGGATGTGTACCATTAATGGAAATGTTTACAGATAACCAAACATTTTTTTAAAGAATTGAAAAAAAATATAAATATGGTACTCACCTCGATTTTTTGAAAATCTACGTTTTTTATAGTTTCTGCTAAAAAGTCTTATTGGATTTTGAAGTACTTCTGTTGTCTAGACTGCACCCTAATTTGGAATTGAATTTAAAAATGGTAACTTTAACTATATCAGCACATTTTCCCTAATGAAATTTGTTGATACCCTTATTAAAGTTATTTTCATGAAATGTAATTTTTATCGAAGTATCTTGTGACACACTGTGGGTAAACTAGGGATTGTGGGATAAAAAATATTATTTTCATGACCCAATACTCCACCTAATTTATTGAACGTTATTTTAAATTATTTCTCTAATTAATTAAGAAAAAATATAATAAATTTATATACATACCCTCCATAGCTGTTTTCTTTTTTATGTTAACTTTATGCACATCACTTTACTTTGTCAAATGTAAACTTAAATATTATTTCAATTACATACGAATAAAATTCTTCAGGAGAAAAACAATAAAATCCATAATTTAAGATTAAAAAATCACCAAAATTTGTTAAATTGACCGGAACGTTAGGTATGAGTGGTTTTAAGAACTAACATATTATCAGAAGACTGAATTCGAATTAAAAAAAAAACTTAATTCAATACTTATTTGAATTATTTATGCTGCATTTGCACTACTCGCACAAGTTGCCAAAATTATAAAACAAAATGTTAAATTATTATCAGATATTGGCGGAAAATGGAAGAAATATTGGCAACTGGGAAGTTGTGGAAATTAGATTTATTAATTTGTTTCGACTGTTGGCTTCTTTTCACGTGCAAATTGTGAATTACGAGTTAGTTTGAACGGTTTCATCTGATTTGCTACTTATTTTCCTCGAAATTGGGTAGAATGATAGGCAAATTTAATTGAATTCCTTTATATGCACGTAATGTGTGGGAAAAATAAAATAAAATATGAATCAAATTTGAAAATTTTCAAAGAAATTAGGTTGTTTGTCCTAATAAAATCAGTAGCGATTTTCCATAGCTTTTTAATGTAAATAGTAACTAAAGAGAAATGATGAATTTACTAAACAAGACTATTGTTTTTTAAGTTTGTTTCTTATATTAAATAAATTGTTCATATAACACATAACATACTGTCTATTTTGAAAAATTAAACAAAAATTTATTATATTATTATTATTATTGTTTAACATGACTTTACTAAAAGAAACCATAAAAACAATAGTCCGTTTTATTGATATTGAAATGTTGTCAAATGAGTATTGCTTATAAATGTAATAGTGCATATAATATTTTAAATAATGGTAATAAATACTATTGTAATAAAGAACTGTCACATTGATTTAATGGGATACACTATTAAATTTTATATATTTTTGGTATCGAAGATGTTTAACTACATGGAACTATTAAAGCTATAGTCTGTATTATTAACAATGAAAGGTAAAAATATTGCCAAATTAATAGTATTGCTTAAGAAATTAATGGTGTGTTTAATATGTACAACAATAGTACCAAATACTATTATCCTAAGGAACTGTCACATTAATTAAATGGGATATCCTATTAAATTAATATTTTTGTTAGAATGAAATATGTTTAAGTACATGCAACTATTAAAACAATAGTCTGCTTTATTAATATTGAATAGTCAAATCCTATTAAACCAATAGTTTGATCTGGTTAAATAACTTCTGAATACCTCATTTTGAACAATAGTATCAATGTTATTAATTTAATATCAAAAACTATTTAACTAATGGTCCGCCATTTTGAACTAATGAGACGCACTATTGATACGATATTTTTTTAATGGTATCAGTACTATTAAGCAGTCAATAGTATTTTTTAATAGGACAATAGTATTCGTTTAAAAATATTGATGGTGAAGAACTATTGAATAAATAGTATTTCCTATTAAATTAATAGCGTGTACCCTATTAATAATAATAGTTTCAAAACCATTGTATTAATAACCCATATACCTTTGATTTCATTAGAAAACTATTATTTTAATAGTAAAATCTTATTAAAACACGTCTTATTAAACCAATAGTCGTACCATTGACGATTTAATGGGACACTTTTTTCTGAGTGTACAAGGCTCAGTGGCGCGATGGTTAGTGCGATGAACTGCCAAGCAGGAGGTCTGGGTTCGAATCCCAGCCGTAGCAACACCTAAATGATTTTTCACTGGCCCTCTTCTCGTGATGATCTGACAAATCATCCGAGTAGTATCAATTGTCAAGAATTGCTTATCTCAACTTAGCCGTTCGGAGTCGGCATAAAACAGGAGGTCCGCCATCGTGCAAGAAGTACACACGCACACATGAATGGTTGTGAGAAAGCTAGGCCCTGGGTACTAACGAGCCTGTTGCGCCAAAAATTTGTTTTGTCCCATCTACAAAAAAGGCGATCCCATGTCTTGCAGCAACAACCAAGGCATATCCATGCTAAATATGTCCCACATTTGTCCTATCCAACGTACTGGGTGAACCCCTTGAGCCTTTCTGCAACACACTTATCGGCACGTTTCCGGCCTGGCAGATCGGTCATAGACCAAATTTTGCACACTAGAGCAAATACTGGAAGAGACCAACCAAGACTACCTTTTCATCGACTTAAGGGCGGGTATGATAGCATCCATCACACAGAGCTTTATAAAGCGATGGCGGGATTCGGAAAAACAACAAGACTAAGGTCGCGTTACCTTAGAGGACAAGCGATGCAGCGTTCATTTTGGAAACAGCTCACCTTTCCAAACTTTTAGTGGATTCCGACAAGGAGGTGCGCGATTGCGTAAATCTCCTGCTGGAACAGATAGTTCGTAGGGCAGGAGTTAATATGGAATGTACTATCTTTAACAAATCCGTCCATCTACTGCGGTACGCAGACGACATCGACATCAATGGTCGTTCCCACCGTGCCGTTGTAGAAGCTTTTCCGGCCATTGAGGAAGAAGCGAATCGTGTTGGTCTTGTAAATAACGAGGGCAAGGCAAAGTATATGCTACCAAACAAAGTACTGTTGACGCACAACCTGATTGATTGATTGATAGCAACAATGTTGAGATAGTAAAAGAGATCATCTACCTCGGAGTCAACATCAACCCCACGAATGACACCTTAGCACGACGAAGACTGTCCCTAGGAAACTGATGCTATTTCGGTTAAGCAAGAGTGGGATCAGAAATCTTATCCTGAAAGTCCAAATACTTGGTCTATGGGATCCTTATCCTACCAATCCTACTTTACAGTGCCGAGTGCTGGAAAATAAGCAGGAAATCGGAGCAAATATAAGGCACTTTCGAAAGGAAAATTCCTTTTCGAATGTTTGGTCGAGGAAGGCGAATGGAGGAGAAGGTAAAACGGCAAACTTTATGAACTGTACCAAGATGTGGATGTAGAACAAGTGGTAAAAACACTTAGACTATACATTGGCTCGGCCACATCGAGCGTATGACCAATAAAGCTCTACACAGAAGAATCTTCAAATCCCAGCCTTCAAGTTCGATGCGACAAGGAAGACTGAAACTCCGATTTAAGCATCGAGCGATCACGGATGCCAGAGCACTTGGACTGAATAACTGGCAGCGACGTGCCCAGGACCCAAGACGATGGCAGACTGACTTATCTCAGACAGAGACCCTCAACGGGTCGGGATGAGACCGGTGGAAAGACGTGTACTCACAAAAATGCACATATTCCATTCCGCACTGCAGTGGAAGTACTTCCAAGATTTATCAGTGTCAGGGTTTACAGTCCCAGTTAGGATCGACAAAGTGAATAACCGAAATGAGCTGCTTTGACATATTTGGACAACAGACTGGCTTATCTCAGACAGAGACCCTCAACTGGTCGGGATGAGCTCCGGACTGCAGTGGAAGTACTTCCAAGATTTAGTCAGTGTCAGGGTTTACAGTCCCAGTTAAGATCGACAAAGTGAATAACCGAAATGAGCTGCATTGACATATTTGGACAACAGGACATCTAGGAATCTCAAGAGTAAGTTAAGCACTTTGAACAGAGATGGTGGCGGATGAGCCGAAAGGCCAACGGCACCACTCAATCCTGTAGTGGGTTAGGGTATCTAATAAATTGGAACAGGCCCTCCAGGTTGGGGCCGACAGGATAACTTTTTTACCACTGGTAATGAGAGAGACCACAGCCTCTTATAACAGATCCCCACAAATGTCAACCAGACCCGGAAGGTCCACGTCCACACTATCAAAGTCCATATCGAACACAGTACTCTTCTATATTAGTGTGGGAATGTATTGCTAGTCGTGCCGGACCATTTTTTTTGTTCGTAAAAAGGGTCTACTCCAACTAGTCCTGCCCTGTTACCATTTGACTCGCATGTCCACAGATGGTATCTAGTATCTAAATACTCCTCATTTTGGTCTTCTGAATCATTTTGAATGTAAGAGAGATATGTCCTGAAGTGCGACCTTATATCTCACCATTTTCGTAAGTGTCAAGCACATATGAAATACAAGATACCACCAGTCAAGACCTTCAATATAAAACCAAAAAAGTCAGTTTGCACCTAACAAAAAATACCTACAATGCCCACCCATCCAGATTGCATTATATCTCCTGTGGGCGCAATGAACCAGGGAGACTAGTGCATCTATTCTACACCATCAGTACCCGAACCACCAAGATTGACCATCAAACGGCAACCACGCTTTAAATGTCTGTTCCACATCGTCTGTCGAATCAACTTGCAATCCAAAAGTGTTATCCAAGATGGAAGGAGATAATGCATTCAAACTGAAAATTTATTAAATTTAATAATGCAATGCACAAGGAAGTTGCCTCCGCCGCCGCCATCATGTGCAAGATTTATGCTACGTAATACGTGCAATTAAAACGCTTAGTAGACTGGTGCAAGGCACTAACAGTGCAAGTGCACAGATAGATCACTTTCATCTGCGCTAAATAACTGCGAAAAAATAAAAAAAAAAAAATACAACAACAACAAGCAACAAAAGATTGCAAACACAACATACGCTTAGGCATATAGACGTAATGTAACACCATCTGGTTATGGTGGGTCTTCTGCTCGCTTTATTGACACTCGATTTCTCCTCTTAGCCGGGCTTAAGACGGCAAGAAACACGCAGACACGAGAGTTTGCCAAATCAATAGCTCGACATGCAGACGAGAGGCTCACTTAGCGAGAAGTAGGAAACTGTGCGCAGCCCATCGCACGCCGCCGAGCCGCGCGCCTGCCATACTTCAACCCCCCTAGCTAGGCCAAAAGCTGGCAACTTCCACTCTCTACACCAACGAGCGGGTAAATCCGCTAATTAATTGCATGCAATTAAAAAATGTTTCTTGGATAATTAAAACTGCACAAAGCAGTTACAATTTGTAATGCTGCATTGTAATAGATACAGAGTGGAAGGTGGAGGAATAAACTATCGAAGATGGCCGCACGAGCCGTGCACAGAGCATGGCCATGAGTGTTGTTGTTACTTGTGGTGCCGTATAGAGGTCTCTCTATGTACGCTAGTAGGCGCACCAACAAAGGTACGAATCTGTGAGTGATTCCGATGACTGCGTTTTCACTTTTGTTTTTCATTTATCTGCATTTTTCATTTAATTTCTGCAAATTGTTGCAGTTTTTTTGTTAGGAAAATTGTTATTAAACAATATGTAGGTAAATCTAGAGATACATGCATCTGAAATTGTGGAATTTGAAGGCATAATATCCACGTACGGTTTAAACATTTAGTGCGAGTTGTGAAATGATTCACGAATACCTGGTTTCTCTTAGGGAAGGCTGCTTACATTAGAAATCCAATGTTTTATCTGACAAGACTTTGCATAGAAGCTAAAAAGGTAGTCATGAGTAGGTTTCATCGACCTCGAATTTTATATGAACGACCAACCAAAGGATTATAAAAGTGCCAGGCAAACGTCGATTCTTGAAATTTTCCCTGCTCAGCCAAATTCAGAGATTAATAATTGTCAAGCTGAGAAAAGACACTTTACGGTGGAAGCCATAGAACGCCAAGGTCTACAAAGTGGAACTGCACGCACGTAGTGAGTAACCTAGTACCTACACTGTCTACTTACCCTGAAATGAACAAAGGTCCTTGGTTTATATTTAACTAGGCCTACCGCAGCCGCACTTGTAATTTCATCGTAACTTTACTACTGACTTACTAAAGTGGCGCTGCAGACTGGAATCAGCCTCAACCAACATGCCTCTCCAATTAGCCCGGTTCTTAGCTAACTGCCTCCAGTTGCACACTCCAAGTTGGTTGAGGTCGGCTTCTAATTGTGAGCGTCACTTAAGGCGAGGGTTCCTCTACTGCGTCCGACGTCTGGCTGCGAATCGAAGACTCTGCGGGAGTGAGTCTTGGAATCCATTTGTTCTACATGTCCTAGCCATCTTAAACTCCAATGCGGAGTTTTTTGACCAGGGAAATGTCGCTCTACAGATCTATCGGTCTTGATTGAATCTTCGTTTCCATAGCCCGTTATCGCAAACGGGACCGAAGATTTTTTCAAGAATTTTCCTCTCGAATAGACCAAGAGCAGGATTGGTATGATCCTAAGTAGCTCGAGTGATGGCTTTACTACTTAATTGCCTTCTTAGCCCGAAGAAACAGCGGTTGGCAAGAGTAATTCTTCGTTTGAATTCTGACGATATGTTGTTGTCAGCGAAACCAAGGTAGACAAAGTCCCGTACTACCTCAAAGTTATATCTGTCAATGGTTTCTGTCCAATTCGTCGATAGTCTTGCCCTCATTTACTTCTAAACCAATGCCGCTTCCTTCTCTATACTAGCAAACGTGGCATTAACATCACGTTGAATCCTACCAATGATGTCAATATCGTCGGCGTATGCTAGTAGTTGCACCGATTTTTGGAAGTGCCTCTGGAGTTTTGCGCAATCCTCTCAAGAATCAAATTAAAGAAGTCACATGACAGCGCATCGCCTTGCCTAAATCCTTTTTTGGTATCGAATGTGTCGGTGAGGTCATTTCCGACCCTGATGGAGCAGCGAGAATTCTCCATCGTCATCCTACACAAACGAACGAGTTTGGATGGTATACCAAAACTAGACATGGCTCTATATAGTTCGTCTCTATAAATGCTGTCGTATGCGGCTTTGAAATCGATAAAAAGGTGGTGGGTATCGATTTGGACTTCTTGGTTTTTTTCCAGGATCTGCCAAAGTGTGAAAATTTGATCAGTTATGGACTTTCCTGGCCTAAAACCACACTGATAAGGGCCGATCAGGTTTTTGGAAAACGGTTTCAGTCGTTCACATTTCACGCAGATAGGATCTTGTAGGTGATGTTGAGGAGACTTATGCCTCTGTAGTTGCCGCAGTACAAGGGTCTCTTTTTTTGTGGATCGGGCAAACGATGCTGAGGTTCCATTCTGCAGGCATACTTTCATCCGACCAGATTTGGCTTATGAGTTGGTGGATGTTACTTACCAAGTCATCTCCGCCGGCCTTATAGAGCTCAGCGGGAAGGCCGTCATTTCCGGCAGCCTTATTAAGCTTGAGTTTAGATATTGCTATCCTCACTTCACTCAGGTCGGGTGGTTGGCAGTCTTCGCTGTCGTTGCCAATATTGAATGGTTCGTTCTGCCTGACAGCGGAATGTTGTTCGTCATCGCCGTTTAACAGTCTGCAGAAGTGGTTCTTCCATATCCTCAGCATCGACTGTGTCTCAACTACAATATTTCCTTGTTCATCTCGACAGGATTCTGTTCGAGCCTTGTATCCTTGGCTTTGACGTTTTTCACTTTGGTAAAACTTGCGAACATCGTTCCTGGAGTGGCACCTCTCTATATCCTCGATCGCGCGCTTTTCTTGCTCTTTTTTCTTCTTGCTGAAAAGCCGATGTTCTTCCCTTCTTCTTTGCCTATAGAGCTCAATGGCAGCTCTCGTCTTCACCTGCAGCTTAGACTTGTAGGCCTCGTTCTTGGCTGCGAGCATCTGTCGGCATTCCTCATCAAACCAGGGGTTTCTTGCTGGTGGGCGCGAGAAACCTAGCACATCAGTTGCGGCTGATCTAATGGCCTGTTGGCATCGTTGCCATTGCTCTTCGACATTCGATGCTGGTGGTATGGTGTTACACACGTAAAGGCAGGCCTCAATAAATGGAAGCTATTGAATTGGGAGAAATTCCTTTAAAGGGATAGGTCTACTTATCACCCAAGCTCATGTGTTTGGGATCTTCCTATCTAAATTATAACTTCCATAGGAAAGTAAGAGATTAGGGATTAGGAAAGCTTGCTACTCTATTTAGGTTGACAAAAACCAGCTGTGGCACTGTCATATGACATCTTTAACTTTGTTTCTGAGAGGAATGTGGGTCGAACTTGCGATATAACTTCATGGAAACGATCTTTCAAAATTCTGGGCAGTCGTTAAATGAATTCAGAGGGCTTCTATCGGCGCTATTGTGATTATTAATACAAAAGACTGATGAATGGTGAATACTGTCAGTCAAATGACGTGCACATAACACTGACGAAATGGACAAAATTCCATTCGCTACATCTTTAGGGTATGAAGACAATTGAGGTGTTATTCCCTCGAACGGTTGGCTGGGGCGTAGACCTTATGAATATTTCCAATTCGGTCTTATTTGTGGTGACGTTGATATGGAAAAGATTCAACATTGTAGTTGTGATGAGTTACCGAGTGCAGCGATACACCATCACCACATTGGCTTTTGAAGCAAAGGTTCGAACCTTTGAGTTTTAGAATGCATTCTGGATACCAAACTAAATGGATATAAACATCGTGTTGAGGTCATTCCTCACCCAACTTGCAGTGCACTATATTGAAGGCGGTGGACCAACTGAAGAGTCCTTAAACAGCAGCACCAGAATTCGATATGAACGTCATTTTAAGGTCTTACCTTTCAGTGACGAAGTAAAGATGGGCTAACTGAAGAGGCCTTAAACTCTATCGATACAATTCAAAATATGAACATCGTGCTCAACCAACTTTCAGTGACCAAGTGAAGATGGTTTCCTCAGAGACGAGATAACTGAAGAGGCCTTAAACAGCAGCACCACAATTCGATATTATCACCGTGCTTCTGTCTTACCTCAACCAACTTCCAGTGACGAAGTAAAGATGGCCTAACTGAAGAGGCCTAAAACTCTATCGATACAATCAAAATATGAACATCTTGCTCAACCAACTTGCAGTGACCAAGTAAGGATGGTTTCCTCAGAGACGAGATAACTGAAGAGGCCTTGAACATCATCTAGCTTCAGTAGTAAATCAACCAACTTCCAATGACCAATTGAATTCGGCTACATTGGGAAAGAGCCGATTGAAAAGACCTAGAACTGCTTTGCCACCAGTGCAGTGGCGTGTTGTTCATTCTACTGGTTTCCAGATTGAATTCTACTGGTTTCCTTTTTAAAATCCCACCTTTGGATGACAGACCGACTTGTATAAAGTTCCACTGCACCACTCTGTCGAATTTTAAAAAAAGTCTGTTCGTCTTTCCTTTTTAAAAAAGTTTACTCCACGTCACTGATCATCACTTGCTTATGAAAAAAAGTACAAAACCACGCCATCAAAGATTTAGTTTCCTTTATTTCCCTTTATGCTCATCACAACTCATCCCCAACATCATCAACCTTCATCAAGCTTATAGCGCTTTCGAAGCTTGAAACTTTTATCCTCGGTATTTACTGCACTTCTTCCTAGAATACGCCAGAATGGTTTCTTCGTGGTTGGGGCCGGTTCTTTGTTGATGATAATATGGTTGACAACACCACCGCTAGTATCTGCATTTCCAGTGTGAGATGTAGTTATAGTCTTCGTTAAGCTATTTTCAACAGCCACCTTGTTCTTCTGGTTCTTCTTCCTATTGACGTTGTTTTGGTGACTACTGTTCGAGATATTTGCTGGTCTCCTGCGTTTGTTTCGGTTCCGTTTCCTGCTTCCCTTTCGGTTTTTGTTTTTATTTTTCCTTCTACGGATTGGCTTTCGTTGGTTTTTTAATGGCCGGCTTGGGCGCCTTTTTCGTTTGGACTTTAATTTTCCTGAATTTAGATTCGATGGTCGTCTTCTTCTTTTGGACTTTTTCCTTTTAGGCCTTAAATTGGTATTCCTATTCTTCTTGGGTCTTTGAATTCGTGTCCTTTGGGGGGTGTAATCCTCATTGGAATCATCACCCAGGTCATCGTCGGGTTTGATTCTATTTTCATTACTGTCCTCCCCAACACTTGCATACTCTGAATCCTGCACAACCTCATCATCTGGATACACTTCATCGTTGCCGTAGAAAAATGTATCGCTCGTGTCGGTTGCCACAGGCCGCAGTTCATATAAGATGGGAGAAGTATCTGGCTCATTGTGCTGGATAACAAGAATTCCTGCATTCCCTGATAAATCTGAATCTTGTAATAAAATCGCAGAAGACGGCTCATTTCCACCTGCAGTGCTGACCTCGACTGGCGGCACTTCACTCGATTCATCCAACGAATTGCTTTCTTCTTTGTTCGAAGTTTGAATGGTAATGGAAGGGACTGCAACATTTAAGGGGTTACTTTGAACCTGAATGCTGTAGCCAACCTCGTTGTCATTGTTGTTACTATCGTACGATTGTCCATACTGACCTGGAAGAAGATTGACATGTAGGCTTTGTCTAATAATTCCAACTCAAAGTCTTACTGTTTGCCACGGAAAGAATACACCCTAGGACCACTAGTCCTACTGTCCAGAAAGTCGTCTTCATCGATGAAGAACACACCTCAACTGTTTAGAATCGAACTAAGAAGATCTCGCGAATACTTGCATCTTTTATAAGTTCGCCTTCATGTTTGGCTATGACCTGAAGCTATGCGTGATAACAGGTTTCTATTTTGAAGAATTTGGAAGATACTGATGTAGGTCAAGCGACCGTATAGATACATGATTTATCTGCGCTGGTGTAAATGACCTACAAGCTGCTGTGTCTTGATTCTAGGCATAAATTAATAGGTCGTATGCTAATTTGGTTACAACAGTTCATATGCTAATTTCTCAAATGACCAATATAGAGGTTAGAAGCTACAAGTCAATTAACGATGGATCTTCGGCCTTTCGTTTCACGCTCCATTTCGCTCTGCTTTCGTTTATTTATTTGCGAATAATGCCACAGTTATGATTGGTAGGCAATTAAGAACCGGTATTCTGTGTGACGAGATGCTGATTAGTAAAAGGGGAAAGATGGAATGAATGATGATAAGCAATACCGCCGTCATCCAGGTGCTTACTTATTAACTTAAGAGGAGCAACCTGTCCTCTCGAATGAGCCAGGTTTTTATCTATCTGACTACCATCTGGCTATAAACCGAATCATCGGGCTGCACCATTGATTTCCATTTGCTTTACATGTCCTAACCACCTTAAACAGAATATGGAAAGGGCCGGACAAAGGGACAACAAAATGTGCATCGCTAAAGACGGCTTCTATGGGCGATTTAACACAATTTATGAGCGACCGAAGTGGCGCTACAGACCGGAATGACCCTGGGCCTCAACCAACATTCCTCTCCAATTGGCTCGATCGTAAACTAACACCCTTCAGTTGCGTAATCCAAGTTGGTTCAGGTCGGTTTCTACTTATACGCGCCATTTATTGCGAAGTCCTCCTCAACTGCGTCCGATGTCTGGCTGGGAATCGAAGATTTTGCGAGCCGGAGTATTGGTGTACATTCGTTCCACATGTCCTAGCCATCATAAACGTCCAATGCGGAGTTTTTTGACTAGGGGCATGTCGCTGTACAGCTCGTATCGTTAAATCTTCGTCTCATTAGAATTTTCATCTCGAATCGACCATTTTTGATCCATTTTTGATACGATCCATGCTTCAGCGGCGTAGAACAGGACTGGGATAATCAAGTCATATATAGGATCTCCTTAGTAGTTCGAGTGAGGGCTTTACTCCTAGTTTGCCTTTTTATCCTGAAGAAACAGCGGGTGGCAAGAGTAATTCTTCGTTTAATTTCTGACGAGATGTTGTTGTCAAAGTTAAAAGCGGAGCCAAAGTAGACAATTGTGACGTTCTGTCCCAAACGTCAATGTTGTGTGTCCTTTCGCGTTGACAGCATATACTTGGTCTTCCCCTCATTTACTGCTAAACCCATTTTTGCAGCTTCCTTCTCTATACTTGCAAACGTGGCTATGACATCACGTTGAGTCATACCAATGATGTCAATATCATCGGCGTATGCAACTACTAGCATACGCCGATAATATTGACATCACCACCGATTTTTGGAAGATTGTGCCTCTGGTGTGGGTTCGGGAGTTTTGCACAGTCCTCTCAAGAATCAAGTTAAAGAAGTCAGATGATAGTGCATCGCCTTGCCTAAATCCTTTTTTTTTGGTATTGAATGTGGCGGTGCGGTCATTTCTGAACCTGGTGGAGCAGCGCAAATTCCCCATTTAAACCTGTTACATCATTCCTGGATTGGCACCTCTCTGTCTCCTCGAATGCGCTTTTTTATCTTCTTTCTGAAAGCAGGTGTCCTTCCCTTTTTCTCTGCCTATAAAGCTCAATGGCAGGTCTCATCTTCACCTGCAGCTTAGTCTTGTAGGCCGTTCTTGGCTACGAGCATCTGTTGGCACTGTTTATCAAACCAAGGGTTTCTTACTTGTAATGGCTTGTTGGCATCATTGCCATTGTTCTTCGACATTAGATGCTGGTGGTACGGTCTTAATCGAAAGGTAGAGGGATACGCTTTCGAAGGACTTGGCGACTTGCCTCTTGCGATTGCAGTCTTTCGACATTAAATTTTTTCACAGTATTTCTATCTGTTATGGGGTGGTGGATATCCGCATTCTTACCTTGGCTGCAACAAGGTAGTGCTCCGAGTCGATGTAAGCCCTTCGGAATGTTCGGACATCCAAAATACTGGATGCGTGCCTATATTGTCTATCGCAATGTGATCAATTTGGTTGACCGTTCGTTGATCTAGAGACCACCATGTCCCCTTATGGATATCGAGATGAGGAAACCCCTTGCTGGCTAAAGTGGCATTTCGTTCCATAGCGAAGTCATGTCTTCTCTTCCTACCTTTTCGTTAAAATCTTCCACCAGGACTTTAACATCGTACTTCGGTAGGTGCGCATAAGTTTTGTCAAGGAGCTCGTTTCAGAAATCATTCTTATATGCTGGATTTCTACGATGCGTTTACTAAAGTCTTGAAAGTATGAGACTTCTTGCCAAAGTCTGGCACTTATGACATGTCCCCATTCAAATAGTCTGTTCACTGTAAAATGGTCCGAAGTAGATTTCAAAGTTTTTCATCCTCTTTCTGCCCGGCCCATCCCATCGTTTTTCACAGATAGCAGTAATGTCTGCTTTTGATAAGCTTAGGGCTTCTGCAAGTTCTTGGTTTCACCTCTCCTGTCTAATCTTCTAACATTCCAGTTGCAGATACGAACGTCATTGCCCTCTTTTCCTTAAACATGGTCGTTAATAATGAAAATCACTCCTTTCCGAGGCTCTTGGTTACTTCGTGAGTGGGCTGTTAACCCAAAGCACTGCCTCCAGTGATTTACAGTCCATATTACCCAGAATGCGTCATTTTGCTTGAGATGGATATACAACTTCAGTCATCCATTAGGGTAGTTGTGTGGACCGGTGTGTGGACACTGCTTGTTCGGTTAAGAGTGCTTTTTGTGGTCCTGGTAATCTTTTTTTTGTCGATTTATAAAGCAAAGTGCACTATACTCTCGTAGAACTACTGCATGAAGCGTTATTAGAGCCCATGGGAGCCCTGATCCATATTTCTTTGTAAGAGTTATTGGCGACCACTATCCAGGCATATTGGTGAACAGTCTTTTGGCCGAATTGTATCAAAAAGGGGTACAGAAGGTGTCAGTTATTGAGTAAAAAGATCAGAAAGTGGGGGAAAAGAAAACAGGAGGTGCTGTTGCATATTGGTTTTTAATGACTGAGCTATATTGGGAATAAAAAAACAAAATTTGAGAGGGCATTCCACATCCATTTTGTTCAGTTTAAGCTACGAATATCGATATACTGATTTTTATTTTTAGCGTAGCAATTGTTTCAAATTGTTCCATATGCGGAATGCAACTAAAGAAATAAATAAGAAAGAAATACAAAAAAAAACACAATTCCGGAGCTATTTTTACGATGTTCGAGCAAAACTGGAAAGTTCGCTGCGCCTATATCTCCTATTAATTTTTTTTTGAAAAACACAATCCCGGAGCTATTTTTACGAAGTTCGAGCAAAACTGGAATGTTCGCTGCGCCTATATCTCCTATTAATTTGTTCATTCGCCTTCTTTAAAAGAAAAACACAATTCCGGAGCTATTTTTACGAAGTTCGAACAAAACTGGAAAATTCGCTGCCCCTATGTCTCCTATTAATTTGTAGGTACATTTGCCTTATTCTTAAGATTCAAAATAAAAACACAATCCCGGAGCTATTTTTACGAAGTTCGAGCAAAACTGGAAAGTTCGCTGCGCCTATATCTCCTATTAATTTGTTCATTCGCCTTCTTCTAACGATTTAAAGGAAAGACACAATCCCGGAGAGAATTTTAAGGCGTTCGAGCAAAACTGGAAAGTTCGCTGCGCCTATATCTCCTATTAATTTGTTTATTTGCCTTCTTCTTACGATTTAAAAGAAAAACAGAATTCCGGAGCTATTTTTACGAAGTTCGAGCAAAACTGGAAAGTTCGCTGCGCCTATATCTCCTATTAATTCGTTTATTTGCCTTCTTCTTACGATTTAAAAGAAAAACACAGTTCCGGAGCTATTTTTACGAAGTTCGATCAAAACTGGAAAGTTCGCTGCGCCTATATCTCCTATTAATTTGTTTATTTGCCTTCTTCTTACGATTTAAAAGAAAAACACAATTCGGAGACAATTTTAAGAAGTTCGAGCAAAACAGGAAAGTTCGCTGCGCCTATATCTCCTATTCATTTTTTTATTTGCCTTCTTCTTACGAGTTAAAAGAAAAACAGAATTCCGGAGCTATTTTTACGAAGTTCGAGCAAAACTGGAAAGTTCGCTGCGCCTATATCTCCTAATAATTTGTTTATTTGCCTTCTTCTTACGATTTAAAAGAAAAACACAATTCCGGAGCTATTTACGAAGTTCGAGCAAAACTGGAAAGTTCGCTGCTTTACGAAGTTCGAGCAAAACTGGAAAGTTCGCTGCCCCTATATCTCCTATTAATTTGTTCATTCGACTTCTTCTAACGATTTAAAAGAAAGACACAATCCCGGAGAGAATTTTAAGAAGTTCGAGCAAAACTGTAAAGTTCGCTGCTCCTATATCTCCTATTAATTTGTTTATTTGCCTTCTTCTTACGATTTAAAAGAAAAACAGAATTCCGGAGCTATTTTTACGAAGTTCGAGCAAAACTGGAAAGTTCGCTGCACCTATGTCTCCTATTAATTTGTTCATTTGGCTTCTTCTGACGATTTAAAAGAAAAACACAATCCCGGAGCTATTTTACGAAGTTCGAGCAAAACTGGAATGTTCGCTGCGCCTATATCTGCTATTAATTCGTTTATTTGCCTTCTTCTTACGATTTAAAAGAAAAACACAATTCCGGAGCTATTTTTACGAAGTTCGAGCAAAACTGGAAAGTTCGCTGCGCCTATATCTCCTATTAATTTGTTCATTTGGCTTCTTCTAACGATTTAAAAGAAAAACACAATTCCGGAGCTATTTTTACGAAGTTCGAGCAAAACTGGAAAGTTCGCTGCGCCTATATCTCCTATTAATTTGTTTATTTGCCTTCTTCTTACGATTTAAGTTGATAATGATGTAATTATTTCAATTTAAAGTCGGTCAATTGCCGAGAGAGACATGCCAATCACCAGACCCAAAATCCGTCCTTCAGATCATGCTAAAAGTAGTGTCCTGAGTTATCAGGATTGATAATATCAGAAGCTCCTGTTCCAATTTTTAACAAAGGATACAAATTTGATTACCATGTCCGCATCTGAAAATAAATCCACATGTCTAGTTTAGGGCAGCAAAGGATTGAATAATTTTAACGTTAACCACTTGTAACCTTAAGAACTAGCAAGCAAAGGGCGTATATTAGCTGCCTACAATGCAACCGTAGATCATTTTCACATCAATAATGTCGGTGGATCTATTGACGATTTTGGTAAAAGTCCAACGTCCCATCATTCACAAATAAAAGGGTTATACATGTGCCATTCCCTACTTAATTTCCTGTACATGCCTCTTCTCATCGTTACACCGACGCAGATGCCATGCAAATTGGTAAATTCAATATGGACCTGGACCCCTACTACCTACCGAAATGCATTCTCAAGTGCCTCATAAACTTACCCCAAGTACTTCGTGCTAAAAAGTCCTTACAACCATACTGCAACAAAAGACACCTCCTGAACCACATCTTACTGGTCAACATAATCGTTTCCCTTAAGTCCACGCATGAATACCATTCCTAAGTGTTTCCAGAAACTAACCTGCTCATATGCCACATTTAGCACAAAAACCCTTCAAGAAAATTAAAATACCATCAGCCAGCAAAATGCTGTCACTCCTTCGCTATTCCTTCGCACGTACCATCACTTCCACATTTCCATGCGTGTACCGCGAGCTGGCCAGTGCCAGATGACAAATTTACTGAACCGTTAAGAACACACATATACCCTATTCGGAAGTCATCATTAACATCAATCCACTCCACTGAAGATGGCTATGCCAAGAAACGTGTTGTATACCTTTTCTTAGTCTTAGCCCACATCATCTCAAGGAAATAAAAAAAATAACGAACCGAACCTCCATTACGAGATGCACCGGCACAGCCTGGAATCAACTGAATCGCTCAACCGAATTCATCAGATGTACGCAGGAGGGGAACACTATGCACCGGCATGCGATATTGAACCCAAAGTCGAATTGTGAAACAATGAAGGCGCGCATCTCAACGGTCAACACACGGAGAGTGCCACTTGCTCTGACAAGAGCCAAAGAAAGCCAAAAGGGAAACCCTGACAGATAAAGAGGAACCAAGAAAAAAATAACGCCATTCACTCTTGGATAGGGGAGTTAGTTTGGAAGGAATTGTAACAAATGTCATGTGGGCACCGGGCACGTGTTCCTTCAAGCGGAGTATTCGGTTTGCGCGCCAACAATCAAGAGAAGATGATGCGCAGCGGCGGCGGCGTCTGTTGCACTGTCTTCTCCTGGTGCATCCAACTGAGGAGGGTTCACCCCTGTGCATAGAGGTAGGTTTCTTTTCTTCGTTTTATTTTTTTTTTGTGTGTGTGTTTTCTTACACACAATTGTAACGACATTAAGAGCTTACACAGATGTTATGATCAGCGGTTGAGAGGATCATCAAAAAATGTGTCTCGGGTCATGAGGATAATAAACGTATTTGTCGTTGTCATTTCGTTTTTTTTTTTTTGATAATTAATGGAATAGCAGTTAAGTATACTGAAAGATTGACACAGAGTCTCTAATGATCAACACCCTAGGGTTATCACAACGAAAGGTAGCCGAACCAGATGAGTGTAATCTACAAGTTGCTACCAGGTGCGGGGACATCTTCCTAAGAAAGTAGTGAGTTGAATCGGGATGGACTACATGTGTCACTAAAGTGGAATGTGTGTGCAAGACGGTAATTATATCTAAGAGCAGATAGTAAGGTAACGGAAAGGTGCGAGAAGGTTATTAGAAGAGGTTCTCCGAAATCTGGGGTGAGATCAGTTTTTTAGCGTCTAGAATTTCTCTAAGTAGATGCGTGTGTTATCAGCTCCGTCTGTTATTTTTACAGTCACCTCGATCTAAGTCTGCAGCAACACGTTTTATTTTCAAAGAAAAAATTAGCAGCAGTTTGACTTTAATGAAAAATCCGACTACATTAGAAGAAAATTGAGAAAATCATAGCAAGTTGCAGGATCAATTTCAAATTAAAGTGGAATCTGTTCAAAGCGTTCCTATAGTGGGTATGTCTTCATTTTAAGGTCTTAGGCTCTGTGTAGGCCGTTTCTTGAAATTCTATCCCTAAAGGGTTTATTGGGACAAAAAAACAGGCCTCACCAACATGCCTCACCAATTAGCCTGGTCATTAGCTAACCCCCTCCAGTTGCACACTCCAAGTTGGTTGAGGTCGGTTTCTACTTGTGCGCGCCACTTCAGGCGAGGTCTTCCCCTATTGCGTCCGAAGTCTCCTGGGAATCAAAGACTCTGTGAGCCGGAGTATTGGTGTCCATTCGTTCTACATGTCCTAGCCATCTTAAACCTTCAATGTAGACGACCGACGATTTTTCGAAGAATTTTCCCCGCGAATCGACCAATGATTTTTGATGATTTTTGCGGCATGGTGGATATCCGCATTCTCACCCTCGCTGCAACAAGATAGTGGTCCGAGTCGATGTTAGCCCCTTGGAATGTATGGACATCCTAAATACTGGATGCGTGCCCCTTGCCTTGCCACGCCTCAGCCAACTGCGAAATGAGGTCACGCTGTGTGAAGTGTGGACAGAACCACAGCATAGGAGAGTGTAGGTTAGGAAATGAGCGGGTCGAAGATATGACCCTGCTTAAATGTGCACTATGCGGAGGCGGCGGGCACCCTGCAAACTATCGGGGCTGTCCAAAGTTTCAGCAACTAAAACTCAACAAAAAAGCGAAGCAAACGGTAGTGGTGAATCAGCCAGCCGTTCGCCCTCCCTCAACGTCCGTCAACCCCCAAATTTCCTCCGCCCAAATGGCGTCAGGAAAGGGGAAAACGGTACAGCATCCACCATAGGAAACCCAACAGGCCCCCGTGCCTCAGGCTCCAGCAGTAGATGCGGATTTGTTGACTGCGTTGCGAGCCATTCAAGGCCAGCTAACCGGTCTTCAAAACCAGTTACGGGAGCAGGCGTCAAGGGTAGACTATATCTACTCCTTGTTGCCGAGCTTAATGCAAAATAGATCGTAATGGGCGCGCTGTCAGAGAGAACCTTAAAGATCCTGGCTGTGAATGTAAATTCACTGATTAGGATTGAACGTAGAGCTAATCTGTTCCAATTGTTAAAAGACCAAAGTCCCGATGTGCTTATGGCTAGCGAAACTAAGCTAAACCAGAAGCATAAATTGACTAATAGTA
This sequence comes from Rhingia campestris, assembly GCA_932526625.1. Lineage (NCBI taxonomy): Eukaryota > Metazoa > Arthropoda > Insecta > Diptera > Syrphidae > Rhingia > Rhingia campestris. The sequence continues at coordinate 56,440,443 of OW052182.1, read as the reverse complement.
ATTACAATATCGTAAGAAGAGACCGGCCCAACTCCACTCAAGGAGGCGGGGTCGCTATCTTTATACGAAAAGGCATTAGTTATAAAGTTATATATAGTGGTGAAGTGCGCCGATTCCGGTTGCTGGAAGCCTGCGTCATATGCATTCCTCTCCAACAAGGGAAGCGATTGTATGTGATAGCGGCCTACGCACCGGAAGCACCTCAGCCTACATTTTTCACAACAGAGCTCGGAAAACTTTTCGAATCTCTGAGACTGAACTCAGTGGAAAACTTTTATCTTTTGGCTGGAGATTTAAATGCCAAACACGAAGATTGGGGAAATCAAATACAAAATCCTCGGGGTAACCATCTATACAATTGGATGGTCCACCACAGTGCAAAGATGCAAAGATGTATATTTCTAATATTAATTGCGTATGCTTGCTCCCAACACACGTTCACATAGTGGCTCTTAAAGGCCAAACTTAAAAACTAATATTGACTAGAACTTAAAACTAAAATAACAAACGATGCACTTCATATGCATACCTACATTAATAGAAGATTATTATTATTTTTTTTTTTCATCGAGTTTTTTAGAGTTTGATATAAATTAAAGAAGAGCAGTTACTTAAATCGAGATATAGTTTAATATATTATATATTATTCAAACTAAGATAAATAATATTAAATTAGTAAAATAATATACAATTTCACTATGCCAACTATTATCTTTTGTATACATATCTTTTTTTTATTAATTAACAAAGGTAAAAACAATTTTATCCTCTAAGAGCATTCAATGAGGCTTTCTCATAAAAAGGTAAAGTCAGTGTATCATTCATCTGAGGTTCTATTAAATTTCGGGATCTATTATGCAAAAGATCGAATGGCGATTGATAATACTCGAGGTATGAGCTTCCATTAACAATATTTTTGTCCCATAATCCTTTGACAAGTGGATTTTGATGGTGAGCAGTAGATTCTAATCTGGATTTTAATAAGGTTGTCATATAAATCATTAAAGGTTTCACCTTTGTTAAATTGTACAATGTATAGTTAGAAAACCATTTTTTGTTGGGTCTTCGATACTTTCCACTACAAAATCGTAAGATTGTTCTTTCGAACTTTTCTAATTCTTTTGCTGCCGTTGGAGAAATAGTGAACCAGGTACTAAAACCATACGAGATGGTCGATAAGTCTCCTTCCGAGTATCAGCAAGGTATTCGAAAAGATTCTCAATCGGGCTCTGTTCAAGTGGTCTGAGGACAACAATATTATACCAGAGAACCAGTTTGGTTTCAAGGCCGGACATGACTGTATTCATGCCGCCTCCAAACTCGTCTCTGATATACAATGGAACAAAGCGAAAAAACAGTGCACGGGTGCATGTCTGGTTGATTTGGAGAAGGCTTTCGACACCGTATGGTTAGAGGGCCTCTATCTAAAGCTGACCAGACTTGGCATAAGTAAACCACTACTATATATGCTTCATGACATGTTGACTGGTAGAACGTTTGTTGTCAAAAGTGGCAATGTAACTTCTACCACCGAATATTTCATTAAAAATGGTCTGCAACAGGGAGCGGTGAACTCGCCGATTCTCTTCAGCATTTACACCAGCGATATGATAGGTAGTCTAACTCAGGCAATTGCGTATGCGGACGATCTTATCGCGTACAGATCAGCACCTACTGTCGAGGTCATCCGAACTCTTTTGCAGCGGGAGTTCGATAAGATCTAGAGATATTGTGATGACTGGAAGTTGAAAATCAACTTTCAGAAATCGGAAACTATCCTGTTTAGGACACCGTTGTCTAAGGCCTCTAGGGATACGAGAAAGAACTGGCGCAAGCTGGTGATCGTTGGACCAAACGGACATCCACTGGCGAATAAAAGTGTAGTAAAGTACCTTGGCATCTGGCTGGATCAGTATCTATATTTCGGAAGACATGTAGATGCTGCTCTGGCGAGAGCTAGGGGAGCATTTGCCCTGACAAGACGATTGTTTTATAGCAGCCGTCTTGACAGCAGGGTGAAGGTGATTTGCTACATGTCTCTTATCAGACCGATGATTGCCTATGGGTGCCCGGTGTGGTTCAACGTTGCCCCATCTCAAATGGAAAAGATACGGGTGTTTGAGAGGCAGTGTCTGAGAAGCTGCCTTGGACTTCACAGAACACCAGTATCTGACTACACAAAATATTATTCCAACCAGGTCCTATACAACGGGGCCAACATAAACAGGATAGACAATTTTCTGGTGAAACTCATTCGGTTTCACGCGGCAAGAGCGATGACCTCGAGCAATAGTCTCATCTTTGGGGCCTTCTACCCCAATGATGAATATTTTGAAAGTGCGCGTTTAAGCGGCTTTATTCCGCCTGAAGCTTTCCTATTTTTGGATAGTCGAGGGCTGATACAGGACAGATCGGCGGTTCCGCTAATCTACCACGTCTTCCGACGAACTGTGGATAGGCGGCTCCTGTACGACCGAGACGTAGTCGCTCAGGGCGGAGGAGAGCGCCTGCGGTTCAGCAGGAGTGTGTCCGATTGGGACCGTCGGAGTAGGTGGCAACAGGAGAGCCTGTTGTGGTGGCTGCAAGACTAGTTATAGATAGTTGACTTTTTAAAGTGAAAAATGGCCGACTTACGTAAGTCTAAGGTTTTAAGGTTAAGTTAGGTAAAACAGTCGGGGTGGCACAAAAAAAAAAATACAAAAAAAAAAAAAAAAAAAATACAAAAAAAAAAAAAATACAAAAAAAAAATAAAAATAAAAAATAAAAATACAAAAAAAAAATGCTTGCTGTGGCTGTTCTAGTTTTAAGTTATTTTTAAGTAGCGTTAATTAGTTCTAAGTAGTTTTAGTTAGTTCATAAGTAGTTTCAATTAGTAAGTAAGTTTAATAAAAATAAAAAAAAATATATGAAACCAAGTTTTTTTTTAAATGTTTCTTGGTAAACAAATAGATAAATATATAATAAAATAATTAAATTAGATTTTAGGCCGAAAGGCATTAGTTTTTAAGTTGTTAGTATTTAATTTAGGGTTTCCGCAGAGGACAAGTAAGTTAGTTAAGTTAGTAGATAAGTAGGCTAGTTTTTCAGTAATTTTTGTCTAGCATGTAAGTTAGTTCTAAGTTGAAGAAAAATAAAAATGAATTGAAAAAAAAAAAAAAAAAAAAATACGAGATAATTGGTCTTATCAATGCTTTATATATGAGAATTTTTGTATTTTGGGATAAATGCTTGGACGAAAGTATTTTTTTAAAATAGCAGTGGCCATTTTCGCTTTCTTTAATACATTCCGTGCATGTTTGTTAAATTTGAACTTATTTTGATAATGAATCCCTAAGTATTTTGTTTCTGTTTTTAATGGAACTATCTCATCATCAATACGCAAGGATAACTCCCTGCTTTCTTTGACAGCCTTTCGGTGCCCTTTTCCATATGAGTTTCTGAAACAGGTTAGCCCACATTTTTCAGTTTTTATTTTTAAGCCCCAAGATTTCAAATACGAGAGTAAGCTAGGTAAAGCGATTTGTAATTTTTCTAATACATTCTTTGGCCTTATAGCAGAAGCTAAAAGTTTTGTGTCGTCTGCGTACAAAAGTGCTTCAGGCTCAGATTCTGAGTTGCAAAACGGCATATCATGTAAAAATACATTAAATAATTTTGGTCCAAGTAATGTTCCCTGAGCAACTCCTAAGAGTACTGGAAAAGAATCTGAAAACTCCGATCCAATGACAATGGACGCGGTTCTTGAATTAAGAAAACTGATAATCATGCTTATGAGAGCCTCAGGACAGTTCAATATAATTAACTTAAAGATAAGACCTTTATGCCAAATAGAGTCGAATGCTGCCTCTAAATCAATATCCAGGACAACTGTGCACTTTTTTTGTCTCAGATTGTGAACAATTTTATCATTAAGCACTAAAAGACAATGCTCCGTTGAATGTTTTTTCTTAAAACCAAATTGTGAGTTTGGTATAATATTTGAGTCATCGAGAAAACTATCAAGAGATTCTGCTATAACTCTTTCGAATAGTTTTCCTATGTTGGAGAGTAGAGATATTGGACGAAAATCTTTTATATTTTTGGCGTTATTCTTTTTAGCTATAGGCATTATGTTGGACTGTTTCCATGCAGTTGGAAAGTATCCGTTATTTATACATTGATTAAAGAGACAAGTAAGAGTGAGATCAAGGGAAATCGGACATTTCCTTAACACAAAGTTTGAAATTTTGTCAAGACCAAAAGACTTTTTGTTATTCAAATTGATTCTAAATATATCGACTTTTTGATGTGTAGTGAAAGGTAAAGAAACTTGGTTAATTGCTGTGTTTGATGGTGTAAATGTCGTTAAAGGGTTATCTAAATGAGTGTTACAAAATTCATCTACTTTTGAAAATACTTCATTATTTAAATTTAAATCATAACACGGCGTTCGTACATGGTCCTGAATGTATTGAGTTTAGCCTCAATATCAACCAGTTCCTGTCCGTCGATATTCAAAACATCCTTGATAATATCCGCCCCGAAAACTTTTCTCCCTGTATTTTTATCAATCTCCTTAAAGGCATGCGGAGAAGGTCTAATTTTATTAAGACGTGTTCTGAACTCTTCGTCAAGGTCATGTTTTACTCTCTCTTTTATTATTTTACTAAGACACTGTATTTGCGAGTGAAGTTGTTGATACTCTGAGTTGCGTCTATTTAAATGCCCATGAAAGATTCTCTTGAGTTTTCTTAACCAAATGTTGCGAATTTTCAAAAGATTTTTTGTAAGATCGGAAATATTTTTATATTTAACGTCTTTTGCATTTCGAATAGTTGAGTTATTTTGGACACAAGAAACTATATTTTGGTTTATATTGTCCAAAATTGCATCAATTTCTGTATTTGTAATATTTTTATCCATGGGTGCTGTCACTCTTGAGAGCCTGTTGTGAAGTTGTATTCTAAACACATCCCAATCAGTTCTTTCGAAGCTGGTATAAGATTGAGGTGGTATCAATATCGGATAAACATCAAAAATATCAAGGTTTATTTCTATACCATAATGATTTGAAAACGTAGGGAATGTTTTGCACGAAGATTCAACCACGAACTATACGAGCTGTACAGAGACATACCCCTGGTCAAAAAACTCCGCATTGTACGTTTAAGATGGCTAGGACATGTAGAACGAATGGACACCAATACTCCGGCTCGCAGAGTCTTCGATTCCCAGCCAGACGTCGGGCGCAGTAGAGGAAGATCTCGCCTTAAGTGGCGCACACAAGTAGAAACCGACCTAAACCAACTTGGAGTGCGCAACTGGAGGCAGTTAGCTAAGGACCGGGCTAATTGGAGATGCATTTTGGTTGAGGCCCAGGTTCATCCCGGACTGTAGCGCCACTTAAGTAAGTAAGTCATCTCTTTGCTTAAAAGCTATAAAGCCACATTCTCGTCTTTGCCTGCAGCGGTACTATTAGCTGCAAGTATTTGATGGCATTTTTCGTTTGTTAAATGTTACCGAGAGTGAACAAACCGCCCCTAAGTGTGAGTTCTTCCACTGCAGATCATAAAGAAATCAGATCACCAGCTCCTAACCACATACCAACCATTTAAAGCTACGTCGCAGTTAGTCCATTTGCTATTCCCATAACCACCAAACTACTTGAAGTAGATTTTATTTCCAACAATAAAGATACCTCCTTCCAACAATCCACCTTACTGTTAACCAGGAAGGCATGCTTCTCAAAATTTATCAATAACTTCGACGTTACTCATGGATATGATTGATTACTAGATCACAAAACAACGTACATACATATGTATCTACAATCGAAGATATTTCCTATTCTCGAAAGTGGATCGATAACATTCGCCGTTTGCACAAAGAGCGATCTTTGTTCGGCAGCTTGCTCTTCAATCATTCGTTATAGACCCGCACGTAATCATCGCTATTGCGCGATCGGTTTGCTTAGCGCGTGTGTGTGCGTGAGTATTTGTCAAATGATATCATTTAAGCTAACCTGCTGCTATTTGCGATGTTAGTATCTCCCCGAGTCGAGATAAGATTTCGAGAAGAGTGAATTTCTTGAACTATCGGTGTTCAATGCTAACCTGGGTGTTTGCACGGTTGGGTATGCGGTTTTTTTTTGGACTTTTAATTTCTAATCCCTGACTACGCCTTATTTGTAAACACACATGCTATCAAGTGTCACCGCGAGATAACGGTGGTTAACAAAAAACAGTGAATCATCATCTTTCGGGTGGATTTACAGCTTTTATTTCATCATACCTACTTTCGAAAAAAGTATCTGTAACGAACCAAAAAAAAAAACCGTCCGTGTGCAAAGCAAACATCCTTGACTACAACATCCATTATCCATCGATCAAGCAAACGCAGGACGCGCGTCCTTGTATACTCTTTGTGTGTATGTGTGTGGAGGGGGTGATTTCAACGCGGTCTCTCACCGACCACACCTTTATAAATGCGATGCTTGTTTGATTATCATCTCGAGTTTTTTTTTTAGAGCGAATGTTTGTATGAACAGAATGACACACACGCGGATACGGAATACGAATACAATATGCGCGTACTCTCTCCCCTAATGGAGGGTGAAATTCCATTTCAGCACGCACCCAGTTTTGCGCCGCGCCGGAGAGTTGAACATATTTTGGGGTGCAGTTCAATGTAACCGTGGAATAACGAGAAATCCTTCTCCAGCAAGGATCTAGAAAACCCATCACTGGAATGGAAACTAAGAAGTGACGTGTCTCATCTGGGCGCTGATACGCCCTTCCTTATAATACCGCAGAGAGTCTTTAAAAGTCTTGTCTATGGGGGGATGTAATTCAAGCCCTTTCCATCATGCCCAGAGAAAACGAAAACACCTTTTTGTGGGTGCGGCAGAATCTGCAGCGAGGCCGTTTGTTTGTCTGATGGTAGCGCATCTCATAAAACACGCGGTCCTTTAATTGATGGTCGGTGTAGGTGTAGGTATAGTGTGGGGGTTTGTTCGACGACGTGTTCGTGAGCATATACGAGTTGTGCTGCGTAATAAGGTAGAACTGCTGCTAAAGTGTTAATAGTCACGGGCAGGGGGCAGCAATGCGACGGGGGTGGTAATGGTATGAAATGATTGAAATGATTGTGTGTCTGTTTTGGAAAAAGTCCTATTGCCATGGTGATTATCCTGCTTACGGTCGTTACGTGTCGATGGTCATGATGTGGTGTTTGATTATTTGATTTCTGAAAACAGCTTTCATGTTGATGGGCGAATTGTGTACTCAAGGTGTTAGCGTTTTGGAGTAGTCTTTTTGATGAGATGGGAGAGGTTTTCTTAAATCGATTGGATGGTATCTTGGTATGGAATTTTTCTCTCCTTAAATTGATGGTTTCAGTTTTTAGAAGTTCGTCTCTCATCATGTTGGCGTAAGTCCTTGGAATGTGCAATGTATTAGTTTATGTTTGGTAATATAGGCTTTTGACGTAGAGGTCGGTCGTCAAGCTCACGCATAGGCCAACATAGCGATACCCTTTGCTTTATTTATGTACCTGAAAGATAAAATTACAGCTCAGCAATCTTATGATATTTATGAGATGGTAGCTTGTGTACCTCCTTGCAACTCAAAGGGTTTAGTTGAGTCGTCTGCTTTCTCGTCCTGGCACTGTGTTCTCGTAACATAGGAGTCTTCAGCCTTAAAACAGTCATGATTTGACTATAATTGTTGCCAGAGTTTTAAAAGCCCCTTGATGTCGACAGACATCAATAGATACATATCCTCTTTTGTTGTATAACGAAAGTAGACTCTGCTTGGCTTTAACTTGACAATTCCCAGTGTTTGCTACTCTGACTACACATCAACTATGCTTATTTTTACCTCCAAGTGGTAACCATCGGGTCTGGTCTCATCCAACCGGATTTGACTTGCTGAACGATAAGTGCGAGTGTTGATAACAAGACGAAAAATTGTCACACAATAAACAGGATGGTAAGATTGGCACGGAATACCCGGCCTGCTGTCCCAGGTGAACCTGGATGAGCTGCTTCGATATATTCGGACAACAAGTTATCTAGGAATCTCAAGGGTAAGTCAGGCTCCTTGAACAGAGATGGTGACGGATGAACCGAAAGGTCAACGGCAGCGCTCAGTCCCGTAGAGTATACTGATGGTCCCGTGCCTTGGGGATATCAAATAAATTGGAACTGGCCTTCCAGGTTGGGGAAAGTATTTTTTACGAAGCAACCAATAGCCTCAGAAACAGAAACAGCGACTATTCGGATGCGGATTTGTTATAAGTGCCAGACTTAGGCAAGAAGTCTTAGAAGTCAAGCTATTTGCGAACGCAATGTAACAATTCGCTTCAATGCCGAATTCGCCATCATAAGCCTAATATGAGATCACGCTCCGAAGGAAGGAAATGGATAATATAGCGAAAGATTGATTCTACGAGCTCCTTGACAAAACCTATGAGCGACTCACGAAGTACGATGTTAAAATCGTGCTGGAAGATTTTAACGCAAAGATTGGAAGATAAGACATCTTTAGCAGTATTGTCGAAAAACACAGCCTACACGACAAAACGTCTATAGCCAGCAGACGGTTTCCTCACCGCGATATCCATAAGGGGACATGGCGGTCTCCAGATCAAGGAAAGGTCCACCAAATTGATTACATTGAGATTGAGACAAGAGGCACGCATCCAGTATTTTGGATGTCCGAACATTCCGGAAAATTGTTGCAGACAAGGTAAGAATGCGTATATCCACCACGCTACAACAAATCATAAATACTGTGAAAAGATTCAATGTCGAAAGACTGCAATCGCAAGAGACTGCTAAGTCCTTCGCAGATCGCGTATCGCTTAACCTCTCGATCAACACGATACCACCAGCATCGAATGTCGAAGAACAATGGTAATGATGTCAACAAACCATAAAATCAGCCGCAACTGTTGTGCTAGGTTTTTCACGGCCACCAGCAAGAAACCCCTGGTTTGATGAGGAATGCCGACAGATGCTCGCAGCCAAGAGCGAGGCCTACAAGGCTAAGCTGCATGTGAAGACGAGAGCTGCCATTGAGCTATATGCAAAGAAGAAGGGAAGAACACCAGCTTTTCAGAAAGAAGAAAACAGAGCAAGATCGAGGATATAGAGAAGCACAGCTCCAGGAACGATGTTCGCAAGTTTTACCAAATTGTAAAACATCAAAGCCAAGCCAAGGATACAAGGCTCGAACCGAATCCTGTCAAGATGAACAAGGAAATATCGTAGATGAGACACAGTCGATGCTGAGGATATGGAAGAACCACTTCTGCAGACGAACAAAATCCCGCTGTCAGGCAGAACGAACCATTCAATGGCAGAAAAAACTACCAACTACCCGACCTAACTCAAGTGAGGATAGCAATATATAAACTCAAGCTTAACAAAGCTGCCGTAAATGACGGCCGTTCCGACGAACTTTTTAAAACCGGTGGAGATGACATGCGGTTACATCCATCCATCGCTAACTACAGAAGCATACGTTCCCTCAACATCGCCTACAAGATCCTATCTGCCGTAATATGTGAACGCCTGACACTGTTTACCAACAACCTGATCGGCCCTTATCAGTGTGGTCTTAGGCCTGGAAAGTTCATAACTGATCAAATCTTCTCACTTCTGTAGGTCCTGGAAAAAACCCAAGAAGTCCAAATCAATACCCACCACCTATTTATGGATTTCAAGCAGCATACGACAGCATTTATAGAGACGAACTATACAGAGCTCGCTGCTCTATCAGGGTCGGAAACGACCTCACCGACACATTCCATACGAAGAAAAGGATTTAGGCAAGGTGATGCGCTGTCACGTGACTTTTTTAAGATCATTCTTGAGAGGATTGGGGAAAACTCTCGAGCCAACACTAGAGGCACAATCTTCCATAAATCGGTGCAACTACTAGCATACGCCGAGGATATTGACAACATCAGTAGGACTCTACGTGATGTCATGGCCACGATTATAGAAAAGGAAGCCGCAAAAATGGGTAAACAGTAAATGAGGGTAAGACTAAGTATATGCTGTCAACACGAAAGGACACACAACATCGACATATTGTACAGAACGTCACCATTGACAGATATAACTTTGAGGTAGTACGGGGCTTTGTCTACCACGGTTCCGCTATTAACTCCGACAACAACAACTCTTCAGAAATTAATTTCTTCAGGCTGAGAAGGCAATCCAGTAGTAAAGCCCTCACTCGAACTACTAAGAAGATCCTATATAAGACACTAATCATCCCAGTCCTGCTCTAAGGTGCTGAAGATTGGAAGAATCCTGAAGAAATCCTTGGTCTGTCCCGTTTGCGTTGATGGGTTATGCAGACGAAGATTCAACCAAGAACTATTCTAGCTATACAGCGACATAACCCTGGTCAAAATGGCTAGGACATGGTTTAAGATGGCTAGGACATGTAGAATGAATGGAAAACAATACTCCGGCTCGCAGTGTCTTCGATTCCTAGCCAGACGTCGGAAGCAGTACAGGACGACCTCGCCTTAAGTGGCCCGCACAAGTAGAAACCGACCTCAATCAACTTGGAGTGCGCAACTGGAGACAGTTACCTAGGGACTGGGCTAATTGGAGAGGTATGTTGGTTGAGGCCCAGGTTCATTCTATATAGCGCCACTTAAGTCAGTAGGTGAATACTTTAAGGAATCTCGAAAGCATGTCTTTCTCTTCCTTATGGAAAGTCTGAGTGCATCTATACGTCTTAAACGGAACTCCTGCTGTTCTTGTATATTTTGTTGCATTTCTTATTACGTCTTTCGTCGATCTCCAGTATGCACTCTTGTTCAACAGTCTCGGGGTGCTAAATATGACGCCAACCTCAGATATTCTGAAAAAAACGGTTGTAGGTACTATTTACAAAAGTCAGGATACACCCAATAAATTGCACCTCTTGTATCTCAATTTTGTCACCTGTGCTTCATCAAATCTATCCAACAGCAACACAAACCCAACAAAATGTGATTTCTAATCAAGTCCCTACCTGAAAATGATTCGGTGCGTTGACCTCACTGATGCTCATTTATCATCGAGATTGAACCCCCGTTCCCTACAACACACACCAACAAACCGCACTCGATTCGACGGCTGGCGCAATCCTGAAACCGAAATTATTTATTAGATTGAGATCCTCGCGGGAGCAGGTGGTCCTGAATGCAACCACTTTCCAGCTTTCAAAGGGGCACACACCACAGCAGACAAACTACTCGAGAGAGAGAAAAAAAAATCTGACCAAGGGCACGTGCTGTTGTTGGTGGTATCCAAGATCATGCAACAACCAAAGATACAAATAAACAAAAAAACCATCTCCTTTTATGTGCACTAGGGGAAGTCAATATACGAAGGGTAGGCCTCAACAAATTGGAGTTATTGCTGCAGCACCGGACAGCAGCAATGTTGCATCTGCATTCGATTACCATCATCCGTTCGAAGGAGATCTCTTGGGATAAAAACGAGAGGTAAACATCGACGCACGAGCCATGCCTGTAATTATCCAGCGCGGTCTGTCCGTTTTGGGGCTCGCCGCTCAACGTCTGGTGTTCATTAATTCGTTTACCTTTACCTACCCTCACAATTTTACAATTTTTCAGCGGTCAGATGCGCGGCGGCACTCCTTGCTAACGAAGTACCATCGTTTAACAACCCCTCGTGTGCAGCAAGTGACTTGAGAGAAGTTACATAAAACATCGGGATGGATGCTTTTGTTGTTGTTGTGTGAGATCTACCACTAATACCGCAAGCTGGCAGATGATCCTTTTGGTCGTTGTCTCCTGTCGTGGTGGGGTTCAGTTTTTTTTTTTGTTCGTTTGTTGATGGTTTGTCCTGAACCTGACCTGAGGTCTGCATTTAGTTGGAACGTGTTATTGTCCTTTGTTTGTGGTCCGAATGTGATTTGTTTTCGGGGCAAAGGTTTTTTTTTATTTTTACAGGCACCCACTTCATGCTCATTTCACATCCGGCACGTAGTCCAATCATGCACCTATGCGCAACGCAGATCTGCTAGATACCCAGCACTGACTCTTAATTGTTTTATAACATCTTGGCCATTTATTGGCCGTCCAACAAATTGTGCCGCTGCTACTGGGCACAATGTGAATACTAATGCTTCTTGCGTCGCTTGGGGCTTGAATGATGCTTCTGATGCGTCCGCATTGTAGATCAAACGCACAATTTCCCCACACAAATTGAACCTAAATTACGCAAAATTTACATCGACATTCACTGCGAGATAGCATTGGGCATGGGCACATGGCTGTGGATGTGGGTACGCGTGCGGCTTTTAAGCTCCAAAATCTACATAAATCTTGTTTTGAAATCCAGGAATTGCGTGCGCGGTATTTGAGAGGCAGAGAGGCTAGCATACTATCGCCTATTGCCATTAGAGGCAGAGTTAGTGTAATGGGCTCTTGTGCATTTGGAAAGCTCTTATAAATCGCACTTTCGACAGCGTCAGTCAGGTATCTGACTAAGATGTATACAGAGGTGTAGACGTGATGCGAGTGCACAAGTGCTGATCACCCTATATAGCAGTAGATACTAATGTTATCTTTTAGGCAATTCGAATGCATTTGCATTGGAATCGAGAAGAGAGATAGATACGAGTAGAGAGATATGTGTGTACGAAGTGGTTGGCTGCTGAAATATGGAGCGGTCATGCTAGGTGAATTAGATACAAGTTTGAGCCAAGGTATAGCATTCGATGAAAACCTTTAAAGAAGGTGTTTGTGTACCGGATATTTCTACACCAAATTGATCTTTGCAAAGAGATGTATGGATATGATGACGTTCGAATCTGCTTTTAGAGGCTTATCAGCTTTTGAAGGACCAAGCTATTGAAGAACACAATTTACAGGCATCCAGATAGTATACAATTTTTTTAAGTTGAAGAGATGTCAATACCTGGACAGGGCTAGTAATGGAGATTATTTATTTGGGTATGGAAATATTGGTCATCACCTCATTCAAAAAGGAGGTCTCAGCTGGCCATGGTTCAAAAATCTTTGAGACGGCAATGCCCAATGGCAGATCCAACTATGAAGAGAAGAGATTATTGCTAAACTTCCCAACCAAGGAAAACTCTGTCATGTCCGAGAGGTTCATTTTCCCACGATCAAGAGGCTTTCCCCAGTTTGTAATGTTGGCTGGTTCTAGGGCCAACTTACCGACTTCTTTGTATCGGTACCCAATAGCTCTGGCTATTGCGCCTGCAGCTAAAGCCTTTCGGCAATAAATTGCACACCAAAGGCGGGGTTCCCAATATCTGAACTTCCAATGCTTGCAGCACGTAGGCTAATAAAAGACGCTAAGAAATTTCTAACTCAGGCGAGTATTCCATTCCAAAGGCGGTAGCAGAAGAGTTCCCAAAATGGAGTTAACGGTGGGGTCTTCAGTCCCACTTAGGATGGACAAAGTGAACAACCAATTTGAGCTGCTTAGACATTCTTACAGGTAATCTAGGAATCTCAAGGGCTAATCCGGTCTCTTGAACAAAAATGGTGGTGGAGGAGCCGGAAGGCCAACGACAGCGCTCAATCTCGTTGTGAATACTGATGGCCTCTTGTCCTAGGGGTATCTAATAAATAAGATCTGTCCCTGTAGGTTGGGGGCTATGCCTTCAGGATAACTTCCTTATAACGTAAAAAATATCAATCAGACCCGGAACGACCACGGACAACGACTTACGAGTATGCACTTAGAACAACGCCCTCTGTACTCCTCCGAAGAATCCTTAAGGTACGGTGGGTCGGGTTCAGAGGGTCTGCGAGCCTGAAGCTTTGCAGTTCAACTTCCCTTCCAGCTCTTCAGGAGCTATTAGAACAGCAGGTTCTGTAATTCTGCTACCGGCTGAATTACCGGTCTATTTGATTAATTTTTTTTTTTAAATATTCTTCAGGGTCTTACGAAAGGAAATCCACCTGTGTAAAGATCCGCAGTGCACAGGTAAGGCTAGATAATCCAAAGGTCACCAGGTATTCGGATACTCCATTCGTGACTGAGCTTTGTTTTGGGCCCTCAGCCTGGTCGTTCTCGGCACGGGTCGTATGACACCGAAAAGGGTGGAGGATACGGAGAGGAACAGGGGGGTGTCTAACTCTTAGCTTCTGATCTCAACTGGGGAAGTTTTCTTTTCAAGTATCTTTAACCGTACTGAGCTTCTAAACCCCTGCAAGGTAGAAAGTCGCGTAGACTGCAAATATAACTATGCGTATTCTATGTGGGGGCCGACTTAAGCCTGTTAATGATCTCCTGGCTGTGAAACGCATTAGAGCAACGTTTTGCAACATCAGCCTTATATGCACACATGCCCCGACCGATGAGACTGAAGTCTCTATCAAGGAGGAACTTTGCGACGAAGTTTATGGAGCCTGTCCGGAATACAAAGTGAAAATCGTAGATACTAGGGGACTTCAATGTCAAAATTTGTAAGAATCGCCGGGTTAGTTGGAGAGCACAGCCTCCACTACACGACAACAGATAATCGCTCACGCCTAACAGACTTCGCGGCAGCATGTAATACTGTAATTGGGAGCACTATGTTTTCACGACTTCGAATCCACAAAGCAACCTATCGTTCTCCAGATGAACCGCCAACCAAATCGACCATCGTGGAAGTATACACATTCAGAGGACAAGCGTCGACTCTTTCCGAGCCCAACTGTCCAACAGGAAGAAGCTACGAATGGTGCAGAAAAAGAGATTTTACGTTGCGTTGGTTGCCTTAGTAAGCCGGAGATTTTCAGAGTCTACAAACAACAACTAAAAGAGACACTCCCCGTAGTGCCCTCATCATTCACCACCCAGTGGATACAGCATTACAATATCAACAAAGAAGTACTACCAGCCACCCCCGAAAAGATGTCCTTGGTATGAGAATACTTGCAAGTACCAACACGACATTACAGAAGAGGCACTACAAAGGTGCTACAACGTAAAATACGCACCGCGCGGGAAGAATATCGAGCCAGAAGAAGGTAAGAGGAAACCAGCAGCCTCCTAGCTAAGGGAAATCGAACAGTAGAGTGACAAGAAGAACATCCGTTAATTCTACAAGAAAGCTAAACAACTGCCAGCTGCCTTCAAAGCAGGAACGCATGCTTTACGAAACAACAATGGCAACCTAGTAACTGACAAGTATTCAGGCAGCATTTCCAGCATAATGTAGAGATAGAGCAAGAAACCGACCAGTTAACGAAGAGGTAACACTCTCCTTTACAAAAGAAGAAGCGCAACCTTCGAAAAGCTGAAGAAGAATAAGAAGGCCGGTTCTGATGAACAGGCAAACTCTTCAAATACGAAGGAAAATTCTTAGAAGTGTGCATTCACTAAACCATCAAGAAAGTCTGAGTGGATGAGAGCATGCCCGATGTCTGGAATATCAGCTCTACGAAAAAGACGATCCCATGTCTTACACCAAATTCTGAGGCACTTACTTACACTTAAGTGGCGCATGATGAACCTGGGCCTCAACCAACATGCCTCTCCAATTAGTCCGGTCCTTAGCTAACCACATATAGTTGCGCACTCCATGTTGGTTGAGGTCGGTTTCTACTTGTGCGCGAGTTACAATCGTCTTATTTATATACCAGAATATTTTATTAAATTCTGGAGGGAAACTCAAAAAGTGAAAAGTCGTACTCAAATCTTTTGTGTTCTTTATTGGTTGACATCTACTTTCCGACTGCCGATTAGCCGTCAACAAATAGCTTACATTATCGAAATATGAATAATAAGTATATTGATAATAAACCGGTATTATTTTAGTGAGAGAGGAGAAACAACAATATATATAATGCAATGTTAGGCATTACAATTTTAGAGAAAGGAGACTTATCAACTTAGTTTAGCAAAGCGTATGCTTTTCTGTTGCCATGAAGATGGAGAGTTTCCATGAGCCCCTTCCAGCGTATGCTGTAGTGCTGGTTGAAGAACATGTTGCGTGTGAAACGTAACTCCTCCCGTGTAAGAATGGACCGAGAGCATCGAGCGTCATAATGTTGGACGTGAAGATGTGATAGCTGAATCGTTGACGTCCATCATTCCTTATTATTTTGGTTCCATATCCCTTGGATTGCTTCTTGGTTTGTCCATATTTAAATGTTTCTAACTCATTGGTTTTAGGAAAGGATAAGGGAGATGGTATGTGAAAATTGATTGTTTCTCTTTCTTTCTATGCTTATGTTAATTATTGGTAATGAATAATTATATAACTAAATGGTTCAGATTCGTTTAGAACAAAATACAAAAAAAAAAATAATTGTCAATTCGACCCAATTTGCAACACAAGTAAGTATAAATTTGTTAATTGATAACGCATTTGCTTTATTACAGTGTGTTCAATTTTCTGACAACCGCATCAACGAGTTCGTTATTAGCGAATTTTTTTCTCTTCTTTACCTTTTGCTTATGGACTTTTCGTTTATTGGAATCAATAGTTACTTTATTATTATTTATGACTATATGTTCGTTAAATCGCGGAGCTAATTTATTTCGCCTATCGTCGAGTTCATATATCTTTTCATTTTTGCTAAAGTTTGGTGGATCATTTCGTTTTTTATTTCGTTTATCTATTATGTTTTTTTTATATGCCAAATTTCGTTCATAAATTAAATTACTTAGAAGATTATAATTCTGTATATGTTCATTCAAATAGTCTTGTTCAGTCTGATGTCTAATAGGTTCGATAGATGGAAATATGTTGTTTTTTATTATATGGCCAGTTATTGCTTCAAAAGGGGTCAACTTTGTTACCGAGTGAATTGAATTATTGTAAGTAAGGGCAGCCTCATCAATCGTTTCAGATATTGTTTTTGTGGGATTTTGTGATTTGATGATTCTAATCAGCTCAGTTAACGTAGAATGCAATCTTTCTACTGGCGAATTTCCCGTTGATGTTTTTGCACAAGTAAAATGAAGTTCAACATTGTACAACGCCAAAAAATCTCTAAACAAGGTCGAGATGAACTCACTGCCGTTGTCTGTTATGACTT
Organism: Rhingia campestris; assembly: GCA_932526625.1. NCBI lineage: Eukaryota > Metazoa > Arthropoda > Insecta > Diptera > Syrphidae > Rhingia > Rhingia campestris. Next base: position 56,423,424 of record OW052182.1, on the reverse strand, counting down.
TTTTCGGAATACCGTGGTGAGAAAAATAATGCTTTAGCTTTTCTATGAGGCTAATGCTATTTCTACTTGGTAATATATAAACACAAGCAAATCTAGTAAACTTATCCAGTATTGTTAAGCAGTTTTCCTTGCTTATGGAATAAATATCTAGATGAAGTATCTCAAGGGGCTTGGTTGGTGTCTCAGTAAGCTCGTACTTTAGAGGTTCCCTTAACCGATCATATTTGTACTTGTGACAAATTTCACAATTATTTATGATTCTAGTGATAACGTTTTTAATGTTTGGGAAGTAGTACTTCCTCGTCAGGTGTTCATAAGTTTCTGTTATTCCTCTGTGGTTAGATTTTTGATGGTAATTTCTGACTAAAGCTTCTTGTTCGTCATATTCAGTTATGTCATCTAAAAGCACAGTACACCTAACCAATTTAAGACGGCTATGGTTAAAGAACTTTGAATATGCAGCCTGAACTGATCTAAAAGTATCGTCGTCGGTTAATATAGCAGTGTTCTTTTTAGTATTTGCATAATCTTTAAGAATTTTAACTACAAGAGCTTCGTTACTAATATCTTTGCTTTCTATGAGATGTCGCTTTTTCTTTCGAAAAAAAATTTTTAAAGTAACATGGAGATTTGGTCTACTCGCGTTAGATTTTAATACAAGCTGGTTAGAAAATGCATTGAGAGGACGTTCGGAGATAGGAATGCCATCATCACAGTTTTCTTGAGCTGAGTGAACAGTCGATAAATGTTCTGAGTCATCTACATTATTTTGAATGGATGAGTTGGTAATGTTATTCGCAGATTGAACCTTAAGTTGCTCGTTCGCGTTTAGTTCTATCCGCGACAAGGCATCAGCATTGGTGTTTAATTTGCCCTTTTTGTGCACTACCTCATAATTAAACTCCTCGAGCTTAAGGCGATAACGCATTAATTTACTGTTTGGGTCCTTGAGGGAAAAAAGCCAAGTGAGTGGTTTATGGTCGGTCACAATTGTGAATCTTCTCCCAAACAAATATGGACGAAAGTACTTAGTAGCCCAAGTTATAGCTAAAAGCTCCTTCTCTATTGTGCTGTAATTCTGCTCAGATACTGATAAAGTGCGACTTGCATAACAAACCGGCTTATCACATCCTATTTTTCCTTGAGACAGCACAGCCCCTAGAGCAACGTTACTCGCGTCTGTAGTAAGGTTGAAAGGGAGAGAAAAATCTGGGTATTTCAAAATGGGATCGTTGCAAAGAAGATTCTTACAATTTTCGAAACATGCAACATACTGGGGATCCAAGACAATGCTTTTATTTTTCCGAAGACATTCCGTTAATGGTTTGGTCAAGTGAGCAAAATCTTTTATAAATTTTCGGTAGTAACCGACTAGCCCTAAAAATGATTTTATTTGCCTTGGTGTTTTTGGTATGGGAAATCTTTTAATTGCTGATATTTTATCCGGGTCAGGCTTGACACCATCAGCTGTTACCAAGTGCCCAAGAAACGAAACTTCCTTACGTAGGAACTCTGACTTATCCAATTGAATTTTTAGATTTGCCGCTTGCAGTTTTTGAAAGACGCGTTTAAGGTGTTCAATATGCTCCTGCAAAGATGTCGAAAACACAATAATGTCATCCATGTAAACGAGACATATTGTACCCTGCAAGTCACGAAGGACATTATCCATCACACGTTGGAACGTTGATGGAGCATTTTTTAAGCCGAAAGGCATTCTTAAAAACTCGTAATGCCCGTGTTCTATTGTAAAAGCAGTTTTGGGAATATCTTCGTCCTTTACCTGGATTTGATGGAAGCCGGATGCAAGGTCTAATGTGCTGAAATATATTGATTTGCCTAGTTTATCCAGGATATCAGTTATATTTGGAATGGGGTATCGGTCCTCTATAGTCTTCTCATTCAATTTGCGATAGTCAATAACGAGTCGCCATTTTTCTTTGCCACTGGCGTCTTTCTTTTTCGGTACTATCCAAATTGGAGAAGACCAGGGGGAGTAGCTTGGGCGTATAATTCCGCCCTTAAGCATTTTTGTAATTTGCTCCTGAATTTCTTTTTTGTGAATGTAAGGATACCGATACGATTTTGCATAGATGGGAATATTATCTTGAGTCTTAATTTCATGTTTTATTTCGTTTGAAAAACTAAGATTTTGGTCATTTTTAAAAAAGATATCTTTGAATTCTAGACAAAGAGATTTAATATTTGTTTTCTCTTCTTCGTTTAGGTGGTTAGTGCGAATCAATTCTAACAAATTAGAGTTTTGCAAATTATGGGTGTTGTTAATGAAAAAATTATGTATTTCCAAAAATTGATTTTGATCAATTCTTTGGGATTTTATTGGTTGTTCAATAGTAAATTTTTGTGGCGAATTAGAACTATTTACTACTTCTAGCAAAGAATACCAAGCGGACGCTTTATAAATACCCTCAGATATCGATAGATTTTCTTTTATCTGCATTGGTTTTACATAAATAGTTCCTTCTTCGATATCAACAGGCAAAGGTACAACAGCTTTAGAAAGTTCAGGAATAGTAAATGGTTTCGACATATAGTTAGGCTTATAGTTCAAAGAAATTTGAGTATTGTAATTTTTAAGAACAGAGTTTTTCAGATCAATACTCATACCTAATTTCTTTAAAATATCTGTCCCTATAAGTCCATCGAAATAGCTGTGGAATTTGAAAATCAAAAACGAAAGTTCGTGTGTGGTATTAAGTTCTAGTAGTCCATTCAATTTTATTTCTTTGTTTAATAATTTTGACTCGAAAATTGTTTTAATTTCAATTGGTGTTAAGAAATGAAATACCTAATAACATTAATCATAAAATTATTGTAACTTGAAATTAATCATGTAACTAATTGAACTCCTGTAGTCGCATTTCTTTATATTTTATAATCAGCCCAACATTGTATAATTTACCTTAGGTAGCTTTACGATATTGTTTTTATTGCTAGCAAAGATGAACAGCTACGTGAAGTTGTATTATATATTGAATATGCATACTGATGCATTTGCTTAGATGATTTCCCACAGCATAAACGCTTAAAAGGCTAGCGTTTCTAATTTACGGTTTGCGCCGCTGGGTTTATGCGTTTGTGTTGTGGGAACGAAGCGGTACTGTTTCTCTTTTTGAGTGTCATTCTTTTAGAAGTTGGCTACTCGTTTTTACTTCTTTCCTTTTTGATAGCAACCACCACGGGAGTCACATCTTTGCTCGCGCTAATATTTGTCTTGACGAGATTTGTTTGGCGAATAAAACTTTTATAACGTTTTTGACATTTTATTCTTTTTTTTTTTAAATCTCGATCAAAGTTGATCCTTCGTGAAGCCGGATAATTGTTGATTCGTTCGCTCGTTTGTTCGATTTGTTAAGAGAGTGGTTGCTCTCATTGATATGGAATTTTAATACAGTCCATCTACCCACACACATAATCTTGGAGGATAGGTAATTAATTCAAATAAAATTAATTGTTGCTGCGGACCTTTGATTTGGGGATTATTGTTGCTCGTGTTGCTTTGGAATTTGTGACAGAAAGTTGAGGTTAATATAGAATTGTGTTAGCAGATAGGATTCCTCATTCCCGTGTTTCTTCGATTGGCTTTAGTGCATAGCAATGGAAACGTTATTGCAATCGCGAGAACATATTAAAGCTTCTATTAACCGTGTTTATAATTTTACACAATCCATTCCCGAGGACACTTTGGTTGAGGCTCTGGAAGTGCGTTTAGATCGGCTGGAGGAGGCTTGGAAGGATTTCAGCGGAAATCAATATGACCTTCACCAATACCATGCCGATGAAGGTTACGTTGATCCGGAAGAAGATTTTACGAGCTTTGAATCTAAATTTATTACTGCTAAATCACTGCTTTTAAAATCCCTTAGGGGGAAAATACCCTCTCGCGATTCGTTTGGTGGGAAAATTCCCACTCGGACTTCGAATATTGGAATCCGAAATACAAATGATTCCTCAGCGGAGCGAAATATTTCAGCTTCTAACGACACAACTCGGAATGAGGCACATGTGTCTACTGCGGACGTTGAAAATGTTCCCCTTAGTTCGAGAACGTTACGATTTTCTGAAATTGAGTTGCCATCGTTTAAAATTACCCCCTTTGCTGGTGATTATCGGGAGTGGCCGTGTTTTCGCGACATGTTCCTAGGTAGCATAGACTGTAGAAAACATCTATCCGGTTCGCAAAAATTTCGGTACCTCAAATCCTTTTTGCGGGATGAGCCTGCTAGTTTGTTGAACGGTATTTATATATCCGACGCGAATTATGAGCCGGCTTGGGAAAAGCTTGAACGCCGATACAATAGGCCATTATATATCATCAACCAATTTGTTGAAACATTCTTGAATATGCCGTCGGTAAATAGTACAGATAGTGGTCAGTTGCGCAAATTAGTGGACAACGCTGATGAGGTTATTCGTGGCTTAAAGGCGATGGAGTCTGAAGATAGGGATCCATGGCTGATATACCTCTTAATTAACAAAACTGACGCTGAAACGCGTAAGGCTTGGGCTTTAACTAACCAAAATTCGGAAGTCACCACTATTCATGAGTTGATAGAATTTTTAGAGGATAGGTGTAGTGCCTTAGAGACAAGTGAGACTAAGTTTCGTGTTAATAAAACCGGCTCGCGTTCATCCAACCTTTCGGGAAGAGTGAGAAGCCTAGCTGTTGCAAATGTTACATGTCCAAAATGCAAAGGTAGCCATCCTTTATATCAGTGTTCGGACTTTATCGCTCTGGCTATTGAAGATCGTCGTCGTTTTGCTAGAGACCAAAGACTTTGCTACAACTGCCTAGGAACACAACATTCGTCGTCGCGTTGTCATGCGAGGAGTCGATGCTCGCATTGTCGGGCTCGTCACCATTCGTTGGTGCATCTAGATAGTCCAGGCACCTCTCCCTCAGGTAATGTTAATGATTCGAATGATTCTGCTGTAGTTTCTTCACCATCGCCATCGATTACGAGTCATCACATAAGGTCCGGTAACCCAATGTCTGGTATTTTACCAACCGTTTTAGTTGATGTTTTGGATGCTGCAGGAAATCCTCACATTTGTCGCGCTCTTCTGGACACTGGATCGCAGGTCTCCTTTGTAACCGATCGGGTGGTTAGGATGCTAGGGCTTTCACGTCGCCATGCTCGTTTGCCCATATCTGGGATCTCTGCTGTTGATGCTGGTGTTACGCAAGGAGTCGTAAACCTGCAATTGAAACCTCGTTTTGATACTTCTCTATTGAATGTGGAAGCCTTTGTATTGAAAACCATTACATCCATTACACCCTCAACCGCCTTTGATTTTGCAGGCCCTCTTGTTTTGAACGATCTGCCGTTAGCGGATCCTGGATTCAACACCCCGGCTCCTATTGATATTTTGCTTGGTTCGGACAGGGTGTGGAGTAGTTTGCGGGATGGTCATCGGTCGGATGGTTTTGGAAATATTATTGCCCACAACACTGTTTTTGGTTGGGTAATTGCGGGCAACATACCCAACAGTCATGCCGTTTCTTTGCATGTAGGATTGGATATCGACGTGTTTTTAAAATCGTTTTGGGAGATAGAAGAGGTCGGTTCTCATATTCCCTCGATTGGCAGTGAAGACGATGCTGATCGGCATTTTGAAGCAACCTTTTCTAGAGCTCCCGATAACAAGTTTATTGTAGAACTGCCGTTTCGCCAGGGTGAAGTGAGCTTTGGAAATACCCTTTCTGGTGCTTTATCGAGGTTATGTAGTTTGGAGCGTCGCTTTACTCGGGACGAAAATCTTCGTACAGAATATTGCAAGTTCATGAGGATGTACGAAGAACTAGGCCATATGGAGCGCATTCCGGAAAGAGAAGTTGAACCTACGTCGGGAAAAACATTTTACTTGCCTCACCATGCCGTCGTGACAACCAAAATGAGGGTGGTTTTCAATGGTTCGCATAAGGATTCGACTGGCGTTAGTTTAAATGAAGTCCTCCACATCGGACCTCCATTGCAGAAAAATTTGTTAAATGTTTACATGCAGTTTCGATTGTATCGGTTTGTCTTTTGCGCTGACATTGTAAAAATGTTTCGCCAGATTTGGGTCAGCCCTAAAGATCGCGATTTCCAACGCATTGTTTGGCGAGAATCTCCCGCCGACCCCATTGCTCATTTTCGTCTTAGAACGGTAACTTATGGTACTGCACCCGCACCCTTTTTGGCCATAAGAGTTTTAAGGCAGTTGGCTAAGGACTACAAGGAGCAATTTCCAAAGGCTTCTTATGCGATTCTGCACAATTCTTATGTTGATGACTTTGCTGCTGGCTCGGATTCGTTGTCTGGTGTTTTGGAGTTAAAGGAACAGTTGGTAGGGCTTCTTTCATGTGGTGGATTAGAGCTGAGCAAATGGGTGTCTAACTGTTGGAGGATTCTCAATACCACGGAAGGGTGTCAGACTGTTTCATTGGATCCTGAAACAGAATGGAAGAAGGTGCTTGGAATTGTTTGGAATCCATATCTTGACATGTTCACCTTCAAAATAACATTGGAAGATTGTGCAGCGCCTACCAAAAGAATTTTGCTCTCGGAAGTGTCGAAAATCTTTGATCCTATGGGGTTCTTAGCACCATCCGTTGTTTTATTTAAGATGTTGTTCCAAGAGCTTTGGCTACATAAGATTAATTGGGATGATCCATTACCCCCAGAGATTTCGAAAAAATGGCTTTCCTTTCGCCAGGAACTAAAACATTTTAGTCAGCTAAGGATTCCTCGAAGATACACGTTAGATGCAAAGCGTTTTGATTTGGTAGGCTTCTCTGATGCGTCGGAAAAGGCATATTCTGCTGTGGTGTATGCCCGCAGTATTTCGGAGAATGGTGTCGTTGAGGTGCATCTCGTAGCTGCAAAAACTCGAGTAGCCCCAGTGAAGCAGGTTTCGATTCCACGCCTTGAATTATGTGGGGCGCTCCTTCTTAGTCGCATTATGAAGCTGGTTTGCTCGTCGTTGGATACCACACCCGGGAAACTCTTCGCTTTCACGGATTCGACTATTGTTTTGGCTTGGTTTTCTTCTCTTCCTCGCAGGTGGGGCACATTCGTGGCTAACCGTACAGCTGAAATTTTGGATAACCTGCCGCGTTCGGTGTGGAGTCATGTTCGTCCGGAAGAGAATCCGGCGGATGTCGCTTCAAGGGGAGTGGAACCAAGCAAGCTACTGGATTTGGAACTATGGTGGAAAGGTCCAGCATGGATCGCTTTAGAACCCAGCCAATGGCCGGCCACATTCGTTAAGGAAGTCGACAATATTCCTGAGGAAAGGAGACACCCAACTGCTGTACTTACCTCGCAACCGGAAGACCATTTTTTGCATGAACTACTGAGTAAGATTTCTTCTTGGCCCAAACTAATTCGAATTGTTGCATATGTCCTGCGTTTCGCTCGGAATTGTAAGCTTTCCCTTGAAGAGCGTTCTATTAATTTTTTAGCCTTCTCTGAGCTCCGTGATTCCAAGGATGCATGTCTTCGCTTCTGTCAGGGGGAGTTCAAGGAAGAAATTCGGATGTTGAAACACCAAAACCAGGTTTCCCAGCAGTCGAAACTATCTTCTTTATCTCCGTTTATTGATGAGGTCGGGTTGCTGCGAGTTGGGGGACGGATTTCAAATGCTCCATATGTTTCATTTAGCATCAAGCACCCAATAGTTTTGCCAAAAAATCATCGCATTTCACAGCTCATACTTTTGGATGCCCACAAGAAGTTTCTTCATGCAGGTGTGTCGGAGTTGTTTTCCGTGGTTCGCCAGGAGTTCTGGATAGTTGGAGCGAGAAACATGATTCGGAAGGTGGTACACGACTGTCTGGATTGTTTTCGTTTGCGTTCTTCGACCTCATCACAGCTGATGGGGAATTTGCCTTCGTCTCGTCTATCGCCATCATTTGCATTTGATCAAACCGGTTGCGACTATGCTGGTCCAATTACGCTTCGTGCATCGAATCTTCGGAAAGCAAAGTTGATAAAGGGGTACTTTGCTCTCTTCATTTGTATGGCTACTAAAGCGCTACACTTGGAAGTTGTCAGCGACCTCTCTACGGATGCCTTTATCGCTGCCCTGAGAAGATTCATCGCTAGAAGGGGAAAGTGTAGTGTCATCCATTCTGATAATGGCACCAACTTTCAAGGAGCTGCTCGCAGGTTATCGGAAGTTTACGAGTTGGTTCGGTCTTCAAAGCACAATGAGCTTGTTTCAACGACTTTGGCAGCAGAGAACATTCGATGGGAATTCATTCCACCTCAAGCTCCTCATTTTGGAGGATTGTGGGAAGCGGGTGTCAAATGTGTTAAGCAGCATCTTTATCGCATCGTTGGAAAAAATCTTCTCACATTTGAAGAAATGGGCACTTTGCTAGCCCAAATTGAAGCTTTGCTGAATTCTCGCCCATTATGTGCCATTTCAGATACTGATTTGAACCCGTTAACCCCCTCTCATTTTGTTATAGGTCGCCCATACACCGCCCTACCGGAACATAGTTTGTTGGGAGTTCCAACAAATCGATTAGGACGCTGGGAACTGGTGCAAAATATGCTGCTAGGCTTTTGGCAGAGATGGCAGTCCGATTATATAACATCGCTTCAGCAACGGCCAAAATGGAGACAGACAAGCAGAGACTTCAAACTGAATGACCTTGTTGTGGTGAAAGAGAATAATCTGCTTCCTTCCCAATGGGCTTTGGGTCGCATAGAAGAGCTACATTCAAGCAAGGATGGACATATTCGTGTGGTTACCCTTCGAACTAAGAACGGGCTGTTCAAGAGACCTATTACTAAGCTGGCTCTATTACCAACTTCCTGAAGTGTCCTTCAGGGGTGGCGGCGTGTTAAGAAATGAAATACCTAATAACATTAATCATAAAATTATTGTAACTTGAAATTAATCATGTAACTAATTGAACTCCTGTAGTCGCATTTCTTTATATTTTATAATCAGCCCAACATTGTATAATTTACCTTAGGTAGCTTTACGATATTGTTTTTATTGCTAGCAAAGATGAACAGCTACGTGAAGTTGTATTATATATTGAATATGCATACTGATGCATTTGCTTAGATGATTTCCCACAGCATAAACGCTTAAAAGGCTAGCGTTTCTAATTTACGGTTTGCGCCGCTGGGTTTATGCGTTTGTGTTGTGGGAACGAAGCGGTACTGTTTCTCTTTTTGAGTGTCATTCTTTTAGAAGTTGGCTACTCGTTTTTACTTCTTTCCTTTTTGATAGCAACCACCACGGGAGTCACATCTTTGCTCGCGCTAATATTTGTCTTGACGAGATTTGTTTGGCGAATAAAACTTTTATAACGTTTTTGACATTTTATTCTTTTTTTTTTAAATCTCGATCAATTGGATTTATAAATTTAGTTTTTTCGTTAGATACTATGTCTGGATTGATAAAGGACTTGTTACTTCCTGTGTCAATTAGAAATTTTAGAGGACTTTTGCATAGACTGTGCACTGTTATATATGGTAACACGTTCGAATTATAATTATTCATTTCTATATACCCGATTGATTCTCTAAGGCTTGTAACCGAAAATTTGAATCGTCTATTTCGTTGCTATTTTCATGTGGCTGTGATTGTGGTGGGGTATTTGGTATATTAAAATGTTGGTAGAAGTTCTCAGGATTTTCATTATGACAGGGTTCTAAATTTGGTTGCTGGTATGAGTTTGTTAATAAGGGATTATTTGTGTAGTTGTCATAATTAAAATAACTCTCAAAATTATGAAAATTATTAAATCTATTGTTTTGCAAATTGTTGTTATTATTAGGTAAACGATTAGAATTTCGGTTTGTGTTGCCGCTATATGTATCCATTGGCTCTGGTGGCGGAAATGGTCTATTTACAGAATACTGATTGCCGTAATTGTTAGGAACCGGAATTTGTCTATTTGTGATGTTTTGAAGATTTTGATTGTTATTGCTGTTACTATTGTTGTTATTTCTTACTATTGGCTGAAATCTGTTTGGATGGTTGAAAAAAGGAGGTTGAATGCTATTATTTATTGCAGTATATGTTGGAACTGGAGTGTATGTCCCTAAATTGGGAAATTGAGGTGTGAACGAATTTTGATTATTATTTGAAAATTGATTGTTTGTATTTCTTTTAAAAGCAGATGCATGTGGTATACGTTGCTGGTCTTGAAAGTAGTGACAATTTTGTTCCTGCAAGCAAAAATGATAGGCTTCAGAAAGTTTTTTGGGTCTCATAGATCTCACGGTAGAACCCAACGGTTCTCTAAGACCTGACAAAAAGGCGTTTAAGCACATTTCCTCGTACAAATTCAATTTTGCTAATATAACGTTTTCGTCGGTTTCGTGAACCTTGACATGGTTTGTCATTGCTGACGAAATATCAATTACTTTCGAATAAAATTGTTCGAGATTATTTTGATTCTGACGTAATTGATGAAGATCGCGAATCAGGCTTGTTTCATTTCTCTTGTCAGAGTAATGAACAATCAAGTTATTTTTAATTTCACTCCAATTTATCGCCGTTCCATATAGATTTAGAACTTCATTAGCCTGGCCTATAACTTTGTTTCTTATAGCACGTAAAATTATTTTGTGATATATCGAACCCTCTATCTGCGGTATGATATGAAGGATTTCTTCCACATTTGTCAAAAAATCAAAAAGCAATCTAGGGTTCCCATCAAATGTGGGCAAATCTTTAACGGCATCGGGAATTCTTAATGAATTAAAAATATCCGCTGCAATCAAAGCTTGGTTTGGTGTACCCGGACCGTTATTCATATTATCAATGCCGACACTCGTGTATGCACTTTGACCAGAAAATAGAAAACACGCGTTTGAACCTTCAATGTTCTTAGACCTAGCTAAATTTTGTTCTATACTTAAATCTGTATCACTATTATATATTTTAATGAAATTATCTAAATTTATTTTAATTTTTTTTGAACTAAAACTAGCTAAACAACCAATTTTCACTTGGGTATTTTGTTTTTTGGATATGGGAGACATAGGAAAAAGGAAAAACCAATGAGTAGATCCACGTAAATGGACTCACCTTACAAAAAAAATCCACGTGCTGTTTTGGGATTCTTCTAGGGATGTTGGTGTTGGATACAGGATGTCTTAGGAGGATGTAGATGTAGGATAAGGGATCTCGTCAGGATACTCTCACGCCTATATTCGCTAGACATGTGATTTTGCTTATATTCCAATTGTGCGGTTCTTTTAAGCTAATGGATTAATATCCTCCACATCGATGATCATTCGATATGTGCTTTTTAGCTTTTTAATCGATCAATTGTATTATAGCTACTGAATTTTCACTAGAAATTGTCGAAAAAGCACCCAAATGACTGCGCCAGTTACAATCGTCTTATTTATATACCAGAATATTTTATTAAATTCTGGAGGGAAACTCAAAAAGTGAAAAGTCGTACTCAAATCTTTTGTGTTCTTTATTGGTTGACATCTACTTTCCGACTGCCGATTAGCCGTCAACAAATAGCTTACATTATCGAAATATGAATAATAAGTATATTGATAATAAACCGGTATTATTTTAGTGAGAGAGGAGAAACAACAATATATATAATGCAATGTTAGGCATTACAATTTTAGAGAAAGGAGACTTATCAACTTAGTTTAGCAAAGCGTATGCTTTTCTGTTGCCATGAAGATGGAGAGTTTCCATGAGCCCCTTCCAGCGTATGCTGTAGTGCTGGTTGAAGAACATGTTGCGTGTGAAACGTAACTCGCGCCACTTAAGGCGAGGTTTTCCTCTACTGCGTCCGACGTCTGGCTGGGAATCGAAGATTCTGCGAGCCGGAGTATTGGTGTCCATTCGTTCTACATGCCCTAGCGGAGTTTATTGAACATAGCCCGTCAACGCAAACGGGACCGCACATTTTTCGAAGAATTTTTCTCTCGAATCGACCAAGGATTTCTTCATCCGCTTTTGATACGGTCCATGCTTCAGCGCCGTAGAGCAGGACTGGGATAATCTGGACCTTATATAGGATCTCCTTAGTAGTTCGAGTGAGGGCGTTACTAGTAAATTGCTTTATTAACCCGAAAAAAGAGGGGTGAGATGTTGTTGTCAAAGTAAATAGCGGAACTGAGGTAGACAAAGCCCCGCACTACCTCAAAGTTATATCTGTCAATGGTGACTTTATGTCCAATTCACCTGGCAGCATAGTTTTGCAGCTAAATCCATTTTTTCCGCTTCCTTCCCTCTACGTGGCTATGACATCACGTTGAGTCCTACCAATGATGTCAATATCCTCGGCGTACGCTAGTAGTTGCATTGATTTTTGGAAGATTGTGCCTCTGGTGTTGGCTCGGGAGTTTTTCACAATCCTCTCAAGAATCAAATTAAAGAAGTCGCATGGCAGCGCCTCGCCTTGCCTAAATCCTTTTTTTGTATCGAATGTGTCGGTGAGGTCGTTTCCGACACAGCTGGAGCAGCGAGAATTCTCCATCGTCACAAAGGGACGAGTTTGGGCGGTATACCAATACAAGACATGGCTCTGTATAGTTCGTCTTTATAAATGCTGTCGTTTGCGGCTTTGAAATCGATGAATAGGTGCGGAGAGTATCGATTTGGACTTCTTGGTATTTTTCCAGAGTCTGGAGATTGAAGTGTGAACATTTGATCAGTTGTGGACTTTCCTGGCCTAAAACCACACTAATAACGGCCGATCAGGTTGTTGATAAACAGTTTCAGGGGTTCACATATTACGGCAGGTAGGACCTTGTAGGCGATGTTAAGGAGACCTATGCCTCTGTTCAGAGGGTTTCCCTTTTTTGTGGATCGGGCAGACGATGCTGAGGTTTTATTCTTCAGGTAAACTTTCACAAGACCAGATTTGGCTTATGAGTCGGTGGATGTTACTTACCAAGCCACCTCCGCCGGCTTTATAAAGCTCGGCGTTAAGGACGTCATTTTCGGCGGCCTTGAGTTAAGATATTGCTATCCTCACTTCACTTAGGTCGGGTGGTTGGTTGTTTTTTCTGCCATTGAATGGTTCGTTCTGCCTGACAGCGGAATGTTGTTGTTGTTGTCATCGCCGTTTAACAGTCTGCAGAAGTGGTTCTTCTAAAACCTCAGCATCGACTGTGTCTCAACTACGGTATTTCCTTGTTCATCGCGACAGGAATATGTTCGAGCCTTGTATCATTGGCTTTGACGTTTTACACTTTGGTAAAACTTGCGAACATCGTTCCTGGAGTGGCACCTCTCTATATCCTCGATCGCGCGCTTTTCTTGCTGATTTACTTCTCTCTGAAAAGCCGGTATTCTTCCATTCTTCTCTGCCTATAGAGCTCAATGGCAGCTCTCGTCTCCACCTGCAGCTTAGCCTTGAAGGCTTCGTTCTTGGCTGCGAGTATCTGACGGCATTTCTCATCAAACCAGCGGTTTCTTGCTGGCCGTGAGAAACCTAGCACATCGGTTGCGGCTGATCTAATGGCTTGTTGTCATCGTTGCCATTGTTCTTCGACATTCGATGCTGGTGATATGGTGTTGATCGATAGGTTAAGCGATATGCGATCTGCGAAGGACTAAGCGGTCTCTTGCGATTGCAGTCTTTCCACATTGAATCTTTTTACAGTTTTTCTGGTTTGTTGCTGCGTGGTGGATATCCGCATTCTTACCTTGGCTGCAACAAGGTAGTGGTCCGAGTCGATGTTAGGCCCTTGGAATATTCGGACATCCAAAATACTGGATGCGTGCCCCTTGTCTATCGGAATGTAACAATTTGGTTGACTGTTAGTTGACTGGAGACCGCGTCCCCATGTCCCCTTATGGACATCGAGGTGAGGAAACCGTGTGCTGGCTAAAGTGGCAATTCCTTCCGTAGCGAAGTCAATTAGCCTAAGTCCGGCCAGATGTGTATTTTCGTGAAGGCTAAATGTTCCGACAATACTTCTTAAGATCTCTTCTTTTCCTACCTTTGCGTTAAAATCTTCCAGCACGATTTTAACATCGTACTTCAGTAGTCGCTCATAGGTTTTGTCAAGGAGCTTGTAGAAGCAATCTTTCGTCATATCACCCATTGTCTCCGTCGGGGCTTGAGTTCATGTTAGGCTTGGCGAGTTTGTCCTCAATTCAAATTGTTACAATGAATTCTTTTATGTCTTGGAAACAAAAGACTTCGTGCCGAAGTCTGTCTCTTATAAAAAATCCGCATCTGAATATTTGCTATTTCTGCTCACTATAACACGGTCCGTTGTAGATGTCACAGTTTTTCATCCTCTTTTTGCCCGGCTTATCCCATCGTATTTCCTGAATGGCAGTAATGTCTGCTTTGTAGCAGTTCAAGGCTTCCGCTAGTTGTTCGCGTTTCCTGTTAAATGTTCTCACATTCTAGGTACAGGTACGAACAATAAAATCAGTCCTTTCCGAGGCTCTTGATTGTTTGTAACAAGAGTTTTGGTGGGTGGGACAACACCCAGCCTGTAGGGTTGTTGCCTACATATGATATACAATGCCAAGATATTTCGGTGATATTCACTGAATCCTTCACAATGGCAACAAGACGTATTATCTAATCCTCGATCAACTGTTCCGCTCTTGTTAAGTGCGTGCCTGCCAACCAGAATACCAACTTCATGTCAATAAAGATTAAGAATGACTTTTAGATCCGCCCCTGCTAACTACAGGAAATTCATCCCAGTTGCTGGATTGGTGGGCAGCTTCCAGAATTAGTGTGATTAAGGTTCAATATCCAGCCGGACAATGTCTTAGTTGAAGTTGATGCTCATGAGAAGGAAAACAAGAACGAGATCTAGGCCTTCAAGAAGGTATCAAACAGCCCTCCTTATCTGTATCGATGATGCCTCCGTGGACAAACTAAACTCACAACTTTAACTAAATCCTTATTGCGTCCAGCTGTAGCCTCTGATGACTAATTGGCTGAATGAATGTAAGGAATACAAACCTCAGCTCTACTGCCGCTACGCTTATAATGGATTAGCTGAAAATAATTGCAATAGGCTGCTTATAGCTAGCCTTAAGAACATATCCGACATCGCCCTCAAAACTTAAAAAACGAGGCCTTAAAGCTTTTATTTGTGGAACATGTCCACAATCAACCTCCAATCCAGATCTCCAAAAACTCCCATTCCAATTGCCATGCCCCACTTCTTCGTCCGTCACTTGGTAAAGTGCAGCACGCACTTTTTGATTTTTTTTTGGATGGAAGCTGAAGTAGGTTGCCTCTCGCAAGCGCATATTTACATTGACCCTACATGGCTGTTTGTTATTCGAGACCACTATCGATTTGTGTAATGAGACCACTCAATTCGAAAACTCTTCATTAGATGGTTCCATTTGGGTGTCGTACTGGTCTCCATTAAAAGCTGTGACTTGATGTCATATTCATATTTTATGTGTCATTTGCTTCTATGATATTTAAAAAGGCCCATGGAAGCCGCCGAATGGCTGACCGTCGATGGAGAAAGTTGGAGACGTCAGACGACGACGACAACGACGATCATCGATCTACGTGAACAAATCTTTGAGCGCGCGCATTCCTTTTTGGCACTCCGCTTCGATCCGTTCAAGATGGTCATCCGACTAAAATGGTCGTTCGAACCATTGTAGAAAATTTCTTCACCTATCTTCCGGAGGCTAACGTTGCGCGCAGACGACACTCTCCCCATACCAAGTGCCCACCAATGCGGCCATATCAGCATTGGTAACATCCAATACGTACAGCACACGGTGTAATGGGGTAGGCTACCTGTCGGTTGACTAAAGATGGAACGATGTAGGTACACACGACATTCCAAAGTATCGCCAGCGCAGCGCTGTGCTGAGCCCAGAAGATCTCGTTGGCTTCCTCATTTCATCTTCGACTGTTCACGTTCGTTGGTACTTAATAAAAAATTCAATAATCACAGGTTCATTGGAATTCTTAGAACGATCTTGCGGTTGTCTTGAATGACGGATGGTAAGTGGAGTGAGCGAGAGCGAGACCGACAGAGGGAAAAGGAAATTTTCCAGCGTTAGCCAGTGCCGTGGAGTGTGTATAAGGCTTTGGGCCGCAAAGACGCGATCACGGCACACAGCGACAACAGTGCACGAGAAGAACCAGACCCACCGAGGTAAACAAATCCCAATATGTGCAGCACTATGCAGCACCACCACCACCACCAGTCAGCGATGGGCTACGAAAAAGATGCATTGTGATGGATATACATGAAAGTATTTATACATAGGTGCGCGCAGATACTCGTAGATACTGCGCGATACTGCGTTTTGGATGCCATCAGCAGTGCTCCCTGCACAGTAGCAGTAGCTGAGGTTGAATTGGCTGCGTGGCCGAAGCCGAAGACTCTAAGAATTGTGTCTATTCTACAACGGCGATCCACGATTGGACTTTGGCGGATATCGCCGGTGACAATGATGATCATAAAAATCGGTAGCTCAAGTAGCCGAAGGGGTATTAAAACCGTAGAATTATTATTTTATGCAGAAGTGATTTTTATCACTCGTGATTTCCTCATCGTTATTAACGGCCGCAGAGGGAAATTCGTTATTTGAATGTAGGTAGTGCGAGTGCCTCTGCCGTGCGATAGGTGAATGGACTATCTGAACTTTAATGATTCGTGAGCCGTAAAAGGGGTGCGATGGGTGTCGTTTCAACGTTGATCACGTGCCATATTTTTTTTTATTTGAAAAGAAATTGACAGCCTCCGAAAGCAGGAAATCAATGAAAAAAAAACAGCATTTGGAAAATATGTGGAGGGACTTGGGGAAGGGCTCAGACTTTGCAGTTGAATTGATAAAAGTTGTAGGTCAAGCTGAGTACTTGCAAGGAGGGAGAGGGGGAATTTGGGATTGTGGGAATAATTAAAATGGTGATTAAAATCTCATATAAACATGCATTTTCAGTTATTAGAATTATTTTATTGAGTAAACAAATCTAGTAAAGAATCCAGTACAGTAGCCCCAGTTAATTGCACCCGCTTAAGAGGGATTCCCTCCTGATTACATCTACAATTAAGCATACTTGAAATTGAACCAATAGCCTGAGAACATTAAACAGGAGAGGTGCTGGCGAACAACTAGCGGAAGCCCTAAGCTACTACAAAGCAGACATTACTGCCATCCAGGAAATACGATGGGATGGGCCGGGCAAAAAGAGGATGAAAAACTGTGACATCTACTATGGACCGTGTTAAAGTGAGCAGAAACAGCGACTATTCGGATGCGGATTTGATATAAGTGCCACCTTAGGCAAGAAGTTTTATGTTTCCAAGACATTAGCGAACGCATTGTAACAATCCGCATCAATGCCAAATTCGCCAACATAAGCATTATATGCGCTCATGCTCCGACGGAGGAAAAAGATGATATAGCTAAGGATTGCTTCTACGAGCTCCTCGACAAAACCTATGAGCGACTACCAAAGTACGATGTTAAAATCGTGCTGGGAGATTTTAACGCAAATGTAGGAAGAGAAGACATCTATAGTAGTACTGTCGACAACACTACATGACAACGCGTCTGGTAACGGACTTTGACTTTGCTACCGAACGAAATGCCACTATAGCCAGCACACGGTTTCCTCACCTCGACATCCATAAGGGGACATGGCGGTCTCCAGATCAACGAACAGTCAACCAAATTGATCACATTGCGATAGACAAGAGGCACGCATCCAGTGTTTTGGATGTCCGAACATGCCGAGGGGCTAACATCGACTCGGACCACTAACTTCTTGTAGCCAAGGTAAGGATGCGGATATCCACCACGCCACAAAAAAAAAATTTAAATGTAAAAACATTTAATGTCGAAAGACTGCAATCGCCAGAGACCGCCAAGACCTTCGCGCAACGCGTATCTCTTAACCTCTCGACTCACAACATACCACCAACATCGAATGTCGAAGAACAATGGCAACGATGCCAACAAGCCATTAGATCAGCCGCAACTAATGTGCTACGTTTCTCGCGGCAACCTGCAAGAAAGTCCTGGTTTGGTGTGGAATGCCGACAGATGCTCGCAGCCAAGAACGAGGCCTACAAGGCTAAGCTGCAGGTGATGAGCTGCCATTGAGCTCTCTAGGCAAAGAAGAAGGGAAGAACATCGGCTTTTCAGAAAGAAGAAAAAAGAGCAAGAAAAGCGCGCGATCGAGGATATAGAGAAGTGCCACTCCAGGAACGATTTTCGCAAGTTTTACCAAAGTGTAAAACGTCAAAGCCAAGGCTACAAGGCTCGAACAGAATCCTGTCGAGATGAACAAGGAAATATCGTAGTTGATATACAGTCGATGCTGAGGATATGGAAGAACCACTGCTGCAGACAGTTAAACGGCGATGACGAACAACATTCCGCTGTCAGGCAGAACGAACCATTTAATATTGGCAACGCCAACGAAAACTGCCAATTACCCGACCTAAGTGAAGTGAGGATAGCTATATCTAAACTCAAGCTAAACAAGGCCGCCGGAAATGAAGGCCTTCCCGCTGAGCTTTATAAAGCTGGCGGAGATGATTTGGTAAGCAACATCCACCAACTCATAAGCCAAATCTGATCGGTTAAAAGCATGCCTGAAGAATGGAACCTCAGCATCGTTTGCCCGATCCACAAAAAAGGAGACCCTCTGAACTGTGCCACCTACAGAGGCATAAGTCTACTCAACATCGCCTACAAGATCCTATCTGCCGTAATATGTGAACTCCTGAAATCGTTTACCAACAATCTGATCGAACCTTATCAGTGTGGTTTTGGGCCAGGAAAGTCCACAACCGATCAAATTTTCACACATCGGCAGATCCTGGAAAAAACCCATGAAGTCCAAATCGATACCCACCACCTATTCATCGATTTCAAAGCCGCATATGACAGCATTTATAGAGACGAACTATACAGAGCCATGTCTAGTTTTGGTACGCCGCCCAAACACGTCCGTTTGTGTAGGATGACGATGGAGAATCATCGCTGCTCCATCAGGGTCGGAAACGACCTCACCGGCACATTCGATACCAAAAAAGGATTTAGGCAAGGCGATGCGCTGTAATGTGACTTCTTTAATCTGATTCTTGAGAGGATTGTGCAAAAGTCCCGAGCCAACACCAGAGGCACAATTTTCCAAAAATCGGTGCAACTACTAGCATACGCCGACGATACTGACATCATTGGTAGGACTCAACGTGATGTCATAGCCACGTTGGCTAGTATAGGGAAGGAAGCGTCAAAAATGGGTTGAGCAGTAAATAAGGGTAAGACTGTCAACACGAAAGGACACACAACATCGACGAATTGGACAGAACGTCACCTTTGACAGATATAACATTGAGGTAGTACGGGACTTTGTCTACCTCGGCTCCGCTATTAACTCTGAAATCAAACGAAGAATTACTCTTGCCAATCGCTGTTTCTTCGGGCTAAGAAGGCAATTTAGTAGGAAAGCCCTCACTCGAACTACTAAGGGGATCCTATATAAGACCCTGACTATCCCAGTCCTGCTCTACGGCGCTGAAGCATGGACCGTATCAAAAGCGGGTGAAGAAATCCTTGGTCGATTCGAGAGAAAAATCCTTCGAAAAATCTTGGGTCCCGTTTGCGAAGATTCAACCACGACAACCAGCGACATACCCCTAGTCAAAAAAACTCCGCATTAGACGTCTAAGAATGATGGCTAGGACATGTAAAACAAATGGACACCAATACTCCGGCTCGCAGAGTCGTCGATTCCCAGCCAGATGTCGGACCTCGCCTTAAGTGGCGCGCACAAGTAGAAACCGACATCAACCAACTTGGAGTGCGCAACTGGAGGCAGTTAGCTAAGGACCGGGCTAATTGGAGAGGCATAGTGGTTGAGGCCCAGGTTCATCCCGGACTGTAGCGCCACTTAAGTAAGTAAGTGAAATTTCGTACGAAATGTTCTGAACTTATCCCGTTTAAATATATTCATAAAACATTTAGCAAGTGTGCTAATTTAATTTTTTTTACGATTTGGCAGCACTTTTATTAAAACACACGTGCAGTAGTTCTGTATGCAGTGCAGCAAGCAAAACACACGAGCAGAATTTTTGTTTAACATGCCTGCAGTGTAGTGACTCCTGTCATAAGACACACGAGCAGAAATTTTGTTTTACATCCCTGCAGTGCTGCTGTCATAACATTCAGCTTTCAACATTATTTTACTGTTGGGTTTGGTGATATTTATTTGAGTATTTAACACAAACAATGGCTATGGTTGGATATGTCTTAACGTATTGTTTTTAAATGTTAACGTCATGTGGTTCTTAATGAGGACAATCGTGAGTAGTTTTGCAGGAAAAACAAAGTTTTGGTTGAGTTGAGACAAAGTCTCTCTATCTCTTTCTTCCATTTAGATATTTTTGTTTAGTTTTGGAGTCATAAGTGACTTAGAATTGAATTTTTAGATCTAGAAATAGAGACAATTTGCGGAACTGCAACGCTTGGGTATTTTACGTGGTTTCACTCTCATTGAAAACTGTGTGTTCTATCTTTTCTGCAAGTAGAATTTTACACGTGTGTTTCAAGCTTAAGAAGTGTACCTATACGAGTTTTTTTTTCAAAAACGAATGCATACCGCATCATCATAACAATAAAGCGGGATTGCGATAAAGTCGGAGGATATACTATATCAAGCGATATGATATGAAAGACCGTGCTGCGCATCTTAAGATGGTCGTCCTCAGCTGGTCCTGTGAGTTTTAGAAAACAGACAAGATCTTGTATCCTTTTACTCGATATGTCGCTAAGGTTGTCGAAAAATGGTTGGTCTAATACGCACGCAATCTGGCTCTTGCGATTGACGGACATTTGCAGATGAAATGCGAGAGGATTTCTCTCTCATTTGTGTTCCCGCAACTGCGCCATTGAGGGTTGCATGTGATCCCTAGTTTGACCGCATGGTCTCCAATTTACCAGTGCCCCGTGACAATCGCCGTAATTCTTGCGATATCTGGGCGGGTTCTATTAAGTAGATCGTCTGTTCTGTTTTTGTCATAGGAGGGCCATATCGTTCTCGGTATGACGCAATTTGTTAACCTTCTCCATTTGGAGTCGGCCTTTTTCCAGAAAGTATGAGTGTATTTGTCCCTTAACCGCACCTAGCATGATGCGGACCTTTGCCGCAAGTGAGCCATAAAGAGCTGAGCCTTGCCTGGCCAGCTCGTCTGCATGCTCATTTCCTTTAATGTCACTGTGCCCTGGAACCCAGAGAAGTGTGACCCTGAAGCGTTCGCCAAGGCATTCCCGTACTAGTTTGGAGGATATGGTAGCCGAGTCGATGGCTTTTAGGGCCGCTTGACTATCTATGAGAATAGCAATATTTTTCTTTTCCGTAGTGTCACGCCCCAGTGACTCAGTAATTCCGGACCCCACACCACAGTCCATCTTAGATCCTTCGCTGAAGACGACCATGTCGAAATCTCTTACTACTTCGTTTCTCCTTCACTGAGCTCTGGTAGGAAATCCTACGTGGAAGCCTTTCTTGAAGCTTAGTATAGGTGTTACGTAGTCTTTTTAGAGGCACAATTTTCCAAAAATCGGTGCAACTATTAGCATACGCCGACGTTATTGACATCATTGGTAGGACTCAACGTGATGTCATAGCCACGTTTGCTAGTATAGATAAGGAAGCGGCAAAAATGGGTTTAGCAGTAAATGAGGGTAAGACTAAGTATATGCTTTCAACATGAAAGGACACACAACATCGACGAATTGGACAGAACGTCGACATTGACAGATATAACTTTGAGGTAGTATAAGGGACTTTGTCTACCTCGGCTCCGCTATTAACTCTGACAACAACATCTCTTCAGAAATTAAACGAAGAATTACTCTTGCCAACCGCTGTTTCTTCGGGCTAAGAAAGCAATTTAGCAGTAAAGCCCTCACTCGAACCACTAAGGAGATCCTATATAAGACCCTGATCATCCCAGTCCTGCTCTACGGCGCTGAAGCATGGACCGTATCAAAAGCGGATGAAGAAGTCCTTGGTCGTTTCGAGAGAAAAATTCTTCGCAAAATCTACGGTCCCGTTTGCGTTGACTTGCTATGCAGACGAAGATTCAACCACGAACTATACGAGCATACCCCTAGTCAAAAAAAAAACTCCGTATTGGACGTTTAAGATGGCTAGGACATGTAGAACGAATGGACACCAATACTCCAGCTCGCAGAGTCTTCGATTCCCAGCCAGACGTTGGACGCAGTAGAGGAAGACCTCGCCCTAAGTAGCGCGCACAAGTAGAAACCGAACTCAACCAACTTGGAGTGCGCAACTGGAGGCAGTTAGCTAAGGACCGAGCTAATTGGAGAGGCATGTTGGTTGAGGCCCAGGTTCATCCCGGACTGTAGCGCCACTTAAGTAAGTAAGTAAGTTCAGCTTTTACGATAATACATATAAACGCAAACAAACTTTTCAAATCCCTAAAATTTTCATTTCACTTTGCACTATTATCTTCACACAGAATTACGGCTCATGAATAAATAGTCCTAGGTACCTACTTTTTTAAAGAAAAATTAAAACTGTCAAATCTCTAATATCAAGAGAGAATTCTCTTATTTCGCAAAGAAAAGTCTAAAACGTCAAATTTTAAAGTTTGTTGAAAGTGACCGTCTAAGATTATTTTAACAACTCAAATATTAAGATTATTCTACAAAAAATACATATTTCGGTGTAGGTATATTTAGAATAAAATAAAAAAATTATTTTGAAGGTTTCTGTCAAAGTCTTGGGCTGTCATTGGGAGTTTTCATTTTCGCCAGCCAAAACTCTGCGTGAAAGAAATAGCAAAAACAAATTACCGAAAGCAATTTTTTGTTCGTAAATTTATTAGGTCTGTTCCCGTACAAAATAATAGTTCTGTTCCCGTACAAAATAAAATTTACTGATTCTTACTGATTCTTACTGATTTTTACTGATTTTTACTTATTGCCGTTCCCGTACGCAAAAATAAGTAAAAGAGGCAGCTCAAGAGAGAGAAAAATCTGTAAAAAAATTCACTGCAGAAATTTATGTTGGTAAAAATCAGTAAACTGCCAGTTGGTATCTAAAAGTGACAACTCACTTGTTTTGACAGGTGATTTATGTCATTTGTTCTTTAAAAGGCATACAAAATATATAATTTTACTGTTTTTTACTCAAACGCGTTCCCGTACTTTTTGGTTATTTTGTCTCTTTCTGAGATAATTTACCCCCACTCCAAGAAATTTGAGAAATTACTAATTTTTACTGAAAAAGTACGGGAACAGACCTATAAGTAGTTACGCGAAAGGTTTTGTGAAGCTTCACATCCATGTTTATTTACATTTACACTTGAACATGAGTACAAAATTGGACCTAGAGTCAACGTGGGACGATTAACCCACCCCCACTTTTTTTTTTGCGAAATCGTGCGTGTTTTTACATAAAAGTACCAGAACGGTCCTTCGAGCATTTACTACTAAAAGTTCAAAATTCCTCGCACATTGAATTTCTGTATTTCGTTCATCCATTTTCAATGAAAACAACCCTACTTGAACTATTTTCGAACTGGGAGTGGCTATGCGACATCTCTGCATGGGTGATACTATTTCCAGATCTTATATACTTTCATCTTTATCTACATCACACAGTTGGACCAATTGCATCGTTACGATTCCCACACACATTCGCTGCACAAAAGAACAAATCAACTTCAGATATTTACTTGTGTTGTGTGTCGAAGCAACGCCTGCGCATTCGAATTCGAAGCTGGAAGCGAAATCTCAACATACAACCACCACCATCCTCATCATCATCATCATCATCACTTCTTGTGATGTGCCACTCGTACTCCTCCAGACAACCGGTCTTACAATCAGGAATTAGTATTCCGAACAGGCTCTCTCTCGATTGTGAATGTTGCTGCATACTCGTGATTCGTGATTGAACCAAAACCATGCTGCTGTGCCGAGTGAATGTTGCAATGGATTGTTATTGTTTTGTAGATACATATTATTGTATCTCGAGGTACGCTGTATCTCTGCGATGATTTCTTTAACAAAACAACAATCATGATTTATTTAATGGGGTTTTGGTGGGGACATGATTAAAGAACGAATAAATTACGCACACACCACCTTAGTGCAGTCGGGCCTTAAAGAATAACCGGAGATGAACTCGAATAGAAATGCACTTTGGATGCATTCATGATTGAATGCATAACGTTTTTATTGCTGGATGCATAAATTATTAACAGAATACACACACGTTTATACGACCTGTATCGATGAATTTATATGCGATGATTAGTGGTATATATTTCCGCCGCCTGTCAAATTAAATGTTAGATACATTATTTGTTTGTCATAAGGTACACGGGGTCGTATGTGAAATTTGTTTGATCTCAATCACAATGATGGTGGACATCGAAATTTCAACGTGGATTTTCTTTTTAGACAGAAATGAATCTACAAATAATGTTTATACAAATATGTCATTTAGGAAAATTTTCAAATTATATAGGGACATAGGGATATAGGGACAATCCATCTTTTTTAGTATGGCATCACCAAAAGGGTGTTGCCTCAGAAATGTAAAATGTTTGAATGGAGTATTGGTTGAATATAAAATTTAAAATAATAATTCTAAGCTCTCAAAATGTATAGATGTGCTCAGTGGAGCAATGGTTAGTACGATAAACTGCCGCGCAGAAGGGTTCGATTCCCAGTCGTAGCAGCACCTAAATGATTTCTCACTGGCCCTCCTCTCGTGAAGATCTGACAAATCATTAGAGTAGTATCAATTGCCAAGTAAAATTATGCCAACTTAGCCGTTCGGTGTCGGCATAAAACAGGAGGTACCTCCGTCATGCAAGAAGTACACACGCAAACATGAATGGTTGTGAGAAAGATATGGCTAGGTACTAACAAGCCTATTGCTTCAAAAATGAGTGTTTTTTACATATTTATACCGAAAATTAATTTCCGAATTATCGTTTTATTATTGTAGTAAGCCAAACTTTTTGACCTCGAGTAACTCATCGTTTGTCAAAAATCTCACAACATAATAAAAAAAATTGCAATGGACAACAAATAGGTACATAAAAAACTGTCATTTTGTATTTATTTATTTTTATTACCCGATTTTTTCATACTTAAGTCTACCGTCTTAAGTGTGAAAAAATATAAGGTCTGTTCCCGTACTTTTTCAGTAAAAAAAGGGGTAAATTATCTCAGAAAGAGACAAAATTACCAAAAATGACATAAATCACCTGTCAAAACAAGCGAGTTGTCAATTTTAGATACCAACTGACAGTTAACTGATTTTTACCAACAGAAATTTCTGCAGTAAATATTTTTACAGATTTTTATGGAGGGGTAGTTTTTTGCTCTCTCGTGAGCTGTCTCTTTTACTTATTTTTGCGTACGGGAACGGCAATAAGTAAAAATCAGTAAAAATCAGTAAGAATCAGTAAGAATCAGTAAGAATCAGTAAATATTAATTTGTACGGGAACAGACCTATAAACCGTAAAATGTCCAATAGGTTGCTTAAAATGGCACACAAGGGTAAAATGACACACTTACCAGAAACTTCATAAAATAACCAAATTATGAGCTTTAGTGAACACGGTCCTTTGAATACTTGGCAACACCACTTACTTACTTAAGTTGCGCTACAGTCCGGGATGAACCTGGTCCTCAACCAACATGGCTCTCCAATTAGCCCGGTCCTTAGCTAACTGCCTCCAGTTGCGCACTCCAAGTTGGTTGAGGTCGGTTTCTACTTGTGCGCGCCACTTAAAGCGAGGTCTCATTTTTGCAGCTTCCTTCTCTATACTATAGCAAAGGTGGCTATGACATCACTTTGAGTCCTACCAATGATGTCAATATCGTCGGCGTATGCTAGTAGTTGCACCGATTTTTGGAGAATTGTGCCTCTGATGTTGGCTCGGGAGTTTTGCACAATCCTCTCAAGAATCAAGTTGAAGAAGTCACATGACAGCGCATCGTCTTGCTAAATCCTTTTTGGGTATCGAATGTGTCGGTGTTGCGTAGACCTTCTGTGCCTCTTTGGGTCAGTGCTGGCATGCTTGTTCCCCTCTTAGCTCGTCGGTGGGTGTGGGACTTGACCCTTGGCCTAGCACAACAAAAAAAATCATTCCAGTCTTCTCGTCTTAGGTGGTATGACGAATGCGAGATATTTTCTCCTAACCCTCCCTACCATGGTTACCATACTCTCCTCAGTAACCCCTTTCACTTGCCACTCTTTACTTACTCCGTTTTGCCGCCATTATCGTCCTTCCCTATCCAGCCATTCTCATCTCTTTTCTACCCCCTTAATCAAACCACATTTTTATGTTATTAATCTCAATAATTCTTAACATTTATATTTGTTGTCATTTTTGGATTTCAAAATTTGCCAAAATCGCTTAACATTCACCATGAATTATAGCTAATCTTTAAATTTTGTTGTATCTATATACACCTACTTAAATATGTGTGGGCTTTTATGCCGTCTTTTGCAAAGTTATTAATTTTAAACAATGGTCCCCCTACCCCGAAATTTTATGCGAGAGTAAAGGTGTTTATTTTGGAAAAGAATTTGTTCAAATGGACTCACCCTTTGTTTCAGCAACTGGCGATGGTGTGCACAGCATCCAGGTTGCGTATTGGTGTTCTTCGTTGTGATGTAATTACAACCTATATTCACTTTTCTAAAATTTCGTTAGCTAACCCTTTTGATCACTTTCTTATATATATATATACTTAAATTTAAACATTAGCTATTTCAAATTTTAACAAATTACAAAAAAAAATAATTAGCTTTACTTTACAGAACTTAGCATTGCTTAATTCGAACAACAACAGACAATAAAAATAATAAATATAATAAAAAAAAATACAAACAAAATGATTTTTTTGGCTTTGAACCGGGGATGGTCGGTCGCCACCAGCAATGGCAGACCCGCTACCCACTAAGCTGCGACCTCTTTGCAAATTCTTTAAGAAAAATGGTGGATTTTTGATACGTAGTATTCAAATTGTTCCACCGAAATTTAATTTCTTTTGAATCACTTGTCACAAATTATCATTGGTATTTCCTATTAAATAGACACATATCGATTACTCGCTAGTATTATAGTGCGTGCATTTATATTACCTATTAATATCCTTCTCGTAGTTTGAATTAAAATTTTTGTTTCAATTTTATGTTTAAACTTATTATCCAAGTGGGGTTGATCGTTCTGCCACTTTCAATGTATTCTGTGATCAAGGATTATATGTTAATTAACTTTCAAAGGAACTAACTATACTTTATTATATTCACCCTTATTCCACATGGCGTTTTTATTAAACGACAAATGGCGTTTTTTGAGTCGATTCATTTTAGTGTCGTTTAAGTTTTTTTACTACTTGGCGTTTACAAATTTCTCAACGACAAGAAATGACGTTTAAGTTGTCGTTTTGTGAGACTAAAACGCCTAGTAGAATACGAAGTCGAACAAGAAATTAAGTTCCACATGAGCTAAAACGACATCTAGCGTTTAATGACGTAAAACGACTCATAAAACGCCTGCTGTAATGCCGAGTAGAACATTGTCGTTTTGTGACTTGTCGTTAAACGACTGTTGGAATAAGGGTGATTACCTTGATTTTTCGTATTCAATTAATTAAATTAATGGTTTGACTCTAGGTAACCTTCTTTTGAATAAACTTTTAAAATGACGGAACGGGCCGACAGTTAACTGCCGCGGCTTTGATTTTCTCTTTGAAAACTAGCAAACCGTTTCATCCAGCAAAGTGCGAGCTGCACTTAAGAGTATAAATTCAGTATTGCCACACCATACTTTTTTAATTGTCAATCTAGGCATTTAGACCATTTTGTTGCATTCTATTACATCGGTGAGGTCGTTTCCGACCCTGATGGAGCAGCAAGAATTCTCCATCCTCGGACGAGTTTGGGCGGTATACCAAAACTAGACATGGCTCTATATAGTTCGTCTCTATAAATGCTGTCGTATGCGGCTTTGAAATCGATAAATAGGTGGTGGGTATCGATTTGGACTTCTTGGGTCTTTTCCAGGATCTGCCGAAGTGTGAAAATTTGATCGATTGTGGACTTTCCTGGCCTTAAACCACACTGATAAGGTCCGATCAGGTTGTTGGTAAACGGTTTCAGGCGTTCACATATTACGGCAGATAGGATCTTGTTGGCGATGTTGAGCAGACTTATGCCTCTGTAGTTGGCGCAGTTCAGAGGGTCTCCTTTTTTGTGGATCGGGCAGAGGATGCTGAGGTTCCATTCTTCAGCCATACTTTCATCCGACCAGATTTGGCTTATGAGTTGGTGGATGTTACTTACCAAGTCATCTCCGCCAGCTTTATAAAGCTCAGCGGGAAGGCCATCATATCCGGCGGCCTTATTAAACTTGAGTTTAGATATTGCTTCACTTAGGTCGGGTGGTTGGCAGTTTTCGCTGTCGTTGTCAATAATGAATGGTAGGTTCTGCCATTGCGAACATCGTTCCTGGAGTGGCACCTCGTTTTTGGCCACGTTTTTGGCTGCGAGCATCTGTCGGCATTCCTCATCAAACCAGGGGTTTCTTGCTGGTGGCCGTGAGAAACCTAGCACATCTGTTGCGGCTGATCTAATGGTTTGTTGGCATCGCATCGTTGCCATTGTTCTTCGACATTAGATGCTGGTTGTGGGGTGTGAATCGAGAGGTTAAGGTATAACGCGTTGCGCGAAGGTCTTGGCGGTCTCTGGCGATTGCAGTCTTTGGACATTAAATTTTTTCACAGTATTTCTGCTTTGTTGTGGGGTGGTGGATATCTGCATTCTTAACTTGGGTGCAACAAGGTAGTGGTCCGAGTCGATGTTAGCCCCTCGGAATCTTCGGGCATCCAAAATACTGGATGCGTGCTTCTTGTCTATCGCAATGTGATCAATTTGGTTGACTGTTCGTTGATCTGGAGTCCGCCATGTCCCCTTATGGATATCGTGGTGAGGAAACCGTGTGCTGGCTATAGTGGCATTTCGTTCTGTAGCGAAGTCAATCAGCCTAAGTCCGTTACCATACGTGTTGTCGTGTAGGCTATATTTTCCGACAGTACTGCTAAAGATGTCTTCTCTTCCTACCTTTGCGTTAAAATCTCCCAGCTCGATTTTAACATCGTACTTTGGTAGTCGCTCATAGGTTTTGTCGTTCTCGATTTTGCTATCCGCTTCTGGTTGATATTGATAGACGATCTCTATCTGAGGATGTTGTCTGTCTCATCTCTAGATGGTTTAATGTTGTAAGGAAGTTACACTAACTGTATCTAATATAATATTGAGCGCTACCGCTGACCATCTCTGTTCAGGATGGCTAAGCATGCCTTAAAATTCCAAGATGACCCTTTGTCAATATATGTCAGAGCAGCACATGTAGGTTGTAGGTTTACGTTTAGTTGATGCTAGCATCTATAAATGGTCTCTCAAGTGGACACGTGGTATATAGTGGCTTAAAACGAAATGAAGAAAATCATATCACCGACGGTGAGTATAGATACCTACCGCATCCCTCTATCCATTACCCGTACGGCTGTAATAAAACTCAAAAACATCTTCTACTGACTCGGCAACTCCTCATACGACCTCAGAGGACCTCGTAGAAGCAATAATTAATCAGAATTAATCGAGAACGCAATAAAGCTACTTTGGAAATTTTTTTATTAACACAAAAAATTTATAAAAAACAGGGACACCCCAATATTATAACACAATATTACCTAAATTGGTTTTTAAATCTGTAAAAGTTACTTCTAAGCTTGCTAACTATATATATCGATCTATTCTGACTTTCATACATCCACGACAATATCCTCAGTTTGCATGCGCGCATATTTGGCAAAAATTTGCTTCATCTGCTGAACCACTGGACTCTGGATTTGTGCTGGCAACGAATTGACAGCCGCAGCGAAATTCTTCAGAATCAGCCTTGGCTTGGCGTCAACTAATGAGATCTCCGCTTGATATTCTTCCGCCAGTTTGATAGTACTACCAGTAGACGCCTCCCTGAATGATCGCGATTCCAGTAGATTCGGATTGACGGCATTGGGCACTGCGCAGGAGTAAATGTAAGTCATGTTCTCCCAGTACTTGGAATTCACATGACACAACTGATTTGGATCTCGAACGCGAAATAACAGGAAGCTCTTCATCAAATGTTGAAATATCAAATGACACTCGCCGACGGTGCAATGAAATAATAACGCCATCTCCTGCCATGCTTCCAGCTTCGCTTGTTTGTTTCCAAACAGCGGGTGACTAATGTCGAACAGCATGGGAAAAGATTTCATTTTTGCTAAGAATCGAGCACGGTTCACCCACGGAAAATCCTGCAAATATTCGTTTTCTTTGAGCAGGCCAAATATCGCCTTTCCGTTTGTGACTGAGTCGAGCTTTGGCCGTGCTGAGGTGGAGGTGTCTTTGTGCTTATTGATCTCTTCTTGGATTTTAACACGAATGATATGGTAGATGGGATCTTTGGGATCGTAGCGCAGATCGAATAGGAATTTCATCTTTTCCAGAACGGGAAACCAAAACTCTGGCCATTCGTTGTAGATGCTAAGTTCCATTTCGGACATGTACATTAGGAATAGCTGTTTGAACTTGTCCCAGATTACCTTGTGGTTTTCTAAAATGATGGGTTAGACAGTGTTTGAATGTTGATGATGGATTGGAACTTACCTAGAACAGCAAACTTTCTCGCGAGTATTGACCAAACTTCAGCTATATCCCGTGCATGACATTGTCTCCTGTTCCATGTTGAGTTGATCTTCAGGTCCACGTAGATCAGAGGAAAGTTACTGATTTCTTGAATAAAATCAGGCAGCGATGATATGTACTCCCGCCAGTTACGCGAGTCTAAAAGAAAGTTGCTGTCAATGGGGATTTCTTATGAGGTTTTCTGATAAAAAAAAGCAGACCTGCGTATTTCTGGAATTTGTCGAAAATCGGATTTGGAGGCGGGATCCATTTTTCTTCTTTGTTTTTCTTCCACGACGGATCATAGTCCATGAAGAGCTTTTTCCCCCGAAGGAATTCCCAGAAGAACATGCATATTTCAGCTGAAAATAGATAGCAAATGGGTTTGGTGAGATATCAGATTGGATAGAGGATTTAAAACCGATGGAACCGGGATGATAAACGTATAAAGGACAGGATTATTTGCTACATCTGCACAGCAAAATGTTTTTGCAGAGCGGCCGGCGTAATAGATATTAAGAGTGGAAATGTCAGGGTACATGGTGATAGATGAGAGCTAAAGAAAGAGTTTTGGGCGGAGGCGATTTTGACCGCCAATTGTATGCAGAATATGCTACCGTCAAGGTGTATTTCGAACACAACTGTTGAGCGTTGGAATGGTGAAAAACCAGACTTTTAACACTTTTGAATATTTGGAAAAGGTGTTACGTGCATGTTCCAAAAGAAAAACGGAAGAAGTGGGACTTAAAGTCTGAGTGCATGACGTTCGTCGGTTACGATCAAAACTGTAAGGCGTACCGTCTACTGAACGTAGAATGAAGACGAGAGAAAAAGATTGTCATCAGTAGAGACGTTTGGTTCCTACGGCATCAATTTGCTGCATGTAAAGTTCCAGCATGTGATATTCCTGGATATAAAGTTCCTAAGTGTCAAGCTCGAAATCAGATAAATATTCCTAAGGATATTGATGGATTCCTCGCGGTACACATTGGTCCTAGACAAAACAAAAAGAAGAGACAAGTTGCTGTTGTTCGGAAGAAATACATCGAACGTGAGGAGTATGACTCAGAATACGAAATGTTTGAATCGTCATCTGTGAGTGAGTTTTTTTTTTGTTTGGATTCGATAACACTTTGGTTAGTAATCTTGAGCAAGAATCACCAATAACTGAAACGTCATCAACGCAGAGAATATCGGAGAAGTCAACAAAAGGCAAGGCACCACAGAGGTGGATAACTGAGACCATCATGATGACATACAATAAACCAAAGGATCCCATTAGTTTGAAGGAAGCTCTAGACAGCAGTGAATATAAACACTAGGAATGGAACAGCGAAAAGACCATGAAGGAGGTGGAGTCATATTTACAAAAGCTGATGAAACATTTGCTCCATTGGTTCGTCAAACAACACTGAGAGAACTTGGTCGTAGCAGGACATGGCGAAATGTATGTTCAGCATTTCGACGCTAAAAAGCGTTTCATAACAGCGACTTAAGGGAAACAGTATACATGTGGCAACAACCAGGATTCGCAGTCGACGGTAAGAAGCATCAAGTCTGGAAATTGCAGAAATGCATGTACGGGTTAAAACAGTCAGCAACAGAATGGAACCAAACGCTACACACAGTAATTGTGAGTAAAGGTTTTCGGCTAAGCAGAATGCTTTTAGATGAAAAAAAAAGAGTTGATGGATTTCTAATTTGCTCTATGTCGACGGCTTGCTGGTGATGAACTCTTTGAGAATGCAGAAAAGTTTCTAAAATCGAAATATCAATTGAAGAATCTTGCAAAGGTCAGGCAATATCTAGACTTGATGTCAAACAGGCTATTAATGGATGGTTAACAATAAATCATTCCAGATACATCAAAAGGATAAAAAGATCTCAAATGTTCCATTGGAGCTTAGCTATGGAAAAGGAAACCCAGTTGCGAGTTTGCTAGCTGACAATAGAAAATAGCAAAAGTTTATTGGACGTTTGCTGTATATTTCTATTATTCTCGTCCGGATATTGCTAGGGTGTCCATTCTAGAAAGGAAAGTTTCTCAACCAACAAACAAAGGATTGAAACGAACTCAGGAGATTTATGAAGTACCTAAGGGGCACGTCAAAGCTTCGAATACTTCTTAGCAACAACAGAGAGAACACAACACTTACTGAATATGCAGTCGCAAACTGGGCCGAGGATTGGCAAGAAAGGAAGTCCAACATCGAATACATTTTCAAGGTGGAACGGTGAGCTGATGCTATCGTTAGCAGAGGCCAGTAAAGAAGCGATTTGGATAAAAAGGCTATTAGCAGATATGAGTGAATATTTCAATAATACAGTTCTAATATTGGAGGGCAATAAAAGTTGTTTAAAGATGATCTTAAACGAAAGGTTTAGCGCACGTTCCAAGCATATTGATACGAAATATACGAAATATGTGACAGAAGACCGCGAAATGTCGATTCGGCGCCGTTCCAGCAGTTAGGCCTTTGTTACAGCACTACGTAGAAAATTTTGCGGAAGGATTTGGGCGTAAAGCCTTTTAAGATACAGCTGGTGCAAGAACTAAAGCCAGCCGACCTACCACAACGCCGAATTTTTGGTGAATGGGCTCTTGGAAAGCTGGCCGAGGATCCGCTTTTTTATCGAAAAATTGTGTTCAGCGATGAGGCTCAGTTTTGGTTGAATGGGTACGTAAATAAGCAAAATTGCCGCATTTGGAGTGAAGATCAGCCAGAAGCATTGCAACAGCTACCAATGCATCCCGAAAAAGCCACTGTTTGGTGCGGTTTATGGGCCGGCGGCATTATTGGGCCATATTTCTTCAAAGATGATGCGAATCGCAGCGTTACTGTCAATGGTGAACGCTACCGAGCGATGATAACAAACTTTTTTTTGCCCGAAATGGAAGTTCTTGACTTGCATGATATGTGGTTTCAACAAGACGGTGCCACATGCCACACAGCACGCGAAACAATGGCGCAATTGCGAGGCGAGTTTGGTGAACAGTTAATTTCACGTTTCGGGCCGGTCAATTGGCCGCCTAGATCGTGCGATTTGACACCATTAGATTATTTTTTGTGGGGGTATGTCAAGGCTAATGTCTATAGGGACAAGCCCGCTTCGATTGACGCACTGGAAGCCAACATCCATGCATTCATTCGTGAGATACCGGCCGATATGTGTGAAAGAGTATGCCAAAATTGGACTCAGCGGATGGGCTACGTGAGACGCAGCCGCGGTCAACATTTGCATGAATTTATCTTTAAACATTAAATTGCAAGGTTCAAACTATCGATTCAAATAAATATTTTATTCATTTTTTCGTGTTTTTGTGTTTTGTTTTTAAAAAAAGTTCTAAACCTCTTAAAAAATCACCCGTTAGATCAGCCAAGTACGTGGGGGTAGGCTAAGATAAGAAACAAAACTAGAAAGCCAATACTTGAAGAACACGTTAAAAAAAAAACATCGTAGACCTAAACGCTTATAAAAAGTTTACTGGTGAAGAAGATATTGGATAAAACATTAAACAGCAACCTCCCATGGAAATATCAGTGATTGTGGTTCTGCATCTAGGCGCTTTGATCATATTTTGGTAGACAGACTCGTACACTTCCGTAGCAGACCATCATCACAATGGTTATCCTTTTAAAGGGTGGGACACAGAGATCTTGAGTCGCCTTAACACACCGGATATCACTGATTAAAATTAAGTCTAACCAGACAATCATTACTATTGGTCACGTATCGAATTTTGTTTGGAATGACGACTGCATTCACATCTAGGTGAATGGGTGTGCTACTGATTTTGGGGTAAGTCCTTTTGCTTTCAAAAGATTGCTCAAAACGAATATATCATTAAGCTTTCGTAACTATTGAGATGTAAAGCAAACTTAAGGTGAACACTTGGCCACTTGTTATTTCTCGATGGGGTTTTTCAGTTTCACTTCTAAAACCTCATTCATCGCGGATAACAATACACGGTTTTTCAAGACATTAACGCGGCTTCCTTCCCACCCAAGGGAGCCTAATCGGGTACCGACAGTGGAATGTAATGTTTGATTAAAGTGAACACTAAGCCATTACAGCTCTTATTTCACTTTGGGCCTTCCCAAACCATAGAACCATAGAAAAGTGTTGGTTATCACCCCAATGCAGGACACATTATGTTGGTACAAGTTTGAAAATCATGTCTACGGCATGAACTTCATCCTTGCAAAGGACCAAGGTCCATCTAGAACATCATGTATTCCAAAGTCTACCACTGCATAGACCTCAGAATACCATACGTTCCCGCAAAGTCGGGTAACCACAACTACCACGATACTCCCACAAGGGGACCAACCTCTTTATCAGGCTAAGCCATGCGATTCCAGGACTACATGACTTAGGGGCTCCTGATTCCCGTGGTACCAGACTATAGCCTCTAGTCAAGTTCCGCAAGATCCTCACTCAGTTACTCAGCACCACTACTGACCGAGGTCAGTGATCAGCAGCAGCACCAAGCAACTTTCCACCCTCATTGCTTTATCGAATTAATGTCATGACTAATGCCTACGGTGTATCCCGTCATTATGGCCGCGGACCTTCATGAAGCTGGTTTTGGTTGGTTCACGGTGGGCCTTCAGAGATCACCTGCTAAAACACCATTCGTCGCATATCGCCCTAGTACCGAATGACAGGATACTTAGCTTCTTCGAGTCGGAGTATTGGTGTCCATTCGTTCTTCATGTCCTAGCCATCTTAAACGTCCAATGCGGATTTTTTTGACTAGGGGTATGTCACTGTACAGCTCGTATAGTTCGTGGTTGAATCTTCGTCTCCATAGCCCGTCAACGCAAACGGGACCGAAGATTTTTCGAAGAATTTATCTCTCGAATCGATTAAGGATTTCTTCATCCGCTTTTGATACAGTCCATGCTTCAGCGCCGTAGAGCAGGACTGGGATGATCAGAGGATTACCATTTGCTCTGAGAATATGCCAACACCGGTTCAATCTTCGATCCACCTGAATAGATGGATGTCGATTGGGTATACTGAGTTAATTCGGTTCAGGAGAATGGTTGATCAAAGTAGGCTTTCTGCCTCAATGTTCTCAGGTAATCTGATGGGCCAACGGACTTCAGATCTTCGTCTTGTTACACTCGCGATATGTCAGAACTTAGGGATCCATGTAACAATTGAATTGCGGGTAGGGACACGGCCTACTATGGCACAGAACTCCTGTTTGTAAAGTACTCATCCACTACAAACGCACGCTCGTCACTGTGTTCCAACGATGACAACTTTTTAACCTCGAATGAATCCCCTCCACTTAAGTGAGACCACTAAAGCCTGAATGGCGCTTTGAATGTTATGGGCTTGTACTATTTCTCTCTTCAGTACGTTTGCACTCCATGAATTTCGTCCTCCGCCGTCGACTCCGAATCATATATTTAGTCTAGGTACACAATGTTACGAATTGTATTGCTTTCTTCCGACTTATCCCGCCATCACTGTAATTCCACATGTTCAATGCAAATGAAAAGAAAATCACCAAAAAAATCCGTTCATCCTTCGTTCAAAAATTATGTTTGTGGGAAGAAGTGCCAACCGCATATACTCCGGCTGAGGAACAACGAATTCTTTTCTTGCTCCATCACGCTCTTTTTTCATTTAAGCGGCCAAAATGGAAAGCACACTAAGTTGAGATCCTATGATCACCTATACCAGGTACTTCCCTTAATTGGACTTTAGTTCTTACGGTAGTAACCGTAACCAGAGTTAAAAATCGTAACAAATATTCACAATCAGGGATATTGCTTACGCCCCCAATCGTAAGCGAACTTGTCGTCACATTTGATCGCCCACAGACCACCAAACCCACATTAACTTTTCAAATAATTACCTGGATACAATATTTCGGTTGATATCTCTCCCCAGAATATCCTCGCCAACCGCGAATGCTTGCACGCCTCATTATAGATCAACGGTCTAGCCATCACCTCGCCAATGAGTTCTTTTCGCTTTTCCAATGTGAATGGGAAAACGGCTGGCGCCTTCCTGTACCGGGTCAGTATCACAATGTGGGCATCCTTGCACACTGAATCAATTTCCACAACACTTTTCTCAGGTAAATCTTTAACCGGTATGTCCAGATTGTATCGTATAAGTGGCTCGTCCTTGGACGGTTCTCCTGAACCTAGAGATGGTATCGTGAATGTGATTTCGTTTTCGTGGTTCGTCACCTCCTTTGCCGGCAAGGGAGTATCCACAGGATCAGCCAAGTTTTCACAATCGACAAATGAAACATCATTCTCATAGGCTGGTGGTGGAGGTTCTTCTGTAATTGGATAAACCATTCAAAGGGATCTCTAAACCACACATAACCGTGATCTTACCTCTGATGATTCTCTTAATATTCTTCGATGGAAGATTAGCCAGCAAGTTGGTGATTATAATGTCAAATTCCCATTCATCTCTTAGTAGGCAGTCATTCTGGCGAAATTCAAGAATCTCGCAGTACATTGCCTGCATTACTAGCCACGTGAGTTCGCATTGTTCCGCTCGACGCTCTACAAAGATAAGGGAGGTCAATTCACCTGTTGGGAGAGTCAGTTACAGCGTCTTACTTATTGCTTTTCCCACGAACATCCAGCACGGGAATTGTGGATTCTTCTCAATTGCCATTGGGTTGTCGATGTTGTAGAAGTAGGTGCGATATTTCTTTGATGCGACGAGAGTCTGGATAATGAGATGCTGCTCAGTGAACCCGTTCATGGGCTCATGCCATTCGTCTGTAGGTGAGGACACACGCTTGAAGATAGATTTTTCACTGGAAACAGAAGCGGTTAGTTGTAACAAGAATGTTGTATAGGACATGGCGTACTTGTTGAGGATGTACTTCTTGAGAAAATCCATCTTGTTGATAAGATACGAGGACTTGTTGTGCGTTATTTCGAACTCATACCGCAGCTGCAGTTGTATCCACGTGTACAAACATTTGGTTGCTGCAAAGAAATGCATTAACAAGATTGTTCAGCTCGACATTGAAGACTACTCACCTTTCTCACTGAGTTCATTCGATATGGCATCCCAAATGATGCTCTTTCTCTTGGGATTTCCATAATTCGGGTGCTGAGTATCGTATAGCTCCGAGTAGTGTTTAATGGCTTCGATTAGATTGAAAGGAAACTTGACTGGTTCATCGGCATTTTTATTGGCATACGGATGATCCACAGAACGGGCGTAGTCATTGACTATTGCAGACACGTGTCGGCTACTGAAGCTGGGAGCATCGGGTATATTAGGTATGTGGGATACAATGCTACGCGGATGACGTGTATCGTCATCACTATCGTCACAGAAGCTCCTAAAGTAAAACAAAATCGTAAGCACATTGCTTAAGAAGAATATCGACATTGACTCACTTGTCAGCTATATAACGCCAAAGGAACAACAAATCGTTTTCAAATGGAATACGTGGTCTCTCATGACGGTCACTATCTCCTGACAGCCATTGGCGAAGATTGCGCACATGATTCTGATATTCGTAACGCATGTTCAACCAAAGTTCTCGACATGAAGAAGCTGTAAACGAGAATTTTGAAATATGTTCCTTTATCTCACTTCACAGGGTCTTACCACTCAACTTTTGGATCTTTCCTATCCTCTCCCATGCTCGTGTTTTCCTTTCGATGTTTGAAAAGCCCGGATGAGCTGGATCGTAAAGCACGCGGCGTTTTCTTACAGATGCGATTAGTTTCCTCTTGAATTTGCTATCGATTTCGATGGGCAGTGTGGGAGCTGAAAAGGTCTTGAAAGTGAAAAAAACTAATTTAAAAGTTTGACTATGAACAGACGGTAAAGAAGGGTATGGGTGATGGACATTCTAAACGAGGCGGTACCTTCAAGTGAAAATTTTGTGTAGCGAGTCTACTATTTGCTTTGATAAAGCGACACATGATTCACAACATCAGAAAGGACTCTACGATGATGAACAGTGGCTGTGAAATATTAGCGATAGAAACATTAATGCGCCGCACTAAGAGACTTGATTGGGTCCAGAAAACATTCCCGTAACCATTCGTTTGATGGCTGGTAAGATGCGGGAGCAAATCACTGCTGAAAAAAGCATGCAGGAATTGGATTCGGCAACAATAATAGGCATGGCGACTCTACCGTAATCGGGGATGTATAATCTAAGATGAAGTAGATGAATGTGAATATAAAAATATATTGGAAAAACGGCGAATAAACATTTGCTGGGAAAAATGCCGTGTATTTGAACACCTCAACTTGAATAGATGCTTCGCATGCTGTGGTTATCACCACGTAGCCAAATATTGTAAAAATAATATAAAGTGTGCGAAATGCAGCGGCGATCATAATACCATTGAATGCAAATCGACGGAAGTAAGCTGCATTAACTGCATACGATATAATGAAAAGTTCTCTCTCAACCTTGATACCAAACATGATAATCGTGACAAGAATTGCTCAGTCTATTTGAGACTTATACAAAACGAAAAGAACAAACTAGTTATATAGCAACGACATAAACTTAGAGGAGTATACTGTAACAGCCAAGGACTAACTGGCAATTTTATCGAAATTGAACAGAACTTCATAGACAAAAACTTTGACTTTATTATATTAACAGAAACTCATACAACAGATAGCATTAGCGATAATGAGATAATTCTGAAGGGATACGAACTAATTCGATGTAATAGCGATTCTAGACACACCGGAGGGATATGTATTTATGTAAAGAATAATTTTGAAGTATGTATAATTAAAAGTGAGGTAGTCCCAAGACATATATACTGGCTCCTCGTAAAAATCAAAGCCAATAATCAATCGATCCATATTGCTGCAGTCTACCGATCACCTAGAGCGTCGGAACCTGTATTCTGTAATAAATTTAAGGAATGGATGGAAGAACTTGTTGACCTTAATGGACAATTTATTTTAGCTGGTGACACAAACATTGATGAATAAAATAAATATATATACAAAAGATATGACAACTACAATTGAAATAGAAAACATGTGTAGACAAATTGTAAGTGAACCAACCCGTATCACGAATAACTCTAAAACATTAATTGACTATGTCATAACTAATGTCAATTCAGCAATAGCAAAAACAAATACTGAACTTAAAATTAGTGACCATGAGACAATTTCAATTGAACTCAATCTTGAGAAAAGAATTCCTGAAAAATCTGATGAAAAGAAGGTGAAATTTCTCAGATATAATGAACCATCATTCATTAGCCAGCTTGTAAATAGTGAAATCCAAACAATCTCCGAGGATATAAATATAATCGGGAGAGTATTCCAACAAGAGCTGGTAAGAATAACAAATACTATGATCCATACAAAGGTTATAAATGCTAGCTGAAATGAATGGTATAATGAAAGGCTGCGTCATATGAAGCGCGAAAAAATATCTAAATACCACGAGTTTATCTCATCCGAGAGTGAAGCAGCATGGCAGAACTATTGTGAATCCAGAAATCGCTATAAAACAGAAATAGTGAGAGCAAAAAACAATAACATAAAACAACGTATCGCTAACGCGAATGATCAGAAATCGATGTGGAGAGCCATAAAGTCTTATGTCTTAAACAAACAAAATAATCCAATTAAAAATATAAAATTCAATGACGAATGCATAAAATAAGAAAAAGAAATAGCCGATAAATTCAACAACTATTTTGTGAAAAGCATATTTGACATAAATGACTCGATACCATTTGTACCTTTCGCAACAAGACCCACATACCAGAACAGCACTTTTAAATTCAAACACGTATCAGTAGCGGATATCAAGAGGGTATTGAAATTAATGAACCAAAAGCGAGATTTTAACCTCATAAATCCTAAAATGTTACTTGACGCAATACACATAATCGGCCCAGCTCTTCAACGAATCATTAATCTGTCTTTGAATAATGGAGTTTTTCCGGACACTTGGAAAGAACCAGTGATCACTCCAGTAGAAAAAATCCAAGGAACCAACAAATGTCAAAACTTTCGTCCAATAAACACTCTCCCAATATACGAAAAGGTATTTGAAAAAATTGTTAAGATTCAGCTGGAAGAATACTTCGAGACCAATGACCTGTTCCAAGAAAACCAGTCCGGGTTCAGAAAGAATCACTCATGTGAGTCAGCCCTAAACAACGTCCTAATTAGCTGGAAAGAAGAACTTGCTGCACAAAAATATGTCATTGCCATCTTCCTCGACTTTCAAAGAGCGTTCGAAACCATCGACAGGACAATTCTACTGACCAAACTCCAGGGATATGGCATTCTAGGTAACGAATTAAATTGGTTTATATCATTTTTAAATGGAAGAACACAAACTACGAACATAAATGGAACTATATCGAGTAGGGTCGAAATTGTTTGGGGTACCTCAGGGATCTGTGCTTGGGGCACTTCTCTTCATCATATATATAAACGACATGAAAAATGAACTCAGACACTCTCAGATAGCCCTATTCGCTGATGACGCTCTTCTTTTTATATCTGGAAAGAACCCCGACGATTGTACGCGATGTCTGGAGGAAGATTTATATAGAGTAAGCATATGGTTGAAGTCAAATAAGTTAAAATTAATTGTCAATAAATCCAAAAGCATGGTTCTTAAATATAATTTTAATCTTAATCTAACTGTCGATAATGAAATCATTGAACAAGTTGAACATATTAAATATCTAGGAATAGTCATTGATTCAAAATTAACATTTAACCCTCATGTAGAGTACCTAGTGAAAAAATTAGCCCAAAAAATCGGATTTTTCAATAGAATACGAAAGCGGATATCACTATTGTTTGCTATTAATATATACAACGTAATGGTTAAACCGCATTTTGAGTACTGCTCGTCTATTTTGTATCGTTGTTCTAACACTGTATTGACTAGGCTGCAACGCTTACAAAATCGGGCTATGCGAATTATATTGAAGTGCAATCGTTATACATCAATAAGACTTATGTTAGACATGCTTGTTTGGTTAAGTGTAAAACAAAGAATATATGTCAATGTACTGTGCTTTATCTTTAAAATCAAATATGGAATGTTACCTAAATATTTAAAAAAATATCTCGTATATATAAGAGACCTACAACCTTATAATCTAAGAAACGGAAATGACTTTAGATTACCGTCCTATTTAGAAAATGTAACCCAAAATAGCATTGTGTTCAAAGGATGTCGCTTATTTAACTCATTACCGTATAATATAAAAAATGAAACTAATTTTTGTAGATTTAAAAGATGTATAATTGAATTCATAAAAGCAAGCCATCCCTATACTTGAATAGTCATAACGAATATGGAACCACCTTATGTTAAGTTTAATTTGTATCTATGTTAAGTTTAATTTGTATCTATTTTATGTAATATTGAATTTGAATAGCAGAGATCTGTTAAATAAATATTAATGAATGAATGAGACAACTGCAAACGCGACGGTAAGTTACATTTAGGGGGAAATAACACGCTAGGAGTAGTATGCGAAAAGCCCAGATAACCGTGATAAATGATAAATGAAAATCTATTCCTCATGAAATGAGTCACCGCGATCTGGTCAGCGACGAATGCTAGCATGTTGTTGAAATCGGAATAACTTATCCCCAGTTGGTTGAGACTGGATGAGGAGCAATTGCTACAGGTGCACCACAATCTTTTTCATTGTCGCAGTTCTTCATCTGCTCAAATGGTAGCTTTTATCTAGTTCAAGCCTACCAACTGCAACTCTCAGCCTTCTCGTGCACCGAGTTCGTAGTACCAAGGCCATAGATAGGGCTTCACCATTTTGTCAGGACCATTGAACATAAATCGGAGAAGACTGGCTTTGTTGCTGACGACCATTGTTTGCGAAAAAGAACAACGACGATCGTATCTGCACCTGTAATGTTAGAACACTTAACAGAAGAGGTGCAGCCAAACAACCAGTGCAAGCCCTAAGCTGCTACAAAGCAGACATTACTGCCATCCCGGAAATTACGGTGATAACCAGTGACATCTACTGCGGTCTGTGTGATCTTTTTTTTTATACTTCGGGGGCATTCAAGGGCTAATGAATACCCTTTATATGTTTTAGCGCTGTGCAGACGTTAAGGAAATTCAGGATAAAAAGAAAGGAGAGACCGATGCACATTAGTTTTAAACACCTGCAAGTTATAATGGAAAGTTTGGTAAAGCATTCCACATTCGTGTTGTTCGGTTCATGAACGAATCTCTATATATGCACCCGACCAGACGTGGGCGTTGAACTCAAGAAATGGATTAAAAGTTGCAGACAGGTGATCATTTATAAAAGTGAGAAAGAGAGTCGGAAACAAAACTTAGCCTTAAGGGATACCAGCATTTATTTGTTGCAGACTTCGCAGACTTGAAACCGTCCATAGAAGTTTTTCATCGATTCCAAATACGCGCATTTTCGACAAAAGGTCTTGATGTTAAACCCTGTCAAATGCCTTTGAAATATCAAGCGCCAGAATCTTGCTTTCTCCACCATTGATTGGTTCCACTTTTCGGTGATATATGTTATCAAATCACCAGTAGACCTATTGCTGCGAAAACCATACTGCCGGTCATTGAGAAGTTTTCGTGTTTCGAGATATTTCACGAGCTGACGATTTATCACCGTTTCCATGACCAGAAACAGCGATTATTCGAAAGGGGATTTGTTATAAGCGACAGACTAAGGCAAGAAAGTTTTATGCTTCGAAGACAATAGCGATGGCCAGCATAAGCCTTATATGTGTTCATGCTCTAATAAAGGAAGATAACATTGCTAACGGAGTGCAAGCTACGGGCAAGACCAGGTATATTCTGTCAACAAAGGACACACAACATTGACGACTTGGGCAGAACGTCACTTCTGAGTCAAGGATTGCTCCTGCCAACTCTCATTTCATCGGGCTAAGAACACAATTTTGTTATAAAGCCCTTACTCGAACTGGAAAAACTCGTCTTAAGGGGCGCCCACAAGTAGAAATCGACCTTAACCAACTTAAAGTGAGCAACTGAAGGTAGGAATTGCTCTAATCAGAGAGTTATGTGGGTACCGCCACTTAATTAAGTAGCGTAGCATTGTAGCGTATACAGTGAACAACACGATTTAATACAACAGGTGGCAGTCCAGCAGTAATGGAAAATCCCCTTTTTCAGAGGTCAACTCTAAGGATTCTGGAGAGAGCCACAAAAAGTTTACTCGATCTCCAAAATCGAAAAACCCTGGAAAAAAGTCGAGACTCAGTGAAACAAACAAATTTCGAGAATGAATAAAGCACACCCCCGCTTTCTGAAGAAAA
This sequence comes from Rhingia campestris, assembly GCA_932526625.1. Classification (NCBI taxonomy): domain Eukaryota; kingdom Metazoa; phylum Arthropoda; class Insecta; order Diptera; family Syrphidae; genus Rhingia; species Rhingia campestris. The sequence continues at coordinate 56,379,406 of OW052182.1, read as the reverse complement.
TACTTACATCCTCCTCAATCAACATATCGACGTCCATGTTGTTGTCATTCATCAAGCTTTCCGTGTACTGGATTTCATATCCATTGTTCAAGATTTCGTCGCGTCGCTGTAAATTTCATAAATTTAAATAAATCATCCATCTCAAGGTTGTTGTGTTACGTCGCTCTTACCCGATCACAATTGGTGCCAATTGATGTTGATGTCGTATTACTATTTTCCGGTTTACTAGTACACGGTGTTACATTGGAAATGTAGTGTACCTTAGCCAGCAAATCATCGAAATCCAGAGGTTCGTTAGTTGGAACGCTCTGTATATTATTTGTTTCTGTTGTTTCTGCATCCGAGTTGGCTTCACTTATTGCATACCCGTTCATATGGCCATACGAATTCGTAGTAGCAGCGTCTTGCTGTACATCATCACTGACAATCATCTCAGAGTAATACGGTTCGTCCTCGTAGAAGTCATCCTCATCTGTGTCACTATCGCCTCGCACTGGTAGATTTATGTCTGGTATTGCCCATGGTGTCAGTTTGACACCAACACCCTGCGGTTTCATTTTCTCGGAAAAATGCAGATCGCAGACATATGATGTGGCGGTGGCGCTTTTTAAGCCCAATTGCTTCAGCCATACGCTTTTACTGAAAAGAGAGGAGGAGTAATATTTTTTAGTTATGAAGGCTTTGATGAAATTATTCAGACGATTCAAGAATCACAAACCCAAGTGGTTACTTAAAATCATGTAAGTTACATTGAAGATATCCGCAACAAGTGATCGTCAACCATGATGAGATGATTTTATTCAAAAAGCGGCAAAAATAAAATATCTGACAATATCAGGGCATCAAATCTTGCTTTTCCATACATAAGTCCGAAGTTATATTTTGCCCACAAAGAGTGGGACCTCCTGTTTAAAGCCAATAGCAAACGGCTAATTTGAGAAGCTTCTCATGACGGTCTTAAACTCTTGCATGCATTGTTAGACGTTCGTATGAGGTTTGGAGTGGCAATTCTTAGGAGTTCTCACATTTAAAATTTAAACCGTGGAACCCGCGCTAGTAGTCCACCGCACTAACCACGATGCTCCCACTGCAAAGCGTCGACTTAATATTTTCTCAGTGATACCTAAAGTTGTGCGATCGCAAACATTGTTCTTGAAGAAATGGTCTAATGGTTAGTTGATCATAGGAAGAAGTTTTTTCCTGGAATTTCGAAACAACATGCAACCGATATGGGTATGATATGTGGCATGCAATCAAATTGAGAGTCGCATCATCTGACATAAGGAGCACAAGCTCCAGGCATAATATGTACAGCACTCCAATCAGTAAAGAACCAGCAGCTCTGAAACCGAAAACACTGTGGCATGCACCCGTGCACTTCTTCTAATGGATTAAGAGAAAGCTTTGGACACCGTAAGGTTAGGGGCCTCTATCTTAAGCTGACCAGACTTGCCTAAGTAAACCACTGCTATATATGCTGCATGAAATGTCGACTGGTAGAACGTTGGTTGTCAAAACTGGCAAAGTAACTTCTATCACAAAATTGTTCATTAAAAATTTGCTGCAACAGGGAGCTGTAAACTCGCGGATTCTCTTCAGCAATTCCACCAGCGATATAATAGGTCCAGGGCCTCAAGGGATAAGATAAAAAACTGACGCAAGCTGGTGATCGTGGAACCAAATGAACAGCCACAGGCGAGTAAATGTGAAATTTGTAGTAAAATGCCTGGCACCTGGCTGGATCAGTATCTATATTTCGGAAGAAATGTAGATGCTGCTCTAACGAGAGCTAGAGGATCGTTTGCCCTTACAAGGCGATTGTTTTAAAGCAGTCGTTTTGACAGCAGGTTGAAGGAATTTTGCAAAATGACCCTCATCAGGCCGATGATTGCCGATGGGTGCATGGTGTGTTCAGCGTTGCCCCATCTCAAATGGAAAAGATTCGGATGTTCGGATGGCAATGTCTAAGAAGCTGCATTTGAAAACATAGAACACCCGACTCTGACCCTGGAAAAAGTCATTCGGTTTCACACTGCAGCAGCGATGCAATGCAACTATTTTGGAAGTGTGTGTTTAAGCGGCTTCATTCCGCTTGAAGCTTTCCTATATTTGGATAGTCGAGGGCTTATACAGGATAGATCGGCAGTTCCGATAACCTACCACGTCTGGCGAGGAACTGTGGACGGACGGAACTGTGGACGAGACATCGTAGCTCAAGGCGGAGAAGAGCGGTAATAAAGTTTAACAGCTCTTATAGTTCCTTAGGTCGTTAACCCAAACGGGATTTTTCTTTATCCGCTCCAGCCGCGTTAGAGAAGGACTAGGATGATTAGTGTCTTATATTGGATCTTCTTAGTCGTTCAAGCAAGGTCTTTACTACTAAATTGACTTCTTAACCCGAAGAAACAGCGGTTGGCAAACGCAATTCTTCATTTGATTTCAAGCGAGATGTCGTTACTACCTCAAAGTTATATCTGTCAATGGTGACGTTCTGTTAAATTCCGTGATCTTGGTCTAATATATGCTTGGTCTCACCCTCGTTTACAACTAAACTCATTTTTTCCGCTTCCTTCTCTATACCAGCAAACGTTGAGTCCGACCACACCAATGATGTCAATATCGTCGGCGTATGCTAGTAGTTGCACCGATATATCGAAGATTGTGCTTCTGGAAGTTTTGCACAATCCCCCCAATAAGGATATTAAAGAGGTTACATGACAGGGCATCGGCTTTCCGGTAAGACGTTATCGTGGAAGAAGTATACTCGCACTCGTGAGAAAAAGCTGAGCCCCGGCTACTAACGAGCTTGTTGCGCCAATCATTTGTAATTTGTATTTAGAGCACCTCAAGTTCATTAAACAAAGAAAAACATTCAAGAAACACAAAACAAAACAATAAAAGTTAAGTATTGCGGTGGCAATATAAAACATAAACACTCCTAACAATCTTCCAGTTCCTAACAGATGTGGTTTTCTTTTCACAGCATTTGCAAAATATTCCAATGTTCGAGCATATGAAAAACCAATCAGTTGGTACCTTCTTCATCCAAGTATTAAACTTACCCGACTTCATCTTTGGGAAAGACATGCATGTGTTTACTTTCGGCGCATTTCAGCACACATATTCTCTTTGACGCCATCCCTGGAACTGTGGAAAGTACCAATACGACCAATGTAAGGGCACAATCAATAGCATGAAATATCTCCTAATGGCGGGAACAAGACAGTTCACAGCAACAGTATTAGCCCGCCCTAGAGCAAAAAAAAGAGAATACACTTATCCATTTTATCAAAAAATCCGACATTCATGATAGTATATGTACACGCAGCAAAAACACAAACATGTGCACTGTGAAGGTTTTATGACCGAGTGCAATCACAGTTTACACAATTTGTCTCTAATCTTTATCGTTTTAATCATTGGAATTCTCACATTCGGAAATATTCAAGATTTTCTGGAAACTTTTACTTCAACTCAGTATTTTGATAACTACAACTGTTCACCGTCCAAGCAAATGTCAAAAACTGACAGAAAATCTAACGCGTGATGTGTTCGGATCGGCGAGAAGTCAATGAGTGCATTCAGGGTTGATATTATTAACATTTACTGCAAAGTTAAGCTTCTTATTATTTGTTTCCCTAGGAAGTAATATATATGGGCCTGCGCACACGAGTATGCTTCAACCGGTTGAACGTCATGTTTGTCGGTGGGACGGGTGAGGAGGGAGCACAGTTTGAGACCCATTGGAGACCAATTTTTCAACCAAAATTAAGTGGTTGAAGAGGTTGAATCTACCAACACATGCATGCGTTTCTGACAGTTGTGGTATTAAAAAAAAATACGGCGGCTAGTTCGGTGTTAATCGAATTACACATACTTATAAAGTTTGGTATATTACACAAAATTCAACCGGTTGAACATATTCCCGTGTGTTTGGAAAGTAACCATAATGACTACGGTTGAAGCATACTCGTGTGCGCAGGCCCTATATATATAACAAAATTTATATACCTACACATAAAAATTGACTTTGATCTCGAAATTATCATTTGGAGTGCATATAAAAGAGAAATTTTCATTTTTTGTCTGTATTAGCGTGATATTTGAAACAGAAACACTGTTTTTCGGCGCTTATGTGAAGTGAAGTAATCCGACTCTCGAAATCGAAAGCAAAAACAATCCGCAGTTTACTAACAATAAGGGTATTCATGCAACGTCGTAATTTTACTACATGAGAAAGATTATAATTTTACGACAACGTTTCATGAACGACCCTTAAACTGCACCACTAAATAATACGGTAACATACTAAATTCAATCTCATTTTAGTAATTTATTTATTGATAGAATTTTGTTCCTATTGTTCTCTTTCCGTTCTCGATAATTTTTTTCAGTTTAGCGCATACATATGATGTGTGAAAGTGACTGATTAAATGTCAAAAAAGCGTTTCAAAAGTTTACAACGTTTACCATCTCAGTTTACCCACCCAATTCCTGTGAGAAAATTCCGATATTGTTGGAAAAGATACTTACTTACTTACTTATTTATATTATATGCATTCATTATTAAAAGTTGCTCATATTCGCATACCGCTGACACACTGAAGGTACTATAGGTGTTACTAGGTGTTTATACCCTATCCCATAGGGGTATATTAGTTTTGATACATAGTTTGTAACATAGAGAAATAATTTAGCTACATATACCTCAAAGTATATCCGACTCACAATCGATAGCTGAGTCGATTTAGCCATGTCTGTCCGTCCGTCCGTCCGTATGTCACCAGTTTTCGGGCCTTAAATTTTTAGCTAGAAGGATGAAATTTGGTACACGTGCTCTTTGTTGCTCCCAGCAGAACAAGTGTAAAAATTTTTGAAATCCGTGAACTGCCACGCCCCCTTTTTAGAAAAACGTATTTTTTTGCCAAACCATAAGGAATTTTGAAAAACTCTGAACAGCATATTTAGAAAATCGGAAAATCTGTATTTCGTTCTAATAAAGTTTTTTGCCACGCCCAGTTTTTGGGGGCGTTTTTATTAAAAAAACTATTTTCGGTCAAATTTTAAAATTTTCGAAAAAACTTTTGATGCAGAATCATTAGTAATATAAATATGAACATTTCACAATAGACCATTTTAACCCCCGGCCACTTTTTTGGGGCGTTTTTATATAAAAACCATTTTTATACACTACCCCATAACATATGCAGGAGAAAACCTTTGTCTTTTGTAGAACCGTAAAAGTTTTTTATAAGCAGTCTGAAGAATTTGTTGTCACCATGTCATTTTCTTTATTTTATCCACATCGTGTTTTTAGCCATGTCCACTTTTTGGGGATTTTAGTTTTACAGATAGGATGGGATAGGGTATTCAACGATCCGCACAGTGGATTGTAGCCTTATCATAAGTTTTTTTTTTAATATCTGCACTGCAACTGACATTTTGGGGACTTAAATTTGTGATGTTTAATTTTTTGTTTGTATTATGATTGAAGATATCCATCCTACTTTGACCAAGTTAATCAAATTCCCATACAAGGAGTAGCAAAACAGCATTTTCGTAACCTAATTTTTGTTTATTTCACAGCTTTCATTGCATTTTCTTATATATATTTTATGTTTCTTGCTTTTGGTTTAACTGAACGATGTGCCGTTTTCCCACCACATGTAAATATTTTCGGTACAATCTTCCTTTTTCTTTTTGACTCACATAAAATCTACCTGTCTTGATGGGGGTGACTTTTATTTCAATGAACATGTGGTCATGCACTAAAGTGCCTGTTCGCACGTTCATCCCAACGACTTTAATTGCCATGAACGCCTTGGCCACATACAAAAAAACGTTTTTGGGATGCGGTCAATGTGTAAACAGAAAAGGGAAAGGAAATGACGATGTAGATGGGACTGAATGGAAATGGCATGACAGCTCTGTCAAATGCGAAGACACGGCACGCTTACGATGCTCGACTCAGCTCGCCGGATGGGAGAGCTCTTGTCATCGCACTCAACATTACCTACTACAACACATAAAACGTGTCAAAACCAAGCCAAATACAACCATGCTGCCTTACCTCCACACACACGGAAGGACGGTTATTACACCTCGGACGCTGATGGTGAATTTCAGCAGGCCGATTTCCCAACCAATCTGGAAGTTTGGCGGACATTTTTGAACCTCCCCAAATATATTAGTTATAGTCGCCAGATATCATCTCATCTCCACCAGATCCAGCCACCTAAACACCCGTAAAAGTTAATTTGCCACGACATTATGGCTTAATTACACATATACAAAAAAAATATATATATTATAAAGACGGAGGCTTCATGTCTGTGCGAAACGTTCTTTATTAATAACAAAAAAATATATATAACAAAATTAGTTATAGAAGAAAAAAAGAAATTAAAAAATAAATAAGTAAACAAAAAGCATTCACTGCAGTTAAACAAAAATAAATTGTATAAGTCTACACATTCGCCTTTTTAACACTAATGGCCCCATATGTCATTTTTTATATTCCGACCTGCCTCCCTTACTTCGTCACGCCTTCGCAGACCCATTAAATCGATACCATGTGTCTTAGTACATTTTTATATTGATTGATATTTTTTTATATTGATATTGAAGAAAAAAAAAACAGAAACAAAGGTTTAGCTATTCTTAGAAAATCTGCACATATGTTAAATAAAAGCAAAGATTATGAATTCTATACAGATGACGCACTCCATCTAAGAAAAATTGTTCTATGGCGGGTTGTACTGGCACAGCCCCTAAGGAAATCTAATAAATACGGCTGACAGTTTTCAATGGGAGCAAACACATGTAAAATGTGCAAGCGTTGCAGTACTGCAAGTTGTCTCTATTCCTAAATTCACTGCATAAATTCAGTGGCACCGCAACACAAAAGATAAAAAACGTAGAATAAGATATCATAATAAAATTCTGACGTTTAATCCGCATAAAAAAAAAAACAAATAAATGCCATAACAACACAATTGTATCAAAAATGAAAGAGGCTTTTTCTCAACTAAACCTTAACTTTTAAAATTACTCACGAATGTCCCTACTTCCGACTACGAATCACAAGACGTACACATTTAAAAATACAAAGTAAGAACATATCCGAAATTAACTAAATATAACCAAATACCACTACAGTAAGCTGAATATTATGCAGTAACCACACGACCAGGTAACTATATATATAATTGGTTTCCATGTAATCAATACTCATTAAAAGTTAAAACGAATCTAATCATAAGTCTGACAGTGGGCTTGCGATATGCAAACTATTTGGCATGTAAGTATTCCAAGCTGATCATATGCATGTTATATGAAAACGTGCAATAGCTGTAAATAGTAAACGAAGATATAAAGTGTAAATGGGTTAGGCGACTTGTGAATTGCCAATAATGGGTAGCGTAGCTATAGTGGTGATTTTCTTTAGTCCAACATTACTACATGACTCCAGTCTATACATGAAAATGTTTTCCAATTTGAATGGCTTGATGAAGAAAGCAATTACTAAACGAATACCTGTTCAATCATTTTATGGCCTAAGAGCATCCAGTAAATCCAGTAGAGTATCAAAGATTAGATTGCTTTTTCAATGTGTATTTGGAAAGCTTCAACCAAATGAAACCCAAGTTCCTACCATACGCATATTTTTTTTTATTTATTTTATATAATGAAGCAATATGAGGCAATTATATATCACCAAACACCACCACAGTAAGCTGAATGTAATGACAGGAGCCACTGCACTGCATGTATGTTAAACATAATTTCTGCACATGTGTCTTTCTTGCTACACTGCGTGCCTTACTGCATGCAGAACCACTGCACATGTGTTTCGGGCATGGGTTCATATTTCTTCTATACTATCGACAGCTTGTAAGGATAGTTCTAACATCAGTTAGTAGGCGTTATTTACTTAAACACTTTCCTTATTTCACAGCTTATAATAAATGATGAATTCCCTTCATGATACATACAAAATAACCTGCAGTACTCTTTAAGCGTAAATTTTGAGGAGACTAATCAATCATTCTCAACGTATTGCAGAAAATATCCGTTTTGCCAAGTGATGAATCGACTCCCATTGCATCCAAATAAAACACATCAATTCTAATGATGTGTGTTTCCTCCTTCGTTTGTTCCAATCTCTCATGATCCTTTTGTGTGATCGTATGCGTGTTCCCTCGTAGAATTTTCTAAGGGCCCAGTTATAGCTATCATAGAGTTGTTCATGAGACTATCTCCCTCCCAAGTGCGTTGTCTCTTTTTTTTAAACGTCAAAATCAATTGGAGGAAAACAATGTGATATTTTATATGGCGGGAGTACTAATTTTTGGATAATTCGCTTTGAAATATGAAAATATAAGTTGTTCAAAGTGAAACTCAAATTATAAATACATAACGATACTAAGAGAGTGTGTATAATTATAAAATAGAAATAAAAAGAGTGAAATTGATAACTAGTGCCATTGAAAAGCGTGAACATAAATCCGAGTGCAAACTAAGTTGATTAGTTTTCGTGTAGTAAAGATTATTATGTTCTTGTTTTCACAAACAACAACAACTCTGAATATTTTATAAATTGTTCTGTTCTCATTTAGCACTTTTACACAATTTTAAAGCAATTTTAAAATGTTCAAAAAAACAACCCCTGTCCCTTGCCAATGAATTTGCCTTCATACAAATGTCAAATGTGTTTGTTTTCCTACAGATGCTGTCAGTTTGTCATTGACACTGACGTTGTCCTGAACAACTCTATTGAACAACTTCATTGGAACACAAAACATGATGGAATTGAAATTTTCCCCCCATGGATACCTATGTCCTATAGGATTTATTGGAAAATTCCGTTTCATTTCGTTGGAACGACAAACATTACTTCACAGAAATAAATCTTGATCAGTGAAAAATAAAAACTGATTTTCTGCGATAACTACAATTAAAAATTAAAATATGTTTGGATAATCATGTTCTAAAATTCATAAGCTTTATTTTGACAACAACTCGCCAATGATTGAATTTATAAAAAAACCGCAAGAAATAAAAGAACATTTTCAATGATGTTTTTCAATGATAGCTATAGTGCGTACCAAATCAGTTGGCCAACGGTCAGGAGAGGAGAGGATTTAAGGGAAATTTAAGATATTTTACAATAAATTTTAAGAGACCTGCGCAGTAGATTGGCCAACTGATTTGGTACGGACTATATAACTGGGCCCTAATGATTGCTAATACCACCTTGTCAAATTTCTCTTCCAACGTGTTTTGAGCAGAGATCAATTTAGGAAGAGAAAGGGAACTTTCGTACGTCTTCCCCTTTATCTACCGATTTCTTACGAGTCGTGTTGACAAAAAAAATTAGCTATGGTGCAAACAAGTGGGTGTGAAACAGGGAATGTGTGTATCTAGTTGGACCCTGTTGATCAATTTATCTGTCAAAATCCTGTAAAATTCCAGGATTAGCTTGTAGGCAAAATGTAAAGTCCTGCAAAGTTTCCTATCTCTTCTTTACCTGATCTCTGGTTTTGATTTTCAACAGGGGTTTATACTGGAATGTATAACTGTCAGCCAAGTGGATTGAAAGTCATTTGACATACTTATATTGTTTCCTACACTAGTGGACAGATGTATAGTGCGTACCAAATCAGTTGGCCAACGGTCGATTGCGCAGAGAGAGGATTTAAGGGAAATTTAAGATATTTTACAATTAATTTTAAGAGACCTGCTCAGTAGAATGCCCAACTGGTTTGGTTTGCACTAGTTTGCCAACGGTCGAATGCGCAGAGAGAGGATTTAAGGGAAATTTAAGATATTGTAAAATAAATTTTAAGAGACCTGGGGGTCAATTCCCGTTCTGTGATACTGTGAAATGACAAGTTCACTCTGAATTCGATTCTCGATCTTTGAAAAAATGAAAACAAATGTCAAAATCTTTTCATATGATAAGTTTTTTATCACAGCAATTTCATTTGTGAAGAAGTGTGAAAAAGTGATGGAAGTCAAAATTAAACGGGGACAAAGGGCTTCAGAAACCCAAAAAAAAATATTTGATCGACTTTCTGGAGAACAGGCCTGATTTGGCCAATGACAAGTAAGTAACCTTTAATTAATATAAATATTCTGCCCTAGCGAGGTATCCGTCGGAGCGGAAAATTTTCCGCAACGCATAATTCGTCGGAGATACAAATTCCATTCGAGGTATTTGCCATCGGAAAGAAATACTACACAAATGCGACGACGAAGCTCGTACTGTTCAGGGGTGGTTTTTTCCTTTGAGCTCGCCCTGGAAACACAAATTCAAACGATTAGTACGAAAATTACTTAAATAAATTGTTTTATATAATTACATACATTTTTCTATTACTTCACTTCACTTCGTAAACAAATTCCGCGACGAATTTGTGTCGGAGGAAATCGGAAAAAGAATTGCACTTAGCTGTCAAAAATTGAACAAAAAATGCACCCGAACGCACTTCAACGCAATTCGCTGGGATGCGTTGCGAAATGTAGGAAAAATATTCCGAACAGCTTTTCGGAAGAATACCTCAAAGCAAAAATCATCGGAATCGTACAAAATCGGAGAATTTTCCGCTCCGACGGATACCTCGCTAGGGCCGATTATGTTCTGCGTTGAAAATATATAAACTTAAAAAAATTAAATTTACAGATTTACAACAGCTGACGGTGCTCATACCCGTGATCATGAGTGGAAGGAACTAAGCTTCCTTCTGAACAGTTTAGGCGTACCTTCAAAGATGGGCCGAAGTGGAGGAAGTATTGGAAAGATTTTACGTAAGTTTAATAGATAATAATATCAATGAAACAATAATAAATTCATAATATTTTTTAATGTTTACACAGAATAAGTGTGCGAAGCCGTGACAGCGCCATTAAAGGACAGCGCCAGAAAAGCGGCGTTAATGGACCCATTCCTATTAAAGATCTTGCGGATCTAGACAGAAGGGTAATAAACATTATTACTCCAGAAGCCGTGGAAGGCTTGACCAAAAGCACGTTGAAAACTACCAGTGGCAAAAAAACGCAAAGCACTCAACACCTTGACATGCAATGGAAGCGCGTTTCTTCGTTGAGCTGAATCCATGAATGACTTCAATTCATTTATTAGATCCATGCATAGATGTTTTGGAAATCTTTATAGTTGAATAAAGTGCTCTTCAGAACTTCGCAAAATTGCCACTTTATTTCTAGGAAAAAAAAAAAACACATTTTTTTTTTGAAAACAAAACAACAAATTAATAAATCACCTCGACCCCTATTGTTTATAATAACTCTTATAATTATTTCCGACATTTTAGGTAATAATAATATATATGAAATGCAAACTCAACAAACCGAATGTAAACAACAAGCGCACAAATGACAGATAGGCGACAGCATATATCATTTAGTACATTTTAGTACACATTTAGACCACTGTTCATGATGGGTCCGAGAATCGCATTAAGTGTGATCGTGAAGTGATTAAATGAAAAACTGCTGTGAAAACTGAAATGATAAATTATTTATCATTTCACAATATCACAGAACGGGAATTGACCCCCTGCGCAGTAGATTGGCCAACTGATTTGGTACGGACTATATCTACTATCTATCGTCTTACTAGTTGCATCACAAATCAAAGAAAAATATACTTTTTACATATGCACAAGGGGCTCAGTGGCGCGATGGTTAGTGCGATGAACTGCCGCGAAGGAGGTCTGGGTTCGATTCCCAGCCGTAGCAACACCTAAATGATTTTTCACTGGCCCTCCTCTCGTGATGATCTGACAAATCATCCGAGTAGTATCAAGTGTCAAGAATAGCTTATCTCAACTTAGCCGTTCGGAGTCGGCATAAAACAGGAGGTCCCGCCATCGTGCAAGAAGTACACACGCATACATGAATGGTTGTGAGAAAGCTAGGTCCTGGGTACTAACGAGCCTGTTGCGCCAAAAATTTGTATTTTTATTTGTACAAGCACATAAGAAAACGAAATATATATACAAGGTGGCGCAAAAGTTGTCACCCGTCGCAAAAGCTGTCACCCGATGTTTTTTGGGTGCAAATATATAAATTCTTCAGCAAATTAAGTAGAAAAAATTATTCCATGATTCATGTCTTATGCGCCACCTATAATAATTGTTTCGATTTTTTTGCAAAACACTTTAAAATATGGCGGCCAAAAAACATCGGGTGACAACTTTTGCGACGGGTGACAACTTTTGCGCCACCTTGTATAAATAAAAGCGGAAATGTAAAAATTCTGATTCTGTTTTGTATATAGACAACCAAAATGGTACTGGATTCGACCATTTATTTTGAACGCAGTGATACATTCGCCTCCCTGAATTTTTCACATGTGTTGACTTTTGACAGCAAATTTAAAATGTCACGAAAAGTAAAAATATGTGATCTGCGGAATATTTGCTTTTAAAATATTATGTGAGACATTTGAATCACATCGGAAAAAATTATAGTTTTACAAGTTGATATCCAGTGTTAATATAAAAAAAGAAGTTTCATTGATGTTCCACTTGTAGTTTACGTAACATATCAACTGAAAGTTTGCCGGCTTAAAGTGTTCCAGATTCGAGTCCCATGATTTGATATAAATACTTCATCAGGGAAGTGAATAAAAAAATAATCATGCTTCGCGGTATATTCCTACGAGGAATTCGCCAGATTCGTTTGGATGACCTGCTGCCATTACCTGCCCTTGTCCGCTTTAACTGGACACAAACATCGTGCCTCTCAACTTCTTGTCACTTAAAAGAGAAAGTATTCCACGAAAACGAAAATCACTTTGCGCACGAGATACTCGTGAATTCCCCAAGGAATTACAAACTCTTTAAACCAATTGTAGTGGAAAAGGGCAGCATAGACTCTCTTCCGCCAGGCATTTTGGATCCACCTGACATTACTACCTGTGTACCCGATCAAGTGTTTACAGATTTCAAGACCCTCATGCTCTATTGTCGTGACAACGAGCTGTCTGTATCAGATGACAAATTTGATAGATTCGTTGATCTTTTCTGCGAAGTGTGCTTACAATTCACCGATCAACAAATTATTGACTGCCTTTCTCATCTCCGGTTACACCCAACGACCAATTCCACTCGTACTAAGAACTTTTGTGAGATTTGGAATGCTTTAGATTGGGCTTGCTTAAAGCGTGTCGAACGTTGGAGTGTACAAGAAAATCTATACATCGCAGATGCCTGGTACCACATGAGTTTGGCTCGGATAAGCGAATTCGTGCGCAATTGCCTGCGAAAGATGGGTCGGAAGGTGGTCAAAATGAAGCCCGAAGAGATGCTTCACTCGATGTTTTTCTGCAATATCGTTCGCAGGCCTTTAGTTGAGATGTTTGACTACGAGGTTAACTTCACACGACACATCGATGAGATGAGCATCGAAGAAATTGGCGTCATGTCAATGGGATTCTTCAAGACGGAAACTCCCCTTCGAAATTCGCAGCTGATAGACAAGATTTTCCGAAGGGTTATAGATTCCGCGGATACCATTCAAGACATTACTTTGGTTTCGATTCTAAAGATTTTGCGGTACTCTTCGAAGCTAGGCCAAGCCGAGCTTATGGATGAACTTCTGGACAAACTGGTGCCGCAAATAGGGAGATTGTCCCTCCTAAGCTGTCTGCATGTTGCACTTTTAGGCAGCGACATTCAGACATGTCACGATGAATCGGTTGAGCTGATTCTTAAGAGATTTCTCGCGGATATAGACTCGGCTAGACTGAAGGACATGGAAAGGATATGCCATGTGATTTCCCTACACAACTACGACAGCCCAAGTGGGGTGGACAAGGAGCTCTGCGCTGAGATTCTAAAAAGATTGAAAGGCAAGATTTCGGACAGCGTTCAATTTCCTCGGTGTTTTTCGCATTGTTTGCATTTCCTAAGCATGCGCGGCTTCTACGACGAGGATATGATCAACTCAGTTCTAGATCCAAAGTTCATTCGACACGCTTATGAATCAAACATCGGAAAAGCAAGGGAAATATTTTGTTTGGACTCGTATGTGAGGATCAATTTAAAGGACACCTACAAAGGCCTCGTACTCCCCGACAAGTACCGTCGAACGATGGGTAGGCTGCTGACGCACTACATCCCAGAAAAGCATTCCAAATTCAAATTGAGCCTAACTGATCGGATTTTAGTGGAGATAAAGGATGTCACTGATGACGTAATGAAAACGAGTACGTTTAAGCATATTTTGCCGCATTACGAGCGGCCGGATGTAGTCGTGTGCTATGACAAGGCTAAGAAGAAGGCGATTCCGCTGTCACCCGATTGTCCAGAGGATTATATTGGTGAGAGGAGAATGAAAAAGGATTCGTGAGTACTGAGTGTGATTTTGTGTTTCATTGCAGGTGCCATACTCACCAGGAAGGATCTCTTGGGGGATTTGTCAGATGATACGAATATAGTAACCATTGCGGTTGTCGTTGGCGGATGGAATAATGTTGTTCGAGACAAAAATAGGCCCACGGGGTCTTTCCAACTGAAATTGGATCAATTGAGTTTGCTGGGTCACAAGCACTGTTTGGTGAGTAAATCGTAGTTTGGTGGATCTATATGTTGAACCTTGGCTTCTGGCAGAATGTTATGAAACATCAGTCGATGTTTCTTCTTGTTAACAATCGGCACCATATGCAATGACGATTCGTGGTTTCTTTATAAATTTCTAGCTCGAGAAAATCTATTCCACTGTCCACTTGTCCTCAAATGCAACACTTGTTGCCAATTCCACAAAGCCCAATTCGCAACAAGATTTGTATCACTACATCGTCACCCTAAATTCATTTGGATGTACATTACGATACGTGGCTTCGACATTTTGGATAAACCATAATCGATGAAATGTAGAGATCATTACTGAGGTTAAGAATTTAATGAGCCAGCCGAGTCGTATACCGTACATTCACAGTCAAGCCGCCAAGACTCTAAACTTGGTTCTTACCTCCCACCCTGATAAATAGACTCTCCACCCACGATGTTGAAACAATAGATTTCTAAAAGAGCTGTATGGTTCCGTGAGCCATTTTAACGGATCATTGTTCTTCCTCAATAGTGACGTGCAAAGTAGTGCAGGATGGGATATCGAAGACCATTGTCATAGGTATAAAATCAAACTGAAGCCTGGTGGTACTAGTGCTATTATAAAGAGACGATTCTGTTACAGATTTAAGTCAATCCTACTAAGAAAAACCTCAAAGTCCAAATTAGCAAGCCCACATAAAGGTTGTTAAACTTTCTCACTACACAAGGGCATTAAAACCGTAAACGTCGCTATCATCTCTCGAGACAAAGTCTATCTGATTGCTTGCTCTTAATATCCCCGCCAGTAATACTTTACCAGAATGTGTCTCCTCCTGTATTTGAAAACGTAAAACATTCTATGGGATCAATCACTTTTGTACTCATACAGTCGCAAGAACTTTTCTTTGATGTTTGACATACACAAATACGTCGGTCACCATATGGACAAATGGAAACTCACTAAAGGAGTATGCTTTGGTTAGGTTAGATGGGCTGTTGACGCTCGGGCGAGTCGCCAAACACGCATAGGCCTACGTGGGCCCATAGCGATGCTTTGGTTACATTCATTGATATAGAAGGAGCATTTCAATGTCAAAGCGGACGCCATCACTAATGCTCTTTCAGATTTGGGTGTCTATGATTCGTTGGGAGTGCCAATAAATCAGCTACTTACGGGAGAATTAGAGACACAAATCTTGGCGTCACATCCGCACGTTGATCTGTAAGCTGTGGCACTCCACAAGGAGAATACTGTCGCCTCTTCTCTGGAATCTAGTGGTCAATGAGCTACTAGTTCATCTTGAAAGGGAAGTCTGCAAGGTGATTGCCTACACAAATGGCGTGGCATAGCTTTATCAGGGAAGTCCCTTAAAAAGCTTCAAGAACTTTTGCAAAATGACCTCTCTGTACTAAATGAGCCGCCAGATATTGACTCTGCGTGAACCATAAAAAACTGAATTTTCATCAGGAAATACCAAGTCCCGCAATTTGATCTTCCAAAAGCTTTGTGGCGTTAGTTTTAAGTTAGCAGGATCAGCCAAGTACCTGGGTTTGGTCTTGGATAAGAAACTGAATTGCAAAGCCAATATTCAAGAACGCGTAACGAAGTCAACCGTAGCCCTATAAACATGTTAAAAGGCATTCGGGAAAAATGGGGTATGCAACCACATATAACTTCGGGCTGGGTCTGGGTTTATCATTAGACTCAAACTGTTGTATAGTGTGATAGTCCAGTGGGCGGCTCTATAAACAGCCTCCAACAGCAACCTGAGACTGAGAGCCTCGTTGCAATGGTGAAACATTACAGAAAACACCGACCACGTCATTACCCAACTCAGTTTTGAGTGTTACGATTTCCAGTCTTGTATGTATGTATGTATTTATTTATTTAGTATATCTAATACTACTAATTAACAACAATTATTTTTAACAAATACCTAATTTAATAGGTCAAAATCAAACATTCGTTTTTATGTAATTTAAGAGAAGCGATTTAAAAACTCTAAAATTTGATTCATTTTTAATAACATTTGGCAGTTCGTTAAACATTTTTAATCCTTTATACAAAATTGTGTTTTGAGTTCTATTGTTTCTACAGAATTTAAGTCGAAAGTCTGAATTATTTCTTAAACTATATGGTTGAGTTTCTTGTATATACACTAAGTTTGACGATAAATAATCAGGGACCATTTTATGTTTCATCTTGACTATAAAAATTAGGGTGTTGAATTGTATTCTCTGCTGAATGTTGAGCCACTGCAAAGTAGAAAGCATCCATTGGCTTGATGTATAGTACCCGCATTTCAAAATTATTTTCATAGCCTTGTTTTGTAGAATTTGGAGGCGGTTTATATCACCACTATTTCCTAAAAATAAAATTGTGGAACAAAATTCGAAATGTGGTTTAATAATAGTGTTGTAAATATTTATTGCACACAAAGTAGATATATTTTTTCTAATTCTTTTAAAGAAACCGATTTTCTTTGATATCTTTTTTGCAGTATAAGCCAAATGATTTTTGAAATTTAGATCACTGTCCAGCATTACACCAAGGTATTTCATCGACTGTACCTGCTCGAGATTAACGCCGTTTATTTGAATATTATGATTAAATTCACTATTTATTATCATGTATTTTGATTTATTTACATTGATTTTCAATTTATTTATTTCATTTATATCATTTTTTATATAATCAGTGATAATATTTATGTCTTTTCCACACACGAACATTAGAGCATCGTCTGCAAACAATGATATTTTGCAATGCTTAAGAACTTTACTTATGTCGTTTATATAAATTAAAAATAGCAACGGACCAAGTATAGTACCTTGTGGCACACCAAAAGTAGTTGCCTTAACATCAGAAAACACATCATTAAATTTTGTTCTTTGGTTTCGATTTTTAAGTAAGACCTGAACCAGTTTAATTCCTCATCTTTTACTCCATATTTTTGTAATTTTTTTATAAGAACAACGCGATCAATCGTCTCAAACGCTCTCTGAAAATCCAAAAATAATGCAACAATTTTATTTTTAGCATCTATTTCGTGTTGCAGTGAGAAAATAAGCCAGTTTAATGACGTTTCACATGAATATCCTGGTCTAAAACCCGACTGATTTTCAATTAGTATTTTATTTGTCAAGACGTATTTATAAAATTGTTTGTACGCAACCTTTTCAATAATTTTTTCTAAGGTCGGAACCATGTTAATTGGTCTAAATTTATCACATTTTCTTGCACCATTTTCTTTAGGTATGGGAACAACCACCGATTCTTTTAAATTTTCGGGAAAAATACCCGATTTGAATGATTCGTTTATTATTTTTAGTATCATAGGCCCAATAATATCGAAACAATCCATTATAGTTTTTATGCTTATGTTCGAGATATCAGATTTTGAATTAATTTGTTTGCATATAATCCGAAGTTCATTTAGGGTAATGTCTGAAAACTTAAAAACTGCTTGAATTTCTCTTAAGCCACTGTTGTTCGAAGTATGTACTCTAATAGAATTACTAATATCATTTATGCTTTCTATGAAATACGAATTCAATTTATTTGCTATAGTTATATTATCACATTCTGTTTTATTCTGAAATTGCACTTCTTTTATTTCTTCTTTATTTTTTTTTTAACACTAATGACTTTATGACATCCCACATTTGTTTTTGACTGGTACACATATTGATTTTATTGCACGTATATAACTTTTTTGCCAATTGTAAATTGTTTATATATATATTTCGAATTCTTTTATATTCTACCCAGTCCACGTTCGTATTAGATAAACTAGCCTTTTGTTGACAATAGATTTTTTGCCGTTTAAGTACTCTTAACTCGTTTGTGAACCATTTGTTATTGCACTGTTCGATACGTTTTTTTACTGTCAATTCAAACACTGAACTATTTAATGCGTTTTGTAATGCTATTGAAGTATCATTTAAATTGTACACACTAAGGTTCGTGAAATTCACTAGTTTATTTTTTAGTATTTCTCGGAATTTATTTTTTTGGTATTTAAATTTATTAATATACCTAATATTGTTTTTAGTTGTATTTGCCCTCACTGGAATTTCTACTAAGATTGACTCATGGTCACTCACGTTGAGTTCAGAAATAGTGTCTGCCGCTGAAGTAACAACGAAGTCAATAAGTGTTCGTGATGAGTTCGTTATCCTAGTCGGCTTACATATTAATTGCTTACAGTTGTTGTTTGCAAATATTCTGTTCATTTGGTCCGAATATGTAAATTTAGATAACATATTTATGTTAAAATCACCCACTATAATAATTTTCGGGTATTTAAGGTTTATTTTTTCAAGCCACTCTGTAAAAAATGTACAAAATTCACTTTCCGAGCCACTGGGGGACCTATAAATTACGAATTGAAGTCGCTTATGGTTGGACATAACAATTCGATTCACACATACACGGATGGGTCATCAACAGAATCTGGAATAGGTTGAGGTGCTTGATTAAAGCAAATCCTTTCGCCTTCCCGATCATTGTAGCGTTTTCCAGGCGGAAATCATTTCAACTAAAGAATCCTTGTCCTGAGAAGTAATGTAATATCCATGAAAAATCTTCAGTGACAGCCTCAAGACAATCAATTCCTTGGGATTCATCTCATTTACATCGAAATCGGCCAAGGAATGCCGAGTGTTTTTTAACGAAATGGCAGAAAACTTCCCCATTCACCCCTTTTGGGTGCCGGATCGCAGTGATATTCCAGGGAACTGTAAAGGCGCGGTTACGCGATAGTACTCGCTAGTAAAAAAAACGTGGCCGCTAGTTCAAGCTGGTAAACATGAAAATTAAGTGACTTTTGACCTACACAATTACAAGCGTGGACTAGCGCGAACGCAAAAAGCGTGATCTGCGGCCATGTTATTGATTATCCATGCATAAGATTTACTAGCGAACTAGCGTTAACGCTTACTAGCGTTGGTCGTAACCTCAGGCTAAGGCTGATGAGCTGTTATGAAATGTTAGGTAAGTCCATCGCTACATGTTAATCATTAATAAAACTGGATGCGATCAAGAAAGCAAAACCGCAAATGCATAAACGGCACAAGCTGTCTAATATCCAGGCAAATCTGGCCAAATTATAACCAGAAACGCTCGCTTTGATTGATAATGCTGAAGAGATCCAACATCAGTACCATAGTTGGTTACAGGACACTGCCCTCTATTCCTACATGCAAGAAGACTATGCCTCTTACATGCAAGAAGACTATGCCACCTTCTGCAGAAGGTGCTCGGACAATGAGGAAGAGGCGTGTATTCCTCAACTTTATGCAATTGTGCAGCACTCTTCAACAAAAGAAAACTCATCTAGGTGACTTGTCCAATATTAATGTTCATGGAATGGTTCACTTAGATAAACGAATCTCTAGGATGTATCCACGTGGTACCTCCATGGACCTTTTTGGTCTGATTTTGCACGCGCATCGCGTACAGCCACTATAACCTAATCTAGACCATCCCTTAAAAAGGCAAATTGTCTCCCTCTAACTACTGACTAATGCATTTCAAGCTTTTCTGAAACAAGAAAAAAGAGGACATAAGAAGGTGCCATTCCAGGAACGATGTTCGTAAGTTTTACCAAAGTGGAAGACGTCAAAGCCAAGGATACAACGCTCGAACAGAATCCTGTCGAGATGAACAAGAAAAATATCGTAGTTGAGACACAGTCGATGCTGGGGATATGGAAGAACCTCTTCTGAAGACTGTTCAACGATAATGACGAACAACATTCCGCTGTCAGGCTGAACGAACTATTCAATATTGGCGACGACAGCGAAAACTACCAACCACTAGACCTTAGTGAAGTGAGGATAGCAATATCTAAACTCAAGCTAAACAAGGCTGCTGGAAATGACGGCCTTTTCGCCGAGCTTTATAAAACCGGCGGAGATGACTTGGTAAGTAACATTCACCAACTCATAGGCCAAATCTGGTCGGATGAAAGTACGGCTGAATAATGGAACCTCAGCATCGTTTGCCCGATCCACAAAAAAGGAAACCCTCTGAACTGCGCCTACAAGATCCTATCTCCCGTAATATGTGAACGTCTAAAACCGTTTACCAACAAGTAGATTGGCCCTTATCAGTGTGGTTTTAGGCCACGAAAGTCCACAACTGATCAAATCTTCACACTTCGGCAGATCCTGGAAAAGCCCAAGAAGTCGAAATCGATACCCACCACCTAATTATCGATTTCAATGCCGCATACGACAGCATTTATAGAGACGAACTATATAGAGCCATGTCTAGTTTTGGTATACCGCCCAAACTCGTCCGTTTTTGTAGGATGACGATGGAGAATTCTTGCTGCTTAATCAGGGTCGGAAACGACCACACCGACACATTCGATACCAAAAAAGGATTAAGGCAAGGCGATGTACTGTCATGTGATTTCTTTAATTTGATTCTTGAGAGATTGTGCAAAACTCCCGAGCCAACACCAGAGGCACAATCTTTCAAAAATCGGTGCAACTACTAGCACACGCCGACGATATTGACATCATTGGTCGGACTCAACGGGGTGTCATAGCAACGTTTGCTAGTATATAGAAGGAAGCATCAAAAATGGGTTTAGCAGTAGATGAGGTGAAGGCCAAGTATATGCAGTCAACATGAAAGGACACACAACATCGACGAATTGGACAGAAGGTCACCATTGACAGGTAGTACCAGAATTTGTCTACCTCGGAAACGAAGAATTACTCTTGCCAACCGCTGTATCTTCGGGCTAAGAAGTCAATTTAGTAGTAAAGCCCGTCACCCGAACTACTAAGGATATCCTATAGAAGACTCTGATCATTCCCTGTTCTACGGCGCTGAAGCCGTATCCGAAGTAGATGCACAAATCCTTGGTCCATTGGAGAGAAAAATTCTTCGAAAAATCTTCGGTCCCGTATGCGTTGACGGCTTTTGGAGACGATATTCAACCAAGAACCATACGAGCTGTAGTAAAAAACCTCCGCAATATGTAGATCAATACTCCGGCTCGCAGAGTCTTCGAATCCCAACCAGACGTCGGACGCATTAGAGGAAGACCTCGCCTGTTCCGGACTGTAGCGCCACTTAAGTATGTCGAACTCATCCTGACTATACAACGGACCGCAATAAATGTTGCTGTGGTTCATCCCTCATCTGCCCGCCCAATCCTGTTGTATTCCTTGATGCGTCTAGGTTGGCATTACTATTTCGTTGAGCCTGCATTCCTTCTTTGTAAATTATAGACTTAGATTTCCATAAGCTGCTGGGAGACTGTATCTATGAGCGAATGGAGCATTTAAGTCTAGGAAACCTAGTTCTAATAAATCTAGTTCACGGTATTACACGCAGCTGAAAAATCATTTAGTCGGAAGTCATTATCTGTTCTTTATCTTTATCAAATCCCCAAATACGATTGCCAGATCATATTCTACCTATGAGGTTGAATACCTTATCATTTTCGATGCTGATCGAAGTCAAGAAACAGCTTAAAGTCTATCACTCGTGGCTCCCCACAAGGAATCTGCGTTCTTATATGTGCTGCCTTTGGACAGCTTAATTTTTTCTTGATCGTATCATCGTAATCTCTGAAACGCTGTAACATACAAAGACAGTCTTGAGTTTTTAAGTAGCACGGATGGAGTTCAAGAGCATATTCGCTAGTTTTCGTCCCTATTTGTACATCGGCCATCGGCCAGGAAATTACCCTGACCTCACAACGAGCAATCTGGAAGGCCAGTTTCAATATGTTACCCCTAGGACACATTGGCTTCACAACCCACTACTCTTCCATTAGCATTTCGGCTTATTCGGCACCATCTTTGTTCAAAGGGCTATGGAATTCTAGGTCACCTTTTGTCCGAATATGTCTGGTCAAAGGTAGGGTTGATTAAATGAAACCAATTGAACTTTCACCTAGCTGATGCCTACCAACTCCGACTCTAAGCCTTCCTTTGGCGACCGCCCGCATGCTAATATTAGTTGTTAACTTTGTCCATCTTGGAAATTCTTCCGCTGGCGTCTTGCAAAAGCAAGATGTGGTTTATTGTAAGGGCATGGTCCCTTCCACTCTCATCTGGTGCCGCCAAGACTTTACAAAGGGGTTCCAACCCAATCTACGGTCACGCTAATAGACACCCAGTGGTCCCCACGTGGAAGCTTAGAGTAGCGACGGTAGGCATGGCTGGATGAAAACGCTAGCGTTGCATACAGTGCTTCTCTTTTCTCTGTTCAATTCAACACCTGCGTTTATCAGTTTAGTAAGTCTGGTTGCTTGAAACCACTATCCGATAGCTACCACTAAAAGGTTAAATAATAACCGCTGCAGTTTAGTCAAAGGTATTACATTGGTCATTGTCGAGTTAACGCCACCCAGTGTCTACCCTCGCTCTACAACACCCTGCCTTCCTGTTCTATAAATTGTATCTACCACAAGGTTCTCCTGGGTAGAAAACTTTAGGCGTTTTCTCACATCAAAGAGTTGTAAAATCGTTTGCTCCACAAATGATCTGGCTTCCACTTCTACCACCGAAAACCAACTGATTCTTAATTTTTCTCTTTTCAGATATACTGGCACGAATGGCGTTCATTGGAAACCCACCGAGATCGACAAGCTTTTCTGAAACGCAAATTAGCCGCTGTTTGCAGCTAACAACACACCCACGAATTAAAAATCTTTCTCATCAACTTGTCTCGAAACATTTATTCAATCGTAAGTTCCCGAGAGCAGCTTCTTCGTGTACTCATAGATTATGAATAGAGTGGCAGTAGCTGGAATTGTTCTAAGCACCGATGGCAACAGCCCGTTGTAGAGTGCGAGGAATCCTTCCGTTCTTATGATTTGCAATCCCACAGAGGTCATGCTGCTCCTTAAATTGTTCACCTGAATCCGACTCTTAATAACATCAGCGGGGAAGATCGACACCCACAGGGTAACACCACCTACTGCGCCCGCAGTCATTGTCTTCAACGGTCCAATATCATCCTTTGACTGGCCAGGTCTGTAACGAAGAGCAGTTTGTGTTAAAATGTTGGTTTGCTGTAGTTCCTAGAAATGGCTTACTTTGCAAGGAACTCTCTTGTTCCTTCGTATCCACCAAAGAAAAAGAAATAGCCGGGCATTTCCCTCATAAACGTCGACGTCAAACCTCGATAGAAGCCTCCAATGCCTGTTCGAGATAAGAAAGTGTTAGATCGTACAAATTATTTGAAATACTTCAATAAATGGTTTTACAAAGCGGACTTACCTTCTGTTTTGAATATTTGGCGTGTAAGTTGAAATGGTGTTATGTTGGCTGCCTTTAGGTCCTTGCCTCCAGCACCTCCAGTCTGAAAAAGGAACACGTTACAGGTGGAATATAGACTTGTTGTCTTGTTACCTCTCGCATTGCTTGCAGTTTACACTTGACCAGCTCTGTTGGGCAAAGTGTTAAGGTGGAGAAAAATGCTGCCAAGAATCCCGCAGACGCATTTCCCAATATGGAAAGGTCTTTTGTATTTTCCAGGCCTTGTGTATAGGCAATACACTTCTGACAAACACCATATGCAGCGAAAAGGACAGAGTTCTCGGCAACATTTGCTGCGACTGCTGGAATACTGCCGGCATATAGACCACGGAAAACGCCATCTTTGCGATATGTTTGCACAAAGCAATCAATCATGTTTTTGTAAAGTTTTGGAAATGTCTGGAGCTTAACCTTCACCGTGTCCAATGGCTGGGAGACGTAAACTTGCGCCACGCCACCTAGTAAAGAAAAAGTGAAAGTAAAAGTGAAGTGTTTGAAGAATGCAGAAAAAGGTTCACAACTTCATCAAAAGCAATATTGTGGTCAAGAAAACGGAGCTGATGCATGGTGAGTGATGAAGCATTCAGCTCTGATATTCGACTGATGAATTAAATCCTGAGGGACTGATTGGGTACCTGAACCATATTTTCAAGGTAAGTTTACCTAATTTTTTCCTTCTACCGTCCATTGGTGATTGTACCTCGCAAGAAACAACGTCAAGAGGAACCTCTGTGGTTCGAAGGGGTTACTAGTGGTGAACACAGTGCTAAAGAAAGTACTGCAACAAAGGCTCTAATATACGCTGATGACATAATCCTTCGTCCATAGTTTTGCAGTCAAATCTGAACAGACTTTGCAGATGGAAATAAAAAATCCAATTCAACTCGGCAGATTCTGGTAACGTTTCTGCGGAAGTACCATCAAGATTCAGCATTTTTAAACATCATGTGTGACGAAGTCGTGTTAAAATTAACTTTGCGAGTAACACTCCCGACATAGAGACAACTATCAACGAAGGAAGTACAACTGTTCTAGAAATGCCTGGACAAAAAGCGGAGGCACTTCTTGTAGCAAAAAGAAAAGCTGTAGATTATGCCAATATACAGGTTGCACCCAGCACCATACGGGCTCAGTGGCGCGATGTTTAGTACGACGAAATGTCGCACAGAAGGTCTGTGTTCGCTTCCCAGCCGTAGCAACATCTAAATGATTTTTTACTGGCCCTCCTCTCATGATGAACCGACTTGAAGTATCAACTGTCAAGAAAAGGTTATCTCAACATAGCCGTTCGGAGTCGGCAATAAACAGGAGTCCCGACATCTTGCAAGAAGTACACCCGCACACATGATTGGTTGTGAGAAAGCTAGGGCCTGTTGCGCCAGAAATTTGTATATTGTATCCAGCACCATACACTCTAAAGAAGCCACCAGGTGTTTTGGCATGGTGACAAACAACATGCTGAACGTCAAGAAATACGAGAAACCATGAGCAATGAATCCTTGAAAACTCAGAGAGCACTCTCCCGAATTCTTCGAAATATCGGTGGACCGGTCAATCAGACAACATTCAAAATAGAATCGATATGCAGACATTGTGCACAGAGAACTATAAGTGGCTTTCAAACAATCTCGGATGAAGCTGCATTCGCCATAGCTATAATGTTCCCAAACGACATTCTCCGACACATAGATGACGCGAATCTTTCTCAATAGACTCCTTCAAGAAGAAGATTCAATCGCATCGCGGCGAGTGAGGCAATAAGAAAAAAAGATCCACAACAGTTGGGACAGCACCAAGAAAGGCTACAAACTTATAAAATGATATATCAGCACTGAACCTCCCATACATGACCTCAAACCTAGCTTCGCCTTTCATTTGTGTGGGCTATATTTTGCCATACAAAATAGGACCCCCTGTTTTAAGCCGATTGCGAACTTTGAAAAGCTTTTTATGACAATTGTGTACTGGAAGCTTTCGCAGTGAAAAAAACTTTGCTGTCGGGATTTGACCAAGAGACCCCACTGGAACTTCACATACAAACTTATACCTAGAATTATGTCTGAATAGGGCGCAAGAATGAAGACTGTAATTAGCACCTTACACAGTTCCTGAGCGGCCATCCAAGGTATCGTAAATACCTTTATCATTTCGTGGCCGTTGTCATCGTTTCGGGCTTATCGTCGTAGACTACCGACTTCACATATCCCCACAAAAATAGTCAAGCGGCGCTAAATCGCACGATTCCAGAAAGCCAATTCCCAGGACAAAAAGGCGAAATTATGCGCTCACCGAACGTTTCCTTCAACAAATCAATGGTGGCACGAGCTGTGTGACATGTTGCGCCGTCTTGTTGGAACCACAGCTCCTGCACATCATGGTTGTTCAATTGATGAACGAAAAAGTCATTAATCATGACTCTATAGCCGTCAACATTGACTGTAACGCTCTGGCCAGCATTGATTTTAAAGAAGTAAGGACCAATTATTCCACCAACCCATAAAGCACACCAAACAGTCAGTTTTTGTGGTTGTAACGGTGTCTCAACATACACTTCTGGATTATCATCACTCCAAATACGGCAGTTTTGTTTATTGACGTTGAGCACAATTTGGAAGCGTTGTTCAGACGTCAGTCTATTCATGTTGAAATGTCAAACAAAACTAAAATTAAATCACTTGACAGCTGACAAAATGACCGCCAGTTAAAATAGATATTGGTGGCCAATTGACAGGATCATTCGTTAAGATGATGTTTTTATCGAACATTTCCCTCAACTAAACGAATGATAAGTTAGCTGGATGGCATGTAACCCCATCTTATTTAAACCACAAGTCAGCTACACCAATATCTTGTATTTTCGGTACCAAAAATTCATTGCTCTGTAGCGATCTCCATTGACAATAACACGAGGTCCTTCCGCATTTTTAAATAAAAATGGTCCGATGATGCCGCCTGCCCATAAATTGCATAAACAGTACATTTTGTGGTTGATTTGGCAGCTGTTGGATTGGTTCTAGTTGTTCATCGCCCAAATACGGCCATTTTGCTTATTAACGAAGCCGTTTAACCAAAAATGAGCTTCGTCGTTAAAAAAAAACATTTTTCGATAAAGAATGGATCAATTTGAAGCTGCTTCAAGGTCCTCAAACCGAAATTAAAACGAAGGTTAAACAAAGTCTGTCGGCTTTAATTCTTGAACGAGCTTTTTAACCAAGATCACTCTTCAAAATACACCACAAAGTTCCATTCGATGCCCACACTTTGAGTACGGCGACGAACCAGATCAAGGTCAACACGAATACTCTCTTCTACTGCAGCAATATTCTCATTATTACGGGCTCTACGCTCTGTGGTTGTTAGATGAATGTCCAATAGTGAAGGTAATAATGGGTCGGAATTTTGTGATGGTTTTATGAATAGTGCCTTCGTATGGATTATGACGATCAAAATGTGCTCAAAGATCCTACAACAATTTTTAACTGAGCACGATCAAAGATTATGAATTCTATACAGATGACGCATTGAGAACAAAAAACAGAAACTTTTGCTCTGTAGATTCATGGTACGGGCGGACGGTGTGCATGAAAACACATGAAAAACAAGAACAAAAACATATGGCGGGCTTTGCCAGCACGACCCGCCATAGAACAATTTTTCTTATATGGAGTGCGTCATCTGTATAGAATTCATAATCTTTGGCACGATTGAGTGTTGTTCCCGCGTTGGTTTATTCATGATGAAATGGCAATGCATACTGGACAAACAAACGTCATATAAGGCGTGTTTTGGTGAGACTTCGCTTCCCATAGTGAAGTAAGATTTAGCATGGATTACAATGGCAACAAATGACTTGGAATTACTTAAGATTTTTATGTAAATTAAGATTGAGTTGGAATAAACAGTACACCACACTCAACATTAGGGGGCGCTAAAAACAAATTTTTGATTTTCAGAGTTTGGTACGCCTTCCATTGTTTAACATTTCTCGTGTTTCGTTGAAACAAAATGGTCGGCCACAGTGGGCCAACTTTTTAAAATCCGTTGCAAAAATTATATTTCGCGTGTGTTTAAAATCCAAATTAATTTATTTACTGGATTAGGAAATACAGTGCTGCTTAACTGAATAGGTTTGAAAATTCTTTCTTACATTTTTCCCTCTTTCTTTGTTCCAATTGAACTTTTTTCTATCTTTTCTTTTTATTTTGAACCTTCATTTGTTTACTCATTATATGCAAGAAAAAATAACGGGACAAATGCAACGGTAATTCAGAATTTTGCTTTCATCGTGAAATTTGCTAAAGTGTGCTCTATTTTTGGCTCATCTGAATAGGGTTGTCACTTTTGACTTCACTTTTTGATTGACTGTGTGATTGAAAAGAGTTGAATTCTTTTGTGTTCCAAATTTAAAGCAAATGCTTTTAATATTTTTGTAAAATGGGCCGCGGAAAACCTTTAACCGATTTCGAAAAAGGTCGATCAAAAGGCTATATTGAATCTGGCTTAAAACACTATGAAATAGCCAAGAAAATCGGTCGAAGTCAAAACGTTGTGAGTAATTTTCTCCGTAACGAAGCAGACTATGGAACAACAATAAATGGAGAAAAAAAAATGCAACAACAGCATCGGAGAGGCGACTTTTCTTACGAACTGCCTCAAATTCCCACCTTTCTGCTGGTAATATTAGGGAAGAATGCGGTGTAAATGCTAGTGTGGTCACAGTAAAACGAATTATTCGAAGCGCCAAACACTTGAAGAGATTGAAAATAAAAAAAAACACCTCTCAATGATATTCGTAAGGAAGCACGACTTCGAATTGCCCGAGAACACATAACGTGAAACAAGGAGTGGAAGACGGTAGTCTTCTCCGACGAAAAGAAGTTCAACCACGATGGACCGGATGGGTATAATTATTATTTTCACGATATGCGAAAGGAAGAATGTTTTTTAAGTCATCACACTTGTGCAGGTGCAGTAATGTTGTGGGGAGCCATATCGTTTTATGGAACATGCGAGCTCCAGTTTGTCACCTCGAAGATGAACGTAAATGAGTACAAGACTGTGCTCCAAAAGGCTTTTCCCCAGTTTTCGGAGATTTATGGTCATATTCCATGGACGTACCAACATGACAACGCTCCCGTCCATACCTCTCGGGTTTTACAACAGTGGATTAAAGACCAAAATGTCAAATTGCTCGAGTGGCCGCCTTACTTCACTGACATTAACATTATCGAGAACATTTGGCGACTTTTGTCCAGGAGAGTATACGAAGGAGGAAGACAATTTACTGACTCTGGGACCCTAGTTGAAGCAATTAAAAAAGCCTGGTCAAATAACAAATATTATGATTTCTTACCAAACCGTATGTTTAAAATAATTAAGAACAAGGGTGGGCATACCAAATACTAAATAATGCTAAAACAGTGTCATTAATTATTTAAGTTACCCAGTGCCTTGAAATTTTGCTTTATATACTTTTGTTTAATAGTTTTAGTGGCCAAACCTATTCAGTTGAGCCAAAAAAATTGAGATTTCTTGTTATGTTTTTGAAAAAATAATTAAAATAATATAAAAACAAAACTAACAGAGCAGAAACTTTGCTATTTTACAAATGACTGATTTCTTTATACAACTAAATTTATTTCGCTTAAATCGGAGTACTTGTTACAGAGATACAACGTTTCAAACCTAAAAAAAAAGTCAAACCTATTCAGTTGAGCGGCACTGTATTATAAGCTTCAAAAGCTGCAAGAAATTTTAAAATCGGACGAAAGATTCGGCTGATACAGGAAATTGAAAGTTACAATTGAAGCGCTTAGAAGATGAAAGGCCTAAGCGCCACTTTTTAAAATTGCCGGCAAATACTGCAAATATTTCGAAAATCCTGTCTTTTCAATAAAAATTTAATTGCTAACATTATAAAACACTTGAGTTTTGCTTACTTCAAAATATCTGTTTATACTTTCAACGCTGACTACTCAAATTTTTGAAAATGTCGCTTAGGCCCTTTATCTTCATTACAAATAATAAACAAGCATTTCCATTGATAAAAAGGACGTATTTCAACACAAGATTCTGAAAACACAACTCGTTTAAAAGTTATAAAGGCCCCACTGACAACTAACGTCAGGCTGCGAGTAGGTGCTCCAATCATCAAATATTAAAAAAAGGCTTCTAAGCAGTTTGACCATGAATCGTTTTATTGAGAAGCTCTTACTTTACTTTGCTTAATTCTCAACAAAACACCCCTATAGACACCCCCATATGGATTAACCGTTTGAGATATTTTTATTTAATTTGGTCCTTTACAATTTATTTGGACTAGTTTTTGAATACAACATCAATTAAGTGGCCGCCTCTATTGTTGTGCCCTTCCTGCTGTATTTTTATCACTTTTACGAGCATCTTGGGGGTATGTGATGATCTCGGCACGAATATTTGCCTTGAGCTGGGCAAAATTCTGAGGCTTTGTTAGGTGCACTTGCTTTTCAAATAATTCCGGAGGGGTAAAATCTTAAGATCTCAATATCTCCATTTTTTAAGCACACGTCTAGGGAATTTTGGTTCCAGTAACTGCATTATTTGATTTGGAACCTGGCATGTTGCACCGTCATGTTGAAATCAGTAAGGTCCTGATTTTTTTCATACATACGTTGGCAGAATGAGTAACATCGATTCTCATCGACTGTTTCGCCTTCTCTGAAGAAAACTGCTCCAATAAATGTTTTCGCGCAAACACCAAACTTTTAGGTCATGCAATGTTGTCTCATTGACATCGTTTGTGGATGCTCTGTTTCCCAAATGGGGCAGTTATGCTTGTTAACGGCGCCAGAGAGTATGAAATGGGCTTCGCCGGTCATAAAAATTTGCTTCCGAAAATCAGGTTCAGTGTCAACCTTTCGAACGGCTGGTTGGCCGTATTCCCATCGACTTGAACTAACAGTCGGCAATATTCTTTGAGTCAATTGCACATTATACAGAAACAAATGGGGGTTGAGTGGAAGGTTGCGTGTTCAGTCTCAGCCAAAATCCATGAAACGTTTATTCAAAGAAACAAAAAAAAATTCGGTAGTTACTACTAATATACACCACTTGAAAGTTCTGCGAATATAACAAACACAACAAACAGTGACTCCCCGAAGTTAGTTCGGACACCACCCATGGAGTAAGTCTCCACTACATCCAACATCTTTCCTATCACTTTCTTTCCCTCCTTTCTCTACGTCTCGTACTGTGTAAAAAATTTACCCCCTTATTAATAAAAGCTGATTAGCTCATCAATAACTAATTTGACAGTTTTCCACATAAGAAATACACGCGCAAATGCCAAAAGTTAGTCACTGATTAGCTAATCTGCGTTTATTAATAAGGGGGTTAAAGGGTATTCATAACACCTTGAGTGCGCGAAAATATAAAAAAACCAAAATGCAAACCATCCTTCAAAATTGCCGCAAAGTGGTTCCACTGACATTAAAATGCTAGAATTCTTTGTTAATATTGGAGATTTGACATCTTTTTATTTTTCTTTACACAAAAGTACCCAAACTGACCTAAAATTCGACACCAAACGGTTAGGGAAAAAATTGTTTCAATAATTATACAGAGAACTGAACGTTCAATAATTACCGACCATATTATAAGGAACCTGATGAGGACACTTGGTAATGTCCGAAATAGCTATAATTCTAACCAAATAGTGTTGTTGTAAACAAGTTTGTTGTTGTAATTTCAATCATACGACCAATAATGTCGTCAGACGCTTGTTGGACACGATATTTTTGACGATACGCTCGTTGAACTGAACGACTATTTTCAAAGTACAGCGTCACTACATCGGCGCGTTGTTTCGATGTAAAGCGATTCCTGGATCAAAATGACGTTTCAAAAATCTTAAGTTCATGAATGTCAAAGTTGTTCAACGTTTACATATCGACATCAAAGATGTTCATCAGAAAAGTACAAAATGACTTAAATAAACCAATTGGCTATGTTTAATCAAAAACGCTTTCATGGGAGATCGCAGTAAGATCACATGGTTTACTCTTATCACAGTAGGTACTCTTCCGGAAATGTTTGCCTTGTTTCTTCAGTCATTTCCCTCAAGAAACACGTGACTAAAATTCCTCGATTGATTGAAGATATCTTACTAATTCTAAGATTTCTGAACGCGTCCAATATTGTAATGCTGTGATCTTTGAATTAAATCAGATATGTTGACATGTTTTTATCTAATTATTTCATAAAACATCGATATGCAACCTATTTTGCAACGATTGTTTACCGGATGTTGTACCGGCAGTCATTTTTGGCACTTTCGATGACAGGTTTCTATAACTAGTTGCAATCAATTGGATTGGATACGACTGGATAGATATCTAGCTTTAACGAAACCTTTATAGATTAAGGTGTTGTTGTGTTTTGCACGTGAATTGTTTTTCTAAGCATATACAGATTAGAACATCTATTGAGAATCTTTTCACCATTATAGAGATTTCACAGTTTTCATTTTCACTTTTATTTACACGAAAGTAGGCAACTTAATTTGTACCAGAAATGCAAAGGCTTCGCGCACTTTTTCTGCTTTATTTTATTGAAATAAACAATCAAAACGCCTGGAGCTATTAGCATGATCCCATAAATTAATATAAATATATTTTAATTGCCATTCCATCACAAATTCGCATATTTTACAAAAAAAAAAACTTATTCCATAATGACGCAACAGATCAAAATCCAAACAGCTGACAAATTTGACAACATTAACCAATTTCCTCTTTTAGTTTATTTTCGGTGTATGTTTCTAAGCCAGAAGATAAAAGCTTTTAATTTGCACATAACAATCACTTCTTGCAAATCGTTTGCACACACCCACAATGAATTTATCACTGTTTATCTGCTGTCGACGTCACAGCAAGATAAAAAATAAATAAATAAAAAAAAAGTAAACAAACGCGTCAGGCTAGTACAGTACACTTCCAGTTTGACACTTATCACGTTTAATACCAACACTATTAATAGAAAATCTCACAAAAATTTTGTGTTACCATGAACTCACCCAATGAACCTGCGGTGAAATCGATAACACCTGTTTTGAAATTACTATCCGATCCACTTCCCTTCATTGTGCTGTAACGATTCGCGCTCAAAATGCCAATCGAAATAATGAAAAACAAAACTGCACAACACGCGTTCACTGCACGTTTGCTTAGCAAAGGTCAATCCCACACTGCGAACAGATATAAACCAGCAGCAGCACATGATTACTGTCAATCTGGAACATTGACTTGGTGAAGTACACAAGTAGTGTGTCTCTCCGAAATTCGTTATGAATTAAAATTAACCCTTATCACTTTCATGTTGCTTTTTGTTAGTTGATAACATCACGAAGATCAAGTATCAAATTGTGGTAGGCTATGTGTGGAGAAAGACAGAGAGAGAGAACTGTCATAATTTGATTACAGCACAAAATCAATTCTTGCTGATAACAGCACAATCCAGACAGAGAAAAGTGAATAAGAAGACGATGAAGAGTTAAAGAATGTGCCCCGCATGTGAGACGATATGAATATTTTCTCCATGAAATCGGTTGTATTTGTAATATTGTATGGTATAGATGAAATTGTGTTGATATTCATGAATGTATACTGCTAAAGCGTGTGTCACACTGCAGCCAAAAACAAAATGTTCATATGCGATAGTAGGTATGATTATTTTCTGCAATATCTACCATATAGAACTTAAAAAAAACAACACAAAAATTTGGAAGCCCTGAGTTTTAAATTGTTAACGGCGTAGTGAAAAGAAATCCATTATTTTTCAAACACCATAGGGGTGCAAGAACGTTACTACAATTCATTGTCGAGGCAGGGTTTAAGGGGTAGTTCCAAAAAAACTAAACACTACCCCCGTCCACTGAATTTGCTTTCGTACAAATAATATGGCTGTCAGATTGATGTTGTCGCGAAGTACTCTGTTGGCATTTGATAGTTTATTTTGGAGCATCTAACCTGGGGTTTATATTAGGTCTGTTCCCGTACAAAATAATATTTACTGATTCTTACTGATTTTTACTTATTGCCGTTCCCGTACGCAAAAATTAGTAAAAGAGACAGCTCACGAGAGAGAAAAAAACTACCCCACCATAAAAATCTGTAAAAAAATTTACTGCAGAAATTTCTGTTGGTAAAAATCAGTAAACTGTCAGTTGGTATCTAAAAGTGACAACTCGCTTGTTTTGACAGGAGATTTATGTCATTTGTTCTTGTAAAGGCATACAAAATATATAATTTTACTGTTTTTTACTTAAACGCGTTCCTGTACTTTTTGGTAATTTTGTCGCTTTCTGAGATAATTTACCCTCACTCCAAGAAATTTGAGAATTTACTAATTTTTACTGAAAAAGTACGGGAACAGACCTATTGTCGTTTCATACTAGCGGCATTTAAAATTTAGATATGAAATGGTTTTATTTTTGTGAGTGTATGTGCAAAGTAGTGATGGTTTCTAACCAAAGGGTAAAGAGCTACATAGAGTGTGCATCTCATACAACGAAAATTTACTATGAGGGGTACTGATATTGATACTCCAGTGTTCACATTGGTACCACAACGTCAAACACGAGCATAGGCGCGACGGCTACAAACTTTTTAGCTGTGATTCCTACTCTATGTAGTTCTATACTCTTTAGTTCTAACTGACTGCTGGCATGAAATACCTGTTATTACAATTCAAATGTCATATAGTCCGTACCAAATCAGTTGGCCAACGGTCGATTGCGCAGAGAGAGGATTTAAGGGAAATTTAAGACATTTTAAAATAAATTTTAAGAGACCTGCGCAGTAGAATGGCCAACTGAATTGGTACGGACTATACCCCGGCGGTTATTCACTGTGTAAAAGAAAAAATATAACCAAAATCAAGTTCACTTTAATGGACCTACTCGTTGGCAAAAATACCATTTCATCCTTAAAATGAATATCCCTAAAAAGTGGGCGTGGCTAACAACTTTACGGGGGTGAAATAAGAAAATATCATTGCCACAACATATTGTTCAGACAGTTTATGAAAATCTTTTATGATGAACAAGGAAATATCGCAGTTGAGACACAGTGGATGCTGACGGTATGGAAGAATTATTTTTGCAGACTATTTAACGGCGATGACGAACAACATTCCGATGTCAGGCAGAACGAACCAAGTAAAGTGAGGATAACAACATCTAAACTCCAGCTTAATAAGGCTGCCGGAAATGAAAGCCGGTGGAGATGACTTGGTAAGTAACATCCACCAACTCATAATCCAAATCTGGTCTGCCTGAAGAAAGGAACCTCAGCATCGTTTGCCCTATCCACAAAAAAGGAGACCCTCTGAAATGCGCCCACTACCGTGGCATAAGTCTCTTCAACATCGCCGACAAGATCCTATCTGCCATCGATTTCAATGCCGCATACGGGAGCATTTATAAAGACGAACTATACAGAGCCATGTCTAGTTTTGTTATACCGCCCATACTTGTCCTTCTGTGCAGGATGACGATAGAGAATTCTCGCTGCTCCATTAGGGTCAGAAACGACCACACCGACACATTCGATACCAAAAAAGGATTTAGGCAATGCGATGCGCTGTCATGTGACTTCTTTGATTTGATTCTTGAGAGGATTGTGCAAAACTCCCGATTTTTTCCAAAAATCGGTGCAACTGCTAGCATACGCCGACGATATTGACATGATTGGTAGGACTCAACGTGATGTCATAGCCACGTTTGCTTGTATAGAGAAGGATGCGGCAAAACTAAGTATATAAAGGGTGATCCATTTCGAGGTTCCCTAGTTTTTTAAAGAAAAAAACACAGAAAATTCAAATTTAATGGAGAATGTTTATTATCATTTGAAAGAATATTCTCTGGCATTTATTTTTTGAAGATTATGTCTATCAAATGTTGGCCGTTGCTACGTCGCCCGTTGATTCCAATTTTCGATCACTCGTTCGAGCATTTCGACTGCTAACTGGCGAATGACACGCGTGATGTTTTCCTCCAAGGCCTGAATCGAAGCGGGTTTGTCGGCATAAGCTTTTGACTTTACATATCCCCACAGGAAAAAATCTAACGGTGTGATATCACACGATCTTGGTGGCCAATCGACCGGCCCAAAACGTGAAATTATGTGCTCACCGAAATGTTCTCTCAATAAGTCCATTGATTGATGCGATGTGCGGGAAGTGGCGCCGTCTTGCTGAAACCAAATGTCGCCGAGATCACGAGCTTCAATTTCAGGCATCAAATAGTCGGTAATCATGGCACGATAACGGTCGCCATTGACGGTTACGTTCGCACCGGCATAATTTTTAAAGAAATATGGACAAACCACACCAAACCGTTGTTTTTTCTGAATGAAGTGGCAGTTCTTCAATCTCTTCAGGTTGCTCTTCGTCCCAAATGCGGCAATTTTGTTTGTTTACATACTTATTGAGCCAGAAATGGGCCTCATCGCTAAACAAAATTTGCCTCGAAAACGTCGGATCTTCTTGGAACTTTTCAAGAGCCCATAGAGCGAAGCGTTGTCGTTTGGGAAGGTCGAGCGGCTTCAGTTGTTGCACAAGCTGTATTTTGTACGCTTTCAATTTAAAATCTTGACGTAAAATGCGCCAAGTCGTTCCATACGTCAGTCCGATTTGCTGCGAACGGCGCCGAATCGACTCTCTACGGTCTTCGTGTACACTCTCAGCTACGGTCGCTATATTTTCTTCACAGCGTGCTGGACGTGGTCTATTCGGTCGAATATTATCCAATAATTAATGCTGGGTCTCAAAATGGTTGATTATGTTGACCATAAGTTGAGCGAAGTGCACGAAACACATTCCTCACAGAACGTGAATTTTCATAATAAAGTTGAACAATTTGTAAACGTTGTTCACGCGTAAGTCTTTCCATTATGAAATGCCAAACAATACTAAACAAAAATAACATGACAGCATGACACGACTCACGTGATCTGTCAAAAAAGGCTATTGAAAAAAGTATCTCTACTTGGATCACCCGTTACTGTCAACACGAAAGGACACACTACATCGTGTGATGTGTGGATAATCACTTTACGGAATGAGGGCCCTGGTTTTCCAGTGCGGATCATCCTAGTTAACTTCGAGTTAACCTAGAATGTTTTATGAGTTAACCCTGGGATTATATGATCAGATGTTTTTGACAGATGACAAAATATCAAGCAAACAATTATTTTCACTTCATATGTTCAGATTCAGCATCTCGAAATTGTTTTAAATGTTGAGTTTGACTGTTTTAAGAAGAAAAAGACTTGTAAGATCACGAAAAGCATTTTCATTTATTTGGGGAAAGGGAAACCAAACAGCTGATAACTGAGCTGTTGTAGATTCTATACATTTCGATAACTTTTTGACAGCAAAATCGATTAATCACCACACACGGATTCAAATTTAATCCTGCAGTGAAAAACTGCTTTATGAGTTAACTCTAGATTTAACTCCGAGGTAAGTTAACTTTGGGGTATCTCAGAGTTAACACAGCATTGAAAAACCGGACATTAACAAGTTATCTCTCCCTGCTTCAGGATGGACTTCGTCGAGAACCCTGCAAGGTATTGCTATCCTCACTTAAATATTAAATCGTTCCTTTTGCTAGAGTGCTAGACAGCATGTTGTCAAAATGAAGCAAACATTTTACCTGACAGATCACAATAGAGTTGTTCATGAGACTATCTCCCTCCCAAGTGCGTTGTCTCTTTTTTTAAAACGTCAAAATCAATTGGAGGAAAACAATGTGATATTTTATATGGCGGGAGTACTAATTTTTGGATAATTTGCTTTGAAATATGAAAATATAAGTTGTTCAAAGTGAAACTCAAATTATAAATACATAGCGATACTAAGAGAGTGTGTATAATTATAAAATAGAAATAAAAAGAGTGAAATTGATAACCAGTGCCATTGCAAAGCTGGACATAAATCCGAGTGCAAACGAAGTTGGTTAGTTTTCGTGTAGTAAAGATTATTATGTTCTTGTTTTCACAAACAACAACACCTCTGAATATTTTTATTTAGTTTATAAATTGTTCTGTTCTCATTTAGCACTTTTACGCAATTTTAAAGCAATTTCAAAAATGTTCAAAAAACAACCCCTGTCGCTTGCCAATGAATTTGCCTTCATACAAATGTCAAATGTGTTTGTTTTCCTACAGATGCTGTCAGTTTGTCATTGACACTGACGTTGTCCTGAACAACTCTATTGAGTAAATTGCTTTCATTTTCCCAGCAGCGTTGCCAACCTTGTTGTTGTGATTGTCAAATACGAACTGACAAATAAATTGAGCATAATATATAAAAACATATGAGAAGGCTATAATCCGATGTGCGGATCGTTGAATACCCTATCCATAAAACTAAAATCCCAAAAAAAGTGGGCATGGCTAAAAACACGATGTGGATAAAATAGAAGAAATTATATAGTGACAACAAATTCTTCAGACTGCTTACAAAGCACTTTTGCGGTTCTACAAAAGACAAGGTTTTCTCCTGCATATGTTATGGGGTAGTGTATAAAAATGTTTTTTTATATAAAAACGCCCCCAAAAAGTGGGCGTGGGTTAAAATGGCATATAGACGAAATGTTCATATTAATAATGTTAATGATTCTGCATCAAAAATTTTTTCGAAAAATTTAAAAATTTGACCGAAAACAGTTTTTTATTGAAAACGCCCCCAAAAATTGGGGGCGTTTTTTATGTTACAAACTAAGTATCAAAACTAATATACCCCTATGGGATAGGGTTTAAATAGGGCAACTTTCATGGAGTTCGTTAAATTTAATGAATGTAGTAACTTTTAATAGGCTACGCTGGAGTCTTGTCTTGGTGATCACTTGATCACTTTTTGGTAACTTGATTAGGTTAGGTTTACGGGTTGGTGGAGTAAAGAATTCTCTAATCCGCCACACTTAGGTCCATGTGGACCCATTGTAATACCCTTGGTGGGATTACGTCCTTCCTTATCGTTCCTATGGGTTACTCCACTATATCCAGCCATCCTGATGTTCGTAGGAACCTGCAAAGATAGGGTAATGGAATATCGGAAAGCTCTTGGATGTCTTGGAAGTAGTAGGTTCCAAGTGTTCTGTTCCTCAGGTGACAGAGACTCGGGCAGTGACAGAGGAAGTGAGGTGTATCCTCGTGTGTTTCCTCATCGCCGCAGCCTCTACAGATATCGTCATCCTTGAGATTTAATTTCATTGTATGGGTTCTGAGAAAGTTGTGACCAGTTAGAGCCCCTACCAGTTTAGATAAGGAGCTTCTGTCGTACCGCAAAAGTATTTTGGTTCGGTTTCCGTTATATTCTGGCCAGAGCTTCCGAGATATTTCGCAGGTAGTCAATGACTTCCACCTGGTATTGGCTTTCATTCGGGTTTTGTATTCCACTCTTTCTCTGAGGTTACAGAGTGGTGGTTCGACCGTTTGTAGTGCCTGATCATGATCTGTAGCAGATCCATTTCTTGCCAGTTCGTCGGCCATCTCGTTGCCGTCTATGTCCCTGTGACCAGGAACCCAGCAGAGATCAGCATTATGCTGTGAGCAGAGAACTTTGAGCTCTTCGCGACAGCGGCGAACTAGCTTTGATTTAATCTCGATAGCAGATACTGCTTTTATGGCCGCTTGGCTGTCAATGAATATGGTGATATCACTGTGTGGTATTTCCATTATTGACACCAAATGAGCCGCTTCAGCGATTGCTAGCACCTCAGCCTGGAACACACTACTATGATCAGGAAGCCTGATCGATTTGTGTATTGCTAATTCCTCTGAGAATATGCCAGGACCTGTTCCACAGTCCATCTTTGATCCATCTGTGAAGATGAATATCGATTTCCTTTTTGTGGGTTCATTCTTGTCCCATTCGTCTCTGCTCGGAAACGAGCAGGTGAAGGGTCGATCGAAGTCTAGATAGGGAGATAGATAATCAGAGTTTACTACGCTCCCTACGTATTTTTTTAGGACCTGCGCATGCCCAGCGAGGCTCGGGATCCAGCTGTTTGTTTGGCTGATCCTCGAGGAGCTTTTGGCAGCTGATTCCTGCATGTATAGATCCAAGGGTAGCAGATTCAGAATCACCTCCAATCCAGAGGTTGGGGTTGTTCTCATCGCACTGGTTGTCCCTATACACGCTAGTCTTTGTATTTTTGTCATTTGCTTCAAGTTGGTTGCTCTGTCTGTGGCTTGCCACCAGACTATACTGCCATATGTGAGTATTGGTCGCACGATAGCCGTATACATCCACAGGATTATTTTGGGGCTAGGTCCCCACTTTCTGCCGAATATTCGGTTACATGCGTAGAAAGCATTTGCTGCTTTCTTGATTAAAAAAAACCACCACGAGTAAAATATTTTTTTTCATGTTATATATTGGTATTAAATAAGAAATATATATTACATTCAATGCTTTTTTATGGAAATTACATAGTCATTAACAAAAAGGTGTTTCTTTCATTTTGCTTACAATGGTATCTCTATGTAGATAAAACAAATTTTACAAATTTCACTTCTGCCCATCTTCTATAATGAATAAACCATTTACCTTACACATATTTTGTTTTTTTAGTCAAATATTGTAAATAAAAATAAATTTGCAAAGATGGATTTTTTTTAAGTCATTTATCATCTAATTGAATAAAAAGTTCAAGATTCTCGATTAATTCTTTGCGTTATAATTAATGCGCGTTTGCTTTTTTTTGTTTGTTTTTTGTTTTTGTACTTGAATATTTTCTGTGGGCGTCAGGTGTAAAAATAGTAAACTACCTTCGGATATTTGGGACTCTTTGCCAACAATGAAGTCATTTTGTTATATTTTGTAAATTTATTATTGTATTGTATACGCTTTTGATGCTATTTTTTCATTTAATATTACGATTGGTTATAGGTTAGGTTCTTTTTTTTAACAAAAATAATAGTAAGACAACGGAACAAGTAGGATTTGAATACTATTTTTTGTTTTATTAAACATATGATTACATGCTACCTTATTTTTATATGGTAAAAACTATATTATAATATTATAGCCTTTGTTATAAAATTATAATTAATTTTTTTTTACTGTCATTCACTTTTAACCGTTGGGTAGCGTTTATTGGCACATTTACTTGTTTCTTTTTTTAATAATATACTTACTTAACTATTATACATATAAGACTATATGGTTATTTTTTTGTTTGTTTGTATATTTAGGGGGTGTTTATATTTAATACATGCATAGTACTTACAGTATATTTATATATATTCAGATATACACACATGTGTACATAAATATGATTAACAAAAATACGAATTACATGAGTATCTATACTAACGATCTGGTTTTATTTTTAATTATAATAAATTAGTAATTATATTGTTTGTTGTAATGATACATTAATATTTATTTCTTAAACGATTAAATAAGAGTTTTTTTTGTGGGTTGTATTTATTACAGTAATTTAAAATTGTGCATTATGTTGGGTAACCTGAACAGAATGTTTAAAAAAATTATTTTAAAATAAAATTTAAATAGTTATATCGTTTGTACTAAAAATAGAATAACAACTTAAAATTAACAAGAAAAGGAGTTGAGGGATGAAATTTGAATATGATGGTTTCTTTTTACCTTTGTTTTTAATTGGGCTTAATGTATCAGTTTTTAAAAATATAAAAAAGGAATGCGATTTCCAACCCAGTCGTTGAAACCGTAACCCTGACCCTGAGTGTTAACCAATAAAATACTGATCACAACCAACTGGATTTGAGTTGCTAAAATAATAAGTGCGAGTGATAACTATAGAAAGAAAAATTACTACACTATAAAAAAAAGTCTGGTCAGAATGACTGGGCGCAATATCCGGCCTGCTGTCCTCAGGTCAAAATATACGCCTGGATCTACAACTTTGGGGTTGCTCTTTGGGTTAACTATTCCCTCACGAATAAAACTATTGGCACCAATTTACCAAGAGCCTGGAAAAGGCCTATTTTTTGTTGAAACAATGCTTAACGAAAAAAAGGACAAAGACAAAAACAAAATGACGAATGTGTCACTCGTGTAAATGCATCATTACACTAATTGTTAGGCTGCTTTTTTGCTGTTAAGCGTTCTAACATTTCAGATGCTGATATCTGAAATGTTAGAACGCTTAACAGAAAAAAAGCAGCCTAACAATTAGTGTAATGATGCATATACACGAGTGGCACATTCGTCATTTTTGTTTGACATTTAATGTCATTACTGTGTAACCGGTCTTATAATTGTCATTACAAATTATAAAATATAAATGCTGTGTAAATATAACTTCATATAAGTGACAAGCTACGAAAAATCAATGAACATTTTCATTCTCAACTCTCGAATGACAAATATGTCGCATGACACACAAAAGACTTGTGCGTGGTGTTTGACTTTAATTTGTTTCTACTGTGGAAAATGGATTGAGAAGTACAAATTTGAGTTTTAAGTTCAGTGTTGTCACCCGTCGCAAAAGTTGTCACCCGATGTTTTTTGGCCGCCATTTTTTAAAGTGTTTTGCTAAAAAATCGAAACAATTATTATAGGTGGCGCATAAGACATGAATCATGGAATAATTTTTTCTACTTTTTTTGCTGAATAATTTAAATATTTGCAACCAAAAAACATCGGGTGACAGCTTTTGCGACGGGTGACAACTTTTGCGCCACCTGTTATATATAAAATTTGTTAAGTTTAATGCTGCATTTACAAGAGTGACATATATTACAAATAAAAATGGCTCATTTACACGAAGTTAAATAGTGGTGAAATTCAATCTTTGTCACCAAGTTTCATTACTTTTTGACATTTGTTTATGTTATAATGACAATGACAGTAAAATGGGTATTTACACTAATGACAGAATTTGAAAATGTCAAATAATGACAATCAAATATATCAGTCATAAGCTCCACCCTTTTAAAACAAACATTCGTGCTATCCAGATGGAATGAACCGGAAAAAAGGACGGTGAAATATTATGACATTTAACGTAGTAAAATTTTACTAAA
Source organism: Rhingia campestris (assembly GCA_932526625.1). Lineage (NCBI taxonomy): Eukaryota > Metazoa > Arthropoda > Insecta > Diptera > Syrphidae > Rhingia > Rhingia campestris. Next base: position 56,336,484 of record OW052182.1, on the reverse strand, counting down.
TTCAGCTAGTGCTAAAGGGTTTATGAATACCCTTAAGCGGCCCTTACACGGGCAATCAATTAACAAAGTGCATCGCGTATGTGTGGATTGACGCTACCACTTATACAGTTTAATCGATTGACGTGAAATTTTTATTTTTTTTTTTGAATTTTCGTGGTGTACGGATGTGCGATGAGTGCTCGGTCTTCATCGTCCGTGTAAATGCCACTTTATGCCCAAAACACACGTACAGTGGTTCTGCATGCAGTGCAGCAGGCAGGCTCCTGTCATTACATTCAGCTTACTGTGGAGATGTTTGGTGATATTTATTTGATATCTTTACTTTATATTTTTATATGTTAACGTCTTGTGTTTCGTAATAGGGACATTTGTGAATAATTTCGCCCCAAAATAAAAGATTTGGATGAGTTGAGAAAAAGTAACTTTTGGAATGAATATTTATATTCAAATGGAAGAAAGGCATCAACTTGATTAGAATTCATGGTGCGGCTAATCGGCCCTATCGAGGTATCCGTCGGAGCGGAAAATTCTCCGATTTCGTACGATTCGGAGGATTTTTGCTTCGAGGTATTCCTCCTAAAAGCTGTTCGGAATATTTCTCCGACATTTTGTAACGCACCCCGGCGAATTGCGTTGAGGTGCATTTTTCATGCGATTTTTGACAGCTAAGTGCCATTCTTTCTCCGATTTCCTCCGACACAAATTCTTCGCGGAATTTATTTACGAATTGTAGTGAAGTGAACCCGTCGCATTTGGGAAGATTTTTTTTCCGATGACACATACCTCGAATGGAATTTTAACCTCCGACGAAGTATGCGTTGCGGAAAATTGTCCGCTCCGACGGATACCTCGATAGGGCTGAATGTTAGGGTAGAATTTTTGAAGAGGCAGAATCCATTTGTCTACTTCATTTGAGCATTTCTTATAACAGCGGTTAAACGGTGCTCAATCGAAACTATGGAGTTCGCTGTGTTTGAGTCTACTATAAGTTCTATTGTACAGTTTTCTATCCTATCCAGTAGGTGGAATGATGTTTTCGCTGCACCGGGCCGAATGAAGGCGTAATTGAACTCAGGTTTCGGGCATATATAAGCTTAAATATTGAGGACAGATCAGAAGGGGTGAAATATTTCCTGCCTAGGGAAACCTAGAATTTATCTGCGACTTCGAATATGTGGTTGTCCCAACGAATGTGGTTATCAACACATATACCTAGCACGGACATTTTTTCTGTTTCGACACAAGTGCCATAGGCAATGGGTGCAGATTATGAATTCGCTTTAATGAAAGAAGACAGAATTGCGTTTGGTACTTAAATTTCACTCTATAAGCCAATGAATTAACATATTTTGACGTTTAGGTTCAACGTCCGAAGACGAAGGGCGTAAATTTGAGAACGAATATGAAAATATGATGGTACTGCCATCTGCAATGGGTTGGATTCCAAAAGCATGAATTTTGAACAAAATGGCTTTATGCGAGATCCTGTCAAATGCATTTGAAATATCAAGTGCAACGATCTTGTTTTCGTCACCACGGTAGATTGATTGGTGTTCCACTTTTCGGTGAGACATGACATTAAATTACAATGGACCCAATGCTACGAAAACCATAGTGCGTCGGTCATTGAGAACTTTTCGTATTTTAAATGTTAGAAGTGGGTGCAGAAGCTTAGCGGTTAGTATGCGTTCGACTACTAATTGTGGGGTCCCTGGTTCAAATCGCGAAAGTAGCAACACCAACGTTTTTGAACTACTCCACCTCTTCGTAAGTCTGACAAATATCGAAGAATATCACTGTCATGAGTAGCTTCTTAGGCTCCCGTTTAGATTCAGGATTAAACAGGAGGTCGCATCTTCCTTGCGGAAACAATAATTACTTCGCACACACAAATGAAGGGACAACATAAAGGATTAAACCCCTCGTTTGGGATATAATGTCGACCGATGCTTGCAGCCAAAAATGGCCTGTAAGCAAACAGTGCTGGTAAAGACAAGAGTTGCTTAAGGATCTGAAATTCAATTTTTTTTAAGCTAAGAAAGAGTGAAGAACACCGAATGAGAAAAGTGCACTATCGAAGACATGGAAAGGTGCCACTCCAGGAATAGTCTAAAATGTCAAGGGTAGGTATACAAGACCCACACAGAAGCCGATTGAAATGAATAAGGAAAAATCGAAGTTGAGCCACAATTTATGCTGAGAATATGGAAGAACAACTTCTGCGGACTGTTAGCCGGAGATAATGAACAAACTTCCACTCTCAACCAATATGAACAGCTCAATATTTACGAGTACACCGAAAACTACAAACTACCGGACCTAAATGAAGTGAGGATATTAATATCTAAACTTAAGCTTAACAAGGCTGCCGGATATGAAAGACTCTTGCTGGGCTATATTATGGCGAAGGTGATTTTGCAAGTAGCATACACCAACTCATCATTAAAATTTGGGCAGATTCACAAAATTGGAGATCCTCTGAACTGTATCAACTACACTAGCTTCCTCAACATCGCCTTAATATAATTAAACACCTGAAATCGTTCACCAATAATCTGATCAACACCTTATGGTGTGGATACCCAGAAAAGTCCACAACTGATCTTTACACTCGGCAGATTCTGAAAAAAACCCAAGAAGTTCGAATTGATACCCTTCACCTTTTCATCGATTTCAAAACCGCTACAACAGCATTTATAGAGACGAACTTTACAGAGTCATGTCTAGTTTTGGAATACAGGATTTGGCACAGGTTTGATAACATAGATACCTCAAATACTTCGGAGAAACTGGATGGAAAACTTTCTTAAAGACAAATCATTCCAAAATGTTGGGTTTCCTCAGATATATTCTCTATAAACGCTGGTGTACCTATAGGATCAATTCTCTCACCCATTCTTTTTTTTTCTTTTGCAAATTACTAATAATTTGGGGAAAACTGATTTTCCTAGTTTTGGTCCCGCAGACGAAAATCTAGTTCCATTCAAATTAAAGAACGAGAAAGGACAACGCCGCAGTTCCGCAAATCGAAATCGAGAATACGGTCGTTAAATCAAAAGAATCCATGTAACAGCTGGCATTACAATTGGTTCTGATGTATAATGGCAACAACATGCTACCTCTATTGCCAAATGAGTAAAACGTAACTAAGTCACCTTTTTAGAGCTTAGCTTAGCAGAGCTTGTTCTTCTCTATAAAGCCCAAGTACGACCAGGTTTTGAATACCGTTCTAAGGTTTGGAGTTCAGTCCTCAAAACTTACACTGAACTTACAGGATTTTATCTAAGAGGAACAATCATCCTTATACACGATTCTTCCATATCTTCAAACTTTCAACCTTTTAGAAAATGCTTCCAAGTTTGTAGTTTTCTTCTGCAGGAATGACGTTCTTAATGATTTTCAAGATGTTGAGTGTCATAACCATGGAAACAGAATGTAGAGTGAATGGATCCCAATAGTCCGGAACGAAAAGTCCCAGTTCGATAGAGACCTAGCCTTAAGTACTGCGCATAAGTTGAACCCGATCTTAATCAACTTGACGTGTGCAACTGGAGATAGTTTTCTTAGAATGGAACCATTTCTAGAAGTCCAACCGGACGCTAAAAACCTTACGCCAATTGTTAATAATATCAATGATGGTGCATCAAAAAGCGCAGCTAGATTCAGAGAAGCTGGAAAGTATCTAAAAACCATTTGGCCACAATACAAAGTTGAAATTAGTGAACGGAATGTCTGACTACATCACACCTTGTCTCGATTTTGACATCAATTACTCAACCAGAACAGCAAGTAGGGTCGAATGATATACAATACAGCGATCATCATCGCCTGATCAAAAATGAAGATCGGAAGATCGGTTCTGGTGTCTACTTTAAAAAGATCGGGCTAGTAACATATTAAGGACTAAAGTGTCATTGGACATATCACAATAAACTTTCTCCATTTACCTGGATTTTCAAGCAGGCATCCATGCCAGTGACATCAAAAGCAGTTAAATCTCGTATTGCTGGACGCTCGCAGGCAAATTGACATACCCCATGAAGATGTATGTCCCTCATATATAGTAATTTCCACCATCACATTCAAAACCACCGTCAACCCCTTCCCAACACAACAAAACCAAATGCTAATGGAAATAATAAATTACGACCAATCTCAGTAGTAGGCCGGGAATGGATGATAGTTCGATGGATTTGATGCATGATGATTGGGCGATGGCAACACTGGCCTCACCGATGGGTGATAGTTTCCTGATGCCACCTGATGATACGCTCCAAAACCTCTCGCCATATGTCGATTTTGTGCAGCTGCCGTCTCACCAAGCAACCTCGATTGATCTGAACTCAAGAGACGATTGTTCTGTTCCATCAGCAAATGCGCGGTGGGATCAACCAGCAAACGATGCTGATCAGCATTGGATGCCGCTAATATACGATGCTGCTCTGCTGTTGAAAGCAATCGATGATGATCGATGCTATCGCGATTGTTGTGCTGAATTTGTGATGGAAGAAACGATCGATTGTTGCCCACACCCATGTTGCCGTTCGGAGTGAGATCAAGCGACACCATACGCAGGACATCATGATGCGGATGATTGTATGGGATCTGAGGCGGGGAAGACACAACGTAATTTGCTGTTCGGCTGAGATCGACAGAGGTGGTTTGATCGTGATCCTGGTCACTCAACTGATCGGGCAAGAGGCTGTGATTGTGCATGGATTGGTGTTGCTGCATGGAGAGTTGATTGGAATGCTCCTGCTGTTGTTGTTGGGAGTGATGCTGCTGTTGTTGTTGTTGCTGTTGTTGTTCACGTTCGGATAAGATGTCGTAGATGTGATGATGATATCTTCCCAAACCGAGGTTAGAACCAGTCGGTGGCAATTGAAAGTTGTGATGGTAGTTTGAGCCGACATTCGATCGGGATGTCATATCAAGTCCTTGAAGATCGGAAAGATCATTGCTGGAACTGTTGCGGTAGTCTGACGACACTTCAAGGTCTTGATTGTTGCTGTACTTAAGATTAGCAGCACTGGCCATGCTCTCGTATTTTGAGTAGACCAGATCCATTTGGGATTGTGTAAACTTCATGCGCATGTCCTGGCCGCTGGAGCTGAAATGAATGAGAAATATGATTAAACGATAGCCTGCTATGAATTGGTGGTATCACTTACCTATTCTGCGGGATTATACTGTTTTCGTCATCACTAGAAAGCTGATTGTGTCCCGACATATTGTGCGGTCGCTCACTGTCCTCGTCTCTCTTCCGACAGATGTCGTTATTACTGAAGTTATACCGCGGGATTGGCGAGGAAGCCGGTGAGATCAGTTCATGTTCCGTGTAACCAGAACCTCCACTGGCACCCACGCTCGATGCGTTCCGTCTGTGCTGCATTGAGGGCAGTGGTGAGGACGCTGCTATACTGGGTCCTCCTCCATTACCAGCATTTCCATTGGATCCGAACATGGAGTAGTCTCGTCCCGGTGATATAGCCTGAGGAGACGGTGGCGTCTGATGATGATTTGAAAAACTCTCCGAATCCCCACCGGCGCTCATATGCTGACCACGAGGAGTTGAACCTGCGTCCACATCGACATCGTTGTTGTTTTGATTACTCTGCGGATCGGTTGGTGTGGACGTGTCTGGGGAGATGTTACACGAGTTCATCGAGTTCCCGGTGGCCGGATACATTGGCAGTGGTGGTATTTGCATCGGAAAGTTATTTAAATTCTTCATCAGTTTGATCTCGTTCTCGAGATTGTCCATGTTTGACATGTTTGTTGGTCCGAAGCGATCTGGTTCTACATCAATTTGGGAGTTCATCTGGTTGCCATTATCCAGATTGGAGTTGACTTGCGACTAAAATTAGAAAAAAAAAACTGTTACACAGAACCTCCTTCATGGAAACTACCCACCTTCATGTCTCCCCCATCATTGTCCATGATGCTTCCCACCGAGTTAAGTGCCGCCTCCACCAGCATACTGGCCGACGATGATGCAGCACCACCTGTCGTCAGTCTCGCATGAGCATTGTTATAAAACGAGTTCATGAACGATTGAGAATGCGCTATAGAGTTCATGTGCATCTGCTGCTGGTGTGAATTTTCCGATCCCACTCCGTTGTGGTGGAATTGCGTCATTTGACCTGCACCCACTGCACCGGGATTGTTCGAATCGACCACGTCCAGAAACGATGAGTTCTCATCCTCTTCATGATTGATGGGGTGAGCATGATGATCCGAAGACGTGGAACTCATCAATCTCGCAATAAAATCTCGATTTGGCAATAATTTACTTGGATCATCAACACCGCCCGGCGGCACTCCCATCCCGATATTCGTTCCTGGATTATTCGACCCAAACGCTCCTGCGACATTCACCCCAATCGAAGATGGACAATCCCTCACCATATGACGATCATCATCGCTCATCCATTTTTTACTACCTTTGCTGACGATCAGGTTTTGACGCTGCATCATCGTATGTGACGGAGGTGTCTGTGGAGCGTTTGCCAATTGCTCATGATGTCTAAAGCTATTCTCATGCTCGTTTTGTTCTTCAGGATTGCCGGTAGGTATATGCATTTTATCAGCACCGTCAGCGCCATCTACAATCGCAGCTACCGCGGCAGCTGATGCTTGATGTTGCTCGGATATTCGCTGAGCTGTTTTGGACAAAAACGTCTCCACTAAGCTTAGCTGGGCATTTTGTTTTCGACGAACTTGATCCATGTGCTGCTCTTCGTCATCGTCCATTTCGTCTGCATCACCTTTGGGGCTCATTGTTCGCTGCTTTTTCTTCCGCTTTCTTCCCACATCCTTGGTGAACATGTTGTTAATTTTGGACGACAGCAGTGACAGATTGGTCTCGTTGCGACAGAGGTCTTTGATGGATTTACCCGATTTCTTGATGCTTTCGAAGATGTCATCCGAGAATTCGGTATCACTCTTGCTGTCCAACATGCTTGAGCTGAGCAGGGAGTTTTGATCTTCCAGACTTTTGCGACGTCGTCGTGGTACTTGTTCTATAGAAAGAGAATTAAATTTATGATTACTGGCCAACTTCACACCGGTTCGAATGAAAATAGTTTTCTAGACGAACTCAAACGAACATGAATTCGGAGGCATTCGCTTTGACTTGACTTCTATCAAATTTTTAAGTTTTTTTTTGGTATTTAGGTTAGGTTAGGTTTAGGTTTATTTCATAGATGGCACCACTGAACACAGGTGAATAATTTTCATTATTCATAAGAATGGGGCTGATGTCTTTGATTGTTGGTAATAGTGTGCTGTGTAAGGTGTTTACGGTTCTTGCAAGGCTAAGGTGAGCTACCTATTTTCCATTCCTAACCCAACTTAACTAAAAAAAGGAAATGGCGGTCTTACTATCGTGCTATTCAAAAGTTCTGGCAATGGTTTTGTTAAGTCTCCTCAATATTGCCTACAATATCCTATCTGCCTTAAGATGTGAATGTTTGAAACCGTTTTCCAACAACCTGATCGGCTCTTATCAGTGCTGTCTTAGGCAGAAATTAAACGAAGAATTGCCAACCGCTGTTTCTTCGGGCTAAGAAGACCATTTAGTAATAAAGCCATCACTTGAACTACTTATAAAATCCTTTATCAGACCCAGATAATCCCCGTCCTGATCAAAAGCGGATGAGGAAATCCTTCGGCGTTTTGTGAGAAAAATCTTCGAAAAATGTTCATTCCCGTTTGCGTTGAAAAGCTATGGAGATCAAGATTCAACCTAGAACTGTACGAGCTGTACAGGAACACACCCCTAGTAAATAAACTTCACATTGGACGTTTAAGGTGGCTAGGGCATTAAGAGCGAATGGATACCAATACTCCGGCTCTCAGAATCTTTGATTCCCATCCAGACCCAGTAGAGGAAACACTCGTGTAAAGTGGTGGCGCGTACAAATAGAAGCCGACCCCAACCAACTTCAAATGCGTAACTGGAGTCAGTTAGCTAAAGACCGGGCTAATTGTAGAGGCCCAGGTTCATTCCGTGGCGCCACCTATATAAAAGTGCGACCCAATAATGTTTTTTTTTTCGGATTAAGGGGTTTTAGCAGACCCCTCCCAGGAGATCAAGTAAGAAGAGATAGGAAACTTTCGTACGTCTTCCCCTTTATCACCCGATTTCTTACGTGTCGTTTTGACACATAAATTACCAGGGCTGCATACAAGTGTGCATCTGGTTGGGCCGTGGTGGGAAATTTATTTGTCAAAATCCTGGAAAATTCCAGAATTAGCTTGATGGCAAAAAACATAAAGTCCTGGACAGTTTCGTATCTATTCTTTACCTAATCTCTGGCCCTCCCCACCATTTAAAACAACTGTGCACTGGAAAACTGGAGGCACTATTCGTGAGAAATAGGGATACAAATGAAATTCTTTTTAGGCAAACTGGAAGAAATCTCAATGCGAAATCAAACCAACTGCTGAAGGCATAATCCTTAATCTTGAAAAGTTTTTAAAATACAACGTGTCCCCCAAAGTCAACAAAAACCATAATACTCCAGTCAAGATGGACCATAAAATGCTTCAAAACATAAGTCAAGTCGTAGTCGAAAAATATTTCGTTTATTAGATACGTTTTACAAACAAATATGTCAAATCTATTGTAAATTTGTATAACTTTCCTACCTTGCACAAAAGTGCATAAGCCGCATTACAGTCTAGCATTTATGAGCTCCAGTCTCGTAAGGTTCAAAATTGTTTACGGTTTGATGATCTTAAGGCATATTCAGAATGTATATTTCGCCTTTTTATAGAAACTTTGAATTCTCGGTTTTTGTACTCATCTTGAACTTGCTGAAGCTTGACAAGAACATTGTTTATAAGCCTTGTGTGATTTCTTTGAAGCATCGCAATACGATCAAACAATAGCTTCACTTCGGCTTCAGTTTGTGGTTCATTCTGTTTTAATTTAGGGAAGTTTTTCACCTCGTCCTCGTCTTTTAGTCTAAAATCAATGGAACGCTTTATAGCTTTGCCGGATATTGAATCATTTACCTCTATTACGATTTCTATTACAAGTCCATCCAAGTCTCTTTCCATTTTCTTTAACTTGTCTAACGCACCGACGCTGATGTTTTCGTCTAAAGCCTTGGTCAGAATTGAGTAGAAGGATTCCATTATACTTGGATGAAGTTAAATGTTGACTATGTGTTAGATGAACAGAACGTTCGGTACTTATAGGATCAAATACGTGATCAGGTAGCATAGGGAATGATTTTAATCGAATTGATTTGAAAATCTACCTGCGCCCGTTTGCATATTAACGTGATTAGAAAAGTATTCGTAGAAGTAATTATAAACGATCAGCGTTGCCTAATCAGCATATAAAAATGTGGTAGATCTTTAAAAACACAGTTGAGTGATCAGAAGTGTTGCACTTACGGATCCCTCATAGATTTTTCTCCATTGACTCAGTTGATTCGGTGGAAAAATATTCTCAACAGAGGGTTACCATTACTGTCAAATAATAGTTTCCTTACTTCGCAGCTTATAATAATGATGTATTCTCTTCGTATAGATACAAAGTGTCCAGTTGTATTCTTTTAGCAGAAAGGATAAAAAAAAATCATCAACAAATTTTAGTCTCAGCACATTGCAGAAAATCTCAGCTCTGCCATGAGAGGAATCGTGATCCCCTTACGGCTACGTCGTAGATCTTGAAGTGATCCGTAAGTGAAACACGCCTTTTATTCAGAAAATTTGACATTTCATTTGAGTATGCAGCGTATTTGTTTATTTTCTTATTATAGATCGAAACAATAGGTCTGTTCCCGTACTAAACAATATTTACTGATTATTACTGATTATTACTTATTGCCTTTCCCGTACGAAAAAACAAGTAAAAGAGAGAGCTCACGAGAGAGCAACAAACTACCCATCCATAAAAATCTGTAAAAAAATTTACTGCAGAAATTTCTGTTGGTAAAAACAGTAAACTGTCAGTTGGTATCTAAAAGGACAACTCGATTGTTTTGACAGGTGTTTTGTGTCATTTGTTCTTTCAAAGACATGCAAAATACAATAAATACAAAATACAAAAATACATAATTTTACTGTTTTTTACTTAAACGCGTTCCCATACTTTTTGGTAATTTTGTCTCTTTCTGAGATAATTTACCCCCACTCCAAGAAATTTGAGAATTTACAAATTTTTACTGCAAAAGTACGGGAACAGACCTAATATGTGGAAATAATTTCAGAAACTATAATAAAAGACAAGTGGAGCAGAAAAATAAATCGAAGGTTTATTGAGGTTAAAGTCGAGCGAGGGAACAATGGAAATTATCAAAGGACGAGAAGGTGATGCTTTTAAATATCAAATATACTTATTTCCATCGAGCGTGATTTCATTCCGAATGAGTGGCGTTTCGCTTCACAATTTTACATTCCATAACGCGGAGTTTAGATGAAACACAATCCAAATGATTTCACAGTTGACTACAAATTTACTATATTCCCCGCTCAACGAGGACTGTCTCTAATTAAAAAACATATGAGAAGGCTTCAATCCGCTGTGCGGATCGTTGAATACCCTATCCCATCCTATCCATAAAACTAAAATCCCCAAAAAAGTGGGCATGGCTAAAAACACGATGTGGATAAAATAGAAAAAATGATATAGTGACAACAAATTCTTCAGACTGCTTATAAAAAACTTTTACGGTTCTACAAAAGACAAGGTTTTCTCCTGCATATGTTATGGGGTAGTGCATAAAAATGGTTTTTATATAAAAACGCCCCCAAAAAGTGGGCGTGGGTTAAAATGGTATAAGGACGAAATGTTCATATTAATAATGTTAATGATTCTGCATCAAATTTTTTTTCGAAAAATTTAAAATTTGACCGAAAACAGTTTTTTATTGAAAACGCCCCCAAAAAGTGGGCGTGGCAAAAAACTCTATATGAACGAAATATAGATATTACGATTCTCTAAATATGCTGTTTAGACACTTTTTTAAAATTCTTTACGGTTTTGGCAAAAATTACGTTTTTCTAAAAAGGGGGCGTGGCAGTGGGCGGATTTCAAAAATTTTTACACTTGTTCTGGTGACTCGCACAAGGATCCTATATACCAAATTTCATTATTCTAGCTCAAAATTTAAGGCCCAAAAATCGGTGACGAACAGACAGACGGACGGACGGACGGACGGACGGACGGATGGACAGACAGACATGGCTAATTCGACTCAGCTAGCGATTCTGAGTCGATCCATATACTTTGAGGTATGTGTAGCAAAATTATTTCTCTATGTTACAAACTATGTATCAAAACTAATATACCCCCCTATGGGATAGGGTATAAAAACAACTTTAACGATTAAAATTGAAAAAAAAAGTGTTTTTATGATCTTGAAATGGGTTAATGTTGCTAGGACCGCTTTATAAAAAAAGGGTTTCGTGAAATAACGCTTTTCGAGCTCGAAAAGCCGGCGTACAAACGTCTCCGGAAGCTTAAAAACAACCTTACAGAGGTTGTACCATCATAACTTCGGTTATGCTTGTGAATTTTCCTTCATAATATCTTAAACAGGCTTCTACCCAAGCAATCGACTGCAAAAATACTCAACCTCCGCGCAAGTCCATATAAGGCCTACAGAAATACTTGCTTGAAGACCAAAATACCAGCCTTTAATCTTCACCGACTTAATGGACAAGCGCTCTCACTCTCATCCAATGACAAATATCTAGGGACATCCTAGATACTAAGCTTAATTGGAAAACCAACATAAAGGGTCAAGAAAGCATGTATAGCTTTCTATGCCTGTAGAAAAACATTTGGCAAAAGATGGGGCCTACAACCAAAGATGACACTTTGGATGTATACAGCTGTTGTTCGGCCGATACTCACCTATGGGGCACTAGTCTGGTGGTCTTCTGTGAGTATAGGATATATCATTGACAATCCTCAATTGTCAAAGCGGATATTTTCTGTAATATGTTGAGACTACATTTTTTAGATTCGTCTCCTCACCCATTCTGCTAAAACAGTATAACTGGTTGTTATGCATGTACCTATACCTACTATGCACCACGTATGGAATTCATCATTATTGTAAGCTGCGAAGTAAGGAAACCGATTTTTTTGACTGAAAAATGTCGCCTCTGATGAGAATGTTGTTCCACTGAATGAAAAATCTCTGCTGAGGCAGCGATGGAAATCATTTAAGGGATCCGTAAGTGAAACACGCCTATAATAGTTTACGAAAAACTAAAAAGAAAGTGGCACATATAAAGGCGATGCAAAGCAATTTTGAAGCGGCTTGGGAAGAATATCAAGCCAGAAAAAAACGAAGGTCCTACGAAATAGAACTTGCAATCCTAGTCACAGGGGCCGGGCGCAGGGAATTTCTGATGTATGTATAACCAATGATTATGAATTCTATACAGATGACGCATTGAGAACAAAAAACAGAAACTTTTGCTCAGTAGCTTCATGGTACGGGCGGGCGGTGTGCATGAAAACACATGAAAAGCAAGAACAAAAACATATGGCGGGCTGTGCCAGCACGACCCGCCATAGAACAATTTTTCTTATATGGAGTGCGTCATCTGTATAGAATTCATCATCTTTGGTATAACGCAAGCATTTCCATCAACTGCTAATTGAGTATAGGTCCGGTCGAGAACTTTTGTGTAAAGAAAAATTAAAACTGCCAATTCTCTCATATCAAGAGAGAATTCTCTAATTTAAAGGAAAAGTACCCGTATACATTCGCAAAGAAAAATGAAAAACGTTTTAAGTATTGTTGAGGACAAAATTGATACTTTAACAGACTTTATGAAAATAGTGTTCCCACCAATGAAAACGTATTTCAACTTTAAAAAAATATTTTTTTCACTGGACCTCCTCATGTGATGATCTGACAAATCATCAGAGCACTATCAACTGTCAAGAAAAGAGTATTTCAACTCAACCGTCAGATTCGGCACAAAACAGGAGCTATCGCTAAACACGATAAATGGTTGTGAGAATAAGCTCGGCCCTGGGTATTAAGGATCATGTTATGATCAAGAAAGCAAATACCAGACACAACGGGGTGTCCCGAAAATCTGGCCCATGTTCAACAATTTTATGTCTAGTTTTTCCCAAGATATAGCATATCAGCACCACTATAAGTATCCCTACACGACACATTTCAATAGGCCTACTTGCAGATTACGCCGTGCTAAAAATGACATTTGCAGAAGCTATTTGGACAAGAAAAAGTAGGACAACATCCTTCGCATGTTCATTAATTAAAAGTATTTTTAATTTTTCTATTAAATTTAAATTTGTTTTCTAAACGAAAAAAGTAATGTTTGATAGCATTCCAGAAACGCATCGCATTTTGGCTGAAATCACGAATTTTGCTAAAATAACGCATTTCGACTCGGTGAAAACGTACTAATACACATACCCGCGTATAATGTGACTAAAACAAAGAATAATTTTGTTTTTATGTCAAAATCCTAAGCTGTCATTCTTTGACATTTGCTTACCAGCCGTAGTTCTTCGTTAAGAAAATAGCGACGAAAAAAACAAAACTACATATTTTTTCGTTCATCTTTTTAAAACATTATCAGAGAAATTTCCCACTCATGTTTATACAAATTTAAGCTTAAACATCTGTACACGAACGGACCTATATATCGACAGACTGATAGGGCAATAAACCAACACACCTCGAGCAAGGAAGAGGTATATAAGGCTCCCTCCCAGTTTTAAAGAAGTTAGAGCAGCCTTCAAAAAGCTCAAGCTCAAGAGTTACAGGCAGCCGTTTCTGATGGATTCCCAGTTTCATTCTTTAAGGTGAGGTTAGGTTATAATGGCTGCACGTGACGGGCGTGCGAATTAAGAAAATGAAAGCGTGCACGCGTTAAATTTGCAACCAAGTATCCAATGACGAAATAAGTTTCTCCATCTACAATCGCTGCAATTATCTCCAATTTATGCAGCGATAATTGGATATAAGATCCTATCCACCGTATTGGACAAACTTTCGGCCTGACAAATCGACCGTATTTAGATGGATAACTATGGTCGATCGATCGTTTCATCAATTGTATGGACGTGTTAACGAGGACTAGACAAAGTTTATACCATCACCAAACTGTCGATCAACAACTTTGAACAAAATGTCACATATACCAGAGTCAACATGAACACCACGAATGACAGCTCGTGGATTTACGACGAATCTGGACACCGATTTTATTTAGGGAAAACAAATGATATAAAAAATCTTAGCCCGAAAGGTTGAAAGTCCTACTTTACGCACCGAGTGCGAATGAAATATTACGCATCTTCGAATTAATATTTGACTCCGTTGGCGAGGAAGGCGAAGATTCAACCGTGAGCGAATAAGTACTAGTAGTCAACTTATCGGGTTTGAGGCTAAAAAAAAAGTCTGTGCCTCAGGTTTAAAGGTCAAGCGGTCGCAAAATCCAGAAGGCTTAGACTGTACGACTAAAAGAAATATGACTAGGATCGAAGAGAAGCCTGCCTTGGTTCAGACAGAGACACTAGACGAGTAAGAAGCCCGTTAAATAAAAAAAGCATCATCGCAGTCTTATTTTAAGGCGGTATACTTCACCGCCTTAAAGTAGGATTGCGATGATACTTGCTTTTTACTTAACGGGCTCTTAGCCGTTTTGAGCGAACTTTTTCTTCGAAAAATCGTCTGTCCCCGTTTTCATCTTCGGGCTGTGAACTTTACGTGGTTTAAATTTCTCGGAATGTATAGAATTAAGTTTTCGTGTCCAATATAATCCTCTCTGATATAGGGAACTCCGCTTAAAAACGGAGACATGTTATTTGTAGTTAAAAGAGCGAAGATCGATCAGTTGGCTAAATATCTGTAATAGTCCAAAATGGGTGATCTAGGTTAGGTTTTAGTGGCTGCATGTGATGCGCGTGCACCCTTAGACCAGGAAGGTTCGTTGTGATACCACGTGGATCTTTCGACTTTTTCTAAAATTCGTTTGTCTAAGTGAACCATTCCGAGCTTACTATGAAGCGGAGGAGGTTTCTGACATTAATATTAGCCAGGTGACCTGACCAGTAAAAGAAGTAGTCTCCTAGTTCTTTTATTGGAGAGAGCTGTACAAGAGCAGAGAATATGAGGAATACACTCCTCATCTTCATCGTTCAAGCAGCTTGTGCCATAGCATATTTGGGTATAGGCCTAAAAGATGGTATCGATCATTGATCTGTCCAGCATTATCTGTCCAGCATTATCAAGCAGAAAGAGCGTTTCTGGTTATAGTTTGACCTGAGTTGTAAGAATATTAGACACTTTGTGCCGTTTATCCATCTGCGGTTTGCTTTCTGGATCCAGTTTGATTGATGATTTACATGTAGGTAGGGGCATGTCTATCATTTTTACCGAAGGAAATAATATAAAAGGTATCATCCAGTCTGGCAAGCTCATCCGTCTTAGAATTCCCTGGGATATCTCCATGGCTATCTATTTGATGATTTTGATCTGTTCGATCTGTTAACTTTGATATTGTTGTATCACTAGCTTAAAATGTTTACATTCCCTGCCAGTAGAATGCCACTTATCTATCCACGTCTCGCAATGATGTGGACAAATCATTCGAGATGTATCGCACTATCGACAATTACAGGGAGGGGCATACAATTGTATGTCCCTCCAACGTGCATAGAATACACATGCACAAATGAGCGTTTGTAAGAAAAAGCTGGGGTCTGAATCCTAACAAACCTGTTGTGCCATTTATTTGTAATGTCATTTTCGTATCTATTACTATGTATTATCCAACTGGTTACTGGAGGCAAGAGCAACTCACCCCTATCGGGGAATCCGTTAGGAAGAAAATTTTCTACCGAGGTATACCTTCGGATTAGCATTTCGAACAGATTTTCCGACGAAATGCAACGCATATGATCGCTCATCAGTGATAAGCGTTAAGTCAACAACTTTTGACAACTATGCGTTGAATTTCCTCCGTAGTTGTCCGACGAAGATTTTTTGCGGAATCAATCGAACGCAATCGTATGGTTTTTTTTTATTTTGCTCCGCAACGGATACCTTCAAAGCAAATTGAGTTACGATTGGATCTGACTTTCGTTTTGGAAATTGTTTCGAACGTATACCTCGATAGGGGTGACTATCTCGTTTGAACTAACCTACCTAACTACTCCATTTTTCATGTGTAAAACGATTCGATTGCCTAAAATGTCTATTGTCCCCAAGAGCTCTTTGCTTCTACTACTTTCTAAAGTTCCCCCAAAATATCCTTAACATCCCATGCCTTGAACTCTAATCTGTCGAACCTGCTGCGCCAAAAAAAAATTAAATTTTTCAATTCCTGTAAACATTTCTTACCCAAAAAGTCCACTTTCATTCCGCCTGAGTACGCATCGAACGTATACGCTACGCTGCGTTCGATTTTCGGCATCTGTTCCTGAGTATAGTTGTGAACTTTTTTATAATGAAATTGAAGACACTGCTTTGTTGTAAACGCCGCTGTACACTCAGACTCCGCGCATCTGAAAGAAAACACAACAAATGTCAGAAAAAATCATATCAAACCTCAAATCTGACGTTTGGTTTATACTTAAATGGCCGAACACCCGAATGTGTAAGCATATGAATTTTCAGATTGCTCCGATTTTGGAATAGCTTTTGACATCGCGGGCAACTGACCACAGCTGAGTTCCGGCTGTGCACCTCCTTAGAGTGGCGCTGCAAGGCCGCCCGTGATCCTAGAAGTTTTGAACATAATTTACACTGAAAATCTCGTAAAACTTCAGCCATATCTAAAATGAAATTATGAAGAAATAAATTGCTTTTTTGGTGATTTTTGAATGGAAAAATGAAATTGATGAATATGTTTGGTGTTTTGGTATAATCAATTGGTCTAATTTGATGAGAAATTTTCGTTTTGGAAAAATAAAAAGGGGGATATGTGTGCGTGGTTATGATTGAAACTAATGCAAAGGTACATAGAATGGGGCATTAATGAAATAAACGAAAAAAAAAACTGCCCATGTGTCATTCAATAGATGGCGCTGTGAAGTGCTAGTGCCATTTATGACAAGTGTCACTCTCGATATCGAAAAGATGGATGATATTACTGACTGATTTTCGAATGAGCGAACGACAATGGGACATAAAAATACTTAAATGCAATCCAATAAGTTTCTATAGATATAGTTCCCTCTTACCGCTATGCATTCGCTTGATGTGCACCTTTAATTTTTGCGGCTGA
Organism: Rhingia campestris; assembly: GCA_932526625.1. Classification (NCBI taxonomy): domain Eukaryota; kingdom Metazoa; phylum Arthropoda; class Insecta; order Diptera; family Syrphidae; genus Rhingia; species Rhingia campestris. Next base: position 56,319,240 of record OW052182.1, on the reverse strand, counting down.
CAGAATTTTCGTCCGCAAAAATCGCATAAAGGTCTTGCACGTTGTGGATTTGCACTGCATCCATAGGTGCGATGCATTTCCAAGTAGTTGAGCCGCAAGAAGAATTTATTACAAAACTGACACTGGTAGGCGCCTTTACCTTCGTGCATCTCGGCGGCATGCTTCATTATGTTGTCCTTGCCCAAGACTGCTTCGCCGCATACTTTGCAATGGTATTTGCGAATTGTTAAACTGAACGAAGGATCATGAAAGACCGAGCAATGTGTGCGGTAATAAAGAGGATGTTCGAATTTAAGATTACAACCGCCACAATCTGAAATATAAATTTTAAGTTATTTCTCAACGCCATCTATTGATCAAATTGTGCACTCACTTGTCTTTTCGGTGTGCTTCTTACGCCACATGGTGTTGCAATCATCACTCCAGTACAGCAGTTCGAAACCTGGCTTTAGCTCCCGACATGTCACCAGATACGCCTGCCGATCTATTGAGACGAGATTGGCAGTTCGTTCTTCATATGACAGGGCGGGTCTAATAAATCGCAACCAATTCGACGCATTCGGATCGTCGCAGGATATTAAATCTGATTTGCGATCACCTTCGCAAATCTCAAAGATCGTCTTCATGTTGCTATCGTCGGGGATATCGTTTACTTGAACCGGCTTCCCTATTATCGGACCCAACTTGGTCAACGACGGAATGTCAGACTTTGCGAAAACCCCATACGTGTTGGCGTCGATGTTTCGCAGTTCGAATTCATTTGGCATCGAGGCTTCCGCAAATGTTACAGTTATCCTTCCAACGCCCTCTGACATTTGCGATGAGTTATCATCATCCAGATCATTGTCCTCGCCGCAATCATCATGCCTTGGAGCGGTATTTTTCAGTTTTTCCAGCGCTTCGATGTTCTTTCGCTCAATCCAAGTGGACAGATCAACGGTATCCTTGATGTAACAACCAGCATTCCGTAGGGGACAATGTTCATATTCATGCAAAACGGTACACTCTCGACAGGATCGTATTCCATACCCGCCGGCACCGTTCTCGTTGTGTTCGTCATCCTCTTCGATGAAGTTTTGCTCGTTTTTAATTTCAGTCGCCAGCATACCTTCATCTGCTTCGTCGTCGTCTTCTCCTTCATCGTCAAAGTCGTCTTCTTCGTTGCCCTGTGCTTCTTGTTCCGGCGGTTGGGTTTGTTGTTGCAGCTTGAGCTTTCCATTAAACGAAGCCGCCTTTGGAGGTTTCTTGATCTTAGATCGATCACGTATTCGAAAGTTTTTATCAGGCTCATTGATGATACCACCATCTTCATCATCATTATCCTCATCATCCTCATAGTCATCATCCTCTTCTGCGTCACTGGGATTGAAAATCTGGTAACTTTCGGCGGTGGATTTCTTTAAGCACAGGGCACCTTTAAAGCTTTCGCTTTGTATGCTAGCCGACTTCTCGGCCAATTCGCTTTTGATTTTCTCCGCGATTCGACAGTCCAATACTTCCGGCAGGGTATCATTGTCCAGGCTACTGCTTATCGCTTTATCCTGCGCATCGTGCTTGGGAAGCTTCAGAGAAAAGTTCGGAAAGTTTTTCGCTTTCGTAAAACCATTTAGCGGATCATGAAATTGGACACGCTTCTTTGGCTTAGGGCTAGGCTTTGTCAGCGGCAGTGGATCATTGCAATTTTCCGTTTGACTATTGCTGAAATCCTTGGCACAGAGATTTGATTCCAATTTGAAATTGGGAAAGTTCTTAGTAGTGGATGATATTGACGGAAGGCTGCAAAGATATATTCAAGAAAATTAGTACCAAAATAAGAATTATAAATAGAAGGAAAAGATTGTCTATCCTAAATAGGTGGCCAAACTTCTTAATCGATTGTTTCGACATGAGAGTCTGTGAAAAGCTTTAGAACGCCTAGACTACTTTTTTTAAGAGAGCATTGTAAATGATAATTGAACAGTAACGGCTGTAACTGTGGTTCTTTTTTTTAATATTCTACATTTCGCAAGCCTTGTTGTGGCCGACCTTAAGTGTCTACTACAATGATACATAAAACTTTGCGTTGCCAAAGGGGCTTGTAGTGGCCGACAAGTCAAAGTTCAGTTTGTTTTTGAAGAATCCCAAATCAACAAAGGAATGTTTCCTACAAGGCATTTTTGTAACGGGTGATTTTTTAAGAGGTTTAGAAACTTTTTTTTAAAAAAAACACAAAAAATTCGAAAAAATGAATGAAATATTTATTTGAATCGATAGTTTGAACCTTGCAATTTAATGTTTAAATATAATTTCATGCAAATGTTGACCACGGCTGCGTCTCAGGTAGCCCATCCGCTGAGTCCAATTTTGGCATACTCTTTCACACATATCGGCCGGTATCTCACGAATGAATGCATGGATGTTGGCTTCCAGTGCGTCAATCGAAGCGGGCTTGTCCCTATAGACATTAGCCTTGACATACCCCCACAAAAAATAATCTAATGGTGTCAAATCGCACGATCTAGGCGGCCAATTGACCGGCCCGAAACGTGAAATTAACTGTTCACCAAACTCGCCTCGCAATTGCGCCATTGTTTCGCGTGCTGTGTGGCATGTGGCACCGTCTTGTTGAAACCACATATCATGCAAGTCAAGAACTTCCATTTCGGGCAAAAAAAAGTTTGTTATCATCGCTCGGTAGCGTTCACCATTGACAGTAACGCTGCGATTCGCATCATCTTTGAAGAAATATGGCCCAATAATGCCGCCGGCCCATAAACCGCACCAAACAGTGGCTTTATCGGGATGCATTGGTAGCTGTTGCAATGCTTCTGGCTGATCTTCACTCCAAATGCGGCAATTTTGCTTATTTACGTACCCATTCAACCAAAAATGAGCCTCATCGCTGAACACAATTTTTCGATAAAAAAGCGGATCCTCGGCCAGCTTTCCAAGAGCCCATTCACCAAAAATTCGGCGTTGTAGTAGGTCGGCTGGCTTTAGTTCTTGCACCAGCTGTATCTTAAAAGGCTTTACGCCCAAATCCTTCCGCAAAATTTTCCACGTAGTGCTGTAACAAAGGCCTAACTGCTGGGAACGGCGCCGAATCGACATTTCGCGGTCTTCTGTCACACTAGCTGATACGGCCGCAATATTTTCTTCACTACGCACAGTACGTAAACGTGTTGGTGGTTTAATGTCCAACAAAGTAAATTTGGTGCGAAATTTGGTCACAATCTTACGAATAGACTGCTCAGAAGGTCGAGAATGCCGATCATAAAATGGAAGCAGCGCGCGATGAACATTTCGAACCGAGCACGAATTTTGATAGTAAAATTCAATAATTTGCAAGCGTTGTTCATTTGTAAGACGATCCATGGTTAAATTGCAAACCAAACTGAAGCTGTTTGACAGTGACACAAGGTACTAAACACACGTCAGCTGTCAAAACCAGTGTTGCCAAAACCAAATCAGCTAAAAAATCACCCGTTATAACCAGCATTTTAAAAAGATAGGAGCAGATGATATCACTAATAATTCATTAACTAAACCTATTACCTATGACTGATAGCAAAAAGGCAATAGAAGTTTTAATGTATAAGGGCTGCAATCTCAAGAGATCGCTCATAATTTGGACGGTGATGTAAACCCTAATCTCTCATTTATCAGTTGGACCTCTGATCTGTGGAAGAATGCTGATATATGTTTTAAGTAAGGAATTAGCCCTATATGACAGCTGTTCAGGTGAAGACACAAAGCAAGAGCGTTGCTTTCTGGTTTTATTGGGCAGGTGAAGGGAAGAACATAAGGAGGTGATCAAGGTTTTTTACGATATACATGGAACGCCATCTTTTATTTCAGTATGTTAACATTGAACAAATTTTACATTTTTCAAGCGATTTACTTGAGTAGATGTTTCACGGGAGATGTTTCATTGGAGATCGTCGACATTCCGTTCATCTACGCCCAAGAAGTTTCAATGAACGGTTTGAAGAGTGTTGCCGAGAAACCACATGTGTCGTGTCGTCACCCAGGGTCATCTTTTTGTGGATTTTGAAGGATGATTTGTATTTTTTTTTCGTATAAAGTGCAATCGACTGAAAGAATACTGCTTACAGAAGGCTCACGCCACTGGAAAACGGCCAAACAGCCGCTCGATTTATTGACACTGAACCCGATTTTTGGAATGATATTTGATGATCGGCGCTGGTAACAACCAAAACAGCCGCATTTGGGGACAAATGAGATCCATAAAACACACTTGTATGACCAAAAAGTTACTATTTCGACCGAAGTTTGCGCCAAAACTATTATTTGCTAAAGGCGGACAGTCGATAGGAATCGTTATCGGTGAATGTTGGCGGTTGTCACGAAAATTCCTTGTTTAAAAAAATGGCGACATTGACTAGCCACCCAGATCACCAGATTTGACCACATCGGACTTCTTTTTGTGGGGTTATTTGAAAACTGAAAACTCATGCCGAACACACATCATGGGACCTAATGTGTTTCATTGTCATTCATTGAAAAACAAAAATCTATTTTCTGCCAAAACTTTAATTAAAAATCAAAATGTTTTCGGAGAATCTTGTTTTAAAATTCATAAGTTTTATTTTAACAACAACAACAATGATTCAGTCTATAAAAAAAAGCCGCAAAAATACATAAAAGAAATTTTCCAATTATGCTTTTCGATTGACAGCTTAAGCTGGACCCTAACCTCAAGTATGTCTCAATCCCCACTGTAGTGACAGAACAACAGAATTTTCTAATGATTGGTAAAACAATCGTGTTTTATGTTCTAATGATCCTTTCAATGATAGCTTAAAATGGACACTATGTCATTCTGTGGAATGTATCAAGAGAAGTGTTCGCTCCCATAAAATGAAGTTTACGAAGCGGTTTCGAAAACTTAAAATTTATGGAAAAATGTCAGTTTTTGATGAAGTTTTCAGATGTTTTTGTAAGAACTTAGTTTTAGGTTCATCTTAAAAACCATAACAAGCATGCCATAAAAAATACTTCAAGTTCGGTAACGATCAATAAGAAATATTCGGTACCAAAAAAAGGATTTAGACAAGGTAACCAGCTTTCATTTGGTCTGTTCCTAATTGAATTATTCTTAAGACAATTGTGCAACACTTATTAGCCAACACCAGAAACACAACATTCAATAAATCTGTCAAAAACTAGCATTTATACGAACGTCGCGTCGTTTTAATTAACATCATGACGAGATCAGCTTAATATAATCATCGTGCTTGCGAGATTATGTTGCAAGGTTTTTCAGTGCTGAGCTAACTCAGAGTCACCTAACCCCGCATTTCATTTAATCTAAAGTTAACTCATGATGCAGTTTTCCAATGCAAGATTAAATTTGAAACTATGACTGCGGATGACTCAATATGGTAACACTGATGATTTATTGATTTTGATTTTAAAAAGTTATCGAAATGTATAGAATCTGTAACAGTACAATTATCAGCTGCTTGGTTTCCCTTTCCCCAAATAAATGAAAATGCTGTTGTCTTTTCCTTCTTAAAACCATTAAACTCAATATTTCAAACAATTTCGAGTTGCTGAGATCGAATCTGAATATATCGCACACGTTTTTTTTTTTCTAAAAAAAACTAAACATAAATGGAATTGAAAATTATTATTAGCTTGTTTTTTATCATCTGTCAGAAACATCTGATCATTTAATCCAGGGTTAACTCATTAAAATTGCTTGATTAACTTGAAATTAACTCTGGATTTAAATTGATTGAAAAACTACGTTCTCGAGTTTAATCCTGACACTAGCTGATTTTGCACTGAAAAGCCAGGCATTTTAAAATAGAGAAGAGACAAACTACACCCGCAGTGGAAACCCAACTAACAATTTCGCTTCGATAAAGCACTATCGAAGTTTTTTCCCCTCCAGCAACATTACTTGTAGGAAGTCTTTGTCACACTTTTAGGAAGCTATTTACTTCTATAGGACTTCTTTAAATACCTCTAATAAGCCTAAAAGAAATAACTTTGTTTGCTTATAAAAGGCCATACAGAAGCAAATTATAGGCTTCGCAAAAAGTAATTCCGAAAATATTTGCAAGCCTTATCGAAGTCGAAAAACAACATTATTTTTTTATTATTTTCTTATAGTATTTACTTTTATTAATTTCAATTTCAATCTCTTATAAATTAAAATCGAATTCGTTATTATCAAAGTATGAAATTCAATGCAATTAATTATATAAAAACTCTCATCTTACTGGGATTCGAACTCGCGTTCTCTCGCACGGTAGTCCAACACGCTATCCACAGGCTGTACTCTCGAACATGAAAGACGATTAAATACAACACAGTTCTTGAATCATGTTGATTCATTCTCCGGTAGGTACCCGATCTTTTCACCTTTTTTCCCAATCTTTACACCTTTTCCCTATCTTTAAACCTTAGCTTTTTTAAGCCTTCATTCGTAAGCTCTATGCATGCTATGCTTCGGATTAACTTCGTGCGAAGTTATACCGAAACATCTTAACTTATGGTACATCTCCGGAAGCTTAAAAACATACTTACAGACGTTATGCCATCATAATTTTGGTTAAGCTTGTGAATTTTCCTGCATAATGTCTTAAACAAGCTTCTACCCAAACAATCGACTGCCAAAATGCTCAAACTCCGCGCACAAGTACTATATAAGGCCTATAGAAATAATTGATTGTGGGAATTAAATATTTGAACCTTATAGAAGAATAATTGTTAGTTGGGAAGCTATAACAATGGACTTTCCTACATCGTTATTAACATTGACAATGACTCCAGAAACAAGGAATTCACCTGCTCGTTCAAGCCAAAAAGCAATTTAGTGAAAAAAAACCCTACTCGAGCTACTAAGGTGATCATTACACTTCATTACGGTGAGCATGGACCATATCAAAAGCAGATTCTTTTAAAAATGTAGTTCCGTTTACAATGACGGGCTTTTGAAAATATCATTTAATGATTAGCTTTACAGTTAAAAAGCGACATATATAGGATCAACTCATAACCCGAAAGTCGAAATGTTTGCTCTACCGGACCCTAATTCTACCAGTCTTCCTAGAAGCGCCGACTGCCGAGTCCTGTACGATAAACAAGAAAGCGGAGCAAACATGAGGTACATTCGAAAGAATAATAGTGAACGGTGAATGGAGGTGAAGATCCAAAGCGAACTTTATGAGCTCTACAAAAGTTTAAAACACGTCGAGTACATTGGTTCGGACACAACGATCGAATAAACAATACTCCTCCAGCAAAGAGAATATTCGATTAACAGACTACAGGTAAGAGACCACAACGAAGATCAAACCATCGGTTTAAGGATCAAGCGATCGCGGATGCCAGAACGCTTGCATTGAGCAAGTGGAAGCAGCGTGCCCCGTATCGAAGAGGAAGCAAGGCTGTCTTGCCTCAGGCAAATATTCTCAACGGGTTAGGAGCCCGTTAAGTAAAGTTAGGTAGATATGAACCATAACAAGCTAAGCTTTAAGCATTTCAGATGGTAAGCACATCTAAGACTAGGCGTACATCAATGCAGCGGCTCATTTAGTAGTCGTTTCCAATGTAAATGATGGACACAGTAGAAAAAGACCAAGCCTTAAATATCGGGTCATTAGAAACCGACCAACGAGATTGAGGCCCAGCTTCACCACGGATAGTAGCGAAAAGGGGAGATACACACCTAACTATCAGATAATAATAGATAAAGCATTTCGTCACATTGTAGTTATAAAGTGGTACAACAGACTCATTAGGACGCAGGACCTAGCTTTCTTACCACAACATTTCAAATTTGCGTTTGAGAATCTGACGAGACTTACAATTTTATGCCGAATTCGAATGGTTTTCATGGGTTATAATCCATACGTGTGTTGGTAGTAAATTCATTGGACTAGGATTTAAAGGAACAAGTTTTGGTTTTTGATGACATGATGGATGAAAGTTCAATCCATACTTTGTAGATCTACAAATGGTGGTGAACCGGAATATGAACTTAAACAAAGTAGACTCAGTTACGGTATTTGTAGAGTTCGATGAGTAACCTCAAAAGCCTACTCTATAATCCTATAACAAACAAACATATTTTAAAAACATAAGGGAAGGCTACAATCCGCGTGCGGATCGTTGAATACCCTATCCCATCCCATCTGTAAAACTAATGTCACAAAAATGTGGACATGGCTTAAGACACGATGGGTATTAAACATAAAAAATGACATTGTCACAACAAATTTTACGGTTCTACAAAAGACAAGGTTTTTCTCCTGCATATGTTATGGGGTAGTGTAAAAAAAACGCCCCCAAAAAGTGGGCGTGGGTTAAAATGGTCTAAGGACGAAATGTTCATATTAATATTACTAATGATTCTGCATCAACAATTTTTTCGAAAATTTTAAAATTTGACCGAAAAACGTTTTTTTATTAAAAACGTCCCCAAAAAGTGGACGTGGCAAAAAACTTTATATGAACTTAATATAGATATTACGATTCTCTTAATACGCTTCTCAGACACTTTTTTTAAAATTCCTTACGGTTTGGCCAAAAACTACGTTTTTTTTTAAAGGGGGCGTGGCAGTGGGCGGATTTCAAAAAAATGTTTACACTTGTTCTGCTGGTAGCAACAAAGAGCACGTGTACCAAATTTCATCATTCTAGCTCAAAATTTAAGGTCCAAAAACTGGTGACGTAATGACGGACAGACGGACGGACAGACATGGCTCAATCGACTCAACTATCGATTCTGAGTCGATCCATATACTTTGAGGTATAAGTAGCTGAATTATTTCTCTATGTTACAAGCTATGTATCAAAACTAATATACCCCTATGGGATAGGGTATAAACACCTTGCGAGGTATGAAGAGGTATGGATTACTCTCGATAATTCGGATCTTGCTTCTCAGATAGGGCATTGTAGACACAGTGGGGATGTTTGTGGCTTCTTGCAGTATTACCACTGAAATTCTTTAAACTTTAAGTGATTGCAGAGCTTAAGGAAAATTATAGTGTCTAAAGATTTAAGGCCAGGGTCTATTGAGAAGGGATTGTTAGGGCTGGCTCTGAAGACCAAAGATCCGAGCCAAGAGACTGTATAGCAGTATTGAAATATTGAGTCAGGAAGGGTATCAATGGGGCAGGGTCTAGGTAATGCAAGATCTGGTAATTGTAAGCTAGGATAATGAGGTTGTAAGACAGGGTGAAGGAATTGTTTGGTAGGTTATATAGAATGTGTAAGACTGTGCAGCTATTGTGCATGGGAAGGATTACTAGATTACTTAATGTACAACGCCTTTAGCAGCCTTGTTCAACTTTTTGAAGATCCAATAAATATTTCAAAAATTCATATAATCTGAGAAAATATCTTATATATCTTAGATATTTTCTCACATCAGAATAAGAGCCATTAACAATGACTGAGTTAAAGACTTCAAAGTGATCATGGAAGAGGCGATCTCCTGGCCACACCGCCTTATGCTGACAGATCATACAAGGTGCCAACAAAAGTTCATTTAATTGACAAATTTAAAACGATCCCTTTCAACCATCAGCTTAGTTGATCATGGAAGATGTAGACCAAAAGTTTTGTGAGATTTCCGACAATAACGTTGTTTAGCTTTAGAGTATGCTCACTCTAGACAACGACACTATTACCGTGACATTTACCATGGTGATGGACACATTAGGCTTAAGCAGTGTTTAATGAAAAGGAAGTGGCATCTTAAACTCAGTTTGAAAATTATATGTACAAACGGTACAAAAGATCCACACAAATACGCTGAATCCATTTAAACGAAATACTTGCTACAGTTGGTCGTTTGTGCCAAGTCATCATCACTGGTTCGGCGGTTCTGATCATAATATCGCGAGCCGTAGTATTATCACAGTTCGCGTCCGGGCGTTTCTTTAGTATATCCTGGGCCGCAGTAGAGTCTACTTTGTGCTTGTTATCCACTTTGAAAAACACATTCTAAGCAAGGGCACAACCCTCTTCAACCTACCTACCTACAACCCTAGCTTAAAGAAGCTAGTATATGCTCAAGAAATTAGTTTTCCAAATTTCCTGTAATGCCTTAAAGGACTTGCCTGATTTCGATCGACAACCTTTTTGGATCTGCTATGGGTAGCACTAAGGCAGAAATGAGTTCAAAATATCTTCATGAAGAGGATCGTCAATATGTTCTACTTTTCTATTAAGGGCTCACGAACTTTTGAGGGTTTTTTATTCTCTTATGGATCCTGAGGACTTTGATTTTAGTTTATCGGTCCAAGCACTGTGTGTCCTGACGATCCTTTTTTTTTTATGCCAAGCTCTCTGGACTTAATAGCGTAGTGAACCGCTGCACAGAAGGCAACCGTGGCCACATTTTGGGAATTTCTCTGCGAATGATCTGACAAATCATTCAGGTAGTACATGTTAATATTATTTAGTTAGGATAAAACTGGAGATCCCTCAATCTTACACACGCTTACTAGAAAAAGCTACGCTCTGGGTACTTATAACCCTGTTGCGCCAACAATTTGTATTATCCTGATGGTATCCGCGATCGCTTGATGCTGGAACCAGAGTTTTAGTGTTTCACGCAATTTAGAACCAGGGATTCAAAAATTCATCAATTTGTCCAAGGGAGTAAAGACAAGAGTATGATGCATCGCCAGAATCATCAAAGATTTGTTGGTGTAACACTTAAGGCTGTCTTCAGTTGTAAGCTCTTGAATGCAAAGTATAAGACTATGTCGGAAAGAATGGAATATCGTTGCAATGGCGCTTGATGTATTGGATGATCAGTTCTATTGGTACTTCATACACACATACAGTTCACAATGTTGCGGTTCAGAGCTACGCAATTAGTGTCATGGCGTCATTTAGCACACAACCATTTATGTTATTCAAAATCATTATGAAGTTCGCAAAAGTTACATTCCAGAAAAATCCTTGAGTGACTATACGATTTACAGGATCTGAACAATATCTGTATAGCCCAGATCGTGTGGAGCCGCACTTAAGTATCCATATATTAATCCTCCTCAATCCAGTCAGATACAATAAATAATTCATGGGGCCTCGCAGATCCCTATGCGGGTTTGACGCCTTATCTGAGCGATAACAACCCATAAGACCTAACTTAATCATACATTCTTCAAATAGAACCCCCTATTTAACTCCAATCCACATATTTAAGAAGCTTCTCATGACAGTTTTATACTCTTGGATGTTTGTCAGATCTTCGCAAGAGGTGGGGCAGTGAAAAAAAACGTAGGTGTTGTTAAGTTCGGGATTCAACCAGCGCTTAGTAGAACAAACCCACTAACTACTAGGTCACTGCATCCACCAACTTCAATTTGCGCAAAAATGAGCCATGTTCTTCGATTAAGTCAATAACGGGCCGACCCGTTTAGGGTCTCTGTCAAATCAGTCAAATGAAGCTTCTCGTACTCGCCGTTTGGAATTGCTTTTCACTCGTTGCTCCAAAATTATAAAACCAATTGAATGAAATAGCTAGGTTTTAGGCTCTGTTCTGGACGGTTAATTCTATCGATACTTGATCTCGATCAATGAAAACCGCGATTCTTCCAGGATGTCTTACGAAATTTGAACTTCAAACTCACCGATTGAGTTTTACTTGACACCCATATTGTTGAAGTAAGGTATTTGTTTTACGAAAGCATACGTTTACTTTTGAATTTCCTAGCTTACGTAAATAAAAGAACACAAAGCTATCACCTTTCAACCACAACCCAACAAGTCCACCCTATTTTCCATTCTTAGAATCGACGATTAAATTCGGGAAAGATGCCAACACTTCCCTCAGAAGCAAATAAAAAAAACTAGCACAGTCATATTCCATCAATTTATCATGCCTTACACGCCTTGTGAGAAACTTTCTCAAATTAACTTCACAAAATACTCAACACTCACCTTGAACTTCGTTCGGTATCATTTTCAGCTAAATTCAAGAGATATGCAACGAACTCAACGTCATTCTTGAAGGCCAGCTTCGTCCTGGTTAACTCCCACTTTTCCGCATTTTTCGTGCCAATGTAAATATTTTTACTGTAATTCTGGTGGCGATACTTTTTACTGGCACTACCACCACCACCACCACCGCTACCACCACTACCACCATTGGCACTGCCACCACCACCCCCCAATCCACCTGTGGTCGTTGCCGCACTATTATTACTAAGACTTGCACTCGCACAACGAACATCATTAAAATTATTCACCAACACATCACTGCTCGCTGTACCGGCCCCCGCCCCGGATGTACCCGCACCGACCCCACCATTGCCGCCACTACCACCACCGCCGCCTCCACTGGTACTCCCTATTGCCGCGGAAACTGCATCTAATGCGTTACTACCCTCATTGTTGCAGTTCGCGTTATCGCCGCCGCCTATTTCGGAAGTCGCCTGTGACGAGGAGCAGCCACCATTAATGCTGCCACCACCTTCACCGGCGCCACTGTTTGTCACCGAACCGAGCCCGCCGCGATTCAGGAATATGCTGCGCGAATTCAAACTGTTCTCTGAGCTGTCGTTAAAGTCGAATGCACTAAAGTCCGCGTTCGATTTCGACATGGCGATTCCTTGTTCCTTGCCTTAGCTTCGTTGACGTCCACCACCCCCCCTGGCCAATACACTTGGCGTATGTACTTCTTGATCACCGTCGTCTACACGTATCCGTCTACATTCGCTGCGCGCCGATTCACATTTTATTTATAGGCGATGATGGGTGATGACTTTTCATCTCTCATTTCGAGGATGCTCTTGTCCTTCTGAGAGCGCCTTCCATATTTTTGCATGAATTTTTTTTTTCTTTAATTTTCTGTTAACACTAAACCACTGTTTTGCAATTTTGCCATCTTTTATCGAATTTGAAATTATTTGAGTAGAAAATACAGGAGACGCACTTTGGATGAGAAAATTCCTTCAAAGGATTGCACATTCATGCAGTCGAACCGTCACCCGTGCGAAGGGATGGGCCAGCGCCAGCAGAGGCTTTTTTCCCCGAACGCACTTTTTTGTTGAAGAAAATTCACAAGCGAAATGGAGAAAACACTCCTCCGGATGCACACACAGTCTGTACGCGATGAAGGATAATGGATTCCGAGTCCAGCGCAAAATGAGGAAGAAAAAAAAGAAACGGAATGGTGGAAAAAAAGCCTTGGTCCGAACACGCTCGCGAAAATATCCTTAATCAATATTGAATTGTACGGGTATTTAGTGAGGAATTTCGTGCTGTTATCCTTGTTTATTTTTTGTTTTACTTTAAAACCCCGCAAAGGACGAACAATTGAGAATTTATTTTCACAGAATTTATTTTTATTTTTTTGGGTTTTTTTCGTGCCACTTAAAGTCGGAACAAAACTTTTATTTATGTTGGACAAAAGTTGCTGTCAGAACGAAAGTTTTTGCCACCCGTCTTCGTCCTGTTTTGCACATCTCGTTCTTTTTCTTTGTCGTCTTTTTCTGTGTGCGTTTCCTTTGGTTTCCTCATCTATGTTGGCCATTTGCTCTAGTGCTCAGTCGCTTTCGTGTTTTATGTTGGTATCCTTTCGGAATGTTTATTATTCTTGTTTGTGTTGGTCGTAAATCCTGTGTAGTTTATGTGTAGTCATCAATATTCGGTTGCGTGGGGGTGTGTGTATGTGTGACTTTCTATTTAAAGAGAAAGGCGCAATGTGACAATATGGCGATTGAGAGAGAGACAATCCGTTTGGGCATTTGTATGTGTTGGTGTGTGTTTTTTTTCGGGGGTGGAAAAGAGAAAGCGCAAGAGCTTACGTGAAAGCACAAGGGAAGGACATTTGAAAAAAGATGTGGCGGTATTTTTGATTTTGTAATAGATTTTTGATTTTGATTTTAGAGTAGATGTAGTACAATCGGGTTTAAGGCTATCTAAATATTATACATTTTGATAAAGTGGCGCCCAAAGATGCGATAGAGCCGCATATACCTTGACAAATTGCGGAATTGGCAGTTCATAAGATAATTTGTAATATACTTTATTGGCTAGTGTTATTTACTAAGCTCTAAAGGTTTTATCTCCATTATCTCAGAGATTCTAGGAAAAAGCAATCTCACCAAAACATGAATTATCTGTCAAAATGTTTTGTATTGTTTTCGCGGTTTTTTATCGTTTCATGTAAACGTCAACAAATTTTCGTCTCAGAAATCTAGTACAAATCTATTTTGTAACAGTTGAGGAATTGTGTTCTACTTTTTCGGAGATTTTTGATGGCTAAGTAAGTAGAATTACTCAACGAAGTAAGGTGGGAAGGTTAGAGTAATAAGTAATCGTATTGAAAAATCTGAAATTTATGTAAGTAACATCCGAAGGAAGGGTCCTTAAAGGCTAAAATGATTTCTTAACATTTCCATTTGCAGTTAAGAACTTACATGTTATATGCAGTCATATCCTTAGTAGTGCAAGTGATTGCCTACTACTAAATTGCCTTCATAGCCCGAAGAAACAACTGTTGGCAAGAGTAATTCTTCGTTTTATTTCTGACGAAATGTCAATGTCAGGGTTAATAGCGAAACTGAGGTAGACAAATAGCGTTTTCGATTGGGATACAAAAAGCACTCTTTTGTTACTCTAGAGCACTCTTGAAGAATCTGGATTCCAAGTGAGATTTGCAACTACATGCACCAACACAAAAACATTTAACATCTGACTTATGTCAGTTTGAAGTTTGCATTTCGCAGTTTGATTTGTGTTTTTTGTGATTTCTGCGAAAACTACAATTAGAAACTAAAATATTTTTGGATAATCATATTCTATAATGAATAAGCTTTGTTTTGACATCAACTCGCCAATGGTCGAATTTATAAAAAAGCCGCAATGAGTAAAAGAAAATTTCAAATGATGGTTTACATTGATAGCTAATAGCTATAACTGCGGCCTAAAGATAAAGAATAAGCTGTCAAATGGCACACTAACACACACACAAAACCAGAGTAACCTCTTTAATGTTCGATTGGGACGGGTAAAATCTGAAATCTGAGAGTAAATCTAAAAATCCCAATCGAAAACGCTAAAAGTCTCTAACTGGCTCGAAGTTTTATCTGTCAATGGTGACGTTCTGTCTAATTTGTCGGTGTTGTGTGTCGTTTCGTGTTGACAGGTTATACGTGCTCTTATACTCATTAACTGCTAAAATCATTTTGCCCGCTTCCTTCTCTATACTAGCAAAAGTAACTGTGACATCACGTTGAGTCCGACCAATTATGCACCGATTGTGCTTCTTGTGTTGGTTTGGTGGTTAAATGCACAATCCTCTCAAGAATCAGATTAAAGAAGTCACTTGACAGTGAATCGCCTTGCCTAAATCCTTTTGAGGTATCGAATGTGTCGGTGAGGCCGTTTCCGACCATGATGGAGCAGCCGGAATTCTCCATCGTCATTCTGCACAGACGGATGAGTTTGGGTGGTATACCCTATAAATGCTGTCGTATGCGGCTTCAAAATCGATCAATAGTTAGAGGATCTCGATTTGGACTTTTTTTTTCAGGATCTGCCGAAGTTTGAAGATTTGTTCAGTTGTGGACTTTCCTGGCCATAACAACACTGATAAGGCCCGATCAGGTTGTTGGTGAAAGGTTTTAGTCTCTGTAGTTGGCGGAGTTCAGAGAATCTTTTTTTTGTGATCATGATATTCCATTCAGGCCTTCATCCAAAAAAATTTCCTCTGGATTTTAAAGCTCGGTGCGTGACCGTCATTTACGGCATCCTTATTCAGGTTAAGTTCCGATATTGCTATTATTCGTCATCGCCGTTTATCAGTCTGCCGAAGTGGTTCTTGCATATCCTCGACAGGATTCTGTTCGAGCCTTGTATCCCTTTTTTTAAGTTTTACACTTTGGTATAACTTACGAGCTTCCCTGGAGTGGCACCTCTCTAAATCCTCGATAACGCGCTTTTCTTTCCGTTTTTTCTTCTTTCTGAAAAGCCGGTGTTCTTCCATTCTTCTTTGCCTATTGTGCTCAATGGCAGCTCACGTCTTCACCTTTAGATTAGCCTTGTAGGCCTCGTTCTTGTCTGCTAGCATCTGTCGGCATTCTTCATCAAACCAAACATAGAAGCAGTCTTTTGCTATGCTTTTCCTTCGTCATAGCGTGAGGGCATATAAGGCTTATATTAGTGAATTTCGCCTTGATGTGGATTGTAACAAGTGTTCGCTAATGTCTTTAAAATAAAAGACTTCTAGCCTGAGTCTGGCATTTGTATCAAATTCACATCCGAATAGTCACTGTTTCTGCTGACTATAACATGGTCCGTATGGCACTCTTTTTCATACTCTTTTTGCCTGGCCCATCCCATATCGTATTTCCTGGTTGGAGGTAATGTCTGATCACATTCCAAGAGCAGATACGAACTTCATTTTTTGTTTTTCCTTTAGCATGGTCGTTAACAATAAAGTCAGTCTTTTCTGAGGCTCTTGGTTGCTTTGAAAGAACCCCTGGAGTGCCAGCTCCAATTAATTAGGCCTATCAAGGTACCGCTGCCGTCTGGGGAGGTTTTTTTTTGATAAGCGTGTATTGGATAGGGTATTAAACGATTCGCACAGCCTTCATATATATTTTTTAAATTTTAAATTTGATATCCAGAAAACGAATTGGCTTAAATTTGACAACCTTGACAAATCAAAAATAGGAAACAAGATCCCAAACAGCTCAAACTCATCTTTTTGCTAACGACCCATTAATTAGTTGTCATTATTGACATCTCGTACTTAAATCAACTTGTTTTTTTTTTTTTTCATTTTGTAAAGTACATGACATGTACATGAGTCAAATACGCAGAACAACCAGGAACGTCTTTGAACGTCTGTTCCAATTTCCATCAAAAGCCCTGTTCACTTGTCTAAGTGCAGTAGTGACGTACCGTAATTAGGTGACAGCTCATCAAAGTCTATTCAGACATAGCTGGACAAACAAACGGATGTTAATTGTTTTGGTAAGTGTAAGGGATTGTCCTACAAGTGTTACATTATTTCTTTTTTTTTTTAAGTTTTTTTAAGAGAGAAAAAATTAAGAGAAAAATCTCTAATAATTAAAAGGGGGGAATTTTGTGACATGCGCTGTTAAGGCAATAATTTCTGTTAGCAATAGCAACCATGTTGTTTTATTTTCATTGTGACAAGCGGGTTTCAGACAGATTGGATTTATTTTTTGTAGCAAATGTTTTGAGAATAATATAACGGGGCATGATTTTTTCATTATTGTGATAGTTTTATACTGACAGTTTTGTCAATGACTTTAGAAAATTGACATTTGACATGTAAAATATTCACGAGTGTCAGATGAAACAAACTCGGATATGCCAACATATCAGTATTTATTGGAGCTGTTCACGAAATTCAAACTTGCTAAAGCTCTTAAATGTTTGGGGTAAAAATGTTTATTTGGGTGCAAACACAATCGCTTTTAGGAATTTCTAGTTGAGGGATGGCTTTTTTAAGCAAATTTTTGTATGGTTTTCTTTTCGATTGAGATTTAATTCCCTAAAATTATTATTGAAACCGATAAAATTGCTTTTTCAGTTACTGCCCGGGTAAAGTAATATGCCTTTCCAATTAGTATGTTCCTTAGCTAACTGCTACAGTTTCACACTTCAACTTGATGCAGTTTGATTCTTCTAGTGCCCGACAATTAAGGTCAGGTGTTCCTCTATTGAATTCAGAAGTCAACCAGTCAAAGAATCAAAGACTTTGGTTCGGTGAGGTTTTTGCCGACCCATATGAAGCAGTGACCATATGGATTTTTTTCCTCGTTTCTAAATATTGGCGTTACAGTTAATTTTATTCTATAAGACCAGGACCAGGCTTTGGATGTTTTGGTGAGTCAAGATGCGTGACTTTGTATTTGCTAATGAGTAGGACCTCTTTAGTTTTTAAAAGCAGCTGATTGTCAAGGTTACACCTGACAATCAATTTGGAGAACACTGAGCGGCCATTTTGTAATATCTTTTTAAGGATATTTAGGTACCTACTTTTCCCGTCATCTGCATAACCAATCTCTTTCTAGCTGCTTTGCTTTGCACTTGCATAAGTAATCACTTTCAACTTATTGCTCGTTTACAACCAAATTCCACAGAAGAGGAGATATGGCAGTGGATGCCACAGTGGAGAAGAGAGGCTTTTGGAGTGACACTGTTAATAGGCCTTCGTTAGATGAGACTCCTCATGTGATTTGTAGCTGATTTATTAATACTTCCAATAAATTATTAAAAGCTCTGAAAATGCATCAATAATTCCATCTTCTTTAACGCAATCTCCGTTTTATTGGATCAGTATTAGATGGTTCCAACTCTCAAATTGCAAATAAGAAAAAAAGATGTTTAGCATTGCCAGGTTAGTGCCGATCTTTGCCTACACTGTTCTACAACACCCAACCAAAATACACGCATGATTGGAAAATTCAAGAAGCTACTTACTTACTAAGGAATTCCTTCTTCAAACTAGCAAGGTTCAATTATAACATAATAACTGATACCCAATGACCACGCACAGGAAAGAGTGTTCGTTAAAAGGATTTTTCGGGCAAAATCATGAATGTCATTTTCACCATGATGGTCAATCGTCAAAATTGTCGCAGTTTGAGAAATAAAAGCATCCGCAACGTGTCACTGATTGGTCCAGGCATCATTCGACCATGGGGCTGATCATTCTGTGAATGGATATCGCCATATGCCAACCAAGTTTTTTCTGCCTAAATGGGATGAGATTGATTTGAACGACATGACTTGGTCGTGTTCGCTTTTCTTTCGCTTATCAGAATTTGCTATCTAAAGGGTCCGCCAATTTGAAAATGCTATAAAAAAAACTGCTGAATATTTTCTCAAATTTCTTTTTTTATTTGAAAGTACAATCCTTCCGGTTAATAATGGAAGATAATTTCATTCAAATGGCTGCCTCGGCTGGCCATGCAGTAGCCTACACGATCGGTCCAATTTGTAAGCACATTATCGATTATGTGCAGCTGTATTTCACCAATGGCTTCACGAATATTGTCCTTTAAAGCGTCAATTGTCTCTGGCTTGTCGGCGTAACACTTATCTTTTACGGCACTCCACAAATAATAGTCCAAATGTGTCAAATCGCAGCTCTGAGGTGGCCAAACGACATCAGCTCTGCGGCTAATAATGCGATCTTCAAAAACAGGGTGCTAAACATCGAGTGTAGCTTCGGCTGTGTGGCACGTAGCGCCGTCCTGTTGAAACCAAATGTTGCCAATATCCTCCTCTTCAATTTTTGTGAACAAAAATTTGTTCAACATGGCCCGATAACGATCGCCATTGACTGTAACGGCCACTCCTTGCTCATTTTCGAAGAAAAATGGCCCAATTATGCCTATGGACAAAAATCCGCACCAAACAGTGACTCGTTTTGGGTGTATTGGCTTTTCAATGTATGCGTTCGGGTTTTCTGTGCCCTAAATGCGACAATTTTTCTTGTTTACATACCCGCCAAGATCAAAATGAGCTTCACCTGAAAAGATGATTTTTTTGGCAAAATCGGCATCTTCTCTAAGTCGATCTTAGGCCCAAGAAGCGAAGCGAAGTTCAAGCGTATCCACAACCATATTCGTTCAGCGGAAGGACAAAACTAATTATCTGTCAAATCAGACATGAGCTAAGTGTTACCATTCACGAAATAAGCACTAGTTGAAAAAAAAAACGTTAGATGGCGGACCCGTTAGATCATGTGATTTCGATTTCTGAGATCCGTTTTATGGGGTTACTTGATATCAAAAGTTTATCGCAACAAGCCATTATTGAATGGTTTGTTCTGAATGACAGCGGAAGATTGTTTGTCATCGTGGCCTAACAGTCTGGAAACATGGTTGTTCCATAATTCACTTCATCTATTGTGACCCAAATACGATTTTTCCTTGTTCATGTTGATAGGATACTCTGGTAAAACTAACGAGCATCATTAATGAAGTAGCAGTGTAGAACTTCTCTATATCATCAATCGCGAACTTTTCTTGGTATTTGTTTTATTTTTCTAAAAAGCGGTATTCTTCCTTCCTTCTTTGCCTTTAAATCTCTAACCTTTGCCTTGTAGGCTTAATTTTTGGCTGCGAACATCTGTCGGCATCCTTCGTCAAACTATACTGCTCTGTTGGGCGGGCACATCAGATGGGGCCGATCTTATTGCCTGTGGCCACGATGTCAACAGGCAATAAGAACGCTCTTCGCATTAAATGCTGGTGGTATGGTATTGACCAAAAGATTTTGAAAATATCTGGGCGGTCTCTTGCGATTGCAGACTTTCGACAACAAATTTGTTCACGGTATTTTGCTTTGTTCAAACAAGGAAGTCAATGTTAGCCCATCGGAAAGTTTGAATATCAAAAATATTGAAAGGATGCCTCTTGTATATCTCAGTGTAGTCAATTTGATTGACCGATTCTAGGTTTCGTGAACGCTCTATCCGATTATTATCGGTATCGCTCATAATTTGTGTCCATCAATAAAATGCTTAAGTCGCAAATTTGGCCTTGATGTGCATTGTTAAAATGCGTTCGCTGTTGTCTTCAAATCAGAAGACTTCTTGCATTAGTCTGTCGCTTATAAAGAATAAACTTCCGAATAGTCGTTGTTCTGCTCACTTAAACACGGAACGCCCTGCTTTTACACGACAAATCTTCATATTTCCAGGATGATAGTAATGTCTGCTTTGTAGTAGCTCAATACTTCCGCTGGTTTTGTGGGTGCAACTTTCCTGTTAAACGTTCTATCATTACAGATGCGGATACAAACTAGTTATCCTTTCTTCGTTCGAATGATCGTCAACAGTAAAATCATTCCTTTCCGAAGCTTTTTGGTTGCTTCGTAAAAATAAGGAATTTCCGTGGTTGTTAAACCAAAACACAACCTTTAATCAATAGAAAGTCTGTAGTGTGAGGGGCTTTACATCTCCAACATTTGGATCAGCGTATACCGACATCTATCATTTTATTTTGTAGGTACTTCAATAGGAGATACTCAGAAGAACTTAGAGAAGTCATCCGACCTTCAAGATATGCAGCTAGCACTATTCAGTTAGCAGATTAGTTGAAGTATTTTAAGACTTGACATTGCCAAGATAGCACTCACCAGTGTAACCCTCTTGTCCTACAACACGCAAGCATTTGGGTGGATATTTCTGCGCCATATTAGGTTTTCCAATAAGGACGGGTCAATGTTGAATTGGAATAAAAAAATCTGTGTGTAAAGTGTTACCAGTTTTTTTATTTAAAAAAAAAAAAATTTATCTGGGTACTCATTCCGTAACTTTCAAAACGATAATCGTTGACTATTATAGTGAAGGAGACTATAAACAAGATGGCCGCCATAGACTCTCCACATCGATCCATCCCTATTGAATAACCCTTTATACGGCAGTGTGCAAATTGCAGCTTATTTAGAAAATACTTGTCAACAGTTATGTTAGGTTAGGTTGGTGGATTGATGGAGTAGACGGTGTGCATCTTCCCTCATCACACTTATGTCAATATAGACCCATTGTGATGCCCGTTGGTTCCTGTGTGTGGTTGGTTCCTTCATTTATTCCGTTACAGTCGCTTTCCAGCCATCAGATTGTTGTTGCAAAACTGAAAAGATTAGAGACAGGGATTTTCGATAGATCCGTGAGGTCGTGAAAAAGGTATTTACCTAAGGTTCCTATTCTTAATTGACTGAGGCCAGGCATCGGCACAGAAATTGGAGGTATTTTTTCGTCACCGCAGCCTCTACAAAGGTCTTCATCTTTTAGATGCATTTTCAGTTTAAAGTAAGTTGTGTCCAATTAGAATCTCTACTTGTGTCGAAACAGATTTCCTATTTCTTTGAAGTAGTTTATGGGTTCTGGCTTTGTCATAATTAGGTCACATCCTTTTGGATGTTTAAGAGGTGGAGAGGGAGTTCCTCCTGCTTATGACAATATTCAGTGTTTTCTGTCCCACATGTAATTTGAGGTCACATAGTGGCTATTTGACAGACTGTTCTGCCTGATCAATGCTTAAGGCTGATCCTTTTCTCTTCAGTTCGTCAGCAATTTCACTACCCTGTATGCCCCTGTGTCCGGGAACCCAGCAATAACACTATGGTGGACCCCAAGAACCTTTAGCTCTTCACGACAACGCTTCACAATTATTTACAGCAGAGATTGCCTTTATTGCAGCCTGGCTGTCAATGAAGATTATGATATCATCTGGTGGTATCGCCATAATTAAGGTCGCTTTGGCTGTCTCTATACTGCCAATATCTTGGCCTAGGAGACACTGCTGTGCTAAGGGAGTCGAAAGGTGATGTTTAGCTTTAGTGTTTCTGAAAACACTTCAGCTCCAAAGCCTACATCCATTTTTGAACCATCAGTGTAGATGGATATGGTTTCGGTGCCCAGTTCGTTCCTCTCCCACTACCCTCTACTTGGACAGACGCAGGAGAATGGTCTTTGAACTCCTGGAACTCCTTTTACTTTCTCGGATGCAGTGATACTATTACGAAACTCGGAAGATCTCGACAAGTTCAAACTGCACCGCACAGCAATATCACTTCAATAATTCCGAGGAAAAGATTTCCTGCTTCTCTCCAGCTTCTCTCCGTTCAATTTTCGGGACCTGACGGCATACTGCCAGTTATTCTACAGCGAACGCGAGACCAGTGCCATGCTGGCATCAATTTTTAGAAGCTGCTTTATACTTAAACGCGTAGCCTACTCGTGAAGATGCGCTGGTGTTAATGGTATTTATATCGAAGGTTGGCAAACGCAGAAACGAGACCGCGAAGGACTTTAGACCAATCAGTCTAACCTCCTTTGTACTAAAACTCTAGAGCGTGTTCAAGACATCCACATGCGAAGATTTCTAGAAGAATCTTCGCTATCCAAATCACACCATGCCTAGCTCAAGGGCAGATCCACCGAAACGGTTCTCCACGAGGTAGTGCGAACAATCGAAAAATCATTAACTATAAAGAATACACTTTAGCCTCCTTCTTAGACATAGAGTGAGCTTTCAACAACGGCCTCACTGGAGCTATTCTTAAATCTCTCTATATCCAGAGAAATCTTTTAGCCAATAGATAGTCCCTATGCTCGGAACAAGAATTATCCAGTAAAACCTTGGCAACAGTCATTTAACCGAATTTGCCCATAGAGGAACGCCCCTCTACTCTGGCTAAGGGTTATGAATAAAATTCTAGTTAAACTGTAAGAGAAACGGGTCAATGTTGTCGCGTATGTGGATAACGTGGCGAACTTAGTGTCAGAAAAATTCCCCTCCGTCATAAGCGAAATTTTGGGGGCTTCCCTATACAAGGTAACCACCTGGGCTGCAAGTTGTGGCTTCCTGGGTGTAAACCTATGCAAAACGGAATTGGTGCTATTCACCACCAAAACCAAAATACCCGACTTCACCCTCCCCCGCCTTAATGGTCAACCACTCACACTATCGCTAGGTATTTGGGTATCATGCTTGGCCCAAAACTTAACTGTAAACATCGAACACAGAGTAAGGAAGGCGTGTTTATGCTTGCAGCGAAACCTTTGGAAAGAAGTGGGGACCTTGTGGATGTACACAGCTATAGTACGTTCAATTCTCACATATGGCTCACTAGTATGGTGGCCCGTGTTGAGTAAAGCCTACAACCTCACAAAGCAAAAAAGGCTGCAAAGAACAGCCAGTATAGGTACCACGGGTGCTGAGGTCGGGGCCAACGGATGCCCTTACTGTGCTATTGCATCTCTTGCCTCTCAAGGTCTCACGTGACCTTGCATGGTCCCGCTTCCAACTGACTACATGACACCCACACTAAGCTTCAAGAAAGGCTTCCTCGTAAGTTTTTCAACCAGAGCTCAGTGGAATACGAATAAAGTAGTAAGGGATTTTGACACGGTCGTCTACACCGATGGATATAAGATGAACTGTGGGGCCCGGTTTCTACTCGGAATCACAGAAAATATCAGTTTCATACCGGCTACTGGATCTTGCCAGCGTATTTCAGACGGAACTACTGACTATACGAGAGGCTTGCACTCAACTGGGGCGTTACTCTACACAAAAGCAAAATATTGCTATCCTCATAAATAGTCAAGGTGCCATTAAGGCCATCAAATTGACTACCATATCCTCCAAGCTAGTGCAGGAATACCGGAACGAACTTGCCTGTCTGAGCGAACGCTTCAGGGTCACACTTCTCTGGGTCCCAGGGCGCAGTGACATTGAAGGAAACGAGCGCCAGACAAGGCTCAGCTCTACAAGGCTCACTTGCGACAAAGGTCCATATCACTGACAAATCCACTATACTTTCTGAACAAGGTCAACTCCAAAAGGAGAAGGTTAACAAATTGTATCATATCGAGGAAGATATGGCCTACCTACGACAAGGGCAGAACAAACGACAACCCTACTGCATATAACCTGCTCAGATATCGCAGGAATTACGGCGGTGGTTATGGGGTACTGGCCAATTGGAGACCATGCAGCCAAACTTGGGATCCCATACAACCCCAAATGAAGCAGTTACGGGCACGCAAATGAGAAAGAAACCCCTTTCCCATTTCATCTGCAAATGTCCGGCACTATCAATGGCCAGATTGCGTGCATTAGATAAAAACACTCTTCGACGACCAAAGCGACATCTCGGTTAAAAGGATACGAGATCTTATCAGTTTTCTAAACTCCACAGGCTGGATCTGCAAGGTGGGCCAAAAGAAGTCATCCGATGTTGCTTGGCTCTCATTTTTTTTCTAAATGAAATGGCAGTGTGTGCCGTTGCTCCGCCCTGTTGGTACCACATACCCTCCAGTCCTAATTCGTCCAATTGCGGCAGAAAAAACTCGGTTAACATGGCCCTATAGCGCAAACCGTCCACTGTTGTCGTTTGACCAGCGGCGTTCTCGAAAAAAAAATGACCCAATGACTCCTCCAGCGTGAACAGCGTACCATGCAGTAACTTTGAGCGGGTGTGGGGGCTCCTCGTGCATTTTCTGTGCCCCAAAAGCGATAGTTTTGATTGTTCACGTACCCGCTGAGGTGGAAATGGGCCTCATCGCTCATTATGATTTTGGTCGAAAAATCGTCCACTTCGTCCTCGAGATTGAGGATGGCTTGGGTGTAGTTTACACGCGTTTGGTAGTCGACAGGCAGCAGGTGATGCACGGACTATACTTTGTACGGGAACATGCGCAAGTCTTTGACAAAAATTCCCCTTAGGGACGACCGGCTAATGGCTTAATGCGAGGCATGGTGCGGCGTCAGGTCGATGTTTCCGGCGACAGCTCGACATCCTCGGCAACATCGGCGATATTCTCGGCACATCGGTCGCTCCGGGGCCGGCCACTCTTAGCAACGTCTCATGTGGTCCCATACTCTTCAAGATTGGTGGCAAAACGGCGCAGTGTTTGCGCAGTCGGTGTGGGACGGCCGGGGAATCGGCGACGGAATTCGCGCTGCGCCAACACTACAGACGAATTGCTACGCAAAAAAATAGGCACGATTATTCCGCGTTCTTGGGGAGTATATCGCTCCATTGCTTCTTCACTTGTATTCTGTAACTGTCTAGTCCACAAATGTCAAAACAGATTTGACAGAGCATCTTCCAATAGGTTGATCTATTTTGGCCCACCTTGTAGATGCATATTGTATCACTCCCTCAACAATCATCATGAAAAAGGTCACACGAGTCGTGGTAACAAAAAAGCACTTCAGTGCCACGTGTTCATGCTGAAACGCCACATCTTCCTACCTAAGGTTTTTGAAAGTCAGGGTGAGGCAGCATGTAGTCAGAGTCCAGGTATCTGTTTAGAATTTGAGCGTGTCCTTCTTAGTTCATTTTTTAGCAGTTGAACTGGCTTAAGACTTAGAGCACTTTTGGCTGCAGAATATTGCATGTAAAGGTCAAGAGGTAGCAGGTTTAAGCTGTTTTTCAGTACCTCTGTTGGTGTATAGTTCTCATTGCGCTAGTACCGCCCACACATGATTCAGTAAAGGGCTTTGTCCATTGTTCATGCTGCAAGTGGCAAGAGGTCTGACTCAGTAAAGCGCTTTGTCAATTTCCCAACCTGCAGATGCGGCAGAATTCATTAGAATTTACATACTTTGGTCAGTCAAGTATTCTCTATCTGAGTTCGATTATGCTCCAATGTGCTTATATGCCCACAAGCCTTTATAAAAACGCCAATTACCACAGACTCAGCATACTTGCCAAAGTAATCAAATGCCAACAAATTTGACTGATTCATCAAAACAAATCAGGGTTAACCATCTCGTTGAAAGTTCCTCCAGTCAAACAGAAAGCTCTAATCTAACCGTACAAAGTTACAGCTAAAGAGAGTCTAAATCGTCAAAATCCGCACCACCTAACACTCGACTCTCTGGAACGATAAAAACGTCGCAACCCCCTCCCCATACAAGAAAGTAATCAATAAAATTGTCAACTTTCTCTTTTAATTCGTTAGTTAGTTCACCCACCCTCGCAGAGTCATAAACCGAATTGACATCGACCACGACTACATGTCACCCTCCGTGACTTGAATTGAAATAAAAA
This sequence comes from Rhingia campestris, assembly GCA_932526625.1. NCBI lineage: Eukaryota > Metazoa > Arthropoda > Insecta > Diptera > Syrphidae > Rhingia > Rhingia campestris. Next base: position 56,292,702 of record OW052182.1, on the reverse strand, counting down.
ATCCAAATCCATTCCAAACGCAATTGCTGCTCACCCTTAACCATACGGGAAGTCGAAGTCTACAATATTCTAACCACACACAGAGAGTCAGTCCACCGACCACCATTTATACACAGCTTGGGGGAGAACTCCTCTCTTTCACTTTGTTTCACTTGTACAAGTACAACAAGGAAAACACGATGCACTCCATCAAAGAGAAGGACACAACACCAACCGAACAAGGAGAAATAATGTATTTCCAAATTTTCAACGAATATCCTTTCATTTTCGTTATGTTTCGGGATTAATTCGACTTGCGAATCGGTGTTGTGAGCTTCTTCTTCGTGTTGTTTGGTGTATAACTAGTGAAAAAAATCAAAAAAAAAAAAAAAAGAGAGACAGATAATAAATCCGTTTTTTTTCTTTTTATTCGGTGTAGAAAAATATTGTGCAAAATATTACAACAAATTGTGTTAAAATTTTAAAATAAAATCCAACAAATTTCGGAAGTGAAAACCAGTGTGTTGAGAAAAAAAGAAAATTCAATTCACCTCGTCTCAGTTAAAAAAAAATAAAAATAGTTTTCCTCTAATTTTTCTCTAATCACTAATTAAAAAAAAAAGATATATAAAATAATCAATATTGTGTTTTTTGTGCCTCCCCTCGAGTTTTTTTCTAAAGCTTGACAATGTGCTCTATACAACGTGAGAATTCCTTATTCCTCAGGCAACTTTTAAATCTTTTTTAAAGTTGTACATATATTTTTTATGCATTTTACTGTACAAAAAAAAAGTTTTTACTTAAAAAAAACAATATTGGCAAATAAAAACAGAAAATAAAAACACTTGTCCAAAGAATACAATGCTGGAAGGCATTTCCCTACTTAAAAAAAACACCCCCCGCATGAACTGATCAAGGACGATTTATAAAACTTGTTTTTTTCTTTTGTTTAACACCAACACAAAGAAATTAAAAAGGAAAATAATTAATTACAAAAAAAAAACAGAAAATCCATAGAAAACTAATTTTTTTTTGTAAACGTCATAAGTATACACACACGAACACACATTTTTTACGAAACAAGGAGAGACTTATTGATGTATGCTGCTTTTTTTCTATTCTACTACTACTACTACTGTTAATTTGTATTTATTTCCTTTCGCATAATTTAGTAGACAAATATTTTTCCTTTTCATGTTTTTTTTTTTTTTTGCAAAAATATGGTTTGGGGTTGTTTGTGCACCCACCCTCGTTTAATTTTTTTCATACTTCCTGTGTGTCGTTAACTATCGCATTCACACAGAGGGGGTACCCCATGTATTTGTACACCATCATGTGGTAGTTTATAGTTGCGTTAGGGTGGACGAACAAAAAAAATTAATTTTTTTAAATGCAAGCCAAGAAAAGTCTGATACTGATGGCTGTGAAGACTTCGGCTATAAATTTGCTTTGTTTTAATAACTTGGGGTCAGGGACTTTGTGTATATGTAGTTGCTTTGCTTATGTGTGTGCGAACATTGTTCCAAGTTCCATATTTCATGCGTTTCTTGTTTTTTTTTTTTGTTTGTGTTCTGTCTTTTCAACTGAATCATGACCCAGTCTGTGCGTGGTGGTTCCATTGAAGTAGTTTTCCTTTTTGAAGTTTAAAGCACTCAGAGATGCATTAATTCTCGACGACGCTAATTAAGTGGATATTTTTTTGGCAAGGACAGTTAACGTAACGAAGTGTGTAAGCAATAATTGTGTGTTGTAAAAATAAACCTTCCTTGGTTGTTCATTACTATTCAGATAGTCACTGTCTGACAGTGGTACTAGTTTGTAATTATTTTTAGATCTTTTGCCACATTGTCAGGGATTCGGGTTGCCTTGGGGATGTGAATACATATTTATGCTCATGATGGGTCCTTAAAATCTTCGGCGTGTGTAGGTGATTCATCCAACAACTTGGGGTTACGACAATGGCTTGTGTATAGTTTGTTTGGTGGGGGTTTATTGTTATCGTTGTTCTTGTTGTTTTATAGGATAGTTGGGTACAATTGTAGCCTCTTTTATAATCCTCAAAGCGGTGACGAGGTTTAGATACGGAGGACCCTAGTTGTTTATGTAAATTCAATTCAACTTGTGCTAATCATTAGTGTAAGTGGTTCTATGTCTATGGGACCCGTTTATTAAATTCCGAGAGTCACAAGAGCTGATGATTTATGCCCCACCACTTTTAAAAGTCTAACTTTGAGGAGTATAAAACGGTCATGAGATACTTCTGAAATTTTGAATGGGCATGCTAAAGGATGGTTAAATTTTAAGGGCCAATGTTGATTTTGAATAAAACACAAATTTTTTAGGAAATTATTGCCATTTCTTTTTATTATGATAATATTGGTATGGTTCAATTATGTATGGAACAAAATATCGGCCAAATGGCCGCCACGACCTCGGCAGCACACCTCCATCCGTTGGGCCAAATTTTCGATGACGCTGAGACATAATTGAGGTTCTCTGCCGTTAATGTGCCGAATTATCTCATCCTTTAGCTCTTGAATTGTTGCTGGCTTATCGACGTACACCTTTTCTTTCAAATAACCAAAAAGAAAGAAGCCCAATGGTGTCAAATCATATGATCTTGGCGGCCAATTGACATCGCCACCTCGTGAGATAACACAGCCATTGAATTTGTCGCGCAAAATAGCCATTATTTCGTTAGCTGTGTTAGAAAGTGGCACCGTCCTGTTGAAATGACATATCGCCCACATCCATTTCTTTCAATTCGGGACATAAAAAGTTCGTTATCATCTCACGATAGCGAACACCATTCACAGGAACTGCCTGACCGGCCTCATTTTGGAAAAAATGACCCGATGATGCCGCCAGCCCATAAACCGCAACAAACAGTTACTCTTTGTGGGTACATTGGTTTTTTGACAATCACTCTTGGATTATCATTCGCCCAAATGGGGCAATTCTGCTTATTGACGAATCCACTGAGGTGAAAATGTGACTTATCACTGAGGATGATTTTCTTCGAAAATTGATCATGCACTGTTGGCATTTCCTGCCACCATTCTGACCATTGACGAGGCTTGAAATGGTCAAGAGGCTTTAGTTCTTGAGTCAATTGAACCTTTTAAGCATGTAAATGCAAGTCTTTATGCATTATGTTCATCAACGACGAGCGTGAGAGGTGCAGTTGTCGGGCACGACGACGAGTTGAGGTGGACGGCTCTTCAGCCACACTATCGCGAACAGCAGCAATCATTTCTGCAACGAGCTGTACGAGCATGCACTGGTGTTTTCACATCTCCTACAGACCCGGTTTGATCAAATTTTTGCACGATATTTACGATTGTACTCACATTTGGACGATTAAATTGACCGAAAAATTAAGAAGTGCACGATATGCATTTTGATTTGAACGCCCATTTTCATAATAAGCCTGAATAACTTTAACGCGTTGCTCGATTGTGTATCTTTCCATGGTTCAAATTGAGTTAGTCTGAAATCGAGAAATGTCAAATGAAATGCAGAAAAAATTGACTTTTAGGTGTGGTTTGCATTCGCTTGAAAACCAAACTGTCATATGTCAAAATTCATAAATTTTCAGAAAAGCTATTTGAAGTTTTTCATTTCTATGGATGTCAGTTAAATTTGTTGAAAATTTCACACTTCAATGGTTGACCACATTCCTTAATTGAGGGCAAATGATACAAAAACTTTTACACGGGTAAAACAAAAATGCCAGTTAAATTCCAAACTACACTTACGCCCTCACGCTGTCAGTTAAGGAGCTATAGACATAACGGTTTGATAGAAAAGTACGGTACGAATCGGTCTGTACTTAACTAAAAATCGCCAATTTTTGACTTATCTCAGTTTGCTTTTCAAGCGACGATGTGTTAAGCTTACTGCGTGAAGGCAACGAATCCGATAGGCATACCCCTATGTCAAGCAGTAGCATAACTCTAGGCAAATCACCCACTATGGAGAGTTTCTCGGAAGTGAACCACGCATTGTGATTCGACGACTGAAGAGTGTAGACGACCCATCAACTCTACGCTATGGAGAGTTTCTTGGGAGCGGACTACGCATTGTGTCTGCGGGGGTTTTACAAAAACTTTTCCGGCGACTGTAGTGTGTGCACGACCCATCAATGTTCCAGGTTTTCGCCACTTAAATTATGCGTCAAGCATACCTTTCATTCGAAAATGTGTCAAAAATATTAAAGAGAGACATGAAAAACTAAAATTCGGGCAAGGGAATAATCGTAAAGAAGGCGGATTGCACGTCTTTATCTATGGTCCAGTTAGTTCAGTGTAAATTATGAGGCCAAACACCAAACATGAGAACAGTACCTGGTCGTACTTGAATTTTTTAGAGATGTAGACGATGGGCTGGTGTAAAATCTTAGCTCGGAAAAGGTAATTTAGTTTGGATGCTGCTGATTTGACAACCGAGGTTACATGTTGTTGCCATGAAAAATCTGACCCAATTGAGATGCTTAGCAGATGCATGGATTCTTCTGATTTGAGGACTGTCTTGTCAATTTCGATTTGCGGAACTGTGTACCTGTTCTTCATGTAAATGCTTTATACTGCGTTCCCTTTGAGTTGAATTAAACTAGATACTTTTCCCTACTGTAAAATCTTTTGTAGGTTTTCGTTTATAGAGCGGGTTTAATGGAATCTTAGATCTCTCGGATCTAACGACAGTTTGAGTTAGTCTCTATTTGAGTATGATCATCTGCAAAACAAACGTTGTCCTCAAAAGGTCATTAATGTGCAACAGAAATAGAGTGGGTGATATTCTCTATTCTCCATGATTATGCATCGTAGACGTCCGTAGATGGGTTACAAAGGTAGGTCTCCAGTTGAGGTTTTCTTTCGGAACCCATGTTGCCGATCACATTATTAAGCCATTCCCTTGGTAATCTTGGTATTAATTGTTTTTTTTTTACCTTTGAAAGTATGGATATAGGTTTCTACTTACTTAACTTATCAGGCTCTGCTTGGGCACATTGCTGCCAGTTATTCAGTCCAATCGCTCTGACATCAGAGATCGCTTAATCCCTTAACCGGAGGTTTGGTCTTCCTTGTCGCTTCCTCTAACCTTACGACTGGGATTTAAAGATTCTTTTGGCTGTAACATTATTGTTCATTCAATCGATGTGGCCATCGATGTAGCCCAGCCATTGAAAGTTTTGATGATACGTGTTTTTACTTTTTGTATACAACATCCACATCTTGATACAGCTTTAGCATACATCTTCTCCTCCATTTGCCTTCCTCGCATACAGGACCAACAATTCGACGAAGAATTTTTCTATCAAAAGTTCCTAAATGTCCTTTAATGTAAGGCTGTATCAGTTGTGATGATATCCCAAATTCCGCCATCGCTTCATAAAGCTTTAGGCGATGGATGCTATCATACGCGGCTTGAAGTCGATGAAAAGATAGATTGTTGCCTTATTGAAAAAATTTGGTCTATGGTCGATCGATTGACGGGCTCAGTGGCGCAATGGTTAGTACGATGAACTGCCGCTCAGAAGGTCTAGATTCAATTCCCAGCATGTTCGATAAGGACATGATCTCATCCATCCAGCTTTTGTTGAGGGTTTGGTGAATGAACACTTCTAAAGCATAACCTCCATATTTGAAGAGTTATGCTGGTAATCTTGCAGAACCGGCCGCTCTAAATTTTCAATACTGGGAGGAAGCGTTACCTCTTTGTTGACTGGAGGTGGACTGGTTTCTTGCTCTATGATCCTCTCGACATTGAACCCAATTAGCAATAATAACTAAATAAATCCACAATTCCCTGTGGATCAGTGAATATGTTGCCGTTAGTAATTCGTAGATCCTGAGTTCCTACTTCGTAGAGTTTGAGTTCCTACTTCGTAGAGTTTGAGTTCCTACGTTGAAGCCAGCTGCCACTTGTTTGGCTTTCTTGTAGAATTGAAGGATTTCCTTCTTGTCGCGAGACGTTTCGATGTCCCTGAGTTGGGGGGCTCGTTTTTTCCTACGTAGGATTTTCTTCTCTACCCTTATCCTGGTTCGATACTCTTCCCGTGCAGTTCGTGTTTTGCGTTGTAGCGCCTTGATATGTGGCTCTTCTGTCATCACTTTTTGGTACTTGCAAATATCATCATTCCAAGCCTATGGTGGTTCTGGTTACTTCTTTAATGATATTGTGATACTGCATCCAATGGGTGTTGACATTGATGGAGTTTTTGTTTGTAGACTCCGGCTCACTCGCAGCCAAATTCAGAGCCCGACTGTCTAACGAGAATAAGATGCGAATCGTGCAACGTGGACGCCTTCAACGTGAAGTCTCTTTTTTGCACGATTCGCATCTTATTCTCGTTAGACAGTCGGGCTCTGAATTTGGCTGCGACGAAAAAAATAGTCAGAGTTGGAGTTTGACCCTCTGAATATTTCAATATCCTGGATGTTATTGTTTGTTTTTCGTTTGTGCATTCTTGATCCTGCCCAACGTATTTTCTAGGTCGCGGTAATGTCTGCCCCGTACCGCGCGAGGACAGGTTCAAGATTTTGAGTTGCATCTCTTGAATACAGCGTGCGTACGTTCCAGGTGCATACTTGTAAGTCGTTGTCCCTAGACGTTCCTATGCTGGTTTATAGATATTTGAAGGGTTCTGTTATCCGAGGCTGATGTTTTTCTCATAACTGGTTTTTTGTACATGGTAAGAAAGTTACCCTGACGACACAACCTGGAGGGCCAGTTCCAATTTATTAGATACCCCTAAGACTACTATCCACTACGGTGTTGAGCGCTGCCATTGGCCTTTCCGCTCATCCGCCAACATCTCTAATACAAGGGCCTGACTTAACTTTGGGATTCCTAGATCATTTTGATTATTCACTTTGTCAATCCTAACTGGGACTGGGTGGCGTCTACAGTCCCAGTTAGGACTCTATCTTTGAAGTCCTTCCACTGCTGCATGGAATGGGATATGTGCATTAATGTGAGTACACGCCTTCCACCGCTCTTATCTGCTGCCGCCAAGACTTTACACAGGGATTGGGGCCTTGTCAAAGGTCAATTTACTAAGTATTCAGAGGTTACTCCGGGAAGGCTAAGAATCGGAGTTGGTAGGAATCAGCTAGGTAAAAACTCAGGGTTTCATAGAGTCGCATGGCCTACCATTTTAACGCCGGATTTCGTTTTAGTTTGCATTTTCTTCCTTTTTTTGGGAATCGGTTGGATTAGAGCAATTTCCAGCAATTTGGGAAAACCTGTTGACCTGGCTTTTGTATGTAATATCCTTTTTAAAAGAAACAGATACCGCTTTCTGGAGTTGTAAATCCTTTCAGAAAGTGTTTATTTATTTTATTTTACAGTAAAAAAAAATAAAGTGTAACATAAAGTATCTGTCACTAACAACACCATAAACCTGATTAAACGACAACATCCGAAATGGTTCTTTTCATAGTCAGAAACACTTGATTTAAAGGAATCAGCTTTGGCTTCAGAGAAGCAGTGGATAACCCACCTTTCCAAGCTTTGGTAGACAGTTTTTTTTCTTCTCTAAGCTTTTGATTGCTACTAAGAATTTCTTCAAATTTAGATTCCACTTTCAATCCAACCATTGGTCATGTTTTTCCTTAGCGATAGACATCGTTTTTTTTCAAAGCATCTAAAATTCTTGTTCCATGAAGATGTCATCAGTTAGAAAAAAAAAAACAAACGGTTAAACCTAATTTTGTACTCACTTTTTCCCCGATTACCAATTATAAAATGCACTTGAATTCGCTACCTTCCTAGTTTCCTAACTCATTTGATGATGATATGGTTTCTGCACGGCGATTGATATCTAACGGCTAAGCAATTTCACTTTTGCTTTCGCAATCGCTAGTGCAAGTTTCTAGATCTTCAGATTTTTCAGTGCATAAGCTTGGATTAGAGTATTTGTAGAACACAAATTAATAAAATGGTGTTGGACGTTTAACTTCTTTAAAGGAATTACCTTGCTGAGCTACCATAAGTGCTTATAGAGTCTTGAGCAGTCTTGGTTTGGGACTCAAAAAGTCGTGATGATTTCTGTAGGTCAATTTCATTTTCATTTTCATCTCTGTCCCGAGGACTGAAAGTGCGATGATTCATGAAGCTATTGGGCTCACATCTTCGTGTCGATCTTGGGAGACCAATTTCATTACCATCCTTGTCAATTTGTACTGAATAAAACGCCATTTTGGATATTATTTATCGAGCAGAGCTAAGAAACGTGTGTACAATAAATCGAAGAAAAATATAAGACTAGGTTTGCTTGCTGCGATTAGCTTGAATCAGTTCTAGTACTGTCGAAGTAAAAACGTCAGTTTTAAACAATTTAACCATCGATGTGAGCTCAGCGACGTAGCTGCTTCCAATGCTTTGTCGAAAGTGTTTAGTTAACAATTTTTGGTCGAACAAAACAACAAAAGAATTTACTCTCTAGGCAATATTATGAAGTACTTTCGATAGAATGACACTCAGTCCCGAATAAGGCTGCTGCCATTAAACAAATGCAAGAGTACATGAAGTCTTAATTTGCCGTCACAACATGCAAGGGAAGTGCTCGCAGAAAGTGTTCCGAAAATTCAATTTTTGAAATTTCCTTGCAAGAGATTTCACCAGCTGAATTATAGAAAGATTTTCAAAAAGTCTTCGGATTTATCACCAACTCTGGTCAAGACCTAATAACTTTCTAGTAGTTTACCAGATATTCATGTCTTTTTGAGTTAGGTGAGAGATGAGGCACCAACGATTTGTTAAATAAAATATCTGGCATAACGGCCTTTACAGAGCTTCAAACCTAGCTTCTTAATGCCCTCAAACCTAGCTTCTAAGTTATTAGTTTTGCCACAAAGAAGAGGAACTCCTGTTCAACGCTTGTTTAAGCCCTACTGCGAAGCTTCTCATGACATTGTTACTCTTGGATGTTTGTTAGACTTTCATAAAAGGGGGAGCATAAAAAACTTAGATGTTTTCACTTTCGGGTTTCGAGCCAGAGACTCTACGCTAAGTAGTCCAACGCACTAACCATCAGACCATTGCAAAACTTAACTGGCTATAACCAAATAACATGCCTACCGCACGACAGAGAATGATTGCACACGTTTAATGCGACTCTACCACGTATTCGTGACACTTTCTCTGGCAAATTGAGATCTGGATAGGTGACTTAAATTGGCCACCACGTAGTCGTGACTCAACCCTTATGAAATTTTTCCTTTAAGGTTATCTCAAGTTTTAAGTTAACGCCTATCAACCCTGGTGCATTTGAAAAAAACTATTCAACACGAAATGGCAGCCATCACGGAGTCTTCCTACCGAGCCGTCATATAAAATTTTACTGCTCGACTAAATGATTGCCCCAACGCTAGGGTTTATATTTGGACGATGTTCATCTTCTTACTTTAGTAGCTCAATGAGCCTTAGCCTTAACGAACAATCGTGTCAAATTAACCCGATCTCTATCTAACTGCCTGCATTTGATCACTTCAAGTTGGTTGAAGTCGGTTTCTACTTATGCGTCTTCCTCTACATAGTTAAACGTCTGGTTGGGTATAAAGACTCGGCGGACCATAATCTCCATTCGCTCTAAATGTCCTAACCATTTTAAAAGTTCCATGTTTTTTTGACCAGATGTATGTCACTGTATAGCTCGTTAAGTTATTGATTGTATCTTCTTCTCCATACAGACCTTTAACACAAACGGGACTGCAGATTTCCCAAAAACTTTTCGAGGACGACCGAGGCGCTGTGGAGCAGGACTGGAATGATAAGAGCCTTATATAGGATCTGCTTGGTAGTGCGAGTGAGGGATTTACTACTACATTTTGTACTACAACTTTTGATACAGGGCATATACAGCTTGATACAGCTCTTGATATTGCTCATATACAGGACCAAATATTCGACTAAGAATTTCTCTTTCAAAGGCACTTAATATTTGCTCGGCTTTCCTGCATACTGTCGTCGATTTAAATTCAGACTGAGAGCCGGAAGAGCTAACATTTAGACATTCGGGTTAAGGGTTTTGGTCCCATTTGTTTCACTAAACCGAAATATCATCGATTTTCTAGGGTCAGTCTTCGTCGTATCTCCACTCAGTTCTCATAGGTGGTGTTGATGTTGACTCCGAGGTAGAACATCTGACCAATGATGTGGATATCGCCTGCTTATCACAGTAGCTGGATAGATTTATAGAGAAATAGTGCCTTCCGTGTTTACAACTGCCCTACGTACTATCTGTTCCAGCACGAGATTGAAGAAATCGCATGACAGCGCATTTCCCTTTCGGAACCCCGTAAAAGCTGTTTCTAATCTGAACATTCGCATCGCGAAGAACCAATGTTAAGCGACATAGATTTTCAGTTTTGATGGTATCACGAATCGTGCCATCGCTATATAAAGCTCTAGGCGAAGGATGATATCATACGCGACGGCCTTAAAGTCAATGAAAAGATGACGTGTCTTGACTTAAAATTCGTTGGTCTTTTCCAGGATTTGCCTTAAGGTAAAAATTTGATCAATAGTTGATCTGTCGGGCAGGAAGCTAGACTACTACGTGCAAATAAGTGTTTTGGAACAGGCTTTACACGTACGTTTTATTAGATCTTATATGCGACATTTAGCAGGGATATGCCTCGGTAGTTGATGCTAGGCATCGCCTTTTTGTAGACGAGACATAATGAAGCCAATATTTGAATCTTTGGGCATGCTCGCATACATTCGGACTTTGTTGATGGGTTGGTGCATTCATACTTTTATAGTAACACCTCCGTATTTGAAGACTTCAGCTAGTTACCCATCATAACCGTCTGCCTTGTTCAATACTGGGAGGGGTGTAACCTCTTCATTGACTATAGGTGGCCGGTTTAATGCCCTATAACTTACTCCAGATTAGGCCCATTAAGTGCTTAAGGGCAGTGACTATGTTGCCATTATTGTTTCGTAGAGCCTGCGTTTCTACTTTCAAAGTAGAGATTTGTTTTGATAATTTGTAGAATCAATGCTCCTCTTGTCGCAAGATTCTTCGATGAGCTGAGAGGCTGCTTACTCCCTTTTTTCCCTAAGTAGGATTTTCTTATATTACCATCTTCTTGGTCTCTTCCTGCTCGTGGCGAGTTTTCCTTGAAGCGTCTAAATATGACCCTATTCTGTCACATATTTTTGGAGGGTGTCTAGAGCTATTCTTGGATGATATCGCAATATTGTAGCCACTGTTAATATTGATAAAAGATAAGGGCACAGCGGAGAGTCCCTCACTCAGTTGTTCCTTGTAGGCAATCTTATCTTTTTTTCGCACCATTCGAAGCTTCGTCTCGTTGGACAGTGTGGCTTTGAATTTTGCTGCATCGAGGAAATGGTTAAAGTGGATGTTTGGCCATCTGAATGTATGTGCATCCAGGATGTTTGATGCATACCTCGAATCTGTGAACACATGGTCCCTTTGGTTGACGGTTTCTTAGAGTGTGCTGCAAAGTCCATTATGTTTTGAATGGTCGGTCGTCCATAAAACTAGATGGTAGTCCCATGCAATGTGATCAATTTGATTTATCGCTTGTTGATCTGTCCACGTCCACTTATAAAAATGAGGAATTTTGATGCTGGCTATGGTGTCATTTCGTTCCACAGCGAAGTCAATTGCCCTGAGCGTGTTGCCATATGTGGTGTCGTGTAATCTCTGTTTTTCGACAATACTGCTAAAGATAACATCTCTTCCTAAATTGGCTTTTAAATCTTCTAGAACTATTTTAGCACCATACTTTGGTAGTCGTTCATAAATGTTGTTCCAGAGCTCCTAGAAACTATCTTCAGCAATGACGTCTTCTTCGTCCGCCGGAGCGTTAGCTCATATAAGGCTGTTGTTGGTGACATTGGCTTCCATCTGAATTGTTGCATTGCGATAGCTAATGTCTTCGAGTCATACGAATTATCAGTCCTTTAGTGGTCTGTGGTTCCTTTGTGTATCTTCGTAATAACGTCGCTTACACATATGAAAGGATAAGCCAGATTTGAGGCCCTATATGGGCCTTTAATGCCAAATATTTTATCATTTGCTTAATATGTCCTCTCTTCCTCAGTCGCTGTAAGATATCTTTTCCTATAATATCTTTCTTCGGTAGTCACACTCACGTTGAGCTCTTAGAAACGAGTCTTTGCAATGTCATCCCTTTCTTGCGTCGAAGCATGAGCGCAACGGTGGTCTTCGAGTGCAATTCTTGGCTAAGTCTTTGTCTTATTACAAATCCACATCCGAATAGACACTTATTCTCCTCACTATAACACGAAGCGTTGTTAATGTCACAGTTTTTCATCCTCCTTTTGCCTGGCCCATTTCATCGTTTATCCAGGATGGCAGTGATGACTTCTTTGTAGCAGCTTAGGGCTTCTGCTGGTTGTTCGACCTCACTTTTTCTGATAAGTGTTCCTACTTTCGTTCAACTTGGTCATCAAAACAGTGGCAGTATTCATTCCTAGCCTTCATAAAAGTATTTCTTTCACTTGATTAGGAAGTCCCAATTTATAGGAGATGAGGCCCCAAGTATTAGTCATGGGATGAAGCAATATCGTTGGCTTTCAGCACATCAGTTATCTCTTTCCAAAGGGTCTGACTAACACTTTAAATTGTCTAAATATGTCGGAGCATCTCATGTAGGTTATTAACTCGCCCAGACTAACTGTGACTGTAGACGACTTTGTTGACTACATTTTGTGAATACTTGTGCCGCCGTCTGTGAAGAGGATACATTTAAATTATCATTTTACATAAATCATAGATGTTTACAAACTTCAGTTCATTTCTCCTCATGAATAATGTCCTTAGAGGATTAACTAAAATATTCATCAACAAAATAGCAACAAACACACACTCCAGTTAGTAGTTGTAAATTAATTTAATTCGGTCCGAAAGCCTTGTAACTTGTCATGCTGAAAATATATACCAAAAAACATACCTTAACCCTTTTACGTGTATAGAGCTTGAATTCATCCTTGCCAAGGTAATTTGTTTTACAAAGGACCAACTCATTTCAAGGCTCATATGTTATTTTCGAAAATCACTAATTTAAGAAAAAATAACCTCTCAGACTTGTTGCTTCATGTGTTAATGCAAAGCAGACATCTTATGATCCCTCATCCCCTTAGGGGTTGGATTTCGGTAAACCACTTCTTTCCGGGTACTTACTACGAGAATATTAGTTATCCGTGTAATATAAACTCAGGATTTAAGGATGGTGAACTGTCAAAAATAGGTGAGATGGGACAACACCAATCTGCTACCCACACTATAGGGATGTGTTTCTCAGAATTGTCAGAAATTGTTTTCCTGTTATCACTTTTTTTATAAACTTCTGTCAGGTGAGGCGAACATATGGATTTGTCCAATTGAATGATCTAAGTTCTCAAGTATAGGAGACGACTGTGCAGCAAGCAGATTAGCTTTGTCCAAAAAGCTGACAGCTGTAATTTAATTGTGAATGAGAGTCAGAACTTATCAGAAAGTTTTTACTACCTATGGGACATTGTCAAAATTTGTTGCCTCAACTTTTGGTCCTTGAGGAATTTGACACTTTAATTGGCATTACAGTCAGTTCTGGCTTTTTGGAAGTTTTTTCAGTTTATAGGTTGGTTTTTCAAGACCGGAAGTTTATCATGCTCAAACTGATAGCTTCTTTCCATCCTTTTGCCTTTCGTTTGATATCCTTTATTCTATTGGGAATAATAGATCTTGTACCTAGGAGAATGGTGTTTGATATCACATCAGCAACAGCAGGATGAGTTTTATTTTTAGAGGTCGACATTTTACCTCAACCATCATTGATGTTATGTGCTCTATCATTGAGGTTAGGTTAGGTTAGGTTTGATGGGCGTCAAACCCTCATAGGCCAACGTGGGTCCATAGCGATACCCTGTATTGTACCTGAAAAGAAAGCTGCTTTAGTGAACTGAATGATACTTAGGTGATTTGTGCTGCTCCATTAGCTTCAAAGAGGTGGTTGCTCCAACCCGACTTGCAACAGAAGCTGACGATTCGTACTATAGGTGTTTTAGCTAGCTCCGTCCAGTCCTCGGAGTAAAAGCAGCCGAGAAGTTTGTTACGGCTGTTGCTGATCGCGGTGCAGTGACACATTAGGTGGACGATGTCCTCCTCGACGTCTGGGTCTCCGGAATTCCTGTAAAGTTGGTGTGAGTCAGTTAGGTTAATCCTATTGGAGTGTTTACCCAGCAGATTGTGACCTGTTATATTTCTCACCACTATAGAAATAGAAGCCTGTTCAGAGATATAAGCTTGTTAGATTTGCTACCGCTTAATTCCAGCCATAAGTCTTTAGTGTGTTTGCAAATGCTAATGTTTTGCCACCTAGATTTTGTTTAACTTTGAGTGAATCTGGTTATTTTCTCTTTTTTGAAAGCAAGTGGGGGTCTAACCCTATTGTCACATATGTATATGCAGCTGGACGACCCTAGTCTGGCTAGCTCGTCTGATTGTTCGTTTCCTAAGATGTTATTATGTCCTAGCACCCAGATTATTTGGTCTTTATTTTGGTTACAAAGAGCCTTTGGATTTGAGTGGCAGCGTCCAACTACTCGAGATTTTATAATGTTGGATGCCAGAACTTTTATGGCCGCTTGGCTATCTACGTAAATGGAGATATCCTCTTGTGATATGTCCAATACTCTAGCCGATTCGGCAGCTTCGAGTATGGATAGGATCTCTGCTTGGAAAACACTGCACGAGTCTGCCAATCGACTGGATGTGTTTAACCCGATTCTATCATAGTAGACCCCAGAGCCCACTCCTATTTTAATTTTAGATCCATCGGTGTAGACTGCATTTCGTTGTTGGATATCACATTGCTAGACGACCTCTCTACTAGGTATTCTGATTGAGTATTTAATATCAAAAGCGTGAATTGGAATGGTGTAGTCAGATGTCCCATTCTCATATTATACTAATTTCAGTATGTCGATACCTTCTTTAAAGCTTTCGCTGCTGTGTCAATCAGCTGTAGGCCGATTGGGGTTTCCAAACCTGCTGTGGGGCTGGTGCGCATAGCCCCTGTTATGAATACACAATATGCTGTTCTTTAAACCTTTGTCAGTGCAGTCATAAGTTTCGTCATTGAGGTTACGTGATTTAAATAAAACAAAGTGTGTGTGAGATATCATTGATTTCATTGTATTAGTTTGAAAGGCCTATCGATGCCATTATGTATGGAATATAACATCGTCCGCCGCAGCTTCTCTGGGTGCCGCGCATCCTAAATGTACAATTTTCCATGACTCTGGCGCGTATCCAGCTGAATTTGACCGATGGCATGGACTATGTTGGCTTTGAGGGCCGCTATGGCTTATTTGCATAGATATCCCTACAAGAAAATGTCTAACTCTTGTCTGCTCTTTGACCCCGAGCACGATCTAGGTGGCCAGTTCACATGACAACGCGAGATGACAATGTCCTCCCATCGGGCGTCCAGAATTTCCAATGTGACGTGAGCTGTGTGGCTTGTAGCGCCGTCCTCTTGAAACCACATTTCATTGGTGTACTTACCATCGAATTTAGGCCAAAAAAAGTTGACACTCGTCGTTGACGGTAATGGCCCGGCCAAAGAAATATGGACCGATGACGCAGCCAGCCCAAAATCCACACCAAACAATGATTTTTTTGGAGCTCATATAGATAGATTGGTGTTGTCCCGAATTCGACAATTTTGTTTGTTGACGTATTCATCCAGATTCAACCAAAAATGGGCCTCATCGCTGAAGATAATTTTTCGATGAAAATGGGGGTCAGTTTCCAACTGCTTCAAACCCAATTCAGCAAATACACGTAGTTGTCTCTGGTCGTTTATTTTCAGCTCCTTGGTCTGTTGAATTTTGTACGGGTGCAGGCTTAACCCACGATGCACAATTCGCCAAGTTGTGGTCTGTGAAAGGCCGAGTTCTTGTGAGCGACGTAAAATCGACTGCCTCGATTGTCCGGCACACTCTCACGGACACCGGCGATGTTTTCTGTGGATCTTGCATTTGATCGAGGTACTGATTTATAGTTTACTGAACCAGTGGACTCAAATTTATCCGCCACACTCCAAATAATCCTCTCGGTAGGGCGATTACTGCGACCGTAAAATGGGCGCACGGAAAATTGCTCTAACAGAACACCCATTTTGATAAAAAAAAAATGAAACTCTAAGAAGATGGAGGGCCTTAGCGGCGACATTTCTTTTAATTTTGCTGCAAATCTTGTCTTTTCAATAAAAAAATATTACTAACATTATAAAACACTTGAGTTTTGCTTACTGCAAAATATCTTTGTATACTTTTTATTGTTTTTATCAAAAGCGTTGTAGGTAAACAACAAACGCTGATTCTTCAAATTTTTGAAAATGTCACTTAGGCCCTTCATCTTCTAAGCGCTTCAATTTTATCATTTGCACGTGTTGTTGAAAGCTATGTCCCTCCATGGTGATTTGACAAAACAGACTGAATAAATGACAGCCAAATTGACAGACGTAGCTTCAACAATATGGCCGCTATCAACTGACAAGGTTTGGAAGTCCCTATTGAATGACCTTTAAATAAAAATTAATAAATTTACCTGCAGAACTAGTGACAAGGTTTGTGTTTTATGTTTTTTTAAAAGGGACCCAAAACCAATATGTTTGCTCCATTGCCCGCAATTGTTCGTAAAGTCTCTGAGTGAATTAACTCAATGAGATTTGAGAGTTTAAAAAAATTGTACAACAAAAGTACAGAAATGGACCGCTAACAATGAAATGAATTCATGGTTTGCCAAAAAAATAACCTACGAAATTTTTGTCTCAATTAATCCAAAAAAAAAATCCCAGTTCTTGGTGTAAGGAATCACCTTCCACATATGAATCCGTATCCGCAATTGGAACTCAGCTTATGTCAGCAAACTTTTAACGCAATTGACACATGGCTTGCAGGTGACGCTTCTTTTTTATAAAATCATGTGGCTGGCATTTGGGCTTAGTGTTAACATTTTTTTTTTGAAATATCCTTCAATTTAATCATTTTTAACGATATTTATGTGCTTTTTTGAAGACTTTCTATTAAATAGAAACAAATATGTGTTTTCTTCTTTCAGGCGGACACTAGTAATATGTGTGGTGGAACCAATTGATTTTGATTTTCTATGCATTTCACATTTTCACAAATTTCTATTCTAACGATTTAAGTAAGAAACTATTCTTTACAAACAAACAAAAACCGATTTTTCTTTTCTTTTAATCTTCTTTCACAATCTGCACTCTCAATTGTAATATCACGCAACGATTATGTTAATATTTTTTGTTTAATCACGCTAAACGCACATACACCACACAAAACAATCGATAATTGAATGTATGCATGCATGTGGCTTTGAAACGCTTATGTTGCTTTGAAACTACAGGAGTAGGTTTACCAATACAGTGCTGGTAACCCTAATGTCATGTGTGTGACCATTCTTCCGATATGACGGTAACTTATTTACAAGTCATAAAGCAAGAATGTGTGCCTGATAAAATATTTTGATTAATACATGAAAATTATTGATTGCTCCTTTTATGCGTATGACTGTATTTGACTCAGGATATGTATCTGCATATCTGCAAACAGTGACAATAATGAAGCTAACTAATTCACAGGAAAAAAAAAGACCCATCGTCGATATAATCCTTCCATATGATATCTATCCTCCCTGTATATATTTTCCCTGCAAACGCGGATGACTATACGATTGACATACGCAAGAGTATGAGGTGTTGTTGGTCTTTGTCCTTTTCATCGATTTTCATAATGAATCATTCTTGCCGGATGTTGTCAACAAAAGAGAAGAGACCCAGGAACCAGGAATACAAAATACTGAATTGCTGAAGATAATTTTTCCCTTTCAAAGTCATTCTAAGGGAAAGATGGTGTTTCTTTAGGTTCGATCGGTTTAGGGAACTCCTTCTCTCGGAAGGACATTTGTTTCTCTTTCGTTGCTTCGGAGAAGAGCAAAGAACCATCGTTTGATTAGGTTATTTGGATGTCGGATTTCCGTGAATACACTTCTTCCGCATATTGGTATATGACATCGTAATCGAAATCCCCTGCAGGGATACAGTAGAATGAACTTGTATCCTTTTTGATTGGCTAACGTAGGAGGGTGACTATTG
Organism: Rhingia campestris; assembly: GCA_932526625.1. Taxonomy (NCBI): domain Eukaryota; kingdom Metazoa; phylum Arthropoda; class Insecta; order Diptera; family Syrphidae; genus Rhingia; species Rhingia campestris. The sequence continues at coordinate 56,274,556 of OW052182.1, read as the reverse complement.
GCAGTAAATTGATTGCTTGTTTGGCGAAAATCTTTTATATGGTTGGGAAATTTTATTTTAAGGAGACGATTTGGCATCAGTTGGTCGTTTAGTTATTTGATTTGATATCTCAGTCAATCTGCACAATAGGTGGTAAAACCAGTTGAAATGTAAGTAAGTAAACAAATAATGAAGGGAAAAGCTATGTATACACGGCTCATACATAGCTTCTCTCTTCATTATTTGTTTATTTACATACTCAAGTGGCGCTACAATCCGGAATGAACCTGGGTCTCAACCAATTATCCAATTATCCCGGTCCTTAGCTAACTGCCTTTAGTTGCGCACTTAAAGATGGTTTATGTCGGTTTCCACTTGTTCGCGCCACTTAAGGCGAGGCCTTCCTCTACTGCGTCCGACGTCTGGCTGGGAATCGAAAACAGCCAACCGAAGTATTGGTGTCCATTCGCTCTACATGTCCTAGCCATTTTAAACGTCCAATGTGGAGCTTTTTTTTTACTGGGGGTAGGTTGCTGTACAGCTCGTATGGCTCATGGTTGAATATTCAATTCCAAATCTACATAGCCTGTCAATGCAAACGGGACAGAAGAATTTTTCTTTAAAATCTTAGAATAATTTCTTCAACCACTTTTGAAGTAATCCATCCTTCAGCGCCGAAGATCAGGACTGGTTTGCTCATGGTCTTATATAGGATCTCCTTAGTAGTTCGAGTGAAGGCTTCACTACTAAATTGCCTTCTTAGCCCGAAGAAACAGTGGTTGGCAATAGCAATGCTTCGTTTAATTTCTGAAGAGATGTTGTTGTCAGAGTTAATAGCGGACCCGAGGTAGACAAAGTCCCTTACTACCTGAAAGTTTAAGCTGTCAATGGTGACGTTCTGTCCAATTCGTCGCTGTTGTGTGTCTTTTCGTGTTGACAGCCTTACCCTCATATACTGCTAAACCCATTTTTGTCGCTTCCTTTTCTATACTAGCAAACGTGGCTATGACGTCACGTTGAGTCCTAGTAGTTGCACCGATTTTTGGAAGATTGTGCCTCTGGTGTTGGCTTGGGAGTTTTGCACAATCCCCTCAAGAATCATATTAAAGAAATTACATGACAGCGCATCGCCTTTCCTAAATCCTTTTTCATATCGAATGTGTTGGTGAGGTCATTTCCGACCTTGATGGAGCAGCGAGAATTCTCCATCGTCTTCCTACACAAACGGACGAGTTTGGGCGGTATACCAATACTAGACATGGCTCTGCATAGTTCGTCTCTAAAAATGCTGTCGTATGCGGCTTTGAAATCGGTAAATAGGTGGTGGCTATCGATTTGGACTTCTTGGGGTTTTTCCAGGATCTGGCCTAAAACCACACTGATAAGGGCCGATAAGGTTATTGGTGAACGGTTTCATGCATTCACATAGTACGGCAGATAGGATTTTGAGGAGATGTTGATGAGACTAATGCCTCTGGTGTTGTCGCAGTTCAGAGGGTCTCCTATTTTGCAAACGATGCTGAGGTTCCATACTTCAGGCAAACTATCATCCGACGAGATTTGGCTTATGAGTTGGTGGATGTTACTTACCAAGTCATCTCCACCGACTTTATAAAGCTCGGCGGGAAGGCCGTCACTTTCGGCTTAAGTTTGGATATTGCTATCCGCACTTCACTTATGTCTGGTGGTTGGTAGTTTTCGCTGTCATCGCCAATATTGAATTTTTCGTTCTGCCTGACAGCGGAATGTTGTTCGTCATTGCCGTTTAACAGTCTGCAGAAGTGGTTCTTCCATATAATCAGCATCGATTTTGTCTCAACTAGAATATTTCCTTGCCTTGTATCCTTGGCTTTGACGTTTTACACTTTGGTAAAACTTGCGAACATTGTTCCTGCAGTGGCACCTCTCTATATCCTCGACCATGCGCTTTTCTTGCTTTTTTTCTGCTTTCTGAAAAGCCGGTGTTCTTTTCTTCTTCTCTGCCTATAGCAGCTTAGCCTTGTAGGCCTCGTTCTTGACTTCGAGCATCTGTCGGCATTCCTCATCAAATCAGGGGTTTCTTGCGGGTGGGCGCGAGAAGCCTAAGACATCAGTTGCGGCTGATCTAATGGCTTGTCGGCATCGTTGCCATTGTTTTTCGACATTCGATGCTGGTGGTATGGTGTTAATCGAGAGGTTAAGGGATACGCGTTGTGCGAAGGTCTTGGCGGTCTCTTGCGATTGCAGTCTTTCGACATTTTTTCACAGTATTTCTGGATTGTTGTTGCGTGGTGGATATCCGCATTCTTACCTTGGCTGCAACAAGGTAGTGGTCCGAGTCGATGTTAGCCCCTCGGAATTTTCGGACATGAAAAATACTGGATGCGTGCATCTTGTCTATCGCAATATGATCAATTTGGTTGACCGTTCGTTGAGACCGCCTTGTCCCCTTATGGATATCGAGGTGAGAAGATCGTGTGCTGGCTATAGTGGCATTTCATTCCGTAACGAAGACAAGTCCGTTACCAGACGTGTTGTCGTGTAGGCTATGTTTTCCTACAATACTGCTTCTCTTCCTACCTTTGCGTTAAAATCTCAAAGCATGATTTGGTATTTCGGTAGTAGTTAGCTCATAAGTTTTGTCAAGGAGTTCGTAGAAGCAATCTCTCGCTATATCATCTTCTTCCTATGTCGGGGCGTGAGCGCATATAAGGCTTATGTTGGCGGATTTAGCCTTGATGCGAATTAATACTATGCGCTCGCTAATGTCTTCGAAACATAGGACTTCTTGCCTAAGTCTGGCACTTATAACAAATTCGCATCCGAATAGTCTCTGTTTCTGCTCACTACCACACAGTCCGTAGTATGTGGATGTCACAGTTTTTCATGCTCTTTTTGCCCGGCCCATCCAATCGAATTTCCCGGATGGCAGTAATGTTCTTCGGCTGCAGCTCTTCTGTTTAAGGTTTTGTCCTTTGTTCGATTGGCATGGTCGTCAACAATAAAAACAGTCTTTTCCGAGGCTCTTAGTTGCTTCGTAACATTTTTTTGTTTTTTACGTAAGCACAACTCCGAATCTGGAAGGCCAACTCCGATTTATTTGTTACCCCAAGGGCACGGGTTTATCAGGATCCATTACCGTTTTTTTACCTCCTTATCCCTATCTAGTTTTGGTCTACGAGTATTGGGTATTTAATTTCCTACCTACCCCGCATATCCGCACAGGATTCCTCTATCCGCCACCCGAGGACACGTCGCGTCGGAAGGGAGACTAGTAACTCCGCAAGGTGTTGCTTTACATCTTGGATAAGGAATATGTGCTTAAGTGTCAGGACAATTCTCGATAAACTATTTTACTTTTGTCAATTTCTCCCAATTTTTTTTTATTTGAACCCTAAACGTCAAACGAACTGTTCAGCCAATCAGTCAACCATAGCGTTCAGCTCACTAGTAATGATTTAACGATGCAAATTATTAATAACAATGATGCAAACAGTTAAATAAAACAAATAACAATTGAATTATATGTAAAGATGTTGTTGCCATTTTGTCCTCATCTTTCCTAGCCTTTAATTACACTTAATGAGTTCAATAAGAAGTCTAGTAATCCCTAAGGATGCGTGATTTCCTTATATAAAACAAAATACTCCACCATTTAGGACATTTAACTGCGAAACACTTTAAGAAAATTGCCATCACCCTACCATGAAAGCACGGTCCTCATAAAACAAATCGTTTACCATTTCACTATTTCATTTCAAGGCGACATTTTGTCATCGACCCAGTAGAGGCAATTAGTGTCAGTCTCTCTGTTCCATATAATTAATTGGGCCAAACCCCCAAACCAACTCAATACACTCACACTGAATCCTTAAAAAAAAACTTTACATAACAATATCGTCCCTAAACCAAATCACGTTCCAATCAAAATCAAACCAGCAATCAAGATGTCACTGGGAACCTAAAAGCTGGCACTGATAGTGCCTAAATAGTTCATTCTGATTCTGAACTGTAAAAAAGACCAAGTAGGAGAAAATCAATTTAGCCAACAACAAGCGAACACAACTCGCAGCCTTGATATGATTTGCAAGGCTGTTAAGTTTTTCCATGGCTACCATGGGTGTATGGGTGTGTTCCTTTTTAGTTTAAATTCACAAAATACATTCGGCAATAAAACAAAAAAGAAGAGGAAATGCCAAAATGTGGAACACTAACAATTTTTGGCATTTTATCCATGAGTCATATGTCGGGGGCAGGAAGCGAAAAAAAAGAAATCACACAAACTACCATTTCAAAAGGACATGCAAACATCGGAAACCTTTTAAACAGACTATACCATGCCGAGTGCTGGTGGTATTTTAAGCCCGGCGAGGCAGCAGTAATGAGCGAAACAAACGAAACATAAACCACACACATACACACATATGTTGCATAGATTATGTGGGGCGGGGGAGTACAAATTATTTTGAGTTGACATTAGTCCTAGTCATACAGGAGCGGACATTTGGTTTTTGTTGACATATGTGGGGTATAGTAGTTATAAGTCGATTTGGGTCCACCGGATGAGGTACCTCTTTCCGTTGCAGACTACAATGTTAAATTTTAATACATTTATGTGATTTGATGAGATCCTTTGGCAAATTGTCGTTAAGATTTTGGTTCAGGACAACAAGGACAACGAGTGTTGTATTGTGCTCGTTAGATATCTACTTATGTGAGCTCTGTTCGTTACCCTGGAATCATGTTGAAGGATTTATTTGTTTTTAATGCAAATAACGTGTTTATTAAAGCTAGATATTCCCAAAACTAATTAGCGGTTGGATGCGCGGTCTCATCAAAATTTGACAAATTACTTACGACATTGGCGACCCGAAATTTCGCAAACATGAGCTTATGAGGCTGTGTCGGTTTGCGGCTTTTCTAAGTATCTTTCTGGATTATTAATGGTATTAGTCGGCAGACTGTTGTCATGTAAACAGCGGTAACTTTTGTTGGTATGTGGCTTTTGTATTTTAATTTTACTTTGTATACCACAAGGATATTTTTTTTAAAATTTTATAAATAATTTCACACAACTGTAGAGAAGACGGGATAAACAAACAGCTCCACTTTTAATTGTTTTTGGGATTATTGTGTACAAAAACAGGACAGAATTGTGTGCTGTTAATGTTGACGAACATAATCTGACCACTCGACTTATGAAGGTGGACTTCGACTTTCCGGCCGGTATATTTGTAACCAGAGAATCAAAACGTCGCTAGAGTGAAATAGGTTATGTGGATTTGTGATAAGTGCTTTAGTTGCCACAAGAGAAAGTCACAAAAGTATGATTTCTACAGAATTGTGAGATAAGCTTTGCCACAAAAGCCTCTTCGAGGGTGTAGAAGAGGGCTATACACGGGCTTTTAAAAAAAAATTAAGAAAGAAGAATGATACTCTGTTAGACCTTGGGCGGACAAACAAACTATGAAAGAAAGAAAAAAACATAAGCAAAATCCAACTCTTACAAAAATTCTCAAAATTCTTATCAATCTACAAACAATAAGAATTGCCTACACAAAATTAAAGCATGCCTTGCACCTTATCCAACAACTTGGTCAAGAACCTAAAACATGCCTCATGTTTTTGAAAAGGTTGTAGTGCTCACTCTTTCAAATCATGTGGTTAAATGTCCTGCACACTTTTCTTCGCGCTTGAAATGGAAATCTTTGATTCCCTCTTTGAAGCTGAACAAAATTAAAGCATGCCTTGCACCTTATCCAACAACTTGGTCAAGGACCTAAAACATGCCTCTTGTTTTTGAAAAGGGTTGTAGTGCTGACTCTTTCAAATCATGTGGTTAAATGTCCTGCACACTTTTCTTCGCGCTTGAAATGAAAATCTGTGATTCCCTCTTTGAAGCTGAACGCCTCCTCTTGACCTTAGATTTCTTCTCTTTTGGGCCAACAATTTGTCATCCTAGGATGCGGTTTAACGCTTCTTCTTCAATGCTATACGTCTGCGCTTCTGTAACACCTGTTACAAAACGTTGGATTTTTGGGGCCTAAGAAATAGCCTTCTTGTTGTCCTTGGCTGGCTATGTACGACGGACGACAAAGCGACGGACATCATCTTCCTTGGTCAAGTTGTACAACTTGTAGATTTGGCTGGGCCTCTTTGGTCCAAACGACGTGGTACAACGGTATCGGTTATACCGGGAATTTCCTTCTCTCCCTTACGGACGATGACCAAAGCCAACACTGACATATTGGCATCGACAGTGCAACCACGGACTGATTTACGTTTACGTTCACAAGTACGACGTAGGCGGTAACAGGAGTGTCTCTCTTCAACAACAAACGAACACGACCGTGTGTGAGGACACCTTGCTTCATGGGGAAATCTTGTTTATCGTTTCCACCAGCGATACGGAGAATGTATCCAATCAACTCATCACCGAGAACATCGGCTTTAACTTGGGCGCCCATGCGCTTCTCGTAGAAAATGCGCAATTTATCGACAACTTTGAAAAATGTCTGCCATCTCGTACCCGGGTATGAAATATTCAAGTCTAGTAAGTCAAGTTCCGCAGAACACCAAACTAAATCATTATCAAATGGCACTTCCAATGGCTAGCCTCCTGACCAAGTCTATGAAGGATCCCTTAATTATCTTTTCAATCTGGAATGTCTCAAAAGACATTCAAAATGTCAGTTTCGTCAGTTCCAAAAGCAATGTCCTCAAGGACACTGAGTCGTTTTTATAGCGTGGCACTACCAATAGGCCACAAGGCGTGCTCAACTTTTAAATCCTTCAGAAATCTCAGTGATTTTTTGATTTGATTGACCAATTTAATCTAAGCTTACAAACTAAATCTAAGTTTCCACTCGTGACCATTCTCAGCAGAGGGGATCTCTTTCTGTCTAAAATACTTACTTTCTTAAGCAAGGAACGCTCTTCAGACCTCAACCAACATGCCTTTTGAATTAGATTGATCCTTAGCTAACAACCCTTCAGTTATGCACTTCAAAGTTGTTGATGTTGGCATGGGCGCCACTTAAGGTGAGGTCTTCCTATTGAGACCGAATCACGTCTGGCTCTGCGAGTCCTAATGTTGTTGTCCACTCGATCTAAATTTCAATCCGGAATTATTTGCCCAGTCTAGTCGCTTGCAAGCTCCTCGTAAAGTTCTATTATTAATCTCTGTTTCCATAACCCATCAACGTAAACGGGATCTAAGAACAGGATGGTAAGGGTCTTATATCTCCTTAGTTGTTTGAGTGAGATCTTTGTGACTAAAATACTTTCTTAGCCCCAAGAAAAGGCGATTGGCTATACAAATGTAGTCATATGCAGCTTCGAAATCGATAAATAGGTGGTTGGTATCGACTTTTTGTTGTTTTTTCCAGGATCTGCCGAAGACTGAATATTTGATCCGCTGTCGACTTGCCTTGCATAAAACCACACTTATGAGGGTCAATCAGGTTGATGGTTAACTGTTTCAGACGTTTACATTTTACGGTAGATTTGATCTTGTTAGAGATGAAGAGGAGACTTATGCCTCTCTTCAGTTGCAGCAGTTTACAGAATCTCTTCCTTTATGGATCAGGCAAACAATACTGAGGTTCCATTCTTCAGGCATACTTTCAGCCTACAAAAATCTTGCTAATGATTTGGTCTATGTGGCCTACCAAAACATCTCCATCAGCTTTATATAACCCGGCAGGGAGGTCTTCATTTGCGACAGTCTAGTTAAGCTTAAGTTTAGATATTGCTATCCTTACTTCACTTAGGCCGGGTAGTAGGTAGTTTTCTCTGTCTTCACCATATTGGAGGTTTCGTTCTGCCTGACAGTGGAAGATTGCTCGTCATCGTCTTTTAACAGTCTGTAGCAGTATAGTTCGCCTAGATTCTACATCGACTGTGTCTTAATTACGATTTTCCCTTGTTTAACTCGGCAGGATTCTGTTCGTACCTTATATGATGGCTTTAACGTTTTACGCTTTGGTTAAACCTACGAACACCATTCTTGAAGTGAAACCTTTCAGTATTTTCAATCTTTTTTTCTTCTCTCTGAAAAGACGGTATTATTCCTGCTTCTTTGCGTTGTTGGCCTCATTTTTGGCTACGAGCATCTGTCGGCATTCTTCATCAAATCATGGGTTTCTTGCTGGTGAGCGCGAGAAACCTACGGTTAATATCTTAGCCATTGGTCTTCAATCGTAACCGAGAGGTTAAGGGCTACACGTTCTACCGTCCAGAGTCTGGGGTTTGAGTCTGAAGTCTGTTATTGGCTACGTTTACACCGTGGACTATATGTGGGTCGGCACTAAATATTTTAGTCTCAGAAATTTTCTGTCTAAACCGTACATGACTATATGCAGAACTAACGACATCAATTGTAGGTAGGTAGAGGTGACGGTTCAGCATGAACCCAAGTAGCACTTATGTGCCTTTTTGTTACCAGGACTCGTGTGATTATGATTGGTGTGGATGTGATACAGGCGGTCTCTAGATCCAGCCTGTGAGGATAAACGAATAAGATCTGGCAAACTGGCTCTTGCTAGTGCCGGACATCTAAACTTCATTATAGACATTTTTAGCATTGACGTGAAAAGTGTTTTCCCAAGATCAGCCCCAATGGCTACGTTTTCATATGTGGTCTGTCCAAAACAATTTAGTCCTTGTTCGATGTGTTTACACCGATGAGATGTACACTAAATGTAGGCTTATTTCCGGTTATTGTCCACGGACTAAACGTAGCCATTGACAACGGAGCATAAACTACTCTGTCGATTTGACTGAGGGTTTTTTTTTAAGAATTGGCGTTCCAGCTCGAAAATTAACGATACCTACCATACCAAATAACGATTATCTTCAAACTCAATTATCTCAATAACGGCTGTAACGATGTTGGTAAAAATTAATAACTAAGCTTCTAGAATAAGATGGCAAAAAAAATGCACAAAACGGTACTTGGAAAATTCTCAAGAACGACCGGGTTTATTTAAATGCAAATTGGTATGTAGTGTAGTATAGTTATTCCCTATATGACTGGATACTCAGATTTTTTTTAACAGTAAATTAATGGTATCTACATATTGTTGCAATTTTGTATAAATGTTGATTTTCTTGAAAGCCGCTCTAATGATGTTGATTTAATTTTAAATGAAGTAGACGTGTTTAAGAATATAGATTTTTATAGTACGTTTCCACCGAACCGAAACTCGTTTAATTAACTAAATTCAACATTTGAAAATAGTGAAATAATTGTGTTTATAAATGAGGGCACTCTTCTTTATCTGAGAATATAGTTATTTTGTAGTTGACTGTAAATTGAGTTCCAGCCAAACCATTTTTTTTTATCTAGATCTGTCAAAAGACCGATTTTGACAGTTTTTGTGTTCCATTGGGCAAAACAATTGTTTTTTTTTTTCTCAGATCAATTTTGCAATTTTGGGTTTTTTGGCTCATCTACCACTACTAACTCTGTCACTCTGTCAGTTTGACTAGAGTGATGTTTTGACTTATTATTATTTCGGTTATGACAAATTATTATTAATCATTAAAACTGTAGAAGTTCTATGTGAAATATAAATTAAATCAAAAACATATGAGAAGGCTACATTCCGTGGCAGTGGTCAACAAGTCTTAAATGGATTTAGTTGACAATTTTTCGGTTTTATTTCTTGCTTGTAACAATTATGAGTTTAAAGTTTTTGGTTGAATAAATAAAGGTTGTTTTTTAATACCATAAGGTATATCTCACGAAGAAACGGTGCGTTTTGTCTTACTTACTTACTTAAATGGCGCTACAGTCCGGAATGAACCTGGGCCTCAACCAACATGCCTCTCCAATTAGCCCGGTCCTTAGCTAACTGCCTCCAGTTGCGCACTCCAAGTTGGTTGAGGTCGGTTTCCACTTGTGAGCGCCACTTAAGGCGAGGTCTTCCTCTACTGCGTCCGACGTCTGGCTAGGAATCGAAGGGTTGGAAAAAATAAGATTTTTCCGAAAACGCCTCAAACGTTTATTAAATTTAGCTAAGTTAGTGTGCATTTTTTAAAAATTCTACTTACATAAATTCGTTTCTAAAAATGTTGGCTATAGATAAAAAATAGATTTTCGCAGAACAACATAATCATAGGGATTTCTATACATTTCCGGTTTTTCAATTAAAATTGTAAAAATCTTAAAACAGCAAATAGTTTTTTTTAGCGAAAGTGGATTTGTTCAAAGTCCATATCAAACACAGTACTCATGTCGGATAAACTGTCAAATTAAATGTCAAAACCCTAACTGTTGAAACTTATAGCTTTTTCGATGGGGCATCTTTTTATGCTCTAGAGCACTTTTTTTTGCTCTAGATAAATTGTTTCGTTTTCGATTGGGATACACTCTTTTTTTTACTCTAGAGCACTTTTGAAGAATCTCGATTCCAAGTGATATTTACACCTACATGCACCAACACAAAAACAATTGACATCTGACTTATGTCAGTTTGAAGTTTGCACTTCGCAGTTTGATTTGTGTTTTTTGTGATCAGTGAAAAGTGAAAAATGATTTTCTGCAAAAATTATAATTAGAAATTTAAATGTTTTTGGATAATCATGTTCTGAAATTCTTAAGCTTTGTTTTGACACCAAACCGCCAATGGTTAAATGTATAAAAATGATTAAAAAAAAAATTCAAATGATGGTTTTCAATGATAGCTATGTATAACTGCGGCCTAAAGATAAGTAATATGCTGTCAAATGGCACACTAATACACACACGAAACTAGAATAATCTCTTTTATGTTCGATTGGGTAAAATCTGAAATCGGAGAGCAAATCTGAAAATGCCAATCGAAAACGCTATTAGTTGGTTTTTTGTCCACCAAATACTCGTAGGTATATGTCATATTATTTCGATTGATTTATATTGTGTCAAATTGTATATCCATTCCTATATCTGCGTTTACACAGGGGATTGCATTTGTAAACTAGGGTTTTTCTGTTTTCATTTGCATATAAACAAACTTTTAAGGGACATTGGCTCTTTTTAGAGCGTTTTCTATTACATCACGTATTGTTTTTGGTTTCTGGCTCTGTACTTCGCCTGGAATATTCTGATTTAGTTGTCTAATACTATCTGGCTTATAGACATACAGTTTGTATTTTAAGTACCTATCCCCATAAAATAAATTGTGCGAAGGTAAATTTGGTGAACAAGATGGCCAAGGGAAATCTACATTTGTTGAAATCAAACGTTTGCCAAAAATTTCACGCAGTAGATAGCTTACCTAGCAGTGTGCCCAGTCGCTCCATTTTTTTTTTGGAACCACAAATTATGATACTGCTCCGCCATTGGCCGCAAAAAGTTATCGATGATTATTCTGTAAGAAGCTCCGGAAATTTTTTCTGTCGTGTCATCCTCATTCTCGAAAAAAATATGGGTCCATAACTTTTTCGGCTATAACACCGCACTTGGATTTTCGTAGTCCCATAATCAACAGTTTTGCTTGTGGACATATCCTCAAAAACATATCCGTCGGATATACACAAATGCGACTTTGTGTCGGAGGAAATCGGAAAAAAATGCACTTAGCTGTCAAAAATGTAACAAAAAATGCTCCTGAACGCACTTCAACGCAATTCGCCGGGATGCGTTACAAAATGTAGGAGAAATATTCGGAACAGCTTTTCCAAAGAATACCACGAAGCAAAAATCCTTCGAATCTTACGCACTTGGATTTTCGTAGTCCCATAATCAACAGTTTTGCTTGTGGACATATCCTCAAAAATATATTCGTCGGATATACACAGATGCGACTTTGTGTCGGAGGAAATCGGAATAAAAAATCCACATAGCTGTCAAAAATGTAACGAAAAATGCTCCTGAACGCACTTCAACGCAATTCGCCGGGATGCGTTACAAAATGTAGGAGAAATATTCGGAACAGCTTTTCCAAAGAATACCACGAAGCAAAAATCCTTCGAATCTTACAAAATTGGAGAATTTTAATATCCGACGGATACTTTGATAGGGCTGAATATATTTCGCGAAGAATTTGTGTCGGAGAAAATCAGAAAAAATGAACTTAGCTGTCAAAAATTTAAACTTTAAATCTCTCCGGAATGTTGTTATGGGCATGCCAACGAGTTGAGACAGATGGATCTGTCTCTGCCGCAAACTTTCCACGTTGTCCTTAGTGCGAATATTTCGATAAGCACCTCTTTCAAGACAGTCGGAACCTCGTTCCTCAAAACGGTCGCCAAAACTTCTACTCATAAAGGCTCGGTTAGCTGGTCTTCAATCGAAATATTGGCGATAATGTCAACAACCATTTTAATGTCTTGTTGTGTACTGTATGTACATATATCCATTAAAAATTCCCAAAAACTCAATTATAACCTGCAAAAAGAAATAAAAACATTTATCTCCTAAAATAAAAAAGTTATTCGTGTTTGACATAGACTGGTCCTATTTGGCCCACCCTGTAAATGTCAACACGAATGTAGATGTCTGTTCCGCCATTGCCCCCTCTTTCTTTTCGCATTAATATCACACAAAACAAATGAAATGGGAGTTTGCGGTTTATGAGGGCGCTGTTTTGCATTTGTACCCTTATGTAATTTTATTTATTGAATATTTGCGGTTAACTCTGACAATGGGGGGATTTACCCAAAAAGAATAAAATATCTGATGACATACAATGGTATTTTTATTTGCAGGAAACCATACAATAGTCTAGAGAATGTAGCATTGGGGGAGTGTTGATATCGTGTAGGAGAATTTTAACAAATTTTGATCTTTTGGGGCACCCTATGGTTTATCCCTATTTTGCATTGTATTGAATTTTATAGTTTCTGAAACTATTTCATGGAATGTCAATAATCCCACAGAGGATTTGGTAACCTTGAAAAACAATCTGCCAATCTGGATAAAATCGAGACAGTAATGCTCATGGGCTTAGTGAGGAGGGTGTGCAATTGGTCTCTTGTGTCACTAAATGGATTTGGGACTATGTCGATGGTAGCAAAAAAATGCACTTCTGAACATCTCTTTAAACCCTCCCTTGACGGTTTTCGATAAGGTGCGCGACATTTGATGACTTGAGTCGATTCGAGTATCACAAGCAAGTTTATAGCAGTTTTATAGGAGAAAAATCAAGTAGGCACTGAAGTAAAGGGTCCACCAAATAATTTTTTTTTTTGGAAATGCTATAAAAAAAACTACTGAATATTTTCTCAAATTTGAAAGTACAATCCTTCCGGTTAATAATGGAAAATAATTTCATTCAAATGGCTGCCTCGGTTGGCCATGCAGTAGCCTACACGATGGGTCCAATTTTTAGCACATTATCGATTGTGTGCAGCTGTATTTCACCAATGGCTTCACGAATATTGTCCTTTAAAGCGTCAATTATCTCTGGCTTGTCGGCGTAACACTTATCTTTTACGGCACCCCACAAATAATAGTCCAACGGTGTCAAATCGCAGCTCCGAGGTGGCCAAACGACATCAGCTCTGCGGCTGATAATGCGATCTTCAAAAACAGGGCGCAAAACATCGGGTGTAGCTTCGGCTGTATGGCACGTAGCGCCGTCCTGTTGAAACCAAATGTTGCCAATATCCTCCTCTTCAAGTTTTTTGAACAAAAATTCGTTCAACATGGCCCGATAACGATCGCCATTGACTGAAACGGCCACTCCTTGCTCATTTTCGAAGAAAAATGACCCAATTATGCCTCTGGACCAAAATCCGCACCAAACAGTGACTCGTTTTAGGTGTATCGGCTTTTCAATGTACGCGTGCGGGTTTTCTGTGCCCCAAATGCGACAATTTTGCTTGTTTACATACCCGCCAAGATCAAAATGAGCTTCATCTGAAAAGATGATTTGTTGGCAAAATCGGCATCTTCTCTAAGATCGCAGGCCCACTTAGCGAAGCGAAAACGCATTGGATGGTCAGTTGGCTTCAACTCCTGAACCAATTGGACTTTGTATGCCGTCATACCAAGGTCTTTATGCAAAATTCGTCTCAATGATGTCTCCGAAATGTTCAATTGTTGAGAACGACGGTGAATTGATGTTGATGGCGCTTCTCGCACACTTTCTGCAACAGCAGCAATATTCTCGGGTGTACGCACTGTTTTTGGCTTTGGTTTATTGATGAGGATGCCAGTTTCTTTCACTTTTTTCACAAGATAACGAACATACGGAGCTGACGGTGCTTCTATTCTTCCAAAATCCGTTCGCAATTTTCGCACACATTCTGCAACATTACCATGATTTTCAAAGTAATGTCGTAATATTTTCCAGCGTTGTTCAAGCGTATACACACCCATGTTCGTTCAGCGGAAGGATAAAACTAATTATCTGTCAAATGAGACATGAGCTAAGTGTTACCATTCACGAAATAAGCACTAATTGAAAAAAAAAAACGTTAGATGGCGGACCCGTTATTTCTTTATTTGTAACCTAGACTCATCGCAGAGATGCAATTCCAACACATTAACCTCAAACCTTGCTTCTTCATTCATTTGTGTGTGCCTGCGAAGCTATATTTTTGACACAAAGAATGAAATCTCCAGTTTAATGGTGAAGGTCTATGACAGTTGTATACTCTTGCAAATTTGTCATACTTTCGTAGAAGCTGGGGCAGTTAAAAACAACTTTGTTTTGATTTTCAGGATTTGAATAAGTGACGCCTAGGTGCCATTCATTTTCCCATTCCTTCCGAAACAAATTCTTCGCGGAATTTATTTACGAATTGTAGTGAAGTGAAGCCGTCGCGTCTGTGTATAATTTTTTCGATGAGACATAACTCGGATGGAATTTGAAGCTCCGACGAAGTATGCGTTACAGAAAAATTTCCGCTCCGACGGATACCTCGACAGGGCTGATTATCTCTGTGTCAGCAGACCGAAATTAATGATGATAAATCTCGTGATTATTGATATCATCCCAAATCTGACCATCTAGCTTGTTTACACATTTCTTCATCAAAAAATGGACCTGCTCGTTAAAGACGATTTTTTTCGAAATTAAGCTCAACTTTCAATTGCTCCAGAACTGATGAAGCGAACTCGACTTTGTCTCTGGTCGTTTAAACTTAAGTTCCTAGTTAATTTTTTTAACTGAAAGTCGCAGAAAGTTGAAGATCAGAATAAAAACGACAGGAAACAGATTGGCGCGGTTATTTACCGAACACTTTCTCGCACAGCAACAGTGTTTTCAACAGCCTGTGATTCGGTGTTGGCTGTCAAAAAGTCGATTCGGAAGGGCGGTTATAAGAGAATAAAATGACGGAATGCGAGAAATAAACACGTATTTGTAGCAATTTGATGGCTTAATAGATGGCTGCTATTAAGTGGAAGCTACATTGGAGAACTGTTTTATTGTTGACGATTCATTTATTTGCGATGTAAACTTGTTCAACATGCAAAAATTAGCTTAAAAATGTGTCTTATGTACCCACACCCACAGTCTTCAGATTCCACCTGACACTTTTCGATAGTAAATGCAGAAAAATATAAGCTAGCTTTGCCATTCGACTTATATTCATCCAACAGTAGCCTTAGTCCAAACTGAAATTTTAGAAAAGAAATTTTATGCAAGTGTTCTTGAAAAACACTGAAAGTATCTACAAACCTGGGGGCCTGATGGCACTGTAACAGCCGAGCTACAGCACACTTTGGATCTCATCCTATCATGGATGGAAGCTTTGCTTAAAGGCTGCATTGAGCTGATTAACAAGGTTTTGAGGGAAGTAAAAGTAGTATTCAGACAGCTACAACACTCTTTGGATCTCATCCTACCATGGATGGAAGATATCCTTAAGACCCAACATACATACTGCAGGGCAAATCTGTAGAACCACCCCTACACACATTAGTATGAATTATCGAAAAGGAGTTGACAATGAAGGTGCCTTTAACAACGTTAATTCGAAATTCGATCACTTACTTGGAATGTTGATTAATTTGCTATTAAGTAGCCGGATTATCAACATAAAACTTCGACCAGTAGACATATCCGTAGGGCAAGGTGGAGTCCTGTGCCCTCTTCTCTGGAACTTTGTGGTCAACGAACATTTACTAATCCTGGAAGCAGAGGGATGCCACGTGATTGCCTACGAGGATGACGGTGCTACCGCAGTCACGGGGAAGAACCTGAATATACTCAAGAAACTTCTACACAAACGTTCCAAATGGGCAATCAGTTGTGGTTTGAGTGTCAACCCCCACAAGACTGAACTGGTCCTATTCAGTAGGAATATAAAATTCCTTACATTGACCCCCGTCACTAAACGGAATGGAACTAGGGCGTGCCTTTTTTAGACAGGAAGCTTAACTGGAATCTGAACATAACCGAAAGAGTAAAGAGAGCGACAGTCGCACTTTATTCCTTTAAGAAAGCCAAAGGCATGAAATGAAAAATGAAGCCTCGTATCACGCATTGGCTTATATCTCGGTTATAAGACCGATACTTGTTTATGGAGTAGTATGGTGGACAACGCTAAAGATAGCTATAAACAGCAAAAAACTAGCCAAGGTACAAAGAATTGTGGGTCTGTTTATCGGTGGTGCACTCCGTACCACACCCACCTACTACCCCTAGATATTTTTGACAAGCAAATGGCAGCTAACTCAGCCATACGTCTTAGTGCCATCAAATATACAAACTGGCCACTCAAAAATTCTAAACGAATATAAAAAAATTCCTGAAAACACCGACAACACCCTTAGCTGGTTAAACTTTGATAAGAGTTTCCAGGTTGCAATCCCAGACAGATCTTCATGGGAGAGTAACGAAGCTGTGCTCGATCCATTTTTATACCGATCGATGGACTTAATATTAATGACGGAGTGGATGCTGGTGTCTTCTATCATCGTCTTCCTGATCATTGGAGCGTGTTCCAGGCGGAACTCCTGGTGATCAAAGAAGACTTATCCTGGGTAAAAGAGAATGTAATATCTGCCAAGGATATTAGAGCATTTTCTCAGATAGCCAAACGGCCATCAAATCCCTGGAATAAGTCTCAAAAAAATCAAAGACAACCCTAGATTGCCGCTCATCTCTACAAGAGATGTCAAAGCTGTTTAACATTCACATATGCTAGAGATAGGAATAAATAAATAAGTAGAAACAAATAAAGTTGTACCCGACACGGGTGCACTAGTTATTTCTAACGCTTCACGCAAAAGCTTACTATCGTAGCTTGCTAACAGCAAATCTCAGATGGGGTCTTGGCACGACGTGTCAAATAGCCAAACAAATTTGGCCAAAGCTGGATTTGAGAAGTTCCAAGTACATTAGCGCCACTATAGGTGTCAACACTGGACACTGTTTAATAGGCAGACACGCAGAAAGGCTAGGCCTCCATTCAAACGACTTCTATAGGAGCAGCATGGCTGAAGAGGAAGAAGAAACAATATTTCATCTCCTTTGTAACTGCCCGACCCTATCAAATAAAAGGAAGCTCCATCTTTGAGCTTATTATTTTCAAAATCTCAACGATTTGACAAAAATGAAAGCGAAAAGTCTCCTCCGTTTCATTAAAAGCTCAGAATTGCTTTCTCACGGATAGTAAGGAGAATGGACAAGATTCACGTGGTATCACAACGGACCAAAAAAATGGTCTAAGTGTACCGCCGAATTCGCCGGCCGCCACTCTTACCTAACCTATCTACAAACCTTGATAGGCTTAAATTTTGAAAATATTTTCCATGTTATCATTTCTGACAGATAGTGTTGACAATCTTTTCATTGACAGGTTAAATCAGTTGTCAAACCACTAAAACTAAGGAAGGGAGAAATTTCCAAGCTCCAAATAATATACGAATGGTATTTGTTGGTCTAAGTGGGCTGGAGCGGACTGCTGATAGCAACCTCAACCTTAACCAAACATATTTTAACCAAATTTTAAGTGTTTGCTCCCTAGAAAGTTAATTTGTATCCCATATCCGAATATCTTGCCAATTTTCCTTTCTTCTACACTAGGTTAGATTGGTGACAGGATAATGCACTAAATGTTGATGCTTCCTTAACAAACATAGGTTACTCATTCTTAAACTTAAAAACTTTCTAGCTATGCGTATGTACACTCCCAGAAAGTTTCCTACTACATAGTGTTTCGTCTGTTTTAGGCAGCTCCTTGTTACATGTGACAGAGTCTTTTATTATCCTGAAAGCTAAGAGCTATTCTAGTTCTTTGCTGTGTATAAGAGCTTGGACGTTTTTTAAATCACCTGTTTGTGTTAATTGTATCATGGCAGGACCTGGATGATGAGTGTTTTGTATAGCGTCTCCTTGGCTCTTCTCGATAGGGCTTTATTCCTCATTTGCTTACTTAGCCCAAAGAAACAACAATTAGCAAGAGTTATTCTGCATTCGATTTTGTTTTTCCGCATTTACAGCAGTGCCCAGGTAGACAAATTCACTGACTACCTCAAAGTTATACCTACCTATCAATTGTCACGTTCTGATCAAATCGGTGGTGGGATTGGACTTTTTTGATGAAAGCTTGGCCTCATACTGCTTGCTGCTGACTCCATTGTAGTTAAAGCGCCTGTTACTGCTCGCTTTATTCTTCCTATCACATCAATGTTGTCAGCGAACACTGGCCAGGGTGTTGCGTACTACCTTTTCAAGCACAATATTGAAATAGATGCACGACAGTGCGTCTCTTTGCTTAACCCTCTGGTGATGTCGAAGGTTTCAGTATAATCCCTACCAATTTTGACGGAACAGCGAGCATTCCCCAAAGTCATTCTAATAAGACGCATTAGTTCAGCAGGCATTCCAAAGCTGGACATGGTGCGATATAGTTCATCCCTATTTATACTGTCGAACGCAGCAGATGAACAGGTGGTGGGTGTCGATGTTAAATTCTTGGGTTTCCTGGCGCATTATGAAGAATGTGTGTAAGGACCTATTAGATCGCCAGCAAATGGCTTAAGACGTTCATATAACATGCTGGACAAAATCTTATAGGCGATGTTTAAAAGGCTTGTGCCTCTATAGTTGGTGCTTAGTAGGCGATCTCCTTTTTTGTGGATTGGGCAGATGGTACCGAGATTCCATTCGCCTCCGACCATATTTTACAGATTAGTTGATGTATGCATCTAACCAGGTCATCTCCAGCGTGCTGAAAAAGTTCCGCTTGTAGCCCATCGGCTCCAGCTGCTTTGTTCGTGTCTAGTGATGGCTACTTTGATGTCATTTTGATCGGGCGGATGCAACTCTTGCGATTTTCATCTAGATTGACTGGTACAGGTCGATGATTGGCCGGATCTTGGCTGTCATCATCATTCAACAACTCTCTCCAGATGGCTAGCATTGATTTTTATCCATCCTTATCTTTGAGGGCTCAGTGGCGCGATGGTTAGTGCGATGAACTGTCGCGCAGGAGGTCTGGGTTCGATTCCCAGCCGTAGCAACACCTAAATGATTTTTCACTGGCCCTCCTCTCGTGATAATCTGACAAATCATCCGAGTAGTATCAATTGTCAAGAATAGCTTATCTCAACTTAGCCGTTCGGAGTCGGCATAAAACAGGAGGTCCCGCCATCGTGCAAGAAGTACACACGCACACATGAATGGTTGTGAGAAAGCTAGGCCCTGGGTACTAACGAGCCTGTTGCGCCAAAAATTTGTATTTGTATTTGTTTATCTTTGCAAGGCCCAGGCCGGGTTATAAATCCTGATATCGATAGTTTCACTCTTCAATGGAAGTTTCGCACCTCTTTCCTGCTAGAGCATATCTGCATCTCATCGACTTCACGTTGTTGGTGATCTTTTTTCTTTCTTCTGAACAAGCGTTGATCATCCTCCCTTGGCTCAAAGTAGAGATTATGTGACGCTCTAATTCTCTTCTAGAGCCACTACCTGCATGCTTCCGTTTTGGATTTGTTTGCCTGAGCTCATACAGAGTCGAACCAGGAGTTTATCCGAGGTGGTTGTGAGAAGCCCAACACTTCTGACGCTGCGTTTCTTATGACTTGTTGACATGGCTGCCAGGGTTCATATCAACAGTCGTGGGATTTCTCGCATGCTCAAGGGGTACGCGGTTGGCATTGGCTGTAGCAGTCTCTTCCGATTGAAGTCGTCCAACATTGAATTTCCTCTGCGTGGCTGTTGTTGGCCGAAGAGCTTCCCTTGATATCCGCATTCGAAGTTTCGCACCAACTAGATAGTGATCCGAGTCGATGTTGGCTCCTCGGAATGTACGGACACTCAGAATACTAGAGGAGTGTCTTCCGTCAATCGCGACATGATCGATTTGGTTGAATGTTCGACCATCTGGTGACCGCTATATGACTTTATGGATGTCAAGACTGGGGAACCGTGTGCTGCTCCCCGCTACAAAATCGATGAGCCTGAGCCCGAGTCGTAACCCATAATGCTGATTGCTTGTTAACAATTTCGCAGTCCAAATTGTTCAGGATGCGTCTTATTTTTCGTGGTCGAAATTTCTTTTCAGCCATCCTTGAGGGGTAGAGCCCCTTTTAACTGATGTTGTCCCTTTAAATTTTATTTATTTAATTAAAAGCTTCTTTAATGTTGAAGATTACAGCAAGCAGGTATGCTGGCCAGATAAACTAGATTTCTTTGAGATTATTATGAGATAAGGCAGTTCAGTTTCTTACTTTATTCTTTTTTAACGTCCCAGGGGTTTACCTATCCTGCTTGAGAAGACAAATTTAACTCGCAGGGAACATAGTGCCGATTAACCTTATTGCTTCTGTTCCTCACTGAGCGGTTCCTACTAAGCTTCTTCTCCAAATTTAAATTCAAGTCTTGAAGGATACGAAATGAATGAGACGGTGCACTCAAGTGATGCCTTAAAAGATTCCCCGGATTGATTGCTGTTCAGCTGAATGCTATTTCAATCCCTAAATTGCGCTTATTCCTATTCTCTTTCATTTCTAAAACAGCATGACTAGCCAGATTCCAGAAAACCTTGCTTAATCTTGGATCTATCTTTTCTTATAAAAGGATGCCTCTTCTAAAAGCTGACGTAGCCATGCATGCTTAGATAATTTTGTTTCGTTTATTTCCTTTTCTTCTTCTTCCAATTTGTTTGTTTAAATAAATCGAGAACCGTTACTAATTTATAATTTCTACTCTCAGCTTATAGATATCAATAATGGTCAGCACAACATTGACGACAACAGTTTCACAGCAAACGACTGCAAGTGGTACCAACCAAACGGTGCACCAGTTGCGCCCACAAAACTCACTCCATTACTCGACGCTCCAGTCATCGGCGATACGTGGCAGCTACTATCTGAATAGCAGCTCATCGTCTATGCTAAACGGTGGCGACACCGAATCTAAGGATACCACTAACGCATACCAATCAGCGTATAACGGTAGCTTTGTCAGCACTGCACGCACGCCGTCCTCAACATCAGCGACAAACTCTATTCCCATTCCAACGACATCAGTTGGTCGCACCAAGCCTGATCTCCTGTTAAACAGTCCCACATCATCATCGTCGATTTCGAAAGCACTTCGCAATGAAGTTAATCTCCTTGCGTCCAACTCGCCACCGTTGAGTGATCAAATCTCAATACTATTCCCCAAGTGTAGGCCAAAAAGCGATGCGATTACGAATCCTGCCGCCACCAGCACCTCACACAATTCGAGCAACAATTTTGCACAATCGCCACCGGCTGCATCGGGCTCGTCCTACTCATCGGAATCAGTGTCTTCAGCAAGAATCTCCACGAATCCCTTCCTTTGCCTTCCAAATCCAAGCGGAGCGGACAGTAAAGCTAGTAAATACGAGTCAACCGGGCACAAGGAACAGGAAATAATAGAGATGCCGCGTAAAGCAGCCTCCGGTTACAATCAACAGCTTCATCAGCATCAATACCAACAGCAGCATTATCACCATCAGCAACAGCAACAGCAGCCGCACCAACAGCAACAACCGCCACAGCTATCGAATCAGAGCAGTCAGCGAAGCATGAAGAACGCTGGCAATCAAAATCCTTTCATTAACCACAACTATTGGGACACACGTCACAATACGACTCCTGCGGGTACCGTCCTTAATTCGCCGGAACTTACTTCGGAGAATACTTCCCGTCGGCATGGTCATAATTATTTGCAAAAACCGCAACACATTCGACTGGGACGAAGTCCTGTCAGTCATCAGAATTCGGCACTTGATTATTGCAACAAGGAGGTGGCAGATAGGGAACATGATATACAGCTTCGTGGAGAGAATGAGGGATACAATCGAAGTGGTATGGGAATGCATGGTAATGGCGGAGTTGTGGTTTTTGATGACATCGCTGACAGCTGGCAAAGTGAGTATGAAGGGATGTTTGTTATTTTTTTTACAGCGGCTTTTGGGTGGTAGGGACAGTATGTATGTAGGTACATATCAAGGGATATTTGAACCCATTCGGATTTAATTTTGTTGGAGTGTCTGTGCGTCCTTTGTGTACATTTCGGCGAACTGCCTTTTTGTGATTGTCACCGTTACCCATTTACAAAAATTGCAACTAATGGGTATCTCTCCACCTCGTTTCAGTTCTTTTCGTCACAGAGTTTTCGTTCAGGGTATCTCTCTATTTTTCAGTACTTTTCGTCAAAGAGTTCTCGTGAGTTCCAAGTTAATCCAAAAAGGCTCGTTTTTCAATTTTGGGAGTCCTTTTCTAATGGCTTTAGTTTAGTTTGATTAGTGCGTTTGGCTACTAAGCGCAGGGTCCTTATAAGTTGCTTCCGCTACCCCATCTCTTGCGAAAGTTGGACAAAATCCAAGAGCCGTTCGAATCTATTGATAATTAGAAGGTTCCATTCTCTGTTTCAAAAATATAACTTCGTACAAACAATTGAATTCAGAAGATGGGTTTGAGGCCCTGTATGGCCGTTAGTATCTGATATATAATTTTTTTTCTTTTAGTTGTACTTAGACCAATGTAGGTCCATTGTGATGTGATGTACCTAATGGTTACTTCTACAACCTACAAGGCTAATAGATGCTCATTATGTTCATTCAAGACTTTTCAAGTTTTTTTAAGACCTGGAAGAAGTATTTTCCTAGCACATTAAATCTTAGGGAGTGTGGCTCTATACTCTGGTTTCAGTTTACTTGTCAATTGACCGAGTAAATTGTGTCCATCAATTACACCTATAAGGCTTGGTTTTTCAGAGCTCTACTGACTCTGAGTTAATCCAGAATTAATCCGAGGTTAGTCCTGAAACCGAACATACAAACTCATTTAAATATATTGAACATAACCTAGCTAACTCTTAACCTAAAATTCATAAACCTTACTTAGTGACAAACACTCGTTGCCCTATGCCCAGTTCCGTATTTGGTAGTCCGGGCAGCCGTCATAGAACATCGGCGAGGGTTTACTTACATATTTAAGTGGCGCTACAGTCCGGAATGAACCTGTGCCTCAACCACTATGCCTCTCCAATTAGCCCGGTCCTTAGCTTACTGCCTCCAGTTGCGCCCTCCAAGTTGGTTGAGGTCGGTTTCTATACTTGTGCGCGCCACTAAAGGCGACGTCTTCCTCTACTGCGTCCGACGTCTGGCTAGAAATCGAAAACTATGCTAGCCGGAGTATTGGTGTCCATTCGTTCTACATGTCCTAGCCATCTTATACGTTCATTGCGGATTTTTTGGACTATGTGCTTGTCGCTGTACAACTTGTATAGTTTTTGGTTGAATCTTCGTCTCTATAGCCCGTCAACGCAAAAGGGATCGAAGATTTTGGAAGAATTTTCCACTCAAATCGACCGTAGATTTCTTCATCCACTTTTGACGCGGTCCATGCTTCAGCGCCGTGGAGCAGGACTGGGATGATCAGGGACTTATATAGGATCTCCTTAGCAGTTCGAGTTAGGGCTTTACTACTAAATTGACTTCTTAACCCAAAGAAACAGCGGTTGGCAAAAGTAATTTTTCGTTTAATTTCTGACGAGATGTAGCTGTCAAAATTAACAGCGGAGCCGAGGTAGACAAACTCCCGTACTACCTCAAAGTTATATCCTTCAATGGTGATGTTCTGTCCAATTTGTCGATGTTGTGTGTCCTTTCGTGTTGACTGCACATACGTAGTCTTACCCTAATTTACTGCTAAACCCATTTTTGACGATTACTCCTCTACACTAGCAAACGTGGCTATGACATCACGTTGAGTCCTACCAATGATGTCAATATCATCGGCGTATGCTAGTATTTGCACCGATTTTTGGAAGATTGTGCCTCTGGTGTTGGCTCGGGAGTTATGCACAATCCTCACAAGTATCAAATTAAAGAAATTACAAGACAGCGCGTCGCCTTGCCTGAATACTTTTCTTGTATCGAATGTGTCGGTGAGGTCGTTTCCGACCCTCATGGAGCAGCGAGAATTCTGCATCGTCATCCTACACAAACTGACGAGTTTGGGCGGTATACCAATACTAGACATGGCTCTGCATAGTTCGGTTCTATAAATGCTGTCGTATGCGGCTTTGAAATCGATAAATAGGTGGTGGGTATCGATTTGGACTTCTTGGGTTTTTTCAAGAATCTGTCAAAGTATGAAAATTTGATCGGTTGTGGACTTTTCTGGCCTAAAACCACACTGATTAGGGCCGATCAGGTCGTTGGTAAACGGTTTCAGGCGTTCACATATTACGGAAGATAGGATCTTGTAGGCGATGTTGAGCAGACTTATGCCTCTGTAGTTGGCGCAGTTCAGAGGGTCTCCTTTTTTGTGGATCGGGCAAACGATTCCATTCCATTTCCATTCTTCAGACATACTTCCATCCGACCAGTCATCTCCGGCGACGGTTTCCGCTGCCGTTGCCAATATTAGGTTCGTTCTGCCTGACAGCGGAATGTTGTTCGTCATCGCTGTTTAACAGTCTACAGAAGTCATTCTTCCATATCCTCAGCATCGACTGTGTCTCAACTACGATATTTCCTTGTTCATCTCGACAGGATTCTGTTCGAGCCTTGTATCCTTGACTTTAACGTTTTACACTTTAAAACTTGCAAACATCGTTCCTGGAGTGGCACCTCTCTATATACTCGATAGCGCGCTTTTCTTGCTCTTTTTTCTTCTTTCTGAAAAGCGGGTGTTCTTCTCTTCTTCTTTGCCTATAGAGCTCAATGGCAGCTCTCGTCTTCACCTGCAGTTAAGCCTTGTACGCCTCGTTCTTGGCTGTAAGGATCTGTTGACATTCCTCATCAAACCAGGGGTTTCTTGCTGGTGGCCGCGAGAATCCTAGCACATCAGTTGCGGCTAATGTAATGGCTTGTTGGAATCGTTGCCACTGTTCTTCGACATTCGATGCTGCTTCAACAGCCAGAATGTTCGGACATCCAAAATACAGGATGCGTGCCTCTTGTCTATCGCAATGTGATCAATTTGGTTGACCGTTCGTTGATCTGGAGACCGCCATGTCCCCTTATGGATATCGAGGTGAGGAAACCATGTGCTGGCTATAGTGGCATTTCGTTCCGTAGCGAAGTCAATTGGCCTAATTCCGTTGTCAGACGTGTTGTCGTGTAGGCTGTGTTTTCCGACAATAATGCTAAACTGTCTTCATTTCCTACATTTGTGTTAAAATCTCCCAGCTAACTCGTACTTTGGTAGTCGCTTATAGGTTTCGTCAAGGAGTTCGTAGAAGCAATCCTTAGCTATATCATCTTTTAACTCCGTGAGCGCATATAAGGCTTATGTTGGTGAATTTGACTTTGATGCGAATTGCTACAATGCGTTCGCTAATGTCGTAGAAACATAAGACTTCTTGCCTAAGTCTGGCAGTTATAACAAATCCGCATTCGAATAGTCGCTGTGTCTGCTCACTACAACACGGTCTGTAGTAGATGTTACAATTGTTCATCCTATTTTTGCTCGGCCCATCCCATTGTATTTCCTGGATGGCAGTTATGTCTGCTTTGTAGCAGCTTAGCGCCTCCCCTAGTATTTTGCCTGCACCTCTTCTGTTTAGCATTCCCACATTTTAGGTGCAGATACCAACGTCGTTGTCCTTTTTTCGTTTAGTAGGGTCGTCAACAATAAAAGCAGTCCTTTCCGAGGATACAGAAACAAACATTTTAAGCAGAATTTTTCGTTGCTATATGCCTAATTTGCTCCGCTTCCCCCCTTTTTTCGTAATTGGGTAGTTCCGGGTCTTGTTGGTATTTGTAATGCCATCGTTATGCGCGTTTTGCGTTGCACAAACAATCAGTGTCTTCGAAATTGTTCCTTAAGTGCGAGTCCAATAGGTTTTCTAAGGTTTATATATGATACGATGAGAGGCTTTATTAGTCTGTAAAATTTGACTATAGAGTGGATGGGTTTTCTAGGTTAGGGGATAAAGATCACCGGTACCTCTTTCCAGCTATACGGAATAAATCTCAGTCAAAGATAACCTAAAAGTATTGCTTTGAGCCATGAAATGAAATGTTGTCCTCTCGGAGCATTGTGTTGAACATTAGCTCCCTCCGATTGTTTTTTTTCAAAGATTTTAGTGTCCATTTTCTAATGATAGAAACTTTTTCATCCAAAACGGGATCATTCTTATGATCCTGGGAAGTATGTTCTTGTACTACCAAATTTCAATTCAGTTTATAAGATTGAGATTTGTAATTGAAATGAAGCGATTAACAAATTTTGGACATATCCTGGATTGATGACTTTTCGAGACTTTCTGCACATATTTCACTAATAGTTCGTTTGTTGTTCGTATAGATCAAGGACTTCAAATATTCTCACAGAAAGATGTGAAATCACACGATCTGCTTTGTCTTTGAGTCCCAGAAGGTTCAGGACCTTTGTCTTATTCCGCTTGACCTCTTATGAAATGCACTTTTAAATAAAATAAAATAAATCCCTAACCACAACTCAACTCATTTCAGGTCTTCGAGTAACCACAGGCTCGCCACCGGCCTCTGCGGCGCCTATAGCAGAGTCAACCATTGACGATGCCGCTATTGAGCTAAGTAAATGCGAGAATGAAGCCTACAAAAACTACAAACGGTATTTGGATAAGAACTACGCAATCAACATCGAAATGCGAAATGGTATTATCGGTAAGTCCATACATCCTAGGTACATCCTCTAAACCGTTACAACAATTTAATCATTTTGTATAGAATATGAAGGATCTCCTCGTCGCATTGGTCAAGGAATACCCGAAGATGAAGAGATGCACTCACAAAATTACAAATTTAACGCATTAACCACTTCGCCGCAAAAAATGCACCCCATCCGGCCTGGGTTTCCACAGGTACCTATCTATACCCACACACTTGAGGGCTCACCTCGTGAACCCTAAACCCCTAAATCATTCTTTATGTGAAAACATTCCCTTTGTCATTCAATAGCGCATTGTATCGCCACCTCAAGAGTCACCACCTCCTCTGATGAACTTGAAAATGTCACCCACTAACAATACCGAAGACACCAGCAACGATGTCTCCGAAATAGGAACTCTATCTGATATGACAACGTCTGAGGTGATATCGGAAGCGATGGTGGTGTCATCATCAGCGACGGGAGCAGCCACATCAACTGTTGGCCTTTGTTCATCGGGAACAACGATAAAGGAGGATACACTAGCAGCGGCCGCAAAGTCATCAACCTTTGACTATCTGTACGAGTTCTCCGAGACAAGGAAGGTGCTCGAGGAGTTCTTCAAGTGCCCATCGACCGATGAAAAACCAATTGAGAACGGAAGTGATGTTGACAGCATTGTAAGTTTTTCGTCTTTTCCTTGTTGAATAACCAATTGTTTTGTCCCGTTGGCTGGGAATGTATTTGAATTGTGTTAACCATTTTTTTTCTTCTTCTCTTCATAAAGGACATTCAGTACGAATTCCATAGCAACACCCAGAGAGATGATGAGGAGGAGGACCAGCTTGTATTGCCACCACAATTGGATCATATTTTCTCAGTGCAGTCGGGTCAAGTGAATAGCAGTCCCTCGATGGATGAGAATTATCATCAGGACGACGACGATGCAGAGGGCGATGATGATGATGATTCCGAGAGTCCCCAGCCAGTGATGGTAGCCGCAAATAGTTCACCTGTTAAGCCGCAGCTAAACCTGAATAATCATGTGGCAAAGCATCCACACAATTTCTACAACACGAACGGTGGTGTCCTGGACAATCGACGAACGTTGACAAAGGACAATGATAAATTGGTTCAGTATCGACGTGATATTGATTTCTTTTTGGAGTCGGCCAGTCGCAGTAGTGGTGACCAGATGGATAGTCAGGATGGAATTAATCACAATCCGGTACAGCCGAGGAGTTATAGGTGTTCTCCGGAAACTACAGACTATGATTCGAATTGTGGTGATTTAGATAGTAAGTTGGAATTAATGTTTTGTTTTCTGTTGGGAACATCGATTGTTATCGATTGGCCAAGGCCAAAAGGTCAAATGGGAAACAGTTTGTTTTTTAGCTGATTTATGTGTTTGTATTTAGGGAGTTGATTGGCAATATACATTTATTCCTTTGGTTTCCATTTAGATTAGAGTGGTTGGACTGTCACTCAGGTCAGGCCTCTTCTTTTAAGTGCTACTGACACTATAAGGTTTGAATTTATTTATAATCCTTGGAAGCTTTTCAAATTCTGCAGGAGGTGTTGATTGAGACATAACCCCCAAAAAACCAAACAGTGACATTTCGTCATCAATTGGTGTATACTGAGCTTTCTCTGGCAAAGCAAATACCTGGTTCCTTTATATTGTCATGGGTTAAGCAAGCGACAGTTGCTCTACACTCAAGAAAGTCAAGATGCAAGCTGACTGACACGACAGGGTGCGGCTTCAAAGCGGACTACAAAAAGCCCAACAAAGAAATCAGGCGGGCCACATCAAATAGCCCCTTATTGAGATGCGGCCCTCTAGGTAATTCCCTCAAAATAGCCATGATATCCTTGAATTTTATGTCATCGCTTCGCTCTGTTCTGTTTCGTTCTGTCCCCTAGATCCAATTCATCAAATCGTGGAAAAAAAACCCTCCAGCCTGTTCACATAACGGTCTGAATTCACTATCTACTTTGTTACCTACCTAAGTGCCGTTTGTCCTGAATCTGAGCCTTAACCAACATGTCTCCCCACTTAGCCCTGTCCTTAGTTGATTGCCTCCAGTTGCTCACTTTAAGTTGGTTGAGGTCGTTTTTTTGCGTGCGCTACTTAAGGAGAGCTCTTCCTGTAATGCGTCCTTCGTCTGGATGGGAATCGAAGACTCTACTATAGCTGAAGTTTTGATGTCCATTCGATCTTCATATCCTAGCCTTTCTCAACGTCCAATGAAGAGTTTTTGACCAGGTGTATGTCACTGTAGCCCACGTAAAATTCTTGATTGAATCTTCTCATTCGCCTTCCTCACATATACAGGACCAAAAATTCCTAGAAGCACTGGCTCTTCGTAGATGTACTTGTGCTGATGAACTGAGACTCTGCAGGCCTCGGCTGGTAAGGAGTCCATCTTAAAGCGATTTTGGTTTGAAAGCCGAACCAGAGGATATATTCTGGAACTACTGGAGACAGAAATACCTGAGATATGACTAGTCTGCGGACTGTGTGGGATATCCTGTTTACTAGGTAGGCCCTATGGTAGGTAGGAAGAAGTGGCGGTTTGGCATGAACCCAAGTGGAACTTATGTGCCTTTTTGTTACGACGACTCGTATGACCTTTATTATGATGATTGTTGTGGATGTGATAAAGGTGGTCTCTAGATCCATCTTGTGAGATTTAGAAAACTGATAAGATCTTGTATCCTTTTACCGTAGATGTCGCTATGGTTGTCGAAGAATGGTTGGTCTAACGTACACGCAATCTGGCTCTTGCTAGTGCCGCATGGTCTCCAATTTGCCAGTGCCCCGTGATATCTTGCGATATCTGGGCGGGTTCTATTTAGTAGATCGTTTGTTCTGTTCTTGTCGAAGGAAGGCCACATCTTCCTCGATATTTAACATTTTTTTAACTTTCTTTACTTGGAGTCGGCCTTCTTCAGGAGGTATGAGTTGATTTGTCCCTTAACCTCACCTAGCAGGTGAGCCGTGAAGAGCAGAGCCTTGCCTGGCCATCTCGTCTGCACGCTCGTTCCCTTCCATCATTGTCACTGTGTGCTGGAACCCAGTTAGGTCTCGCGTTCTCTGTAGCATAACTATCAGTATGCCGTCAGGTTCCGAAGACTTAAACGGAGAGAAGTTGTTAATAGCCCAAGAAATCTTTTCCTCGGAAATTATTGAATTGATATTGCTGTGTGGTGCAGTTTGTACTTGCTGAGATCTCCCGGGTTCCGTACTAGTATCACTGCATTAAGGAAAGTGTATGGTTAACAAGAGTTCCAGAGTCTCCGCGGAGGATTCTGTCCATCCTCCATATGAACTTCTCAGAAAATAATGGTTGGAGTGTTTCTTAGACAGAATTTCGAAGGAAGGCAATAATCCATCCAGGCCACCCTTCTGGATGTTTTTATGGCTTCTTATACAGACTTAAACAGTCCTTATAAGGCTGCAAGAAGTTGTGTTTGTGGCAGATATTGAAGATCGATCTGGTCTTCTGTCTGATATTGGAGAGATCTTCATTCCACCACCGTCGAAGTGTTTTTTGCTTCGCTTAACGGGACACGGGACTTTGTATGCAATGTTCGTCGCATTCTCAAAAGGCTGAACTCTTGCCTCCAGTTCTTCGAAGGTAGGCCCTAGTAAGAGTATATATCGTGGTGGTTGTTCTTATACAAAATCCTATGAACGTTTGGTACAAGATGTGTAAGCCAGACATCGTTCATTAATAAGGATGGTGGTAATGCAGTGGGCCTAAACCAACACTGTTCGTTGGTTCTAGTATTGGCGTGAGGCTCACGATAAAATTAAAGCTGTAATGGGCAGCTGTTCACGTTAAGCTTGCTTTATATTATTAAATTTAGCTTGAATGTCCGCTAAGATGGCCATATGCTTTCTAGTTAACACCCTGTATATCGGTTCTCAGAGCGATTCTGTTCTATAATGGTGAAAAGCACTTGAAAAGACTTGGCAAAGGGGCAATCTTTAGAGACTGCGAGTATGTGCATAGTTGTTACTCTCCGCAGCAATATACGTTCCGTTCTACTACTTATTTGCTTAAAAAAGTGACACTACAGTCCGAGATTCATCTGGGCCTAATATCGTAAATAGATCATCAGAATTGTTGCTGCGAAAAGCATACCCATTGACGTCCATGGAGCACCTTCCATGTTTGGAAATATTTCATAATCTGACTGACTCATAATCTTTGACCTTGGACATAAGTTAGTACAATTGGTCAGTAATAAGGTGGCATTAAGTAGATTCGCCTTTTTTGGAAAATGCTAGGCAAATCCACTCAATCACCTACTCGGAAAGAGTTTTGATGAGTATGACAAATAGGCATGTACTAGACTTGCTAGCACAGAAGGAACTCTTCAGAAGAATGGCAGATATTCCAGCTGAACCACCGGATTTGTAATTGTGAAGACCGAATTCACTTACTTATGCATAAAGTGGCAGGAGCAGTATGAGTACGTAAGTGAATTTATTGAATAGAATGCTCTACGTTCGCAAAAACAGGAGGAGACTGAGGATAATCTGGAAGTATGGAACTGGCACTGGGTCTGTCCATACAGCTGGGAACTGTCATTACAAATCAGGACCAACGTTTTATTATTTGGCCTTTCAGCTCTTCCGCCAACACCTCTGTTCAAGGGGCATGTGAATGACCAACCCTTTAGATTCCTAGATGATTTGTTGTCCGAATATGTCGGAGGTGCTGAAAAAGGTTGCTTAATTTGTCCATCCTAACTCGGGCTCTAGACGTCACCGTTGACTCCATCTATTTGCGACATTGTAGAATAGTTGCCGCCTTGACTTTTGCACATGGGAGAACTTGATAGGCTTAAACTTTCTTTCGGCATTGGTCTTGTAAAAGGTATGAGACTTACTATTCTATTGGAAATAAATCATTGATATGCTTGGACAATGATGTAAGATATCTTATTAGCAACAGGATCCACGTCACTCTCCAGGAAACATAAAGCCCAGTTAAAGTTCCTACAAAGCCTGTCTAATGCTTTCAATCGGCTTTCTCTTCTCGACAAATTCCCAAAAGACTGAATGGAAAAGTTTTTTGGGAATTTGTTCTTAAATCGGTGAGAGGTGATATGATAAAGTGGATTTATCGGACCTCTTGCAGGGATCATTGCGTAAATCCTTGTTTGGTTTCGAATGTTTCATTGCTGGCCTCGGTAGATCCGCGAGAATTATTCATCATCATCTTCCACATGCAGTGTCTGCGAAGAAAATTTTAAAGGCTTCCGTTGGAACATCTTGTTTTTTTTTCCGGGATGTCGCAGTCGTTTTCCCTTTTTGTAGATCAAGCTACCAAGGTTTCATTGTTCAGGTATACTTTCATCCATCCAAATCTTGCGTGGCTACGTTGAGTTGTTGTTTGCTTCTAGCAAGTTAGCCTCTGCTTTAGTAAGTCTTCTCCACTTCAATGCCTCGTTAGTTTGACGGCTTCTGCCAAATTTTTTCTTTGACCTGAGCAACCTGAGGGCTCAGTGGTGCGATGGTTAGTGCGATGAACTGCCGTGCAGAAGGTCTGGGTTCGATTCCCAGCCGTAGCAACACCTTAATGATTTTTCACTGGCCCTCCTCTCGTGATGATCTGACAAATCGTCCGAGTAGTATCAATTGTCAAGAATAGCTTATCTCAACTTAGCCGTTCGGAGTCGGCATAAAACAGGTAGTCCCGCCATCGTGCAAGAAGTACACACGCACACATGAATGGTTGTGAGAAAGCTAGGCCCTGGGTACTAACGAGCCTGTTGCGCCAAAAATTTGTATTTTTTTTTGAGAAATGATTTTGCAATTGAACTAAACCAGGTCTTCACAAATAAAGACTTGCTTAAGTTTGTTAAACTTTTGTCAATCTAAGGTCTAAGGTCAACCTATTTAATTTGAAATTATCTTTTCCAGGTTTATCTGGTGAATTCAATGGAGTTTCAACATACTGCAACTATACCAAATGCTATGCCACCAGTATGCCCGTCTTAGAAGATGGCCTATCAAGCGGCCACACCTCGGACACTGAAAACAATAATCGGCCCGTACAGATGCAGGGAATTTCAATGCTTATGGATGTGAAACGCATCCAGGACAACAGCAACCATGTAAAGTCAAATCGTGCCTCACCAAACGTCGATGCATTTACCACCATCAATGAGAGTCCCGTGAACGGACAGCTCGACGATTCCGGTCGAGATTCAGTTCGCTCCAAACGTGATCACGAAATTCTTGGCCAGAGTCCAAGTAGTAGCAACAGCAAAGTATTCCAAAACATAGATCCCGACCTGGATTCACTCTATTCGATAAGTAAGAAGGTGGCTTCCCACTGTACTTCACAGATTACAATTTCTTTGTTCACTTTAAGGCGTCTTTCATCGAGGAGGAACTGAAATGGTTCATGTAACACCGCCACCACCAGCACCAGCTCCACACCGCAAGCCAACTGTAGTCAGTTCGGAAGTTTTCGACAAAAATCCAACAGAACAACGGCCTACCACTCTAGCGGGATTAAATACTTCAAATTCGAATCTTCTCAACCGTACTAAATCATTAAAGTCGCTGGAGAAAACCTTCATTTGCAACCAGCCACCTTCCATCCCAGAACGACTCAGCAATGCGTCGCCTTCGAGTAGCTCACCCGTATGGGTACCACGCTACCTCGATACCAGCGCTGGCAAGAGCCTCCTCGACTCTACCGACAGACAATGCAAAAACTTAAGTGGCGATGAAGACGACGTCGACACAGACTTGGAGACTGACAGACTACTCGGCCATCAACGGCTCGATGATCAGGGCTTCTACGATGACACCAAATCATCTACGTGGGATCGCAAGCCACGATCCCTGCTCGCCACATCTCTGTCCAAATTCTCGCCCAAAGTTCAGCAGCAAAACTCGAAAAATTCCAGCGGAAGTCTTTCCCTAAGACAGGGCTTCAATTCCCTGCTAACAAGCACCCCCGAGATCCCACCGCCCATTCCGCCAAAAAGCTCAGCCGCCAGCTTGCTGCACAACGTTGGTGGCGGTTCAACGTCATCGCTGGATCACAGCGAAAAATCACCCGAAAAGGTGGCTGCCGAACCGCGTGACGAATGCGCCATCGTGACCATTGGCAGTCCGAGTGCGGACTCCGGATCGGACGCCTCAGGAAACGGTAGCCAGAAGAAGGACAGCCAGAACGCCGTCACGGGAGAGAAAAAAGTCAAAAAGAGTAAGAACAACGAAGGTAAATTGTTGGGTTTCCTTCTGTCGCAATTGATGTTTCCATATATCTGTCCGTCCGTTCCGACGAAGCGGTAGATATGTGTAGACGTTTGATTTTTTTAATTTTTCTATTGCTAACGTTTCTATTTTTGCATGCGTTCAATTTTCAAATCAAATTGCTGCCTTCACATTGATTTATTTGTAAGAGACATTTGTTTTCCTAGAGTGTTCGTTTTAGTCGGACCTTAGGCTTGAGATACTAATTTATTCTCTTTATGTTGTGTGTGCCGTTGTGCATTTCTAGGCGGTGCAGTGCTGATCGAAGGGGTTCTGTTTCGTGCTAGATATCTGGGATCAACGCAGCTGGTGTGCGAGGGACAGCCTACCAAGTCGACGCGTATGATGCAGGCTGAGGAGGCGGTGTCAAGGATTAAGGTGAGTAGGCAAAAGTATGCAATTTTGTAGAGACTAAGCATGGCTTGGAGCAAACTCATTATTCATGCTAACAGAGCTAATGCGTGTAGTTTATGTGATAAGTTTTCTGTTGTATGCTAATGCGAATAGCTTAGTTTAGTTTGGAGCCCTAAAATAGGTTTTATTTAAGTTTGGTTAGACTTGATTATTTCTTTTCCAATTAGGGTGTTGGGTCTTACACTTTGAGATGGATTGACAAAATAAATGGTTTTCCGAAATGCTTCATGCTTTTTGCATGAAATCGTAGGAATAGTTAGAATGATCCGATTCAGGTCAAATATGCATCGTCTTGCTCCATAATTTGTTGCCATTTTTTTATAAAAGTGTGCAAAAACTTATCATCAGCAAAATCGTTCACAATGGACAGGAACAGGTGGTAATCACTTTTTTTTTTTTTTTCATTAATTTCTTTATTCTTTCTTTAAAACGTTATAATAATTCATTTACCCGCGAACCTTATTGCTTATCTGCAGGTGGTTGCATATTCTATATTGATAATATTTCACAGTTTATCGGTTGTGGAAATTTGAAAGAGTAGGTATTTACAATTAATTAACAATTTTCAATAAATTTAGTTATTAACAAATGTTTATATGGAGTTAGGTTAGGTTAGGTGGGCTGTTGACGCTCGGGCGAGTCGTCAAACACGCATAGGCCTACGTGGGCCCATAGCGATACCCTTCGAAGAAAAATGTCCTGAAAAAAGAGAAAGAGGATACCTGGTTAAGTTCGCTTGTGATACTTATGCAGTGCTGGTCTGTGTTGCTCCTTCAGCCTCAAAGAGGTAGTTGCTCCATCCTGATTTGCAACAAAAACGGACTATCAGCGTTAATGGGATAGTCCTTAGGTCACTTAGGTCATTGAAGTAAAAGTTGCCTAAAATTTTAAATCGACTGTCACTGATCGCCGGGCAGTGGCATAGCAGGTGTGAGACATCTTCCTCGACGTCAGGGTCGCTGCATTTCCTGCAGAGTTGGTTTGCACCAGTCAGTCTCATCTTATTAGAGTGCTTACCCAACAGATTGTGACCTGTTATCACTCTCACCGCTATGGAAATGGAAGTTCTATTCAAAGCTAATAGCTTGTTTGATTTGCTGCCACTTAATTCTGGCCAGAGAGATTTAGTGTGTGTACAAGTTATTGTATTTAGCCATCTTGTTTTGGTTGCTTTTTGAGTGTGCTTAGTTAATTCAAGTTTTTTAGATGCTAGCGGGGGATTGACTCTTTTATCAGCTAGGGAAATGCAACTGGACGATCCTAATCTGGCTAGTTCGTCTGCTTTCTCATTTCCTAAAATGTCATTATGTCCTGGCACCCAGATAATTTGGACTTTGTTCTGGTTACAAAGAGCCTTCAGCTCTTCGCGGCAGCGTCCAACTACCCGTGATTTTACTATATTGGATGCCAGAGCTTTAATGGCCGCTTGACTATCCACGTAGATGGAGATATCCTCATGTGATATGTCCAATACCCTAGCCGATTCGGCAGCTTCGAGTATGGCTAGGATCTCAGCTTGGAAAACACTACACGAGTTTGCTAATCTTAAGGATGTAGCTAGCCCGATTTTTTCAGAGTAGACACCAGAGCCCACTCCGACTTCCATTTTGGATCCGTCGGTGTAGATTGCTATTTCTGTGTTAGATAACACATTGTTTGAAGACCATTCGTCTCTACTTGGTATTCTGATGGAGTAATCAATATCAAAGTCGTGATATGGGATCATGTAGTCACATGCTACATCCTCATATGCCATTGAGCTTAGTATTGAGCTGTGGCCAAAAGGCTTCGTAAGTAGATTGCCCGTTTCTTTGAGTCTTGCTGCGCTTTTTGCTGCTGTGTCATTGATTTGTAAGTCAATTGGTGTTATGTTTAGTATTGTTTCTAACCCTACTGTGGGGCTAGTGCGCATGGCTCCTGTCGTGAGTATGCATGC
Source organism: Rhingia campestris (assembly GCA_932526625.1). Lineage (NCBI taxonomy): Eukaryota > Metazoa > Arthropoda > Insecta > Diptera > Syrphidae > Rhingia > Rhingia campestris. Next base: position 56,237,959 of record OW052182.1, on the reverse strand, counting down.
TGTTCTTTGAACTTTCGTAAGCTTGGTCGTATGTTTTGCTTTTTTCATAGCATTCCACCAGACCAAGCAGCCGTATGTTAGGATTGGTCTGACAATGGCTGTGTATAGCCATTTTGTGACCTTCGGGGATGGGCCCCATTTTTTGCCGCAGATTCTGTTGCAGCTATAGAGGGCAATGTTTGCTTTCTTTACTCTTTCTTCAATGTTTAGATTCCAGTTCAGTTTACTATCGAGTATCACTCCCAGATATTTCGCGCTTGCTGACAATGAGAGAGTCGAATCTTCCAAAGACGGTACCGGAAATGCTGGGATCGATCTCCTGTTAGTAAAGAGAACCAGTTCTGTTTTGTTTGGATTTACACCCAGCCCGCAGGACTTTGCCCACTTGCTGAGTATATTGAGACTACCTTGCATAATTTCGCTCAGTGTCGATGGGAATTTACCGCAAGCCATGAGGACTACGTCATCAGCGTATGCCACTGTTTTTATTGCAGTGATATCTAGCTTCTTGAGTACCTCGTTGACTACTAATAGCCAGAGGAGTGGGGATAGTACGCCTCCCTGGGGGGTACCTCTTGACGTTGTGATCCTTTTGGTATAATCGCCTAGTGTTGACGAAATGATCCGGTTATTGAGCATGGTTAAGATCCAATTGCTAGAAACCGTACCTATTCCAGCTTTGGTAAGTGCCTCAGCAATTGCTTCTGTTGTGACGTTGTTGAAGGCTCCTTCTATATCTAGAAAGGCTGCTAGCGTATAATCTTTGTAGTGCAGTGAGTTTTCTACTGTGCGAACCACTTCGTGTAGAGCCGTTTCCACAGATTTACCCTTTGTATAGGCATGTTGGCTTACAGATAGGTAACCTGGATTCAGGTTGCTGCGTATATGGATGTCGAGTAATCGTTCCATCGTTTTCAGTAGGAAGGAGGACAGGCTTATGGGTCTGATATCCTTCGCTACGGTGTGGCTGCATTTACCTGCCTTCGGTATGAATATGACGTTAACTTCACGCCACGCTTGTGGTATGTGGTTTAGTTTTAAACATGCACGGAAGATAGTGAGTAGTGTTGGCATTATTAGCTTAGCAGTTTTTTGTAGCATGATAGGGGTTATACCGTCAGGGCCGGCTGATTTGTGGGGCTTGAATGAATTAATATGGAGTTAATATACATGATGTTTGTTTAAAAGATACTTTTTTACATCTTTTTTGCGTTTTTTAAAGTTTAAAATGTTTTTTAAGTTTGCTGGTAGTACATTCATTATTGCTGGTAAGGCGTAATATGGATGTCTTCTCCCATAGATGTTATAGGTTTCAGGTATTTCCAACAATCCCTGAGCTCTTCTTCTTGTATTGAGATTATTTTGTTGGTATCGTTGATCGTCATAGTATTGTAATAAAGCTGTCATCTTATATATGCCGTTAACATCTAATACCTTTAAATTAAAATGGTTAGTACTGACTATTTTAAATAATCGATGCTGAATATTTAGTATCTTATCTAGGTGGGTTTTCGATGCATTTCCCCAAGCTAATATCCCGTATCTTAAGCGAGATTCAGCGAGGGAAAGGTATACTTGTTTTTGGACATCAACGCCCATATATCTTTTTAGATACACCATCGCAAAAACAGCACTTTTTAATTGCATCCGTATTTTATTTATGTGTTCATGCCACAAGAAGTGATCATCAATTATGATTCCTAGATATTTTATTGATTTCACTACTTCAATAGCATCACTTTTGCTTGTGGTTGGGCAGTCTTCGTTTTGGTGATATATACGTATAGACGCTTCAGGTTGACGTGGCATGCGTATATGCATCATCTTTGTTTTAACAGCATTGATAACCAGCCCTTGATCATGGCACCATCTTGAGACATTATTAAATTCGTCTTGCATTATTCCTATAGCAGTATCCAGGCACTCAGGGCTCAGTGGCGCGATGGTTAGTGCGATGAACTGCCGCGCAGGAGGTCTGGGTTCGATTCCCAGCCGTAGCAACACCTAAATGATTTTTCACTGGCCCTCCTCTCGTGATGATCTGACAAATCATCCGAGTAGTATCAATTGTCAAGAATAGCTTATCTCAACTTAGCCGTTCGGAGTCGGCATAAAACAGGAGGTCCCGCCATCGTGCAAGAAGTACACACGCACACATGAATGGTTGTGAGAAAGCTAGGCCCTGGGTACTAACGAGCCTGTTGCGCCAAAAATTTGTTTGTTTTTGTAGTATCCAGGCACTTGTGCTTGACAACAATTGCAATGTCATCTGCATATGCAAAAGCTGTACTTCGTTTAAATACACGGAGTAGCTCATTTGTGAACAAGATGAAAAGTATCGGTCCAAGTTTTGAACCTTGTGGTACACCATACAAGCATTGTTTTTCTTGGCTAACAGCGTTTCCAACTTTTACGCGTATGGTTCTTCCTGATAGGTAACTTTCTATCCACTTCGCTAAGGTCCCTCTTATACCAATTTTATTAAGACTTTCTATTATCTTCTCATGGCTCAATGTGTCGAAGGCCTTGCTTAAGTCTAGAAACATTACAAGTACATGGTGGTTTTTGTTAAGACTTGCGTTCACCACACTCGAAAGTTCTCCCAATAGTAATCCAGTGCTTTTATATTTTTGGAAACCATATTGATTTGGTTGTAGGACTCTACGCTTTACTATGAATTTCGTTAGTCTTCCTACTATTATTTCTTCTAAACATTTGTCTATAACAGAAAGAATTGCGATCGGCCTATAATTTTCCATTTGGCTTTTCACTCCTCCATTGTATACTGGTCGGATTATTGTCTTAAGTAACCTAGGAACACAGCATTGGCTTATGCTTCGGTTTATAATTGTTTTAATTATAGGTGTTAGGTACACGGTTGCCACTTGAAAATAAAATTTGTTACCAAAATTTAAGAAAAAGCGACCAAACGCAGTAAAAAGTTACCAAAGTACTTTAAATTTGACAACGTTGTATGAAGTACACCAATTTCATCATAGAGTTTGCCATTTTTATACCCTATCCCATAGGGGTATATTAGTTTTGATACATAGTTTGTAACATAGAGAAATAATTTAGCTTCATATACCTCAAAGTATATGGATAGACTCAGAATCACTTGCTGAGTCGATTAAGCCATGTCTGTCTGTCCGTCCGTCTCCATGTCACCGATTTTGAGCCCTAAAATTTAAGCTTAGAGAATGAAATTTGGTGCAGTGAAGCAAAACAAGTTCCACGCCCCTTTTTTTAGGAAAACGTAATTTTTGGCTAAACCCTAAGGAATTTCTCAAAAGTGTGTGAGCAACATATTTACAGAATCTCTATATTTCGTAAGTATAAAGTTTTTTTCCAAGTCCACTTTTTGGGGCGTTATAAGTAAAAAACTTGTTTCGGTACATTTTTAAAATATTTGAAAATATTTGATCATCTCGTGGATCTTGTTGGAGGAATGGCAAATGCGGTGGGAACTTGAATTATTTCTGTGGGGTAGGACAATTATTAAGATACATTCCTGGTAAGAGATACCATCATGTCATTGTTATGCTGCTTCTGGATTGATGCACTTAGGTTGGAGTTTCTTTTTTTAGAAACCTTCACTTTTATTTCACGAATATTTTGTTTAGGATGGCTGATTAATTATTACATTGCAAAGCATGAAAAAGGATCTAGATTTGTGAATAGTCGGACATCCTTTATAGACAGCTAGAGCTATGAAGGCAACACGCTATCTATCATCTTCTAGGGACTGCTGAAGTGAGCTGGACCAATCAATATGGCTTCCAACTTCGACTGGTCACTAGCTTAATGCCTTTAGTTTAGTCGGTTATTTTCCAATTATCACGTTCCATATGGTCTTTCTGTACTGCATTACAAAAGGATTTGAGTTGAGAATCTTGTAGATTGGTCGTTAATTTCTTTACGCTTTAAACGTCTCAGGGTTAACATTCTTCAATGCTGGGTTTACACCAGATCGTTGGGTTGGGCCTCAAATTTTCTTAATATTCGTTTTTAAATCTTCATCCCTAAAGCTTAAATTTGTGGCACCAGTGATCTCGAGTTAGGTCAAGCCGACTTTTGGGACAGTTCAATGAACAACAGATTTAGGTATGTGATCAACTCATCAATTGGGTGAACATTTTTAGTAGAATGCTCCGCCCAATCTGACACAGAACAAAAGTTTATCATGGTTCTTGATAATCACTTTTTTCCCATTGGGGGAAGACGAAATGCTTCATGGAACATAAGGAGGTGTATTTTGGAGTTGAGTATTCCTGTGTATCCGACTCCCCTTTATGAAAGTTATACGTCAACTAACAACTCTTTCTGTTCCTTCGGTTTCCGAAATACTTCCGCGATTGCTCTTCTCTTTTATTAAGAACATGTTGAGCGTAGGTGGAGATTCGGTTTCAGCTCTGCTCCAAGTCCGCTTTTTGGGGGCGTTTTTAGTAAAATCGTGTTTCGGTAAATTTTTAGAATATTTAAAAAAAAAATCGATGCATGATCATTGGTTATGATAGTATGAACATTTCGTTTTTAGATCATTTTAACCCATGCCCACTTTTTGGAGGCGTTTTCCTACCCTACCCCATAGGACACGCAGGAGAAAAACGTTGTTTTTTGTCAAACCATAAAATATTTTGATAAACTGTCTGAACAATATGTTGTGAACATTTTTTCTATATTTCATCGCCATAAAGCCCACACTTTGGGGATATTAATTTTAAGGATGGGATGGGATAGGGTATTAAACGATCCGCACAGCGAATTGTAGCCTTCGCATATGTTTGATTTTAAGTTTTCATACAGCGAGAGCGACTTTTGCTTTGTTTAAATACAAAATAATTTAAATTTTCAGTCATCTGTCAACAAATTGACAAAATCAAATGAAGAAAATGAGTATTTAGTCGTGTGTCTGCATGGATAATACTGTGCAGTATGTTCAGTTTTACTAGAACATACAAATTAAAGTTCGTGTTTTTTTTAATTTCCTTAGATAAAGCGACCATGTGTAGAAAAAAATTACCAAGCGACCAGATAAAAAAAAAGTTTCCAAATTTGGACGCAAATGACCAAAGTGGCAACCGTGGTTAGGTATAAAGCGTTATGTTTCAAATCAATCGGTCTAATGCAATCTGCTCCTGCTCCCTTATCGGATTTTAAACTGCACAACATGTTGTACACTTCTGCTTCGCTAGCTTCCTCTAAATAGATTGATGGTGTGATATGTATATTTCGATGGTAAGATGATTTCTGACTGCACTTGTGTACTATTTTAGACACTTGGTTTGAAAATTGTTCCATAAATTTGTTTACGATGTTCGTTATATTGTCGGAAAAATTGTCAATAATGACTTTATCAATCGATCTTTTATTTCGTCCCAGAAGTTCATTTAAAACATTCCATGTTTTTCTTGGGTCGTTTTTGGCATTTAAAAAACTTTGTTTGTAGAAGTTTGCCTTCATAGTTAAAATATGTTTACTTACTTCGTTTCGAAAGTGTTTGTAAATATATTCGTAGCTTTGGTTACTTACTTACTTAAGTGGCGCTACAGTCCGGAATGAACCTGGGCCTCAACCAACATGCCTCTCCAATTAGCCCGGTCCTTAGCTAACTGCCTCCAGTTGCGCACTCCAAGTTGGTTGAGGTCGGTTTCCACTTGTGCGCGCCACTTAAGGCGAGGTCTTCCTCTACTGCGTCCGACGTCTGGCTGGGAATCGAAGACTCTGCGAGCCGGAGTATTGGTGTCCATTCGTTCTACATGTTCTAGCCATCTTAAACGTCCAATGCGGAGTTTTTTGACCAGGGGCATGTCGCTGTACAGCTCGTATAGTTCTTGGTTGAATCTTCGTCTCCATAGCCCGTCAACGCAAACGGGACCGAAGATTTTTCGAAGAATTTTCCTCTCGAATCTACCAAGGATTTCATCATCCGCTTTTGATACGGTCCATGCTTCAGCGCCGTAGAGCAGGACTGGGATGATCAGGGTCTTATATAGGATCTCCTTAGTAGTTCGAGTGAGGGCTTTACTACTAAATTGCCTTCTTAGCCCGAAGAAACAGCGGTTGGCAAAAGTAATTCTTCGTTTAATTTCTGACGAGATGGTGTTGTCAGAGTTAATAGCGGAGCCGAGGTAGACAAAGTCCCGTACTACCTCAAAGTTATATCTGTCAATGGTGACGTTCTGTCCAATTCGTCGATGTTGTGTGTCCTTTCGTGTTGACAGCATATACTTAGTCTTACCCTCATTTACTGCTAAACCCATTTTCGCCGCTTCCTTCTCTATACTAGCAAACGTGGCTATGACATCACGTTGAGTCCTACCAATGATGTCAATATCGTCAGCGTATGCTAGTAGTTGCACCGACTTTTGGAAAATTGTGCCTCTGGTGTTGGCTTTGGAGTTTTGCACAATTCTCTCAAGAATCAGATTAAAGAAGTCACATGAGAGCGCATCGCCTTGCCTAAATCCTTTTTTGGTATCGAATGTGTCGGTGAGGTCGTTTCCGACCCTGATGGAGCAGCGAGAATTCTCCATCGTCATCCTACACAAACGGACGAGTTTGGGCGGTATACCAAAACTAGACATGGCTCTGTACAGTTCGTCTCTATAAATGCTGTCATATGCGGCTTTGAAATCGATGAATAGGTGGTGGGTATCGATTTGGACTTCTTGAGTTTTTTCCAGGATCTGCCGAAGTGTGAAAATTTGATCGGTTGTGGACTTTCCTGGCCTAAAACCACACTGATAAGGGCCAATCAGGTTGTTGGTAAACGGTTTCAGGCGTTCACATATTACGGCAGATAGGATCTTGTAGGCGATGTTGAGAAGACTTATGCCTCTGTAGTTGGCGCAGTTCAGAGGGTCTCCTTTTTTGTGGATCGGGCAAACGATGCTGAGGTTCCATTCTTCAGGCATATTTTCAGAGGTTAAGTGGATTATTTTTCCATTTCCTGTATAATTCGTCTCTTCTTTTGCACATTCTTACTACTTCAGCAGTTATCCATGCTTTGTGTTTTCGATTTTTTGAGTTTTGCGTTACCTTTGTCGATCGTGTATATATATCCATCATTTTGTTTACAAAATTATTATATAGACCTTCAACGTCATGCTCTTCACATAGGCTTTCCCAGTTAGTTTGCTCAATTAACTGATTAACTTTCTGCTGGCTAAATTTCGCAGGCATTTCTTCTATTATTTGACGTTCAGGGTAGTTTCTTGTTGCATACATAGCGGCGTAATAATCAGATATGTCGGTTTCAATAACAGCCGACACTATATCTTGTTGTGTAATGCTAACAAAAATATGGTCAATTATTGTAGAAGTATTTGCAGCTATATTTACACGTGTGGGTAGATATGATGCCAGGTCCGCACTATAATAGGTGGATGCATAAGAACCTATGTAAGCTTCTATCGATTTGTATGCCCTGGCGTTTTCCTGATTTATCACATTTCCTCCCCTTTTGGCTTCTGACGATCTAATTGTTGTCAGTACAGCTCCGAATTAATACTCGTCGTAGGGAAATAGTTCATAGTAGTTGATTCCCTGCCAATCTCACTAAATACACAGCAAACCTTTCCTGACAGTAAATCCTGTCTTGGCCAACGTTCACATCGGCTCACCGTGATACGACCATGACAGTTTCTGCTTGAGGTTGTCATAAGTGATCCACTTTTCGTCACCATCCACCATCACTAGCTACTATTCGCTTCAGAAATGAGTCGATTTTGTTGCGATTTGTAGGTGGAACATTTGCTTTTTATGTATTTTTTAGGTTAACTAGTGTCCCAGCCGTATTCAAATGGGTCCAAGCGGTTTTTTTTACAACCTTTAGCTCCTGGGCATTCGAAATAGTGCTTACATGACGGTCAAACTCGATGATTTCCATGATTTCGACAATTTCCAGAGTGCGGTTCCTTTTTTTTTGAAAGATGGTTTTCAACATCCAGTAATCACAATATCTCTGGATTTAGTCGAAGTCCCGCTGCAAAAGAATTCGAATGACCTCAACCGTAGAGGCTGTTCTGTGCGCGATAAGATCGTCCGCATACCCAATTGCTGGTGGTAAGACTACCTATCATATCGCTGGTGTAAATGCTGAAGAGAATCCGAGAGTTTACCGCTCCCTGTTACAGACCATTTTAAATGAAGAATTCTAGGGTAGAAGTTACATTGCCAACAAACGTTCCACCAGTCAACATTTCGTGAATCATATATAGCAGTGCTTTACTTATGGCAAGTCTGGTCAGCTTAAGATAGAGGGCCCCCCCAGACTATTTTTTTTGGCATTGTTCCATTATGTATCAGAGACTAGTTTAGAGAGGGCATGAATGCAGTCATGTCCCGCCTTGAAACCAAACTGGGTCTCCGGTATAATATTACTGTCCTCAGACCACTTGAACAGAGCCCGATTGAGAATCTTTTCGAATACCTTGCTGATACCCGGAAGGAGACTTATTGAGCGAAAATTTGCTGGATTGGAGTTGTCCTTTCCCTTTTTCGGGAGAGGATGAACCACCGCCGTCTTCCAACGCACTGGATTATATGCATTATTCAGCGCGTTGTTGAACAGCGTGTCGTAAATGTCCACAGCTTCAGGGGATAAGTTTAGCAGTACAATGTTGAATATACCATCGACTAGCGCTGACTTCCTTTTCTTTATGGAATCGAAGATGATCTGGACTTCCAGACTAGAACCACTTCGCTCTGCGATGATGGCGTTTGCCAAGTTTACATCATTGAACCGGGTGAAACCGCGGTCCATTGCGTTATGTCATTTCGGAGGTGGGAGTGATGGAGCAGGGTATTGTTTCCAGGTTTCGGCGAGTGTTATAATTCACCTTATACACTTCCTGAAACACAGCCCCAACCGCCTTAACTTTCTTCTGAGGATCTTCAATATTACAAAGAACACGTCATCAAATACGCTTCCCCCGGATCGATTCATGCTGTCAAAAGTATGTTTGTATTGTCAGTTGTTCGTTGGAGCTTAATACACAGGAGGTCGTTATGACCTTTCCTCCTAAAGATCTAAATAATTTGTGGAACCATACTCGGGTCGCTGGAATTTACGGCCCGAATTCTGTTATTCCGAAACAAGTTAATAGACAATCGATAGCTCTCTTTTATCAATTGGTTGATGTTTTTGATCCACGCCTTCAATGTACTAATCTCCGGGTCGCTTGTGTTTGTCAGTCGTATGTACATACAAGAGTTGAAGTTTTGTCAGAGGTCGCATTTCTGTATGTAGACGTTATTTTTATTTTGGTATCGTCCCGTTCATTGTTCTTTGGATCGTTTCGTCTATTTGTATACTTACAACAAAGTATTTCGTTGTTTGTCAGGTTTCTGTTATTTGGTGGCGATAGGGCCCTCGAACGTAGTTCTCTTGATAAGGGGTTGGTGAAGCGTGGTCAGCGCATCATACTCTTTTTGTAAGAATGCAAGAGCGAGGTGCATCTTTACCATCAAAATTCCAAAAGATAACCGACGAAACCAAAACTTTCTTACATTTTCAGCCCCCTGGCTTGCATTTTCAGAAAAACTGTAAAATACGGCTTAATTTCTCTTTGTTGGTGTCCATGAATGTCAACGAATTTTATGAATAATTACGAAATCTCATATTTATTAGTGTATTTACTGCATTCGATAGGACGTACATAACGCGAGATATAAGGACCATTCCGGTACAATATTATTTTTACTGATTCTCACTGTATTCTACCGATTTTATTGCCGTTTCCGTACTCAAAAATTAATAAAAGAGAGACAAAAACTGCCCTTCCATACAAATCTGTAAAATAATAACCTGCAGAAATGTCTTTTCTTAAGAATCAGTAAGATGTCAGAAGATAGCAGAAAGTGGCAATTCGAAACGAATGATTTTACTGCAATTTACTTAAACGCGTTCGCGTGGTTTCCAATAAATTTGTCTCTTTCTGAGAGAATTTACTAATGTTAACTGCAAAAATACGGGAACAGACATATAGATTAGATTGAAATGGAAATAATGGATTTCTTTTTACTAAACTCCGATGGGTTTAGTGGCGTGATGGTTAGTGCGATGAACTGCCGCGCAGAAAGTCTGGATTCGATTCCCAGCCGTATGATTTTTCACTGGCCCTCCTCGCGTGATGATCTGACAAATCATCCGAGTAGTATCAATTGTCAAGAAAGGCTTATCTCAGGTCCCGCCATATAGTCCAAAAAGTATACACGAATACATGGATGGTTGTGAGAAAGCTAGGCCCTGAAAATCGTTATTTAAGCAATGACGATTTCTATATTTCATATGATAAATTATTTTGAACCACGCCAACTTTTTTCTTTTGTTAAATAAACGAAACTAGAGAATACACGATCAGGAAATGCTTCACGAGTAGATAATTAAATTGGTTTACGACCTATCATCCAATTTAGGCAGAAGGAACTCGATTATCCTGTCCCGGTATAAAGCAACAGTAACAAGTCCAACCTCATTTTCGAAGAAGTATGGTTTAATGATGCATCCAGCCTAATATCAAAGTGACACGTTGTCAGTGCATTTGATTTTTGACAACCACAAGTGGGTGAATCCCAAATCCGGCCATTTAGACGATTCTTTTTAATCCATCAAGATGAAAATCAGAATCCACTTGTTATTGCTCAACAATCCATTTTTCGAACTCTCTTTACTGTCCATGGTTGGAAGCGTATGAATGATCAACTAAAAAATGTCTACTGTCGATTTTCACCAATCGACTTTTCGAAAGTCGACAACTTGACGGTCGTTTTTTTTAAATCGAAATTTTAAAAATCGGAAAATCGTACCCAACCCGTACATGGTCATTAGGTTTCAATACTTATTCAACTTTGTAAGCATCGAGAAAAGGATCTTCTGCAGAGAGCTTCCTGAAATATGCAATTTTTGTTCACAACGCCAAAGTCATGTTCCTGTACTTTAACAACACTACCGCACTAGTGGTACTGATACTTAAGTGTCGCTACAGACCGGAATGAACCATGGCCTCAACCAACATGCCCCAACATGCCTTCCATATGCTAGTATTTGCACCGATTTTTGGAAGACTGTGCCTCTGGTGTTTACTCGGGAGTTTTGAACAATCCTCTCAAGAATCAAATTAAAGAAGTCACACGACTGCGCATCGCCTTGCCTAAATACTTTTTTGGTATCAAATGTATAGTTGAGGTCGTTTCCGACCCTGATATAGCGGTATACCGATACTAGACATGGATCTGCATAATTCGTCTCTATAAATTGCTGTCGTACGCGGCTTTGAAATCGAAAAATAGGTGGTGGGTATCGATTTGGACTTCTTGGTTTTTTTCCAGGATCTGCCGAAGTGTTAAAATTTGATCAGTTGTGGACTTTCCGGGTCTAAAACCTCACTGATAAGGGCCGATAAGGTTGTTGGTAAACGGTTTTAGACGTTCACATATTACGGCAGATAAGTTGGCGCAGTTAAAAGGGTCCCTCTTTTGTAGATCGGGCAGACGATGCTGAGGTTCCATTCTTCATGCATACTTTCATCCAACCAAATTCTGCTTAATGCTTACCAAATCATCTCCTGCTTTTTAAAGCTCAGAAGGCCATCATTTCCGGCAGCCTTGTTAAGCTTAATTTAAGATATTCCTATAGTTAGTTTAATTAGATCGGGTGGTTGGTAGTTTTGTCATCGCCAATATAAAACGGTTCGTTCTACCTTACAGTGGGAGATGGTCCTTCATCGCCGTTTAACAGTCTCCAGAAGTGGTTCTCCCATATGCTCAGCATCAACTATGTCTAAACTATGATCTTTCCTTATTCATCTTGACTGGATTCTGCTTCACGCCTTACATACCTTACTTTGACGTTTTGCACTTTGGTTAATCATGCGAACCTCTGTCCTGGAGTGGCACCTGTCTATATCCTCAATCGCTCGTTTTTCTTGCTCATTTTTCTTCTTTTTTTATAAGCCAGTGTTCATCCTTCCTTCTTTGGGTATAGAGCTCAATGACAGCTTTCGTCTTCACCTGAAGCTTAGCCTTGTAGGCCCTTATGGCTGCGAGCATCTGTCGGCATTCTCCATCAAATCAAGGGTTTCTTGCTGGTTTACCCGAGATACCTAGCACATCAGTTGCGGATGATCTAATGGCTTCTTGCCATCGTTGCCATTGTTGTTCGACATAAGTTGCTGGTGGTATGGTATAAATCGAATGGTTAATGGATACGCGAAGGACGTGGCTGTCTCTTGCGATTGCAGACTTTCGATATTAAATTTTTCACACATTCTTACCTTGTCTGCAACAAGGTAGTTGTTCAAGTCGATGTAAGCCCCTCAGTATGTTCGGACATCCCAAAACACGGAATGCGTGTCTCTTGTCTCAATTTGATTGACCGTTCGTTGATCTGGAGACCGCGATGTGCCTTAATGATATGAAGGTTAGGAAAACATGTCTACAGTGGCATTTCGTTTCGCTGCGAATTCAGTTAGCCTAAGTCCGTTGCCAAACCTGTTGTCATGTAGGGTGTGGGCTTCAAGCCATATCGCTCTCTCGACATTATTTCCATAAAGCAGCTGCTAGAAATGCGTTGTCTTCCTCATTTTTTTTCTCATTGTTGTTAAAATGAAATCTCTTTCGGACGCCATTAGATAAGAAGCTAAACCCAAAGCAAAACTCCTTTTTGACGATAATTCTGACAATCTGGACTTGATGGACATATGTTCTTAAAAATGTCAGAGTTACTATTTATATAAGGTGTTCAGCAAGTAGACGCTACCGCAGATTTCTTCATCCTTTAGTTGATGGTAAATTGGTTACGAAATACTAATCAACTACGACCTGTCGAAGAGTACAAACAGCTCTTTTAGGTAGAAAAAGCTTATAATGTGTCGTAATTCCTCTACATCATAATTAATGATTAATTTTTACCCCACCGCTTTAAAGACACAAACCCCTCTATTCCTCAGTAACTACCAACATGTAAGAATTTCAATTTAACTCATAAAACCCGCTCGTCTCGTCTCACCGCCCCCACTTTACATTATTTGTTGTTATACACGTCGTATTTAGTAAAAAAAAATCGATTAACCAAACATCTGAGTTTTCTCGTAGCTCGTTTCACTACAAATGGACGGAAATTCTCTATTTGAAGTTCATTTAAACAAATGCATGTGTGCACGAAGCCTTTTGACCAGATGTATGGTTCGTGCTTTGACACATTTACTATCGCGCTTATGATAAATGCGCCCACCCCCTACAGACCATCCGCTCTGGTAATAGTTTCATTCTAGTCGAAAAAGTGTCTGGGGTTGAGTCGGGTTTCCTTTTTTACGTTCCTTGGAAAATTATTTAACAAAATAAGGACTAAATTGCAATGCTTACGCATTTCGAAAGATAATTCTAAAATCATTTCCATTGATAGTGACTTTAGTCGATTAAATATTTAGATCAACCAATATCGCGTATTTGTGAGATACATTGTGATGGACAGGCAGTAATATCTTACATGGTTGTAACGTGGGTAGTGCCAATACAGGACTCGCAAAAGGATGTGCACAAATATAAATAATACCAAATATAACCGCATTACATTCCATGGACGAAGAAGGTAGTTCTCTGATATTGTTCGTATACCTTACCTACCTATAACTGTATGGAGATTGGCCGGAACTGATAGTATTGAGTTAGCGTTGCAGTCGGAGATTAATTATTTTAAATGGATTTTATAAGGTGCGCATTACAAGTCGATTTTTAAAGGAAAACTAGATACAAACACGTTAGTTGGTGTGAAACCAAGTCATTCGTTAAAGTTGATTAAGAGAGACCATATTTAGATGGTTCCTTAGTCAAGGTCGTGTCTTTCTAAAATAATATTTGTTATTGAACGTAGATAAAAATTTATAATTATAAGCTCCGGAGTTTTATTATTAAACCAAAAATACACGAATGTACAAAAATACAAAACTTCTCAGTCGATTATTAGGAAGTGTCAAATTTAGTTATTTTTGGTGGTAAAATTGTAGTGTGTGTAATGTGTCCTTAAAATATTAATGAAAGGTTTGTTTCTTTACTTTTTAAATCCTATACAAGCTTTTGACGTACCCAATCGAACATGATTCTTAACTATTGTCTGTACCTTGTAATTTGAGGGTTTGCTTATTAGTGACTTCCAATATGGAATATATTTTGAAACAATGACGAAACTGTCAACAAAACGTATTTGATATTCACTGGATATTAATAAACGATAAAATTTCAAACTGACGTAAAGAGGCTGTCAAATGTGTTGGTGCAAATCTCGCCTGAAATCAAAATTTTTTAAAATTGATCTAGAGCAAGAAAACTAGTGAAAATGATCTAGATAAAAAATTGCACTTTTTCGTTCCAATCGTAAGACTAAAAGCGTGCTCAATAAAGCTTGTGAAAACATACCCAAAGAGAAATATTATCTGGACTACACATGCGAAGATGAATATTTTTATGATAACATATATTGACATATCTATTACGTCGCTAACTCTAAGGCCCGGTTTTTCAGTGCTGAGTTAACCCAGAGTTGACTAACCCCGGAATAAATGTAATCTAGAGTTAACTCATGAAGCAGTTTTTCAGTGCAGGGTTACATTTTACTCCATTTATGGTGATATAGTTTGGTAGCATTCATGATTTATTGATTTTGCTGTCAAAAACTTATCGAAAAGTATAGAATCTGCAAGAGCAACAAATCTTTTTCTTCTTAAAATAGTTAATTAAAACATTTGCGAGTCGTTGAGAAACACTTTTGTTTTTCTAAAAAGTAGGGAAGGTCGTGTACCTCGGAACGATTTCAATAATCTAGCATTTTTCTCTTTTACTTCTTAACCTGTGCTAAAAAAAAAGAATTCACGCAGCAACAAAAACATTTTATCTCCCTAAAAAAGGTTTGAACTTATTGTTGAAGTGCATAGTTTTTAAGTAAAACATTAAAATTAACTAAGTTTGCCATCGTTCCAAGGTATACTTAGGTAGTGTACCTTGGAACAAGGGGGTGTGTACCTTGGTACGGTTAAGATAAAAGTCTTAGATCTTTAGAAAACAAACATAACTCCAGCTTAATTATTTAAAATTAAGTTAAAAACAAAACAACAAAAAATAAAAAATTAGTAAAAATAAATTGTAGAAATTCAGGTTGACTTACACAAGAAAATTTCGTTCTTAAACCTTCTTGCCTCTTGCTAACTGGAAAATTTCTTCGATGGTTATTTCATCATCACCGCTGAAGTCCTCGTCGCTCCTATTTTCTATTGGCGTGGTATTTGCTTTCGCATGTCTGAATTAAGGAATTCGTGGAATCACCGGCAGCTCAAAAGTTTCATCATCGTCTGAGGACTCGTTCAAAACTTTTTTCTTCGCTGAATTTGGCTTTTTAGTGGTCTTGACTTTCGAGCTTCCTGCAGCAATTTCTTCCTTCTCAGGAGTGTCCGTAAGAATCCTAGTTCTTCCCCTCTTTCTTCCACGTGCAATAGGATCCTTTCTTGGTGCAGCTTATGGAAATGGCCTTATTTGCTCTGGTGATACGAAATTTATCGAAGGAACCAATACTGCAGAGGTCGCTGTGGATGTTCCTGGTCTTTGTTCATCTGCAATTATAAGGTCATTTGCATTTTCGGTGGGCATAGCAGCTGGTTTTTCAGGACATGGTCGATCCGTTACGAAGCTACTAAGGAATTCATCTTTGTTGAAAATATCGTGATTGAAGGGATATATTCCTGTTACTTCAAATCCTTTAACGATGTTTTGCTGATTGAATGCTTTCGGATAAGCCTGGCCGACAATTTGTGCTACATTGTAAATTGACATTGGTTTTCCTGGGTTGTGGCATCCATTCACTTGCGGCTTTGTTGTAGTAAGTTTTGTACGGTCCAAATACCGTTCTATCCAGAGGCTGTATTTTGTGGGAAGTATGCGGCGGCAGAGTCAAAAGAACAACTCCATGTTTTCTGGCGAGATCAATGGCCTGCAGAGATATGTGGCTATCATGGTTGTCCATTATAAGCAAAACTTTTTCATCTGGTGTTGGCTTTGAATGTGCTATAAAATGTACGAAGAACTCAATAAACCGTTGCTCGTTTGAACAGCCGGAAGGATTAGCACCACCAATAAGTACACCCTGCTGGAGCACCGTTAAGCATATGTTCCTTGAAATGAACTCTGGGGAATATCAACATCGGCGGAACATGAATTCCTATTGCATTAATAGCCGCGACCATAGTGACATTTATTCCTCTTTCTCCCGAGGTCATGCTTCCTATTTGTTTTTCACCTTTGGCAGCTAAAACTTTCGGTGGGACGTGAACCGTTGAATTTCCAGTTTCATCAAGATTGTAAATTCTACTTGGGTCAAATTTAAAACGGGAATAGCAATCTTCCAAATTGGTAAAAAATTGTCCCACATTGCAGCGGTTAAAACTGTTTGAACTGGAAAGGCTGGTCGACTCTGGCTTTCTGAGTGATAAAGTTTGGTGCCGCTTAAGAAAGCCAATCATCCACTCTTTGCCAGCTACTTCGTTCTTTATCCACGACTCCGGAAGAATTTCTCCATTTGCTTTTGCAAAACTAAAGGCCAATTTGGTTGTATCAATTTCAGATAATCCATAATGCAGCTTTGCTGCTGTGGTAAGGTATTCAACCAAGGCAAGTTCTTCTTCATCATTAAGCACTTTTTTGTGTGCAATTTCTGAATGGTATTTGAACGTTGCAGCGCCAGATTTCCGATGCATTTGAAGATGACGAAACAAAGTTGTTTTGGAAATACCGTGGTCTCTTGCAGCTCTGCCGATTGTTTCCTTATTGTAAAGAACATCGTTGATAGCTTCCTGTAAGGCATTTTCATCCAAAGGAGTACCTTCCTTGCTGCGAGGCATATTCAGACTGCCGCAATGAAAAAACGAGTGGTGGGTGCACGACTGGGTCGTACGCAACTTTCTCTTTCACAGCAAGTTGGGCGTTAGATCTAATCATAAGCATTTTGATTATTGATGCTAAAATGATATAAATAATGTCGAAATGTATTTATACGAATTTTTACTCCAAAATTTGAAGGAATCGATGTCAATGTGAAAAATAATGATTTTCCGTTTTTGGCCAAAACTGAAAATTCCGTTTAGTAATAGTTGGGCTAAAACTAATTATGTGGAATTGCTTCAAGCTGTAATAGTAGTATATGTATTAAATTTCATTCAATTTGACACAATAGTTTGCGAGATATTAACAATTTTCTTTATATGGCCTAAATGACAAAATCCGTTATATGGATTTTCTCGAAAAAAACTGGGTATGCAGTTTTGTTGAAACTAATATGGTTATAGTATATATAAAGTTTAATCAAAATCGTTAGAGCCGTTTTCGAGAAAATTGAGGTTATGTGTAATTTTTATATGGCAGGTACCAGTTTTAACATGGCTAAAAGCAAACAAAAAAAATGGCCTAGAATTATGACCAAACCAAGCTTGGATACGAAGTTTGAAGAAAATCGGTCAAGCCGTTTAGGCTGGGGAGACCGTCACGGACAGACGGACCGACGGACCGACGGACGGAATTCCAAAAACCACTTTTTTAGGCTCCGCTATCATCGTAATGTTAGAATCAATCAAAATCTCGAGGTCGAAAATTTTCACGAAAACAATATCTTTCTCTTTCTCAGTAATCTCTGATTCTTCCTTCTCTGATATAAAAAATTAAAAAAAAAATATGGAGCAGTTGATAAATTTTCTGTGTTACGATTTGCGTCCTATTTTTGACTGCTGTTTCGATTTCGTTAGACAGTTTCTCTCCAATATTCACTCACTTATAGAGAATCTCTCCAGCAAGCCTATGTTATGTGAAACTGGTAACCAATGCCCTGATCAGGTTCTGAATGCGGTGTCAAATTCTCATAGCTAACCTGAAAAATATGAAGTCAGATCGAATGAATGAAAAAAAGCAATCACGTCTGGAGCTCATCAAACTTATTGGCATCTTCAACGCAGAATAGGAAAGACTACCAGATTTACAAAAGCTGAAGTTGTACTGGTTAGTTTGAAAATTTCAGATAACTGTCACTCAAAATCACCACCAAAGATGGTAGCAGCTTTATTACGTACTGGATGAAGACTAAGCTCAACGTTTCGAGTCTTGCCTACCCCGGTTAGCTTCTGGAAAAATTAATAACCGTGTTGAATGGCAAATTCGCCACTACGTATCAAAATCCACTACCAATCTTTTAGAAATAAATCCCCACTATGCTCTCCTCTCCTTTGTAAGAGAAAGTTAAAAAAATAAAAATTTCCCTGAGGGGGAGTTGAAAAAAAAAAATCTGCTTAGAATGATCGCGTTTTTCGATCCCACTCGGAGAGAGGATTTATGATGTACCCAAGGGATGGTGGGAATATATGCCGCTGCTTTAGAATCGATTTTATGATAGATCGATCAGATTACATCACACGGATGGAGGGTTTGGAGAGTTTCTCGGTATAAGGACTGGTTTGTCGTGGGTGGATTATTATTGCACTTGTTTCCACGCAAATTCACCTCTACTTTGATAATGCCAAACGATTTTATCAGGCCGGTCTGAGGGTAGGTACGATCAATTGCTGAACTCACTTTTGGTCACTTATTTTAGTTTTATTTAATTTCCTCTCGACGATTTTTTTTTTTTTTTGGAGTTAGATTCACTCTTAGGAGACTAGGTCAAATGGTTGCGTAGTGGATGTTGAAATAAGTTTTTACGTTTTTATATGGGGTTTCTTTGAATGTGGAGGGCGATCAGTTTTTAATGTTTTATACAAATTTGTTTTAAGGGTGGAGGGCGATTGGTTTACTCGACATATAGCACGCACTTAAATAAAACAACTGATAAACAAAACTAAACACATTAGCAGATCGCGATTGCTATCGATCCAATAAATTTTGCGACACTTATATCAATCTTAGATGAAAGTTTCACCAGAATACTTATTTTTTCTCTTGCGTTCTTCACTAACGCGTGCGGTTTAGTTACAGTCTTTTTGTGCCAAGATTGGCAACCGCTTGAGTTGAGTCGTGAATCCAAACTGACCCACGCTCTAATTCGTGGCGTCGTTAAGCTATTGGCTTAGCATTGTGTTGTACCAAAATATAAAAAAAACCAACAGGTTATCGCGCCCTGCTATCCCGTAGCGCGATGTCCCCCTCCGCCTAAGCGAAGGTACTTGCATTAGGTTTTTTTTTTGTACTGCTACACTAGGCTCTCTAGACCCCATCGGATGATGGCCTCCCTGAGGAACCCTCAACCAAGTTCTGGGACAATGTAGCGGACTATTATTCCATGTACATGATGAACCTATAGTACATATCATTGGTACATATTATTCGGCAGACCTTTACTTGATGGCTGTACCTTAAGACAACAACAAAAAGATTGGTGCGGACGGTGACCATTACATGTGTAAGAATTGCCCTAAAGCCTATGATGAAGGAAATAAAAGGTTTACAAGTTATTCTTTGCTGACAATGTAGGTAGTCATCATGAGCCAAGACCAAACGAACACTTGAAGCCTCTCGTTAAGTTCGTACCAGTGCGTGCTGCCCATTCTCAGATTTCAGTCCTAATTTTTAATGGAAGATTCTAAGTCTAAAAAAATAAAAATCTCAATTATCACGTAGCGCCATGATGAAGAGGGACAACTCGGGTATTTTCTAAGACCATACAAATTTCATCTAAGGTGACATAAAAATAACTATTCTCCTTACTGTGAAGGATTACGAGGGGGTGAAGATTCATTCACCTGTCCTTATAGCTAGCAACAGTCCACATCAGTATGGTAGTTAACTATTAAAGGATTTTCAGCAATTTGTATCAATATACTAGCTTAGCTTTTGCTTTTGTGAACCGCTTTCACAACCATACAATAGTTTATAACTAAATGCCTTAGGATTAAATATAAATTACATGTTATTGCTTAAGCTTAACTCATAACTCATATTAATCTTTAGGACTAATTTGAAGACCCCATCTAAACAATAAAAAAAATATTTTTCCCCAATTTACTTTCATATGCTCGTGAATAAACTCGGATTTTGGAATTACATTCACATACATATTTGCTCCTGTAGACTTTGGTAAGTCATCAAACGTATTTTTGTGCCTCAAAATTAAAAAAAAAATAACTCATCGCCTTTAATCTTAAAAGCTGCTTTATCAAATTTAAAATATAAACAACCGACACCATTTCTAAAAAAATTGGATTTTCATTTTTATTTCAGGCTCCTGATGGTGATGTCCAGCCTAGCACCGAAGTAGACCTGTTCATTTCCACCGAAAAGATTATGGTCCTCAACACCGATCTGAAGGAGATTATGATGGATCATGCGTTACGAACGATCTCGTATATTGCAGATATTGGTGATTTAGTGGTGTTAATGGCCAGACGGCGTTTCGTCTCACAAGACATAGATGATGGCCCGAAACTTAATCGGACCCCGAAGATGATCTGTCACGTCTTCGAGAGTGACGAGGCGCAATTTATAGCCCAATCAATTGGTCAGGCATTCCAAGTGGCCTATATGGAATTTTTAAAAGCAAATGGAATTGAAGATCACAGTTTTGTCAAAGAAATGGACTACCAGGAAGTGCTCAATAGTCAGGAGATTTTCGGCGACGAATTGGAAATCTTTGCGAAAAAGGAATTGCAAAAGGAGGTGGTGGTGCCCAAAGCGAAGGGTGAGATACTCGGCGTGGTGATCGTTGAGAGTGGGTGGGGTTCAATGTTGCCCACCGTGGTCATAGCCAATTTGATGTCATCTGGAGCGGCTGCACGTTGTGGTCAATTGAATATTGGAGATCAGCTGATAGCGATAAACGGATTGAGTTTAGTCGGTTTGCCGTTGTCCACGTGTCAGACGTACATTAAGAATTCGAAAAACCAAACGGTGGTGAAGTTCACAGTCGTGCCCTGTGCCCCAGTGGTGGAAGTTAAAATCAAAAGACCCAACACTAAGTATCAGCTGGGATTCAGTGTTCAAAATGGAGTGGTGAGTACATTTCTCTTACGAACTTTTATCAATCTTCTTTTTTTACATGGCACAGATTAGATTCGACCAATATCTTAAGAGTTTACAAGCGATTTTTGATATTACTTAGCGATTTATTTGAGCTACAGCAACTCTATCCATTGGGTGTTGATATTGGTGGACGATGAGGGCACAGCGGGGAGTTTCTTACCCAGTTGTATAATGTTGACTCTGGCTATCTCCGGCTCTCTAAGCCGACCAACGTGTAGTCTCTTTTTTGTACCTTTCTTAGCTTCTTTTAGTTGGAAAGCCGAGCTCTGGGTTTTACAGCGGCCCGAAATGGTCAAAGTCGACGTTTGTCGTTTGTATGTACATTCGGTTGTTGGATGTGTACCTAGAATCTATGTGAGTACTGAGGACATGGACGATTTGGTTGACGGTTCGATTATTTGGAGATCTTCAGGTTACTTTACGATTTCGAAAAAATCTCTGTTTTGAGAGCTGTAGGAAGTGCTGATTTGGTGAAAAGTGTTCACAGAATCAAATCGAACCCAGTAGGACCTAACTTTCACAAACAATATTGACCCTTATTACATTTGTACAGGGTGCACCATCTTGTATGGCGGTATGTAAACATTGAATAACATTGACATTTATCCACCGATTGACTTGTGAAGACATGTTTTCGAAACGTTAATATGGTACAATTTTAATATAATATATTCCTAAACAACCCGCCGAAATAGTGAAATTGATAATAGTCGTTCAGTTGTGTTAACTCAACCTGCATATCGTCGAAAATACCGTAAACAACAAGCACCGTCTGACAAAACTATTCGTCGTTTCGTGTCAATTTTCTTGAGCATGGGACAGTGGGAGATCGTCGACTGGTTGAAGCGGTAAGAGAGGTTGTTGCCGAGAACCCACAAGTATCGTATCGTCACCGCGCTCAGCATTTGGGCCTTGTGGCGCATTTTGAGGGATGATTTGCATATTTTTTCCGTATAAAGTTCAATTGACTGAAAATATATTGCCGACAGACACCGCCCACGTCGCTTGGAATACGGGCAAACAGTCGCTCAAATGGTTGACAGTGAACCTGCTGTTTAAAAGCAAATTTTGATGACCGATAAGGCCCAATTCACACTCTCTGGTGCCATTAATAACCAAAATTGCCGAATTTGGCGAACAGAGAATCCAATTAACACCATTGCATGGCCAAAAAGCGACTGTTTGGGCCGCCAAAACCATCATTGGGGATTTTTCTTTGGAGAAGTTAAAACCGTCGATGGGTTCATTATGTCTGCCTACAAATGTGTGTGAAAAAGGTCTCAATGGTTACTGGTCAACAAGACGGTGCACCATGCCTCACTGAAAATCGAATAATGCAGTTCTGCAACGAATATTCCCTAAGCATGTGCTTTCAAAAAATGGCGATATTGACTGTCTCAGATTTGAACCGCACTTTTTTTGTTGCGATATTTGAAAAGTACCAAAACTCAGGCCATTAACAAGCTCAAGGCAAACATTTCTGCCGAAATTATTACTATACCGCTCGATTGGCCCGAAAAAATTATGGAAAACACAGCAAATAGGGCACATTTTGCTTTTGTCAATAGTGGTGATACTTGATTCATGTTATATTCAAAACTCGTCCAAATAAACTGTAAAGAACCAAATAGGATTCATTTTAAATCGTCTTTGGAAATCGGTTTTTTTTTAAGTTATTAAATATTCACTTACCGACATAAGAGCTGGCACACTGTACATTTATTTAATACAATATTGCCAACGGGAGAATATCTCAATGGAAGTTGGCTAAAATTATCAAAACAATTATAAAGCTTATGATTTCAGGAATGAAATATAGACAGTGCCAGTGACTTTTTTTTTTCAAATCCTTATGGTTTGACCAACAACTACGTTTTCCTTAAAATTGGGGTTGACAGCTGACTGATTTTGAGAATTTTGTAAACATTTTTGCTGGAGTTCGTGTATCGAATTTCTAGCACAAAATTTAAGGCCTCGGAGGGATACGTCATTGAAACGAAATTTTAACACGAAAAGTCAAGGGTGGGAGAAGGCTAGCGTCGTGGGACAACGGTGGGCAAACAACAAGCAAAAAAACTTGTTTCAAGGGGGGGGTAAGCGCTCAAAATGTACGACGAACGACAACATGAGAAAACTTGTTTCAGAAAAAAAGAGCGAGAGCATAGGCATTAGAGAGCTCTCTGAAGGGAATGTATGGATTTTACGGCCAAAGCATGCTGGATTCTACTCTCAGTTTGTTTTGATGGCTCAGTTTGCCGATCATAAGAAATTCATATTAAGAAAGCATTGCATGTTTAGTTTATTTTGTCTTCGATATGCGAGAGAATAATGTCGACGTCTGCTTGCTTTCCTTGAATTGGTTGTGCGTCGTTTCATTTATGAACAGTCACTTGAAGTGATGAGAAACGTCGATTCATGAAGTTTCACTTCAACCCCATAGGACTCTACGGTCTTTTTTTTAAATGAATTTTTGTTTTTCTTTAACTTAAAACTAAATTAAATGCTAGAAAAAAATGAATGGAAAACTATCCTTAAACTATATAAATCGGCCATACAATTTCTTATGTCTATAACTAATTTAGCCACCACAACAGGATCTCGTGTTGCAACCTACTCACTCCTCTCACAAACACTCCTGCTGAACCACAGACGCTTTCCTTCGCCTTAAGCAATGACTTCTCGGTCGTATAGGAGCTACCTATCCACAGTTCTTTGGAAGACGTAGTAGATTAGCGGAACTGCCGATCTATCCTGTATCAGCCCTCGACTATCCAAAAAATTTTAGCCGGAATGTAGTCGCTTAAACGTGCACTTCCAAAATATTCATCATTGGGGTAGTAAGCCTCAAAGATGAGCTCTTGTCGTGTGACCCCGATTGAGTTTTACCATAGAAGTGTCTAAATATTATGTTTTTGTAAGCCCCATTGTATTGGATCAGATTGGAAAAATTGTTTGTGTACTCATAGCTTCTTAGTGTATATAGCTTCTTAGACACTACCTCTCAATCTCAAACAACCTTTTTTTACTCTTGAGATGGGGCTTAAACAAAACCGGGCACCATTTAACTCTCGCCAGAGCAGCACCTACATGTCTGGCGAAATATAGACACTGATCCAGCCAGATTCCAAGGTACTTTTACTCGCCAGTGGCTGCATGTTTGGTATGTTTGGTCCCACGATAACCAGATTGCGCCAGTTCTTTCTCGCATCCCTTGAGGCCCTTGACAAAGATGTGTTAAACGGGATATTTTCAGGTTTCTGAAAGATGATTTTTAACTTCCAGTCATCACAATATCTCTGGATTTAGTCGAAATCCTGTTCTGCACGATAAGGTTGTCCGCATACGCAATTTCATGAGTAAGACTACCTATCTTTCATGAGTAAGACTACCTATCTTACCGTAAATGCTGAAGAGAATCCGCGAGTTTACAGCTCCCTATTGCAGACCATTTTGATTGAAGAATTCTGGGGCAGGAGTAAAATTGTCATTTTTGACAACAAATGTTCTACACTAAGCATTTCATGAAGCATGTTTAGTAGTGTTTTACTTATGTCAAGTCTGGTCAGCTTTCGGTGGAAGCCATCTAACCATACGCAGTCGAAAGCCTTCTCTAAATCAACCAGACATGCACCCGTGCACTGCTTTTTGGCTTTGTTCAATTTCATATCAGGGACCAGTTTGGAGGTAGATAGATATAGATACTTTAAGGTATAAGTATATGGATCAACTCAGAATCGCTAGCTGAGTCGATTTAACCGTGTCTGTCTGTCTGTCCGTCCGTCCGTCCGTCTGTCTGTTGGTCACCGGTTTTTAGGCCTTAAATTTTAAGCTAAGATAATAAAATTTGGTATATGCGACTCTTTTCCGTCCTGTTCGAACAAGTTTAAAAATTTTCAAAATCCGCCCATTGCCATCCATACATTAAAGAAAATAACTTTTTTTTTGTCAGACTGGATTTTGAAAATTTTGAAGGATTTTCAAAAAGTGTATAAACAAAATATTTTGACAATCTTAATATCTATAGGGCACAGTGGCGCGATGGTTAGTGCGATGAACTGCCGCGGAGAAGGTCTGGGTTCGATACCCAGCCGTAGCAACACCTAATTAATTTTTCACTTACCCTCCTCTCGTGATGATCTGACAAATCATCCGAGAAGTATTAATTGTCAAGAATAGCTTATCTCAACTTAGCCATTCGGAGTCGACATAAAACAGGAGGTCCCGCCATCGTGCAAGAAGTACACACACACATGAATGGTTGTGAGAAAGCTAGGCCCTGGGTACTTTTTTTTTTTTTTTTTTAAATTCTGACATGCCTAAGCAGTAATATACACATCGACCTAAAAGATCTATTGTGCTTGCCGTCAGATGCTTTTTAGGTTAGTAGCGCTTCTACTTTCCTAATGTAGCTGATAATACTTTCAGCCGAAGATTTCCTCAATTCTTTCGGGAATCTTTCCCTGAAGAAAGATTCTCTTCTCAAACCGTAAAGGGCCGGGCATTCACATATGATATGCTCGGCTGTTTCGTCTTCTTCTAGACATAGTCTGCACTCCGGTGAGTCGACTAGACGCATTTTGTTTAGGTGATATCGCAGACCGTGATGACCAGTTAGGTAGCCTACTAAGTTTTTGATATCGTGCCTGCGCAGATTAAGTATCTTGTTGGCATCTGATTTGAAGGGCTGAATAGATCTTTTGGCCTGTCTAAGGCCTGGGATGTTTCCCCAGTATGAAACACATCTGTTTTGTTCCCAGTTTTTTATGACTAGATTTATGGCTGATTTGGGGATTGCACAGAAGGGTTCAGGTCCAATGAAGGGGGTTTCCGAACCTTTTCTGGCTAGTTCATCAGCTTTTTCGTTGCCTTCAACTCCCTTATGTCCGGGGACCCACCATAGTTTGGTTTTGTTCTTGGAACTGAGTGTTTGGAGGGAGTTGAAGCAGTGTAGTAATGATTTGGAGTCAATGATGTGTGAGCTAAGGGCTTTTATAGCTGCTTGACTGTCCGTGAATATATGGATGTTTGCGCCTTTAATACCTTAGTTGTGTATTAGGTTTGCGCATTCTTTTATGGCATGGAGCTCAGCTTGGAATACACTAGGGTTTTTTCCCATAGGTATTGAGATGTTTTTATTTGGTCCATGTATGCCAGCTCCTACCCCTGAGTCCATTTTAGAACCATCCGTATACCACTTTAGGCCGTTTAGGCAGTTTGGAGGGTTGTTGCTACACCATGCTTCTCTGGTTGTGATCTCCGTTGAGAATCTTTTGTCGAAGCATAGTGTCTTTGGTAAGCGGTCTGTAACCGCACAGATCATGTCAAGTTCTGGAAGTTCGGATAGAAGTTCAATTAGTTTTAGATGTTCACTAATGTTTAATTCTTCCGCTTGTGTCAAACTTGCTGAGCTGCGAATTGACACTTTTTTTATATAAATGTGGAGAGGTGTTAGTCCTATTAAGGCTTCCATAGCCGCCGTGGGACAGGTACGCATAGCTCCGGTAATGCCCAGACAGGCAAGCCGTTGTACCTTGTTTAATTGATTTATAGTTGTTTTTTGGGTGACTTTGTTCCACCATACTATGGGTATGGCCCTGGGTACTTACGAGCCTGTTGCACCCACTTTTTGGTTGCGTTATTCGTAAAAAACAATTTTCGATCAAATTAAAAAAAAAAACAAAAAAAAATTTGGACGAATATATTTTGTGAATAATACCATGAATATTTCGTCTATATATTATTTTTTAGGGCCGTTTTCTTAAAAAAACCATTTGTGAAACATATCTCATAGAAAAAGGTCGTTTTTTGTCGGACCATAAGAGATTAAGATAAACATTCTGAACAGATGTGACAATATCTTTATCTATATGTCATCCCCATTCAGTTTTAGGCACGCACACTTTTTGGGGATGTTTAATTTAAGGATGGTATGGTATAGGGTATTAAACGATAATATGACTTGCACTCAAAGAACTGTACTGTAAGCCATACTATTGTTTTTTTTTTTCGTGTTTTTTTATTAGATTAACTTCTGACAACTTTGTTAATTTTTTTACAGATTTGCAGTCTACTCCGCGGTGGAATTGCCGAAAGAGGTGGAGTCCGAGTGGGTCATCGGATAATTGAAATAAATAACCAAAGTGTTGTTGCAGTACCGCATGAGAAAATTGTTAACTTACTAGCGACATCTGTTGGCGAAGTTAGTTATCAAATAAACTTTTAGTTTACTTAATATGTGATAAATAACTCATCTTCCATTTCAGATCCTTATGAAGACAATGCCAACGTCAATGTTTCGTCTACTCACTGGTCAGGAAAATCCTATTTATATATAATTTAATTTTCTTTAACATTTAGTTAAAATATTTTTGTAAAAAAAAACGTATTTAACCATAATAACCAAATGAATGGAGTTTTATTATATAGAGAAATGGTATTTGTTTTTAAAATAACTCTTAGACTGTCTGTATGTTTTAATATTTTTTTAAAGCTTTTTTTAAACATAAAATTAAACTTGACTTTTTTTTAAAGATTATAATTTGCTTATAATAATATTATATTATTTGTTTTTGTTTACATTTAGTTTTAAATATCATATAACCAACCAAAATATATAGAATTATACATTTTTAGCAAACAACAAAAAAAATCAAATAGTGCCCCAAACAATACATGTGCAATATCAATTCATAACTTTTCCGTCCGCTTAATGAAAAACTTTGAAATTAATTATAGTTACACACACACAAAACACTGAACTCGAAAAAAAAAAATAATCGCCAATGTGGCTTTAAATTGTTGAAAAGTATGTACTGAGCTAATATGTTGGGAATCGGGGACGTGTGGTAGTTAGCATGACAAAAGGGAAAGGCCTCCATTTTCGCTCTCTCTGAAACCGCCATATATCAAGGTGAGATAATATGTTAAAGGGAGATAGCAAGCGACCTTCAAATAACAAAAAAGGCTATGATAGCGAAAAAAACGTAGGCGTTGTTACTTTCAGGATTTGAACCAAGGTTCGCCAGCTTAGTAGTCCAACTTACTAACCACTAGACCACCGACCGGTCAGAACCAGATTAAATTTTGATTCGTGGTCTGTGAAAGCAAATAAAAAGTTTGAACCAAGGATCACGCGCATAGTATTCCAACAATAGACCAGTGGTCAGAAATCCGTTTAAATTAAATTTTGAATTGTGGTCTGTAAAGAAATGATAAGTTAACAGCAGTTAGAGGAACGTGATTCCTCAACTGGGGAGGCGAAGTTTCTACCGAAAGGTTACAGCAGGTTATTTTTGACGCGTCATGAATGAAATTCATCATTGTTAGGTTAGGTAAAGAACAACACTTAGACCAGTTTTTGGTCCATTGTAATACCGCGTGGATATTGTCCATTTTCCATGTTACAAACCATTCTGAGCTGCTAATGAAATTGGACAGACTTTTCACGCCCATTATAGTCAAATCGCTGAGATTTTGAAAGTAGTAAGCACCAAGATGAAGCTTCCTTTTGTTTGATAGGACAGGGCAGTTACAAAGAAGCTCCTGGTGGTGCTAATGTATGGTCTAGCGAGCGAAATCAGTCCCTTGTATCTTCTTAAATCCACCTTTGGCCAAATTTGTTTGGTTATTTGACGGGTTGTACCAATACTTCATCTGAGATTTGATTTGCTGCGCCAGTAAGCTTCTGCATGTAGCGATATGAGTACCTAGTGCACCCGTGTCGAATAGGACTGGTAAT
This sequence comes from Rhingia campestris, assembly GCA_932526625.1. Classification (NCBI taxonomy): domain Eukaryota; kingdom Metazoa; phylum Arthropoda; class Insecta; order Diptera; family Syrphidae; genus Rhingia; species Rhingia campestris. The sequence goes on along the minus strand of OW052182.1, from coordinate 56,209,176 downwards.
TTAGTCCCTTATCAGCCTTACAGTTCCCTGGAATGTCATTATGTCCAGGCAACCCACATAGATGAATGTTAAACTGCTCTGTTGTCTTTGAATTTGTTGAGACTGATTCCAGGGATTTTATGGCCGCTTGGCTGCCCGAGAAGATGCTAATATCATTGGCATATAACATTCTATTTCAACCAGGATAAGGCTTCTTGGATCGCCATGAGTTTCGCCTGGAATATGCTGCAATGATCAGGAAGACCGAAAAATAGGCTGAGGTTTAGCCTGTCGGAGAAGACACCAGCACCCACTCTGTCAATTGTTTTGGAGCCATCTTTATAAAAATGGATATTTTGCACAGGTTCGTTACTTTTCCATAACGATGTGTAGGTATATTTGTTCTAATGGCGGTCTGCGAGCTTGAAGTTTGTCAGTTTGCATCCTCTTCCAGCTATGCAGGAGCTACTCCAGCAGCAGGTTCTGAGATTCTGCTTTCGCCCGTTTTTAATGGAGAATCGCTTTCTTTAATTTCTTTTTTTTTATTTTAATCATTGTCCCACGAGTGGTTGACAAAGGAGGTCCACCTGCAGATAGTTTCCCAGTGCGCAGGTAGATAAGACTAGATAATCCAAAGGTCGCCAAGTTTTTGGGTTTTGTTTGGGTTGGCTGATTCTTGACACGGGTCGTATGCCACCTTAATCGGACTCAATGGAGGTTAGTGGGGGAGGGAGAGTGAGGAGGATACATAGGGAGGAAGGAAGGGATGACATACTCTTGGCTTCTGATCTCAACTGGGAAATTTCCCGAGTATCTTTGACCGTATACTAAGCTCCTACGCCGCTTCAAGGTCGAAAGTCGCATGCTGCGAAATAAGTTACTTATGTGCTGCCAAATAAGTTCTGGTGTTTAACTTAATCAAAAAATATTTGCTGCAAAAGAAAATCTCTAAGAAATCCGTAAGTGGAACGCACTATTTTTTATAAACTTTTCTCAGGTGAGACGAACCAATAACGGTCTGTAAACGCCTTCAGATGATGCTTGCAGATGTTTATTGAATATGCTCATGAATTGCTGTAGATTGCATATATACAGACTCGGTGTAGACGAGTATATAACAGGTACAGAAGCGGTCCAAGGACCCTTCCTTGCGTTACGTCTGACTTTTTTTTTTTAAGCTCCGAGTATTCTTTTCATGTCTAACACGGAGGATTCTATTCCCAAGGTATCATTCTAGGACATCATATAGGGCATCCTGGGAGAATTTGTTTTAATTTGCATTTAAGTGTCACATTATTTCAAAGGCTTGCAAGACGTTCAGGAATGCGCTTGAGCATATAATTCTTTCTTCGAATGTTTTCTCTATTACTTCAGTAATTCTGTGTACCCCTGGTCAATCGCCGAACGCTTATTTATAAACCGAAACTTGTGGTCAAGGATTCTATTGCATTATTAATATCCTCTCAAAAATGTCGGATATGATAGGAAGAAGTAAAATTAGTCATGGTTTTTGATGATTCTACTACATTTTCGGATTTTCAGGTTTTATGACTTCCGCGACCCTCCATTGGCTCATCACATGTTTTAATCTAAGCGCAACATTTATAATATGGAGAAGCTTAATAAATGCTTTCTTAGGTAGAGCTCTGAGAACTTCTCTGGCGATTAAATCATAACCAGGATCTCTCTAGGGTTAAGATTCTCGATCTCGAGTTTCAGTTTTCTCAGCTTTGCTCTTGATAGTGTTTGGTCTTCAAATAGTAGTTCCGTCCTATTGATATTGCCGTGAATCGCTTCACCATCGAAGGGTTTAAAGGTTTCTTAAATATGGGCGTCTGCTTTTTCTTATCTTATCTTGCCTATTCATTTTGATTTATATTAATTGGTGGCGCTAGGATTTTGGGCCTTTGGTACCTCTTATAGCTTTCAAAAGTGAATAATTGGAGTCTTTCTTCGCTGTTCGACTTTCAGGTAAGAATATATCTCACGATTCTTAAAATCCTTAATAGAATTCTTCAACAAATTGCACTCCGAATTCAAAACTCCTTTATGTTCTTTAATTTCCAGAGGGTGTCATCGTAAACCATATATGACAGGCACTTTCTTTATCTAAGGCGTATTATTCCAGGAGGCGAAGCTGTACGATCTTGACGAAGCTGTCAACTTCTACCTCAAGTTCATAGGGTGTCGTTAGTGGAACACTCAGTTAGTTGATCTACTAATTAATCTCGTTGGATCCAGGTTATAGACAAAATGACTGGAGAAAGACAAGACGACAAATCGAAGTTCCTTCAACTTTTTTTTGGTTGCTAGATATTCATTTAATAGTATTGTGTTGCCAACGAACAAATAGATACAAATGTGACAGCTGATAGTTCGGGGTTAGTAAAAATGGAGCACTATACGAACGCATTTTCATTGTTAAGCAATATTTTAATAATAATGAAGGTTTGTCAGCTACAGTCCGCAATTTTCGTACAAAATATGGCCATCATAGTGATTTAAAACTATCAACTGTGAGAATAATTGAAAAATTCAGGGAGACTGTGATCTTAGTGCTTCGCAACACGTTCATCCCAACGACTTGTATTCCCATGAACGCCATGGCCACACACAAAAAAGCGTGCGTCGTTGGAACAAAGTCAGCTTTTTGCAAATGGAACACGGAGAAGTCTGAAACAACCCCCTCACATTTTCATGTCTCTGATATAGTCCGTACCAAATCAGTTGGACATTCTACTGCGCAAGTCTCTTAAAATTTATTGTAAAATATCTTAAATTTCTCTTAAATCCTCTCTCTGCGCAATCAACCGTTGGCCAACTGATTTGGTACGGACTATACCGATATTCATTGTCAAAATGAAATGCTTTTGAAGTGAAACGTTCATGCCCACACCGAGAATTTAGTTTGAAATGGATTCTCGGTGGATTTTCGATGCAATCATACTTTCCCTTTCTGGCTGCAATAAAATCTACCTGGCTCGTTGGAGATGACTTTCATTCCAACAAACGTGTGGCATGAAGTGTCCTGTCATAAGACGATCAACTGAAAACATCGAAACAGCTTACAGTCCAGAAACATCAATTCGGTACCGTAGTCAGGAATTGGGCATTTCGAGCAGCCCTCTGCTCTCTATAGCGAATTATCACGAAAGACTTAAAACTTTATGCTTACAAAGTTTAATTGACTTAAGAACTGCAGACTACTGACAATGCAGCGCGAAGAGAGTTTGTTGAATGGATTTTGGAACAACAATAAGCGGATGCTGATTTTTCGAACAAAATCATCTTCAGTGAGAAGCTAATTTTCATGTTGATGGCTCGTTTATCGTCAAAATTGTCACATTTGGGGTTCAGAAAACCCACGAGTATTTGTTGAGAAACAATTACATCCACATCGCGTGTCTGTTTCGTGCGGTTTTTTGGCTGGAGGCATTATCAGACCATTCTTCTTCGAAAATGCACCTGTTCGTTATCGTGACATGATAACCCAGTTTTTAGTGCCTAAATTACAAGGTGTTGGGTGAGTTGGGAGTAACAACGATTCTACCCCCATGGGGGACAGTCTCTAACGATTTCTATTGGGAAATTTTCTGCCATTTTATCAATTACAATAACAACTTCAACAAGACCTTACCACCATGCCAAACAGCCAGAGAAACAATTCAATTTCTGCATGAGGCATTTCATTATCGTGTAATCGGCCATTTTTGCGATCGGAATTGGCAATCCAGATCTTGCAATTGAACACCACTGGACTTGTTTCTTTAGGGTTTCTTGAAGTCAAAGATCTATGCAAACAGGCCTACGACCAGCAACGCCTTATGAAATTCTGACACATTTATTCGAAACGGTCATAGAAAATTTCAAAAAAATAGTATGTACTTGCCAGTAAAGTCGTGGCCGCCATTTATCCGATGTGCTATTCCATACAAAACCCCAATCTGTATAGGTTCTTTATGAATTAATAACAAATTTAAGCTTTCTCATGTGAAATCAGTATTTTCTATCAAAAATAACATTTTGCGTGAATTATGGGACACCTTTTATATTCTGGTCTTCTTCAAAGCATTCTCTGTCTTAGAAATGTTAGCCGTGGGTTTTTATCTTTTCTATCGAAAAACTGGTAACTGTCAGGTCATGACAGATCATCACTGCTCATAACATAACCATCGCGCTCAGTTTCTTCGTGCGATGAACTGCCGCGCAGAAGTTCTGGGTTCGATGCCTAGCCGTAACAACATCTAAATGCATTTTCACTGGTCCTCCTCTCGTGATGATCTGATAAATCATCCGAATAGTATCAATTTTCAAGAAAAGCCTATCTCAATTTAGCCGTTCGGATTCGGAATAAAACAGGACGTCCCGCCATCGTGCAAGAATTACACACGCACACATGAATGGTTGTGAGAAAGCTCTGCCCTGGGTACTAACGAGCCTGTTGCTCCAAAAATGTTTATTTTTGTAATTAATACTTTTCATTATGACGAATTCAATAACATCTGGCTAATTAGTTGATATTCCAGAGGTTTGTAGGAAATAAAAAATTGTCTATCAGATCGCCAGACCCATAATATTCGATTAAACTATGCCAACATATACCAGTCTATATACACACGTCCCTGCCCAACTATGTTCATACCCAAATTGTGGAAGCCCCTTGTCGGTACAAACACCTACCCAACATACAACACCAACATAAATAAATTTTCATATTTCCAAACAACAAGTTTATCACATTCAAGCTGGCTTGAAACCTCTTACTATACCACAGTATTCCAAGTGCTTGCTTCCCTAATTTGTTTTATTTAAAACAAAATATATATCACACAAAAAGCTAACTTTTTTCTTCATGGCTACACACTAAAGCCACCGACACTTTGTAAATAATATAGCAATGACAAACAACAGATTTGATTAAAGTAACTAATTAAAAAAACACTCACCCTATATATAAACATATATTTATATAACAAAATACAATTTTTATTTAAAAAACTCTTACCTATACTCATTATGTATATGCATCTTTATATTTAAAAAAAAAACTGCATCAACAAATTTCAAAATCGTCCAAAAATATTATACCTATTAGTGTGTTAAATCAATGCGTTTATATATGCGATATAAATATATATAAACAAAAAAAAATAAAATATGTATATGTATAAAAAAATATATATGTAGCCATATATATTATGTATACACATAGTATATATATAAAAAGATTCCTTATGATATACATATATAGTTTTGATATGGAAAGCTTGCTATAATTATAAACATAAACATTTACAAAACAAAATTAAAATAAAAAATATATTAAAATTGTATTTAATAGCTACATCATATTTTAAGAGAACACATATATATATTTAAAAAAAAAAACAGATATATAACTTTCTTTTGTTTTACATAACAACAAACATTACCGCAGAGAAAGATTTAAACATGTATTATGTATTTAACAAAATGATAAAAAAAATTAAAAAAAAAACTTAAAAGACACAATTTTGGATTCCAATTGCAGCACCGCTCCTGATATGTAAATTTCAAAATGCGATTGAAAATCAACTCCACTATGCAAAGTAGGTTAAATTCATTCACTTGCAATACAAACAATAAACTGAAATTAAATTTAAAAAAATATATATATACAACCAGCCGATTAAATAAAAAAAAATAAATTATATAGCGAAATTAGCGAAAAAGAAAATTAAAATTAAAAATGAAATACTAAGTGAATTGTCAATGAAGATTATTTATCAATGTTGTTACGAAACTGTTTTTGTTTTTCTGTTAAGCGCAGTAAAATGCTCGAACATATAGATAAAACTTTTAACAATAAAACAAAATGAAAAAAAAAAATAATTAAAATAAAAAAAAAATGCAGAAAAGAACTAAAATATAATACTGGTATTTGCCTTCTTCTAGTGTGTCTTAAGATATGTAAGTCCAAGTCAAGTGTATTTTGTTAGATGCATAATTATTATTTTCTTTGTCATTTTCTTTAAGCCTATTAATATTATTCATTATTATAACTTAGGGTATTTTTATATTTTTTTGCTGGTAAGGTGGTGCAACTGTATCAATGTTTTATGGTCGCTTAGCTATTTTTTTTATAATTATATTAAATTATTTTATTTTTGAACCATGATTTCATTAAAATTTGGATTAATAAAAAGCTGTTCATCCTAACTTTAGGACTAGCTTTTTTGGAGTTGATGGTGCGTAACTTACCCCTGTATTTATGATAATAGTAGCTCAGTTAAATTCAATGTATGGAGTTGAGAAATCACATGGCAACCCAAGTAACAATTTAGTTTCCATTAGGGTCAATAGAAGCTATTTTCTTATTTCCATAGTAACTGTAAGTGGTTTTATGGAAACCTATTTGGCGCACTCAAGCGAAGTTATTTACTTCCCTTAAGACTTCTCTTTACAGGCTTTATAAAAGCAGTAACTGCTTATGAACTGTATGAATAAGACCTTATAGAAGCTCAATTATGAAAGTTTCCTTTTAGTTTCGCTAAGCAAATTTTCGCTAAGACTCTCCTAAACTGGCTTTAGCTTAACCAGCGAAGCAATAGTTTCTTCTTAGATGTTATACTAAGGTCTTACAAGTGCCATTACGAAAATCTTAAAATCTTACTTAAGTACAACATATCCATTCAACATTTTAAAAAATGCAATTTGAATATGAAGTGTGGGCCCCCTTTTAAAATGAACAAAATAAAATGTTTTCCATTCCCATTCCAAACATTCCCATTAAATTTGGAACACAATGTAGTTCTAGTGGCTGCCTCGGCTGGCTTTGCGCTACTGCGAAGCAACTTAAGTGTTTTTGACGTTTCCGGATTGTTGGCATAACATCGGTCCTTTACGGTTCCCCACAAAAAAGCAGTCCAAAGGGGTCAAATCGCAGCTCCGAGGCGGCCAATTGACATCCCCAAGACGGCTGATAACACAATTAGGGAATTTGGTGCGCAAAAGATCGGAGCGCCATCCTGCATGAACCAGAGGTAGTCCAAATTCATGTCTTCGATTTCAGTAAAAACAAAGTCGGTAAACATGGCTCTATAACGCCCACCGTTGCCCGAAACGTTGTTCCCTGCCTTATTTTCGAAGAAAAATGGCCCAATAATGCCACCACTCCACAATCAGCATCAAACTGTCAATCTCTGCAGATGCATCGGCTTCTCGACAATAACGTGCAGCTTTTCCGAGCCCCAGATGCGGAAATTTTGGTTGGTAACGTAGCCGCCGAGATGAAAATCGTTGTCCAATTCAGAATGCATATCTGTAGCTTGTATCTTGGTTTCTCGCATCGCTGTCAAAAGAGAAATTCATTTCTTGCATGAAGTTGCCCTCTATTCAACTTCAAGCTACAGATTCACGAAGATATACATTTGGTAAGCGCTTACATTTTGCATTTTTTTAAACGTTTTACTCAGCTACAAGCATCAGCTACAGATACGCATTTCGGCGGCCCTAAACGCCCAAACTGCGAAGCGATAACAAAGCGGATGATCTCACGCCTTCAATTGCTTAGTCAATGGCCGTGTTCCTGATTTCAGATTTTGTAAGATATCTTATATGAAGCTCTGTTCTCATTTGTCAAAATGTTCAATTGACCAATGAAAACAGAGCTTCATAGCTATCTTACAAAATCTGTAATCAGGAATACGGCCAATTGGACTTCGTAAGCGAATAATCCGATATCTTTGTGCAGAATTCTCCTCAGGCTAATGATGGCGAGTTGAAGTTTGTGAATTGAGTCTCACACTCTCGACTACAGCCACATTATCTCTTGTGCTGGGGACGACGACGGGGACTATGAGTGTTGTCCACAAGCATACCAGCCTCATGAACTTTTTGTACAAACTTGAGTTTAGAAGGCGCGGTGGGTGTTTTATTTCGGCCATAACATCTTTTCAAATAGCGCACTATTATGGCTTTACAGCCCTCACTTTGGAAAATAGTTTTTACTAATTCCCAAAGTTGTTAAAGCGTAAAGTGACTTCGTTCTGCGGAGGTCTGATACTGACTTTCTGTCAAGATTTCGTGCGAGAAACAGCTGTCAGTGTCAAAATAACTTATGATTTCAAAAGAAACCACTAGATGGCCCACCCTAAATAATAAATCTTACTAAACATGCTTTCGACCCGTTGAGGGCATCTAGCTAATACAAGGCAGCATTCAATACTCTTCGATCTTAAGCTAAGTTATTTATTCCAATCGCTCTGGAACGGTGGCCACGTAATCCTGAGCGATTTCGCTGGAAATTTTTTATTCCATTTCCGAGCGACGATAAAATAGTGAGGAAAGTTTGATCTCAGGCCAAAAAACAGTCTTAAAATACAATGGGCCTTACCAACAACCAATTTAGTCTGGAGCTTAAATTATAGCTCTACACTTATTTAAGTTGCCATTTGGGTACAGGTCAGTGTTTTTTGTTCAATGTCCATATTCCCAAAAATATCGTGTTAACTCATTTCTCATATTCTTTATGTTCCTTTGTTTTGGTCTTGGTCAAACTTTTTCCAACAACACACCCAACCTGAAAAGCCAGGACCATCAATTGAAGAAAGCAAGCCGGATATTCCGTGGCAGTCATTCTGACTAGGCTTTTTATAGCGTTGCTGATTGTCACTTATTATATTAAACAAATCAAATGCTACAAAAACTAGGCGTTACCAAGATAACGCCCCTCAGTTTTTGCTCTCGTTCGAAAACATTCACCCATCAAGGCGGTAGTCGAGAGCTCATGAGCAATCGCTCAATAATCGTCTGTGACTTGACTGTGACTGGCAAGTATGGAATCGACTTTGTGTTATTTGTTGTGCCTTAATGACCATAATTAGATGACTAAGGAACAGTTTTTCAGTACGAGATCATCCTAGTTTCGAGATTAAACTCGGGTTAACTCAAGAAAGCAGTTTTTCAGTCTATTAATATGTAGAGTTACTTCGATTTAACCCAGCAAGTTTGCTGATTTAACCCCGGGATTAAATGATCAGATGTTTTTGACAGATGATAAAATAAAAGGCAAACAATTTTTTCAATTCCATTTATGTAGACATTTTAAGTGCAGATCTCAGTGACTTGAAATTGTTTTAAATATTGAATTTAACTGTTTTAAGAAGAAAAAGACTTGTAAGTTTGCGACAAAAGCAAACAGTTGATAAAGTGATAACTGAGCAATATCGATAAATCATGAGTGCTACCAAATTAAATCACCACACACGGAGTCAAATTTAATCCTGCACTGAAAAACTGTTTCATGAGTTAACTCTGGATTAACTTAATTCCAGGGTTACTAAACACTGGGTTATCTCAGAGTTAACTCAGCACTGAAAAACCGCTATCATATTTCTTGACTCTAGTAGAATATACCTGTTTCTACAGTAGTAAGCATATTTAGACTCCACAGATTAATAAAGGGTGATCCATTTCGAGGTTCCCTACTTTTTTAAAGAAAAAAACACAGAAAATTCAAATTTAATGGAGAATGTTTATTATCATTTGAAAGAACATTCTTTGGCATTTATTTTTTGAAGATTATGTCTATCAAATGTTGGCCGTTGCTACGTCGCAGATGGTCCATCCGTTGAGTCCAATTTTCGATCACTCGTTCGAGCATTTCGACTGGTAACTGGCTAATGACACGCGTGATGTTTTCCTCCAAGGCCTGAATCGAAGCGGGTTTGTCGGCATAAGCGTTTGACTTTACATATCCCCACAGGAAAAAGTCTAACGGTGTGATATCACACGATCTTGGTGGCCAATCGACCGGCCCAAAACGTGAAATTATGTGCTCACCGAAATGTTCTCTCAATAAGTCCATTGATTGATTGATGCGATATGTGGGAAGTGGCGCCGTCTTGCTGAAACCAAATGTCGCCGAGATCACGAGCTTCAATTTCAGGCATCAAATAGTCGGTTATCATGGCAAGATAACGGTCGCCATTGACGGTTACGTTCGCACCGGCACTCTCAGCTACGGCCGCTATATTTTCTTCACAGCGTGCTGGACGTGGTCTATTCGGTCGAATATTATCCAATAATGAATGCTGGGTCTCAAAATGGGTGATGGTGTTGCGAATAGTACGCTCAGTAGGCCGATTATGTTGACCATAAGTTGAGCGAAGTCCACGAAACACATTCCTCACAGAACGTGAATTTTCATAATAAAGTTGAACAATTTGTAAACGTTGTTCACGCGTAAGTCTTTCCATTATGAAATGCCAAACAATACTAAACAAAAATAACATGACAGCATGACAAAAAAGTATCTCTACTTGGATCACCCGTTACAACCTATTCCGAAAATGTATATCAAATAGCAGGTGTGTTCCACGTATGGATCCCCTGAGGTCTCCACAATAACACGATAGCTACTTAAAAAACGGAAAATTTCTGCTATATGTGGAGACCAAAAATTGTGAGATTCAACTCCTTACTTTTTTTAGCTAAAAGGGAACAGGGGGTCATTTCGTAACTTTGAATGCGTTTATCACTCATGAGCAATCACTCAATAATCGACTGTTTTTTTGACGATTATTGTTTTAAGTGATAAGCAAATAAATAATAAGCAAATAAAGTGATATCCCCGACAGTAAAATCTAATATTGAACTTACGTGATTCAAGATGAATCTTCGAAATGTTATCGTCAAACGATGATCACTTTACGGTATGAAGGCAGGTAATTTGTTTTGTATCATGAAGGGAACTCAACATTGTTATAAGCTTCGATGCAAGGAAATTGTTATTTGACAGAAAAAGTTCCCCTCTGCTTAGAACGAGGTTTAACCGAATAAAAAATATAATTAGTGGATCACGCTTAACATATTTTCAATGATTTAAGTATTTTTTAAAATATTTCAGACAAACGTGATAACATTTACCAGATTTGTGTATGAATACTTTTTTACAGTCCGCCTCAGGATCTTCCTTTTTTAGCTTATCATTTAAATATTCCCAAACCCACAAGGATAAATATTTTTTATTTATTTCAAAATCCTCCTAACTGAACCTAAAATATATATACACCATTGCATTACTTTACCAACATTTATATAATTTGTTAAACCATATAAAACTTAATCTTATCTTTATATGTATTTTGTTATTTTGCTTTTCAATCATGTTCTTCTTCATTTCTAAAGATTGTTGTACCTTTGTTAGATACCAAAAAATATTAAATTAAATACGATCCTTTCTACGTAATATTGTTAGCTTTATTCAACTACTCAACAAAAACAAAACAAAAAGGAAAAGAAAAACAAATCTGTAAACAAAAGATTTACAACAATGAAAAGAAAATGAAAACATTATAATATCTGATCGACAATGCTTAAGAAAAATAAAGGAATTACTTACGCAAACTTGTATTTTGTATTTTTTTATTCAGTTTAAAGATTTCCTGAATTTATAGACCTTAATGAGTGCATGTTCTGTCAAATTTGAAAAAGAACTTCAAAAACAAAAACCTCAGACCAAAAATATTGACAACCAATCAGGGCATGAAACAGTCGTGAATATGTCCTAGCCGTGACAAATCCTAGCCATCAACAACGTAAAATGCGGATTTTTTACTAGGTCTATATCGCTGTACAGCTCGTATAGTTCTTGATTAAATCTTCGTTTCCATAGCGTGTCAACACAAACAATACCGACGATTTTCTGAAAAATGTTTGCATAAAACTGCGCAGGTCTCTTAAAATTTATTTTACAATATCTTACATTTCTCTTAAATCCTCTCTCTGCGCATTCGACCGTTGGCAAACTAGTGCAAACCAAACCAGTTGGGCATTCTACTGCGCAGGTCTCTTGTAGAACGAGGGTAGACTCTGATTGGCGTTAACTTGGCAATGCCCAGTGTTGCAACTCTGACTACACATCAAATGTGCTTATCTTTACCTCCAAGTGGTAACCATCGGGTACTGGTCTCATCCAACCGGATTTGACTTGCTAAACGATAAGTGCGAGTGTTGATAACACGACGAAAAACAGCAACACTATAAACACCCTGGTGAGAATGGCACGGATGAATACCCGGCCTGCTGTCCCAGGCGAACCTAGATGAGCTGCTCTGACATATTCGGACAACAGGTTGTCTAGGAATTTCAAGGGTTAGTCAGGCCCCTTGAACAGAGATGGTGGCGGATGAACCGAAAGGCCAACGGCAGCGCTCAAACCCGTAGTGGATACTGATGGCCCCGTGTCCTAGGGGTATCTAATAAATTGGAACTGGCCCTCCAGGTTGGGGGTTGTGCTTTGGGTTAACTACCCACCCACAGAAAAAAAACATGGTTACGAAGCAACCAATAGCCTCGGAAAGGACTGATTTTATTGTTGACGACCCTGCTAAACGAAAAAAGGACAACGACGTTCGTATCTGCACCTGGAATGTGAGAACATTAAACAGGAGAGGTGCAGGCGAACAACTAGCGGAAGCCCTAAACTGCTACAAAGCAGACATTACTGCCATCCAGGAAATACGATGGGATGGGCCGGGCAAAAAGATAATGAAAAACTGTGACATCTACTACGGACAGTGTTATAGTGAGCAGAAACAGCGACTATTCGGATGCGGATTTGTTATAAGTGCCAGACTTAGACAAGAAGTCTTATGTTTCCAAGACATTAGCGAACGCATAGTAACAATCCGCATCAAGGCCAAATTCGCCAACATAAGCCTTATATGCGCTCACGCTCCGACGGAGGAAAAAGATGATATAGCTAAGGATTGCTTCTATGAGCTCCTTGACAAAACCTATGAGCGACTACCAACGTACGATGTTAAAATCGTGCTGGGAGATTTTAACGCAAAGGTAGGAAGAGAAGACATCTTTAGAAGTATTGTCGGAAAACGTAGCCTACACGACAACACGTCTGGTAACGGACTTAGGCTAATTGATTTCGCTACGGAACGAAATGCCACTATAGCCAGCACACGGTTTCCTCACCACGATATCCATAAGGGGACATGGCGGTCTCCAGATCAACGAACGGTCAACCAAATTGATCACATTGCGATAGATAACAGGCACGCATCCAGTATTTTGGATGTCCGAACATTCCGAGGAGCTAACATCGACTCGGATCACTACCTTGTAGCAGCCAAGGTAAGAATGCGGATATCCACCACGCCACAACAATCCAGGAATACTGTGAAAAATTTAATGTCGGAAGACTGCAATCGCAAGAGACCGCCAAGACCTTCGCACAACGCGTATCCCTTAACCTCTCGATTAACACCATACCACCAGCATCGAATGTCGAAGAGCAATGGCAACGATGCCAACAGGCCATTAGATCAGCCGCAACTGATGTGCTAGGTTTCTCACGCCCACCAGCAAGAAACCCCTGGTTTGATGAGGAATGCCGACAGATGCCCGCAGCCAAGAACGAGGCCTACAAGGCTAAGCTGCAGGTGAAGACGAGAGCTGCCATTGAGCTCTTTAGGCAAAGAAGAAGGGAAGAACATCGGGTTTTCAGCAAGAAGAAAAAAGAGCAAGAAAAGCGCGCGATCGAGGATATAGAGAACTCCGGGAACGATGTTCGCAAGTTTTACCAAAGTGTAAAACGTCAAAGCCAAGGATACAAGGCTCGAACAGAATCATGTCGAGATGGACAAGGAAATATTGTAGTTGAGACACAGTCGATGCTGAGGATATGGAAGAACCACTTCTGCAGACTGTTAAACGGCGATGACGAACAACATTCCGCTGTCAGGCAGAACGAACCATTCAATATTGGCAACGACAGCGAAAACTGCCAACCACCCGACCTGAGTGAAGTGAGGATAGCAATATCTAAACTCAAGCTTAATAAGGCTGCCGGAAATGACGGCCTTCCCGCTGAGCTCTATAAGGCCGGCGGAGATGACTTGGTAAGTAACATCCACCAACTCATAAGCCAAATCTGGTCGGATGAAAATATGCCTGAAGTATGGAACCTCAGCATCGTTTGCCTGATCCACAAAAAAGGAGACCCTCTGAACTGCGCCAACTACAGAGGCATATGTCTCCTCAACATCGCCTACAAGATCCTATCTGCCGTAATATGTGAACGCCTAAAACCGTTTACCAACAACCTGATTGGCCCTTATCAGTGTGGTTTTAGGCCAAGAAAGTCCACAACCGATCAAATTTTCACACTTCGGCAGATCCTGGAAAAAACTCAAGAAGTCCAAATCGATACCCACCACCTATTCATCGATTTCAAAGCCGCATATGACAGCATTTATAGAGACGAACTGTACAGAGCCATGTCTAGTTTCGGTATACCGCCCAAACTCGTCCGTTTGTGTAGGATGACGATAGAGAATTCTCGCTGCTCCATCAGGGTCGGAAACGACCTCACCGACACATTCGATACCAAAAAAGGATTTAGGCAAGGCGATGCGCTGTCATGTGACTTCTTTAATCTGATTCTTGAGAGGATTGTGCAAAACTCCAAAGCCAACACCAGAGGCACAATTTTCCAAAAGTCGGTGCAACTACTAGCATACGCTGACGATATTGACATCATTGGTAGGACTCAACGTGATGTCATAGCCACGTTTGCTAGTATAGAGAAGGAAGCGGCGAAAATGGGTTTAGCAGTAAATGAGGGTAAGACTAAGTATATGCTGTCATCACGAAAGGACTCACAACATCGACGAATTGGACAGAACGTCACCATTGACAGATATAACTTTGAGGTAGTACGGGACTTTGTCTACCTCGGCTCCGCTATTAACTCTGACAACAACATGTCGTCAGAAATCAAACGAAGAATTACTCTTGCCAACCGCTGTTGCTTCGGGCTAAGAAGGCAATTTAGTAGTTAAGCCCTCACTCGAACTACTAAGGAGATCCTATATAAGATCCTGATCATCCAGTCCTGCTCTACGGCGCTGAAGCATGGACCGTATCAAAAGCGGATGAAGAAATCCTTGGTAGATTCGAGAGGAAAATTCTTCGAAAAATCTTCGGTCCCGTTTGCGTTGACGGGCTATGGAGACGAAGATTCAACCAAGAACTATACGAGCTGTACAGCGACATGCCCCTGGTCAAAAAACTCCGCATTGGACGTTAAAGATGGCTAGGACATGTAGAACGAATGGACACCAATACTCCGGCTCGCAGAGTCTTCGATTCCCAGCCAGACGTCGGACGCAGTAGAGGAAGACCTCGCCTTAAGTGGCGCGCACAAGTGGAAACCGACCTCAACCAACTTGGAGTGCGCAACTGGAGGCAGTTAGCTAAGGACCGGGCTAATTGGAGAGGCATGTTGGTTGAGGCCCAGGTTCATTCCGGACTGTAGCGCCACTTAAGTAAGTAAGTATTCAGATTTTAATAAAAAGCAAAGAATGCGTGTTTCATTTTAGAAAATGTAAACAAAGTTTTGACATAATTGGGTTTTTAAAAAAAGATGGTTACAATGCTATGAATACATTTGTTTCGATATATTTTGTATGCGAAATGTGTGTAATTTGAACGAAGTAAAATGGATATCCTTAATAATGAACACAAATTGTTCAGCAATTATGTTTTAATGTAAATAATAAATAATTAAGGTTTTTTGTATGATATCTCTTAAATCTATTCAGTTTTTTTTTATTACAAGAAAATACATAGAAAGGAATTTTGTTCCAATTCTTTTGGGAAATTATTAAAACTAGTGTTTCAATAATATCCCATTTAATACAAATGACACAGCAAAAAAGTCAAATTTTGTTAACCACAGCAGAAATGTCCAAAATTAGCCTGTGGATAAAATTTAACCCCTTTTTTAACGGAATTGACACACGACCTATACTTACTTACTTAAGTGGCGCTACAGTCCGGAATGAACCTGGGCCTCAACCAACATGCCTCTCCAATTAGCCCGGTCCTTAGCTAACTGCCTCCAGTTGCGTACTACAAGTTGGTTGAGGTCGGTTTCCACTTGTGCGCGCCACTTAAGGCGAGGTCTTCCTCTACTGCGTCCGACGTCTGGCTGGGAATAGAAGACCTTGCGAGCCGGAGTATTGGTGTCCATTCGTTCTACATGTCCTAGCCATCTTAAACGTCCAATGCGGAGTTTTTTGACCAGGGGCATGTCGCTGTACAGCTCGTATAGTTCTTGGTTGAATCTTCGTCTCCATAGCCCGTCAACGCAAACGGGACCTAAGATTCTTCGAAGAATTTTCCTCTCGAATCTACCAAGGATTTCTTCATCCGCTTTTGATACGGTCCATGCTTCAGCGCCGTAGAGCAGGACTGGGATGATCAGGGTGTTATATAGGATCTACTTCGATTTGGACTTCTTGAGTTTTTTCCAGGATCTGACACACGACCTATATGAAAACAAAATAAATCCAATGTCACAGTGACACAAAACAGATACCTACCACCAATCGCCTGAACGACCAATATAGTGGGAAACGGCAATACTGGTATTGGCCAATCAGCTGTTGGTCGCCAAATGACATTTCTCATTCGTGCATGTACTTATTTCCAAAAAGTATTTAAATTTAATTTTTTGTATTAAAATACAAAATAATGAATAACAACTTGCCCAAGACGTGATACCAGCTTTGCCTTAGTCCTATTAATTTAGTAGAAAGTACTATGTATGCAAAATCCGCTCTTTTTAGAAGCCCTCTGATAACCTGTCTTCGAAGGAGTAGTGCATTTAAATCAGAAATCCTAACTGAAACCAACATAGTTGACCAAAAAGTTATAAATGAATTCAAGAAACTGCTCAAAACCACTGGTGTACCAGTTAAGGATGGATTCACGTGCCTGAAAACCGAATGCAAAGTGTGTGTCAAGCACTCGAACCAGCCGGCATTTGTTAACAAGACAACAGGTTAGTAAAACGTGCGCAGTCGTTATGTATTTCGTGTGTGATATATATCCTTGCAACATGTGATTGTGTGTCAGTGGATGGAATTTTGAAATATTTCCATTTTCAGGCCTATTCCTGTGTCCAACATGTGAAGTCAGGCAACCTCTGAAGGAAATAAACAAGTGCTATGCAGACAATGTCCGCATACAGGAAGAGCATTTGGGTGTTTTGGAATACGAACCAACATCAGCACATCTCAATGAAGTTCCCAAAGAAATCTGCGACAGCCTCAAGATACAAAGTCTAAACGAAACTCATCTCCAAATGCTTGAAGCCAGATACGATCCACTAAGTGCAAACATCCTCCTCCCTCTAAGAAACGCTGCGGGCAAATATGTTGGTGAGAAAATTCTCAATGCAATCACTCACGTTGAGGAAACCTATCCCAAGGAGAAGTGCTCCGGTCTATTGCGTTACGGCCCGCCAGAGTCATCCAAAGCAGTGCTAGTCTCCAACGTGCTGGATTTCCTCTCACTAATCGGACAAAAGATTGAAGGGTGTGAGTATATGTCTACCACAGCTGCCCGATTCATTTTTTTTAAATTCCCTTTCTCTTCAAAGACTCCGTTGTTTGTTTGCCTTACTGGCTCAAATCTCTTCCTCAGGAATGCCTACCCGTCCTGGAGACATACAAGGAGATGATCTTCTGGTTTGATATTGATTCTGCCGGCTGGGATGTTGCTAGAAACTTTTCCATGAAGTTGGATGAGAAACGTTGCCTATTTATTCGTCCGACCGATGTCCAGCCCACGCCGTACAAGGCTTTAAAAAAACACTTGAACCTAAGACACATAATACAACGTGCCAATCCAATTCGCCATAAATCCATCGCAACCTTCTCGCAACTTAAACAGGACATCCTCAGTGAGCTGCAGAACATTGAAAAGGTGAACGGTGTCAAGTGGAAACGATTCCCAACTCTAAATAAATTGCTGAAGGGACATCGCAAGGGTGAACTGACTATTTTGACTGGCCCAACTGGTTCGGGAAAGACAACATTCATGTCAGAGTACTCTTTGGATTTGGCCATGCAAGGCGTCTCAACACTCTGGGGCTCATTTGAAATTCGCAACACTAGACTGGCATTGACACTGTTGCGGCAATTTGTCGGCTATCCACTGGACGATAAGTTGCAGGAGTTTGAATACTGGACGAGCGAGTTTGAAAAGTTCCCCATGTACTTTATGACCTTTCACGGACAGCAAAGTATTAAAGTGGTCATGGAGGCCATAGAGCACGCACAATATGTCTACGATATCAAGCATGTGATTATAGATAATATCCAGTTCATGATGGGCATGTCCACTATCAACAAGAACGACAAATTCTTCGAGCAGGATTCGATCATCAGTGCGTTTAGATCGTATGCTACGAGAAACAATGTTCATGTCACGCTGGTAATGCATCCGCGCAAGGAACGTGATTCTGAAGAGCTGACAACGAGTTCGATATTTGGTAGTGCCAAGGCGACACAGGAGGCGGACAATGTACTGATCATACAGGACAGGAGACTGACGTCTGTTCGGGGGAAGAAGTTCTTACAGGTATGCTGAAACGATTTCGAAAGATATCTAGGACTATCGCGGGTAAATTTTTCCCTTGCCAGCAATGTAAATCAGATTGCTGAATGGGAACAGTTTTCGGGAAAATTTATTCGCGATAAGCCTGACCGTTGATGAATCTTTGTCTTCATTGGTCATATGGGTGACATTGAATCGAAGGGACCTGAAATTCATCTGACGGTCACTTGCATCAAGCCATTTGTTCAACTAAGCAGTGGTTAGCTCCCTGGATAGTTGAATAAATAAGTTAGTGCAAGTCACCCTAACGATATTTGAGTTCTCGAATATTGCTTTCAACTTTAACACGTGTGCCTTTGTTTCTCGTTATAGGTGGCCAAAAACCGCTACACTGGAGATTTAGGAATTATGCCATTGGAGTTCGACAAAGATGGCCTAAGTTATGCTAAAAAGAAAGTCAAGCCAAAGGAAGAAATAAAGTCATAGACAGAAAAGACCTGTGCGTTGAGTGTTGTTAAAAGTTCAATGAAGTTCAGAACTGCTCTAGGTGCTTGCTGGAACTGAAGGTTCCTAAAGCAATTTATCGAGCAGAACCAGGTTGAGTATGGAATGCAATTATATAGCCCAGTTATGCCAAGTTTTCTTACTGGTAATTCGTATCTAGATCTAGATTTCTTGATTGCAAATTTGAACGATTCACAACAATAACATTTCTTTGCTCATATTGATGGCATTTGTTGACGACTCGGCGATTAGCTTCGACACGTGGAACGAAGACCTGAAATTAAATTTTACGCAGACTATTTGGTAAGGACGTTTCAACGTTACGCCGTTATCAGAAAATATAGGAATTGGACTTCATCTGGTGGCATTTTCTAACGGGGAGTATGATTCATATATTGGAAACCTTAACCAGGCTTATTACAAGCATCAATAGTTATATAAATCTTGCCATCAAGACCTTACAAACTTACTAAAGCTTCTTACGCAGACAAATGGCATAAGTCACCAGTTCCAAGACGTTCCTCACAATTTATAGCTACGAAGATTGAACTTCCTAATGAAACAAGCAAAGACTCTGTTGAGCCAGCAGTTTTGGAATCGTGTCAATGATTATTGGAAACAGCGTACTGAAAGCATATTAATATAAGGCAGGAGAAACGTGTTCCCGAAAATAAACGAAATATTCAAACCACGTATCGTCTAAACTCCGAAACTAAGAATACAACTGGGAAGACCCCAGATGCTTCTTTCTCGGGTAGGGAAGATATCCCCAGTTCTCCCATTATTGACACAAGTATGCTGTGGATGATGGAATAGACAAACTCAACCTTATATGCTCTCATTTTGAGGTAATTCACTCTAGAGAACCCTCTAGCCGCAAAACTGTTCAAGTAAGTGATGAATTGTTAAGATTTCGCAAGAGTAGATACAGAGGCACGGCTTCTGAAGTTTTAGATGACACTAATGTTCTTCTGCAATGCAGGGTAACATCATCTATCCTTTTAGCATCTACATTTCTGAAATACTTAGGGAACTCGACGATTCACAAGCATTCGCTGACGATGCTACTCTATACACAACCAGGTGGCTGAAAAATCGATGACATCCAAACCCAGCATCAACGCAAGTTTGACCAAATTTAAATGTTCCGCTCGGATTGGAAGCTTAAAATAATTTTTGGAAAATGTGAAACCATTCTAGTACTCACCTCATTAAGGCACGCTAATTCGAATTTGAGACGCAACTTGAAAAACCTTAGAATTACGAGCATAGATGGTGTTCGCATCGAGTCAAAGACTGTTGTAAGGTATTTGGGTGATCATTTGAACAAGGTTTTGTACTACAATCAGCACATACGTACTACAAGGTCTTAAATACTGTTCCCATGATTAGAGTTGAGCCCCGAAATACACACATAACATACTGGACGCTATCCAAAGTCGTCCAATACGCCTCATATACGATTCTCCCATTACTTCAATGCTGCAACTTGTAGGAGATCTGTCTCTTTATAACAGACTACGGCAGATTTTCGAAAGGAGAAGCTCAGAGAAATGATCCCGCATTTTAACGACCCACAAGACATGCAGTTTCAAGCAAACAATGAAACCACCTTCCAGAAGTTGAATTCCTACCAGTTGAAGACCAGAGTCATCTGCAAGCATCATCTCAGGGCGCTCCTGCAGCGTTATAGGTTCGTCTCATCAGAGAAAAGTTGATAAAAAGAAGCTAGAGAAGGCAAATCCGGCATTTATGTCTCTCAAAAGTCTATTCTACTTAGGCTATCTGTGATACATGATTAGAAATTACGCGATTCCAATGTGGTGGAACATTAATTCATCATATATGCAGAACCCTCGAGTTTTTGAGAGCAAATGTCTAAGAGCTTACATGCAGATATATAGGAATGCACATTCAGCCTATCAACAATTTGTATCAAACAAAACCCTACTAGATGCTTCTAGCGTATCTAGAATAACAAAATACGTTTAGCGGATTGAGTGGAAAATCGCCTATATAAGGATAATTTTATCCGAACCGTGTGTATTCCAGAAATGCCTTAGAAACTCCACAGAAATTCTTGTTTATGGATTCATATAGTAACCTATATGACTCAACGAACGTTCCAATAATATATCAAGCTATGAGCCTAGTTTAGCAATAACACTTAGAAATGTGGAGGATTGTGTTTTATGAAGAACGCTTCGAACACTTAAATCTGTTGCTTCAACCTTATTTTTATAGTCGGGACACTCTAAAGGGCCTTTACGGGCATTGATAGGCATGAGGATGAGAAAAGTAATGATTCCGATGCATTGCTTTTAAATGTCTTTGAACTGTAATGGCGAAGTTAAGGTTTGGTAATTCCCTCCACAATTGTGTTGTTCGGTTTAGGGATGAATCTCTATATCTTATAGAGCTTTCGAAGAAGGTTTTCATTATCACCCATGGAACGGGGGTATTATGGTTGAAGTTTTGAAGGGGTGAACTGGGTATTCCATTTGAGCATTTCTTGTTATAATTTCGGTACAATATTGTAGGGCAGAAAACATTTTTACGCAGTTCAATCAAGATTATGGAGTTCGACGCGGTTAAGTCTCCTATTAGCACATTTTTGTTTCCTACCTGGCAGGTGTAATGATATATTTTCTGCACCTGATTGGTGTGGTCGTTAAGGTCAAGTAAAGCGTGTATTTATGCGTTAAATATTGACCAAGTTCAAGCGAGACCATGGAGTTCGCTACGGTTTAGTCTATAGTCAGTATGCTTTTGTATCATACCCGCTAGGTTTCATAATGTTTTTTTCTGCACCTGACTAGATGTGGTTGTTAAACTCAAGTTTGGGGTGTATATACGCTATAGAAATTGACGCCAGATCAGAACAAGTTGATTATTTCTTGCATCGACTAAGTTAACATAGACCTTTCGCTGTGTTTTTGGTAGAATCGAATATGTTGTCGATACTATCACACACAGAATTCATTGAAAGTCGTTCGGTTTCGACAATCCAAGTGTCATTCATGGAATGTGGCTGTAAGTTATGTTTTCGCTTCAATG
Source organism: Rhingia campestris (assembly GCA_932526625.1). Taxonomy (NCBI): domain Eukaryota; kingdom Metazoa; phylum Arthropoda; class Insecta; order Diptera; family Syrphidae; genus Rhingia; species Rhingia campestris. The sequence continues at coordinate 56,187,231 of OW052182.1, read as the reverse complement.
GCAGAGCTGACGCAGTAAGCTAGAGACCTTCATAGTACAAAAATGCAAAACAATCAGGGCTCCTTTGTCTATAAGGGAGCAGCAAAATTACAGAGCCGCACAACACCGGAAACCTCCACAGCCATAACATCTCGGTAATTTATGCACAATAGACCTTGCCAAAGAATGAAGCAATTGGAATCACCTTCCCTACATAGGAGTACTTTTGCCTTGTATATCGGCTTTGAATGGCCCTTAGCCATTCATATCTGCATACTTTGAATAGACACTAGACATTGGAAAATGAACGTTATGTAGCGGTAACATGCTTGCCTAGGATTCATCAGATCACCGAAAGTGGAGGGGCCTGGGGATAACATTTCGGTAGGACTGTTATTTGTACCCAGAACTTTATCGAACTAACCATCGGTCCACTCAGTTCTTCTTTATATTGACTACACTACTCCTTGTGGAGTTGCCAGCCTCCCATCGGACTCGTCCATTGGCAGGTAGGTATTCAGCTGATTGCATCGCAGGTGGAGAACAAAACACCACTCGCGGACCATAACATTCTCAATCAAAAAACCTCTAAAGATGGCAGCGGAAGAATTCTCAAGATGGAATCAATGGTGCTGCCTATGATGTAAAAGAAAACAAAATTAGACAACAGGACACGAAGAATTTTAAGTTAAGAAAGAACGCCCACTTTTCAGAAAGACGAAAAAAGAGCAAGGAAAGCGCGCGATCAAAGTTATAGAGAAATGTCACTCCAGAAATGATGTTCGTAAGTTTTGAAAAGAGTAAAACGTCAAGATGCCGACAGAATCCTGTCGAGATGAACAATCGTTGCTTAGTCACAGTCTATGCTGAGAATATGGAAGAACCACATCTGCAGACTTGTAAACTGAGTCAATAAAACCATCTTCCTCTGTCAGGGAGAATGAACCATATAATATTGGCGTCGACTGCGAAAACTACCGCCCGATCGACCTAAGCGAAGTGAGGATCTAAACTTTTACCTAAGACTGCTGGTAATGACGGCATACCTTCCGAGCATTACAAAGCCAACTCGATAGAAAAATTTGATCAAATGAAATAATCCCTATGGAAGGATCCTGACCTTCGCCAACTACAGAGGGTTAAGTATCCTCAATATCGCCTACAATATCGTTTCCGTCATAATATGTAAAAGCTCAGGCTTGTTTTAATCATTTACGAACAACCTGATCGGCCCATATCAATGTGATTTTAGGCCTGGAAAGTCCATACCTGATCAAATCTTTCTACTTCGGCAAATCTTTGAAAATACCCAAGAAGTCCAAATCGATACTCACCACCAATTAATTGAGAGCGACAAACTATACAGAGGCACATCAGAGCCTTGGTATGCCGCCCAAAACTCGTCCATCTGTGACGATGAAGAATTCTCGCTGCACCATAAAGGTCGTCAACGACCTTGGGCAAGGTTTTTTTTAAGCATTCGATAGCAGAAAATCAAAAGCGAATGAAGAAATCCTTGGTCGTTTTAAACGAAAAATTCTTCTGGAAAAACTTCGGTCCCGACGTTGACGGGCGAAGATTCACACAAGAACTTTAAAGATGTACAGCGGCATAGACCTGATCAAAAACCGTCACCACGCCTTGAGTAACACGAGCAAATAGAAACCGATCTCCCCCAACTTTGTTGTTTAAAAACCCAAATTAAACGTAAAATATTACTCCATATCACTTGAACGCGTACCCGTAGTTATATGTAAGTTTGCCCCTTACTCCAAAAATTTCAGAATTGACTACAAAATGAAGGAAACAGAAATGTGTCCAAATGTGTTCACCAAAAGCGTTATTCGAAATCAGTTAATAATTCAAATACCTACATTGCTTTTAAATTTAAAAAATGTATATACATCATTTCCAATCTCTACATGCAAACGTTTATTTTACAACTTCTGGTGAAATGCACAGCATTAGCAGTGGTGAAATTCACTAAACTACATTGCCGACAAATCCGCTGACAGTTCTGACATTCTGTTTGTATTTTGTGCTGTTGGCTGTATTTGCAAATTAAAGAATTTTCTTTCGTGCAGATTCCGCTTTTTTGCAACAAATCCTTACGAAAAGTACATTTATTTAGTGTAATTATTTAAACAATAAAGTGATACGATAAATTGTTCATTTATTTATAATTTGCAATTGACGACAGTTGAAGTGCGTTCTGTTCGAATTTCGATTTCTCAGTGCATCGGGATTAGTGATTTTGCTTTACAGCAATAATTAGAAAGTGAAAGGATAAAACTCCACAGACTAACGGCATACAATTACTAAGTTTTATAACCAGTAATCCAGTATATAATAATGGGAGTACCGAAGTTTTTCCGATACATCAGCGAAAGGTATCCTTGCCTTAGCGAACTTGCACGAGAACAATGGGTAAGTACCTTCTCAAGTTGTAGGGCATAGTATATTTTTTTTTTGTCTTTTTGATAAATCTTTGTTCTTGCAATTGTTACTGCACAACGAAAGTTGCTACGAAAGTATCTGCGGTGCAAAATATTAAACGAAGATATTTTGGTGGTATTTATGTAGAAAGTACGATTTTCTGCTTGAGAAAATTCGCAAAGATGCGTTTATGTAGGTACGTGTGTGTATATCTTCCAACCAACGCACAATGCGTGGTTATTGAATGTAGGTACAGAGGCATTTATAATTCATTTGCAATCAGTTGAGGGATGGTTAGGTTCCTTATGACATGACAGAATTAGGGCAAACACTGTTTTGATTCTAGTCAACTAAATTTTGTGCCAATTTGATCTTGCTGTGAGTATGTATGGGTTGAGCATTATTTTTTTTAAATTTTTGGCGCAACAGGCTGGATAGGAGCCAGGGACTAGCTTTTGACTCACGTCCATTCTTTTGTGCATGTGTAGGTACTTCTCGCAAGATGGTGCGATCTCCATCTGAAAGACTGAGTGAAGAACCTTTTCTTGACACTTATATTGCTCGGATGATTTTATAGATCATCGCCAGTAAAAAACAATTGATACGAATGGAAATCGATTTTAGATCATCTGCGCGGTAGTTCATCTCACTTTTTTATTTTTCCTTCATACTTACATAAGTATCGCTACAGTCCGATGTAAACCTGAGCCTCAACCAACATGCTTTTCCAATTTGCCCGGTCCATAGCAAACTGCCTCCAGTTGCGTTCTTTATGTTAGTTGATGTGGGTTTATACTTGTCGGTTCCCCTAAGGCGATATCTTTCTCTATTACGTCTGACTGGGCATTGAGACTGCTTGTCGAAGTATTAGTGTCCATTCGCTCTGCATGTCCTAGCCATCTTAAACGTATAATGCGGTCTATGTCGCGATACAGATCGAAAATGTTTTGTTGAATCTTTGACTCCATAACATAAAGCAAGCGGGAGAAGTATTTTTAATGAAGGTGGCGCTGAGATGGACCAAATTTGTTTTAATTGGTTCGCTAAGGCTAGAAGCCAAATGCCCATAGTTTAGCCGCAAGGTCTATAATTGCCCAGTGCCCCGTGACTATCTCAATATTTTGCTTTTGTGGGTGTCACTCCCCAGTTGCGTGCATTCCTCTCGGATAGCCCGTAGTTCGCTGAGCTCTGGTAGGAAAGCCTACGTGGAAGCCTTTCTTGAAGCTTAGTGTGGGTGTAATGTAGTCAGTTGGAAAGGTGACTATGCCGCTTGGTAACCAGTCCAGGATATTACGGTGGCCATACGGCTAAGAAAATCTACTGTCACTAGTTTTTTGGGGTCGAACTTTTGGCTAGTTGAGAACGTCGGTCATGGATGTATAGCGTTTGTTGAGAATTTATTCTTTATTTTCAATCTCACTGAAAGGCAAACATATCATAAGCAATTCATCTTAACCCAACGTACTGGTTACCAATATTGGGACGCTCTTTTTCAGTATCAATTTTATCACACGATCCAATCTCGCAGTGCTAAAGCACTCATGTAGCGGATCAAGCGGCTAATCCCGGTATCGTAACTGTCCCTTTCTTGCACTAACTCTCAAAACTCAATTTAAAAATGCCTTTTGTACGCATGAAGCCTGACATAAACGTATTTCGAATATATGTAACAAAAAGTAATAAAATCTCCAAAGATTAGGAGGTTGATGCTTGCCATCGATCTTGTATTCTAGTTGACTTCTTTAAAACATCCCTCTGGTCAGAGCCTAAACTCACTTGGCTCACTTGCCAGACAAGCATCTACATGATTGTTAAATTTCAGTCAAGTCGATGTCAAGACATTTAACTACACTTCCCACAGCCAGTGGTTCTCCATGCTGTCCAATTTTTTCTTGGTATTTCGAAATAAAATCAGAGAGGTCACATCGTATTGTAGCAAGGGGAAATCAATCTCGAGGACCAAAAAAGAAGTCATGAGCCTTAAAATTCTTAATGCCGTTAATATCAACAAGAAGAAGAGCAACAAAAGGATAAAAACATCCTGGTAAGGCATAGTGATGGGCGCATTCAAATGAAAGAATCGTTTATAATCGATTGTGAGACTATCTCGGGATGTCTCGATTCTTCACCCAAATCATTCGAATGATTTCGTTTTCAATTTTTCATACACGTTGTTCTTTTGTATGGATTGTCTGACGTGTGTTCTATTTTCTTTCTCCCACAACTGTATTTTATTACTTACTTCTCTGACTTAGAACATCTCGAGTGATTTTCTTCATGTCCGTTCAGTTTCTTGTATCTTGTACGTTTCATTCGAAATTCATATCTCATACGCATATCTCGAGTGATTTGAATCGAATATGAATGGAAAATGTTGTATGTTCCATTCGTCATTCATATCTCATGTCTCATATGGATATCTCGAATGATTTGAATCGAATGGAGAGCACAATGAGTGAGAGCTTTTCGAGAACTCCATATATAATTGTATATCAGCAAAGATTATGAATTCTATACAGATGACGCATTGAGAACAAAAAACAGGAACTTTTGCTCAGTAGCTTCATGGTACGAGCGGGCGGTGTGCATGAAAACACGACGCGCCATAGAACAACTTTTCTTATATGGAGTGCATCATCTGTATAGAATTCATAATCCTTGATATCAGCTAATATCTCGATTCTCTAGCTCTAGATTCGTCTAGCTGTAGATATAGTACTGTTGGAGGGGTTGCATTTGAATCGAGAACTGTACGAGTGTATTGGTGTGGCAGGTAACTACTGGACTACGGGTCAGTAGTCTGTTGCCATGTGCATTGTAATGTAAATGCTTTCGAGGTCGGTTTCTACTTGTACGCGCCACTAAAGGCGAGGTCTTCTTCTACTGTCCATTCGCTCTACATGTTGTAGCCATCGTAAACGTCTGTGAGGAGTTTGTTTTGACTAACGGTATGTCTTCTTCATAGCGCGTCAACTCAAACAAGACCAAAGAATTTTCCTCTGAAAACGAGCTAGAATGTCTTTATTCACTTTTGCTACGGTCCTTACTTCAGTGCCAGAGCAGGATTGGGATGATCATACTTGTCTTGTCCTAAGTAGGGCTTTACTACTCAATTAGCCCGAAGAAACAGCGGTTGGAAAGAGTAATTCTTTGTTTAATTTCTGGAGATATGTTGTTCTCAGAGTTAATAGTGACATTCTGTCCAATTCGTCGATGTTGAGTGTCCTTTCGTGTTGACAGCATATGGTCATACCCTCGTTAACAGCTGAACTAATTTTTTGCTGCTTCCTTCTATATACTAGCAAACGTGGCTATGACATCACGTTAAGATCATTGTACTCAATATCGTCGGCGTATGCTAGTAGTTTCACTGATTTTTAAAAGAATGTGCCTCTGGTGTTGGCTTGGGAGTTTTGCACAATCCTCTCAAGAACAGTACATCGCCTTGCCTAAATCCTTATGGAGCAGCGATACTTTTCCATAGTCATCCTGCATGGATTAGTTTGGGCGGTATATGAAAACTAAAACTGTATAGTTCGTCTCTATAAATGCTATTGTATGCGGCTTTGAAATCGATGTATAGGTGGTGGGACTGGATATGCTGAAGTGTTAAGATTTGATCAATTGTACCCTTTCCTGGCATAAAACTAATAGGGATCGGTCAGGCTGTTGGTAAACGGATTCAGGCGTTTACATATTACGGCAGCTAGGATCTCGTAGGCGATGTTGAGGAGCCTTATGCCTATTTAGTTGACGCAGTTCACAGGGTCTCCTTTTTTGTGGATCGGGCAAAGATTTTGAGGTTCCATTCTTCAGGCATACTTTCATCCGACCAAGTTTAGCTTATGAGTTGGTGAATGTTACTTACCAAATCATCTCCACCGGCTTTATAGAGCTCGGGGGGAAGGCGGTCATTTCCGGCAGCCTTATTAAGCTAAAGTATAGATATTCTATCATCACTTCACTAACGTCATGTGTTTGGTATTTTTTGCTGTCGTCGCCAATCTTCGGCCCTATCATTGTATCCGTTCGACGAGTAATTTTCTACGCAACGCAAACCCAGCCGGAGACTGAATTTACGTTCATAGAATCCATTTTCCGAAGGCGCATTAACGCATTCGTTTGACATCAGCAAAATCAACAACCTCTTCTGGTGTCCTCTTGGTAAAATTCTGAGCTACGTCGGGTTTCTCATGTATCAACTCAAAAACTTAAATAAAAGTGTTGTATAGTTCACTTAAAAATATTTCCGCGACTAACAGATGTCTGAGACCATCGATATAAATAAACAGATGCAAACAATTCAACCCATTGCAATGAAACGTAGACTGTCGATGTGCATTACGCTTTGTCAGACAAATATTTCGAACAACTGATCGATTCGTACAAAATCGGAGAATTTTTCTTTCGGAACGGATACCATGATAGGGCCGATTAAATGGTTCGTTCTTCCTGACAGCGGAAGATTGTTCGGTATAGCCGTTTAACACTCTGCAGAGATTTTTTTTTCCATATCCTCCGCATCGACTGTCTCAGCTATGAGACGAGCTTTGTCCAGGCCATCCTACAGGTACACAAAAACATGTTCTCTATGGGAACTGGAGGTAAGTTTATCGATTGACGGCATATCAGTTGAGCTGCATTGCATCTGAAAAACTCATTAAGATCTGACAATTTTTTAAATCCGAATAGATGAATTAACAAGCTAACTAACAAGAAAAATTAATTTGTAAGGCCTGTCCACTATGCTACTGCAAGTTTTTCTACGGCAATCTTGCATTACTTGTCAGTAAAACAATTTGTCCCTTGGAAAGGCCTAGGTTGATTCTAATCGGTTTTTTTTTAATATCGAAATGGACAGACCTTTTTCGGATAACTATTGCCTTTTTTATAATTTGGGCGCACTTTAAATGTTTTAGCATAGTGCGGGCGTTAAAGAAATTCGGGATAAGAAGAAAGGAGATACCGATGCGCATTGGTTTAAAATGCCTGTAAGTTATAATGGAAAGCAAAACAGAGTTTGGTAGAGCATTTCACATTCGTGTTGTTCGGTTTATGTACGTAATCTCTATATTTAAGCGTTTGTCCGAAGATAGGCTTGAAGTCTTGAAGGTAAACTGATTTGCATTCATAGCGTAAGGAGTATTGCGGATAAATTGTTGAATGGGAGGAATGCAGCTGGCTATTACATTGGTTGTTAAAATAACGATAAGACAATACAAGACAGGAATTATTTCGACGATGTTCGAGCGAAACTAAAGAGTTTGCTATTCTAATGTCTCCTTAAGTTTTTTTGTACGCGTGCAATGTTGTTTTTGGTGCACCCGAGCAGACTTTTTTCGGTTTCTTCGACGTAAGTGCCGTAAGTGTTTTGGAAGCATTGAATTCACCCCTATTATGCAAAAATGAGCTTAACTATGTGTGCTCCAAGTTGTTCATCGGAATAGAAACCAATTGCTTCTAGAATTACTTTTACAGCCGCCCGAGAAATGAAGAGTGCCATGTTGGCATTTCAACCACCGCCCAAGAATGCCCAGAAAAAACTGATGATTCTTGAACAACTACACCATATCCGTGGGTTCCTCTTGGGTAGTAAAATCAAACCGAACTTAAGAATGAGGATTTGAATTTTAAATCCTTTTTTAAGCAATTAAAGCCGCTGGGTTAGGTTGCAAGGTTTGCCTTGCGCTGATGTAGATTCATTCTTTCCATCGCCATACTGCAATTTACGCATTAGTTTCCATATGCTCCTCTTCCAGTCTTCGAATTATAAAATATAAAAAACTAAAAACTAAAATTTCATAATCTTTCTCTTTTTTTCTAGATACCCGACTTCGACAACCTATATTTGGATATGAACGGAATCATTCACAATTGCTCACATCCCGACGATGGAAACATCCATTTCTCAATAACCGAGGAAGACATGTTCAAGGACATTTTTATTTATATCGAGAAGCTTTTTTTCCTCATTAAACCTCAAAGACTGTTCTTCATGGCTGTGGATGGTGTAGCTCCACGAGCCAAAATGAATCAACAAAGAAGTCGCAGGTAAATTCCGTCCTCCTTTACTACATCCCGTATATCAATCACCACATAATTTTTCTGGACAGATTTCGTGCGGCAAAGGATGCAGAGACCTTATCACAGCAGGCAGCTAAACGCGGTGAAGTCATTGAAAACACCCCCTTCGATTCGAATTGCATTACTCCAGGAACAGAGTTCATGGAACGCCTACATCACGCATTACGTTTTTTCATAAAAAACAAAATCAGTACAGATCCCATGTGGCAGAAATGTCGAGTGATCCTAAGTGGTCACGATGTAAGTTCACTCGAGAAATCGAAATGATTTCGTCGATACTCAATTTATTTTACTTTGCAGACACCTGGAGAGGGAGAGCACAAGATTATGGACTATATACGCTACATGAAATCACAGAAAGACTTTGATCCACACACTAGACATTGTCTATATGGCTTGGATGCGGATCTTATTATATTAGGACTATGTACGCATGAACTGCATTTTGTGGTCTTGCGTGAAGAGGTAATGTACACGGAATTCTGGACTTCAATTGGGTGAACTTATTGCTCCTTTTCGACAGGTTAAATTCGGAAAGAAAACTAAACGTGCAGCTATTGAGGAAACACGTTTCTTCCTTCTGCACTTGGGACTGTTTCGAGAATATTTAGAGCTCGAGTTTTCCTCTTTAATGACAGAGGAGTCGTTTAGTATAAATAAACTGATTGATGACTGGGTGCTGATGGGATTCCTTGTGGGAAACGACTTTATACCCCATTTGCCTTGCTTGCATATCTCGTCAAACGCACTGCCACTGGTGTACCAGACGTATATGAAAATATATCCAAAGTTGGGAGGTAAGATAGCATGAAGAAAGATCATTACAACTGTGTTAATCAACTGTGAATTATTTTATTTTTCTAGGTAACATAAATGAGAACGGAACGCTGAATTTAAGACGGTTGGAGATATTTCTGGAAGCTCTTTCCGATGTTGAATTTCAAATATTCAAAGAAAACTACGCCGATTTGAAATATTTCGATGAGGAGCAATCAAAGGTAATGTTGTCTACCAGCTAATGAGCGAAGGGGTATCGGTAATCCACGTTTGTATAATGTTTTCCAATTTGTGCCATCAATTGAAAAGTCGTTTGTTAAACATTTTGGGCGGGTTTTGTTTGAGATACGGCGGGCCACTAGGATTGCAGTTGGGAGAGTTATGACCAGATAATAACTGCGCCGATAAATAACGAAGAATAGTGTTTGAGAATCAGTTGTGTGGACCAAATCAACTTATACAGGGACGACCATACTGCACAAGTTGAGAATAGAACTAAGTAGGCAGTAAGATAACCAGTGAAGGATGTATTCAAGACGTAAAGCGGTGTCAAAGGCAATTGAGTTTACAAACGTTGTGGTTTGCTTTATCAATATTCTTTGATTAAAGAAGATTTCAATGCTTCCAAACAATATATACAATGTTATCACGATTTTCTATGTGTGTTGGAACACTTCTAGGTTTCCTTATTCGATGCACGAAATATTACACCCGTTGAATGTATAAAACGTATGTTTGCCCAATCCACATCTGGTCGGAATATATTAGATTTATTTATTTAGAAAATGTTTTCTTTGTCAAATGGTATGCAATGCGATTATATAAAACCACTTGAGCTTTCACCTAGTTATGCCTACCAGCTCCGACTCTTAGCCTCTCGTAGCGACCCTCGAGTGCCTAGTACCTGGACCGTAGATAGCATCTCAATTCCCAAGATGGAATTAACGGTGGCGTATACAGTTCCAGTTAGGATGGTTAAAGTAAAACAACCTAAATGAGCTGCTTTGACATTTTCGGACAACAGGTCATTTAGAAGTTTCAAGGGTTAGTCATGCCTATTGGACTGATTTGGTGGCGGATGAGCAGATAGGCTAATGACAGCGCTCAATCCCGTAGTAGATACTGATATTGGTCCCGTGTCCTAGGGGTATCTAATAAATTGGAGCTGGGGGTTGGACTAACTTTCAACCCACGTAATCAAAACATTGTACGAGAGCCTCGGAGGGAAATGATTGTATTGTTGCACCTGCAATGTGGGATCATTAAATAGAAAAGGTGCAGTCGAACAACGAAAGCCCTAAGCTGCTACAAAGCAGACATTACCACCATTCAGAATATACGATAGGGTGGGTCGAGCAAAAAGAGAATGAAAAACTGGGACATCTATAGGGAGGAGAAACAGCGAATATTCGGATATGAATTCGTTATGATTCCCAGACTTAGGCAGGAAGTCTTATGTTTAAGACATTAGCGAACGCATAGTAACAATCCTCATCAAGGACAAATTCGGCAACATAAGATTTATATGCTCTTACGCACTGACCAAGGAAGGGATGATATTCCGAAAGACTGTTTCTACGAGCTCCTGGACAAAATTTATGAGCGAATACCAAAGTACGATGTTCAAACCGTGATGGGAGATTGTAACGCAATGAAAGGAAAAGAGAATCATTTTAGCAGTATTGTCGGAAAGCTCAGCCTTCACGACAACACGTCGAGCGATGGTCTTATGCTAAATGACTTTGCTGCTAAACAAAATGCCCTATACCCAGCACACGGTTTCCTCATCTCGATATCCATAAAGAGACATGCCGGTTTCCAGATCAACAAAATGGATCACATTTCGATAGACAAGTAGTTCAAATCCAGTATTTTGAATGACCGAACATTCCGAGGAGCTAACATCGACTAAAAACACTTTTTTGCAGCCAAGTTAAGAAATCGAATATCCACCACACCACAACAAATGCTTCAATCGCCAAGTTTTTTGCAGAACGCGTATCCCTTAACCTCTCGATTAATGCCATACCACCAGCATAAACTGGCAGAGGGCTCAGTGGCGCGATGGTTAGTGCGATGAACTGCCGCGCAGGAGGTCTGGGTTCGATACCCAGCCGTAGCAACACCTAAATGATTTTTCACTGGCCCTCCTCTCGTGATGATCTGACAAATCATCCGAGTAGTATCAATTGTCAAGAATAGCTTATCTCAACTTAGCCGTTCGGAGTCGGCATAAAACAGGAGGTCCCGCCATCGTGCAAGAAGTACACACGCACATATGAATGGCTGTGAGAAAGCTAGGCCCTGGGTACTAACGAGCCTGTTGCGCCAAAAATTTGTATTTGTATTTAGCATAAGCTGGCGAAGAACAATGGTGACGATGTCAACAAGCTATAAGATCAGTAGCAACTGATGCGGCAGTCTTCTTGCGCCCTCCAGCAAGAAACCCTTGGTTTGATGAAGAGTTCCGACATATGCTCCCAGCCAGGAACGATGCCTAGAAGGCAGCTTTATAGGCAAAGCGGAAGGGAGGAGTTTCCCAGAATGAAAAAAAAACGAGCAAGGTGCCACTCCTGGAATGATGTAAGTTTTACCAAAGTGTAAAACGTCAAAGCCAGGGATACAAATCGCGACCAGATTCCTGTCGAGATGAACAATGAAAGATCGTAGTTGAGACGCAGTCGATGCTGAGGATATGCAAGAACCACTTCTGTAGACTGTTAAACGGGAACAACGAACAACATTCCGCTGTCAGGCAGAACAAACCATTCAATATAGGCGACGACAGCGAAATTACCAAACACCCGACCTAAGTGAAGTGAGGATCGCAATATCTAAACTTAAGCTTAACAAGGCTGCCGGAAATGGCGGCCTTCCCGACGAGCTTTATAAAGCCAGCGAAGATGAATTGGTAAGTAACATCCACCAACTCATAAGCCAAATCTGGTCGGATGAAAGTATGCCTGAATAATGGAACTTTAGCATTAGTTCGATCGACCATCTGAACTGCGCCAACTACAGAGACATAAATATCCTCAACATTGCCTTCATGATCGCATCTACCGTAATGTGTGAACTCCTGAAACCATTTACCAACAACCTGATCGGCCCTTATCAGTGTGGTTTTAGGCCAGGAAAGTCCACAACTGATTTGATCTTCACACTTCGGCAGATCTTGGAAAAAAAAACAAGAAGTCCAAATGGATACCCACTCTGTCTCTACGTCTGCTTAGATTCAAGTGTTCATTCAAGCAGCAATTACAGCATTGCACCTACTAAATATTACAGAAAAGAGCTATTAAATAGGAGACACAATGGTAGCAAACTCAATAGTTACGCTCGAACAGCGTAGAATACTTCTACAGCTATCAAAATGATCTGAACTGACCTAAACAGATTTGTTAAAATGGAAAACACTCCTAGTGGTATCACAATAGTTTAGTTTGGTTTATGTAAACATTTCCACTAAGGATCGCTCCAGACAAACAAACAAATCTGAGTGATGATAATTTCCGGTCTCAGTACAGGATTTTGCCCACCCTCTTGTCCAGGATTTTTGCTTAAACATCTCATTATTTCCAATCCATTTTGACTCATCCACAGAATGACAATGAAGCCTTTAACTTTGACGTAAGTGAAATTTTAGAAGAGTCCCGAGATGATGACTTAGCTAGACTTATCGAAAGCACCATGCAGGTACTATAACATATTTCACACTTAAAATCTCGACACTAATCCGCTTTGTGTAGTTTTGTGGGGGTGAAGACGACGACAACTCCGAATACGAAGAGGATAATATCTTTGACGAATTCAGGACGTACAAGCGCAACTATTACATTAAGAAGCTAGACTATGAAGAAATGACACCGTATGTTGTGTTGATATTAATTCCAACAGTTTTACAACCGCTAATGATTTTTCAGGGAGGTATTGAGAGAACAGAGTGTAACCTATGTCACTGCCCTACAGTGGATTCTACACTATTACTACAAAGGTGTCCAATCATGGGGTTGGTACTACCCTTACCATTATGCACCATTCATCAGTGATCTCAAGAATTTCAAAGACATAAACATTGAATTCGAGATGGGCAAGCCGTTTTTGCCATTCGAGCAGGTAAGAGCTTTTCAATTGTCCACTGAACTGGAAAATCATGTTTATCACTCCTAGTTGCTGGGTGTTCTTCCTGCTGCCAGTCGAAAATTGTTGCCAGTTGCATACCAAGATCTATTCATCAGTCCCAACAGTGAAATTATTCACTTTTACCCGGAATCGTTTAAGACCGATCTAAACGGAAAGAAAAACGAATGGGAGGCTGTCGTCTTGATACCGTTTATCGATGAGGTTTGTCTACAACCATTCGATGATGTTTTCCTAAATAATTTCCCTTTTCCCAGAAACTTCTTCTACGCGCGATGAAAAACTGTGAATCCAATTTATTGGCTAGTGAGGTGAAACGGAACAGTCACGGCCCAATGATGCAGTACGACTACACATCACAGTCACAGGGAGAATGCCAAAGCTTGGATGGACTAAAAACCCTCTACCATTTGCACTGTACGGAAAAGGTTCTGTGGCGTGAACAAATCATGATATCTAGCAAAGCATGTCCACTCGTTGAGTTGGAATCCGCGAATCGTAGTGTCTTCTTTCCAGGATTCCCAACCATGAAGCATCTAAAGTTTACCGTGCGTATTTTCAAACAATTTAATGAGATTTTGAATTTTTTGAAAAGCAACTTTTTTTCAGTTTAAAGTGAAAAATGCACGTGTTAAGGTATTCGATTATCCGGCAAGGAACGAGAGCATAATACTAGAGCCAAACCAAGTCCACGATCATGATGACATTACAATTGTTGCCGCCAAGTGTCTGGATCAAGTTGTTTACATTGGCTGGCCGCATCTAATCAAAGCTAAGGTAACTAGCATTTCAAATTCGAAAATTGTGATAACATCGGAAGGAGTACGGGAGAACAACAGTCGAATGTTCGAGATGCAAATAAGATCCGTTAGGGAACAGTAAGCACATTGTAATGGAGGTGATATTCCTGAACTTGAATAACTTTTCTTTGCCAAATAGCCTCTCATCGCGTATGGGAATTGAAATTGATGAATGCCATGTCCTAGTTCACGTCGAGACCCTTGTCGGGACGTCTTTATCGTGTGGTAGTCAGGGAAAAGTCAGCAACCATGATGTATGGTCACAGAATAAAATACCTTACCCAGCGCAATTGATCGTGACGGAGATAAGTGTCCACAACTCGTATTCCACGCAAATCAAGAAAGTGGAGAATTTATTTCCAGTCGATAGTCGAGTGTTCTTTGTAGGAAATCCATATTTCGGAAGCGAGGGCACAGTCTTAAATCCTCTGCTGGTGTATGAGTGTGGGCGACTCAAAGGTTTGTGAACGTGCATGCATTAGATGATCAAAGGAAATCATTTTTGTTTTATTTTAGTGAATATAACCGTGTTGCCGCAACCAGATTTCTCGGAGGCGAAAACTCTGCAGAATGGCTTAGAATCCAATTATTTAAATACATATCAAGTGCAGTCATTTCTGGGAATAAGCACTAAAGTTCTGCTGCGATTAACTGCCAGTGTGTTGCTCATTATGGGTGAGAAGACCCCAGTGATGGCGGAAAACGCCAAGAAACTGAACATCGGTTTGTCCATGAGATTTCCCAAACAAGTAGGCATTTCTAAAAAAAAAAAAAAAAACATATGCGACTGACACATCTTTTCCCCCATAGAATGAAGAACTTTCCGGCTACTCACGTAAGAAGGAGAACTCGTGGTACTTCTCACAGAAAGCGGTTGATCTCATCGATGCATATTACAAGAAATTTCCCATGGTCATCAACTTCCTTACGCAAACAGCAGGATCATCCAATTATGAATTCTGTTACGAATCAGATCTCTTTCCAGATAACGTGCGTCTACATTTTGTTTGCAATCAAATTAACAACCTCCCCTTGTATGTTTTCTTTAGGTTGGCGAAAAGTTTGTCAATGAAATTCTCACTTGGTTGGCCGAGCAGGAGATAAGCAAAGCCGAACGGGTGCCGTGTGGAACGACGGTTGTGGAAAAGGAAGCCGTAGAGAAAGTTATCGAATCTATAGAAAAATTAAAAGTACGTTTGAGCTTTTGTGGATTTTGGATTATTTTGTAAAAATTTTGTTTTTATTTTTTATAGCCGCTACCTGTAAAAACAGTTAAACTGCAAGTAAAACCACACTTACTTATGAGGCCTGATGTTAACTTAGCCGAACAATATAAACCCAAGCGGCAATTGAAATTGTTTGATCGTGTGGTCGTTGTGAGAAATACATACTTAGTTCCTGTCGGTTGTAGAGGTACTGTGATTGGTATTCTACCGCTTTCCGATCCAAATCCTGTTCGCTTGGAGTGTGTAAAACAGACGAGCTATTTCCTAGAGGTACTCTTTGATAAGGTTATACCCTATGGCAATTCAATATATGGAATAGCTGAGGGCAGAGTCGTGCGGGTACCCGAGACAGCTGTTCTAGTGATCGATATTGGTAAGTTTAAAAAGTAATATCATTGGCAATGTATGCTTACAACGATTTTTTTGCCACGACGTGAGATAGTAGACTATGCAAAGGCTAACAGACATTTTAAGGGTCGTAGATTCATAAAATTCCGGATAGGTGTAAATGTTATGGAAGCTAAGTGAACGCGTTCGATTTCTTCGTTCTTCGTGGCTTTGACATTCTGGACAGTCAACACCCGAAGGAAGTTATTTTAAGATTTTTGCTGAAATAAACAACTTAATCCAGCTTGTACATGAGTCAACACGAATTACGGGCAGTCACAGTCAAGACGCTAACACTCTGAACTTGTTGCTGATCTCTCATCCTAATAAATACATTATCAACGTATATTCGCCTCTAGGCTCGCCAGACCACTGTATCATATCCACTAATTTCTCCTACTCCAACCACGTATTTAAAGAACAAATTCGTAAAAAATTCGTATGGCAATACAAGAAAGCCAACTGAGAAGCTCTAAACGGTTTCTTTGTAAACAATAGTAGCGTGGATTATGCGATAACGAACGCCATTCACCTGGGCGTTCTAGGCGGAACTCAAATCGATCAAAGAAACCGTATCTTGGCTGAAACAGAATTTAATATCTGCCAAGGATATTAGCATCTTCTCTCTGACAGCCTAGCGGCCATCAAATCCCTGGCATCAGGCTCAAAAGATTCAAATACAACCCTGGATTGCTCTGCAGAGATGTCAATGCAGAACATTCACCTATGCTGGGTGCCTGGGAAAAGTTACATTCCAGGGAATTGTAAGGCTGATGAACTCGCCAGACATGGGACTAAATTACCAGTTGTATCCGACACGGGTGCACTAGGTATTCCTATTGCTACATTCAAAAGCTTACTAGCGCAGAAATCAAATCTCAAAAAGAGTCTTGGCACGAAGTGTCAAATAACCAAACAAATTTGGCAAAAGCTGGATTTAAGAAGATCCAAGGGACTGATTTCGCACGCTTTACCAACATATGTGTCGTCACTGGGCACTATTCAATAGGCATGCACGCAGAAAGGCTAGGCCTTCACTCAAACGATTTCTGCAGGAGCTGTTTGGACGAAGAGAAAAAAGAAACAATACTTCATCTCCTTTGTAACTGCCCGTCCCTATCAAACAAAAGGAAGCTCCATCTTGGAGCTGACTACTTTAAAAATCATAGCGATTTGAAAAGTCTCCTCCATTTCATTAATAACCTAACCACCGTTTAAAGAGTATCATGCCTAAGGTAAACGTGTGATATGACTTGAGGAGTCTGTTAGGTTGAAGGAGTTATCTTTTCGGTCATTGACCAACTCTACAGAGGAAAATCGATCTGAGCCAGAAACGACTGTAATGTCCACATTAATCGTATCAAATTTATTCACGACCAAAAGCTGAGGCAAACATTTCTACTATGTCCCAAAGGTAAACAAAGTTTGGTCGTTTGTTAAAAACATTAAAAATTCGACATCATCTTCCATCCCAACACTCATTAACATTCCAGCTGTAACCTCTTTGAAAAAGCCAATCTTCTTGCTGCTCACTTTGTAGCCAGTTCTATGTACGTTGTCAGATTGTGCCCAGTCAACAACAACAACAAGAGTATTATTTGATTTTAACATTCAGAAATCGTCTGGTCCAGATGGTATCCGAAGAGTTGTTCTTCCACTCTGGAAAAACCACTGCGTAAGCTTTTCCATCTGT